>OW121699.1:7795000-9045000 GCA_933228785.1 Lasioglossum pauxillum
TTAGTTATTATTTGCAATTAAAATAACGCGTTCATTTATTATTTAAAAAAATCAGGGATGATACGTTCGAGCATCGTCGAATTACGAAACGCAAAAATAAAAAAATAAACGCTATTTATCAATATTCATCCATTACACCGCTCAATAATACTCGGTCGTCACGCTCCTCACCGGAAGTACACCTAAGAACTGCCCCCACCCCACTACCTATCCCTACCCCAAGATACAACTTCCGTTACGCATCTGTGTAACATCCTACGTCACACTTTTAGCCGAACGAAACCTACAAGATTTTCAATCTCAAAAAAATTCTAGATTGATCGGTTCGGCCCGAGGCGTAGAGCGACAGCTTATTAGAAGCATAAGAGACATAAGCTACAAGTAGTATCGAAAGAATGTAGGAAGCGAGCCGTGTTCACCTGTAATATGCGATCGTTCCTCTGTCCCGGCGGGTCGCGGGGGACACGTGATGTATCTCGTCGGGTATTATCGTGGAGAGGTGTGTGATATCGAGTGATAGAGCGCATAGGCTCGTGTTACACACATGTATGGAGGAACGCATCGAATGTTATGTGCACAGCTGATGGTATGGCCCCAAATAATCAGGCGGCTAATGGGTTTCCCGACGGGAGATTGTAGGGGGACGTGTCTCTTGGTGTTATCATCGTGAATATTAAACCGAGTTAATACGACCGGATCGCTTCGCCACGTTTCGCAAAATCCTTCGGTGTTATTCCTTCTTGAAGCGTCCTCGAGTGAGTCGCTGTATTTCTAAATTCTCACGTTGCCCAACAGACTTTACGTATCGTAATCACAGCGATCCGGTCTCTTATTCTACAGTAAGAAGAACTGGAACGACACGTCTCGCGTGAAACGGTCGCTCTCAGCTCTCGCTCAAGTTTCTTTCCCGCGTACGTTTATTCTAAAATCGATAGTTCGCTTGAGAAAGACTTGTTCGAATCGCAACTTACCGTAGGGGGTCTCTTTCGGCCCCATTTTAATACTTGTACTATTTTTACCAACTGATCCGTTGCCGGGTTTGGGTGTGGGGATCTCTTCTTGTATGGAGCAGTCTGACCCGCCCCATCCCTCGTGGCAGTAGCACGTGTTTATGTTCGTGCAGTACTGCAATCATTCGATCGAGTTAAATCATCGGGCGATCTATTGAACATTTCGAGTGCCGTCTCCTCCAGAAATATATTCATCGCTTAATACTTCACTGCACCGAGCTGGCACTCAAAGCGTTCAAGTTTAAATAACGTGTCGAAGGAAAGCGAGACCGTCTCGCTTTCCTCGAGCATCGAGGATGAAGTTCTTGTACTTACGCCGTTGCCCGAGCACTCGTTGTTGTTGTGATTACTGGGACACCTCTCTTTGTTAGTGAGCGGAAAAATGTTCGTACAATTCTGGTTCACGCACACCTGAAACGAATCGGAAACGGCGTGCCGTTGTTGCAGCGATTACATATATCGGCTGTTGCCGCTGTCGTTGTCGGCCAGATCGAAAGCAAACAGCTTCGGTCTAGCGTATCAGCTTTGCATAATCTGTTTATGTGAGTCCAGCAACTTACCGAGTTATTTCCGCAGGATGTACCGTCGCGAACCAACCCCATGCCGGGCACGTCTGAGCCGTCGACTTTCCCGGTGGTCGACCTATACGACCAAGAAGAACCACACGCAGCAGGATTACACGCGTCCGTTCGGGTAAGGACGACCATGCAGATTATTTACTTACTTGCACTGATATTCCTCGCCCCTGATCGACATCACGATGTGCGAGTGATCGAACCCCGGGATTATCGGCTGTTTGCTGCCGTGTTGGCATTGCAGCGACCCGCAGCGGACGTTCCTGAAGACAAGATATATATATGAAATACAAGCATGCCGAATATTTATCGAGGAAGGATAAGGTACTTACGAGACTCCTAGAAGCTAGCCCCCCACTTGTTAAATTAAATAATTTCAACAGTTGTGCTGAGTTGTGCTAAGTTTGTGCTACATTGTGCTCGAATATTACAGCTATAATATCAAAAATAACACTAAAAATTGAAAAAAAAACGATTTTTGGAGTAGCCCCCCATTTTTCATTTTTTTCAATTTTCTCAATTGTGCTAAGTTGTGCTAGGTTGTGCTAAGATTGTTCCGCAGTATTACTTCATAAAAATAATAAATAAAGAAGTTATGGTAAATAACACTGTCCAACACCAAATTTGTTCCCTAATTACTGTTGGGTCCTTCGTATAGAGTTTTTTGCGCTGATTCCGAATCTCTTTTTAATTTTCTTCCTATACGCACAGTTTTTGAGAAACATCACTTTGAAAAAAAAAACATATTTTTCAACTTTAAACAAATATTGTAGTGTTATTATAAAAGATATTGAATTGTTCTTTATAGAAAAAGATTCTGTAGACTTTCCCGAATACAGCGATATCAAATATTAATACATTATGATGGTTTAAACATGTTTAAATAATCACTAAAGGCGGAGAGACACCACTTTTGCACCAATTTTTGAGGATATTTTTCAGTGTATCTGAAAAAATAAGGGGCCAGCGGAAAATCGAACTATACCATGCGATAGAGCAGACTTTTATCGTGAGAAACCCCGCTTTGAAGTTGGAAACGTCGACGTTTTTTTCGAACAAGAAAGCAAAATATCTTCGCCCGACATGAGTTGCCGCCAGTGGCGCTCGGGACGAGATACGGCGCACAGTGGGGAAAAGTGACTTGCCTTGCTTCAAAAAGGAATAACTTTCGATAGAAATGAAGTAGAGCGATGAATTTTTTTTTAAAATTAAAGCTGAATCTTTGAAGAATATGGGAAAAATAGGGAGATTACGGTACGAACGGGTTTTAACCTTGAGAAAATTCGTTAAACTTTCACAATTTCCAGAAAATGTGGTTTCTACGTTACCACGGGCAGAAAAAAATTTTTTTAATTTTTGCTATATATCATTTCCCGTAGATTTTTTCACGCTGATTTCAAATCTGGTCTCAAAATTTGTCTACGACTTCAGGATTTTACAAGAAATTCTATCATTCGATAGAAATGAGGTAAAGCGATGAAATTTTTTTAAAATTAAAGCTGAAACTTGCCAGGATATGGGGAAATAGGAAGATTATGGTACGAACGTTTTATAACCTTGAGAAAATTCGCTAAACAATTTGTTCACAAAAAACGATTTCTTGTAAAATCCTGAAGTCGTAGACAAATTTTGAGACCAGATTTGAATTCAGCGTGAAAAAATCTACGGGAAATGATATATAACAAAAATTAAAAAAATTTTTTTCTGCCCGTGGTAACGCAGAAACCACATTTTCCGGAAATTGTGAAAGTTTAACGAATTTTCTCAAGGTTAAAACCCGTTCGTACCGTAATCTCCCTATTTTTCCCATATTCTGCAAAGATTCAGCTTTAATTTTAAAAAAAAATTCATCGCTCTACCTCATTTCTATCGAAAGTTATTCCTTTTTGAAGCAAGGCAAGTCACTTTTCCCCACTGTGCGCCGTATCTCGTCCCGAGCGCCACTGGCGGCAACTCATGTCGGGCGAAGATATTTTGCTTTCTTGTTCGAAAAAAACGTCGACGTTTCCAACTTCAAAGCGGGGTTTCTCACGATAAAAGTCTGCTCTATCGCATGGTATAGTTCGATTTTCCGCTGGCCCCTTATTTTTTCAGATACACTGAAAAATATCCTCAAAAATTGGTGCAAAAGTGGTGTCTCTCCGCCTTTAGTGATTATTTAAACATGTTTAAACCATCATAATGTATTAATATTTGATATCGCTGTATTCGGGAAAGTCTACAGAATCTTTTTCTATAAAGAACAATTCAATATCTTTTATAATAACACTACAATATTTGTTTAAAGTTGAAAAATATGTTTTTTTTCCAAAATCATGTTTCTCAAAAACTGTGCGTATAGGAAGAAAATTAAAAACAGATTCGGAATCAGCGCAAAAAACTCTATACGAAGGACCCAACAGTAATTAGGGAACAAATTTGGTGTTGGATAGAGTTATTTACCATAACTTCTTTATTTATTATTTTTATGAAGTAATACTGTGGAACAATCTTAGCACAACCTAGCACAACTTAGCACAATTGAGAAAATTGAAAAAAATGAAAAGTGGGGGGCTACTCCAAAAATCGTTTTTTTTCAATTTTTAGTGTTATTTTTGATATTATAGCTGTAATATTCGAGCACAATGTAGCACAAACTTAGCACAACTCAGCGCAACTGTTGAAATTATTTAATTTAACAAGTGGGGGGCTAGCTTCTATGAGGCTACTTACGATCGGGAAAAGGTACTTACTCTGGCTCGCACTTGATGTAGTGGCCGGACGAGTCGGTGCCACAGTGTCCGCTCAAGGAGCCCTTCGAGTTGTAGTGCTCGAAGCAGTGTTTGTCCGCTGCGATACCTCCGTAGCCCCAGATCTGCTCGCACTGCACATCCAGGGCTGGACAGAACCCGTTGAAACAGACTCCGGTGTTGTCCGCGCACGGACTGCCGTTTCTTCTGTAAACGTCAGCCGGACACTGGCCGGTCTTGCCCGTGCAGACTTCCGGCAGGTCGCACTCGTTCGTTGACTCCCGGCAGACCACTCCGGGGGCCAACAACTGCACAATGCCACCGCGGTTACACAATTAGTTTCTCCTTACAGTTATTTCTGTTGAGGCTTTCGGGTGTAAGCCGTGTTCTAAAGCAGACCTGGGCGACGCTGGCTCGAAAAACACATGTTGCTACTACTCTGGGACTGTCATGCCGAGCAAGAGAAGGAGAGCTTACCCAGCAAGAGAAGGAGAGAAACAGCAACATGTGTTTTTCGAGCCAGCGTCGCCCAGGTCTGTTCTAAAGGAAGTGATTTTCCAACGTTTCGCAAGCATTGCAGCTAGCTTCATCAGGGGGTCGGAAGACACACTGATACTGGTGCGTGCGACCCCCTGATGAAGCTAGCTGCAATGCTTGCGAAACGTTGGGAAATCTCTTCCTTTAGGACACGGCTTACACCCGAAAGCCTCAACAGAAATAACTGTATGATGCCGGGCCGTGAAAGCCTCAAATCTCTAGTTTCTCCTTGTTACTTGTAGACCAGTCGTCTTCAAACTCTGTTCATAGAGAAACCGCTTCGTAGTTTCTTAAAAAGAATCGCGAAAACCCCGTGAAGGGTCTCGCAAGCCGACAGAGTTTGAAGACCACCGAGAGCCGGCCGGCGAGTTCGTTCGCCTCGTCGAATTGCGAACGCGGTTATCAGACTGTCGCTTATCGTCACGTAGATCTTGCTCCTGCCGAGAGGAGACTGTGTCGAATATGTTCAACGACTGACTGAAGATCCTAGCGAAGCAATAGAGAACGAAAGTGTGTGTGTGTGTGTGTCGTCGAGTATCCAAAATATTGTACCTTGCACTTGCTACAGCATGGTCCTGCCGCGCACTCCGCCTCCCTGGTGAGGTTGCAGGTGATCGGATCGCAGCATGGATCGAGCTCTTTGCACTCGTCGATCGATCCGCAATCGCATTGTTCCCCTTCGTCTAGTTTCCTATTTCCGCAGGTCCTCTTTTCCACCAACTGCTTTTCGTTCGCCATCAGGAACACAAAGAAAGAAAAAGAAAGAGAGAGAGAGAGAAAAAGAAAAGGGGAAAAAAGAACGTTCGTGTTTAACGTCGTCAAGAATTGAGTTACGCCGACTTGCGTAGAAGGATTCTATTCTGTCTTAAAGCGGACTCACCTCGTTCGGTTTATTAAGAAGACAAATACCCTCGCCGCTACGCAACGTCTCCGTGTAGTCGTTTTTACTGCAGTCGGAAAACTTGTACGGTTGCACATTGTCCAAGCCGACGATTGATTGAGCCATAATACACCCGTGCCAGTCCTGACACACGCAGTTTTTCCCTACGATTCGAGTCAACGCGACAAAGTCAAGTATAGTGTCTCAAATAGCAAACGTGTCCGATTGTCAGCCCCCTAACTGCCGGACTTGACTATATTTATCTCTTAAATTGCGGACGTCACGTATCCGTGACGTTGTTAGCGAACGTGTTAAATGGGATTTGTCGGAAGACAGTTTTACACAGTTAGGGGGCGTATAAGTCTTTCCCTTTCGAACGGATACTAACTTTCATCGTCGTGGATCATGCCAATGTTATGGCCGATCATGTGGGCCATGGTGCCCGCTAGTAAATGGGGCTCGTACGAATTCACATCAACGCTAATTCCTATGGCTTTTGATTTACAGATGGACGACGGCACCGCCACCCCCGATTCGCCGCCCATAAATGTTTCGCCTCTGCAAATGGAAGTTGGACATGTCAGCGATGATTTTTGCAAGGAATGGACCCCAAGTGTCCGACTTCGATTTCGACAATTTTTTGCGAGATGATGGTATATGGATCCCTAATTATGTATGCGAAATATTATGTGTAGTTACTCAATAATTTCAAAGATATAAACAATTCAAGTTTCATAGACTTCATAGCAAGTTGAGACAAGAACAGGCGTGGTTCGTGGGATCGAGACAGGGATTCAGGCGCAATACGCACAGTAGGTCCCCGAATCCCTAGCCAAGGCATGCACAGATGTACGATTTGGGAGCCGGAGCCCTCGACCCGGCTCATGAGTCGGGCCGTGACCTAGTTCGGACGTATGGAAGGGGAACCCACTAATTGTAAGGTGACTTGTAAACACAGCGCGAGAGAAGACTAGTGGGAGGGGCGTGGGGAAGTGGAGAGCGCGCCTGAATGGTCAGACTACAATAACGTAGACGCCCCCACTCTCACACGCTTTCGTGGGCCCCTTGCATACGTTCCCCTTCCATACGTCCGAGCTAGGTCACGGCTCTGAGAGCGCACGGGAGCCGTTTGGGAGCACAAGAGCCGCTCTGAGAGCTAAGATCTGTGCATGCCTGTCCTAGTTCGATCAAAGATGATGAGTAGAGGGGCGGTCCATTGACCGTCCCGGGTGAGGTTAGGTTTTTAGTGGGTATGAGTACGCCGACCATCCGCGGCCCGAGTCCCACACTAGCCCCTTCTGGGGTGTGCATAATAGCATTTTCCCCCTCACTCTTAAAAAAAAAAGGTTTGAAACTTTAATCGTTTATATCTTTGAAACTATTGAGTGACTAAGGTGATGCCCTATGCCTGGACAGCATGTTTTTCTATTTTAAATTTTATCACTTTAAATAAACAAAAACAATTTCTTAAGAGTTTTAACATACAGTTCAGAGTTTGTAAAGTAATTTAAAATAAAAACATCATTGTTTAGGTTAATATCTTAATTGTATTAACAAGAATAATTCAAACCTATAGTTGGACATATTAAATCCAATCTAAGGTAGTACCTGGACAAAAGTAAAGTCTATATCGGGACAAATTCAATTTACGAGTTGATCGAGCGAACATAACCTAAAACGTTGGTTGGTGGCGCTGTTGCGCATGACGAATAGAAGATGCTTTGCGTAATATGTAGTATTCTTATCATAGATTATAGTATTGTATTATTTAACTAAATATATATTTATTTTCATTTACTGTTTTAAGAAAACTTGTCATAATACAACTTTTAAGGTTAGGTAGTAATACTGACAGATTTAAGATGTAAACATAAAGTATTATCAACGTCACAACCGGAATACATTTTCTACATACGTTATTCAAGCTAATAGAAGACTAATTATACGTACATGTAGTTAAATAATTTGCAAACAATGCGTTGATTTTATTCACAAACACGTGTCCGGCTTCAGGCGTAAGCACATTGCGTATAAGCTTAGAGTGGGACAGCTACTGTCATCGCGTCCCAGTATGGAGTACTTATATTTGAAAACAGTCCTAATCTCGGACATCTAATATTTGGATTAATAATTATTATTTACGTTAGGTTTGATTGCCAATTTATTTTAAAATATCAATATTATTATGCGTGATAATTATTTTTTGTCTGAGGGCTTAAATTATATCTTTTTTTCCAACAAAAGTTCGTACTATAAATGCACATGATTCGCATGTAAATAGACTATTTTGTATACTGTTTTCAGATGAACTTTGAATTCATTTTTAAATTTCAATTGATGTCTTAATGAAATAATATTCACACCTACTTGTAGCTAAGGCCTCAGAATATATAATATAATTATTTAATCTCTTAATTACTGATTTTACTATGAAAATTCAATTGTCCAGATTTAGGTATCACTTTTGGACTGTCCAGACTTAGGGCACTTCACCTTACACGTAATATTTTGCATACATAATTAGGGAACCATATACCATCATCTCACACAAAAATTATCAAAATCGACGTCGGACATTTGGGGTCCTTCCCTAGTTAGAGATTCTTAAAGATAACAGAAACCGTATAGATGAAAGGGTACGCGCTTAAGCAGGTACGGGAGACTAAATAATATAATAACAAATATAGGAGAACAAATAATTATTCAATCTGATCTCTGATTACACTCCCTTAGTCTACGCAACCCGCGTTGCTCTCGAGCACGCACGCAACAAGGTTTGTATGTGTACTTACGTGAGCAACTGGGTGGTGTCGTGCGCGACTTGGACTATATTTCGTATCTTGTAAGCATTCAAGTTGCTCAAAGCTTGATTGATGTCCATGCCTTCACTGATATTCGCCTTGTTCACGCCCTGCCAGGTTTCGATGTATGTCACGGAGACTCTAGTGTTCAATGTACGGAAATACTGCAACCAAACAACACGTCAGTTATTCATGAAGAAGAAGAAGAAGATGATAATGATGATGATACGCACCAAATCAGCGATATTGACGACTTGGATGGCATCGTGGACAACCTCCGCTCTAGTGCTACCGTTCCTCTTCTCGAACTGGGCAGAGAAGAAGACTCGATTTTACCACGGTTTATTTCACGGCTGGATCCGCCGATAAAACCGGCGATCCTGCGTCGTGATTCGTTCCGACGATAACGATTACCGGTGAACTACGTCCTCGAAAACCGAACCCGGCCTCCGTTTCAACTGCCGCGAGTCGATGATCGCCAACACACTTACACAGGGGATCCTTTACTGCCTTCTTTAACGTTATACTCCGTCCTCCGTCTCTTCCACATCAAGAGTCTTTATACTTTATACGTTGAAAACTACGTCGCGTCGCTGGAACGTTTTCTCGTCGTGTTTATAGACAGATTTTCTACAGAGCACCTCTGCTAACCAGCCATCGCCTTGTATTTGTACGGGAAGACCTTTACGGCACACTTTAGGGTACGGTTCCATAGGTCATCCCTTCATTCCTCCATGATATCGTACGAATTACTTCCGATTAATCGCGGTCCGGTATCGAAGCATCTGTGCAGGGGTGTGCACACCCCGGATCCGTACGCTGAAGATGGTAAACGGTCTGCCAGGTCGCAAATTCTTGCAACTGGGTCATCGCTTGCCAAAACCTATACAGGCATTAACATATTTCCTGGTGACAACGACAGACTCGACGGAGAAAACGCGTCGGGGCGACCTGATTCCATTTGGCCAGTGTATTTTTTGACTTTACTCGACGATCACCGGCCACGGCAGATTTGATTGTTATTGTCGCGGTACCGCGACTTCGAAAGAAAACTAATTCATTGTTCGTTTGCTCGAGGTACGTAGTTCTCGGTTCCGGAGGCAGAAGAAAAGGCGATCGTACCATAGCCTTATCGATAATGATGGCAGTTTCGATGTATTTGGTTTGCTCACGGACGTCTCTCTTGTATCGATCGGAAACGGTCTCCGATAGGCCCAGAACATGCTTCTGCCGACGGTTCTTTACACGCCACTCAATATTCCCCGAGTTAGCGCAGCCTTTGTTAGCCTTTGATCGAGCCTCAAATATAACATGAGGATGTTTCTGCTAAAAGAGAGGTCTGCATATAGTTTAGATTCGATGCTGGCTGCTCTCTTATTCGTGTTCGAGGACAGTATCATTCTCTCTTTCTCTCTCTCTCTTTCTCTGTAGATTTCCACGCGCTAATCACGATTGCCGGAAGCTATTCTAAAAATTTTACGAATTACACTGTTCAACAGCAAATTGAGCGTGCAGTTGTTCATACGCGACTTGTTGGTGGACAAGTGTTCTCCCCGGTATCGGTTAAACAAGGGTGAAAGCGACCGCTCAGCGTGGAGCTTATGTTTAGCAAGAAAGAATTTTGGAAAATATAGTTTTGCGGTGCGTAAACAGCGTTTCGTAACCACGTGGACTACCCCGATTACTCAGCAGTGGGTGTGGCGTGAACAGAGAACCAGTGAAAGGAAGTTAGCACAGAGCACAGCTTGTTTGACCCAGTTCCGAGTTTCTAATTAATTGATAATTGTGATAGTTCGAACAGTTCCTGATTTCGTGGAGCCATCGATCATCGGCCCACCCTTACTGCCTTGTGAAATTTTACGCCGTCAGAGAGAAACAGAAAGAGGGAGAGAGAAAAACAGAGAGCGAGAGAGAGATAGAGTGCGAGAGTGAGAAACAAAGAGGGACAGGGAGGGCTTGCACGCTCGAACACGGTCACGAAATTGTGTATCTGCTTTTCTCTTCCTTGTTTCGTCACGTTGTTACTTCGAGATGTCTTTATGAATAATAACGAAGCCTCATGCATAGAAGAACAACGGTTTGCTCCGCTCGTGCTTCCGTCACGTTGATTTAAAAAAGAAAAGACTACCGCGAGACCCCGCATTTTCTTGCAATAAATGCAATTTATGCTTCTCCTCGCGTAGTTTCCTCTTTATCTCCACGGTAATTATAATCGTACAGATAACGACGATGATCTTCCTTTCAGACACACGTACTAGGTTATGCGCTCAAAAAGTAAAAAGACTAGTTGAAAGATTGATTATTTTGTCAATAACTGTGAATGATTTGTTTGCAATTCAGGGACTCGACGCGCGAGCCTGATGGCGCCGGTACGTCGAACGTTCGTCCTGAAATGGTCAAGTGGCAGAGCAACGAACGAACTTATGCGGCGGTTTCGAAATTAACAGGGAATCTATTGATCGAGCAATCATCTTTTCATCAGTCCCGATGTCAATGTCAAGCTGCGTCGCGCATCGTCATCGGTCGGCACTAAATTGTTCGGTAAAGCATCGGCATCCCATTCACACGCGATGGAAACACGGAGACTAACAGAGACGATTACTCGTTCGCAGATGATGGCGCGAAGATTGTGTGTTCTACGGTGGTCCTTCTCGACTTTCCATTTGTTTGGTCGTTACCCTCCTATATCGTGACACTCGGTGAGAAAAAGATGTGCGCCATATAAACTCGTTCATTTTTTCAAGATGGAAGCAGGCCGATAAAGAAAGAGTACGTGTTAAATATTTTTCCGACAACGACCTCTTAGAGACCATTAAAATTGTAGAACTCTCTCGGCAAGTGTCACGGTTTACGGGGGTAAGACTAAACAAACACTTCCGACCCTTACAGCTAAGGACCACCGTAGTGTGCGTGCGACAATGGTGAAACTGACCGACAGATCGCCGCCGTAGAATGGGTGAACGACGAAGGTCTCGTTGCCTAAATGAATGACGCCGCTGAGACCGTTACACGTGTGAAAGGCAGCGGTGGCCCCCGGATAATCCCTGATGGTGCCGTGATAGTAGCAGTGCTCTACCTCCTGGAAACAGATTCCCGGCATTGGGGTAATACGCTCCGAGGGATACGAGAACAGGAACTACGCCCGCTCCGTAGTCCGCCTTTAGTCTCCGTCTTACCTGTTTAGAACTTTGTTCCGCGCCGCCGACTAAAAAGTCTTTTTGCATAAGATTCGGTGCTAAAAGTTGCCTGGAACAGAGAGAGAATCGTCGCCGTGAAATGCATTTCTCGTGACCGACCGGTGTCACGGGAAAAGGGAGGCGCGAGCGAGGGAACATATTTTCCCGGGGAAACTGGTATCGATTCGGTTTCTCGTAAATTGCTTTTCCATTGTTGCTTCCGCGCTTTGTCGGGGAACATCGAAAAGGAATAGAGAGAGAGAGAGAGAGAGAGAGAAATAGAGAGAGGGATTGAGAGAGAGAGAGAAAGAGAGAAACCGAGCGGATACGACGTCTCCAGGCTTCTGCGGAAACTCCACTTACGCATTTATTTCTAAGTCTAGGCGAAATTTGTGATTAAAGGCCTTGATCAAGAGGGACGTCCGATGATAGTGTCTCCCTGTCTGAAAATCGAAGGATCGTTTAGCCTGAGATTGCACGGCTGCCTGAGAATGCAAAAATGGGCGCGATTCTCTTTCTTTTCGCTGATCCAGTGGGATACAATTATATTATACAGGGTGGGTCACGTAACGTCGCCACCTCGAATATCTTTGTTGTTTTTAAAGATACGTCAAATGTCCAAAGGACAAAGTTCATATCGAAGAGATATGAAGGTCACCTTCATTTTTTTAAATGGAATGAGGTATTTTTTAATACATCAATCGATGCAGCTGGACATTAGTTACACGAAAAGTACTAACCTACAGTAGCAGACAAAAGTTTAAGACCACTCTAAAGTAGACGATAACTTTTTTAATATTTTGTACTATACGATTTGAACTTTTTTGGGAAGCTAGAGCAATTAGTTTACTAAAGGATGTGAAAAGAAATTTTTTCAAAAATTGCAATTGATCGGAATTGTTGAAAAAATACTAAAAGTTGAATTTTTAACTTTTTTCTGTGGGCCTATATTAAAAATTTTAAAAATACGTTTTGTAGATCTGGGCCAATTAAACATATTCTGAAAATTTCGTCAAAATCGATCGACGTTGCAATGAGTTACAAACATTTAAAGATGGTAAAAATTGCAGATTTTCACGATTTATTAACGAAAATCTTAAAAATCTGCAATGTTTACCATCTTTAAACGTTTGTAGCTCATTGCAATGTCGACCGATTTTAGCGAAATTTTCGGAATATGTTTAATTGGCCCAGATCTACAAAACGTATTCTTTAAATTTTTAATATAGGCCCACAGAAAAAAGTTAAAAATTCAACTTTTAGTATTTTTTCAACAATTCCGATCAATTGCAATTTTTGAAAAAATTTCTTTTCACATCCTTTAGTAAACTAATTGCTCTAGCTTCCCAAGAAAGTTCAAATCGTATAGTACAAAATATTAAAAAAGTTATCTTCTTTAGAGTGGTCTTAAACTTTTGTCCGCTACTGTATGTACATCGAAAAGTTAGTAGTTCAGGAGAAATTTCAATTCAAATAATTCTAAAACACCATTACTGTCGCACTAAGACGTTACACTAGTAAATAAACGCTAATGTTCTAGTACGACAGTAATGGTGTTTTGGAATTATTTAAATTGAAATATCTCCTGAACTACTAACTTTCCGACATACAGTTACTCGAATTAATATTCGGACGCTCTGAAAAAGACGATAACTTTTTAAATATTGTACTATATGATTTAAACTTTTTTGGGAAGCTAGCAATTAGTTTAGTACAGGATGTGAAAATCTTTTTTTTCAAAAATAGCAATTGATCGGAATTGTAGAAAAAATACTAAAAGTTGTATTTTACAACTTTTTTATTTTTAGAATATTTTTCATTGACACAGATCTACAAAACGCATCTTTTAAATTTTCAATATAGGCCCACATAAAAAGTTGTAAAATGCAACTTTTAGTATTTTTTCTACAATTCCGATCAATTGGAATTTTTAAAAAAATTCTTTTCACATCCTGTACTAAACTACTTGCTCTAATTTCCCAAAAAAGTTTAAATCGCTTAGTACAATATTAAAAGAGTTATCGTCTTTTTTAAAGCATTCGAATATTAATTCGAGTAACTGTAAATAGGTTAGTACTTTTTTATAACGAATGCTGTGTTAAAAAATACCTCATTCCACTCCAAAAAATGAAGGTGACTTTCATATCTCTAAAAAAAATAAGGGATGCAATCAAGTTTATATTGGGCAAACATCTAGACATTTAGAAACGAGAATCAGAGAACACAGGCACAATATTTTCCTAAATCCTTCACATCATACTGCAATGACGAAGCATTCAATTGAATCGACCATCCATTCGACTTTGAAAATGCAAAAATAATTGACCGAGAAGCAAATTTACACCGAAGGATATTATTAGAAACAATTCACATGATTAAACATCGTAGCGTAAATCTTATTGTTAGGTACGAAACCCCTAGGATACATGAATATTACGCAACATTACTGAACCAGTAATGTGGTATGATGAATTTTTCTAAACAAATTCCTGACACAGCTTCATTGCCTCAATTAACACATACACACATACGGTGTGTATAATATAATGAAATTGAATGTTAATTAATAATTACCATATTGTAATATGGTAAGAGAGCAGAAAAATGAGGACTATATTGGCTATGTGTGATTTTGAATTTAGCGCCAAGTTCGATCTGCGTATTAACGATCGATATGAAGTTAGGTTCGTTTCTATATGTCTTATAGATTCAAGTATACATCATTACCAAGTACATTGCCACAGCACCAACACGTGTTTCTCTAAAACTTTACAATATGAATTATTACTTTATTTTGCACTAAGCAAGTAAGTAGCTTTTTTCTCACATTAGTTTAAATCCACATAAACTAAAAAGTTTTCTTGCATCAATTATTATTTTACAGACGCAATTCTTTTAAGATTTCTTGAGAATGATCTAAATAAAGATCGAAACGTTGAAATAGGGAGTTTGTGAAAATTTGCAAATAGTGTTTATTCTTAATACTTGATCGAACCAGTGCGCCGAAATTATTAATAATATCGTTTTGAACAACAATTTACGATCGAAAACATAAGGAAACAGTTCTAAAAAAAATTACATAAAAACACAAATTTTTTGGTATCATAGAGCCCCATTTTACCATTCAACTTCGTCCTTCAGACATTCGACGTATCTTTAAAAACAACAAAGATATTTGAGGTGGCAACGTTAGGCGACTCACCCTGTATATACCGCTTTAAATAGTAGATTTCGTCGATGCAATAATTTCGCCCTGTTGGACTGCTGAAACGCCGCACAGTGGGGTATTTGGCCCGAAAAAGTGGAAAAAATTCAATTTCTAAATTTTTGCGTATGGCATAAAATTTTTGTTGTTCGTTGTAGTTAAAGGTCTGAAGAATAAGGCTGCAACATTATTTTTTCTATTTGTACACCCGTGAAGTAGTAAACTTCATCGAAAGTCGAGCGATTTTAAGGCGCGCTTGGCGTTCTTAAACAGTCTCTAAGACAGCGTCTGTTCATTGGCGATTTTCATGTGTTTGAAGGGAAATTCTGTAAATTCTTGTATTACAAAAGTTGTTCAGGTAGGTATACAGAGCACTTTCGCATAGATTTTATTTTGTTACCATCTAAATTAGTATAGTTATTAATATTTGAATATTACCAATCATTCTGTAAGCTTTTTAAAAATTACAAAACTTTATTGACAATTTTGTTATAGTATAAAGCCGTATTGAGTGCTCTTTTTGGTCTCATTACATTCGGTAAAGATTCGTGATTATAAGCCAACAAAGTTTGATTCCGGATATGTCCGAATTCAAATTTTATAGCCTATTTAGAATTAAGTGTTTAGCAGCGTTTCGCGTACGCGTACGTTCGGCTACGCTTGGCCTCAAATGAAGAAGAAACATTATCCGAGGAAGAAATTTCTTATGTATTTTCCGATGAAAATTAATGGTAATCATTTTAAAATATTCTTATAATATACCGGGTGAGTCATTTAACGTGAAACAGACGTATATCTGGGAAATGAAGCTATTTTGGAGAAAAATGTTTCAGACAAAAGTTGTATGGTTTAGAGGGGGGCATAAAATGGTGTCATTGATTTGACCTTGGATAGTCGTTTGAAAATCACGTGAAAGTCATCTTCCATTTCTTAAATAGAATTCCCTATTTTTTGTTGCATATTCTTGTAGCTTGTTTTGACAGCTTCCCAAAACACTATATTAAAATATTTTTTTCTTAAATATTTTTCAAGTTATAATAGTGCAAATATTCCACTATCGCCTTGCTTTTTCAGGGGTTCTCGATAATCTGAGGGAAAAATGTTTCGAACAAAAGAGGAACAGTATACAGACGTCTACAAATTTCAATATATAAAAGTTTAAAAAAAATTTTTTTACTCAAAAAATTGAGGTAAATTTGATTTTTCAAATACTAAAATGTATTTTGGATTTCATAATGTTGTAGCTGATCTTAAGGCGAATCCAACGATATATAATATTATAACCTTGAGCCTATAAATAACGCTACAATAGTTTTTTCCACTTTTTCAGGCCAAATACCCCACTGTGCGCCGCGCCGCACCGTAGTGCAGCTGCTTCGCTGTAACAGTCGATCAGGGGCAGAGTCGCGGTTCTACCACAGACGAGGTATAGAAGCAGACCAAGCACGATATCTTGGTTTTGTGATCGTGATTCAATGATATGCGTTTCATAGTTCTGTCACATGCGAGATATAGAATCTGTGCTTAGATTCACGAGTTATCAGCGACGTCGAATGCGACACGAAAATAATAATGGCCTCGAGAGTCCAATACGTGATAATGAGTTGCAATGTTGCGAATAGCTTGATTTCGCGTTATACGTTTAATATACATGTTCATTTTACATTAGACGTTTGGTCTACTCGCGTATCTCGTCTGTGCTTCTACGGAAGAACGGGACTCCTCTGTTTTACCTACGCGACGGCGAGTAACGTAGGGACCGATAGAATTGCGCCTATTTTTGCTGAACAGTCGCGCTGTCTGTATTATTCTTCCGTTACACTTACACTTCTCGTTCTGCCTCGATAATTTTGATATCCACCCTCAGCATATCCTCTTTGAGGAAACTGTGAACGGAATAAAAGGTCCGTGTTAAGAAATTCAAAGGGGTGTAACGCATGCATCGGTGTCTTCGGGGAAGCCGACGTAGCAAGACGTTCGAGAGGCAGAGACAATACGTTTTTCCTTCGATGTTGTCTCGGTTCCTCGAACGACGACGGGGACACCCCCCGCCTGTTCCCGGTTCCCCGAGGTTAAAGTGATTACCTTCGGCATGCTGACTTCTCTCGTGGATATCCCCATTTTCTCGTGATGCCGTAACTGTACCGGATAGATGATCTGATAGTAATGGGCCCCGATATTTCGTACTAGCTCTTGGTTTTGTCGATACTCGCGCAGTAGTCGTTCGACCTCACCTGAAATCAATTTCCCGCCCTGTGAATCGAACGTCCTGCCAATTCACCCTTCTGTCTGTCTCTCTGTCTACCTGTCCGTCTGTCTGTCTGTCCGTGTGTGTATCTCCAAGCTCCATCTCCTAGAGGAGCGCGTGTGCACGCGTGTCGGTGCAGAAATCGACTCTCAGGGGCTGCTCTATCACATTTTCGAATTTTATCTAGATGGGGGTAAAATCCGTTCGCGAAGAGAAGCGTCTGATAGAAATGTGAATACACGGGGCGTGTTTTTCAACGAAGATACAGCCGTTTGATGGAGAAACCTGCGTCGCTCGAGCCAGGTTTCTCGAAGTTGTAAAAAGCAGGGTAATTAGCAGGGTGGGCGTGGAGGTCTCCTCCTCGCGTAAACTGTTGCCAGCCCGCGCGACGAGCTACGATTGACTCGAGATAATCGCTGGAGGGCCTCCTCGAACCGTGAACCCTCCAGTTCCATCCTCTTATCGACTGTCCGGGCGAACGCCTCGATTTAACCGAGACCGGTGCGGTGGTGCACGTGCACAGAATCAAGTGCACGGATCATTATTCACCAATGTTTTTCAGGCACGCGTCGCACGATCTGTTTGCGGCCTGTTAACACCCCTTGTCCTACGCTTTCTCACAGCGAAAAGCTTCTGTGCCGTTAACGATTCCCTAGAAAAAGTTCGTAGCGCAATAGTTTCTTCAATCTCGTTGCAAACACGTTAACACCGAACCTGCCGGATCCACATTTTTATTTACACAATTATTGCAATTATAAATTGAAAGTTAGGAAATTCTTAGCTGTGTATCATAGGTTTCTGACGAGCATTAAATAATCGCCGGTCGGTTTAGTGTTAAGGGATGATATTCCCAGCGTGTTTATAACTGAAAAGGCGACTGTTTGAGTTAGGGTAGCGTCTAAAGCGATTTGTCAGAGCGACAAGGGGTGAAACAGGGTGAACGGTCGGCTCGACCCGGGTCGAGGAAGAGACGCATCGGGTTTCTTGTGATGTCCCGGTGAAATGTACGCAAAGGAAACTCCGGTAGGGGGTGGTGACGGAGGGGTTGAGGGGTGGGACCGCATTGCAGCACTTCCCTCTCGGAAACTCGATCTGTGGTTACATCTAGTTCTCTCGGACGCGGAGAATGGTTTATTGTTAAGTCAACACCGACGGTGATTGGCTGGAAACGCGAAACTTAAATTGAGTTAAATTTTAGACGGTTCGAGGGACAGTGCGTTCGCGGAGGACCAATCCGCGTCGCCGCGGAGGCGGCTGTTGAAAAGAGGAAACGTTCGATCCCCGACGGCCAACCGTGAAAATCGTCTCTGCGCCGGAGATCTTCTTTCGTTTGCCGAAGGACCTGCGGCTGGAACGCAGGGCTGCGTCTCTCCCGTCCTTGTCGGATTTGAATTGCAAAATCGTCGCCCACCCCTCGCGAATTAACAATCACGCCCCAGCGACGCCATTGGTCAATTAGCCAGCCGGGAATTCTCCACGAAACCGAAAAATTTCACTGCGATTTATGGAACGGCGAATTGCCATGAAACCCGACCGATCGTAAAATGTTTGTCTCTACGTCTCTATTATTATTGCAGCTTTGGTGTGCTGACTCCCCTGAACGACAGTCAACGCCTAATCGCTTCACCCGACAGCTGGAACATTTGAAACCGGGCAGGAATAAAAACCGGATTGTGAACGAGTAATCGGGATTTCGAGCTGGCGACTGTAAAATTCGGAATTCAACAGGATCGGGTGAAAAAGCGGTTGTGTCCGGATGTTCGACCGGTGTCTCTCTCTCGAGGGTGGTCGGCGGAGCTCGCGTTGCAGTTGCTGTTGCAGTTGTTCGCAGATGCACGCCGGCGAGCATCAAAGGGGAGCGCCGCGGACTTTGACGGGGAACTTCTCTCAGTTACGCATTGTCTATTTACGCGATCGTTTCGTAACTTTGCGTTCGCGTCCCGTGCTCTTTGTCCCCGCGTCAAAGGCGGCTTCTGTCGGACACTCGTCGTCGTCGACGGCGTCATCGTCTCCTCCTTCGTCGTCATCGTCGTCGACGTTGTCGTCGTCGACGTTCCTCTGCAATTAGAGGCGAGATTCTCTCCGCGCGCGCAGCTACGGTTTCGCGGCCGACAGAAAGGAAGGGAACGAGAGCGAGCAGAGAATATAGAAATTCAAGAAGGGCAATGAATTTCTCGAACACTGCCGGCAATTTTTAATTCAAAAATTGTTCAATTTATCAACTACGATGCTCCTCATAAAAAAAATCTGAGAAAATCGTGAACGCTGCCCTCGAGAATGTCCGGATTAGGTTATTCTTGTTAGAACGAGTTCAGTGTCGAAGCAGTTAGGCTTGCGCTGGGATACTCACCAACAGGAGTTTCCTCGTTCCAGAAGGAGTCATCTATGGTGTAGTCGGCTTCTGCAATCAGAACAAGGGAGAAACATATAATTCGATTACCGTGGATGATGCGATCGCGTCGCTACCCCCGTGTGCATGCGACGATTCACGGGGGCTGAACATGGGGGTCGGAGACACGGGGGTGGTTCTGGCGGAACAGTCCACCGGGAACCAGAGATTCCGGTCGTTCCACCCCGGCGTCGGAAAATTTCTCGAGTTTGCGAGGAAAATTCCTACGGGAGGCACTCGTCGTCGTTTCGCCGCGAAACCAACTTCCGTACCCCAAGGAATTTCGGATGGGTTACCTGGGAATTCTCGTCGACCGGGCTAGAACTTCACCGGAAACTTCGGGGACGATCCGTGTTATCGAAAAACGGTCAGCGACTTCGTTAACCCCCCTCTGCCAACCCTCCGCTTTTAATTTCGGAACACGCGAATTTTGCTATTCGCGGAACTGAATTCCGGGGGGGTTTGCAGAGGATAGATGAATAGGGTCGGTGATTTGGCAACGTAGCCCCGACTCCGCCCGCGTTGCCACGGTAAGAGGATTGTTCGCGAGGTAATTCGGCATAGTTGTTGAAAATAATATTAAAATATTTGCGTTACAGGACACGGCGTACCAGCTGGCAGATTGTACGTATAAAGGGATGGCCGGCGAGCAAGCGGGGCTCAGCTTATGGACATAGCCGTGACCACAGCAAATTTGCGGTAAGAGGATTGTTCGACGTAATTCGGCACACGGTTGTTGGAAATAATATTAATGCTGGAACTACCGAGCGATCAAGGTAACTGGATTTCATTTTAATACCCCGAATTATTGCACAAAAATCGATTTGTTCACCCTCTACGCTCGATTAACATAGAACATACTAAATGAACTCAATCATTCTAATTTTTAGTGGCCATTCTGGTGCAAAGGGTTGAGAATCAATTCACACCGAAGAAATTCTCAGAGAAACACTTCTCCGTTTCCAGTAATGAAACCAGAACTCTGGATCAGTTTCAGCCCTTCGGCGACTCCGCCGTTAAAATGTTTGCCTGTTCAGGGCGGCGGGAAACTGAAAACCGGAGCCGACAAAGACCCAGAATTCAACGGAGGCCATAGTAGCTCATGACTGATTCTGATAATGGTAATTTGAATGTCTTAATACCCCGAATTATTGCACAAAAATCGATTCGTTCACCCTCTACGCTCGATTAACATAGAACATACTAAATGAACTCCATCATTTTAATTTTTAGCGGCCATTCTGGTGCAAAGGGTTGAGAATCAATTCACACCGAAGAAATTCTCAGAGAAACATTTCTCCGTTTCCAGTAATGAAACCAGAACTCTGAATCAGTTTCAGCCCTTCGGCGACTCCGCCGTTAAAATGTTTGCCTGTTCAGGGCGACGGGAAACTGAAAACCGGAGCCGACAAAGACCCAGAATTCAACGGAGGCCATAGTAGCTCATGACTGATTCTGATAATGGTAATTTGAATGTCTTAATACCCCGAATTATTGCACAAAAATCGATTCGTTCACCCTCTACGCTCGATTAACATAGAACATACTAAATGAATTCAATCATTCTAATTTTTAGTGGCCATTCTGGTGCAAAGGGTTGAGAGTGAAATCACACCGAAGAAATTCTCAGAGAAACACTTCTCCGTTTCCAGTAATGAAACCAGAACTCTGGATCAGTTTCAGCCCTTCGGCGACTCCGCCGTTAAAATGTTTGCCTGTTCAGGGCGGCGGGAAACTGAAAACCGGAGCCGACAAAGACCCAGAATTCAACGGAGGCCATAGTAGCTCATGACTGATTCTGATAATGGTAATTTGAATGTCTTAATACCCCGAATTATTGCACAAAAATCGATTCGTTCACCCTCTACGCTCGATTAACATAGAACATACTAAATGAACTCAATCATGCTAATTTTTAGTGGCCATTCTGGTGCAAAGGGTTGAGAATCAATTCACACCGAAGAAATTCTCAGAGAAACACTTCTCCGTTTCCAGTAATGAAACCAGACCTCTGGATCAGTTTCAGCCCTTCGGCGACTCCGCCGTTAAAATGTTTGCCTGTTCAGGGCGGCGGGAAACTGAAAACCGGAGCCGACAAAGACCCAGAATTCAACGGAGGCCATAGTAGCTCATGACTGATTCTGATAATGGTAATTTGAATGTCTTAATACCCCGAATTATTGCACAAAAATCGATTCGTTCACCCTCTACGCTCGATTAACATAGAACATACTAAATGAACTCAATCATGCTAATTTTTAGTGGCCATTCTGGTGCAAAGGGTTGAGAGTCAATTCACACCGAAGAAATTCTCAGAGAAACACTTCTCCGTTTCCAGTAATGAAACCAGAACTCTGGATCAGTTTCAGCCCTTCGGCGACTCCGCCGTTAAAATGTTTGCCTGTTCAGGGCGGCGGAAAACTGAAAACCGGAGCCGACAAAGACCCAGAATTCAACGAAGGCCATCAGTAGCTCATGACTGATTCTGATAATGGTAATTTGAATGTCGTCTCGGTACCGTTGCCGGCTCTGTTACCGGTAGATCGGTTCGTTGACCCAGCTCGTGGAAAGGCCTCGCTGGTTCGTTCGGGAGTAACGCACGATAACTGGTCGATGATTTATTAAAGAGGGCCTGAGAGAACCGGGGGGTCGGGCAGAAGTAATTTCGAGGCGGGCGTCGATTACCCCCGGCGAAATTTCTCTTCGCCCGTGAAAGTCTCTGCCCCAGAGGGGCCTCTCTCTCGCTCTCTCTCTCTCTCTCCCGTCCCTAAAGAAACAGCCGGGGCGTCATTGACTATCATCCATTCGAGGCCCTCATCGCCCGGGGCTTGTTTTTCGTATTCCACCCCGCGAAAACTAGGCCACTGGAAACCGAGTTCTTTTTACCCGCGGCTCGTCCATTTTATGAATTTTATGAAACCCGCCCCCTTGGACAGATGGTTTGTACCGAGATGAAAAAGTTTCCGAGCCAGGCATCAATGAAACTTCGCCGAGGAAAACTTGTTCGCCCTCAACCATTCCCTCGTCGTCACGCTGCTGTCCACGGATTCGATCCGATGGATACATCTGTAAGTCCGTCCTTTGCGTTTATCTTTCGCCCTGCCCTTATGCTAACTCTCTCGATTACATTATCGCGAACTTATTCGAGCCGTGAAAACAATTCTACAAGAGCGTAACGCACGCTTCGCCATTTATCTAACACGATGTCTCAACAACGTCGTAAACAGCCATTTTTCTCGGTACAGAATTGTCTTCACGTTCTCTCGTAAATTTCATAAAACGCGAACACGATCACGGAATTATTACATTTTTCAAGTCCACCCGAGGGTAGAAAAATTGAATTTCTACGGGGTTATCGATAATCGGATAATCGACGAGGGAGATTTACTCTGTCGGTGATGTTATTACTTATCGACAGACGTTATCGACAGAGGAGGCACCTATCTATCGGGGACGCCTGCGAACAGGCAACCGGAGATTCAGCCCTGCTGACGAGTCTGCCCATTTCGCGGTGTTCGGTGGTAAGTTGGAGATAAATAAACAGAATGTTGGATTCGAATCGTACGAGAAATCGTTTCAGAGGCGCTATAAGGACGCAGGGAAACAGCGGTCGGATAGAAGAACGAATGGGAGTTGCGGGGGAGGAGGAGGTTTCGCAGACACTGCAAGTTCCCCGACAACGAGCCGAATGCGGTGAACGCGTTCTCCGGGAGGAAATCGACGAACCGTGACGGTCACTGATTGGTAGGTGCAACGAGACGTGACGGTTTACTGTGGAAGCGCGGGTCGTCCTCGAATAGTCGGAGATGCAGCGTCCCTTTCCAATCCTGTCGAGATTTAGGTCGGCGGACCGGCTGTTTCCCGACTCCGTTCGAACCGCCAGCGTGTCTTTAGCAAAGGATATTGCCCTCCTTCCGATCTTTTCACGGAACGATCCTCTCCGAGGTGATTTCTATCAGACCTCGAGCCGACATTCCCGTCCCTCTTACGAGTCTTCGAGACTGTTTGTATTACCGATGAACAGCGAGTGCGTGGTTATCACGATTCTCCCTCCTGTCGCACGGCTATCAGCGCCGAGTTCAAAATACTGCGAGTCAATGTTAACGAGCTGATTAATTGCAGCCACCGGCGCGAAGTGGAAACATCGGGTAATAGTCGGACACGCGAACTCCGGAAAGTTGGGTTCACCAATATGCCGGAGCAATCAACGTCGTTGGAAAGCAACACTTGGCCCTGAAGTTCGACTTGGATCGCACCCATTGACGGAGCAATACGACCCGAACGAATAACACAGTCACGGTTAAACCGTAACAGCGACGGGAACGCGACCTTTAAGGTAGCGCGCAAAATTTTCCGTGTTCGCCGAGTGCGCGTAAATTCATTCGGGACATAAAGGGTTCCTTCTTGATCGAATGCTTCGCGTGTCACAGCCACTCTACGAGAGACGCAGCCGGTGGCAAGTTCGTAATTAATTTTAGCTCGACCCCGTCGACTAAGAGGGAAAGAGGGTCGGGAGCGAGAGACAGAGAAGTTTTCCTTAAACGTTCCCGGGAGTGTTTCACGCAATGTGCTTTCCTCGAAGATCCGTCGACCCTGGGTCGCGCGCGGTGTAGCAGCGTCGCAGAACATAATGTTCGCACGATGAAATTAAACGGTTCAGAAACTCCTATAATCTGTCGGGTAAACCGTCGACGGGTGGTAGCGGCGACGACGCGACGGAGTTAATGGGAACGTGGGGTGGCAAGATTTACGGGGATGGAAGTGAATTCGGTTTGTAGCCTCGGTCAGAACAAGTCGCCGAGCAGCAGCGTCGGATAGACGGGAGTAGGCCGGTTGTTAACGCGGCAGAAATTTAATTAGTTTTTATCGATTCGTTCGCATCGTGTCCCGGGATCGCGACACGGGATTCAGTTTTTCCTTTGGAGTCGATTGTCGGCTGATAATCCGATCGGTAATGTAACTAGTCGTTATCCGAAATTATCAAGAAAGTTCATTCGGTGGATCTATTTATCGAAGTATCGACGCCATGTTCGTGCGAGGTGTCGGAGACCGAACGGCCCCTACGACCCACACTGAGAAAAAAATCCTGTCGAAATAAAAAAAATATATGTTGATTCAATAAGATGTACTATTGAATAGTGCCAATATCATATGAACTTATTTTAATATTTAATACTATTGAATTTCAATAGCAAAACTCATTTCCGCGAATCATATATGCCAATAGCTTGACCATCAATGTTTTCATAAAAATAAGATATGGCCTCAAACCAATTCCCAAATTTTTTTAACAACATATCTGATTGAAGGAAAAAAAGAAACATTACGAATAATAATATACGGTATTGAATCAAATAATATTTTCAATCATTTCATGATAGACAATTCAAATACATCACGATTTGCTTCTAAATTTCTTACTATTGAAAAGAATACATTGATATTCATCGAAGTAAAAAATTACAATAACACGCGTGTTATTGAAGTAACTACTTTTTTTTCTCAGTGTAACTGGTCATTATCCGAAATTATCAAAAAAGTTCATTCGGTGGATCTATTTATCGAAGTATCGACGCCATGTTCGTGCGAGGTGTCGGAGACCGAACGGCCCCTACGACCCACACTGAGAAAAAAATCCTGTCGAAACAAAAAAAAATATATGTTGATTCAATAAGATGTACTATTGAATAGTGCCAATATCATATGAACTTATTTTAATATTTAACACTATTGAATTTCAATAGCAAAAATCATTTCCGCGAATCATATAAGCCAATAGCTTGATCATCAATGTTTTTAAAAAAAATAATATATGGCCTCAAACCAATTCCCAAATTTTTTTAACAACATATCTGATTGAAGGAAAAAAAGAAATATTACGAATAATAATATACGGTAATGAATCAAATAATATTTTCAATCATTTCATGATAGACAATTCAAATACATCACGATTTGCTTCTAAATTTCTTACTATTGAAAAGAATACATTGATATTCATCGAAGTAAAAAATTACAATAACACGCGTGTTATTGAAGTAACTACTTTTTTTTCTCAGTGTAACTGGTCATTATCCGAAATTATCAAAAAAGTTCATTCGGTGGATCTATTTATCGAAGTATCGACGCCATGTTCCTGCGAGGTGTCGGAGACCGAACGGTCCCTACGACCCACACTGAGAAAAAAATCCTGTCGAAACAAAAAAAAATATATGTTGATTCAATAAGATGTACTATTGAATAGTGCCAATATCATATGAACTTATTTTAATATTTAACACTATTGAATTTCAATAGCAAAACTCATTTCCGCGAATCATATAAGCCAATAGCTTGACCATCAATGTTTTCATAAAAATAAGATATGGCCTCAAACCAATTCCCAAATTTTTTTAACAACATATCTGATTGAAGGAAAAAAAGAAGTATTACGAATAATAATATACGGTATTGAATCAAATAATATTTCAATCATTTCATGATAGACAATTCAAATACATCACGATTTGCTTCTAAACTTCATACTATTGAAAAGAATAAATTGATATTCATCGAAGTAAAAAATTACAATAACACGCGTGTTATTGAAGTAACTACTTTTTTTTTCTCAGTGTAACTGGTCATTATCCGAAATTATCAAAAAAGTTCATTCGGTGGATCTATTTATCGAAGTATCGACGCCATGTTCGTGCGAGGTGTCGGAGACTGAATGGCCCCTACGACCCACAGTGCGGCCGCCCGTGGACAAAAGTCGAAAATGCAACTATTTTCCATACCACGGTGCGTTCCATACCTTATTTGGCTTTACTAATCCCTTCAGAGATGTCTCTAATGTATGAAACAAATGCCGGGAATCTAAAATTAGTACAACAAACGGCACGAATCACGTTTGCATATGTGGCAGAGAGCTCATTAGAGAGCTCATCGAAGAACTCACGCGAGACCTGGTCCAATCAATTACTGATTTTCTATGATCAAGAACGTTGTTCTGTGTCCTTCCTTTAAATTTTGAATATGGAAGGTATCGAAGAAGGTGAGGAATATCCATTTGACCTGTTTCATTAACCGTTAAAATTGTTTCGTAGCAATAATAAAACGCTAAGTTAGAATCAAGTTTTATAAACGTTAATATCTTCAGATAAGCTTTTCTCAAGTTAGGGTCAAAACATCCTGGGGTTTTCATATATTTCGATTTCACAACTATTATACTTTACAAATATGTAAACATTTCCTGCTTCAAACTGCTTTGAACGGCTGTGTGCCATTTTTTACCACGCTTATGCGTCAAATCTTGTAATCAAATTTTAAGCCTCTTCCCATAGACCAATCTTACTGAAATTTTATATACAAACTTGCTTTCGATGACAATAAAAGTAGAAAATAAAATATATAAAAAGCTTTTTAAAAACCACGCTTATATTAAAATGCACTGAAAAAGAGGAAATAATTTTTTCCTGGTTCTCCATGAAATACCGAATCCAGTTAAAGGATTAATCATATTTTTCCCCAAAATTTTAAGTTATTCGTTCAAAATTTCTTCCGTTATGAAATTAGTGTATATAATTAGTGATTTCAGAAATATTTACTTCATAGGCATAGTCTATGGCCTATATTATGTAACTAGGCATACCTTTATTATTGTGAAGTTACCTACATGTTCTGTCCATTATTATTGTTATAATGCATATAAAATATTATTTGAAATTCAATTTAATTTTTGTTCGTGTTTCCTCATTTTTGTAGATGATACATTGAAGAGCAATTTTTCTTAACTGATCCCTGTTTCCATCACTTGGAATATACAGTGTCATCCCAAATGAAAGAAAGATACTTTGAGGTCTTATAGGAAATTTCACGCTGATCACGAATATACCATGTAATAAGGGTCACTGTATGGAGTTCGACCGTTTTTTCACGCAAAAACACTCAAAAAACTTCGAAAAAATGATATTTTGCGGAAAAAACTGTTACATTCTATTCAGGGGCCCTGAGTATATGGTATATTCGTTATGAGCGTGAAATTTCCTATAAGAATCCGTCAAGAACAGACTTTTGTCCACTCCGACCATAAGAACGCCGCACAGTGGGCCAGATCGGCGCGCTAGCTGTTCACGCGCATTTCACCATTATTTCAAAACATAAAGACCACATTAAATATATCGTCGGATTCGTCTCGGCATCAGCTATAATATTATTGAATAAAAAATATATAGTTATAAATAAATAATGAAGGGAAACACAATTTTTTATTAAAAACAGAAATTATTTAAATTTTTTGTATTGAGATTTGTAGAAGACTGAGTACTGATTACTTTTTGTAGGAAACATTTTTTTGTTACACCACCGGAAATGTCTGTAAACTCGTGTGAATAATGAATATTATTTGAAAATTGGCTATTCAGGCATTCAAACAAGAGTAATTCATAATTATTGAATGAATGAAGTTTATTATATTTAATGAAATAACAAAAATGTGTTATTACTGTCTTATTTAAAATATTACAAAAATTCAAACAAGATTAAGTATTATATTTTACAAAGTTATTGACTATATTTGATTGATCATACGGATTTTCTGCTTATAACTCTGTTTATCTATGAATAAACAAAAATCTATACTATAATTCCTCCTAACAAAGGTAAAATACAGGTCTTTAATATGGAAAAACTGCTCTGATGCTATACCACGATGCTGTTACTATAATCTCTCAAATACAAATGATTCAACTGTGAGCTAGTAATAAGTTCGAATGCTTATCAATTGTTGTATAATCTAAAAAATTCATAAGATAGGTCTGGGTTAGGTCTTTACACTCTTAAGAGCTGCTGAGTGGTCGTCAATGCGTCTCGCGCAACGCGATTCGCCGCGGAATTGCGTGACGCGCGACGTTTCATAATTTCCAAGCTTGGGTCGATTTGGGTGTGAAATTTGCAGGATCCTTTAGAGGAGACGTTGCTGAAAATGTTCCACTTTGTTAGAGCACGACACTATATAACACTTTTAACTTATCCCTTGTCAAAGATGAAAAACTTTGACGGTATTCCTTAGTTGACTAAGTATTTTTCTTTATAACAAATTATGAACATGAATGTTTAGTTCCTGGTGCGTTCTCAACATAGATATACATTCTTCATACGAAAAAAATTGGGCACTTAATCTTTAGTAGGTTTTCCAGGACATCGTTATGAAAAACAGGAATTTTTTCGGTGATAAATCGTATCTGAAAAAGTTTGATCTTTGAACGCTTATTATAACGAGAGTTTTCAATAACTTTAATTAATATTATCGTTTTTGAATGTAATGGACATTTAAGAAACATCGTACATACGTTAAAAATCGATATGAGGACTTCGATTTTTTAGCTCATGAACAACTAGCGCGTCGATCTGGCCCACTGTGCGCCGCACTGTGCGACCCAGCAACCGGAGTGTATGGCAAGATACTTTGTCTCCGTCGGGAGAAACAGTTTTGTTTTCCGGATTTTCGAGTATAAATCAGCAAACGGTTCTCGAAAACAACCGCGTGCGATTAACTCGTGGAAAAATTGGCCTCGCCGCTCGAGAATGCCGAGAAGCTTTCCTCGCAGCCGATGAACTCCGCTCGTTTTCCTCGTAGCCGCAGGCCTTTTAACAATTTCGTGCCACATACTCTCTCTCTCTCTCGCTTTCTCGCTCTCTGCTCCTCCAACCGGCATCCCCACGCAACAATCGCGACCGAAATTCTCACGCTACAGCGATTCACCTAGCGCGATCTGTTGGGTCGATCAACGAGTGCCATTATCGCGGCGACTGCGATTCTTATCTCGCCGAGACGGGTCGTTAACCGTTTATGTCCTAGAGGCTCTCGAAAGCAGACCGTTCTGCTGGTCGCGCGATGCGCTTAGATTTTTATCTTCGATTCAATTTCATTTATAACGTTGGCACGGCACGATCCTATTAATATAAACGCGATTGAACTTTTCAGTGTTTCCACGTAACGGCGCCGGTGGGAGAAGGTTCCTCCCGTGTAACGGCATGCTTCCACCGATGATGCCCGACCGCTCGAAGTATCTCGTAATTAGTCGGATACCCTTTGACCGAATGCGGCTGGGCAAAAGTGGAAATTACCAAGTTCGCTGCGCGAACGCTAATTGCACCCTCATCACCGTCACATTCAAGTCGCGGAGGAATGGTCCCGCGGCGGAATCAGTCACGGATCAACGGTGCCGCATCGCCCCTCTATGCCTCTCGTCATTCTCCGGTCAGTTGGAATTGCGATCTCGTACAAACTGTTACGAGTCGTTTTAACATAATTTTATCCGTTCGTTGTCTCATCTAGCTACTCCATCCTGCCACGGCTTAACAATTTCGAATGCTCGAGAAGAAACACGGGGAATACATATACCTAGCCGAAGAAAGAGAAGAGGCAAACGAAAACGTTGAACGCGTGGCAACGATCACGAAGAAGGTAGGGCAGGGAAAACAGGGGCGTTTCTTCGTAGTCGATTCGCACGACCAAAGAACGCCTTTCTGCCCCCTCGCCCCCCGCGTACGTTTCAATCGCGGAGCTTTGCTCGCCGCTTTTCTTGCTCCTCTTTGTACCGTTACCAGTTTCAAGCTGCTTAGGCGGCCTGCGAGCGCGTCCGACGGATTTTCGAGCGTGAAAGGCATGCCGGGAAAGCTACAGGCCGTTACACGGAGCTGGTAAATGTTCGAACAACCGGCTTGAAATCTGCGAGGGGGATGTTTGAATTGAATCCGAGGCGAAACGGGAGGACAACCGGACGACACCTACACAGCCTCTACAGTGGATTCAACGGTGTGGGTCCAGTCGTGCGTCAACGCCAACAGCATCGCTGACACACCGGCGTGCTTCTCGGTTTCGCGCAGAACCGGCCGAATAATCGTAGTCGGTCCACGACAAAGACAGATAAATAGCTAAGTAGATGGACGGAGACAGGGACGAATAACTAGGCCGAGAGGGAACCGAGAAACAGGGAGAAAGGGAGAGAGAAAGAAGAGGAGACAGACGCGGCGGTGGGAGTGGAGTTAGAGGGTCGGAGGAAAGAAAACGGGGTGAGAGCGAGGAGGAGGAACTCGGTGAGAAACAGAGTGAGAGAAAGAGAGAGAGAGCGACTGAGCGAGAGAGGTGGGGAAGTAAAGAGAAGCAGACTCGAAGAGGGAGGAGTTGAAACGTCGACGAGGGAGAGAGATAGAGAGCTACGGGTGGCGGTGGAAAGTATGAGAGAGAGAGAGAGAGAGAGCTGGAGAGGGTGAGTGGGACGCGGATCCCGGAGCGTTCGGTACCATTGCATATCCCGCACATCTCGCAGGTGCAGGGCGTGGTGCCTTGTCGGCAATATCGATTACAAACCCGGGCGGTTGCGCATTCACGTCGACACGTGGACGTGGACCGGCAGCCAGACTAAATTTGTGTTGCCCTATATTTTAGGTTCCTGCACTCATCTGCCTCTCAAAGATTGATTGCTTTTCCCTCTAGCGGCCGGAGTCCGCGTTGTCCCTATCCTTTCTTCGTCTCTCTCTGTCTCTTCCTCCCGACACTGGGCCACGCGCGCACGAATTTACGTGTCGCCTCTGCGAGATCGCACTCCATTTGCCCCCTGTCCCCACAGTGTTCTTTCGGCTCGGTGCCATCCATGGGTTCTTTTTGGCAGGAGGATATCCCGTCTTCGAACGATGGAGGAACGGTACCCCTAACCGAGAGCAATCTCTCGTCTTCGACGGAGACATGACCCGTACTCGGGAAGAGGAACGGGTTGCCGGCTCCCGGGGCTATGGAGCCGCTTTGATGGTGCGCTCTCGCCTCTGGTCCACAGTCTCTGACCTTCAATCCCCTACCCCTCGCAACTCGCCGCAGCTTTTTCTCCCTCCCCACACACATAAAGGAGCTTAACGGTTTTCACCTCGTCCTCCTCCTCCTCCCCTCTCCCCCGCCGAAGAACAACTCCAGAAACAGGACGTCGACTCCGTCAGCTCTAGCCAGAGCCACCAGACCGTGAGTTCCTCTCGGAGGTTCCCCGCCCCGTTCGCCGCTGCGGCTGCTCTTCACCCCCATTATTTCTTTCATTCTTCCTTTCACTCCCCACCGTCGTCGTAGCCTCAGCCCGGCGGACCCCTCCCCCCGCCTGTCCGAGTCGATACTCGACCCAGCATTTTTATCGCCACTCGGGGCTACCCACTCTCGCTTCTTCTGGATACCGCTTGAATTTACTCACAAGCCCGGATCTTTGGATCCTTCCCCCTTTGGAAAGTCCGTGAACCGAGGACGGACGAGTGCCACTCGTTTCTACGATGCCCTCGTCTCTATGCTTCACAGAGAGAGAGAGAGAGAAAGAGGAGAGAGAAATAGAGAGAGGAGAGACCCCGATTCTTCCGGAATCACTGTTCTTCGATCATTCGATCCCGTATCGTGGGCAAACCGTTGTTCGCCCCGCCCCCCGCCCGAAGCTCTCTAGTCCGTGTCTCTGGCCGTTCCCAAGGGAATTAGCTCCCGGTGCGGGCCGAGAGAGAATGGGAGAGAGGGATCTATCTCTTTGATCGCGGCTCCTCGGGAATGGTCATTCCCTCAGTCTAGCCTCGTGCAATCGGTGAACAAGCAGCCGCGCCGTTGCTTTCCGTGTTTCATTGAACTTTATCCGACCGGGTGGGAGGCAGGTGGGCGGGGCAGCGGTGTGTCACGGGTCTAGGGGGGTTGTTCGTTACGCAACCATCGTTGATTCAACGGTCTCGCGATCCTTAGCCTATTAAATCCATCCCGGTGCATAGCTTTGCAGCGACGTCGTCGGTGGCAGTTTCTTAAAGTTTCGTTACGCGGAGATCCACGAGGATTACGAAAGACGGTTACGTTACCGGGGCGTGTTACGCAAGAGGATCGATGCTCCGCCCCCTCACCCCGCCCACCGCGCTCGGCCGGAGTTGTCGACGGGTTCGAAATCCCGTTTAATTCCAACGGCGCGCGGCGTTCGCGCGTTCGAGGATTTTAATCTGAAAATCGCGGCGCGCCTTTCAACGCCTCCTGATTGCTTCGAAACTACCGAATTCCCTCACGACAAAGGCGTTTCACGCGAACACCCCGACGACCCACTAACTCGCGGGGCCGCGATATTAAAAAGAGTCGAGGTCGCCCAACACGGGGGTTAATTCGTACGTAATCTCGTCCGTGGTCGCGGCAATCGCGCTGCGCTGCAAAGAGAGAGAGGGAGAGAGAGAGAGAGAGAAGGTGAGAGAGAGGCCGCAGATATCGCATTAGTAATTGTAAGCCGCGGACGAGCAGGAAACCAGCGACGATTTCCCGTTCCCCATTCCCGTCCGCGCTCCACCCCCTCTGCACCCCGTCTCTCGTGGCCCTCGCGCTCCTCCCTGGTGGGCAGATTTCTCGTTACACGTTCCGCGAGAGAGAGAAAGAGAGAGAGAGAGAGAGAGAGAGAGAGAGAGAGAGAGAGAGAGAGGGGGGAGTGAGAGTGAGAGAGGGAGACACGAACGCTGGTTTTTAATCAGAAACCCCGGAAGCCTGTGAACAAGGCGCAACCGCTTCCGTGACCAGAGATCTCCACAAATATTTAAGCGACTTGCCGTGAAAGGGGGCAATTGATTTTGGGGTGGATGCGTAATTGAATTTTCAAAGTAATTTTTACCCTTTGCTGAACTTGAGTGACAACTAAAGCCGGTAGAAATTGCCTGTATAATTACTGAAATTATTTTTCAGATTACTATCCCTTCGGAGAGTACTAGCCGATCGTGTTCACACCGTTGCGCGGAGCCAATCCTATTGGTAGACGGCGAGATATACAGGGTGGGGCGCCACATTTTGCCACTTGAAATATCTTTGTTGTTGTTAAAGACACGTCAAATGTCTGAAGGACAAAGTTGAATGGTAAAATGGGGCTTATACGATACCAAACAAATTTTTGTTTTTATGTAATTTTTTTTAGATATATGAAGGTGACCTTCATTTTTTTTAATGGAATGAGGTATTTTTTAATACATCAATCGATGCAGCTGGACATTCGTTATAAAAAAACTATTAACCTATGTATGTCGAAAAGTTAGTAGTTCAGGAGATATTTCAATTTAAATAACTCTAAAATACCATTACTGTCGTACTGAGACGTTAGTGTTTACTTACTCGTGTAACATCTTAGCACGACATTAATGGTATTTTAGAGTTATTTAAATTGAAATATCTCCTGAAGTACTAACTTTTCGACATACATAGGTTAATATGTCCAGCTGCAAAAAAATGAAGGTCACCTTTATATATCTAAAAAAAATTACATAAAAACAAAAATTTTTTTGGTATCGTATAAGCCCCATTTTACCATTCAACTTTGTCCTTCAGGCATTTGACGTATCTTTAACAGCAACAAAGATATTTGAGGTGGCAAAATGTGGCGCCCCACCCTGTATACGTGTCATCGAAAGTACAGGAGGCAATAATTAGTCGATGCTTGTTCGTTAAGGTTCCCCACTCGAGCCCAAGATCCGTCAACATGGAATTTCGATCGATCAGACGAGAAGCGGAGTTGTTCTCTCGCTGCTACTCGAAAATATCGGCGAGAGCTTTCTAAATTTTCATTTAAAAAATCCAGTGACCCGCTGTGGGTAAAGTTCTCTTTTCCCCGGGGGAGCGCAACGCGTTGACCCCGATTTTCGAGCGTGTTTTCACCACTTAATCGTAACTGCGTGGAAGCCTGCGAACGATAAACCACAGAGCCAGTCTGAGGAACGGCTTCTTGATATCTCGGGACAGCGTGTCTGGTCATTTTTCTTGGAGTTTCGGGCGGCTGGCGCGTCTCCGGAAGGAAAAAAGAGGCTCGGGGACGATCGATCGACAAAGTTCGGATCGGATCGGCGTGTTATTGGCAGGCGAGAGGACTCGGTGCTGTCCGGTGGCGATGGCACAGATTTTTACCGCGCGACGGGAAACAATCTTGCAGCGTTTTTACTCGACCCGGTATATATGTGTTTTAGGATTGAAGAGGACTGACTGGTAACGAGGGTAAATCAGCGAAGGAACGAGCGAGATTGTGTTGCGGACGTGTAGGGGCCTGGCATGTTCGGTTCTTCCAGCACGGATCGCGAAATCCGTGCCGCTGTACGCGAACTATGCTCCCCTGTATTCACCCGCTGGCCGGATGATGGATGATCCCGAGTAAAAGTTGGACACGAGTGCAGAGCCAGTATATAGCCGCAGTTTCCGCGGTCGTGTAATTAATAGTCGCGCATTTGCATCCGGTCGATATTATTCTATGATCAACGAGTGAAACTCGGCCCCGGTGTAATTGAACTGCGCGCGCGTCCCCGTAGAATTATTAATCGAACCACCACCGAACGAGAATCAATGGGGCCTGTGGCTCTGACAGAAACGTACCCGCCTCACGGCTGTATTATACTGTCGCCCCCCGGGTCTACCCCAGATGCGCTCTTCGACGCTCCCTATCGCGACCATCGTCCTTCCAACCGGATGAACGAGCCAAATTCGAACAGAGATCTATCGTTCGATCCTCTGACCTCGCCCCGAAGGCAAGAATTGGCCATTCGTTTATACAGGGAAACGTAGGAACAATCATCCGGGACAAACATTCGAACGACGAGTGATTTTCGCCTGCGAACTGCAACCAGATTTGCATCGGCGCGCCTGCGAACTGCAACCAGATTTACATCGGCGCGCGTGCCTGTGCGGAGAGATCAACCGGTAGGCGTGCCATAGAGAATTAATTTTTATTTCTGGTCGAGCAATACCGAACGATATTTGTTTCCAGGCGGATCCCTGCGCAGTATAGTTCAATCTGGGACAAGCGGTCGGTTTAGTTGGGCCATTTCCACGATGGGGTCCCAGCGGATTCGGTCACCGGAGAGGTTCAGCCCATCAATTGTTTGTTGGGTCTGGGTTGGATGGGTCGATTCCGCGTCGGCTTAGTTTAATAACGGGGTTAGTCGTTCCTCGGAGGGTTGTTTACACGGGGCAAAGATTTGTACGAAATTTTATGGGACAGGTAGGCAGTACGTAGGCAGGGGACGAACGGTGAAGCGCGTTGCTGTTTACAGGCATCGCAATTAGAGTAACTTTAATTGCTGTCGCCGGGCCGGGGCACAAACAGCACGTTCTCTCCTCCCACCCTTGCCCATGTCTTCCAGTTAGTGTCGCTGCCGCGGAAATGGGTTGCAGCGAACAATTAACCTTTGGGGAAAAATGCGCGCCACGTAGTTCCCCAACTAGATAGGATCGAGCACGCTCGTTATTAAATTTTTACTCGGATATAGAGGCCCGCCTCTCGTTATCCCTTGGCCTCAGTTCGAAACAACGCGTCCCATCGGACGGCTGGCTCGAAGGAATTTAGGTTCCCTCGCTGTTCCGGCGAGATCGGCTCCCGCTCCGAGAAGACACAACTAACCGCGTATTTATAGGAGAATTAATTTCTCGATGCTTTGTTCCAGCGAGATCGAGAAACGAACGCCGCGGCGTCGGAAGTGGAAGAATTTCATGCGGAAAGCAAGAAAAAGTATGAAACGATCTGCTGGTGCGAGGTCAGTGGAAACAGAAGAAAATTCACGATGAATGGCGACCAGAGTGGGGCGGATGGTGGTGGAGAGAGAAAAAGCGAGAGAGAGAGAGAGAGAAAATTATTACCGGAGCAGCCGAAATCACTGGAAGAGGACCAGCGCAGCTTTTGTCGGAAGACAGAGAGAGAAAGAGGACAGACGCGAGAAGAACAAAACCAACAATCAGATTACAAGAGGCAAACTGAAAAGCTCCAAGTAAAATAATTCAACGAAATAATCCTACCAGGACCCTATTCCGCCATTATTCCCACGACTGGTGGACGGGGATGCAAAGGGTTAAGCTAGCTGGAAAATAATCGTGCGCCTGAGAGGCTGATAGTCGGATGAAGAAAAAAAGATTGAATAAACAGCCGGAGAGAAAGGATGCGAGCGGGGGGAATAAAAAACGTACGAGAGAACAAATTTTCCTCCGATAGTTTCCCATTGGCGATGTTAAAAAAATGGTGCGCGTTGATGACCAACGAACGGTCTTAACCGAGCGTTTCCCATCGTCCTCCTAATTGACAGAGCCCCGATGCTCCCTTTGTTTTTTCCAGGGCGGTTGGCTCGCTGCTGGTTGCGCTCTCCTTCTCTCTGTACAGACGAAATTACGTTGCTCTCGGGCTCTGATATTTCGCGAAAGGGCTCGCGTCTGTCCGTGTTTTGTTCTCGGTTGGGCTGATACAGAGGCTCGATGAGGCCGGGCTGCGTGAACGTATCGCCGCGGCCGGCCCGAATGAAAGAGCCAGCCGTCCTCACAGATAACGCTGACGTTGTCCTGCAGGCTTGTCCCGGCCAGCACCCGGCTCTCTGTTATTCAGAGGTGGAGACGAAGGGTCGGTACTCCAGCCAACGGAATTATTATCGTTTCCACCGTGGACGTTTCCGCGTTGGATAACCTTTCTCTTTCCCCTAGATACAACCCCACACACGTTAATCTGATCGGTCCTAGCCTCAGCTGTTTGCCACACAATCGCACCGCTGCACACGGCAGTGCCGCTCTCAGGCGCGTTACAATTAGCACGACACCCTACTTCCCTTGCATATTTCTATGAACATTCCCACTATTAGCGGTGGATCTAAGGCTACTGCTCGTATTTTCTCGAATTTTTAACTGTTCTGTTAACCCTTAGCACTCGAGTGGTGAGTCAGAGTCACCACCAGAAATTGCGATACCATTATTCAAAATATTGTTTACAGTATTAAATATCTTGGTGGCTAATCACTTACTAAACATTTAAGTATTGTATGACGTGTGTATGACGTATTGTATGATGTTTCATTTTCGAGTTAGAATAGCTCCGAGTGCAAAGGGTTAAGTACTACGACCCCTGATGGTTGATTTACCGCGTGTACGCAATTGCATCGCTGTGCAACGGGTTGCCGTCCACAGGCGTCTCGCAAAAATCATTAATTCTCACCGCTCCGAGGTAGAATTCTATTTTTCTTGTATGTTTTCTGGAATCTTTTAAGATCTCCCCCGAGATCGCGGGGGTGAAATTCGCAGGGTCAGTGAAATTCAGCGATGCTTGATTAAAAAGCGGCCGGTGTAACCTTAGCGCTCTCCTCGGGTTTCGCGTCTGGAAAAATGAGCGTTCCGCAGAGCACACGGGAAATTGCTCGAATTTCGTGAAACCCGGTCTCGTTTCCACGAGAGAATTCCGGGCCGCGTCGTGCATCGTGGGCGTCCGGTTATCTCCGAAATGGACGGGGAAAATGGCGCTCGGTTACAGGAACTTCGAAACGCTGTGGGAAGAAAAAGGAAGAAAGGTACAAAATTAAAAAAACGAATTATTTGAAGGTACCCGTGGGGCGGGAGATATTAATGAACGGGCTAACGGCTAAATGATCGCGATACGAATAACCGGTATCGTCCGCCACCGCGATAAGAGATTACGGTTGAAACGCAATAGCGCGCGCGCGCGCACGGGTTTCCCGGGACTCTCGTTGTTCCATTAGGAGAACGGTTGCCGCGCGCAACGGCATTCGCCTACGGTTTCAGGATAAATAGTTTGTGCGCGCCAGGGAAAAAGGTCTTCCGCCGCGCGGCAATTTATCTCGAACGTTACGCGGCTCCATTAGGGGCCAGAGATAGTTGCGAGAAAGAGAGGGAGAGGGAGAGAGAGGGACTCTTTCAATCTGCGAAAGGCTACCGTTCGTGTTGCTTCGGGCTTACGTGCGCCGGGCCGCACCGGCCGCCATCGTGTACCCGCCGTTAAAATGCTACTCTCGCCGCGGCGGGTAGAATAATCCCTCCGGGTTTCCAATTACCCGGCGCAACTTCCAAATCGAAGTTTAAACTTCCACGTACGGCCGTTTATTTCGCTCGTGAGTGCTCCGATCTCCGCCCGGCTACGTCCCCGGGTTTAAGGTCGCCGATAGCTTCGCCTCTCGACGAGCTGTCTTCGCCACCCTCGCCACTTCCGTTTCAAATGCAGCAACCTGAGGTGCACCAAGATTCAGGATACCCTAGCAGCACAAGATATTGTATACACATTCATATAATATCAAAAAGAGATTCAATCTGTTTTTAATATTCAAATATACATACAATATTTATTTTACATTAAGTACCAAATATTCCTTTTTATATAAGTTAGGAAGAAATATTTTTCTCATATGAAAAAGTGTGGCTTAAAAAATATTTATCCAATATTTTTGTGCTACTAGGGTACGTGCCCATTATATTCTTATGAGTTAGTTCAGTTTATAATCAATTCTTTAACTTTTAGGAACATACAAGACACTCTAAACGAACAGTCTCTTTCATTGTTGTCTTGTCTGCCGGCGATGTCGATAACGAACATAACCTTACTTGCTCAAGGAAATCAAGCCAAGCAGATGTGACATTTATCTCGCTACTAACCTATCTAAGGTAAGATATTCTCGAAAGTAGTCTTCCTATGATTGTTACAGCATTGCCGATCGTATATCTCTAACTTTACAAGCTCATAACTTCCACTCTTCGTAGAAACCATGCCAGACGGGGTTACGAGACCTTAAAAATCAACATTCGCTTCGTTATTCATCCATTTTCCGTTCCGAAACGTCCATAATGTTCGATGCAGTTCGGGGAACGAATATTTACGAGTTATTCGTGCGTCTTGCTCGTGCCTCTGGAGGCCCAGTCGGCCATAACCTAACTTTTTCCTGCGGCGCCCTACTAAAGTGCAACTGTGCGTTCAGTTGCGAACGCGCGGCGGCTGAAGCCGAATCGAATTCTCAATATTTAACCTCTCTCTCTCTCTTTCTTGCTCTCCTTCTGGTCGCGCATCGGGAAACGAAAACAAAATCAATAACTGAGAGAGTTCGAGACACGAAGGAATCGACAGCTGCCGTTTTCGCGGGCAATAAAGCTAAGAGGTCTCGAGGCGAGGGTGGAAGGCAGTTAAGCCTTACGGATAGCCTGCGAACTTTTTCACGATTATCCGAAGGGATTATATATCGTCTAGCGACGTCGGTCTCGACGGTTGAGACGTCGTGTCTCCTCTCGCAGAGTCCTCGTTATCTTTTTACGGCCGGCGATGAAACTGGAAGGAGAGAGAGAGAGTGGAGGAGGATTTTACGAGGTACTGTATCGCGGGGACACGTTCCTCCGTATCAGCCTTCGCTCTCTGGGTCCCCGGGCTAGGCTTCGCTGCTGTTGAACGCGCGAGGCAAATAGGGTAAACTGCTTGTCGACAGGGCTGCATTCGCTCGGAGAGACGGTCAAATAAATATACAATCAGAAACTGGGGTGGGGCCGATGTTGCCTTCAATATTTGCATCCCGCTGCTATTTATCTTTCGCTTTCGTTTATGAAATATTTCAACGGGACGCGAAGAAAATCCAAGTCTGTCGGGCTATCACGGAGTCCGCTATAACGGTGCTATCCTTTGCGCGGTAATTAGTTTCCCAATTTGTTCCAGGTTCGTTCTGATCTCTCGTCTTCATCTTCCCGTCGGCTGGGTATCTCAAGAAGAAATTGGCCCCGTGTTATCGCGAGAAGCTCAGACGAGGCCAGGCTACCGCGCGTCTCTTGGATCCTTGAGCGGGCACGGTTTAATCACGACCAAATACACGGCGTCTTCGCGGTGGCCAATAGAAAACGCGATTACAGCACGGATGGCGAAATAGCATGGACATTTTTCAGGGAATTTCCTGGTGCCCGGACGAGGGAGGAGGAGCTTTGTTTGGTGGGTCGTTCCAAGGGTACATCCCAGCTCGTTTGCCGTTCCATTACCGTTTCGCAGACAGTGCAGCCTACTTCCACAGCCGGGCCGGGAGAGCTGAATGTATATCGTCGACATGGCCGGCTGACTGCATAGTAGATCATGTGCGGCACGGGCCGGGCCAGGCCGAGCCGGTCGAGCCGGGCCGCCATGCGCTCCTATTCAGAACTTGCTTACAGAGCGCTGACAGTCGTAAGTAATCTCGTTAACTAATCTCTGCTCGAGAGATGCTCGGATGCTTTTTCCCAGCGCCTAGCGACCCTCTCTCCTACGCTCTCTCTCTTTCTCTCCCGTCTCATCCCAACTGTCCGAATTATCGGCTTTCTCTCGCTGGAAAATGGGATTCAACCGTCCTATCAAATATTTTTGTGTCTACACACCGATGCGCGACACAGTCAAGCCCGTGCAACACAATACTTTCGGTTCTCTAATCCTCGTCCGACGGTGTTGTGTACTTTATACGCCTGTGCCTAGACTTCCCCGCGTACAGCAGTGCATAGATTGTTTCGTTACGGTGCGCCGACACGGTTACACGGCAAGATAATGCTTCGCCACAGAACTAAAGCATGACCTGCTCCTAACCTATTTCTACAGCGTGTTTTAAATTACTAATTTCATTTCAGACATCGAGCCACGTACCGATTGCTTTCCGATTCGATTACCGACGATGCAGCCACTCATCGACCGATTGTGGGCAGAGGGTAAGCCACCCGGTATTCGTTCCAGCTTAACGCAGCAATATTTCTTGTCCCGACTAGAACTTTCCTACGAACGCAACACGCGAAGTCAGCGAAACTTTTTCCGTTTCAGCAGCACACAAGATGTCCAGCTCAGCCGCGCGTTACTTGTCAAGGGATTAACACAAGTCGGTCGAGATGAGATTCCGCGGAGGTAGATATCCGAGGCTCGTAAAAATTGCTAAAGAGCGTAATCGGAGGTCGGATTCGTCGACGACCAGCGTGGGATTTTCCTCGGGCACGGGAAACGCGCGCGATATTTTTCGATCGAAGTAGGCAATCCTTCGGGACGTTCCAACTTTTCGCAGGGTAATCCGGTTCAGATCGAACCCGCCCGGCGGATGGTTGGAAGAGGGTAGAGAGCGTAGTCGCGCGGGAAAGAGACGCGAACGTAGAAAAATGTCGCCGCGTTCGTCCCGGATTCAATTCCGTGCGGCGAAATATTTCCCCCGGCTGGTGAAATATCTGGATGAATTCCTGGGAAGACGCGCGCGGGTCGGGTCTCATCGAGGGATATTTTCGTCGCGGTGTTTCCCGGAAACGGAGGTTGACAACTGGATTCCCGGGCGGGGCCGGATTCGACCGGGTTGGGGTCCAGGCCAGCCCGCGGTGGTATTCCTGGAGGTTCCTCCCGTCGCCTGCGATGAAGGTTTATGCGCATTCGTTTCAGATTTCAAACGCTTTGCCACTTCGAACATCGGTAAAGCGTAGGAATTCTAAAACAAATACCACGCTTTCGGTCGCCTGGTCGCCCAACGGTTGCTGGTCGGTTCGCCTGGCCTTCTTTTCTTCGTCCTCTTTCGATTTTCCAGCGGAGAGGCGTGCTCGTTACGTCGCGCTTTTTTTCCAAGACCGCTCTCCTTTCTTTTCGGCCCCATTGAAAAACTTCGGTCCGGAGGACACAATCGCATTCGATACTGGCCCGGGGGATCGTTTTTCGATAAGGGTCGTTAGTTGGGGTAGCTAACCCTCGCGCTGAACGGCGGGCGGGTTTACGGCCGGCCGTTCCCGGCGTTAATTCCGCGTTCGTTTCGCGGAACTTTTCGAAACGGTAAAAGTTGGTTCCTGTTCGGCCGATAAGCCGAAAAGGAATATTTCCGCGAGGAGCAGCCCGGCCACGCCGGCAATTCGTGCCTGTCCCAGGGATCCTGGTCGCGTCGCGGGCGGATGGAATACAGAGCGGCCGCGCGGTATTTATTGGCTACCGTCCCATCGCTTAACTCGCTTGGCATCCGGTCAAAAGTGATTCGACCGTTCCGGGAAACGTTATTCGAGCCCCGACGACCCCGTTTATTCCTCGAGCTGGTCTGGCTGAGCCCGTCCCGATCCCGGCCCGTTATCCTGTACATGTACCGGAGTCGCCCAGGTGACACAGAGGACACGGACGAAATGGTAATTCCTTTTAACAACGGGGACACTGCATGATCTCGTTCCGCGAACCGCCGCGAATCTTTGCGCCCGTCTCTCGTTGTTTGCACTTGTCCTCTTCGTTAAACTCAAGCGATTCCCCCCCGTTCAGGCGTCGTCGAGGTCGACCCCATAACCCTACAGTAATTCCTACTTGTTCTCAAGGTGGGAACACGCCGGCAAGTAACTCGTGATATGTTTTACGAGAGCGACTGTCGTGACACGTGTAAACGCCTCTAATAATGCTCGCGAACAAGTGTACGCGCTTCTGCAAGTTGTTGTCGCAAGAAAATGTTGCAAGTTACTTGCTGGTGTGTTTTCAGCGTGCCCGAAAGGGAAACCCGGGTTGGAGACTGATTTATTAATTATTCCCACGTTGTAGGAGATCGCAAACTCGGGGAGATACAGTGTCGGACTACGTCGTCCATCGGCGAGGCTGGTCGTAAACGGAGAACCAATTAGGAACGATTCGTTCGGCGTGCTGATACGTCCGGGCGAAGAAGAAAAGAACGTCGCGCGGCCGGAAGTCTCGCGTTCCCAGCCGAGTATCGATGAAACTCGTCCCCGGAATGGAAGATCCGTGTTAGGGTCCGGGCTGCAGGCGTTGTCGACGGCGTGCTCTTCACTCCTGGACGCCCAAACACACGGGAGAGAAAAGGGAAATTGTGCTTTTCCGGTAGCTGTTTCCTCAACCCCGGCACATATCGGACGGGTGTCAACAAAGGGCCGTGCTGAAACGAACCCTTCGCGCGCGTGGTCCAGCGTGAAAGTAATTTTTCTGTAACCCTCGCGACGACACCGCCCCGGACCATTGTCAACCGTGTTTGCAAGCTAGTCGGGAGCAGGGCTTGGACGATGACGAGTGTCGGTATTTTTTCGACTTGCTCGTTGCTGTTTGCATAGGCCCTATGCCATACGGCTTCCACCCTCGTATAACTTCTAATATCCCTTGACCTTTTCAACCGTATAGATACATACACCGAGACTGCCGCGAAAGATGGAACAAAATAGACCCTAACGAAGAGTTTACGAGCCTGTGTTTGGAAGGATGTGTGAGAGCTGCAACCCCAAGATCGAGCGAGTAAGTGACAACTGAATAAAAGCGTTGATCGAACGTATCTAACAATTCCCAAGCTTTCAGGACAGCTTTAAATCGAAGAAGACTCAAAAGCGAAGGTAGGAAGATGGTGCACGGTTTTCACCAAAATTAGAGGAAGTTCTTCCGGGAGCGAGAGATAGTGCTCGATACAGGAAATTTCATTCCGGCCCGTGCAACGTAACGAGATTACCGATTTTCTGGAAAATGCGCACGACGTCGAAGACATTGGCGGCCCGCGAAAGGTGGCGTCGAAAGACGTCACAGTTCCAGGTAAGATTCTCCGGCGTAATTTCGAACATGTCTATGTAATGGCGAGATGTTTCACGATCTTCCACGATGGAATTTAATTTAGATATCTGGTCGGACTCGCGCGTGACTGCGTCGGAGGCACCAGGCATTTGGAAATACCGTTCGCGGAGAAAACTGCAGCCTTTGAGCTCGTCGCATCCCTGGAATTATTAAATCGCAGGTTCTCGCGGGAATTGTCGTCGTGGGCGCCGACATGTAACGAGGCTTCTCCGTGATTCGATGGGAAAATCGGCTGGGACTAATAATAGCCTAACCGAGGCGGTGGCTCCGCGCAGCCCTGACCCGATTCGGAGCAGAATTAAAGAGCAGGCTCTTTACTGTCGCGCGTACACGTCATCGGCGCCGCGTACAGTTCGTTAAAAGTTCGGTGGACAGGTGACACGCGGGGGCGGAAAGGTGTGCCAGAGTAATGCAGTCGATTCTCTCCGAGACTGCTCGCTTGGACGGTTGCAAGCGCGCGCGCGCGTGCTTCAGACACGATGCTTCCTCCGATACGACGTTCAATTACAAACGAGTGCCGCCTTGTTAGCCGATGGGAACTCATTAATTTCGCCGGACGGATCGAAACTTTAACCGTGGCCCCTTTGAGGCGTCTCGAGGCTCATTATATGCTCGAGCATGTGCGCCCCAGACGCGCCCCCGCACTTGTCCCCTTTCCATCAGCGTTACTCCCGTTCGAGAGCCGAAAGGGACCGGAGAGAACCACGGTCTGCGGATACACCGAAATTCTCTTTGCGCATTTCACTTATTTACTGGTTAACACTTCGACGGCTCCGCAATTTCCCCGTCGATTTTCGTTTGTTGCATGTCGGGTAGGTTTTACTGCCTCCTGCCGCCCCGGCGCACTTCGCGTGGTCGTTTTTAGCTTAATTACTAATTAGTAGACTGCGAAGTTTCCTGCGAAAGTCATTCTCTCGAACGGTGCGATAATATTCTCAAATGCCTCTGATGTCTTCACTTTTTCCTATTCTTACCAGGAGTAAACTACGGATTTTAAATTGCAACAAATATTTACATGAACAATTTCCATAGGTTGAATGCGACAGAAGGCGCGCACGTGACAGCGGTCATCGAAGCACACCGAGAGAAGAGCACGAACAAGCAAAATCAGTGACGGTTGGTTTTCGGGAAGGGACGTGCGCGCACGAGAGTCGGTGAATTATGAGGAGAAACCAACCGTTCAGAAAATAGGAAAGAGCATCGCTTATCGACGACTGGAATTTCGTCGCGCGGAATTGAAACCGACCCCCGTCCTGCCCCGCTCTCCACCGATGGAAATTGCGTGCTCGAGCCTCGAGGCGGTAGCTAAACGGTGGGTTTTCGCGCGCGTGTGGAGCGCGACGCCGCTCGCAATAACTCTTTCTTTGATCCCTCATTCGTTTCCATTTGTTGGGGGGCTTGCCGGCGCGAACGTTAACTCGATATTGCGTTTTCAGTCATGCAACGGTGTTCGCCGGCGACGACGGTGACGAATAACAGAACCGTGCACCTCTGTTTTCAACGCGGCGCGCGTTAAGGCCGGGCCTTTGAATTATCGGGTCGTGCAGAAGTTTCTTTGGACACCCGCAGCCAGATTTTCGTTCGCCTCGCGCCTATGCGGCTACGCCGGGTTGCAGCAACGAGGGGCAACATGCGACGCCGTTACACAAGACCGACTATCGCTCTAGGAGATCAATTTTGATTCGCAGCCTTCGGACTATACATCATTCTCAACAAACTAGTGGCCGGTGACTTAATGGAGGAGACTCGAGTTATAGGTACGAATTGAAAAAGAAATTCCAGTGATTATTATATTACAGAAGTTATTTTTCAGTACTCTCCGGAGAAAAACTGCTGTACGCCGGGAAAATCAATCAACAGCGGCGCGGGTAATCATTTTTCAAGCTTTTCACGGTCGATAAAAATCTCCAGGTCCGGTTATCTCGCGAGGCGATCCAGGAAAAAGTTGGTCGGTAAGGCGATTGTCAACGATGAGAATTGCGTTCCCTATTTTATCGATCGGGGAGCACGTTCCGTGACCGGAAACACGCGTCGCGTCAGCCGGTGGCAGATTTAAATGCTCCTCGGAGCAAGGATGGTTCGGCCCGTCACTGAATTTGATCGTTCCGTCGATTCTTCCCGTTCGGGAACGATTAAGACGGAAGGAAGCAGCAGAAGCTTTCGTTCACGTCACGAAACGTCTCGAGCCCTTCGGAACGATCGCAATTACGAAACTTTGATGGCCGGTTAACTCGTCACGTTCACCCCCCTATCACCCCTTCTCTCTCTTTCTCTCTCTGCCGCCTGTCGATCGATCGAACTCGGTCTCTCATCGCGCGTTATTCCCCGCCGTATCAATTTTGCGAAAGTTAAACCGCGTCACGATCCTACCTGCACCACAACAAAAATCATACCATTCTAGAATACTTTTATTTATACCATAGAAGAAAGTGATGTTCTCAATTTTTCTTCGGACCGTTTCAAAAATCGATTTCTCTATACTTCTCTGTAGGCATATTCTGCAATATTAAACACTGATACAGACAAATTGTTTTTAGCTACCACTGTAGTTCCGCGGACGCAGTTCTGCAATAGACGAGGTAATAAAGCTCCGAGGACGGCGGATGGAGTGGACGAAACCGTTTTCAAGATGGCCAGGAAGCGATTCCGTTGGAGGAGGCGAGAGAGAAAGATCGAGAGAAAGAGAGAGAATGCGTCGATCGCTGATCACGCGGAAGACAAATGCCGGAAGGAAGAAATAACTTTCTCCCGATGGCAATGGGGTGTGGGAAGGATATTTCGGTTAATGGGGCGACGACTGGTTGGTCGTGCTCTCCCAGACAGATATTATCGTCGCTTCGACTCCGTCCGATTTATTTCCACGCCTAGGAACACCCCCGTCCCCCGCTGCTCGCCCCCTTTCAAGCAGAATAAGCACATTTATCCTTCGCGGGAGGAGGAACAGCCAGGATTTCAGAATTCACCCCTGGTTGTCCCTTGCAATCCCGCGACCCCTTCCTCGCTTCTAGGACTCTAATCGCGCAAATAACGTTCCACCGACCCGAACAAATCGATTTCCAGTTACCGATCGCTGCCGTTCACGTCTCTGCTCCCCTGGTTCACGGGCCCGATTCAGATTCTATGGGGGTCACAGTTGGGAATTTCAAGGGTCGCGGCGTTGAAGACGTGTCCCTTTAACCATTTCTCAAACTTGTCCAAATGCTTTATATTACAAGAACAATTCCGTCGCGTTCAGGAAAGTGTGTTATCTTTTCTCTTCGGAATCGAATTTTTCGAAAACTGGAGATAGTGGAAAAGATTGACTTCTGGAATCGTGTTCAATATCTAGAAGAATGGGTAAATGTTTGTCAAAGGAAATCCGATGGGCAGAGCTAAGGGGAGCTAATCAGAGCCGGAGAGCACACAGTCGTTGGACCGGCAGCTTTCGGTGGCCAAAGCGTTCGGATTCGATAGTATTTTTTTCGGTGAACGTGGTCGGACCGTCGCAGCGAGTCCTCTAGGGGGAGAGACACCGGTCTAGACCCCGGGCTCCTCGAAATCGGCCAAAAGTTCACGTATTAAAAGCGGCCGTCGTACAAGGCCAATGAATTAGAACTGGCGCGTTGCCATTTCAATCTCGCGGATCTTGCTCGAGACAAGAACGCCGGAAACTTTGCTCCGCGAGCCATCATTCGGTCGAGGCAGGGCCGAGTTGATTAATTGCGCCGCGATCGATTGATTCCTCCGGGGGGAAGAGAAAAAAATGGGGGAGCGGAGAGGCAGATGCTGGGGGAAAAAAGAGGAAAAAGCAGAAACATTTTCGCGGCCGGATTTCCCGGGACACACGCCGCTCTATCCGCGTTCCTGGGGATCGACAGATGCGTCCGAAAGGTGTTTCCCGATCTTGTAAATCATCCGCGGGGACCGGGAAGAACCGAGCAACGGGAAAATCAATATTTCGGTCGCAGGGAACCGTGTACGCACGCTGCAGCCCCATAAGAGTTATAAGTTCAGCTTTGGATGAAACGTACGAGCAAACCTGATTCTGGTATCTTTCTAAAAACTGAATAATGGGATTGTCAAAGCAGAGGCTTAAAGTTTGAGTCCAAGTTTATTGTTGCACGATTCTTTTTTACGAAATTGTAATACACTGGCATGCAACATTGAACAATCACTATTATTCCATCGAGGCTGATTTTAGAGGCGAGACTCCAATCTTTAAGTCTACGTCGGCGACAATCATTAAAAAAATGTTAATCGTGTGTGCAGGTGACGCAGAATCCGCGGAGATCCGTCGAGGCCGAGATTGTTTCTACAGGGGGTTGGGGGTTCGACGGGGGTGGCTCGGCGTGTGACGAGAATAGGAGAACGGCTGGTGTAATTTCAAGTGGACACCGAACGAACCCTTCCCCCCGGCCGGTGACGTCCTTGCCGTCCTACCTTCCTCGGGAGGGGTTGAAGGGAGGTTGCTAAGGGTAGAAGAGAACTGAAAGGAACAGAGGGGTAGAGAGAGAGAGAGGTCGACAATTTTGCGAGGAACGCAACCAGGGAGCGGTTGTGCAACGCGCCACACTTACCTAATACGTGCAATTCACGGTGCGGCGTGCTGCACGAACGAAACCGGGACAAAAGGCTCGCCCTTTAACCTCCCTTCCACTTCAGAGCCGTTTCTAAGACGTACAGGACGATTCAAAATCGAAGGGAAATGGGGGCGTGGCGGAGGCCACTTTTTATGGAAAGTAAGATGTTTGTCTATGTCCATTGCAAGACATAAGAGCTGACATCTGTTTCCAAGTTGGAAACGACACGACAGTATTTTTAAATTCATTCAATGTATTCTTTGACTTGGCATTCCAGTGGTTTTTTCATTATTTTTCTATCAACCGGAGGAATGTTTGAATAAGGTTTTAGGCATTTTACGACAACAATTTCAAGATTTTGTCCGTCTAGCATGTTCAGGCACCGTGCGCGCCCCTTTTCCCCTCGGATCGTTATCGTTATCGTGATCGCTCGCGATTCCGGTGTTTTTCCCCGCGACGCGACGATACGAATCGCGCGATTCTTCGGGGTCGACGACGATGATGGACTAGATATCCCCCGGCTTCCCATGAATTGACCCCGTTACACGCGTACAAACAAACGCATACACACACACACTCGTGTTCCATCCCTCCCTAAGAACTCACGTTCTTTTATTCCTCCGTGGCGCGTTATGGGGAAACGTTCGCGGAAACGGAGCACCGCCATTCATTGACGGTGACACCGGCACGTATTTTCTGTTCCGATAACCGACCGAGTGGATTCTGTAGACTTTCCGAGCAGCCCGATACGAATCTGCGGAACGAACTTTTCACAAACTCCTCTCTTCCCCTTCATTTTTTGCTCCTCGCGCGAGAAGGGCGGCGGAGTATTAATTAGAGCTGTTAATTTGGCTGGCCGAATGTAGGAGAAAGTTCCAGCAGATTAGCAAGGTCGCGTCGCGGGTGAGAAACGAACAGATTAATCAATTTATTCGGATGGGCTTCGTTCCACTCTGTTCGCGTTTAACTATCTCACAGTGACTATCTCCTAATTATCGAAAGTTCATGGCTGACGATTCTGTAATGGAGCCATCAACAGCAATATCGATTTCAATGCATTTATGATTACTTTCCTTTCTAGACGGAGCCATCTATGAAAAGAGGAATTCGCAAGAGGATCCGCAATCTAGCAGAGCCACCCTCTCGTCACCTTTTTGGCAGCGAGACACGATGCAGTCCCTACGAAATATCAGAGGTCCCGTCGCACAGTGGGCCGTTTCCATGAAATATCAATGATCAATCCATAAATTGTTCATGTCAAGAAATAGGTTTGAATTAGGTCCTTTCATACGCTAATACTCGATCGAGACTGAAAAGTAGACAGTCTTATAATATCGGATCTCATTTCTCAAATAAAAAATAATTAAGTTCAAAGTCTCTCGAAGACGTGTACCTATCGGCCAGCTTTTTATGTCAATCGTGTAGTATGTCCATAAAACATTCTTTCTGGTCCACTGTGCTTACAAACGGTTCTCTCGATGCGGAGTATCTCGGACTCTCAGCGGCGTAATAGCGGCCGATGATTAAAATATTAATATCGAGGAGAGGCGATTCCTACGGGCGTGTTCCGGCCGTCACGCAATTTCAATTTAATTATAACGATAGAGAGGCGGGGACACGCGGGCTGTTTCTTTTACATCCCCGCCACCGCCGGCGGTGGTGCTGTGCCACCCCCGGCCGCAGCCCTCTCCGGCCGGCACTCGATCGATTTCGATTCGCGTTTCCGTTGATACGATGAAATCGGGTCTCGCGGCACGTAGGTATGCGTGTCAGTGCACTCGTGACCCATCTCGTTCTTCGATGACGTCATTCCTCCGCTCTGCCGTAAACGTGTGACGAATATGGCGCCCTGGGCGACGCGGGGGTGGCTCCAGGGTGGCAACGAGGGTGGCAACCGGAGAGGGTGGCCCGGGGCAAGGGGCGGAGGGCACGGGAGTGGCACGGATCCTTCAACCCTTAAACGACCGAATTTCAAACGGCGTGTCCCCGGGGATTTCGATCTCCTCTCGCCCCCCTCCTCCCCCCGACCCTGTAACGTCCCGCCTTTCGTCTTCCAACACCCCCTCAACCCTCGTTCCCGTTTATTTTCCATCCCCTTTCCCTTTTTTTCTTTCTCGGCTATTCACAACGGCGAACGATTTTCGGAGATTACGGGGAGCCTTAACGGGTCCGCCCGATCTGGGTCCGGCTTCCAGGAATCGTTTATCTTTCTGTTATTCACGGTTCAGCGTATCCCGCGTGTATCCCCTAAGCGCTGCCGCTGATTCCGAATGTTTGCTAACGCTGGAAGCTGCGGGAACCAGGAATAGACTGATGAATTTGTCGACCAATCGGGAAACAGCTGTAACTTTACCACCTGTGTCCTTTCTGTACCGGGAAAATTGTCGTTGAACGTGGAAAATCTGACGTGATTTCTAGCTTATCTATTTGTGCCTCAAAATGATCGTTTAGACTGTGACATAACCTCTGTGACCTCTGTTTTAGGGAAACGTGATTTATAGAATCGTAAGAGAAGAGCCTCGGGTAAAGATAAAAGTGATTAGCGCGACAGGACGTTGAACCGGACAACGAACGAGCGCGAACACTGTAAACGATAGTACAAGTGAAAAATACGTAGATGAGAGAGAAAAAGAAAAGATAACACGATCACTCGTCGATGAAAGCCCGCTTTACCGACGCGAGCCGATCACGCGTGCTGCTCGATATGGATGTCTGACCATCGCCCGCCTTTTCCACTGAATTCGCGCAGAATTTGCGAAATTCTCTCGAAAACGAAGCGCCCGATGGAAGAACTGTATTCCGCATTTTCGACTCCACTGTGCTCTCGTCGAACACAGCGTTGTAGCGACGTTGTTTTCAGATTGTTAACGATCAAAGGCCGCCGATAGGAACGCGTTCTCTTTTCGGAGATAATTTTCTCTTTTTGTCGATGGATGTTCCATAGGTGATCTAATTCTTTAACTGACTCTGAGGAATATATCAAAGTTCATTGCAGAAGATTGTCAGATGCGATGTATTCTTTTGTATTATTGTTCGTTTTCTAGAATTTGAAGGTAGCTAGGGAGAATATCGAAAAGTCTAGATCACCAAAAGATTATTGTAACTTGCGACTCGTCACCGAGGGGTTAAGGAAAGTATTTCGAGCGTTCTCGAAAGTCTGCAAAGCGTGTTAATGTCAGTCTGACGGCCGTGTCGTTGCTCGCGAGACCCGCCATTTGCAAAGTTCTAACGATAGGCAGTACCTTTCGGTAATTTGTGTAATCTCGCCGCGTCGGTCTGGTTTTATTGCCGACGATACACTACGTGTACAGAGGGTGATTCAGCTGAGTATTCCAGCTAAATTGCACGTCAACTATTTGGTATCTGACAAAATGGTTGAGACGAAAGTTGCCTATTTTTAAAAGTAGCATACAACGTAACAATTACATTTTTACTGTTTTGTTTCTCGTTATAAACAAGTAAGTTTCGAGCTTGTGGTTGAAGAGAGAATTGAATCCCGAATAAGAAACTATAAGGGTATACGCGGTGAAAAATAGTTGCCGAGGTGTTCTCAATGAACGACTTTGAATGCAAGTAATGCTCGAAATGTTCTCCATTAATGCATCTGCGTATTCGATCGATAAGTGCAAATGATACGATTTCGAGTGTTTCTCGATACTCGTCAGACCGTACAACTTTCGTTCCAACCATTTTTTTTCGTACACTAAACAGTTTCGGTGGCACACTTAGCTGGCTCAGGCTGTATATATCAAGCTGGTTCGGCGGTGCAAGCACACGTGAGAACTGTCGCGAGGAACGCGGCCGCGTGTCGATGGGCATTAACCGATAAAACCTCTGCTCCCAGGTAACTGCGATCGAACACCGGTGACAGTATTCCTTGGAAAAAAGCTTGCTATGTCTTTAGCGAGCCCTGGTACATAGCATGTCCGCGGAATAAACGGAATAAATGGAAGAGAGAGAGAGAGCCGAAACCGCCAGAAACAATAGCAACAGCGTCGAATGGAAGTGAAAATCTATAACTCGTCCAGGGTGGAGAAGCAATCTTTCTTCCGACGTAAAGTTCGTTCCCGTAACGCACTGCAACGACGATAATCATCTCGAAGAAAAGGAAATACATTCGTCATTATTATCGTTCTGACAGTAATTTATTAACTCTGGTACGCTCCTCGGAGAGTTGCACGAAAGATTCTGGGATAATATTTCACCCGCTTTTACATCACACTTCGCATCAATCATTTATATTATTCGTAGGTCCACGATTCGCAGAAACACATCCCGCGACGCAAGCAGACAGGAAACGAAGATTAGAAACGGAACAGGGGTGGATTTCCACCCTGAGGTACGTGCGAGGATTAAGAAAGTGGCAATTCAGAGAAAAGATGTCTATCTCCTCTGTGCTCTAATTTCTCAGCAATTCGGACCGCCCTGTTACTTTTAAAATGAACAAACGCAATAGAAAACGGTGAGAGCGTTAAATAAAATAATCCATTGTATGTTACCAACAGTGCAAATATTATTCCACTGTTTTAAACAAAATGTTTATTCTCCATAACGTTTATCGACCGTTGGTAACGCGTGCTTCAACGGGGTGGAAAGCGAAGCAGCAGTAATTTATGATGATTGCAGCATTGAAGCCGTAAGGTTACTCTATAAATTTCTGTGGATAATATTGACGACGTTCGTCGCGTTTCAGGCAGGGTGCAAGGATTCGCATAGGCGGCTACGGGGTGTTTCCTATTTCCTGTACGGTCTGGTGGTCCATTTCCTTCTGAGGACCCGTATTTTTGCGGACTCGATTAGCCGGGGCAACATAATTTCCGAATTTCGGCGTGGACACCCCTGCGACGGTCGACAGGTAGAGCGTGCGAACGGCTGGGATGGGTTGGAGGGCCGAGGAGCCAAGCAATTAATCAGGACGATTAATCAATCGAATCTCGATTCAGTCCGCGCGAATGTATAGATCGCGGCGTGGCGTGTTTGCGACGCGATGGTCGCGCACGCTTGCTCGCGCACCGACGGAAACTTAATTACACGCGATTCTACATAATAGCGCTTAATTGTACATAAAAGAGCCTTTGGCAATTATTAATGGCCTGTTAATACGGTAGTGCCTCGACGATAGACCACCCCCCGGGAACGGAGAACGAGGTCCTATTTGTCGTCCTAGGAAAACGCTTGGACAAGCCAACGGTGATCAAGGCACCAGCATGGTCTTGTCCGGAGGAGCAACTTTCGTTCAATGCCTCGATGGTAGGTCACAATACTTTAAGCCGTGATAAATCGGACACACTATAAAACAGCTTTCCTTTTTAGGTGCTCAGAAATGAATAGCAGCGTGCGACGAGCGGACAAGTAACCGAGCATGCAAGTGAATTGGGACTGAATTGACGATTTTAATATTTGTCAACATTCTCCTGTAGCCTGCGTAGCTAGCTCTTTCACCAGGCGAAGGTTCTTTCCTTCTCTCGTTCTCTGTCGATCGTGACCGAACACGAAACGATTCGAAATCGAGTTGGACCGCTAACGAGGCTCGCCAGCAGTTCCGTTCGCGGTCGGGCTCCCCGCGCCCGGCACGCGAATCGTGTACGTGTGTGTGTATGTGTCTCTACGTACGATGAACGGAAAAGCCGGCGCGCGGCGGTGAACGATCGAAATCATCGTCGTCGTTTATTTACCGGGGACGCGGACGGTTTGCGTGCGTGCGTGCGTTCTCGCTCGGAACGAGCTGGAACGGAGCGTTGCGGAGGTGAGGCGGAGGCGAGCATGCATCATCGACGGGGATACGCGGGGATCGATAGCGCGCGCGGTACGCCGGCCAATAATATCTGTTCCGCGGCGAAAACAGCGGCTCTCGCTTGTCCGTTCAAGTCCGATCCGGGATCCGCGGGCGGATCGAAGCATTCCGCTCGCGGATCCGAGCGGAAACGCTTTCTACAAGCAAATCCGGTAATGCCTTGTGCCGAAAATAAACAGACGCGGGGACAGCAAGACGAATGCACCTATGACGAAAGGAATTAAAATCACAGTTTGGCGATCGAACAGCGGTTGCAATACAAAGAGAGAAAGAGAGAGAGGGAGAGGAAGATAGATAGAGAGACGAGTGTGGGGGAGAGAGAAGGGGTGGATGGTGGAGGAGAGGCAGGAGCTAGGTTAGGTGGAAACGTTTCAATCTCGAGGGGAAGGATAACAATCGAGGGAAAATTCTTGGCTTGCGGGGTCCGCAACAGGCAATCGTGTGTAACCGGAACACGCCATGCCAGCCTGCGAACGACGATTAACGACCGCGAGCAGAGAGAGAGAGAAAGAGAGAGAGAGAGAAGGAGAGAGGGGTAGCGGACGATGGGAGACGAGCTATAGCGAGGGAGGCGGCTGGAACGGGCCTGCGACGCGAGCAATGCACGGAATTACGGGATCGCGTGACGGCGAATGCTAAATCAGGAAGAAGGAGCCTAAGAGGCGAGAGCTTGTACCCTAAGCTGGCCGTGTTTCCGGACGACAACATCCCCCGGCACGCCTATGATCGAGCATGCCTGCAGCTCGCTCTCCAGCCTGGGAAAACCGTGGGAATCGCGTTGTTCCGCGAACGAACATCTCGAGGTCTCCCTTCGCGAGGGGTTTATCAGCATGTGTGGGACGGGGAGTTGGAGAACCAAGGGATTTTACGATTACGGGTGCACAACGGGGAGAGGAGGAAGGATCGAGAAAATTGTTGACGGGTGATCGATTCTCGTTGCACAGGTGCTGCGTGGCAGGGGGGCGGGGGGACACACGGGCGATCGTCTCTCGGATGGGCAAACAGACGGACAGGTAAATTACGGGCGTCGGAGGCGAATAGACGACAGACAGATAGACACATGCAAGTATAGTTCTCGGGTCAGGCAATGGTAGACAGACAGGCAGGCAAGGTAGACACAGGCAGGCAGGCGTTACCTCGCTTGGACGTGCTGTCGGCGGTGTTAATAAATCCAGGTACGGCAATCACGAGAACAAAGAGTCCACAGTGTAGCCAAAACATGTTTACGTCTTAACAACATTGTTTAATTCCATTTTACGTGACGCTCGTGAAACACTACTACGATGGCGTTGGTGCTCATGTCGCGCATAATTCAGCGGTACTACCTGGTCGCCGGTCGGATCATGAGTACACGACTGAACTGTGACTGGGTTACGCGCGGGTTCGGTCGTGGGAGAGGAGAGCACAGCGATAGATAGATAGACAGACGGACAGACAGACAGAGGGAGATGGAGATAGAAAGCAGAAAGAATGAAAGATAGAGAGAGAAAGAGAGAGTGCGAGAGGCGCAGCCGGAACGAGGGAAGAGAGGGAGAGATCGAGGAGAAGACACAGTGCCGTCTCGCGGAAAGATAAATAGAAGAGAAGAGAGAGGATCGCGGAGAGAGGGCAACGAGGGGATGCTAGAGAGCGAACGGAGAAAGACAGAGGGCGAGGGAAAGAGAGAGAAAATGTATCAGAGAAACCGACGAGAGGAACACAGAGGGTTGATGCGCGTGTGAAAGGGCGAAACGCCAGAAGAGAAAAGAAGAGAAGCGCGAGAGAGAGAGAGCGAAGCGGAAGAGAGGACAGGCCTCCGATGCGACTTGTTCGAGAGGCCAGGCTTCGAGTCAGAAGAGAGGATACAGAGGCTGATTGCAGAAAGAGGAGGACTGAGAACGGTGCGGCGAGTGGAGAACGAACGAACCGGTCACCCGACGCGACGATATTACTAGAGGAGCGAACACGGTGTCCTCCTAGAACATCGCGGCTATCCGGGTCCCTGGTTGCACTGGACGACACGCGATAATGCACCACGCTAGCGCACTACTCCCGCGATCTCTGGTCCGTACGTCGAAGGATCGACCCCCTGCTCGCGCGCGCGCGTCCGGAGAGAGAGTGAAGATCCCGGCCTCGAATCACGCCTCGGCTGCCATCTTCTACCTACGCCGGGAGTCTGGAGTATGAAAATATTCTCCGCTCTGCCCCCTACCTCTCTCTCACACTGTGTTCGGTGTTCCTACCCCTCTGGTCCACCCCCGGGTTCCCTCCTTCTCTTTCTACCTCGGGCACAGGCTACCAACCCTCCGAGGGAAAGCGCGCGCGCGCGACAGAGAGAGAAAAGGAGAAAGGTAGAAGAGAAGCTTGGAAATCCAACCCCTCCATGCTCGGACCGTTTCTCCTCTCGCTGTGACCCCCTCTCTCTCCCTCTTTCTCTCTGTGGGTCCCTCTCCCTCTCCCTTTCTCCTTCTCTGTTCCACCCCCGCAGGGTTCTAGAGCACAGCACACCCGCGCAGCAACCCACCACCACCACCAGCGAGCAGCAATGCTACCGGCGGCGCGGCGCGGCGGCTTGGTACCACCTCTTATCGATTCCTGCGCCATTTCCCGTCATTCCTGTCAAATCAATAACGCGCGGCGGTGGCGGTGACGGCGGCCACCGTGGCTCCTTCTTCGCCACGGATCAGGCGCCGATACAGAGATGCGAAATCCCCTAGCCGGAGAGAGCGCCAACCGTGTGCCTCTGCTTCTCGCTCCTCTCGTCTCCTCTCTACGTTTTCCCCGGTTCTCTCTCCGAACAGCCTCTCCCCTACTCTTCCGCTCGTCGTCCATCCTCCTCCTCCTCTAACCTCCTACACCTCCTTCACGGTCTCTTTCTCGAGAGCGGGGGAGCTGGTGCTGCTGGTGTTGCCCGGTGTTCTCTGGCAGCCGGTGCACCATTTTCCACCGGGCGACGCCATGCCACACGATCACGAACCACCGCCTGCCCGAAAGATGGGACACTGGCCGCCTCACCTGCATCCCTGCATCCCTGGTTACCTCCGCTGGACCTCGTCGCCCGGACGTTGCCCCTCGATCTCGCTCTCCCTCGCACCCGCTGACGATCCTCCTACTCTAACCCCGGCGAGCTGTAGCTCCCGGCCTCTGTGTTCCTCTCTCTTTCTCTCTCTCTCTCTCTCTCTCTCTCTCTCTCTCTCTCTCTCTCTCTCTCTCTCTCTCTCTCTCTCTCTCTCCCTTCCACCCACTCTGTCTTTTTGTTTCCGTCTCGCTCCCGATAGCAGCGTTACGCTGGACCGACTCGAGGCACCCTCCACGTGAGAATAATAATAATAATAATAATAATAATAGTGGCGTCTTTTGCAGGTCCGGACGCTCCGGGGGAGGATTTTTTAAGATTCCAGCCGGACCCCGAACCCCGACAATATCGGTGATAGATAGCCCTCGGATAGATTAATGTCACCCTCGGTTTGATACCGATGGATCGCGCACACGGCCCTCGTGGCACGTGTCCGTGTCCGTGTGCCGTACTGTTCTCCCGTGTCGAGGATGCTTCTATGGTATTTCGGTTTTATGCCACTTGTTTGACAGTGATCCGCCAGTCGATTGATGCTGTTTTGATTGTAACGGGTCTGTTTGTCCCTGTCGGACACCGATCTCGACGCCGGACTTATCCGGTCGACCACCGGACCCTCTGTCGTCCGATCAGTCGTAGACCTCTTCCACTTGTTCTGTCAAACATTGTGACAGTCGTCCGACTAAACGTAGATTCTTCGCTGATCAATTGTGGATCGTCGGATACGGAGTTTGTACCATTTGTCTGACCACACGTGGGCTTATACTACTTCTCTGATCAGATGTAGATACTGATGTTGCGCATTTCTGAAAGATCGCTGCAATTTGAAACGGTAGAATCATTAACAGAGTGGAACTAATTGTAGGACACTTACTTCGACCGTTTTGATGCTGAGACAATTCTGTTTTCGCAGCTGGAGATCTCCCGCCACTTGTCCGGCTACGCAGACGTCTGCCTCTACTTATCCCAGCGGATCGTAAGCAGGCAGCAGACTCCAATTCACTCGGTCGAGAAGATGCATCGGTTTCCCAGTTGTCCCAACGGTGACTCGACTTCTGGAAGGCAGAGAGACGCAGCTACACGCGATCGGATGATGCAGAAAGAGCGAAACAGAGAAGAGGACGGCGAGAGGGAGCATGCGGGGACGAGGGTAGTAATACGTCGATCGCAAAAAAGAAGGGAAAAACGAGCTCTCGACGGACAAAAGATCGCCGCAAGAAAGTACCGTGTTCCTCCTCTGGGGGATGAAGGGAGCGGCTTATTCATGCTTTTTAGGCGCGCGCACACACGGCCGGCATACAAGATCGAGAGGCTATTCAGCCCGGCTCCGGCTAACGAAATTTCGCAGCTCCTTAGCTACCTCGGCGCGTGACATCTCGCCTCTAAATTTATCCGGCCGCCGCGTGATCGCCGTTGCGAAACTCCGCTGTCCTTCCCTACGATTTATCGGTTTCCCGCGATCCGTCGCTACACTTTGTAGCACATTCGGCTGAACCTTTCTCGGAACGATAAGATCTGCGAATTTGCCGACGCGCTAGCGACGACGCACAGTGTGCAATATCGCCCGAAACGCGGACGAAATATGAAATTGTTGTTTGATTTTCACGAAACTTGGTGTACTGAGGTTTTTTGTGCTGCCGATTAAGAATCCAATACCAGATTAATGTTTAACTTAACCGTTTATTAATTTTCATTACTGAAGTTTTGGATTCTGTATTAAAATTTTAACGTATTATCACATAATACGAGACAATTGAAGAACAAGTGATAGGATATTAATAAATTCAAACAGTAATATTCATAGTTTGTTTGTTTGAAGCAGAACTATGTAGAATTAATATCATTTGATATAAGAGATATCGAAGAAACAGCTTTATGTTGTATAAATATCTTTTATAAAAATACAGTATATGACATATATAAAATATATAATTATAACAGCAAAATTCTGCGTAAAGCAAAGCACGATACACGGATCTACGATCGACTAGCGACTAGCGACTGCAACCCGCGACTCACGACTGTGATCTGCTCTGGACCGAAAAAGGCAATTAAAACCCGTGTCACACGATGTCTACCGATCTTATCTTATCGTTAGAAAAACATAGGTTTCTATTGCTTATACAAACGTTATTTACAAATCGAAGTTTAAAACTTTGGATCCTCGAACGGCAACACAAATCAGTAACAGGATGCATCTAATAACATTACGTTTACATTACAAACACGAATAATTTATTAATAGCATATACATTTCATTGCTGATCAGATTAAGAATACTCCCTTGTTGGTAGAAATTTTTAAATAATATTTTAAGTGTACTTATTGACTGGATTTATTGCATCTATGCCATACACAAACGTTAGTATAATGAATCCAGGGCAAATCTCTCACACTTAAAACACAAGTATCTTTTGTTTGGGCAAACTTCGGCAAAATTTTCTTTTTGCATATTATTATAGACATGTTCAGTAATAATTTCCATGCGAAACCGCCGTGTTATCTCGTGTTTCTCACTTATTAAATGAAACTAAGATTTGGTCAATGTGACTTTTCTACGCAAAATTGTAATGTTTAAGCTCTGCACGCTCTTATACTGAATCAGGAATGTCGTACTAACGTTATAATCTCATTATTTAATCACAGAAGTACCATTTTCGATAAACAGAACTCGTCCAAGCGTACACATTCGAGACAGGTACAATATGTTCTCATTATCTTTCAAATCATTTGAATAAAAATCGACATACAACTATGATTCCATAATGTTATAATCGAGTTTTTCCATTAACTTTTATGATTTCTTATACTTTGAACTATTAACTAACGATATTACAACTCATATAACAAAGTTTTTATTTCATTATTTTATACATCTTATTTGATTCTTATACATCTTACATGATTCCATAATGTTATAATCGAGTTTTTCTATTAACTTTTATGATTTCTTATACTTTAAACTATTAACTAACGATATTACAACTCATATAACAAAGTTCTTATTTCATTATTTTATACATCTTATTTATACTATATACAATGTACAAACATCATTGCCTGAAAACAAAGAAAAGACATTTAAAGTTATTATTTAAGATGTCAATTCCTCTTTTACAATCCTAACTGTACATAATACCTCTCTTTTACTCTCTCGGGTAAGGCCGTCACTACTTTACCTGCGGCGAAGTTCACATTTAAAGAAATACATTTTCTTTACACTCATATAAACAATATCTGTTACTTTGAAAAATAGTATTCGCTTGCATTTTGTCCCGGTTTCGGGCGATATTAAACACTGTGCGACGTCGAACAGAACCAGGGACAACTAACACTTTGAGTGCCAGCCCAACAGTCTCAAAAGTTAGATGGAGGTCCTAGCAGTAATACTGAACCTCGTAATTCTCGTAGTTCAACACTCAAAGGTTTAGATGTGCCCGCGCTCGGCCCGATAGTCGAACTCGGCGAGAAGAGTGCGTGGCCGTAATTAGCTCCGCGCTCTTGAATTTATCGACGGACGACCCCGGCGAACAACCAAGCGTTTTCGGGGAATTGCTCTTTGAACATCGTTCCGTCAGAATGTTGCGTAACTCGCCACGCCGCGAGGCCACTGTTTGAAACGTTTATTTTTTGCCGTCACCGTCATACGCCAGGCCGATGCGGCGAGCTCGCGACGTGGCCCCTGAAACTGGGCTAAGTTGAAAATTCAGGCTCCGGAAAATCTGATAGGCGTGTGTGCCGGGCTCGCGTTCCCGGCGAATCGAGGTCAGCGTGTAAATCAGCGTCAATCGCCGAGCGAAAACCGTCCGATCGACGCGCGACGCGGTCAATTCCGCCTCGGGATTCCGGGCTTGTTACCCGCTGATCTACGCGTCTCGATCCTCGTCGACCCCACTTGAGTACGACGCAGTTCGTGTTACATTTCTTAACGAAGGATCCACTGTCTCGATCGAAGTTAGATCGGCGATCGATACGTGGTCGAGAACGTCGCGTGTGCCGATTTAATTATCGACCGAGATTCCGACGTTGCCGAAGGATCTACGGATCTACGATTTCTCTACGGAGTTAACGCGTTCCCGTCGCGTGACTTCTGTGCGTTTCATTTCGTTCGCATAAACGACCAGATATATTAATAATTATTATTAGTCTGCGCCTCTTCATGCAGAATAAATATTTATCTTTCTGCAATCGTTGTAACATGCCCTTGGATTATTTTCTGTTGTTTGTAATTGCAGCTATTCATAAATATTTAAATGCTTTCGGCGCAACGGTTCGATCCTAGTTTGGATCTTGTTCAATCTTATATTCAATCATTCAATAGTTTGTTTAGAATTATTATAACATATTTACTTTACCGACGCGATTCAAATAAATCTTGAAAAAGATCCAAACCAGAATCGAAACGTTGATTTTGTTTGACAATTAGCAAAATTGCTTTATAATTCGTAATGAACGATCGAACCATTGCGCCGAAAGCATTTAAAAATTTATTAACAGCAAATACGATCGATAGAAGAAACATATTTGCAGCTATTCAGTTTTGTTACAAACGCATAAAGTCCGCCGGCGAAAATGGTGGGGCGAGGGGACGCGTTAATAATTCGTAAGGTACCCAAAGCGACGAGTTCAAAGGGCGAATGCGAATGTGGAATGGAGGTGTTTGCACCGGGAGCACGGCGATGCTGTTCGTCATCCTGTCGACCGGTTTTATTGTCGCAACCGGAAGCGAGGAGCTGGCGACATTCGAGGAAAGTTCCGCGAAAGAAGGCACGCGACGGAGCGTTAAGTCCGGCGCGTCGTGTTTGGCACAGCTGGCCTAATAACGCGCAGTTTATTTTGCGAGCCGGAGCCATCGATACGCCGGGCCAGAGCCCGTCCTTCTCTCTGTTTATTCGCCTGAAAAAAGTTAATCGTCGAAAGTTGCCGGCGGATTTCGTTGCGACGCTGCGGCCTGCAGCGCGCGAGAGAACAAATAAAGGAAATGGCGCGGAACGGATGACGAAGTGCCGCGAAGATTCCTACACAAAGTTTTCGTCCGCGCGCCGTGCCGCGCCGCTGGGACACTGGGCCAGTGGAAAGGATCAAGATCTTGATCGCGCATCGTCCGCAACGGCCGAGGACCTCCGAGCGCGACCCGGAACAACGGAGAATCCTGATCTTTTTTATCTCTCGAACGTGTCTCTCGCGGCGGAGCGAGTCAGCGCCTGGTCAGCCAAGTAGAATTAGGGTAGAACGGAACGTCGCACACAGTGCCCCGGATCAAGGAATTAGCTGAAGGATCAATTTTCGCATGTGTAGGTGCATCGCTGTCCAAAATGTTCTAACTAACGATTAGAAATTTTATACAAAATTGGAAATTGGAAACATTTATTTCTTCTTTTTAATAGGTCTTATGAGCTTAAATCAGCGGTTTCCAACCTGGGAGGCGCGGCAGACAGAGGAGGCTCGGAATATTGCTAGGGGAGACGCCAAAATATTTAATAAAAAATTAACGTTCATACCATAATATCTACAAGTAAATAAACTTCATACCGTAACGTAACAGTACAAATTGGGGTATAAATATAGAGGCGCGGAAAATTAATTCTTCTTAGGGAGGCCTAGTAGTATAAAGGTTGGAAACCGCTGGCTTAAATTCTTTAAACATTTTCACAGTTCTGTATTTCATCCTAATATAATAAAATAATTTTGCAGGACCATTGTGCGGCAGCTAGGACGATGATTGTTTCTGACTCTGGTGTGTCGCAGAGCAGGACGAGGAAAGGAATTAGTTGTTCATTCGCTGAGGGATCAATTTTCGCAGGTGTACATCACTGTCGAAATTGCTAAAACTTGTCTGTATTAATTGTAACACATTTATTTCTCTTTTTTTCATAATTCTTATGAGCTTAAACTCTTTAAACATTTTCACAGATCTGTATTTCATTGTACATGTAATAAAATAATTTTAAAATTGCAGGACCACTGTGCGGCAGCTAGGACGATGATTGTTCCTAACCCTGGTGTGTCGCAGAGCAGGACGAGGAGAGGAATTAGCTGTTCATTCGCTGAAGGATCAATTTTCGCAGGTGTACATCACTGTCGAAAATGCTAATACCTGTCTTGTTTAATTGTAAGACATTTATTTCTCTTTTTTTCATAATTCTTGCGAGCTTAAATTCTTTAAGCATTTTCACAGTTCTGTATTTCATCCTAATATAATAAAATAATTTTGCAGGACCATTGTGCGGCAGCTAGTACGATGATTCTTCCTGACCCTGGTGTGTCGCAGAGCAGAGGAGAAGAATTAGCTGTTCATTCGATGAGGGATCAATTTTCGCAGGTGTACATCACTGTCGAAATTGCTAAAACTTGTCTGCATTAATTGTTACACAATTATTACTCTTTTTCATAATTCTTATGAGTTTAAACTCTTTAAACATTTTCACAGTTCTGTATTACATCATAGATGTAACAAAATAATTTTAAAATTGCAGGATCACTGTGCGGCGGCTGGTACGATGATTCTTCCTGACCCTGGTGTGTCGCAGAGCAGAGGAGAAGAATTAGCTGTTCATTCGCTGAAGGATCAATTTTCGCATGTGTACATCACTGTCGAAATTGCTAAAACTTGTCTTGTTTAATTGTAAGACATTTACTTCTCTTTTTTTCATAATCCTTATGAGCTTAAATTCTTTAAACATTTTCACAGTTCTGCATTTCATCCTAGATATAATAAAATAATTTTGCAGGACCATTGTGCGGCAGCTAGGACGATGATTGTTTCTGACTCTGGTGTGTCGCAGAGCAGGACGAGGAAAGGAATTAGTTGTTCATTCGCTGAGGGATCAATTTTCGCAGGTGTACATCACTGTCGAAATTGCTAAAACTTGTCTGTATTAATTGTAACACATTTATTTCTCTTTTTTTCATAATTTTTATGAGCTTAAACTCTTTAAACATTTTCACAGATCTGTATTTCATTGTACATGTAATAAAATAATTTTAAAATTGCAGGACCACTGTGCGGCAGCTAGGACGATGATTGTTCCTGACCCTGGTGTGTCGCAGAGCAGGACGAGGAGAGGAATTAGCTGTTCATTCGCTGAAGGATCAATTTTCGCAGGTGTACATCACTGTCGAAAATGCTAATACCTGTCTTGTTTAATTGTAAGACATTTATTTCTCTTTTTTTCATAATTCTTGCGAGCTTAAATTCTTTAAGCATTTTCACAGTTCTGTATTTCATCCTAGATGTAATAGTATAATTGAAATGTATAATTGAAAAATTGCGGGACCACTGTGCGGCAGCTAGGACGATGATTGTTCCTAACCCTGGTGTGTCGCAGAGCAGGCCGAGGATCATCGAGAACGTGGAGATTCGTAGTTGGAAACACGTTTCTATTCCGTCTCAATTATCGGCAGTTTAGCCGCGTGTCAGCCGTTCGCATTCGATGGAATTATTGAGGCCCGGATCGGTCCGGTGTGACACGTAATAAATATTTACGGTTCGCCGGGTCGTGAGAGAGAGAGAGAGAGAGAGTTAGAGGATGCACGGCTTGGTTTGGCTTGGTATGGGTTGGCGGGTACGCGCGCGTCAGCCACGACACGCCGAAGCGGAAAGGGCAGGAAAGCTCGTTCAGCCTTATCCAGCCACTTTCCCGCGGACGATAATGGGCTCGTTTCGCCCCGGCGAAATCTTAGGCTGCAATCAATTTACTTGAAACTGGTCTACGTGCGCGATTCACCGAGATAACTGGGCGCCGCCGACGTCGACGTCGACGCCGACGCCGTCCGTCGCAAGCCGCTTGCTTCTTCATCTCTCTCTCGCTCTGTGTAGAGCGGGCCGACCGAGCCCGCTTTCTCCGGGGCTCTCCTGGACGTGGAAGAAGAAGGGGGCGAGGCTTCCAGGCTAAGTTTTCTGAAAATGACTGACGCCGGATTATCAGATCGCCCCGTGAGTTCCCTCGTAAATTATTAAGACCCGTCGGCGTTCTGCTTCGTGTACCGTCGCGTCGCATCGCATCGTCTGCCGTCCAGTTAACGGGGACCCTCCCCGAGATCCAGAAAATCTACGAACACGACCGACAAAAGTCTTCTCCACTATATTCAATTATGAATTCAGGATGCTTGGCGTGCTGGCGCAGTTGTCTCGACCGCGGCAATCATCCCCGAACAACAGCGATTCTCTTCGGCCGTCCTCCGGTGGCACGAGTCGCCTGGAAGAGGAGCGTTGGTCAGCAATTGCTCGAACAAAGGGGAGCAATGCGGTCGAAAATAATAGTATGGATTGGTAATTGGTCCGGCGAAGTAGCACGAGTCCGTGTTTGTTTAGACAGGGCGGTGGAGATCACCGAGCTATCAGCCGAAGTAGTGCAGGTCAACGTATTCTCGGCCAAACTGAAATAAAAACTCTATAAATTGTATTGGGTATGGGAATAAGTTTCCGCCCTTTTGACAGATGTCGTACTTAAGCACCGATCGCGTGTTTGATGGAACGTGATACATATTTTTGAAACGTCTATGTATAAGCTTCAAAACGCAGTTAGTGGCAATTGTTTCGAGCGTGAACAGCAGTGAATTTTTCGCGTGAAAAATGTCGACTTTTGTTCCAAGTAAGCAGCATTTGCGGGAAGTCATGTTTTCATTATTTTGTTTTAAAGAAAGGTGTTATACATTTACTATATTATATTTATTATATATTTACAGGGACGATGGTCCTTTAAAACCCATGATTTCGACGTAAGGGCAAAGATTGCGATGGTGTACCAAAAAATTCGAAGATACAGATTTTCCAGCATTACTTAATGGAAGTCCACGTCAAACACTTGCAGAACTGTCAATCGAATTAAAACGTCGATCGATCTACTGTTGGAAAACGTCTTCACGCTATGGAAATTGTTTATACGCTTCTTTCTCAACAAAAAGGGGCGGAAACTTATTCCCATACCCAATACAAAGTACCGATGAAACGGAAATATCAGTCTTTCTAGAATGATTTTAATCAGCTCAAGCTATTAAACATTTTTCTCATAGAAGCATAATCTGCCTCGTTCGAGCGGAGTAGTAGAGATCGCCGATCTGTCAGACGAAGTAGCACGTGTATCTTCGGACAGAGCAATGTGATTTTTGACGAGCAGGCAAAGTAGTACAAGTCAACATTTCCTTATTGTTAGGTAAACTAGTACGGATCGGTGATTGATCGGAGGGTGGGTCACTGACAGTTGGGAGTGTTACGAGGCTGTAGCGGGGTCACAGAGGCGGAACCTCGGTGGGTCGTTAGCGGGCCAGGTAAAAATGAGCTGGGCGAGACGACTTAGCCGTGTGTAAATCAAAGAGCAAGCTCGGCGTGGTTGTGGTTCGACGTCAAGGCTCGTCCGTTAGTTATTATGAATTATGGTATGCAGGGCCGATGCGAGGGCGGATGCAAACCGCGGGCAGCCTAGTTGCATCTTCGCGGTCAACGGTTCTCTGACGCAGTGCGGATGCTTAAAAATTTGTTCAGCCGATCGGTATGGTTCCAGGGGAGAAGACACCGAAGACGACGCGGAGCCAGCTGCACCCCTCGCACCTGAGACAACTTCCGCGCTGGAGAATTTCGGCTCGGCGGTAGCCGAACGAGCACGGAATCGTGCCCGCGTATCGATAAATTCTCGGCTATCGAGCGCACACCGCGGCGCACCAAGAGGAAAATGACGTCGCATCGCGCGTTCCGTTTCGCTGGAAATAACTTGTAACTCGGCAGTTACATAATCTCGGGTAAATATACGTGGCGATGCGCGTTACTTGCGGGACCGTAATTCAGGGCAACCGTTCCCGCCGTTCGCCCCCGATATATCTGATTTTGTTATTTCCTCCGGTTTCCATTAGTCACCGGCGTGTGACGGCAGCCGCGGCCGACTTTCCCTCCTCGGAAATCGCTCGAATTTTCTTTCGGACCGTCTTCGCAACATCGACAGCCGCCTCGGACACTCGGAGCACGTCTCCCGTGAAGGTTCCCGTGACTTTCTGAAAGGATCGGCCCGAGAACCGCTCGACGTCATCGTGGAACGAGGAAATGGAAAAAATATGATTACACCGTGACACGTGCATTCGGCCTGCCCCCTCGCCCGCGCAACCCCTCTCCTCGTGGCCCGTATCAAAAGACGTAAATTCATCGCGTGAAACCGAGAAATGTTTCTCCGGAACGGTAGCCGCGCTGCTCCGTCGCCGGGAGAATTTAGAAAATTGTGCGGACCGCCGCTGCAATCAGTGGACCGCGAATTTCATGCATTTATTATAAAAAAATAATTATTTACATAAAAATAAATTTTTAAAAAACACCACGTTTTTAAAACGGACTAAAAAGTATAAAATAAAATTTTTAAAAACGCCACGTTTAAAAACGGACTAAAAAGTATAAAATAATTTTTTCTAGCCCCATACAGATTCCTAACCCCGTACAGATAGTCCTGAAAATTTGTGATCGCGAATTTTGAATAGCTATGAAAATACTTATAAGATTGAAAACAATAGTGCAATAAAATTGTTAGTGATTTAGTTGTTCATGCATCAATTATCTATTGCATGCGGCCCACGTTTTTCGTTTTAAATCTTACAAGTATTTTCATAGCTATTCGAAATTCACAATCACAAATTTTCAGGACTATTTGTACGGAGTTAGGAATCTGTATTGGGCTAGAAAAAATTATTTTATACTTTTAAGTCCGTTTTGAAACGTGGCGTTTTTTAAAATTTTATTTTATACTTTTTAGTCCGTTTTAAAAACGTGGTATTTTTTAAAAATTTATTTTTATTTAAATAATTATTTTCTGCTTTTTAGCCTTATATGTGTGAAATTTTACAATCGATTTTGAACATTTTGATGAGATTATAACAAAGACATGTAGTAAATTTCAGACGGTATTGCGACGCGTCATATTGAAAACGAACGCCGTGGTAAAATGTCAAAGATAAAGGTTCGACGGAGAATTTCGGTGTAACTGTTCTTTCGCTTGGTAAACAAACATTATACTATAATAATACGTAGTAACTTTGTAAACACCGCACGGAGCTCGAACGCACACTGACGCACACTGAGCTCCTTCGGTGCTAAGCGGGTCAGTGGAGTGGGGATGAGTCAGAGTGGGAACACGTAGTAGAGTGGGGACGCTGAACGCGAAGACGTACTACGTCACGCGGCGGGGGGTGCAAAGGTTCAAATTATTAATAATTTATATCTCCTGAACGCATGGGCTTTTTTTAAAAATTTTTTTTAAATATTGCATTGTCATCCAGTTCTGAGCTATGTTTAAAATTTCAAGTCTCTAGCTCATCGGGAAGTTAGTTTAAAATCAATTGCAAAATTTGTACAAAACAAACAGACAAACAAGAAAGCGAGCCAATAAAAACGTGGTAAAAATATTATGGCAGAGGTGGTGAAGATATTTAAAAAATCTGAGAATGTCGTCATTAGACTTCGCTGCAGTTTGTTGCAGTTCAGGTAGAAAATTTTATATTTATTATTTTCTGAGATTATTGAAGAGGCTTTCTTACAATTGATGCAGACAATTTTGTATTTCGCAGGAATTTTCGAATGTTTGGCTGCTTAAATCGAAGTCGGGAGACTCCGCTTCGCGAATGACTAAGTACGTAGTCATGGACAAGTAACGAGAGATCGATGCGCAGGTACGAATGCAGAAAAGTGACGAACGAAGTGGAACAGGTCAACACAGTCTCAGACGAGATAGCCAAGTCGGAGCACGGAGGCCCCGTCAACGTTCAAGGAAGTAAAATACGAGCTGTCCTCTGTCCGTCGCGTCGCGTCGGGCCAAGATTCCGCGGATCGAACAAATAGTAGCAGAGCTATTTTCGGATGAAGCAGAAGGTCGCGGCGACGAGAAGAAGCAGGCTCTCGGAGCCAGCGAAGGTTGGGAAGCAGAGAATGTTTCAACGATATCGATGGGCGGAGAGGCACATCTGGCCAGAGGGCAGCGCCTGGCTCGTCCCGGCCCGGTATTTGCAGAAACGTCGCGAAAGAGGGACGCTCGCCCGAGGCTGTGGATCGCCGCGCCGGGTACGCGGATCACATTCAAGACCTCGTGAAAGAGTCATTCACGCGTGTGTCTCCGCGTATTTAGATTGTCGCGGTCCGCTTATTCTTCGAACGATGCGCCGGCCGCGATAGCTGCCTCGCTATTTATAAAGCGGTCTCTCAACGAGACGCTAGAGACAGCCATCGTGGCAGCGAGGAAGATCGAGCGATCGGTACCGAAGGACGATCTTCCTAAACGTCTGGAGAATACACCAGTCCAAATCATTCAGTATCGCGGATGTGTGACCATCCTGCTGCTCACTCAGAAATAGCCAAATTAATTTTATCTACTTATTTTCAAACTATTTCGATGCAGATTGTTGCAATCCAGATAGAACATTTTTATTTTGTAAAATAAATTTGGGATGATGTTAGCGGCGCTTCTTCGATCAAATTATACACTAAATAGCAATTTTGTAGAAACTTCAAACGTTCGATTCGGGTTTGAATCTGACATCCTAAGACACGTTTGCTATAGATTGTTTTCTATAAGAGAAAAAGAAGAAAGATAATGTTTCGTCCTAGACCCGCTAGAGGACTCATCAGTAAGGCTATCTAGCGGGCCCAGCCTCAGACATAAGTGTCGGAAGGAGGAACGTTATTAATATACTAATTGATGACAGTTCAGTAACTTGCGAGAAAGTTGTTCAACGATTTCGTCCTAGAGCGGGTCTAGGACGAAACATTATCTTTCTTCTTTTTCTCTTATAGAAAACAATCTATAGCAAACGTGTCTTAGGACGTCAGATTCAAACCCGAATCGAACGTTTGAAGTTTCTACAAAATTGCTATTTAGTGTATAATTTGATCGAAGAAGCGCCGCACAGTGGGGTATTTGGCCTGAAAAAGTGGAAAAAACTATTGTAGCGTTATTTATAGGCTCAAGGTTATAATATTATATATCGTTGGATTCGCCTTAAGATCAGCTACAACATTATGAAATCCAAAATACATTTTAGTATTTGAAAAATCAAAACCTCAATTTTTTGAAAAAAAAATTTTATATATTGAAATTTGTAGACGTCTGTATACTGTTCCTCTTTTGTTCGAAACATTTTTTCCTCAGATTATCGAGAACCCTTGAAAAAGCAAGGCGATAGTGGCATATTTGCACTATTATAACTTGAAAAATATTTAAGAAAAAATATTTTAATATAGTGTTTTGGAAAGCTGTCAAAACAAGCTACAAGAATATGCAACAAAAAATAGGGAGTTCTATTTAAGAAATGGAAGATGACCTTCACGTGATTTTCAAACGACTATCCAAGGTCAAATCAATGACACCATTTTATGCCCCCCTCTAAACCATACAACTTTTGTCTGAAACATTTTTCTCCAAAATAGCTTCATTTCCCAGATATACGTCTGTTTCACGTTAAATGACTCACCCGGTATATTATAAGAATATTTTAAAATGATTACCATTAATTTTCATCGGAAAATACATAAGAAATTTCTTCCTCGGATAATGTTTCTTCTTCATTTGAGGCCAAGCGTAGCCGAACGTACGCGTACGCGAAACGCTGCTAAACACTTAATTCTAAATTAGCTATAAAATTTGAATCCGGACATATCCGGAATCAAACTTTGTTGGCATATAATCACGAATCTTTACCGAATGTAATGACACCAAAAAGAGCACTCAATACGGCTTTATACTATAACAAAATTGTCAATAAAGTTTTGTAATTTTTAAAAAGCTTACAGAATGATTGGTAATATTCAAATATTAATAACTATACTAATTTAGATGATAACAAAATAAAATCTATGCGAAAGTGCTCTGTATACCTACCTGAACAACTTTTGTGATACAAGAATTTACAGAATTTCCCTTCAAACACATGAAAATCGCCAATGAACAGACGCTGTCTTAGAGACTGTTTAAGACGCCAAGCGCGCCTTAAAATCGCTCGACTTTCGATGAAGTTTACTACTTCACGGGTGTACAAATAGAAAAAAATAATATTGCAGCCTTATTCTTCAGACCTTTAACTACAACGAACAACAAAAATTTTATGCCATACGCAAAAATTTAGAAATTGAATTTTTTCCACTTTTTCGGGCCAAATACCCCACTGTGCGCCGCTAACATCATTCCAAAATTAAAAATTTACGATCGATAATAAATTCTCATTTTTATTTTGCACTAGCTTTCCCCCGCCACGCGTTGCTGTGGCTCAGTATTTTTTAAAAGCATGTTTTTACCTGTCACAAGTGTGACATTTTAATCACGTGATTGCTGATCACGGAGTCGTGTTTGACGCTGAACTGCTGTTCCTCGTCGTCGTCTTTCAGCCACTCTTAGCCTGTCGCGTTCATTCTGTTGAGTTTGATGCAGATCTGAAGCTGCAGAACCCGATCGCCGTGTTCGCAACCGTGCATCCTGAAGCCTGGCACGTATTTGAACCATTCTTTGCGATGCCCGTTCTTCCTCAATTTTATTTCATCTTAATCGCCGTTCTGCTTCCGTTCCGCGAGTACGACGACCTAAGTTTGCTTTTCTGCAAGTTATTCTTGTTATATACTAAAGTAGAAAGAAAGTTATATCAATAACATACATACTAACCTATAATACTAACAAATATTTCAATTCAAACGCAGATCAATCTACTCAGCTGAATTCCAATGCAGTGAGGAGCTTACAGAACAAATCACTCCGAATAGGTCAATCTTTCTATTTATATAGATATTTTTTCTATTTATATGGATATTTCACGATATAATTTGAAACAGAATACCATTGAGAAGATTCTCGTCGTGACGCATTGGTTATAACACGAATCAACACGAAGCCATATCGATTATTCTACATCAATGTTTTCGCAAACGCGCCACAATCACATAACTTGAAATCAGCAGTTAGCGCTGTAACCGGTGGAAAAAGTCGTCAGAACTCTTGAACGAATGGACTTTTTCGAATGCGGATTGTCCTGAAACCTTCCCGAAGGAACGCTGCGTCTAATGGCTCAAACCCCAGCTTTCTACGTTCAGCCGTTACGGAGATGTTCGATTACAAACAAACGGACAAACGGACATTTACATTTTTATTTATACAGGGTGTCCCAAAATTCCTGAACATCCCGGAAACGGGAGGTTCCTGAGACCATTTGAAGCGACATTTTCCTTTGCAAAAATGTTACCCGCGGCTGTGTTTAGGAGTTATTAACGAAAAACACGGACCAATCGGAGCGCGACCTAGACGCGAGTTGGCACAGTCGGTCAATCGACAATTGGCGCGCCGGGCCAACTCGCGTCTAGGTCGCGCTCCGATTGGTCCGTGTTTTTCGTTAATAACTCCTAAACAAAGCCGCGGATAACATTTTTGCAAAGGAAAATGTCGCTTCGAATGATCTCAGGGACCTCCTATTTCCGGGATGTTCAGGAATTTTGGGACATCCTGTATAGATGAAGATCGGCTGTCTAGTACTAGTATGTATTTGAGAACTGCAATTTCAACCTTGTCGCAATCGAGTGGTTACTATATACAGTTAGGAGCGAAACTGATCACACGCACTTTAAATCAGAAGAACTTTTTTATGAATGGACCAAACGTCTTTAATTTCTCTGTAAGGCTATAAGAATTCGTGTGTTAAATCACATCTAAAAAATATGTTGTAAAAATCCTTTTGGTGGTTATTATGAAAAACAATAGTAAAGATTGATTTTTACGATTTCTTTAGCTGGGCCAATAACGAAAATTTAAAAGATGTGTTTTGTATAAATTATACTTGTATAAATTATATACGCTCCGAAAATTTCATTGAAATTGGTTGATTGGTTTACGAGTTATAAACGATCAAAAGTGGTAAAAATTGCAATTTTTCAAGATTTTCGGCCTTTTTATAATTTTGATCGTTTATAACTTGTAAACCAATTAACCAATTTCAATGAAATTTTTGGAGCATATATAATTTACCAAGGCCCGCTCTAGGGGCGGGCAACCCGGACTTTTGTTTGTCCGGGCGCCATTTTGGCTGTAAGTGTGAGAAAAATATTGATACGTTAAATACCCAATTAATTGAAAATTTCACATTACGTAAAATTAGCAGGGGAAATTTCAGCAGTATCTGCGCTTTTGGACAAAAAAGAAAGCCTAAGCAGTGTACTGAGCTTAATCACAAAGTTAAATTTTTCCCGAAATCTTACTATTGCTTCAAGAATATTGCTAACGATACCAATAACTGTAGCAAATGGCGAAAGGAGTTTCTCTAAATTAAAATTAATTAAGAATTTTTTACGTTCGACTACTACACAAAATCGTCTTAAGGATGTTCTGGAGGTATATAAAAACGCAATGAAATTTTTGAAAATTTGACAAGATATAATTCTTACTAAATTAATGCAATTACCAAAGTTTTGGTTCGATTCACTGCACCGTTTAAGAATTATAGCAACTTAAAGTTTGCACATTTTAACACGTCTTCTTATGGAGAATTCATAAAATTCCACTTCAAACCCTATTTAAACCTTGGAAAAACGCAACTAGAAATTCCAGTTTTTTTTATATGTAGTAAAAATTATGTAATTAATTATGTTCAAAATTTATTAGGATTGACTAAACAGTTACAGATCAAAAAAATTATAAATTGTTACAAAACGTCAAATTTATCGCGTTGTCTCTTACTAGCATGGAAACGCGACAAGTGTAGACCACTGAATATAGCTACAGAGGGTACAGTATTCACAAAAGTTTAATGCAAAATATACTCATGAATGGCTTTCATTGCCAATATATTGATGGATTTCGAATTTCTTGTGCTTTTGTCTCCCATTGTACCTCCAGAACATCCTTAATGGTTTGGCCATTTTGGCAATTGAGCATGCAATTGCTGATCAAGTAAATGTAAAAGATGTAATCAAAAAGTTTGCGGAACTGAAAGTGAGAAAAAAAAGTTTTTTGTGATTTTACCGTAGTTGATATTACCTTGTTTTATTTTCAAAACAATGGCATGTTGATTGTTTGTGCAATGATACACACTTTTAATAGCATTTAAAAATGTAAGGTTAGGTACAGATATTTCTTAATTAATTTCTACTATTTTGTACTGCTTGATTACTATCAATATTATGTTATATGTTTCTTTCTAAATATATGCTTTTATTAAAATTTAGATCAAATGATTTAATTTCTATTGAAAATAAAAAATATGTGCCTTTATTTAAAAAATATATACATTCTTAAGGGGCGGCAATTAGTCTGTTTGTCTGGGGCGACGTAACAGCTAGAGCGGGCGCTGAATCTACACAAGTTGACCAAACACATCTTTTAAATTGTCGTTATCGGCGCAGCTAAAAAGTCGTTGAATTGCATTTTTTCAACATATTTTTTAGACGTCACTTACTAAACTAATTCTTCTATCCTTACAGAGATACCGAAGTCGTTTGGTCCATTCATGAAAAAGTTCTTCTGATTTGAAGCGTGTGCGATCAGTTTTGCTCCTAACTGTATGTGCATTTATTTACGTTTGGTGACTCGACCCGGCCGAATAGATCGCCGAATTCGTTATCGAGCGAGGTATCGAGTCGCGATCGAATTAGGGTACAGGGTGACGAAACGCGTCGTCACGGTGGGAAGATAATCGCGCGACCGGCCGATGCAATTAAAGCCGGCCAGCCGTGGGCAAACGGCCGCGACGAACTCGCTCGAAATTGAGACGAAGTTTACCGAAACCGAAATCCATAGTTTACTAACGGCAAATTCGTATTTGCCGAACACGTAGCCACCGCCGCCGCGCGAGTTTAGTTAAAGGGCTGAACGAGTTTACGAGGGTGGGGTGCTCGCTTAATAGGACCGTTTCTGGGATTTCGCGAACTCAGTTGGACGCGGTGGCGGTCGGTTTGCGTGTGGAACAACGTCGAACAAAGTAGTTCTTCATCTCTCCCTCGAGCCTCGTTTTTCTTGATCGCAAAAGAACAATGTCCGAACAATAACCGACTTCATTGGCGCTGCTGCTACCGGGCGGAGGTAGAAAAACCATGTTCCCGGCTCGATTGATTCGAAAATCAGGGACGCGGATAGGAAGAACTCTTTGGCCAAGAGGAAAGTTCTGTCCGACCGATAACAGGACCGGCACCGCTGCGGAATATTCCCGAGACCCTGTTTAGCAGTTAGCAAGTGAATAAATTTGAAAACTACAGCAACAGAGAGAGGAGGAAAAGTTCCGTCCTAGCAGGAAGGGAACATTCAACCGGTGGCGAGTTCCAACGGCGAGAGGCGTGGAGGGAACGCGTCTGGCCAGTAACAAGCCTTTACTACTGTTGGATCAGGATTCCTCATACAATAACAACTGGGGATTAGGAAAGTGCAGGGTTCGTCGTGGGCGTGCTCGGGAGCTAATCAGTGGAAAATGAATGGATGATATAAATGGTAAAAATAAAATTTCTGCGCCGACTCCTGTTTGCAATTAGAACTAACATTTTTTAAATAAGAAATTATTCTCGATCGTACATTTTTCAAATGGGGTTATGTTCGCGGCGCAACCGGTTCCATCAAATTATACACACTAAATAGCAATTTTGTAGACATTTATCAAACGTTCGATTCGGATTTGAATCATTACGTCCTGAGACCAGTGTTCCGATATTGCCTAAGATTTTTCGTACGATGGATGGCCGCTAGAGGCGCTGCCAGCCTCACTAATGTAAGATTCTCGATAAAATGGGGAACCTTGAGCACCCCGCAGAATTTGAAAAGATTTGTATGATTTGATTCTGAAAAATTAATATATAACATATGTATTTGTATATATATAACATATATATTTTGTAACTGGTAGGACACGTCCTGAAGTTTGTTTGTCCGGAACAGATTGTTTCGGTACTTTCGCGCTAATATAACTGTCTCAAGGCGCAGGGCTCCACTACTTCGTCATCATAGATACGTTACTGTTTTTTACGCGTAGCGCCTCTAGCGACCATCCATCGTACGAAAAATCTTGGGCAATATCGGAACACTGCCTGAGACACGTTTGCTATAGAATGTTTTCTATAAGAGAAAAAGAAGAAAGATGGTGGTGTGTTTCGTCCTAGACACGCCAGAGGACTCATCAGTAAGGCTATCTAGCGGGTCCTGCCTTAGACACAAGTGTCGGGAGGAGGGACGTTAATATACTAATTGATAATAAAGGACGTAATGATTCAAACCCGAATCGAACGTTTGATAAATGTCTACAAAATTGCTATTTAGTGTGTATAATTTGATCGAACCGGTTGCGCCGCGAACATAACCCCATTTACTAACATTTTTTATTTTGCAGGAAGTTCCTCAGTCTTATGATCACTCTCGCTGTGGCCGGTGCCCTCTTTATAGTGCTCGGAGGTATCCCGCGTGTTAACGCGTCGCACCTGGAGAATCGGGAATCGCGAAGGGACACCACACAAGAGAGAAATAGTGAGAGAGAGAGAGGATCCTTGCCGCGCGGTTGCAATGAATAAAAGGGTATAGCCGGATAAGCATGGGCCAGCGGCCCCCGCTCCGATTTTCCTGATTCCTGTCTTAAAGCATCGTTTTATGTCTCAAAAAACATTGTGTAAAATTTCAAATGTCTACCCCCACCGATAGGAGTGATATTGAGGTAAATTCCCCCGCACTTAAATGCAATTTGCTCTAAAACGAGAAAAGATATCGAAGGGGATATACGACAAACAAAAGATATAGATACACTCTATATTTCAGATTTTTTTCAGAATTTTTTGATAATTATTTATAGTTGAAAATAATTAATTAATTTTTTGGGAATTTTTTTAACTATCTTCCCCTGGGTTGACATCTACCAAAAAATTCTAAAATATTGCTATGATTCTAACCTATTTTGTAAAAAAATCTCAGAAGTGTCCGTTTGGTGGAACAGTGTCAAAAAAAATAAAGTATGCCGGCGAACGCTCGGTTTGATCAGTAACGACGCAGCGACCGATTCTCGATGCTCCAGAGCATCGAGCAGAACCTCTAACACCGTGATCATACAACATACTTGTGAGAAGCTTCTTCTTTCTGTTACTCGACAGCAACAAACTAGCTTTACACGTATTTTTCTTCTTCAATGTAAGCTAATTCCTAGAATATAATTGGTTAGATTTCTAACTGTAATGGTATATTAGAAGATTTAGTCGCATTTTTACATGTATCAGCTTTTCCGTACAAGCGCCGACTTCCCGTTCGCTCCCGTCACTAGCCACCGCAAGGGGAATCGGTCGCTGCGTCGTTACTGATCAAACCGAGCGTTCGCCGGCATACTTTATTTTTTTTGACACTGCTCCACCAAACGGACACTTCTGAGATTTTTTTACAAAATAGGTTAGAATCATAGCAATATTTTAGAATTTTTTGGTAGGTGTCAACCCAGGGAAAGATAGTTACAAAAAATTCCCAAAAAATTAATTAATTATTGTCAACTATACATAATTATCAAAAAATTCTGCAAAAAATCTGAAATATAGAGTGTACCTATATCTTTTGTTTGCCGTTTATCCCATGTCGATATCTTTTCTCATTTTAGAGCAAATTGCATTTAAGTGCGGGGGAATTTACCTCAATATCACACCTATCGGTGGGGGTAGACATTTGAAATTTTACACAATGTTTTTTTAGACATAAAACGATGTTCTAAGACAGGATCCAGGAAAATCGGCGCGGGGGCCGCTGGCCCATGCTTATTACCCTCTCTGCGTCGACTCCGGTTTGCAATTAGAACTAAAATTTTTTATTTTGCAGGAAGTTCCTCAGTCTTATGATCACTCCCGCTGTGGCCGGTGCCCTCTTTATAGTTCTCGGAGGTATCCCGCGTGTTAACGCGTCGCACCTGGAGAATCGGGAATCGCGAAGGGACACCACACAAGAGAGAAATAGAGAGAGAGAGAGGATCCTTGCCGCGCGGTTGCAATGAATAAAATTTCTGGGCAGCGCGCCGCTCCGGCTATGTCGTCGTCTGCCTGATGTTTTTATTCAACAGCCAATAAATAAATCGATTTGAAAATTTCACGGGGTCGAGAGTGAGCTTTGGGGGGAAAATGGAGGTCCGTATATCTGGACACCGACTGGACAGCCGGAGGCCACCGACAACGGACCAGCTCCTCCGTCGCGGAGGCGGGCGTTAACGTTTAACGGCCGGCAAAAAGGCACGAGGTTAAAATTAAACGTCTCTTCACGGAAGAAAAGAGGGCCAGCCGCTGAGCTCTCTCTCGCTCTCTCCGCTCTCGCCTCTCCGAGTGTTTCCACCGAGAGTCAAAGGGAGGAAGAAAGTTTGCCGCCGCGATGTAGGTCAGGCCGAAGGGTGCCAATCAAACCGAACCTTCAGCCTTTCGCGTTGGCAGGCCCCTCGAAACTGCCGCATTATAATTACCGTCGCGGTCATAACCGTATTAACGTTCTACGGGGGTGATTCGACGAAGGGAGTTCCAAGGGAGGGGGGCAGCGTGTAAATGCTATTTTACGCTCGAGTTCCAATTCCCGATTACCAGAGCCTTGCTCCCGTGCTTCGCGTTTCGCATTCGAGAGAGAGACGGTTTCCGCGGCGCGGCCGCCGTAGACGTACCGACAACAGGCACTAACTTCTGCCAGCTCGAGCTTCTAACGTTGTTAATTACGAGCGGGAGGCCGTGCCACGCGGAAACGCCTCTCTCTCCCTCTGCCTCTCTCGCTCTCTCTTCGAACCCTCCTCAACGCCGTTTCCGCCGATCCGACGAAATATACATCCCACAGCCGAGAGGCCTCTGTGATGCTCCAGTCGAGCTTCACTCCGAGCCACGTCTGATCATTAATTGACCTACGCCACTGCGGGGCACAGATCAAACCGAGAACAGCCGCTTCTCAGCCTCGTAAATGGATCATTTCGACGTCACAGACACCGCCACGGAGATCAAACTTTCCATCCGGTAAGGCTGTTTTCCCATCCTCGATCCGTACCGACCATTCGTTGACTCGCGCCACTAGGTCATTCAACAAATCATTAAGTGGTACATGAAACGAACATTTGCTCGATAATGTGCACTCAATGCGTCGGAAACGATATACTTTATTTGTGTTCATAATTATAAAAGTGGTCTAAATGAGAATTTAAGAAACAATGAGTTTATCGGTGATTTGAAGTCACATTATTTATTATCATATACATATTATTATATATTATCATAGGAGCCGCACAAAGTCTACATAAAAGAATTAAACCGACTTCGAAAAAACGCACTGAAAAGTATGAAATAATTTCCATTTAATTTATGTGAATACACACGAACTTAAATGCAGTACAATATTTTCGGAGGCGGCGCAAAATTGAAAACTTTCGACACTGAACATTACGAAAATCCTTAAATTCTTCTGCATGCTTTCACATATTAATGTATCTTTTCCTCCCGCCTACTGATTTCCAAGTTCACTATATTCCAATGAAATCATAATCAGCAATATCTGTCATTTGGAGAATTTTCAATTTTGCGCCGCCTCCGAAAAGATCGTATTTTACTTAAGTTGGTGTGTATTCACATAAATTAAATAGAAATTATTTCATACTTTTTAGTGCATTTTTTTATTGCGTTTTTTCGAAGTCGGTTCAATTTTTTAATCTAATTTTTTTATTTCACACTTTTTAGTGGAACGAGCACAATTTGTAGAACACCGTAGGATGGTTTTTCGGTCTTATTGGTTATTTGTAATAAAAACCGCAGAGAATGGAAAAATGCAAAATTTGTTTTCAAACAACCACCCCGGGGACATACTTTACAAGATGCAAAAGATTTAGTTCCGATTGGTCCATCCATCTCGGCGTAATCGGTGAGTATACATGAAATAATTCATTTTTGCAAATAAAATCGTAAGGAATAAAAAAAAATGCAAAAATTGTTTTCACAGGACCACCCCGGGGCCATACTCTACAAGATGCAAAAGATTTAGTTCCGATTGGTCCATCCATCTCGGCGTAATCGGTGAGTATACATGAAATAATTCATTTTTGCAAATAAAATCGTAAGGAATAAAAAAATGCAAAAATTTTTTCACAGGACCACTCCGGGGCCATACTCTACGAGATGCAAAAGATTTCGTTTCGATTGGTCCACCCATCTCGGTGTAATCAGTGAGCATACATGAAATAATTCATTTTTGCAAATAAAATCGTAAGGAATAAAAAAATGCAAAAATTTTTTCACAGGACCACCCCGGGGCCATACTCTACGAGATGCAAAAGATTTCGTTTCGATTGGTCCACCCATCTCGGTGTAATCAGTGAGCATACATGAAATAATTCATTTTTGCAAATAAAATCGTAAGGAATAAAAAAAAGCAAAAATTTTTTCACAGGACCACCCCGGGGCCATACTCTACGAGATGCAAAAGATTTCGTTTCGATTGGTCCACCCATCTCGGTGTAATCAGTGAGCATACATGAAATAATTCATTTTTTGCAAATAAAATCGTAAGGAATAAAAAAATGCAAAAATTTTTTCACAGGACCACCCCGGGGCCATACTCTACGAGATGCAAAACGTTTCGTTCCGATTGGTCCATCCATCTCAGCGTAATCGGTGAACATACATGAAATAATTCATTTTTCGCAAATAAAATCGTAAGGAATAAAAAAATGCAAAAATTTTTTGTCACAGGACCACCCCGGGGCCACACTCTACGAGATGCAAAAGATTTCGTTTCGATTGATCCATCCATCTCAGCGTAATCGGTGAACATACATGAAATAATTAATTTTTCGCAAATAAAATCGTAAGGAATAAAAAAATGCAAAAATTTTTTCACAGGACCACCCCGGGGCCATATTCTACGAGATGCAAAAGATTCCGTTTCGATTGGTCCACCCATCTCGGTGTAATCGGTGAGCATACATGAAATAATTCATTTTTTGCAAATAAAATCGTAACGAATAAAAAAAATGCAAAAATTGTTTTCACAGGACCACCCCGGGGCCATACTCTACGAGATGCAAAAGATTTCGTTTCGATTGGTCCACCCATCTCGGTGTAATCAGTGAGCATACATGAAATAATTCATTTTTGCAAATAAAATCGTAAGGAATAAAAAAATGCAAAAATTTTTTGTCACAGGACCACCCTGGGTCCATACTCTACGAGATGCAAAAGATTTCGTTTCGATTGGTCCACCCATCTCGGTGTAATCAGTGAGCATACATGAAATAATTCATTTTTGCAAATAAAATCGTAAGGAATAAAAAAATGCAAAAATTTTTTGTCACAGGACCACCCCAGGGCCATACTCTCCGAGATGCAAAACGTTTCGTTCCGATTGGTCCATCCATCTCAGCGTAATCGGTGAAAAAGCGGAAAAAAGGCACATACAGATCGAATTGAGTAACCTCCCCCTTCTTCGAAGTCGGTTAAAAATCAATTTCGCCACTCTTACAAGAGAACCAGTCACTTTTAAGGCTCGGTAGGTTTAGTGTTAATGGTTAAAACCAGCGTCGAAACACGCGCCGTTCCACCAGCTAATTTCTCGTTCGGAATTCTCACAGTTTCACGAGAAAAATGGGGGCACGCCTCGCCGGAGGGATGTTGGAAAACGCTCGAAGGGTAACAAAGTTGCAAACCACCCCGGCCATAATCTCTCTCGACTGTGCGTGTACTAGTCTGATCCTGTCGTGGATACTTCTCTGTTCCGTCTCGATCGTTTTTGTCCCCGGCTGAATATCCCTCATCTAGTTTACAATCCGGTCGGATAATTGTTTGATAAACCGGTCAGTAATTGCCATAAATTAGCAACGGAGAATTAAGCTGCTGTTGAGATAGGTGCGGGGTTTGGTCGAGGGAGGGGTGGATTTTCTCGAGCACGGTGTATCGAATAATCGATGCTGGTGTATATGTATGTACGTGAGCACGTGTATGTGTGTGCGCGCATCGGTGACGTCAGAGGCAAGGAATTCGCTCGGATTGCGCTCGCACTCCAGCAAATCATTCCGTAATTAAAATACATTTCGGTGAATCGAGGTTGCCGTGGGAATGGCATACCGGGAATACTCATTTTTTTCGCTAACCTCACCTCACGCCCTGCCCCCGGATCGCTATATATGATGCCAACGGGCATCCAGGATTTCCAGTCAATCGATCAAGAAATCAATCAACCCCGGTTTACCCGAAATTCCGAAGGATCTCAAAACCTACGAGAAACAACGAAGAGAATCATTTCAAACATTACTGTGCAGGGTGTTCGACTACTGTTAGGAGAAAATTTAAGGGGTGGTTCTCCATGAGAATGTAAGACGAAAATGACCGATAAAAATATTGCGATCTCGGTTTCGTCCTTCAGCTATTACCAATTAAAAATCCGTCTAAAATGCAGCAACCCGAACAACGTTGAGGCGTACGTTGCGTACGTCATAGAGGGGCGCGAACCCGGTACGCATATTGCGTATGCGCATTTTTGCGAGTACTGACAGTTGTGAGGATTTCATTCAACATTTATGGACATAATGGATACATGGACACCATTTTGCCGTGATCACGAGTGAATTACTTATGCGAGCCTGATTGTAAAGTAAAAGGGCATTAACTCTTGCTCGATAAATCCATATAGAGCGGTTAGGTTCAATGTCGTCGAACGATTAATTTGTAAATCTTCAAAACATTTTCACCTCGCTGGCTCTTCAAATGACCAGCAAGGAAATCATGCAACCACCCCTTCAATTTTTTCTCACCTGTAGTCGTCGAACAGCCGGTATACAATTTCACCTCTTGAAACTCCGAGGAAATCGAATACCTGCGAGATCGATCAAAATCGGTTCAATAAGCACGAGAGCGTCCCCTCGTCAGGGGTGGGAAAGAATCGACACCCCTCTCGCAGCCGGCAGATTTTCGAGAAATTGAAGAGGATCGACGGTCTGAAAAACGATTGGCAGTATCGGTTCGATAAACAAATGTCCTCGAGGAAAGAGAGAGCACGTTGCCATGGAACACCGTGGATCAATACACACCGCCCGCCCCTGTCCCGTCGCCTGTTGCGAGATTATACCTTTTGCTTTCTGTATTTTACGAGCGGCGAGAAGCGGTCAGATAAAAATATTCTCTGCTCCCCGCCGCCGCGGGGAAGCGGAACAAGTGCTCGCGCGAGCTTTTTGCTAATAACTTCTTCGCGGCGAGGCAGGCGGACGCCGCTGCTCCGTTCTTAATTTCTTTCCTTCTCGTCGTCCGGCCGCAGATTAAAACCGCCGGAAAATTGCGCGGAGATAAGAAGAACAGCTGATGATATGGAACGGGAGACGTTTTCTCGGGACACGATCCATTTTCGTGAAACGCGGCCGAAGATCGAGGCCGGGAGAACCGGCTTGCGTCATTCGGCAAATTCCTCTGAATATCCTTAAAACAATCAACGAGATTTCCCGGGATCGATTCCTCTCTGAAAATGAGATTCCGAGGCGAGTTCGAGGACTCCGCTGCCTCGCTGCAGTACCGACCGTCACGTAGTTACCGACATCAATCCCTTCGATCGTTTTATCGACCGACGCGGCATCGCGACGTGAGACGACGTCGCGCATGCGTCGAGCCACCCTCGCCCCCGATGTAGGCAACACGCGTGGCTTGGCTGTGCGCACGCAGATGCATAGCAGATCTTAAGGCGCCCGCGATCCGTTCAATTGCGTTTCTATTTGTGGGTCATAGGGTCTCGAGAACGTAGCATTGTTTATATACCGTTCTTTATTATGTACATTCTTCCTTTTATTGGCGTTATCATTCATCAAATACTGTCGTCGAACATTCGCTCGTGTCTCGGCGGTGTGTCGTGTTCACGTGTCTGTATGTGTGTGTAAGTATATATTCATTTTATATATATATATATATATATTTTTCATATATATATATTTCTGCATAATACTTCTTCCGTATGTATATATTTATATATGTATATTTATATAGTACTCCGTAACGTGATAAAACGTCATTAAAAAAGTCAGTACATCGTTCGTAATGCATGTTAAAAAACCCTTAACTCGCAGGCTATTTCATTTTTTCTCGTTATGTTTCGTTTTGACAGTGCACAGTAGGATTGCAAATCGTGATTATATTTATTTGTATGTATAGTTATATTTATATATTTATATTATATTATCTTCGTACGGAATCCATCGTGTCTCGCGCGCGAGGGAAGACTCTCTCGTTCTACATCCACGCTCTCTTCTCTCTCTCTCTCTCTCTTTCTTATCCTGCTGAGCTCCTCTTTCCGAGGACCCTCTCGACTCGCTTCACGCTCGCTCCCCTGGCCCCGACGTGCTCCGGGAGCTCGCGGGGGCCGGGCCGGAAACGGGAACGCCTATCGAGTCACGATCGACCAACAAGTCACCCCCATACGCTCCTCAATAACACGCGAAAGATCCTCCCTTTTGTCTGCACCCATTTTCAATTGCATTTTATTCGTAATCTTAAACAGATACATACATCGAATTACAGAGGAGTGAACAAATATCTGAAATGGGTGAATCTTACCCCCCCCCCCCGAGGAGCGTACAACATTGTTTATTCGCTGAAAATCGATGAACGCGTGATTCCTCGTCCGCCCCCCATATCGATTCGACGAATTGACTCGCATAGTCTCGGCAGTGTTATGAATGGGCGTGCCGGACGAGTCACGGAGAAATCGGAAAATAAATAATCCTCTGACCATTTCCGTTTTCGGGGCTGTGGTCGAGTCGCGAGTCGTGAGTCGATAGAGTCGTGTACACAGATTTCGATCGTTTACACATTTCCCGCACTCTGATTCGCTCTCTCCCTCTTCGCTGTCTCGACCAGGGTTGCCATCTGCGAGTCTCGCCAGGCCCCTTACCCTCCCGCCCCTCGCCCAGCTGCGCAGCGAGCCCGTCTTTGCTTCCCCCACTCTTTAACGCTGACGCGTACCACTTGGAGCAGGCTAAGTTAGCTGTAGCGGGAAGAGTGGGGGAAGCAAAGGCGGGCTTCGCAGCGCAGCTGGGCGAGGGGCGGAAGGGTAAGGGGCCTGGCGAGACTCGCAGATGGCAACCCTGCTCTCAACCTCGAGGCTTGTCCTCGCGTGGCCGATTCGGATACACAGAGGTAATCGTAATGCGAGGTTACTTATTCTGTGTCTCGGTGCCCCCCTCCCTAAAAACCCCCCAAAAAGGGCCCGCGATGGCGGAACGATACAACGTTGCGCGGAGTTCGACGTTTTTATTCTGAACGCCTCGCTTCGGCAGAGTGTTTCTCGATGTGGCACAATATTCGCTCGTTTCACGAGCAGCCGCGTAGATCGGCCGAATCGACGATCGGGTCGATCGATCGCGCGGCGGGAAGAAAAGAGAAATGGGATCGGTGGGGAGGGGGCTGCGTAAATAATCAACGGCGGTGGCCATGTTGTTTTGGGTGATCGAATGTAATATCTGCGTGTACCAAAAAACAACAGTTACAACTTATAACAATCCTTTTATTCCTTTTTTATTATTATTTATTATTTTTATTTTCTTTTATCCTCGTCACCATCACCATCGTCATCATCATCATCATTATTATTATTAATATTATTAGTATTATTATTATTATTATTATTAGTATCTGTTATTTATTAGTCAGTTGTCTCGATTATCCCATTGTCAGTTTTTCTTTGTCAGCGGTTCGAGTGGCGCTACGATTACGAGGAAACGGGATATATATATATATATATATATATATATATATATATATATATAAATCTCATTGAACGTCTGGACAACGTGCGTCCTCGACGGGGACGAGCACTCCAGCGTGCATTCTCGTTTTTCGGAAGAGAAAGAAGAAACAAAATGAAACTCGGAGAAAACCGAAAGAAAAGGTAGGAAGATCATTTTTATTTTTTTCGAAAAGAAGAGAAAGCGACGGTCTCGGTGAAACAGAAGGCTATCTCTCTCTCTCTCTTTCTCTCTCTCGCTCTCTTCCACTCGACCTCGCACGCACACATGCACGCAGAAACACGCGTTCATGAAATTCACGCTCGAGATTTTCCTCGCACCCCCGGGGCCCACCTTCATCCCGTTTACCAACCGGAAATGAAACGGACCGAAGAAACCGTACATCCCCTCCCTCGGTGGCACTCTCTCCTCGTCACTCGAGCACCGAGTCCTCTACAGAGCGTGGTTTATACTTTTATGTATACCAGTATATACATATACATATTCATGCATAGCATATATATCGAGGGACTATATGATATACATAAATACATACATATATATACATGTATTTAATTATATATTTATATGTTTATTTAATATCGTTATGTATAAAGTGTGTCGCGCTCGCACGACGACGATGACAACGACGACGTGTATCGGTCGAATCGCCTGGCCGCGTTCGTCGAATTAGTTTCCCCGTCGTGTGTCCTCGCAGTGTCAAATATACTTACAATAGAAATATATTAAAATTGCAAAGTTTCGCGGACCCGGCCGGTCCGTCCGCCTCTCGGTTCCCTTATATACGTATGTATCATCGGTATATCACTTAACATAGCGAAGATCCGCTAACGTAAATCCGAACCGAGAATCTCCTCTCTACCATGCGTGTCTACCGTAATCGCGTGCAATCGCATTGTAATGTGTGTCTGCCTGTTTGCGTGTGCACAAGAGCGCATGTACGTGTGTGTATACCGGGTCTAGCGTAACCGGCTCGATCGATTTCCCCGTTTCTCGTTTGCGTTCGTTCAAATTTCTGATCGGTCGATAAGTAGGTCGCTCGGTCGGTAATGGGATAAACTTAATTTACCGACGAGGATGATCCACCGAAATCTATACGCGAATATATAGACCGCCGTGGTCCACAGTCGTTCTTGCACGAGTTTTGCAGATGCTCTAGAAGCGAAATTGGAGACCACGTCGAACCGTGTCAAGCTGTCGACAATTGTGAGCGCGCGACATCCACAGTCTAGTTAATACCCGTTTCTTTTAATTGGCACAGTGTGACACCCGTTTTACGAATGCGATCGTCTTTTCTGAAACAGAGCGTGCTTCTTGCGGATGCTAAAATCGGTAAGAATGGAGCGAGCACTGCATTACCGACAGAGCGATCGAGATCAGCCGCGCGACCGCTGTGTCGCGGACTAAATGACGCCTAAGAGGGGCAACCCGTGCGTTCGTTGCGAATCGAACGAGCCGTTCACACTCTCACCGCTGCTGTTAGCTTGCTATGCGATTCGGGTCGGGCAGGTTCGTCAGGGAACGTTTTGCTTTGCGGACGAACGATGCCCGACCCATCGATCACGCGACCTCTGACGAGAATCTTAGGAGAATTTACGTCGGCGATGATTGAATCGTGGTTTTCTCCTCTTCACTTCGTTCAGCCTCTGTCGTCTCGCGTCTCTCTGGCTAGTCGTTCGTTTATCGAGAAGCGCATTCCTTTCTCTCTTCTCCCGCCTTGCTCGCTCTTCGATCGAAGAATCAATCTTTCTCTCGATCACGAAATAATCATTTCGTTCCTCTCTGTCTCTCTCCTTCTGTCTTTCTCTCACTTTCTCTCGCCCTCTGTGTCTTTTCAACATCTCGTAATCTGTCCTCTTCTCTGTTCAATTTTTTTTTTAGATAGGGCAGTGTTGTGGACGGTTACGGAATCAATGTCCGTAATCCAAAAAACGTTTCCTACAAGTATACATACTATTTAATAAGTACATACTTCAACAACCGTCTTTAGGGCTAAGTTTATAAGGTATCGTATGATTTCATATCGTTCTGTTATCAGTTTTTTTTTGCTCTTCTCTTTTCTTCGCCTCTGCACGACGTGTCCCGTCCGCGTTTTATTATGAAAACATTTTGAAAAAAATCACGTGTCGCTGCATCACGCCTGTTATCGCGGTCCTGAACCCCCCCAAACCCCCGACCCCCTCGCGCCCCTACCCCCCGCCACCGTTCTCCGTCCCGCGTCTTTCGCGGCCCCGTCCTCGCGAGCAGCATCGTTTTCGCGAAATATCCCCGCAGCTCGATACATAACTAGATTTAATAATAACCATTAATAGGTGTATAATCTATCTATCTATCTATCTAACTATCTATCTATCTATCTAGTAAAACAGCATCATATTAAAGTCTATCCTCCTCCTCCTCCTCGTTATCCTCGTTATTCTCCTCGGACTCCTCCTTGTAGCCGGGGTGCTCGGAGATCGCGTAGTAGTTCCCGTTGTAGATCACCCCGAGCTCCCTCAACACGTCCCCCTTGATGATCGCCTTGATCGTCCAGTTGTAACACTCCTCGCTCTCGCTCTCGCGGTCGAGCCGCTCGACGTCCACGATCTTCGAGCTGAGCCGCTCCAGTATGATACCGATGTCCTTGATGCTTAGGTGTTTCTGGTCTACGGTGAGCTGATCGATGAGCAGTAAAAACTTCTCCGAGGTCACGATCTCGTCCTCCATGATCGTGTTCTCGGTCTCGGACTCGGAGCTGTCGTGCTCCTGGTGATGATGATTGTGATGGTGGCGCATGTGGAACCCGGCCCCGCCCCCCGAGTTCCCCGTGGCCAAACGGGAGCCGCCGGAGTCGTCGTCCGCGGTGTCGCAGAACCTGACGTGCCCCTTAGCAAGGCCGACCCGCCTTGTCCCGTCGGACAACGACGACGGCGGCTGCGGCGACGGGGTTTGCGTCTGCGTCTGTTGCTGTTGTTGCTGCTGCTGGTGCGGATGATGATGTTGCTGCTGGTACTGCTGATGCTGGGCGTCCTGGATCGGCGACGTTGCCACCGACTTGTGCACAGCGATCCTCCGGCCCTCCTCGTGCAACGCGCAACAGTGGAAGTCGCATTCCCCGCTGGCGCCGCTGTCAGCGCCGTTCACGGGACTCCCGTTCCTCACCACCGGCTGGTGGATGTGGTTCGAACACTCTGGCGTGTGGATATGGATGGTGGTGCTGTCGAACGAGTTCGTACCCTGCTTCACCAGGCGGCCGGGCATCCCGTGGGACTGCGGTTGCGGCTGCTGCTGCTGTCGGCGACCACCGCGACTATTTTAAACTGTGCCATTTGCGCTACGCGAGGCTACAACGCGATGGGGAACCACGTCGAAGCTTCCGGGTACCGCGCGAACGTCTTACGCCAGGGAGTTCCAACTTGTTCCCCTCCGAGAACCGCAAGGTCCCCGCCATTAGCCAAACCACTCCGCACTACTACGTACAGCCGTAGAGTTAGTGGGTCGGCATGGCGGCAGGGGAACAAGGAAGTTCTACGGCAACGATAAAGTGTAGGTGTGGAGGGAGGAGCCGCGTGTGGCTCGCGAGCCACATGTTGGAACTCCCTGTCTTACGCGAACCTTTTCTAGAGAAAAATAGCGGTTGACGTGTTTCTACTTGTTACAGGATCTGAGATCACCATCTTGCCTACAACACCCGGAAGCCTCGCGTTCACGGTGAAACCAGAGTGCATGATACCCGACGCGTGGTGGGAATAGATAGACAGCAGGGATAGTTGTTAGCGTACCATGTCATCATGATTTATCACAGTAATTTGAGGGCTGGTGTAACGGCTGGGACCGATCTCGCCCGCCAAGTGTCCCGGCTTCACGCTGTAGTTGAGCTTATCCAGGCTGGTCTGGATTACCAGCGATGGCCGCTGCGAGCTGCTCAGATCCGTCTTCTTTGTCGGCGAATACTTGGAGCTGGCGGCATCCGGCCCTTTCTGCTGTTGCTGCACCTGGGACGACGTGGACGAACGCGGATCCCACTGCAGCACGACGGTGACCCGTCCCTTATTGTCCATGATCTTCCACGACGGCGTCTCATCGTGCAGCTCCAGGGCGTGGATCGTTTCGCAGACTATTTTCGGAATCGCTGAAATCGCTGCAAAACGGGGAATACCCTGTCAGCAATCTTTAATATACAGGGACGACGTGCGGGTTGCCTACTATAGGATGTCGTCTACGGTTGCCTATATCAAAGGGACATTTCTCCTTGCCTATCTCAGGAGCCCACCTCTGGTTGCCTATGTCAAGGGGACACTCTCTTCTCCCTGCCTATGTCAGGAGCCTATCTCTGGTTGCCTATATCAAGGGGACACTTCTTCTCCTTGCCTATCTCAGGAACATACCTCTGGTTGCATATATCAAGGGGACGCTTCTTCTCCTTGCCTATCTCAGGAACATACCTCTGGTTGCCTATATCAAGGGGACACTTCTTCTCCTTGCCTATCTCAGGAACATACCTCTGGTTGCCTATATCAAGGGGACACTTCTTCTCCTTGTCTATCTCAGGACCCTACCTCTGGTTGCCTATATCAAGGGGACGCTTCTTCTCCTTGCCTATCTCAGGAGCCTACCTCTGGTTGCCTATATCAAGGGGACGCTTCTTCTCCTTGTCTATCTCAGGAGTCTACCTCTGGTTGCCTATGTCAAGGGAACACTTCTTCTCCCTGCCTATCTCAGGAGCTTATATCGAGGGGATATTTCTTCTCCTTGCCTATTTCAGGAGTCTACGTCTGGTTGCCTATGACAAGGGGACACTTCTTCTCCTTGCCTATATCAGGAGCCTACCTCCGGTTGCCTATATCAAGGGGACACTTCTTCCCCTTGCCTATATCAGGAGCCTACCTCCGGTTGCCTACATCGAGGGAACGCTTCTTCTCTTTGGCTATCTCAGAGCCTACCTCCGGTTGCCTACATCGATGGACCACTTCGTCTCCTTGCCTATCTCAGGAGCCTACCTCTGGTTGCCTGTATCAAGGGGACGCTTCTTCTTCTTGCCTATCTCAGGAGCCTACCTCCGGTTGCCTATATCGAGGGGATATTTCTTCTCCTTGTCTATCTCAGGAACATACCTCTGGTTGCCTGTATCAAGGGGACGCTTCTTCTTCTTGTCTATCTCAAGAGCCTACCTCCGGTTGCTTATATCGAGGGGATATTTCTTCTCCTTGCCTATTTCAGGAGTCTACCTCTGGTTGCCTATGTCGAGGGGACACTTCTTCTCTTTGTCTATCTCAGGAATATACCTCTGGTTGCCTATACCAAGGGGACGCTTCTTCTCCTTGCCTATCTCAGGAGCCTACCTCCGGTTGCCTACATCGAGGGAACGCTTCTTCTCTTTGGCTATCTCAGAGCCTACCTCCGGTTGCCTACATCGATGGACCACTTCGTCTCCTTGCCTATCTCAGGAGCCTACCTCTGGTTGCCTGTATCAAGGGGACGCTTCTTCTTCTTGCCTATCTCAGGAGCCTACCTCCGGTTGCCTATATCGAGGGGATATTTCTTCTCCTTGTCTATCTCAGGAACATACCTCTGGTTGCCTGTATCAAGGGGACGCTTCTTCTTCTTGTCTATCTCAAGAGCCTACCTCCGGTTGCTTATATCGAGGGGATATTTCTTCTCCTTGCCTATTTCAGGAGTCTACCTCTGGTTGCCTATGTCGAGGGGACACTTCTTCTCTTTGTCTATCTCAGGAACATACCTCTGGTTGCCTATATCAAGGGGACACTTCTTCTCCTTGCCTATCTCAGGAACATACCTCTGGTTGCCTATATCAAGGGGACACTTCTTCTCCTTGTCTATCTCAGGACCCTACCTCTGGTTGCCTATATCAAGGGGACGCTTCTTCTCCTTGCCTATCTCAGGAGCCTACCTCTGGTTGCCTATATCAAGGGGACGCTTCTTCTCCTTGTCTATCTCAGGAGTCTACCTCTGGTTGCCTATGTCAAGGGAACACTTCTTCTCCCTGCCTATCTCAGGAGCTTATATCGAGGGGATATTTCTTCTCCTTGCCTATTTCAGGAGTCTACGTCTGGTTGCCTATGACAAGGGGACACTTCTTCTCCTTGCCTATATCAGGAGCCTACCTCCGGTTGCCTATATCAAGGGGACACTTCTTCCCCTTGCCTATATCAGGAGCCTACCTCCGGTTGCCTACATCGAGGGAACGCTTCTTCTCTTTGGCTATCTCAGAGCCTACCTCCGGTTGCCTACATCGATGGACCACTTCGTCTCCTTGCCTATCTCAGGAGCCTACCTCTGGTTGCCTGTATCAAGGGGACGCTTCTTCTTCTTGCCTATCTCAGGAGCCTACCTCCGGTTGCCTATATCGAGGGGATATTTCTTCTCCTTGTCTATCTCAGGAACATACCTCTGGTTGCCTGTATCAAGGGGACGCTTCTTCTTCTTGTCTATCTCAAGAGCCTACCTCCGGTTGCTTATATCGAGGGGATATTTCTTCTCCTTGCCTATTTCAGGAGTCTACCTCTGGTTGCCTATGTCGAGGGGACACTTCTTCTCTTTGTCTATCTCAGGAATATACCTCTGGTTGCCTATACCAAGGGGACGCTTCTTCTCCTTGCCTATCTCAGGAGCCTACCTCCGGTTGCCTACATCGAGGGAACGCTTCTTCTCTTTGGCTATCTCAGAGCCTACCTCCGGTTGCCTACATCGATGGACCACTTCGTCTCCTTGCCTATCTCAGGAGCCTACCTCTGGTTGCCTGTATCAAGGGGACGCTTCTTCTTCTTGCCTATCTCAGGAGCCTACCTCCGGTTGCCTATATCGAGGGGATATTTCTTCTCCTTGTCTATCTCAGGAACATACCTCTGGTTGCCTGTATCAAGGGGACGCTTCTTCTTCTTGTCTATCTCAAGAGCCTACCTCCGGTTGCTTATATCGAGGGGATATTTCTTCTCCTTGCCTATTTCAGGAGTCTACCTCTGGTTGCCTATGTCGAGGGGACACTTCTTCTCTTTGTCTATCTCAGGAATATACCTCTGGTTGCCTATACCAAGGGGACGCTTCTTCTCCTTGCCTATCTCAGGAGCCTACCTCTGGTTGCCTATATCAAGGGGACGCTTCTTCTGCTTGCCTATTTCAGGAGCCTACCTCTGGTTGCCTACGTCAGGGGGACACTTCTTCTCCTTGCCTATCTCAGTAGCCTACCTCTGGTGCCTATATCAAGGAACGCTTCCTCTCCTTGCCTATATCAGGAGCCTACCTCTGGTTGCCTATATCAAGGGGACCCTTCTTCTCCTTGCCTACATCAGGAGCCTACGTCTGGTTGCCTACATCGAGAGGCCTACTTAGGATTGCTAGCTTGAGGTCTCCACTCTAGGTTGCCTACCCAAGGGGCCCACCGACGTTCGCCTGTCGCAAGGAGACTATTGTACCGTCCATAGCGATCCAAGATGGGTAATGACCGAAAAGTGAGATGGACTATTAGCCTGGTCAGAGAATCAAAGCCGTGGTCGGTACGTTATCAAAATTCTGGTGCACGTGACCGCGTATCGATCTTTTTGTAGCGCCGCTGGCTGACGTACGCCGATGCCCGTTGAACAGATCGTTATCTGATCGCCCCCTCGAACGAATCTGCACTTTTGTCTTATTGTACTTATGAATCGATATTGTCTTCTATTCATAGAGGACGAACCCGAACGAGCCCGGCGTCTCTATTATCGCGGGCCTCGCAATCACGCGTTCCAAGCATTAGACCAACGAAAGATACCCGGTATTCTTTTCTCGCGCGCCGCCGGATTCACAGGAAACCATAACGCGAACGAGGAATTAATTCGTCACGTTTCGAGACAAGGCTCTCTCGAAGTTTTACGAGATACTCGACGGAATGAGCAATTTCACCGTTCGCTTTTTCGTCGGGGCTATTTACTTTGAAGCAAGGCACGATTCTAGGGGATAGACCGCTGTAGTAAATAGGAAACTACATAGCCTAGAATCGACACCGAGACACGACAATAAGCCAGACAACGCGTCGAAGAGAGCACAAAGGGAATATGATCCTCTCTTGTGCAAGCGACGAAAGCTGTTCGAATATTTGATTAGCTTTTCGACGAACCGAACCGAAACGGCCTGTTCGCCTACTTTCGACTGCCGCTCTCTTGCCGCGCTCCTACCCGGTTCGTGCCCCGACGGATCTTCTATTTTCGTTCGCTGCAACGTTCACCGGAGACCGTCTCCTATCCTCTAACCCTCTAATCCTCTCTCTCTCTCTCTCTCGACAACTCGTACATTTACTAAATCTCTCTTGCTGTAATTCTCTGGATAGATACCGGCGCGTATGATGTCAACACCAGTCGGACACCAGCGTTCACCATGCCTCAGCAACAGCAGGATCGTGTTGTTCGCTAAGGTCTTGAAGTACTCGCCGTCCTCGACCTGGGTCCCGTCTGACTCTAGCACCAGTGACACATTCTCGTTCTGCGGAACGCCTAGTTTCTCCTTGCCTGCGACAAAAACGTCGTGCTGTGAGAATCGCCTCTCAAGCTGCGTCCACACTGGCGCAACGTCGAGCAACTTCTTGTCGCCTCTCATCGCTTTCGACTTGCCCGATGTTGCTTCAGCGTGGGCACAGCTACACAATTCCGTTGCCTAGGTCGAACAACAGCGTTCGATCTCCGACTCGGCCGGATCTCTTCGAACTTACCCCTGTGTATCAGTTCCTCGAAATTGCTAACAACCAGTCCCTTCCTAACGTTACGCCAGCTGTCCCATATCTTAAAAGGTCTCTTGCTCCGTAACTCCTGCACAAAAATCACCGGTTATCCACACCGACCGAGCAGAAGCTGCGAGGACTCGCGCGTTCGTTCACAGAAAGCATTCATTTCCGACGGAAGATGGTATCGAGACAACAGGCGGCAAAGAGGCACGCGTGCAGCTACCCGCACACGGAAGCATGCTTCGGTGTGGACAGAGCTTCTCTCCGGAATGGGTGTTTGCGTGAACAAGCGTGCGCGAGTCGCCGCGCCCGCGACCCGGTGCAACGAAAAGGCCGTGATGTATTACGAGAAAAGAACGAACCATAGAAAGGAGGCATAGAATAACTGGCGACTTTATTTCTCAGCGAGCGCACCGCAACTTGGACAAACTAAGCATCGATTCGAGGAGAGCACGAGGGGCGAGTCTCACGGACACGTTAACGGGAAGATTACACCGTGTACAATCATCTGAAAAGCACAGTATGCAACAAGCTGTAGAGAATGCGTGTGTAGAGTCGCGAGCGGCGAGACCGCGCGCGCGCCGTTCCTCCGGGGGGTTAGTATTTGCGACGACACACCGCCGGGGCCGAGTGTGTTCCAGAAAAAGAAAGCACAGAGGGAAAGGAGAAAAGGTAAAAAGAGAGGAGGCGGCCGCGCGGTGTGGAAAAGGTGTGTATCGCGGGAAGAAACCCCGTTGCGGACGCCTAGGAGGCCTCGAGGGAGCGAAGAGAGAGAGCGAGAGAGAGGAGAAAAAAAGGAAACCGAGCGAAAGAGAAGGAGAAGAGGAGTCTATCAATGGGTGGATAGGTTGAAACGAGACGTAATTGCGTGTAAAGAAACCGTAAAACCGTCGAGCCCGCCGGTGGAGAATGCTTATCGCCTAGATGTTAAGCGAACCGAAGTGTCTGCGCCGGGTCAACAGGCAAGTAATTTACTCCCCTGTTCCCGCCCCCTCTGGCCGACGTCCCGCACCCTCTCTCTCTCCGTAGCCGCGGACGCTGGTGTTTTATACGCGATAACCAAGTAGAACGAACTATAAACAAAGCGCGCGCCGCACCACCCCCGGGGGTGGCGGTGGGCGGGGGTAGAGAAATTATTATCGAATACCCATACATCCTTGCGCCAGTTTGTTGTTGTTGTGTTTTGCCTTTTTCCTTTTTTTATATATATATACATATATGTATATATAAACGCGTTCGCGTGTTCGCCAGGCTATTTTTTAACAATCGTGTGTGTGCACGCGAATGACGTCAGGCCAGCGTACGCCGCGACGGTAGAGGGGCGGAGACACAGCGGTGTCAAGGAAGGAAGGAAGGAAGGAAGGGGGTGAAATCTTGCGAGGAATTCTTTTTCGAGCCCCTTCGCGAAAGGGGTGGAGACGCCGAGCCGGAGGGTCCGCGAATGTGGGACGTGCAGGACCAAAAACAATATATCCCGAGTCCGAGGTGTGGGATCGTGTTTTGTGTCCGGACGGTTCCGGAGGGGGTTTCCCGAGGAGAGAGCCGAAAACGGGGAACGGGGCCACGGGTAGCGGCCCAGGGTCGAGGTAGGGCACACCGATCGGTCGATTATCGAGGTTAACGGGTCTGTGGATCGGGCTTGCGGGCCAGCACGCCGTCGACGCTTAGAATAACGACGACGACGGAGAGTGCAGACCCCGACGACACACCGAGAGCCAGCAGAGTATTATGTTTGGGTTGTCCCTAGTTTTCAACAGGGAGGCGCAGAGCGGGCGGGCAGGGCGCAGACGCGGGCGCAACTTATGGTCGAAAACACTGACCTGATTCAATCATTTTCGGGTAACCGATCGGATGAAAGGACGGCGAGGACGGTCGCGCACGGGATATCACACGGGGGTAGGATGATGCCGAGGGGATGAATTTCGGGGGATGCTACGCGACGTTTATCCAAGACGGAAGGACACGCGAAGCAGAGATTCCGCACACGGGGACGAGAACTGGGTGCACGAATCGCGTAACACGACGCGCGACATCGTCTCCGGAGAACTCTTGATAAACAATGCTGATCGCGGGTCTAGAGTCGAGAGTCGAGATCGAGGTCAGCCCCGAGAGCATAACCTAAAAGGGTGGTCCGGGTCACGGGCCTGGATCCAGGATCGAGCACCGTGATCCAGAGATCGACAACGGGACGTGGTCTAGCGCCGGTCTATGCGACAAAGTCTGAGCGAGGGTGCGCGTCGATGCGTAGACCCGGAGGCGGAGGATGCGTGGTCGTAGGCGAAGGGGACGATGCACCAGTTCACCGTGGAAAATCGAAATACTATGCGGGACTATGGATTTCGTTGTGTGAAGAAAGGTTTGCACAGGCAGAGAGCAGCGGTAGTAGCTGACAGAACAGGCTCGCGCGGCAGAGTTTGATCGTTCGCGGATTACGAGAAAGCAAAAGAATTGTGCGTACCTCTCTTGCCATTACGTCATATCCCTGCAGGTAAGGGACCGTCCCAGCAAGCACTTATTTAAAAGGAACGAGCAAAGAAGCTGCACGTCGCATTATCGCGGCGACGGGATGCTCTCGTGCACTACTGTCCGCCCACCCTTTGCTCGGTCTCTCTCACTCTCTTTCTCTCTCTCTCCCTCCTTCTCCACCCTTCTCCTACGGCCTGTGTCTCTCTCTCTCTCTCTCTCTCTCTCTTTCTCCCTCTCTCTCTCTCTTTTCTGCACCCGTCGCTCTCTCCCTCCGTTCCCCTTGTTTCTCAACGTTCTCGCGGCCGTTGCTTCTCTCCTGGAACCTCGACGAGAAATACACTTTCCGATTTTCCCTTGGTTCCTCTTTTTGCCGAGTGTTTTTTTCTCTCTAATTGAGGGTGGGGTGGCCAGTCATCCCTCTCGGTGATCTACTACCCTGCATCGTCTGTGTGTGCATGTCTGTCTGTGTGTACGTATGCGTCCGTGTATGTCTGTACGTGACTGTTTTACCTCTCTCTCTTTCTCTCAGCATCTATCTCTCTTTCTCCGTCTATATCTGTCTTTCTGTCCGGCCGTATCCGTCACTGTGCGTTCTCTACCTACAGTTCTCTCTATCTTCATCCGACCTTGTTCCTCGTCCGGCCGTGTTCCTCGACGGCCTCTGGGCCGTCCCCGTGCGAATTGTTACGTGTCCGAGCGAAAACACACCACCGGAAGAGAGCTGGCGATTCGTTCGCGTGATCAACGCGCGGACCGAACGCGAGCCACTACCTCCTCGCGGGAACACCTCATTCTAGCCAGCCTCGGCGTACAATTACCCGATCTAAGATTTCACTAGCGCATATGGGGGCAAATTGTAACAGTGGCTTCCTCCCAGCGGTTACTGCGGCGACTCCTAGTTTTAGATCGATTCTCTCTCGGTGTACGTACAGACACCCTCGCCCTCACCCTCGCCCTCTCTCTCTCTCTCCCTCTCCACCGCCGCGCCTCCTCCACCTTCTCTCCCACGAGTTCACCCGCAACACAACCTCGCCCCACAACCGCCTCTCTCTTCCGACTGACGACCACTGCCTCCAACGTAGCCCCCACGATCTCTTCCAGCCACCCTGTTTGCTCCTGCCACCCCCCAGACAGTGCTACTGCTGCTGCTGCTGCCAGACTCCGCTAATCCCCTTCCGCTGCAAACCCTCTGCACACTCGCGCTCCGTGTCCTGCCTTCGTCGTTACCCTCTGACGATACATCATCCTCCTCGGTTTTCCCACCTGCCCCCTGCAAGTGTAGACCCTTTTTGCACGACCCTGCTGAAGGTCCGCGACATCGAGGGACCCCGAAGGATCTTGCAGGTCCTTATTCCTTCCTTCTTGCATCCTCTTGCGTCGACACTAAATATAATACAGGGTGCGTCAGTATTCGTCTGCTTTTCTCCGTTAAATTTAATTGTTACAAATTAGCATTCGACCGATGGCCAAGCTTGTTCTTTGAGTTTTAATTCAAGCCATCAGGAGTGGGGAACCTCCACGAGAGAGCTTGGAAAAATCGTTTGAAAGAAACCCTTCCGTCCGAGTATCCCCTCTGCGGGACAGGAGCTGTTCTTTTTTTGTTTCCCGTTCGCTATTGAAATTATTTCTAAATTGCAATATTCTACCGTAAAGCGGATTCTTCCAGCTTCGATTACAGCACTGGAACATTGAAAAATCTCAACGTGAAAGCAGTTTAATATTGATCTGAAGTAATCCTTTACCTCGAACATGTCGGTTGGGATTTATCGATTTTTCGGAATGATCTCAAACTTTTCTGCTAGGTTATATGATACTATCGTGAAGAGTGTTCTTCTATATATAACCTCAATTTAAACTGCCGGACATTAAGAAATTTTCATTGGAACCACCGAGATACTATTATTTCTATCTCCATTATTTATAGTTACGTTACAAATGATTCTTGCCGCTTTCCCCGCAAGATGTAATGTAAATCCCGGAACCACCCCGAAACTAGTTCAATCCATTATCTTCAACGTTTACCGACAGATGCCGCTGACGATATCTTCCGGGCATTGTATCTTATGAGGAAAGCGGCAATAATCATTCCTGTTTATTTGTTTAAAATGTTGTAAATGCCATGAAAGCCTCGTATAAATTATAAAAATTTCTAAGGAAAACGAATAAGGGAAACAACACACATATCTTTCTAAAACCTGTATTTTATATTATACATAGTCTGTACACATGGTACACATCTTTAACATAAGTATATAAACATGAATGATGTACAGAAGTTGGATGCGACTAATCGCAGCAGTCATTTTTTACAAAAATCGCGAACAAATAATAATGTACAAATTGGTTTAAATACTATCTAATTTGGAAATTGTAAATAAATATGGCTGCTAGAGCAGGGGAAGACACGGAACAGCCGGAAAGTAAATTAAAATTGACGCTAAGATTTCTTAAAATTCATTGGAAAATAGTGTTCGCCGTGGCATGGGCGGTTCTTCTGTCTCCGTTCGTTTTCATCTACTCCGACCCAGTACGTACACGCATAATGAAATACAGAAATGACCAAACCGGAAACAAACACTCTATTACAATTTCTCTCTCTCCTTCTTTCTTTGTCTGCTATTTCCACAATGTGTTTAGGAAGTTCGATGCGGGTACACTATTCTCGTGATGGCTGCATATTGGATTGCCGAGTGTTTTCCGATGGCAGTTACATCGCTCATCCCCATAGTGTTGTTCCCAATGTTGGGGGTGCTGAGCACGGCGGAGACTTGCAGCTGTTACATAAACGACACCATAATGGTCTTTATAGGAGGCTTGGTTCTCGCGTTGGCCATCGAGCACAGCAAACTCCACCTGAGGATCGCCCTTGGAGGGATGAAGCTGATCGGCTGTAGTCATGCCAAGTTGCTGGGCGGTATCTGCGCCGTCACCACCTTCATATCTATGTGGGTGTCCAATACCGCGGCTACAGCCATGATGTTACCAATCATCTTTGCGATCCTGGAGGAACTCGAACAGGTTTAGCTCATCTCGTCTCGCAATCAGTCTCAGTCAACCTAACTAGTCTGTAATTACACTAGCTTCTCTTCATTTTGTCATCTACGTGTTTAGGCTGGACTCTGTAAAGTATTTGATTCGGTAACTAGTAGTGAGGACCCGAACGAAGAACCGTAAGTATGCAGCACGGAATCTCGAGATTAGGAATCAGTCGGTATAAACGCTCGTAGGGAATTGAGACCGACGAACCTGGCCAAAGCTTATTTGATGGCTTCGGCATACTGTTCGACGTTCGGAGGCACCGGAACGCTCGTTGGTACAGGCACCAATCTTACTTTCAAGGGAATATACGAGAGCACTTTCCCGGAAGCCGAGGGCATCAACTTCACGCAATGGATGTTCGCCAATATTCCTCAAATGCTGATCAATTCGTTCCTGACGTGGCTCTATCTACGCATAATGTTCATGGGATATCTAAGACCGAACAGCGACGACGCGCAAATAGCGACCATCGGAGCGGAAGGACTAGAGATTACTAATCGAGTAGGGCTTCAGTAACTATCCATTTCCTCTTTAGCTTCCTACCTTGTACCATCATTATTATTGTTATCGCGCCGCAGGTGATGGAGGAAAGGTACAAGGAACTAGGCCCCATAACTTTCCACGAATCCGGTGTCGCCATCCTTTTCGGCTTGTGCATAGTCTTGTGGTTGTTCCGTAAACCTGGGTTTGTAGTTGGATGGTCCGAATTGATCACGGATATGTAAGATATCTGTTTTAGTTTCCTTTCTCCTTCGCTACTCAATTTCCTATCCTAATGAACAGTGAACAATGTCCCAATTTCCTATTCTAATGAACAGTGACATCCGAGATTCCACACCTGTTATACTGGTTTCCATCCTGATGTTCTTCATCCCGAAAGATCCCAGCTTCATTTACAGCTTCAGCAGCGATCGTGAGTATTAAGATCCGCCCGAGTAGCGCACTAATTACGTCTGCCTTAAACCCCACAGCTGCTAAAAGACCGGTGCGGTCGTCGGAAGGTTTGATCACTTGGCCAGTGATCCAATCGAAAATGCCGTGGAGTCTGATGTTCCTGTTGGGAGGTGGTTTCGCGATCTCCAAAGGCAGCGTCGCTTCAAATCTGGCCAGAAGTATCGGGAACGCTCTCGTGCCATTAGAAGTACTGCCACCCGTGTTGATTCTCATCATAGTATCCATATTCGTCGGTACGATCACGGAATTCACGTCGAATGTCGGTATAGCAAATATTACCCTTCCCGTTGTCGCTCAAATGGTATGTTGAATCGATCACTGTGGTTTCAACAACCACCGCGATTCGTCAACTTCCGTTTCATTGTAGTGTGTGGCGATGAGGATTCACCCATTGTACTTGATGATACCAGCGACCATAATGTGCTCGTATTCGTTCCGGTTACCGGTCGGTACACCACCAAACGCTCTCGTATCCACGATAGGCCGGATACAAACAAAAGTGCTGATGGTAGGAGGATGCGGTCCCTCTATCTATGCCCTCATCGTGCAATGTATTTGTTTCATTGTTTGGGGCAGCTGGGTCTACTCTGCCAAAGACTTCCCAGCCTGGGCAGAGCCTTAAACTCCCTAATAAATTCTTTTGCATCTTTCGCTTGATTCTATTTTATTCGACCAACCGCCATGTAACCGTTCGACAACAATTTGAGTATTTTCTGGTCCTGTTCTTTCGTAAGAAAGAGAGATTAAATTTGTTAGGTCTTCGGCACTGGGGGAGACTCAGTTTTCTTTGGACTCAAATTAATTTCTTGCTGTTCCAATCTACGATGCCGCAGCATCGTCGAGAGGACCCCATTGAAGCTGGCAGTCTTTTTCTTGGCGCTCCCCTTCGGCGTGCTCTCACCGATTCTTCTAACCGGCAGTCTCGGCGACGACATCTCATCCATGAAGTCAAAGTCTGACTTTTCTTCCGTTCTGGAATGGAATGAAACATTCAAATAACAAGATACATTTAGATACATTAAGGTAGAAGGATACTGTTCTATACTTGTACTCTTGCGAGCCGCTGTCCTGTTGGCGACTATTTGGAAGAATAGGGGATGGACCTCTCCGCCCAGGACATTTCCATTCGAGCTCCAACACTCTGTTATTCGCTTCTAGAGCCTCGATCAGTGTTAATATATCGTCGGGCTTTAGGCTCCATTCGTTCTACGCGCGAGAAGAAATGTTAACATAACGATTAAATGTAAAAATACGAACGGCGTGTATGCGAATGTGACTCACTTTCCCGTCGGTTTCGTATTTCTCATCGTCCGAACAATCAACCGACCATTCTTCTTCACTTCGCTCCATTAGCCTTCTTTTAAAACGCTGACAATTCCGATGAAATCACGCTGGAATTAAACTAAACGCCAAGCGCAAACAGACTAAGTACATAACCTTTCTCGAAAGACGCAATCAATATTACAACAGAGATTCGCTTTACCGACATCTGCTTACAAATCCGTCGGTAAATTTGACTAATGGCTTCAGCGTTTTGCCATTACTTGGACGGCGCAGATAATTTCTGACGAAATTTATATTGGATATTACGAGAAAAACGGCAGGAATCATTCGTATTTCAATATTTTCCCTTTGAAATTTTCTAACGTTCAAAGGCTCAAATTAAAGCTGAAGGAATGCACTTTATGATAGATGTAGTACGTTTTGAATATTAATCGATGATATCCTACAAATTGAAAAATATGAAATGATTTCGCAATTGTGGCGGACGATTTAAATCGTTAATTCCGGAGGAACAGGAAACATTCCATTCCGGATCTGCTGGTGGAATGATTCGTAAAATGTGCACAGCAAATGCTGGCACGTTATGTCACTAACATTTTTCATTTTACAGTGTTACAAAAAGTGTCGATTTGGACGAGCATTTTATTAAACAGTGGCGAACTGTGCGGAGTGACGCAAAGTGCATATATAGATGTTGATCAGTGAAATTGGCCAGGCTGCCTGTCAACTAACTTCTCGTGTTTGAGTATCGATCGTAGTCGATCCAACAGGGAACTGGTGTGAACCGATCGCGATTGGTCTTCAATATTCTGTTTACAAAGCAGCGCACGCGTTTTATCCTGGTTAACGAACCTAACGGATTGGCACCGACGAAATCGTCGAACTTATGCCGGTGTTGTATGCACCCTTGCGAACGGTGCGTCATAGATTCGCTCGCGGGTGACAGTCTCGCGCCGGTCTCGTTTCAGCCTAACCTCCAGCGGTCGTCGAATCAGCAGCTCCGTGTTTCTGTCGCGGAGAGGATGGATCCTCCTAGACCAGACGGTTCCGTTGACAGAGATATGGATCAACGGGGAACGGGACGTGGTCGAGGTCGTGGACCATGGACTTCCGCCCAGCACGAGGTGTCCGCACTTAGGCGACCCCGTGCTGGTCCCGGAACGCAAACAACAGGTCTCTGGAATTCTCTGTTCCACAGTAGGTACTCGCTCATCACAGGAAAACGCGATCGAAATTTCAAGCAAAATCCGAGGTTCGAGACAACGAACGAGCTGTCCCATCAATTGCACAAAATTTCCCACGTATAACTCCCCGCTATCGAATCAATGCCGCGATCAATGTGTACATACAATAATTTCAAAAGTACAGTCGCAACACGTCCACGAAATTATCATTTTCATTATGATGTTATAGTCTCCCACCTCACGCAAACAAAATGCAACGAGCGAGAACCTAATGTATACACTACAGATCTTTATGCATTTATGGCTTATAAAAATGTTCAAAAAATTTATTCTGGATCTACAAATCTAAAAATTTATCTAGAAAACTTGAAAATTGCATAAACATCCGTAGTCTACTACTGTATTTCACCATTGCCAATGTTCCTTTTGACATCGATCGCTTCAATTGCAGCTTCCGGAGAGACCAAAGATACAGATCAAAGGAAGTCGGAGAAGCCCGACCAATTCACTGATATCATACAGAACTCGACGTTGTCCGTGGATGCTCCAGTATTTGTTCCAAAATTTACTCCTAGACAGTCACCGGTTAGTATCCATTGGCATCGAAGAAGCTCCTCCACTGGTGTATCTTTGTCCTGCGGAACCCCTAATTTTTCTTTTGTACAGCAACAACAGTCGTCTGACAGATATGCACACAAATTTTCGGCCCAAGATAGACTACAAGCTGCACGGGAGATACCGCTTCAGACGTTTCAGATGCAACAAAGTCAAGGTCCTGGATGCAATTATGATACTCCGCAACATTATCAGCAAGGGAATCACGCGCAGCAAGGCGATAATTTCTCGCAACAGCATAGAGCAAAACAGAACGCGAATACTCAGAACTATAGACTGTTCGAAGAAGATACAGGAGGATACAATCATAATCATATGTTCGAGGTGAATTGTAATATATGGAAAATCTGAGAAGAAGGTATACACGAATACGTAAACGAACAGAAGATTAATCGGTTTTCTGTTGCAGATGTATTTGGAGCAAGATAATTATTCATACTCTACACTGGCTAACACGAAAGAGAAACTAATGAGCGTTATACACTCCTTGATATTGAATCCAGGTCGTTTTACATCGATCGTGCCGTCTCTCATAAACGAGATTAGTCGTCATCTAAAGTCACCTGGCGATTTGCAAGAAATTATAAAACTAATCATTCAGCCGGTGAGTGGCCTTTGTTCATTCACCTCAGATGAATAATAGAACATTTCGTATTTATATTTCGTATGATTTTCAGTCTATAAATGAGGGAAACTTTCGATACAGCGGGGCTCGACTTTGTGCGTCTTTGGACGCCAAAATAATGTCCACAATGCCTACAGAACAGAAGTTATTCCGAGAGACTTTGTATACCTTGTAAGTTGTCGCGTCTAAATTTAGCACCTGCAACGTTTCTTCCAGATTTCTCCGTTCTAAAGTTTAAATGGGTAACAGGTGCAAGGTTGAAACAGAGAGCCAATCCTCCAGTTGGAAGGAAAAGAATGATCACACGGAAGAGGAACAAAAGAAATGCCACGGACTGATATTGTTCCTAGCCGAGCTGGTCATCCAGATGGAACTCGAGACTGCGTTTGGTTTGGGAGACTTGTTGATCCAACTTATCGTTAATATATTGAAGAAACCGGCACCGAACTCCGTGAAGAACATCTGTCAAGCCCTTAAGGTACACACAACTCCGTTCTAAAGAAATTCATATACTTGAATGAATGTCTGGAAGAAAGGCGTACAGTAGAAAATTTCTGAAATGAACCTTCCCATGCAATGATGGTCTTTTGGTTCTATATTATATATTGTTACGCTAGCTTTCGTTGCTACGTGGAGCGACGAATTGTTTTTACGTCTTCTTGTTTCACAAGATGCAGCATACGTCCTTCTACTAGACACCCATTCAATCATACAGGGTGTCCCAAAAATGTTGTACGTCTCCATGGCTTTGTTAAGGAGTTATTAACGAAAAACAGCATTGGCCGAGCCGAAACATTCTTGCGACATCCTGCATTACGTTACAGAACAATCGAATGCACGTTAATGTACAGTTGGCAGGTCACACCTTGGAGAAGGATAAGGGAGACCACCGGAAAGAGATGATGGAGAACATGATGCGAGTGCTAACAGAGCTCGTAACAACTGGTAGAGTAGATACACACGTGGGACGTATGGTGCACAGCGTTCGCCAATTACGAATCGGTGATTGGGGTCATACTCCTACCGCAGATTCGACAGTCGAAAACACGGAAACCACAGAGGCGAACGAATCACTCAATGAGCCCGTGTTCTACGGGCCCGACGGCAAGGTGTTAACCCCGGAGGAGAACAAATTCTTGGAAGATGTTGCAGATTGTACAACAAACTTCGGGGATTACCTGTAAGTATACTGTCGTCGTTGGAAAAACGCTAGACCAATGGTCAGATGAATGATCACGATTATTTCCTGTTCGTTTAGAATACTCGACGACCGTTTCGACGACGAGGTTGTGTGGACGTCGCCGGAGGACGATGAGATAGATGCGGCGTACGAGGAATTCCTGGAGAGCATACCTAATCAAATAAAAAATCAAATCTCGGAATAATCGGGGGACGCGACAACACGGCCTCTTTCGTACTATATTGCAGCTATCGCATTAATGCTCAAGGCCCACAGAATCTCATAGTTGGAAGCTATGAGCCCACTTGTGAAATTTCAATTCTAAGTTCTTGACGACACGCACCGTTTACCGAAGATAATCAAACACAACAATACACGGGAAACGGGACAATTTTACCGCGACCACATATATTTATACGAGTGATTATTGTCTAGCGAGAGATTTCTTATACCCACCTATAAAACGGAGTAAGGAAGATCTATCTGTCTCTTAGAGATTCTTTACGATTTCGTAAAACAACTGGTGTAGTTAAAACACTTCCGCTTCCCTTTTTTCTCTATCTTCCTCTTTTTTTTAAATCATGTAACCGCTCCTTTTTTACCGTGTACTTTTATAAAGCTAGGAGAAAGAATGTCTCGAGATTTACTCCTACGACGATGGAAGAGCATTTTCTTTGTTATACGACGCATAATAACTATTAAGTTATTTAAATTATTACAATAAATCAATATGAAGGTATTAGGTAAATGTCGTTCAGCGTTCTCATTGCTACACGTATTCTCTAAGTTAAGTTCTCGAACTTCGGCCTCGCTCGGTTCTCCCCGGATGTGTAACATGGTTTACGTGATCGTTGCGGCGACGATTACGCTCGAGATGACTATTCCGTCGATGATCGTACCGTGCACTCGGTATCGTTGTGTCAGCAGCAGGTCCATTTTTGGCGCGAAAGGGTATGCGGAACGATTGTCTGTCCGACGGCGAATGTGGAGCTGTGGCAAGCTTAGTCACCGAGCTTCACTTTCAAATCGACGAAAACTGATCCATAAAGAAATACGTACTCCTAAATGTCAGCATACACGTTTCTCTCCCGAAGAGAGGGAGACGTGTTCTAATTAGGACATAGTCCGGAAGAATTTTCAATCTATCGCATCGGTATCAACAGGAATACATTATCCTTCGTTCTCGCGATCGCACGGATGAACTTGAAACTCGCTCGTGTGTTCTTGTAGCAGGATCTGTTCCGTTTAGAGAATACGTCGTTTCCCGGACCGTCATTTAAATGTACAACGATCGCCGGCGAGCGTGGGCGAGGCCCATCGAAGGATAGTCAGGGGCACGCGTAGGCTAAATTTGAAGTGGGGTCGAAGGCTGAGAAAGGTGGGGCCCTCCTTGTATTCCGATCATGATCATCTCCGCGTTCACCGAGGACTCAGTCCGCTTGGTCTCGTTGCGGAGCACAGCCAGGCTTCAATCGAGGTAAATTGATCCGTAAAATTGCTCAACGCTCGTTGATCTGCAATCGTGTTCTCGTAGGACACCCAGAGAACCATGGATCGCTTGCAGGCTGCAGTTCTGCTAGTTTTCTCGTCCGTCGCGATCGTTAATGGCGGATACTACCAAGCAAGAATATTGACACCTGGAAGCGTCAGTGAGTAAACGATTCTTTAAAATGATCCTGGTATTCTCCGTGTATATGTTTGAACATTTTTTAGGCACCTGCGAGGCTTACACCTGTGGAGTGAACGCGAGATGCACTTTCAGCGAAGGCCGGCCAGTTTGCTCCTGCATGAACCTGCACATGGGGGATCCTCTGTCGCGTTGCGTCAGAGTTGAATGTCAGAGTGAGTATCTTAGTATCTCATGAATTGATAGTTCATTAAACCATTGTTATATCGTTCTCCCAGTAAATGAAGACTGCAGCGGCAGCAAGGTCTGCACGAACAACAGATGTGTGAACCCTTGCGATACTCTTTGCGGCGTGAACGCCGTCTGTGAGACGAGAGACCACATGCCGACGTGTTACTGTCCACCAGGACAGACCGGAGATCCTTTCACCTCTTGCCGTGTAGCTGATCCTCGTACGTATACCTGCACAAAAGTTAGAGGTCTGCAATTCATAGGATCCGTAACCGACTCCTTGCAGAAGCCGCCTGCAAGCCGAATCCGTGCGGCCTGAACACAAAATGCGAGGTGGTCAATGAGGTGACTGTCTGCAGCTGTTTGCCAGGGTACATAGGCTCCCCTTTGACCGGCTGCCGTCACGAATGCGAGAGCGACAGCGAGTGTCCGAGTCACCTCGCTTGCTCAGCGAACTTCCGGTGCGAAAGTCCGTGCAAGTGCGGCACGAATGCTGAGTGCAAGGTGGTTAATCATCAGGCGGTGTGTAGCTGTCCAAAGGTAAATTGCTCTACACAACGTTTCAAAGTTCAGGACACATACAGAGCCGATAATTACAATGATTATTTTCTAGAATTGGCTGGGCAACCCTTTGCTAACGTGTCACCCGGAATGCACCTCGCATTCGGAGTGTCCGACGAACAAACCCGCCTGTCTCTATCAAAGATGCATGAACCCCTGCGACGGAGTATGCGGCGTGAACGCTGATTGCAATCTAAGGGGCATCACTCCGGTCTGCAGCTGTCCGAAACACATGACTGGCAACCCATTCGTTAGCTGCAGGCTATTCGAAGCGAGTAAGTTTCGTTGCGCGACGAACACGACGTTGAATATTTCTGGCGGTTAATCACGAACGTGTTATTAATACCATCAGGAGACTTATGCGAGCCGAATCCATGCGGGGCGAACGCTATCTGCACACCGGGACACGACAACACGGGAAAGGAGAGACCCGTGTGTACATGTCCCACCGGATACATCGGCAACGCGTTGGTCAGCTGCCAAAGGGGAGAGTGCTTTACGGACAACGAGTGTCCCGACAATAAAGCATGCATCGACTTCACTTGCCAGAATCCTTGCACTGGCAAGGAGTGCGGGCCGACTGCATCCTGCACTCCTCGACGACACATCGCCGTGTGCACTTGCCCGAGCGGCACACGGGGAGACGCGCTCTACACCTGCAACCCCATAGACAGCAGATCTTTCTACAACTACGGTCGACAGTACAGATACCGTCATTACTAGACCGCGGATTTTTGTGTAGCATAGACATTTATATCTTTTCGGGATAATTGCAACGAGCTGGAAAAAATCGAACAGCATCTTGAAATTCTTTAAACGCCCTCATTGCTTTGCATTCGATCTACTCGTTCTTGTCACAAATGTATAAAATCCGCAGTCGAGTCGTTACTAGTCAACTGGAGAATAAAAGTATCAGATTATAATGTACTAAACTTCGTACGCTTATCGTTGCTTCTGTCAAGAGTTTATTTAATAAATGAAATCGCGATGATTGTACGCACCAACGTCTTATCTCGGTCGCCATGAGATAAGTGCTCTTATGATTAATCCTTAACGGATCTTGCGTCGCGTACGCGTACTAATTTTCGCGATTACGTATGCGGAATGGTCTATTCACAGCGTCTCCTTATTTGTGTGTTACCGCATTCGTCATCGCGTGCTAACGAAATAAAAGCGCCTTAATACTTCACTGTAAGACCGGTTGCATTCGCGTGGGGCTACACCGGACCCCACACAACCTTGACGGTTCAATACAATGACACCTTGAACGCTCGATCTCGAGACGTAAAAGGTATACGTATCGAAGTACTTCAGAACCGGTATCTTTTTTTCTCCCTTCCCAGCGACTTCCCCAGTTATTTTGCATTACCAGACAAAGCATTTGTCATAAGACCGTTTTATATGCGGCGGCTTGTATAAATAGACGATTTGTTCAGTGATCAGATATGGAACGGGTTTTTTCGCGCATGCACGGCTAATTTAGCATCCGTAATGTAAATATTTTGATAAAATCGGCTATCTTGATCACCCTGCATAATTTTGCAAAAATTATTTGATTGTGAAGAATAAATGTGCGTATATATATTATATAGAGATACGGTACTGCGAGCCAGGCAGTGATGGTGATTAGATACTCTGCGGTTTCCACGCGCTTGCGCGACCAAAACCAGTAACGTATCTACGTCCTAAATTTGTGGGAAAGTGGCAGAAGAGTCCAGGACGACACGACGATATACATATTCAATATAATGTATTTTATTCTATTTATATGTATATATCTGTGGTTGCAAGTGAAAACGCCGCATGCCAGAATCTCAAAAAATTTGAGTTTATGCATTGATTGAGCTCTATAGTATAGGATTTATGTATTTACCAGAAAAAAGGTCATGAAAACAAATAATGCAATTCAAGTGATGTCCTATGTCAAAGCATTAGTGATTGGAACTTCAAACGGCAATATCTCGCAAATGAAAGTATGTGACATGCGGCGTTCTTCCTGACAACCACTATATACATTCGTTTTTCAAAATCAAATCGTAACAAATTTTGCAAAATTAGGCGGGGTGACAAAGGTACCTCATTTTATGTCTCGTAATCTCGTTACTGTGTTTGGTAGGCACTGATGTCCGATTATGTCCGACAGAGTTCAGGACGGTAGTAAACTGGTAGTGTAGTAAACGAAACACAAGCGCGTAGATTGGACGCGGCCAGGTACGACGGTACGAGTCCTCCACGGGGTCGTCTACGCAGTTGTCAAGAAGAGGAATACAGCAGGAAAAACGATTCTCACGTTGGTGAAGGGTTTGCCTTCGGCGGCGAAGGCGTTTCTTCCTGGGGGAGTGGCCCGTTGGGCTTTCTCGGCCAGGAACCCCGTAGAGATGTCGATACGGACGGTAGCGCACCGTCTTTTCCAAAATGGTCGGGCCTTCTTGCACTCCGTCCGGAATACCGACTGTTTCTACGCTAATTGTCAACCAAGGATCAACCACGGCAAGATACACGTTGTGCAAGTAGGTGAGTCAATCGATTCTGACATGTATTTGTCCCGAGTCGTCACTCTGTCGGGGACCTTGAAACAGATAACCAAGACCTTAGCTATACCGTTCGAACATATTTGAAAAAATGTAAATTTCCCTGCTGTGACATCTAGTGTGGGTCTCGACTGACCCAAGTATCAGTTCTTACGGTTAGTTGTGCATAGGTTACATTTCTCTCTAACAATTTAAATTCAGGTAAATGTTGTTGCTAGTGTCTGGGTCACGAATGACCCGACCGTCGGTCTACACGGTCAGTTATGCAGAGGTTAAATTTGACTATAACAATGTAGATTTACGTAAATGTTGTTGCTAGTGCGCGGGTCACGACTGACCCAATCGTCGGCTTTTGCAATCAATCGTGCGAGAATCGTTTTCACGCGTTTTTCAAATTTTTTCGGTATCGTTCGTTGAGACCAGAAAATGTTGTTACTAATGTCGTCGCGATCTTTGTAGAAGTTCTTAGTGTTTCTGTGCTCCGACAAGGTTACCGAACTCAAAAAGTTTTGTCGAAGGGTTATTACTTCTACATTACCGTTATATTAAAAATAGGCAAATCCCAGGGCTGCCTGCCCCAGGGTAACAACAATGCGTCGACCACAGGAAGACACCTTGGTTACTTGGGAGCCCATGCTAGACGACTCTTCGTTGATAACATCCTAAAACGAGTCACCAATAGTTTGGCAGCGGACTTAAGAAGACGAGCTGCTACCAGACTTGTCTTTGGTGACTCTGCACCCTTCTTCGCTTTGGTTGGAGTATCCCTGGCATCCGGAACTGGCATATTAACAAAGGATGACGAATTGGAAGGTGTCTGCTGGGAAATTAGGGTATTTGCTTTGATTCACCTCAAACAGAACTATGAAAGAAATATAGTTCTATTCTAAACTTGTACTTACAGGAAGCAGTATCAAAATTACAATGGAATACTCCTCAAAACGATAGAAATTACGAGGTGATCAGGGAGGATGAAAAAGTTTTATCATTGGAGGACTTCGTAATTGGCCCTGCTATTGCTAAGGGATGCTCTGCTGTTGTCTATGCAACAAGATTCAAGGAATCGAATGACAACAAAGATGAACCGAATATCGATGACAAAACCACAGACGTAACTGCATTTCCGTTGGCATTAAAAATGATGTTTAATTACGATACTGAATCCAACGCGCTCTCTATTTTGAGAGCCATGTACAGAGAAACTGTACCGGCTAGAAAACATTTAAATAACGAGGAACTAGCCGAGTGGGAATCTAAGATGGCAGAGAGGAAAGCAGAGCTTCCGCCGCATCCAAACATTGTAGCAGTGTACTACGCTTTCGCCGATAGAGTACCAGCATTGCCTGGTTCCTTTAGAATGTATCCGGACGCGTTGCCTGCGCGTATCAATCCCCAAGGGTCCGGGAGAAACATGAGCTTGTTCCTGCTAATGAAAAGGTATAGCGCACGGTATACCAAGGTGTATATGTCTTGCGAACAAATCGGACAATAGAAATTCTCTGTTGTAGGTATGACATTACGCTAAAACAATATCTAGCCGATCGTAACATGAACACCAGGGAATCGATACTGTTGTTAGCACAGTTGTTGGAGGGCGTTGCTCACATGAACGCTCACGGCATTGCACATCGGTAAGTCGATATAGGAAAGTACACTGTAGTATCAAGTATTCGGTGTGTATATATTTTTTTATCGTAGCGACCTGAAGAGCGACAACATTCTGCTGGACCTGTCCGAAGAAACCGACAATTGTCCGTCCCTGGTGATAACGGACTTTGGGTGTTGTCTTTCCGACAAAAGCCATGGACTGTACTTACCTTACAGCACCCACGACGTCGACAAGGGTGGCAATGCTGCGCTGATGGCACCGGAAGTGATCACAGCCGAACCTGGTCCGTTTACCCACATCAATTACACGAAAGCTGATCTGTGGACCATTGGTACCATCGCGTATGAGTTGTTTGGTATGAAAAATCCGTTCCATGGCAATGCTAAACAAGAAACATCTCTGAAGAACCATAGCTACAACGAGACGGACCTCCCCGCTTTACCAAACAACGTGCCAACACTGGTTTCTGCGTTAATCAAAAACATATTGTCCAGGAACTTGTACAAGGTACATCATTGTTAATCTAGGCCAGGGAGTTCCAACTTGTTCCAACTTATTCCCCAAGGTGGAACTCCCTGACCGAGGCTGTTAGCTGTACTCTCTGGATTCTACGCGATTATGTATCCGATTTTAGAGACTCGATACGGGAACTGCAGCGACTGTTATGCAACTGTACTTGTGGGCACCAAGCGCGTGGTTCAGAAGCGAAGGAAAATTGCCGTCCAGCAATGAGGTGAGCAACCGAAACATTATGAAAGATCTTAGGTCAATGCAATTGAATGTTCTTTATCGGCTATTGTATTGCACAGGTGATGCAATGGCTTCTGTGCTTAACAACGAAAGTACTTTGCGAGGGGCGCAACTCCGCGCTACTAGCGTCCAATATTCTCGGCGGGGACGAGGCGGACACAGTGATCCAGACGAATTTCTACCGTAGATCTCTCTCGACTAGATCTTGCGGGAGGCGTACTATGCCGGAATACCAATTAATAGCGAGTTTCCTCGGTAGAGTCACGCTTGGGAATATTAGAAGCGCTCTGAAATGGATACAGAAAAATATATAATTTTCTAGTAAATGTGTTACATGTTTCTCAAAGAGCTAACGAGAAGAAGAAAGTGTTTCTCTTCTGCTCGCTAAAGATACAAATTTATTCTGTGATCCACCAGTCGACTCGAAGCGAAGAGGATGTTACATTATTTTTGTACACCCCGGTTTAACCGCGTGTTATCGTTAACGGTTCCCGAGTTGATTTCTGATTAATTTATTTTTGATACTGTGAGAAACACAGAGAAGTCATTCTTCCAACTATGATTTACCGTAGTCGTAGAGGTACAGCTACCGAACAGCTTAATATGATTTCTTTTGTGCTTCACGCGCTTTGTGGAACGTCACTGTAATCATATTTGTCTCAGCAATTTTATTTTATTCAGCTACAATATTCGCTTGGTAATTTATTATTGTACTGCGGGTTTACATGCAAAATCAAATTTTTCTGCGACGGAAAGGATATATTGAAGTTCCTAAATTTGTTTAATCATTTTACTGTTTTAAATTTTGTTATAAATGCATAAAATCCGCAGTCTATTTATTATTTTAGAATACATGGAAAACGATCTTCAGCATGCGTTGAAGAACGTGTTTCTTCCGTGTCCACGGACGGTCGTTTTGGACATCACCGTGCGATACAGCGTGTATCGATCAGCTGGTGATCGTCGGCTACTAATCTCCATTGTTTTACCAAAATCGTCGATTTGTTCTTATTTTCGAGGTTTACTTCGCGACAAATGTAAATATTACTGGAGGAAGGTGCGCGCAAGCACTGTACAAGTGTTATTCAAGAATAAAGTTTATGGACAATAGCGTGAACTGAGCTCCACATTAAGCGATTCTGGGCAACCCGGACGCCTGCAGTTTCTGCTTCATATCCTCGAAGTCCAGAGCGCCGATCTCCGCGAGGTCTTTCAGATATATCAAGTACTCGTCGTACGATAAGGCTCTTTTGCGAAACTTGAAGAACGCGAGTCCCGTGTCGGTTGTCGTCAGCGTGACCATGTCGAGTATGCGTGCGCTGATCAACCATTTGTCGCTTTGTGTCAACGGTAGAAGCACCAAACCCTCCTCTTGGGAAATTGGATCCATCTCACAGTATGCTGTGCAATCGGCAAAATTCGATCACCGTTACTATAGTGCTTCTTATTTGTTTATGTTCAATTTACCCTGGAAAATCTCTTCCAACGGGATCACTTGGTGTTTCTGGCTTTGCAGTTTCCTTTGGTACTCCTCGAACGGATCCATTCTGGGCAGAATGGTATTCGGTGAAATTCGCGTGAACGTCTAAAGAAATAAGAAAATCATCATGAAGTTTGGTGAAGACGAATGTTTAGATAAAAACGGCCTCTGCAGCCAAAGTTGCGACCGTGAGGGCTTGATTAGGGCTATTGAACGATTACCACCGCCGTACTTCTCGCAACTGGCCAACCAAGAGTTCTTCAAATGCTTCTGCAAAGAAACTTGCACCTCGAAAAGGAGACTAGACATGCGTGGATCTACTGTACATGCAAAAATTAGGTCTGCAAACATGTTACAATCTTTGAAATTGTATAGTCCTTTGGGGATAATTGCAGGAGGGTGCTCGAGGATACGGACATCCCAGCTTTGACCATTTTTTTGCAGAATCATCAGGATATTTGTTACATTAATTTAGCGAATAATAACATTTCGAACAATGGCTTTGTAAATTTAATCGATCATGCTCTTGTAAGTGACAAAATTTCTACGCAATGAGGTTCACTTTGATTCGATTACTTTTTACCATTTCTTTTACGTCAGGCGTGCAAGCAAATAGAGGAACTTGATCTTCAGAATAATAACATCACCGAATCGGGAACGAGATATTTGTTGAAAGTAGAGCATCACCTAGAGATTAAGAGCCTGAATCTGAAAGCGAATAAATTCGGCATCAACGTAAGTCATCCATTTATTTTTATTTTCTCTAATTCAAGTGATACTATACAAATGTTTTTCAGGCATCGATGCACGTGGCCGACTTTGTATTAGAAAACAAGCATCTCCTCCGGTTGAACGTCGCAGAAGTAGATCAGACAGCTTCCAGTTTAATATACTTTATCATGGTATTGAGCCAGGATCAGGAACACTGTAACGTGACTCTGAAATGGTTAGACTTAAGCCGACCGAATCCAGGATGCATGTACTACTTCGATTCTCTTCATTTTGCCAGTGTCATTGGTCACATGCTCAAAGTAACGTTGCACCATGTAACGTTTCCTTATTCATATATCATTACACTCATACATTTCCAGCACAATACTACTCTCTTGGCATTGCATCTGCAAAAGTACAGTTTCAGTTGCCACGATATTGAAGCCATGATGTCCAATGCAATCTACAACAATAATCTGCACTTGTTGAATCTTGGCTGCAACAACATAGGCGATCACGGTGTAGATCATCTGGCCAAGTGGCTTGAAAAAAGGCCGCAACTGAGAATTCTTATACTGTGTAGCAACATCATAACTAATCACGGCGCAAGGTATCGGTATTAACACTATAGTAAACCTATAGGTTTATGGAGCTCTAGAAATAACTATTACATAACAAGCATGTGTCCATCCAAATTATTGGCCATTTTTCCAATAATATATACCTAAAGAAATAAATTTGGTAAATAATTCCTCAGGGAAGCATCTTTACAATCTTCATAATTGCATATTAAGAATATTAAAACCTGTCATTTGGACGGGTCTCGTAAACCTGGTATTAAGGGGAGGCTACATAGAAGAACTTTTTTATTTTAAGATGTGTATATAGGGGATAGCAAATAATCGAGAAACAATATTTTCAGAGCGCTCAGTTATGCCCTTCCATTCTCGAAGCTCCTATCCTTGGATATTTCCTATAACAAGATCACAGATGCTGGCATGGTGGAATTTTTATACACACTGAAGAAAACTCCTCTTTTGCGACAGTTGAAAATATTTGGCAACACCATCGGTCACCCGGTTGGCAAGGTATTCGCGCAAATTTCAAATAAACATTAGCATCGACCCTCTTATTCTCTTGTAGATCATCAAACGAATGTTGATCTCGGAGGTATTAAACCAAGAAGACATAGACGTCAGACCATACAGAGTTGATCATAGGTGGTACCTTGCAAGATTCGAAGGCGACCGCTGCAAGAAAAAATACCGTGATGTCCCTTATAGCCTTTACTTGCAAGGATCGGTACCTCTCACCCAACAGACCCCCCCGAAACGAACTTTTTACAAATACATGTACAATAGGATCGATGACGTCAAAGTGCAGCACGTACGTTATTAGAATTCTCCACGATTAAAAGATTATTAAGAAAGAGCTTGTTGCAGTCAGCCGTCAGAATTGTGTCGAGCATGCTGATCATGGACCACCAACCAGGCTGCAGATGTTGCTACTGCTTGAAATGCGAAGGTAATGACACATTTATTCTTCACCTGTCTTCGTTTATTTACTCATTCGACAATTAATCTTTCAGCACCGCATTATGACGATGGGTGCAGAAATTCTGATCATCCAGACTCTTGCACTTGTTGCAAGTGCAAGGGAGACGAAAGCAGCGACTGGTCAGTGGACAAAGAAATTTTGAAACGAGTCAAATATCCTCCGGATCTCATGGAGAAAATCGCGTGTATTTTAAAGCGCGTGAGTTCTGAAACTGGAAGAAAGATCACGCGATGGATAAACATTGACGAGGATATTTTGGAGGAAGATTTGAAAGCCATTGCCGGTTAGAGCCACCAGAACCATGTTTCTGAAGCAAAGATATTAACGTTAATTTTTCAATTAAAGGTCCAAGCGAAACTGACGAAGAGTCGTCCACGGATTCGTGTACTTGCGCGTGGGCTCGATTTAGCATATCAGACTTGCAGAAGTACTTGAACGAGACTTCTTCCAAGAACGTTCTGATCATACCTAGAAGCAATTCTATATTAAGAAACGTGTACAAGGGATCCAACAATGAGTTCTGTGTTTCGGAAAGTAGCGCAAGTAGTTGGTAAAAGTACATAAATTTGTGTTGAAGTTTATATTATCGTTTTATTGGCTGATTCTTCTTCAAATACAAAAATAAAAAACGAACAATCATCTCTCGTATTCTATATTCGAGCATACTACGATTCAGCATCGTATACTATCTATACTCCGATTCATCGTCGACTTTAGTTCTGTTTAGTTTCTTCCTTGATACTCTTTCTGTTGTCGTCTGCTTGCTGCTTGACCTCTTCCATCTTCGCTGACGAGTTGACCTCCCTCGGCATCTTACTTGATTGGATAAGATCGTTCACTTCGAACGCCAGTGGACTGTTGTTATTGTTCTCCAAGTTCCTGAGAGAACCAGCAAGTATTGGAGAGGCTGCCCTGTATGTCATTGGGTAGGAGTTCAGGGAGATTCCTGAGGTAGAGCTAACGTCCACCAATCCTGTGGTGCTGTATTGACTGGCTGGCACAACGAAACTCTGGGGTTTAGCAGCATTCACATCGACGTGGGCGTGGATATGAGAGTGACTGTGACGAGGTTTTACTCCCATTCCGTGATCCTGAAAGTAGAGATCTGTGAGCAACAAATTCCAGAGTTGAGCAGAAAAAGAACAATTATTATTTCTTACATGTGTCACAATATGCATTTTGGCGTTGTTTGGCATCACGACTGGAGATCTTGCAAATGCCGACGAGTAGGGCAACACTTTAACAGCCATGGGTTCCACAGCGGCTTCGCTGAACTTAGCCATGTTGTTCTGGCACGGGCATTGATGAGCGGGAAGAGGTGTCGATGAACCTTGAAGAAGACTGGCCAATCCCATCGGTTGTAGCTCAGGATACATCAACATTGAGCTCGATGGAAGAGCGTATAAATGTTCATGATAGGAAGGAGCGGCTGGTAAGATTGTCAGAGTTTCTTGCGGTACTGGCAGCGGTTCTGGCGCTAATTCGATACGCTCAGGTTTCAGTTGCTCCTTGGGTACCTCCTCCGAATCTGAATTGGAGTTTGGTTTCTCTACGGAAACTGGCGGTACGATCTCTGTCTGGGGAACTGATGGAACGGATTCCGCACAAGGCTTGGAAGCTGATTGAACCACTTGCAAGGATTGGTAAGGTCCCACCATTTGCTGAGGCAAAGCTATACTCGCCTGAGGCATTGATTGAACGTAAGAAGGTTGTACATAGGAAGTTTGAACATAGGAAGGTTGAACGTAAGATGGTTGAACGTAGGATGGTTGAACATAGGAAGATTGAATGTAGGAAGGTTGAACGTAAGAAGGTTGAACGATATTGTAACTCTGAACCGACTGAGCAACAGGTTCACTCTGAACAGCAATGTTGGAACTCGGAACAACCTGTTGGCTACCTTTACAGGGAGCTTGAACCGTCTGGAGGAAACCTGCTGGTTTGATCGCCACGCTGAAAGAAGCTGACTTCTTGGCCCTGTCCTTGTCCGAGCCAGTGTCTTCGATCTTCAGATCTTCCTTTTCGGACTCGAGCTTCGCATCTTCCACTGATGATTTCTTCTCCGCTGGCTTGACTGCTGGACTTGCCTTGGCCAAAGCAACCGTCAAAACCAAGATTGAAAAGCACACGCTGGGACGCATCGTTGACCGTGTATACTCTTTCACTTTTACGATCGAATTGATGATCGACAAATTCAATTCTGCGTTTTATAGGGAATCACTGGCATTGCGGACAATGCTGATCAGGCATTTCGTAACTGCTGCACTGTTGCTACGACATTCTTGTTATACATGTTATACATGGGTCAATGTACATTTTGATATTTTGTACGAAGAAATATAGTTACTACTATATAAAAGTTCCCCGAACCATTTTATTCTTTCTATTTATCATTTGAGTAAATGTTCATTATTGTATTAGGTCTGTGTAAAAGTTCGTACCCGCGATTTCGTAATACAGAACTACCGAACACTAAACGGAGTAGGCATACATTGCCTCATATAATAATGACATGTATTTATTTAGATTTCGTTCTAGTTTTGTTTAAATATGTACTTGAATAGAGAAGTTCACTAAAAAAATTTCTCAGAAAAACATATTTATAATTTTAATATTTCTAAGAGAACAAATCAGGAGCAAGTCATTTTGACTTATCCGGTAGTTCTAGTATTAAAATGTAGTAAGGAATCGGGCACGAACGTTTACATTGACTAGTTTACAGTTATAATTTATTGAGAACATTGAAAGCCAGAAAATTAAATTTGCTTGAATAAATCATTGTAATAAATTGGTAGAATAATTACGTTTATCAAAATGCCGTAATTTTATTTTAAATTTAATTTAATTTATTTAATTTTAATTTAATTTTTTTATTTTAAAAAATATGCAGCGAGAAAGACAGTTTTTAAGATGGTTTTCGCAACTAGCCGCATTTTTTATTTTGCTGGATTCGCAGCATTGCAGCTCCGCGGTTGCAAAATGGCAAGCGAATCAGTTCGCACGCAGCAGCGTTTTACTTTGCTTAGTCTACACATTTTTTTTACAACGATGTACCAACAATTCCTCAGGTATGTATAGCGAATCAATTTTTTTTATTCACGATAGAGAAAGATGACTTTATTACTAGAGAAAACACAAGTAGCAGAGTGGCGCAGTGGAAGCGTGCTGGGCCCATAACCCAGAGGTCCGTGGATCGAAACCACGCTCTGCTAAGTTTGAGAATTTCTCAATTTCTTTTTTTTTTCCACTGTCCGAGCTTTTTTTATGTACAATGTACAGCATGTTACAATATATACATTGGAGAAAACTATACAAATGATTTTAATGTTAGCGAAATTATTTGTAGGGTGATGCCGTTTCCGAGCGGGAATTCTGCCGAATGTTACGACATATAGTAACGGTAACAACGCGACGATCTCGTTATTGATTGCGGTATTCATGTTTTATGAAATACGATGTTGATTTATTCGAGTGCGGCGCGTCAACAGGGAAAGACGTTTGTGATCCGAGACGTAAATCTCAGACGGGGATTCGGACGTGAAAGTTTAGTCGACTGTATTTGTTGTATAATTATTTTTCGTGTTTACCGCTGCATTATTTTCTAACGTATCTGATCCTACATATTTATAAACGTGATTGATTTTATATTTCAGAAGTATTTACACAAATCTCAATTCTTTTTTATTCTGGACAACAAAATGATCATTCTATTATTTATTGGATTTTGTAGCGGACTCTGTACGTGGGAAAGGAGGAACTTTCTGGACGCAGAAACTCTTCCTTCCCCAAATACGCACTGCTGGTGGTCCAGTTGAAGGATTGGCCATAAAAGTAATGATGGCCAGATCCCTTGCCAAGTCAGTGAAAAGTCCTTGACAGTGACGGTTACCAGATGCGTTAATTTCTCCACGTCCTCGTAGGACAAGGGATTTTCCGTGACGTCACCCACTCGCCTACCAAAGAAATATCCTTCGGCCAGGCAGAGAGCAGCAGAAAGCTCGCGACATTCACCGAGTACATACACACCAGTACACACCGCTCTCGAGTCGTCATCGCTGTACAGTGGGGTATTAGGCCGAAAATCCGGAAAAAAGTTGATTTCTAAATTTCAATATCGTTTTTGTTTTACTTCTACACCCGTGAAATAGTATAAATCGAAAGTCAAGATATTTTACGGCGCGTTTTGCGTTCTTAACACTTTACCTACCGAAATTAACCTATTAATAAGATTTTCAATAATTGTGCTGTACCGAAAGAAAGCATAGAAATTTTCTTTTACATTACAATCTTAAATGTAACGATTATATGACGTTATTGAGGGTGTCTTGTTAGTTCAAAATGAAAATTGCTGTTGCTATTGAAAGTTCCATTAAAAAGTGTTTAGCCACGTGCCATAGATTTTTAAATTATGCAATAATCACCGATCGGTATTGTGTTAAATAGTTTCTGAAGCAGCGTCCGTTCATTGGGGATTTTCAAGTGTTTCAAGGAAAATTGTGTAAATTCTTGTATTACAGAAGTTTTTCGAAAGTCGCAGTGTATCACGTAGTAAGCCTTTACGCAGAACTCGAACGTTCGAACGCGTTCGCCCGATCCTCCACGAGATCCTATGGGGGAATTGTTTACATTACTGATTGTTGAGAGTGTTTATGGGATGCTGCAGATAAGCCTTCGACTGAATGGTCTCCTTCCAATCGGTATTCAATTGAAACAGTGCCATCAGAAAGTGCAGAACAAACTATTCAGAGCGTCTATTACATTCTTTTACGTTATACAGTGTTTTATCGATAAGTGTCTCAATTGTCTGGCCTTTAATTGTCTCACAGTCAGAACTATCGGGACTATTGTGGGGTTTACCCCGTGAGGGGCCAACGAGCTCAAGACACCTCGGTCGCCGAGAAGTGTAACATAATACGGGTCGGGTATATCGATGACCGAGGCCCTCGAACTTCGCTGTCCTTCTCTACGTTCGACAAAAGTCAAAGAACAGTATCCCTGGCCGGACCCGTGTTTTGGACAATTATCGATAAAACGCTGTGTATTTTGAAAAAGCAAATAAAAAATAAATCGCCCAACGTGGGGCTCGAACCCACGACCCTGAGATTAAGAGTCTCATGCTCTACCGACTGAGCTAGCCGGGCGGGCGAGGTACGAATTTTGTTATCCATTAAAATAATATACGTTTCGGACGAACGGAATAAGTTTTTAATCGACTTCAAAAGAGGAGGAGATAACTCCATTTTTTCCGCTTTTTTTTCTATGTATGTTCACCGATTACTCCGAGATGGATGGACCAATCGGAACGAAGCTTTCTGCATTTTGTAGGGTGTCTCCCGATTGGTCCATTGGCAAATAACCAATAAGACCGAAAAACCATCCTACAGTGTTCTACAAATTCTGCTAGTTCCACTAAAATGTGTGAAATAAAAAAATTTTACAAAAAAAAATTAAACTGACTTCGAGACGCACTAAAAAAATGCACTAAAAATTATGAAATAATTTCACGATAATCATAACACGAACTTATATACAATACAATCTTTTCGGAGGCGACTGATTTCCAAGTCCACCATATATTCCAATGAAATCATAATCAGTCACATCTGTTATTTGGAAAATTTTCAATTTTGCGCCGCCTCCGAAAAGATTGTATTGTATTTAAGTTCGCGTTTATTCACATAAATTAAATGGAAATTATTTCATACTTTTTAGTGCATGTTTGTATATTGAATAAATTAGAAACGTAATCAAAAACCAATTTCCTCGATAAATCGAAAAGAAATGAAAGTCGCTTTATAGTTATGCTATTTCTTTATTTGCGCAGCTCCTATCAATCACAATTATTCTAGCACGATTCGAGATAATTACACAACCGAATGTTAACATTATTCCTGAAAGGATAAATTAGTCGATTGAATGTACAAGTATGGCGTACAGGTAGAACGGATATATTAATAAAAAATTTCGTTTCTTCGGAACAAGTTTCACACTTGTCCCCGTCGAATCAGCGGCTACGTTATGTGCGTTACTAAAGCTCCGCCCTAATGTCACGCTGGTAAGTATCCAATAAATATAAAAAAATATCAATGAACACATATTTGTATATTATTGTACTTGTGATTAAGTAACGGTGATCGGTCACGTGGTCAATAGAACCGCGCCGCCATCAGCGGTAAAGCTAAAAAGGGAACGAGAAAACGATGAAACCGTGGTTGATCGGCTGGCGAACAATCTGACGGGCAATCGAACGAGCCATCGGTCTTGTTCTGAAGCAAGAGATTCCTTACAAGCTTCTTTCCCTCGCAAGAATTCTCGATTCGTACGAAACGGATCTTCCGAGCTTCCAGAAACTGTTCTAACTCCACCCTGCACCTCCACTTTAGAGGATTTCCAGAGAACTCGACGATGTAGACTTCCGGCATCTCGTTCAAATCGCTAGTGAATATGCATTTCAGGTCGTTTCCCTCCAAGTTCAAATATTCGAGTCTAGTCAGGCTACGGAATGCTCCTGGAGCGACATATTTAATCGAATTGCCACGCAGATCCAACCTCTCGAGATTCTCGAGCGAGAACCACGAGGATCCGATCATTTCCAGCGGATTGTCCTGAATCGTTAGATTTTGCAGTCTGTTTACACCATCGAACGCACCTTGTTCGATGGTGGTCAGGCCTGAATTCGTAATTACGAGTTCTCGAAGATTTTGGAATTTCGAGAGACATGCTGGCGGTAAACGCGGCAGGTGTCCTTCGTGGAATTCGATCGCAACGACATCCGCCGGTAAGGACTGCAGCATCGGCAAGTTTGCGCCGATGCATCGGTAACGGATACCTGCCTTATCATCGACGGTAACGCAGGTTCCTTCCACGGTCTCGTTCCAGGCGGGTACGGGAATTGGCGTTGGCGGCGGTGCGCTGGTTACAGCGGGAATATCCGTCGCGTAACAGTCCTCCCTCAAGACCAACGAATGTTTGTCGTAACGGATTCCGCGTGCGTCTAGGAATTCCGTCAATTTGCTACCGCAGAGACAGCTCCAGGGATTATTGGCTACGTTCAACAAGGACAGGTATCGCAACCGTTTAGCCATATATTCGACACCGATGCAGTTCATCGAGTTCTCGGACACGTCGAGGCTGTTCAGGTACGGCACGTTGTCGAACGCGCCGTTTTCTATCCTGTAAATGTTGTTGTGCGACAGATCGAGGTGTCTGAGATTCGACAGGCCCCGTAGCGTGTCTTCGGTCACTGCATCTAGCTGGTTGTTCCTCAGCGACAGATACTCGAGATTGTAGAGCTTGAGGAAGGCCCGAGGGTTGATCTTCTCGATGCCACAGTCGCGTAACTCGAGCTTCGATAGGTAACCATCGAACCGGTCGAAAGCATCCCCCGGAACCTTTTTGATTTTCGATAGTATCACGCGAATCGAGTGGACCGTTACCGGTATCACGGTCAGCTCTTCCATCGAGGTGATCGCTCGACAGGTGTAGATCGCTCTGGATCCGTCGTGGGCTTTCTCGGGGTAGCATCGTCCGGTATAGACAACCGATGGAGGTGTAGCCACAGGGATTTCTGTGGACGGGGGCGGCGGACGAGGCCTGGCGATCGTCAGATTAGAATGCATAACGCTATCTTCGAAGGAGGTCCAGTGAACTCTTCCGGTTGTAATTGAAGTATCCGAAGTGGTCTGTTGAAGAAACAATCTTATAATTAAACATTCTCAACTCTGTTAATTTATTCTTTTCTTTTCTTATTGATAACAGGCTTTGGATCTATACAGTAAAGAATTGCATTTTGAGAACGTTCTCCACACTGTACCTGGTGCTGGCGCCACCCCCCGGCAGCCTCCGGAATATCGTTCTCGTTCTCGTAGCATCGACCCGCGTCGATCTCGAATCCAACAGTCCGTTGTGTGAGGAAACTTTGGAGGTTCCTGCGGCAGCTGCACAGCCACGGATTTCCGGTCGCATCGAAACGTTCGAGTTTCTTCAATTCGGCCAGCTCCTCTATGGCGATGCAACGTAACCTATTGTTTCGGAGATCGAGATGTCTCAAACTATTGCCCACTCGCCACAGCGCGGTCCTATCGATCTGCTCGATCTCGTTACTTTGAAGGATCAACTGTTGCAGGTTGAGGAGATCGCGGAACCACGCGACGCCAATCAGCCGGAAATGGTTGCCGACCAGCGAGAGTCGTTGCAGCCTGTGCAACCCTGCGAAAGCTCCGTCCTCGATCTCGCGAATGTGACAGTCTCTCAGGTCCAGGCTCCGCAAGCTATTTCCGAACCGGAAGAAACCATAACGAGGCAGCTTGTCAATCGTCAGACCGGAAATCTCGATCCAACTGGTCTTATCCGGAAGACGGTCCAGCGACGTGAACACGCTCGTCTGGAACTCGTTCCCGCGAACCGACGTCCATCCCTGCAAGCATGGTTGCCGCCATTAGGGGCTACGTACTGTTAGTGGCTTACAAGTTGTCTCCTGGCTAGAATTCGAAAGAAATGCGGCAGCAAGCCGTCCGATTGGGTTACTTCACTCGCACTTTCGGTTCTACCCGAATTATTGAATGAAGCGTGTGACGTCGCGGCCTAACCATTGGCTTCGAGCGGGGAGCCCCTTTGGCCTGCGCCATCTCGAGCGACAACTTGTGAGTACGTTAACACTACCATATTATGGATTTGAATTTGTATTTGAACTTGGATTTGAATCTCCTAGAATTCGAATTTGAGTCTCCTAGGATTCGAATTTTAATTTGATTGGTCGCTTAATTACAGGAAAGCAGGCATCCGTCTGCAGGACATGATCAAGGACACTTACCCTATTGTATGTATTCAGGTTATGGGTGGTGAAGGTGGTGGGCAGTATGGGGAATCCAATTTGAGTCATGCATTGGTATCGCCTGCACAGGTGAACCTCTCTGGAGCAGTCCGTTTCCAAGCTAATGGACCTCTCCCGGAAGTATTTGTCGAGTCTCTGTCGGCACTCGCACAGCCAAGGGTTCCCGTCGATGCGGACGCTCCTCAACGATCTCAAATAGGCTAGATCCTCCGTCGCCAAGCAATCTAGATCATTGTCGCGCAGTCCCAAAGTTTCAAGGCGCGGCAACATCCGGAAGGCGTCGGGTTCGATGTGCACCAAACCGCATCTGAAATATTTGTATTCGTATAGGCGATGTTATGATAAATTGCAAGACGGTGTTATGAACATTTTTAAACGGTGTTCTGATTGCAGACAGCGTTCCCTTGGACGATTATGCGGCTTTACGTAATCTATGACTTTCTATGGAATCAACGACGCCGCTTCGCGTCGCCGCGGTTCTGCAAACAAGGAAACGCTGCGCCTCTTCCGCATCCGCGATGCAAATTCCGGCCCACGGGATTCTTCCGAGAAATCTTCGTAAACGCGACCGACTGGTGTTTTTCTTAAGGTTCTACAAGAACGACGCGAAATAACTGCAGATGATTAGCGTACCTGTCCAGGACTAGCTTCCTCAGGTTGGTCAGGTGACGGAACCACGCGGACCTCGCCACATGGATCTTGGTCCCATGGAATATCAGCCACTCGATGCGGTTCAGGCCGGCGAACGCGTCGGGAGCGATGAAGTCCACGTGGCAGTTGTAAAAGGACAGCCTTCGGAGATTCTTGAACCGCCAGAACGCGTTGTCCGGTATGTAATGGAACCGCGACACCGTGAACTCTATCCATTCCGCGTCGCTGGAGATCTCGTCGAGGTCGTTCAGGTCGCCGTGCGTGCACGCGTAGGCGATCGACCGTTCGTCGTCCGCGATCGGCGCTATGCTGCATTTGCAGTGCACTTGGCCAATTAGGCCGACCAACGCCCAGAGCAGAATCAGATGCAGCATCATCGTGTGTTTTTTTGTTTCTCTCTTCTAGATCCGCCGTGTTACCTGGAGGCAGGCGCGCGACGAATGTTCATCAAGTCTCTTCTCGATCCGCGAGATGAAACACCATGGAACGAGAGGCGCGCGGGCGACGCTGTGGCCGCGTAGTCTTGTTAATAAACAGCTCGCGTCGATTGGCTTCTTGTTAGTGCCATGTTTGGAACTCGCAGGGGACATACATAGGTACAGAGAGCTCTATATGTTTTCACGTGTACTAGCTTCTAGTGTTCTCAATGAATGTTATCGCAACGACTTTATCCTGCATATTTTTAGATTATTTTAGTTACGGGCTAGAGAAAATTATGCGTAATGACAGCAGCGTTAAATGTCGTTAAAATATGCAACGGTGCAACAGCATGGTTTTGTGCTTGGCGCGCCAAGAACGACGCTCGCAGTCACTCACCATGGTCGCGATGAAGCGGAACACGGTCTTGTTGATCCTTCTCGCGAGACACCTATCTCACATTCAATACCGGGGTATCACTGTTCAGGGTCGGGCAAAGATACCAGGTTACAGCGGTGTACACCGTGTCTATGTTCACAGGACACCTGGCGCGATCCTCATCGTTGTCGCCTGCGCACCGCGCCGGTGTGTACTGTTGGACATCGAACGAGGAACGAGAACATGAAAAAATCATCCAATCGGGGCACTGGGAAGCGTCTTACTGTTTCAGCGAGCTGTCGTGGCCCGAGTCTCGCATCGGTGGATCGAAACGAAACGACGACTCTGACTGAGCTAGCGATTCGCTCGCTTCCTCGTTATATAAACTTGTAAGGCCAAGGTCGCCCTTGTGCACCGCGTCGGTACTACGTGCACACACCGCCGATCCCCGCGACCTATCTTTAGCACGCGCCGCTCTAGTTTGCCAGGAAAACCGACTAGCGAATTAGCCGAGATGCGATGGCTAGTTTCTGCCAGCACACGCACACCTGCACCCGCGAACAGAGAAAATAGTGACCGGAAGGTCTGGGCCAGTTGATGGAAAACCCTCGCCCCGTCTCGAGGCTGCAGACATGAATGAAAAGGCTTGCCGTGTCCCGACGGACCTCCGCTTCCACCCATGGTATCCACGCATCGACGTAGCATGTGTGTATCAACTTTTTGCAGTCGTTTTCAAGTCGTCACTAAATATCCGGTAACTGGTACCTTTGCCCTACGGCTACACAGCAATTCAAACTGTAGAAAAAAGCTAATAGAACCAGATCCGTCGTAACAGACAAATGAAAACACGTGTCGTGACATCATTTCCCGATAATCGGAAACACTGGAAATTCGACGCTTATGAATTTCTAGATTTAACAATGGCACGATTGTGTTCGTGGGTGTCCGTGAGTGGTTGCATTATTATTAGAGTGGATATTTCGCTCACGATGAATTACGCCACGGACGCGCCATGGTGTTAACGACGCGGTTCAATTTCGTGGGATAATTCGGTCGATGCGCTATTGTTCGCGTATCTTATCTATCCTGACGTCGAATGCCATATGCTGACCGACATAGTCTAGTCGGGCAGGGTCGAAAATAATCAGCGATAGTGTATTGGGGTTTATTGGTCGAGCCTGTCCTCGCTGGACAGGTAAGAAACGACCCTTTCTTTTTGATCAGAGTGTACGGACGACCAGCCAGGCGAAGGTCGAAACGTGACAGTAAATTACATTTTCAGATTACACGTCGCGCGAGCGCGCGGGGCCGTCCCTCATGGATTATATAGCTGTTCGCCACGCCGACCATCCATCCATCCATCCATTTTGTCCATCCAAGTCGAAGACGATGCGTTCGTTCTTCGGCAGTCTCGCGCCGGCTGTCGTTCGCAGCGCCCGCTCCGAGGCTTCCGTCCGCGCCGCCGCGTCTTCCCTCGAATAGTGACAGCAGCTCCAAAAACACCGTTCGACTCCTCTTCATGCTAAATCACGCACGCGTGCCGTTGCCCCGGCCGAGTAGTCCGCCGCTTTGTAAGTAACCGTAGAACGTTGTCCGCGGTTCCTTCGATTCGCCACGCGAATCGTCCCGCCGATTACCAGCTGTTCCTAGCCGCATTCTAGAAATCACGCTCCGCAGGTGTTTATACCGTTAATCTCGACTGCATCACTTGTTCCTGTCCGGGACTCGTTCTTCCCGTCATCGTGAACTCGCCAACGTCTCCGCGATGATTTCCAATCGAACTTTCAATCATTTGCATCGTCTCTCTGAACGCACCAGTGTCAAATATACAGAAAAGTAAAGAAACATTAAAAAAATCGATTTTTTTATTCGATTAACTACGATGCACTTTACAGCATCTCTTCTTGCATTAAAACAGTCGATTTTGAGTACATCTGAAGGACATGGGGGGCTAGGTCAAGGTCAACGTAAAGAGTTAAGCTAATTACAAGTATTTATTTTTCAGAAACCTCGTCGAGAAGGGAACCAACATACGACGGCTGTCAGAACCATGGATTCCCACGATGGAAAATCGAAGTCCACCGACAGTGGTCCACGGTTAGATCTACGTGGGACGCCGCGAGCCATAATCACGTCAGGTGGGCAGACACCAACAAGTATTTGGAGCGCGACAGTGCTCTCTGAACGCGGGCTGAACGTTCTGCGACGTAGTCGGCGAGGATTCCCCCGTTACCTAATGGAACGCGAACGGCAAATCAAATTAGCGGCGATTAGGTCGGAAGGTTGGCCGCGGAGCAAGGTCGTCGCGGATCGAAAGGCGGATCGTATAGTCTTCTACCTGCGTGTCGCGATCTCGCTTTTTTAACGGGTACTCTGCCTGCTCTTTAACGCCAATTTTAAAAAGCTATCGCGGCACGGAGCGTGTTAAAAGAATACAACATTATTGGCTTATTAGTAAACTGCGGATCTTTATGCATTTATGAAGAAATTTAATTTTGTGTGAAATATAAAACAGTAAAAGATTAGAAAAATTTAATAATATGACGAAGTCATTGAGGGATGAAATGAATTTTTATGTTATTCCTCCTTCCCACAATAAATACAGAACATTTTTAGTTTGCATAAAGATCCGCGGTCTACTTATTAGAATCGACAGTTTCTCATTCACTGATGGCAATCCTTTTTTAAGCGAATTAAACACGACGGTCCCTGATGACCACCGTGGCAGGGAACGTGTTCAAAATGAGAGAGTGCACTCGCGGGCATTAACGGGATAGGCAGAAGGCCTGGCAAGAGCCGGCTTGAGAAAACGCGAAAATGCAGCCGGGGTGCAATGCGTTTTTCAAACTGTTCTCGCGGCAGCAGCGTGGGGAGGGTTAAACGCGACGAAACAGCGAGCGCGCGGACGGTGGAAGGAAGAAAGGAATGACGGCCAGGAGAGGTCACTCACGGGATAATGTGCCATGGAATGGCACGAACGTAGCCAGTTCGCATTGAACTGCCGAATCGCGCGGATCGGATCGAGTCGCGTCGAGTCGAGTCGGATCGGAACAACTCCGCTCACTCGTTTGCGCTAGCTAGTCTGTTCTCGCTGTTTCGCCCGTTACCGAGGCTGTCCGGTCAAAGCGTTTTACGGTTCGCCAACCGGGGACCAGTGGAGACTAACATTGGATACCTATGTGCAGGTGCGACCGACGATTCGATCCTTACAGCCCGTTCTGTGTAGCCTCGAGGGACTATGCTCACGGAGGAAGACGTGCCTTTGCTCGAAATTCATCTGTTGTAATCAATTAGAAAATCTAAAGGACCACTCTACGGTTCTGTCCTCCGCGAGCAATTTATTATGTTGGTGCGAACATTCGGGCACAAATTTTTGTTCTGACTGAACAGATAGCATGATGGGTGGCTAGATGGTCAACAAGACTCTCTTGTTCGCCTTAAGAGAACCCGCAGAAAATTGTCAGGGTTCAGAGACTAGCCTAGCGAGACGGTGCAAGAGCACGTAGGCCGATTGGTGTTCCTAGCACAAAGTGTAGGCCAAGGAAAAAGTCTATCACCGCCACACCCTGCGGCAAGAAACGAAAAGCGTCTAACGGCGATTGTAATTCCGTCTACGCGGTCTCTGTCTGGTCTGCGAGCCGATTCGCCCGAGTATGAGAACACGTTTTGAATTTCGTCTGCTGGTCGCTGGAACGGTGCTTAATTAATGCAGCTGGCGATATATCCATTCTCTCCAAGGTCTATTTACGACGGAGACAAAAAAGTTAATACCTCTGCCTGCCCGGCGGACAACTAGACGGATCATGCGTTGGAGGAGACTCGATTAATGCAGAGGCACGTTGATTGCCGCGTCGATCGTATATGTACAGCTGCGACAATTCTCCGGGTATCTTTAAAAATTCATTTTATTCGTGATACAATTGCTTGAAGAATGTAAATGGTTCAAGAATGAATCCCTCCGAGAACCTTTAACTCTGCAACTCTGAACACAATGATTAATTACTTTGATTTTTTGAGATTTTGGGGGATGATCGCTCGGGAGTCAACGTGTCAACAAGCCGGCAGTGCGCATTGCTCCGTAACGAACGTGCGAGCGAACTGTATCGCATTCGAAATTCACGTGCTCGGGAATCGGGGAATTTGTCAGTTCGCCAATTATGTAAGAGAGCACGCGATTCGAGGAACGATCCGCGCCAGGAGGAATTCCAGTTCCCATCGCGAGCGCGCGGCTCGCAAACAGCCGTGAGTAACCGGTCGTGTGTGCACGCGGTGTGCACAGGTTCTGCGTGCACAGATCCTCGCGGAGTGGATGTATCTTGTATCGTTATGTATCACGGCAGCAGCACGAAGGCGCGAGCGGTTCTACGCGCACGTTTATTAATTCTTCTGCGAGCGCACGGTTCGTTTACCCGTTTGATTATGAATTACCGTTGCCTTCGACGCTTCCCTGGCCTGCACACCGTGCGCTGGAAACCGTTCACCTCTGCTGCCGGAAAACAGAGACGTTCGCCGAGCATAACGACGCCGTGCGCACACCGTTAACGAAATTTTCTATCGTTAGAATCATTTTCGAAACCATTTGCCGCACGCACGAGGAGGGAACGGCTTTGATCCATGTCGAGTTTCACCGTCCTTAACACCTTGCACTTTCTTTACATCTACAACGATTAGAAATTTCTCTTTTGTTGTTCATGATGTACGAACGTGTTAATGACCAGAAAAATTACGCATGTAAATATACGCGCTAATGATGCAAATAAGCTAAAGGATCGACTGCCTCGTTTGAGTAAAATTGTATCAATGCCCGTAGGATGGCCTTCCGCGAGGAGACCGCGGTAGTGTATCATTTAAAATCTGTAATTTGGTCGGGCAGTGCCCCGAGACGGAATTACAGTCTCCCATGGTATTCTGATTTCCATCACGGAGTTCTGTATCACCTTGTGTATAGTGGTTTAGCGTGCGCTGTGTTTGAGCGGGGCACGAGTGCAGGGTGGTACTTACGTACGTATGTACAGAACGTAGTTACGTACTGGGCATGCATCTTTATTATTGGCCGAGAACCCGTACGAGCGGGGCTAGGGTTCGATGAACCTTTACAACTACGTATACGGGTCGCGTACCCTTCTGATCGAGCCTCGCTGAAAATCGCTCGTTCAGCATTGCTGCAGCACGATCGCCGCACTTTTCGTGCCTGGAATTATTCAAACGCTGGTCCAACAATGTTGCTCGCGTCCTCGCCAGGGAACATTACGAAATTGTATGAATAGGTCATTTCACGAACTGAATCTGTCCCTCGGTGTCGAATTATTGACACAGGGGTTAAAGATCGATGAAATAACAAGGTGAACAGTTATTTTTCGATGTCTTTTTGTTGACATCGATGAGCTAACATTTACATCTTAGGTTTCTAGGTTATGTGTTTCGTATTGAAAACATGAAAGTTTTACGTACAAGTAACAGAACAGTATAACTTATTTCAGGAAAACCCTATGAAGTTGACACGAGGGACATACGAGGGTTAATCAATTGCACCGGGGCTCGAACAGTTCCGGACCAATCTGTAATCGCTCGACGACTGTAATCCTAACGATGAGAAAATAGTTCGGAAAGGGCACCGGTTGCGCCCGGAGACCTCGGCGTGCACTGTTATCTGTCTTCTCTGCGAATGACATGTTCTCGAGCGTGTATCTATATATGTATTGGACTTATCGCGACCGATTCGTTTCTTATCACGCGCCACCTGAAATTCCATCATCTTCGTGTGCAGTCGTGCAGTATTACTTAGACCGCGTCCGCGAACGATTCCAAGCCTGCACGACCGTGGTACAGTGTTAGGGATAATGATCGGATGTGTTCAGTGCAGCTGAGAGATTTAGAGCGGTTCCTCAATTCTCGTGAATCATCAGCGTGTGCCGTCACCGCTAAAATGATCCGGCAATTACTGGACGCTTTAGGAGGATCCACGGTACGGCCGTACAGCCGAAATGCGGGACCCTGTCCTTGTCCACGATATATTTCTAGCTGTTCCGTCTATTCCCGTGATTCCGGCATAGGTGCACACCTCCACCTACGTTGCAACGCACCGGTCGCGGTCTCGCGTTTCCGAGTGACGTCCTTCGTTTCTATAATTATTTGCCGCATGTTTCGTTTCTAGCCGCAAAAACAGATCGAATTATGCTCTAGTAAAAGAAGATATCCTCTCAAGGATGTCACGGTTGCGGTTTCGTCGCTTCTCCTACATGTATACCGTTCGCGCAGATCCTTATTTATTTCAGCGATAATCGTACGCCTATTTTGTTAACACCAGTTTCTAACAATTGGAATTTGTCTCTTTCAGGCTCGAAGCGGAATGCCCGCGGAATCGGGCGGGCGGACATCCTCTAAACGGACGACAGGATCAGTACAGATCGCGGACAAGTCCGTTAAAAATCGGTAAGTTACTCGTTTACCCCGTAAACAGAGTAATAGAACACCTGGACTATTTGCTCTTGTTTTTTTTTGTTCCCGCTCCGATGCCTACGCGTTGCGAAACCCTATGAATCGGAATCTACGGCTTATCTTACATCTGTTTGTTTTGGTTGGCTAACGATGTCTAACAATTCGAGTTCAACACGTACAAAATTGTTCGGATACTTTTTATATATCTCATTGTCGCAATCATGATTTCACTTTTGTGTAATCACACGTAAAAGATCGTATCATAGATCAGTTTGTCGTTGACAAATTATTATCTCGTATGATCAACTCGTTTCTTAGCGTGGATCAGAACCTGCATAGTAATGAGCTTATGTTTGTTTAAGCAAGAGAAATTAATTACTTCGTATAATCTAGAGAAAAACAAATAAAATTTACTTTTAGACCTGATATTCAGAATTTCCTGTCCGATCAGCGTTCGTGGTGCAGGTTCTGTTTTACCCTCGCATGAGGTAAAGTAGGACTTCGATGTTACCACAAGATGCCAGCTTGTGGTAGATGGCGCCACGATCACCGTTTGATGGTGCGACAACAGTTATCGATGAAACGTTTGAATTTCCCTGGAATCGAAGACGGGATAGCGATTGCAATCGTAATTGGCTTACTCGAGCAAAGTTCGCCTCGTTTGTCACGTACTCAGAAACCGGTCGCGCAATTATTTTTCGAGAAATTCCGTTATCTCCTTGTCACAGTCATTGGCGTCGCTTTCTCCGCGCGAAACGGTCCTTTATTCTCCCGTTGTACCTGTAGCAACTTCGATTTCTATCAATGCACGATTTAAATTCGAACGACCACCGGCGAAGTAAATATCCAGTTAAAAGTTAAATAATTGGCCGAATGCTATGGAAATTGAGGGACGAGTCGAACATCGGGGATATAGCTCAGTGGTAGAGCATTCGACTGCAGATCGAGAGGTCCCCGGTTCAAACCCGGGTGTCCCCTAATTTTTTTTCCTACATTTTTCTCTATGAAATTCGCTGATTATCGTCGGACGTATCGAATGAAAATTGTGCACATTCTCTAGCTTGCTATAGGAACAGTGGAATTAGAGTGGGGCATTAATTGCATAGACTAAAATGAATTTCTTCTTTCTTTTTAGTGAGAAGCAGTACATTCGTAGAATATTGAGAATATTATCTACGCTATTTGCGACGTGAAATCGATCCGATTTACGAGATCGTCGGTAGTAGACGGCTCGAATGACAGAGGGCATTGACCAGCGGTCAGCTGTTACGCTGACCTCATCAAGCTTCTCGATTTATATCGCAATCGTTCGCCGCGATAAAACCGTTAAAACTGGTGTTCCACGTTTCCGAACGCACGCTCGCCGTGAATCCAGTACAACGAGCAACTATCGTCACCGGTTTTAACGCCGCTAGTTGTCAGAGCACGAGAAAACCCGTCGAATTCGATGCATAAGGAACGGTGCGTTACCAAGCGCCCCTTGGCTTATGCAACCGGCGCGATGCCTGAGTAAAAAGGTTGACCCGCCTACGCGGCGAACAATCTTGCGCCGTGTCTGGTTATTCGCGTCGCAGTTTTTCCTCGAGAATCTAACGACGTTGTTCTCCGTGGCTCATGAATATTCAACGCGCAGCCTCTTACTATGTGTTACCCGTACGATGATTTTTCACAATGGCCGTCGAGACAGCCAGTAAACAGCGGACTAAAAATGCAAATCGTTTTCTTTGTTGAGAGATTTGAAACCCGTCGCTCCAGCTACTATGTTCGCTACGGTGTTACGTTATTTACAACCGCTTTATCTTCCGCGTTACGTCTTCGCCCGGCGATGTTACGCAATGCGATACTATACCGCGCCTACTATACTGCCCATGCAATCCATCGCAGCATTCGTACCAATATTAGCTCGCTATTTTTATTACGATCACTATCTTACGAGATCTTTATAATTCAATTATACCTACCACGATGATTCATCGATGCCTGCTGTGTAATAATTCATCGCATTTATCATTTCAACTGCGCCTGCAGTATTAATTGCGTTAACGCCAATTGTGCAAATAATTGCAAGCGGCACAAGCCATATCCCGGCGACTATTCAACGATCGCGTATTGTAGTAGCTCAGGTGCGCATACCAGAGCAAAAGCGTGGCGTGGCCTTGAGCCGGCCACGAGTCCCAAGATTTCTATCGAACGGCGGCTAACGGTGATCTGTCTCGCTGTGGATTTCAGATCCAAGTCGGAATCAAGGCCGGCGTCCGGTGCTGGGAGAAAAAGGGACGCGATCACGTCGCTTTTCAGCCCGAAAAGGCCAGCGAGCAGGAAAGCGAAGCATGCTAGCGACGGACACCTGCCGAGGATAGGGGACCCGCTAATAAGGTGAGTTGAACGCCGCTCGTATTTGGCAGAATGACGCGATCACGTTTCTCCAGGAAAATGCACACCAGTTCGATCCTCACGAATGGCTCGAAGAAAAGAAAACAGGAATGAAATTCTACCGTGGTCGCGGAGTTCGAATCCCGCCGACACCTCTGGAAATATTTCCAGTGAATCCACCTGAATAAACTGTAGGTCCCGTCGCTAAGAAATAGACTGCGAAAGTTTATGCAATTTGCAATTTTTCGAGACGATTTTTACGAATGGGGAACCAAATAAATATTATTCTCAGTGGTGGTAGCCTTTGTAGATCTGAAATACATCAAAATTTGACTAAATTCTGTTGAAGGATATAATCTGACATTTCTTGAAAATGTTTCAGCAGCCATAAATGCATAAAGATCCGCAGTCTAAATAAAGAAAGAAGAAAGGGAATGAAATTCTCACTGCGCCGAGAGACAAGTATTCTGTCGCCGAGGAAGACGCCCGACCAGTCGCAACCGTTCCCAATTACTGCCACCGTTAATTACAAGCTCTCTCGCGCCGGTCATCCGTTGCATTTTCTAGATTCGCTCGACCTAGAAAAGTGGAAGTCTAGTATAGCGCGTTTCGAAGCCCCGTGCACCAACCACTTTCTCCCCAGCAGCGTTCACAGTAGGATTCTATCGGGGCGTTCTTCCACGAGTCTCATCGCGAACGAGACATCTCCCTTCCGAGCGGGCCAGTCTCCTCGAAAAACCACCTAACCGTCGCGAATCAACGACCAGATGGATTAAACGACGTCAATTGGTCGGCGGGGAGAGATATGTCCCGGTGACTTCATCCACCGATTCGTTGCTCGTTAATCTAACTAACGCTGCGAGCTAAGGCTGTATTACCTCGAGCTGATGTAATGCTTCATTGATAAGCGCGCAGCAATCTTTACGCGAACGCTACCTGATCGAGGTACCACCATCTTCTTCGCTTACGTCACAATTTCTTCTCCTCTGATCTCTCAGCTTTGCCTCTCCTGTTGTAGGGACCCAGAGAAGCTCTTCTTCGAAGCTTGGAAGATGGCAGAGTCTGTGACTGGTTCTAGACAGTGAGGACTCGGTGATCTTCAAAAGGTGAACCTGCGGAGACCGCCGCTTTCATTCAATCTGAATCAGTGAAATAGGAGAAATTTTGAATGTCATCTACTCAATTTTGCTATGAATGCATATAGATCCGCAATCTATTTATAGCAAATCGAAAGATCATCGAAATTGGAAGATAGGCAGCTGTTCTGCAGGTTCACCCTTCAAAGTAGCACACAAGACTTTTCGTCATTGAACGTTCCTGGCGTGAGCCCGGGACCAAAGATGATCAGGATCAGATAGGCTGCAAGTTGTCTCGGGGACTCGGCAACTACGCGTTTCTGTGTCCGCATAGCGCGCACGTGTCTCCTCAGCTTAACGACGTCTGCTCTTCTTGTTACTTAATTAGAGGTCGAGCACGCCGGTTCTCGCGGAGCCCGGAGTGTTGGCGACCGCTCTCTCGCCAGACCGAGTAGACCGACGACCCACTCTGACAATGAGACCGGCACTCGGCCGCGGCGCGGCGTCGAACGACCTACATACCCAGTGAATCAGAAGTCAATGAGCGACCCGATGCGCCGCGCTAACTCCGTTTGGAACTGTTTTGGAACGGCTCCACGGGCGACCGCGAGCCGCTACCGAATTTGATCCGTGCCCATCCCGTCGCTCACGCTGTCACGATCCTTATGGGACACGACTCCCCGTTGGCTGACGCCATCAACTTCCAGCTTCTCGTCTTCGGCAATATACTGCTCCAAGGATCTGATTTCTGACCCGCTATAACTTTGTATAAAAAGATCGTAGATCACTTCTTGAATAGTCATTGTAAAGGGCAGACTTCCCGCTGTAAGACAAGAAAATATTTTTAAATATTTTCAGTGGAGCAGTGTGTTACGAAGTCTGTTCTTTTTACGTGTTCCCATCGCTCTTCAAACCGTGAGATAAAATGTATCTGCGCTTGGTAAATTGAACAAGTATCGTCAGATCTAATGGACTATTAGCGGCTAAGCGTTCGCGAGCCTAATAGCCGGCACCGATGAAACCGTGCGAAAAGCGCACGGTATCGTCCCACAGAAATATCGGGACAGCGAGAAGAGTACAGGGAGAAGAGGAGTTATTAAAATAGAGTGCGAAGAGGCTGTGAATGGGATCAAGGCTGACGCCAGAATACACTTTCGCCGCGGTGTCGTCGTGACCGTCGAACATTCGGACCGACTTATCCGGGTCTAGAGACCTCGGGAAACTCTCTGGAAGCACACGACCGCCATTATCTCCGAAAGAGAAGAAGATACGGTTATCGCCAGGTGTGTCGTGCGCGGTTTCGGATAAAGGATTTCTGCGAAGGAACCCGCCGAGAAATTCGAACCCGAATAATTCCTAATCTACCGAGTGTCGATAGACTTCGGCAGCGTTTCGCAGAAGATCAACTAACAATAAGATATCGTGACTTCTGTTTTAGAGGAGGGCTCTCTAATCGGCGTTTGCCTCGACGTTAGTCACAGTGCAAACGACGATCGTTTGCGCAAATAAACCGCGGAAGAAGTTTCCGTCGCGTTCCGGAGGCTAGATACATTAATAAAGCAGCGTTAATCGGACGAGAGACCGTGAGTCGCTGCGCTCGAACGACTCGGCTGACGTCATGCTGCCCCGTTCTTTTAATCCCTATTTTCTCTGGTGCTCGCGACCAACTCTCAATTGACTTTGCCCTTATTCAAAGGCCTTCCAGCCCGGACTCCGACCAATGCTCGACACGATGCTCGTCTGACTTCTTAACGTGCTTTCATTCATTCGGGGACGGTGATCCCTGAGTGGCTCTGTTGGAGTCCTGCCAATAGAGAAGCTCCCACTGTCCACGAAGCTATGTCTTTGATTTTCACCGCTGGTACATCTGCTTTCTCAGTGTACTTTGCTTGCATTGATCGTTCGTTGTCCAGAATGCTGCCAATAAGTATTAGCTACCTACTCAGATAGCACAAAGGATGCTTGTCTAGATATTTAGCTATCTTGTGATCATTGATGAAGCTAGGATGACTTCTTTAGAACGGTTGGAACGAGTCTGAGAACGCAGCAGCAGACTCGCGCACGACTATCGCATAGATAGCCGCGTGGAATATTAATCGAGGTATGAATAACGCCGGTCAGACATAAATAGTTGCATGCATCGATCAGTCTACGCGTCTACACCGCCATTGATATTTATCCGGCGTTCGAGCCACGAACGAGCGCGCACACAGAAAATACTAACGTAATCATACACTGCTCCGGACAATTAGGGGATCTGTAGTAGAGTGATTTGATGGGACAGCGAGACGGACCGCCTTGAATGCTGATTACCGAACCAAGAATACACTCGGACTCGTGACCAGAAGACTCGGGAATGACTTGCTGTGTGTGTGTGTGCAAGTTGCAGTCCTAGTTCAAGATCTTTCTTCTTTAAACTCTCTTACTGCTGATCATTTCATTTGTAAAACGGGAAGCTGTGCAGCGAATCCCATAACTCGGCTAATCAGCTTCCACTGATCTGAGCTCACAAGCTCTCTTGTCAGAGAGTGGCGACCTTGTCCAGTTAGACCCCGGGTCCCTGACCCCAACCGGTCACAAAGGTAACCCTTTTCCTCGTCCACCTAATCTGCATCGGTCTTCGGGCTGGAACAGAGAGACGCTATTCTAACAGTTCTCGTTTTTAGGCTGGCCGCGATGAATCATCGAACAACGAGAAAAAGAGGAGCACGCCGCGGCCGGGGACTTTCGCAACACCCAGTACAATGACTCCATTATGAACAGAGAGCCCTATGATCCCGGGTCTTGTCCCGGGCGGGTCGGTTTCGACGATATTTCGGACTCGTTATCCGCCGGAGCGCGCATTTAGACCACGGTCTTATTTTTTCACCGACGTTGAACCGCGCCGGCCTCCGGTCCAAAGATACTCCCGATGACGAAAAACGTCGCGCGATATTTCTATGAAATAGGTGGAGTTTATTCCAAAATTGCCAACCACAAAATGGGTTCAACCGAGCTGAACCGGTTCGGCTCGTAATTTTAAATTACATTATTTCTAATTAATAACGTATAATTAACAGAGGCACGGACTTTGTCCAACTACTCGCGATTCCGGCCCACAGTGCGCCGGGCAGACTCATATTTCCGCTAATCCCGTGGAAAAAGTGCGACGCTGCATACCGGTTCCGCGAGCGGACACGTGCAGCACAGCGTCCCTCTGCGCACGCCGCGACTGCAACTGCAGCGATAGTGTCGCGGACACGGGACCCATTACGGCGAACAAGCCGGCTTTACGAGCCTGTTAGATTATGACGCGACACGATCAGGTGTATCGGCAGCCATTCGCGCCTGCAAGTTAGTACCGGTGTCGTTTCCCTCCTCGTGGAATCGCCTATGGTGTCGCATTGCACCACCGGGAATCAGATTTTGCCTAGCCGTCGATTCCTCCGCTATCCCCCCTGCTGATCTTCGGTGATCGCCTTGACCCGGGTCACCCGGTATACTCGGCCGTTCGTAGAACCCACTGGATCGTTGGAAAAATTACAATTAAGATCCAATTTCAACGTACTTCGCATTTGTATCAAGATTTCGTTCAAGATTCTATTTCTACCATAAGTGGTACATAACAAACAGTAGATTCAGATGACAAATCATCTAACAGCCTTCCAATGATTCCAGATTCAGATTGATGCAGTCGTGATATTGGTCTCTCCAGATTCTACAATCTCAAAGGCAGCTTCATCTTGCCCCTGTTTATCCAGGCCTACTTAAATGGTATGGAGCATCATCAATGAAGAATTTCTGATAAAGCAACGTTCCCTGAAGTGCTCTATTCACAGATTCACAGTCCGGCGAGACTTGTAAACACTGAGGGTTATCTTATCGCGTTCTCAATGGGTGTGTAGCAAAGATTGAACGTTGATATCAACAGTCAAGCTTCAGTTAGCATCGTTCGGCTCTAACTCATGAGCAGCGTTACCAGTCGATATGTATTCCCCTCGAAATGCTTCCTCCTCTACCACTAAACCACTCGATTCTCCTCGTAGCGGGAATAATGTGACGTCACGTATCCCCTCGTGCAGAGAATCGAGCCACATTTAGCGGTAGAGGGGAATATACACCGTCTGGCAACGTTGCTCCTGAGAGTCAGGACTCGGGATCGGAGCATAAAGTCATCCAGATGATCTGGGACAAAGCACGAGGATTCCTAAAGCTGTGGCTCAAAGTAGAAAGCCTTCTAAAGCTCGGGACCAAGGTCTGTCACCCTTATAGCTCAGGAATGTGTCGCTGCTAGCTCAGGAATGCGAAGTTAACGAGACAGGAGAAGAGTAGCTAAGAGAATGTGTTTTGTAGGGGGTCGGATCGGTCGTGTATCGTCCCTGAAACAGTGAGACTCGGTTCGTAGCAGGTAGTCCAGTGTCCCGGAGAAGTTCTGGCCACCGGGTACATACCATATGTCGACCGTATGAGAAAACTGGTCGACGGTGAGACGTCTGCAGATTCCGTGGCCTCCTTAACCAGCTTCTACTTCCCTTCCCCAGCCTCGGCGCTTGTCTGACCATCCTCCATCCTCCGCGGAGTATGTACTCGTTCCCAGAGTGCCGGGACTCGGGACCAGGGGCCGGGGCCGGGGCGCACAGGCTGTCTTAGCCCCACCAGCTCTCCCGCGGCAATTATCCCTCTTTCTCTTCATCCTCCGCGTTTCTTCTCTCTCCGCTGCTCTGCTCGGTCGTCTGAAAAATCGACCAACGAGACGAACGATCGAGCCGCATCACCGGCCCAATCGAATGCCCACCGACTTCACCAAACGCTGGCCCCTTCGTGCCTTCCTGCAAAACTACGGAAATCAGTTTTTCGTTGAATCCCGAAAACAACGTGGACGTGAAATAATTTTTGAAAATTCTCGTCCGTATTGGATCATTTCTTAGAGATTTTTATTGGGTTGTCGGGAAAATCATGACGTATTTTTGGGTAATTTTCAATCAATAATGTATTGGCCAATCCGTCATTATTTTCCCGACGACCCAATAGTCCGGATTCGTAATCAGCGACCTTGGAAATCATATATCACGAATTTTCAATCAAATCCGTGAGCGTCTTCAGGTTTTCGCCACGTTTTAGGGATTTGGAACCATTGTGGGACCCCGTGGGCCCTTTCTGTCAACACAGCGAACGGCCAAGCGGAGAATCGGCTACTTCATGGGCAGTCTTCTACACTCTCCCGTGAAATACTTTCCATCGTTAACAAGAATATCAAGCAGATTTTTATGGCCGTAAAAGCTGCACCACTTTCCACGTTCGTAATCTGACGAACTGACGAACTACATTCTGTTCTGAATTTTCTCAGAGATATACACCTCGCGTCCTCTTATCGAGGCGAACGGAAAGAGCGTTTGCTCCGATTGGAGAAACCCGGCAGAATCTTGCGTAAGAGAAATTTCACTTCCTCGATCGGATGAAAACTAGCCTCCCCCGATTGGCCCCATCTATCCTCGTAGGTCGATAACGATCCACGAGGCTCGCTGGAATGCCGGAAACCCATCTCCCAAATGGACCGGGCTGAGTCTCCTCGTCGTTACAGTATCAACGTATTTTTCCGTCGTCATTCGCTCGTCGTGCGTTAAAAATGCTCAGCTGTGAACTTCCCGCTGTTCTGGGAACCCCTGGGACCTACCCTCATCCCCCATTCCGGAACGTGGACATTTTATTACTTTTCGTTCTCACATTACCCGGGTTATTCTCCCTACCCGGGAGATTTCTCAAACAGATTTATTTCTTTGGGTATACATTATAAAAATATGACTCAAAATTTGCATAGATATCTTGACACTGGAACGGTGATTCTAAGGCGCCAATAAAAATTGCTACATTATTGTTTGAAATATTTTTTACACTGTTAATTTTGTTCGTATCTAATAAAGTACTAAACATTCGTATATATATTACGAGAAGAAAACATATAGAAGGGAACTGTTCTCGGTCGAAAGAAATATTTCGTGTTGGAATTAAAATAGCTTCGAGCGCAAATGTCAAAAATCTTCCCAATTTATTCATGCAGGGCGGCCGGAACGGGCCTCACGGTCGTACAGCCCTGCGCCTACTGTCACGAGAGCGTGGTGGGGGCAACGGCCGTAGTGGGGGTAGTCTCTCGAGTTTCGTCGTTTCGCGTTCAGTTACCGATGCATCCTCGAGGGTTGAGCATTGTCCTCGTTCGTTCGTTTCTGTCGCGGCTGGTTCGCTCGATCCTTTGAAAGTGAAACAACCGTGTCGTGCAGTGACGTTCCCCGTGGTGCGTCGAAAATGAATCTTTCGGGTGGCGCTCGGTCGATCGCGAACCTGTCTTGGTCGTTCGACACGTTCGAGTGATTCCTGTGGCCGATCGTTTTCTTCGAGCGAGTGTCGTTTCCCCGTGACATGACCGACTCGGGACTCGGTCAGGAGAGTGCGAGAACGTTTCCTGAACGGGCGACTACGTGACGAGTGCGAGAGGCGGCCGCGCGGTCGTAGATCCGCCGTAGTGCAACAAGTGGTCGGATGCTGAAATGGAAACGCGAACGTGGTTGGTTAGTCGTCCCTCGTTCTCGGTGGATCCGAGTGGACCAGCGTCTTCCTCGTTCGTTCAGTGATTCTGAGAGAATCCTTGAAGCCGGGACGAAAGTGGCTCGAGGTCGCAGCGCGACGTCTCGCGTGTATCTTCTTCGGATTCTTCGGTGACCGATCATCTCCTCTCGCCCCACTCCGTGCGACTTCGTCTTCCGAGAGATATTCGGTGTTTCTTTTCCCGTGAAAGTGGTCTGCGACTCTCTCTTTTCTTTATAGACAGATCCTGTGTGAGAAGTAACGTGATAGTGGTGATAGCGATCGTCCGTAGGACTCGTCCTGACAGTTATCGGCCGAGCGAGCCAGCCCAGGGTGGACTCTGAGATGAGTCTCTTATCGACCGGGATCGCGTTTTGCGCGTCCTGCCCTCGTCCGCGAGGATCGAACGTGGTCGAACAATTCCTCGGGACGTGTCCTCCTCCGTCCTCCAGCATAATGTTCTCCGAACGAGCGTGACCGAGAGCGAAAGACTCCGTGTCACCGAAATCGAGTCCCCCGTAATCTATCCCCCTCCGTGTGTGTGTAGGAATAATGAATTTACGATTGAGTGCCCAGTGAAACGGTGACGGTCGACCATGATGAAGTTCAAATCGCTGTTTCGCAGAGGACAACAAAACCAACCGGCGCAGCAACAGCAGCAGCAGCAACCGACGCAGCCGCAACAGCTACAACAACAACAACAACAGGAGCAACAGCACGTCCCGCTGCGGCAGGCTGCCAGCGCCTCCTCGCTCGAAGCAAAGAACGAGAACCCTCCCGTGGGGAACTGGGGCTCCCTCGGTAAGGAAGGCTCCAAAGGGAACCCGAAGGGGAACTACAACTCGAAGGGACCCGCCAAGGGGTCCAGGATGCAGGAGCTTGAGCGCGAGATCGAGGTGTTGCGCAAGGAACGCGGTCGGCTCGAGTCCAATCTTAGAGAGGCGTCCTGCGACGCTCAGAATCTACGCGAGCTGCAAGCCGAACTCGCTTCGATCAAGGTAAATCCCGTGAAACACCGTGAAGGGTGGCCTGGCGAATCGGTCGCCCTCGATCACGAACAAGCGTCGCCCTAACCTAGATGAAAACGTCACCCTGGCCATGAAACCGTCGTAAATCGTCAGAAGCATCTATGATCGACGTTCAAAGACTATAAGCCATGCAAACTGGTACATGAAATTCCGTCTTAACTCGATATTATAGTGCAAAGGGTTAAAGAAATGTCTATGTGGTTACTGTTTACTGCAATTGATGCCGACAATTTTTATTTTGCATATAGTGATCATTAGACTGCGGATATTCATGCAAAATCAAAATTGTCTGCATCGATTGCAAGAAATGGAAACTAAATCGAATGTTATTTCTTTCCATAATGATTTTAATAGAAGGGAAATCATATATTGACATCTTGAATTTTTTTTAAATTTTCCGACAATTTTGAATTTCATCTATTCAATTTTGCTATGAATGCATAATGATCATAATTGATCGGAGCTGTCTAGGAAGTTACGCCAGAGAGACTTCAATGACCGTTTACTCCGCGTTTAGCTCCCCCCTCTGTTTGGAGTCCGCGCGTGGTTCAGACTCGATCCTCCCACCTGAATCCTCTATCCCCGATGTCGCGTAATATCGTCGACCTTACAAGGAAAACAAACACGGGGAAACAGCGTCGATCGAGGGCGGTTTCGAGTCGCCATCGACCGACTGCGAGATCCAAGGCGAACGTGGGTGATCCGTGTTCTTTTTCTTTATTTCCTCTCGAGCCGAGCACGATATTACGAAAAGCGGACATTACGTAATCGGAGGCTGTAATCTCTTCGGCTCCGGTCCGCGATACCGAGTCATTTTATTGGCGGGAACGATGTATCCGAGCATTCTTCCTTTCCTCTTTTTATGATCGTCGCTTTCGTAAACTCGCTTATCGACTTGCAGCTCAGACAGGAAATAAAAAAAACGTTTGTAAACAGGCTTTTTATTGTAGTCTCCCGCGAAAGAAAATACAAACTCGAGCTCTCTCGTAATCGTTCGTAGAACCATTTGAATGTTTGCCGATCGGTCGATAAGAGAATCCTGTGTTTTGTTTTTTTATCGATTCGTGTTTGATTTGGATCAATTATTAAGCTTCAGAGTGCACGCGTTTATCCCGTTATCGTGTAATATCGAATCAGGCTAGCGACGAAGATTTCAAACATGTTTCTAAATACAATATACAATGTATATATTTATAAAAGTAAAACAATATTTTATGGAAAAATGCCGGCCCTAAAAAGGTTAACGTCGAAGTCCCGCGTACTCGAGCTTGAGGCAGAGGGCGTGAAGCGTGGGGATGTTTACGAAGGAAGGGAAAGCTTGTGAAGCGAAACGACCGCGAACGCTATGAAAAAACGTTGTCTCTCTTCGTCAACGGTAAACGACAAGGGTCACCTTGTTTTCAAAATTGTTTACGTTCGTACGGGGAATCGTGAGTGCACGGCTGTTTGCCTAGCCTCTCGAACGTTTAGTGAAACGCTCGCGGTAACGGTTTACAGACCTAACCTCGATCAGTGACACTTATCGCCCGCGTTTCTGGTCGGGATCGTGGAAAAATCGCTCGCCTTGAATCGACGAACGATTTCTCGGTATTGTCACGGTACACCGTGCAGCTGAGCATATCGTGTTTCCCTGTATCGTTTGACCCGAGTAATTAGAGTCTAGTCGGCCTCCATGTTCTCTTTTACATAAGCGATTTTCCAGGCATCGTGTGCTCTTTTTTTCCCCAAACAAAAATATATTTTTCAAACAATAATATAATTCACAGCTTGTAAGGAATTGAACTCTCGAAGTAATCATTTGTATTTTCTGCTTCGACACGTAGGAGCAGCACAGCTTGGAGCTAGAACGTCTGACAGAGGAGAACGAGACTCTCCGTGCGAGGCTTAGAGACGTTGCTCACTCTCCGTTGTCCGATTCGGAGAAGCAACAACTGCTGTTGGATGCGTCTAGACTACACAACTCTGCGCCGGCGTCCATAGCTATACCTCAAGATGAAGCTACTACCCCTATTACGTCCATGCCTCATGACAGCGCTCAGTGCACCACCCCGGATTGGGACAAACACTCTTCCAGTTCTGTATCAGAGGTTTCTGTCGCATGTCTGCAGGATAGGATATTGCAAATGGAGGAGACACATTATTCGACCAACGAGGAGCTGCAAGCAACAATACAAGAATTGAGCGACTTACAAGTACAACTTTAGAGCATGTGAACATCGATGCATCTGGTAACGATACAATAAACAATCATTTTTGGTTTCACCTTGCAGGCACAGCTTACGGAGTTGCAAGCCGACAACGAAAGGTTGACGGAGGAGAAGGATGTGCTCCTGGAATCGTTGTGCAGGCAAACGGAGAAGCTGGAAGACTCACGATCGAAGGTGGACACGTTGCAGGGCCTGCTGTTAAGGGAGGAACAGCCTCAAGAGCCTTCTAAAGGATATAACACGGAGAGGGAGCAGAAGCTAGTAGATCTTTTAAAGGTATGCACACTAACAGCTAGAATTGTGTTACTGTGAGGTGTACAGCAGCGTACTGACCAGATTCGTTGATCACAGAGCGCCCAAGAAGAACGGGAGTCGCTGCTACAGAAGCAGGAAGAGTTGACGTCGGAGCTGAAGGTTCTCCGAGCCGCCGCGGAGGTTAGTGCCACGGAAACGGAGCGACTAACGAAGTGCGTTCACCTGTTGGAGTCGACCGTAGAGGTAGCTAGCAATGAACGAAAGCAATTGGACATGGAGTTGGCGGAGGCCAGGCAGGAGGGAGCAAACAGGAGCATAGAGATTAGTAGGCTAGCTACCTTGCTGGAAAACGCTCGTGCGAAGATCGAAGAGTTGGAACAGTCTAGGCAGGTGGAGAGCAAGAGCGAGGCTGACGAGCTGTTGGACGCTGCGAGGAGGGAGAAAGACACATTAGAGACGCAGGCAGCGGCTCTTCAAGAGCAACTGGCTCGCTCGCATTGCGATCACGATCGACTTAAGGATCAATTTTCGCAGCTCCAAGAGGAACACAAAGTACAAATCATAATTGTAACAATTAATAGATTCTTTGAACAGGGATACTGATGTGGAATACATCTTGTAGGTAGCCCGTAACAACGCGAAATCGGCCATCGACGACTTAGAGTATCGGCTGGACCAACTGAAGGACGAACGGTTGTCCGTGAGCACCGAGTTGCAGCTCGTTAGGGATTCCCTGGCGGAATTACAAGCGCAATGTCAGAGGCATTTAGAAGATAAAAGGGAGCTGAAAGCTGCGTTGAATGAGGCGCAACGAAGGGAGCGCGAGGCTCAAACGAGACAGTACGAGTTGGAAAGAGCCTTGGCCGAGGAGCGGAAGCTGAGGCAGGAGGAGGTCGTCGAGTGGGAGCAGTTCCAAACGGACCTGTTGATGACCGTTAGAGTTGCGAACGACTTCAAGACTGAGGCTCAGAGCGAGCTGGAGCGGGTCGTGATGGAGAACAAGGCGCAGCGGGACAAGCTGAGAGCACTGGAGGCTCAGCTCGACAAGCTCAATAAAGGTAAGTGAGGTCGCACGGTCCCGAACCGAGATTTTGTTCCCGACGGACAGACGTTTACTTTTTTTAACATGCTCTTAGGGAAGCGTACAGCGTATTCCAGTTTATAATTTTCTTTTTGTTCGTCGCCGACGAGCCGGAGTATTAATTAATGCAATATCTGTTGTCTGTTTTTTTTCCAACTTTCATTCGGATGACAGCCAGCACTCCAGTCCCCCAATATAAGACATACGGTGGTAGCACGATCAAAAATAGTCGCAAACCTGCGAGCAATATATTGAAACGAGGCCGCACTATCGTTAAGAAGCGGCACGACTCTAAGAAGGGTATGTTGAGTATTAACACGTCGAACGACCCGGATCCGTGTCACACGGATAAAAACTCGGAACACGAGGAGCCCGAGGACTCGGTCACTCCTGAAGTAATTTGTTTAAGCACGGAATCGCTCGATCACGCTCGATTAACGGGTTCCAAGGAGCCCGTTCAATTGGACGAAAAGCTAATCTCTGGCAAAGAAATCGAATTCTGTCCTGCCTTCGATGTGGACAAGGTCCTGAGCGGTTTGGAGGATTCGCGCGTCTTACAAAATATCACGGACGATAGTAAGAGATCCGACGAATCGTTGAAGCGTTCAGAGGGTCATCCGAAATCGGATGTGACTAGCGCAGCTGCGAAATCATCCTTGCTGAAGAATATAAAAGGTATTCAGAATATGGGGAAGGATTCCTACGGCATTAGTATCTCGAATAGCAAATTTTACGTTCCTATGGATTATGTTTTCTCCGGCGTGGAGAACGTGATGGACGATTTGAAGTTCGAGGTGGACCCGGAGATGAGGAAGGTGTTACAAGAGTGTACTCGAAGTACCAACAGTATCGCGGAACAAGAATCTCGGACTTTGATTAACCCAGAGCTGGAAAAGGACAAGGAGAACTTGTCCGAAGAATTCGACACGACTCCCAAGTCGGAGGAGAAGTTCAACAGCGACGATTTTCTCAATAAAAAGCGCAAGTTGTTTCCGAACAAGACTGAGTCCAACACTGGTGGTGAAATCTCAAGTTTGGACATTGTTCCGAAGAGCAATATCTCCAGGACTAAATTGTGGAATAAAAATTGCTCCGTTTCTCTGGAGAGCATCGATCTCCGTGGGAGATCGAAAAACGATGAAGAATTGCTGGTCAACGATTATGATAATGTTAAGAGAAGTGCCATACATTACAGGAATAGGACAGACCAATCGTATTTGAGGCCGCAGAGTGTACCAGTCGAATCTTACTTATATAAGAATTCGGATATAAAGAAGGCTAACACAGAAGCCACTCGGAAAGAGAAAACTGTAGGTATTCTTTCTTCCTTAGAAAATTTGCCTACATCTCCGCTCGACTCGCCAACGACGCCAAAAGAAATGAATTTATACTCGAAGGAGAATACTCGAGGCTCGGACTCGCCATCTCCAACTCAAAAAATATCGGGTGAGCCGCAGAGGACAAGGAGCTTGAGTCTGTGCGAAGCGAATAGATTGAAACGTATACAGTTTTTGAACACTAATCTGTCCGAGTCCGCCGAATCGACTGTGGAGCAAATTGTGAGTGGTTCTGCGATTCCTGATGAGAAACAGTCGCCCGAGAGCGACGCAGATGTAAGCCCGAATGGCAAAGGCGGTCAGAACGATTCCTTGTTCAACGGCAAGGATAAGACTCTGATAGGGAGGACGTCGTCTTTAAGAGAAAAATTTGAGACGATCATTGAGGACGTGGAACTGAGACCAGGCCGGCAAATAGGTACAAAACGCGACCGTAAGTCGGCCAGTAGTGTGAAAAACGTGGTTGCTTGCATCGCAGAATTCGATCCCATATTGTCTGTCCTGGTTTCTTATACTCTAGCAAATGACACACCACCGAAGTACACCCTTCTCGTTTCTAGCCTCGACAACTCTTCTAGGTCCTACCTCTTACCACCTCACGTTGTTTCAAATCAGTAACCACCACCACACACGTTCTCTAGTGTTGTCTTCTTATCCATTTGCTTTATGTTTTTGTCCCTGGTCGTACCGTGCATTGGTATACAAGTCGTGTGTAAATACAGAACTGGTATATACGTATGAACTCTACGTTGAGAATCCGAAGACTCGAATGAGTTTCGTTCTAGCGTTTCTATTTTCTGTTTTTTCCTTCATTCTACTTTTTATTTCGTTATATTTGTGCTTATCTTTTGATTATATGTAATACATAGTGCTTATTGCTTTTCTTTTCGTTTTCTCGATCGACGGTCGGGTCCAGTAGACGGTGTCAACATTCTGGCAATGTTTCCAGCTAATCAGAAGGTGATACAACAGCCGCCGCAGAGGCCTGCCAGCACTCCGACCGAGACTCAACAGTGCGTGTTGACCAGCGTGCAACAGGAAATAGCAGCTCGACGAAAAGCGAATATTTCCAGGCAGGACTCGAGGCTATCGGTGAAGTGTTTGATCGAGAGCATCGAGAACGCCACCAAACAGGCTAAAGCAGGTAGAGTAAATATTTTACCTTGAAAGTATTACAATGATTAAAGCCTAGCAACTAATATACGATTTTGTAATTAGGACCGGGTAGTCGCAGCAGTTCTACGTCATCCCTGAACTCAATTGGAACGAATGACATAATGACATTGAAGGCACCGCTCAGGGATCAACAGCAGATCAATAACTTAATCTGCACGGCGAACTCGACGAATAACAATAAAACTCAAGCGGTGATGACGAGAAAGCCGTTGTCAGGTAACTTGAATCATTAAGTAGACACACAGTCGCTGCGCTCTTGAAGCTTCGCTGCTTAGTCACCAGATAAACATTTTGTTACGCGTGTATACACGTATGGGTTTACATATATCGTTGGACTGTATAACTCATTGTATATTGAATCAAGTGTATATTCCTGTGACACATAAAAACACACGCTCGCACGCTGTCCACGCTTGATTCGACCGAAAACATACATACGATAACAACAACTCAGCCACGTTTTCTTCCAATGATTCCAAACGCAGAGACCAAGTCAACACCTGTGGTCTTAAGCCCTGGTGAGCTGCTGGACTCTGCCGCTTTGAACGCCAAGGCGATCGACTTTGTGCGTCGGAACAGCGTGACAGACTTGTCGGAGCGCAAAGACCCACTTTGCGGACTGATTAAGAACGGAGGCTCGAAACGAAACGCATTGCTCAAATGGTGTCAGAACAAAACGTTAGGCTACCGGAATATCGATATCACGAATTTCAGTAGCTCGTGGAACGATGGCCTGGCGTTATGCGCCATCCTACACTCTTACCTACCACACAAGGTACCCTACGATACGTTGACGCCGGTAGAGAAAGGACGAAACTTCTCCATCGCTTTCTCTGCCGCGGAGAGCGTCGGTATACCCACCACTTTGGTAAGTTTGATGGGAATGAGCAGAGAGCTATACCGCGTTGTGTATCGTCGAATTCATTAATGAAAATCTGCTCCCTTTCATAGAACATAGGTGAAATGTGTCAATTGGAGCGACCCGACTGGCAACAAGTCATGACATACGTGACCAGTATTTACAAACACTTTGAGACGTAAATTGTTGATGGTGTGTGTGGTCGGTGTTCCGTGTCACCGAGGCGGGTCCTCCTCTCCATTCAATGAGAACAAGATCATCTAGTCAACCAAAAAGGAAGAAGACAAATTTTCTATAGGGCAAAATTTCGCGACGACTATTTTTTAATGGATCTTTCCAAGGATCGCTGGATCACAGCAGCACTGCCTACATCACGATTGCTGTTTTCAATCGCGATCGGCGAGCGATTCGAAGCAGAGTACTCGTTGGAAGACTAAACACCAAATGGAATTGCTTTTCGTTCTTTTACTATGAGACTGAGCATTTATATACACACGCATATATATATAAATATTTATATATATAGTATATTCGCTGTACAGTATACTTGTTCGGTAGTATATACGGTACTACGTATGATACGGTATACTGTAGGGCGAGAACAAGGACAAAGAATTAGAGGCAGGGATTTTGTAGAAACCCGCCAATCGGCGGGGCAAAGAGGAAACATGAGAATCTAAGCTTTACCGATGTCTTCTGCGCGTGAAAATGCATGCTTCAGTGCCTCCTTGGCAGAGCCAACTATATCGATTACATGCTACCGTATTGTGTGCAAAAGGATTTTTCTACGCCGCGCGGTCTTTTGCATGCTTTCTAAACGAAAAGAAAAGAAAAAAAAACAAAAGCAAACGAGTGTGTCGAGTATTTCCGTTCCTCGTACCGTGAGTATTTTTGTACTTGTATTATTTTTCGAGAAACTTTTTTGTAAAGTTTACAAAACCAATGTACAGAACGAAGCGCCTTAATTTAAAAGAAAAGCGACCTAATTTATTATATTAGTCAGGTTTAGTAGACTACGAGAAGCCGGAGCAGCAAATTTTATTAGAGAGCATCGTTTATGTTTCTATATACACTCATTCTCGAGATATATAGTAAGGAACGAACGAACGAGGATTAAGTTCTCTGTGATATAGCGAGAAATAGCCCCAAAACAGAGATAAAGGAAACGTTATCGTTATTGCTCTTATTATTATTATTACGATTATTATTATGATTATTACTACTACTATTAATATCATCCTCATCGTCATTGTTGTACCATTGTAGACAATATGCTGTCTGACATAAAACAATAAACTTGCCTAATACTATTTAAAAATTCCCGAAGGATTCAACTCTCTAACAAAGGACAGGATTTTGTTTAACAAACACAGTCGAATCTAAGTAAGAAATAGTTTTAATGATCTCCAAGGTATTTACAAAATATTTACAATTACCAGCTCAGCAATAAACATCGTTTCTAATGCTGCATTCCTCTATCATAATATTCTAGAGCAATTTCCATTGTCAGTCATATCGGCAGTTCATTCGTTCTTTTATCACGATTCGCTCACGTCCATCTTATCCTGATCTTTCTCTCCCGAATAATACTCGTTGGCTGGTTCGACCATTTTGTCAGTGTCCTGTACATTCTGTCTAGAGTCTGGGTCTGGCTCTGGTTGCCTTTCCTCTTCCGGTGGCAGAGCATCGCAAGGAACGTCTTGCATTTGAACACTGGGAGAATGTTGTATCATCTTCAAATTATCATACACATGTCTCGTGATTGCTTCCAAGTATTGCTTGCTGTTTGCATTGTCCTGTCTGGTGACAACATCAGGATGCAGAGTGAAGTCTGGTGCAAAGTACTCCAAGTACTCAGTGTAAGGCAACTCATTGCTTATTTGCTCATCCACCAATAGAGAGGTCTCGTAGGTCCAACAGCGAGCAACATTGCGCAGGGTGTACCCACCCCCGCCTACGGTGAGCAGAGGAACATTCAGGTCTCTGACAAACTTGACACACTCCCCATGTCCTTTGGTGCTGAGGCTGAAGCAACCTAGACGATCATTAGCCAGCGAGTCTGCACCACATTGTAGCACGATTGCTGTGGGCTGGAAGAACTCCATCACATGAGATATCACAGGCTTGAAAACCTGCACATACGAAGTATCATCGATGCCCTCCTTCAATGGTACATTAACAGAGTAGTATCTCCCGCTTTCTGCACCGATTTCGTACATGTCTCCAGTCCCAGGGAAAAAGTAGTTCCCATACTTGTGGAATGATACGGTCATCACTCTGTCCGTGAGGTAGAATGCTTCCTGAACTCCATCCCCATGGTGAACATCTATGTCTATGTAAAGAACTCTGGCATGATATTTCAACAGTTCCAGGATTGCTATCACAATGTCGTTAATGTAGCAGAAGCCGGATGCTTCGAACTTCTTTGCATGGTGCAACCCACCGCTCCAATTGATCGCTATGTCACAGCAGTTGTTGTTCAGCTTGGTAGCCCCTTCCAACGAGGCACCTGTGTACATGGAGCAGAAGTCAAACAATCCTTCAAACACAGGACAGTCATCCCCCACATTGAAGTGGCTAAGGTACTTGGTATATCCTTGTAAATTCTGTGGCGTTACTCTTTGTAGGAACTCTACGTACTCATCTGAATGAAAACGACACATGTCGTGAGTGCTGGCTCTGTAGGGACGGTAGATCTGCATCTTTTTGTGCAGGCCATAATTAAGCACCAGACTGTGGATTACAGAGAGCCTGTGAGGCTTCATCGGATGCCCGGGGCCATAGTGAAAGTTTCCGACGTCAGGATTATAAAAGTACGATACCTTTTTGTTGTAACTCATGTTTGAGGTTACCGCAGGCGAATCGGAGTGTATACGAGGTGCGGTGAATTAAAATAGATGCTTTCGTTATCAAGATATCTGTAGCGTCATTATATAGATCGAAACGATTAGGTATTGATAATTTTCCTCTAGTCTTTTACTCAGAAAGCTCCTGTTTACCAAGCGTAGAGGTTAAATCAGTATCGTTCACGCATTGCCTCTGTTAGGTATTTCCCTTGCACGGGATCAAGCGAATCAAACCAAATAAAACACCACTCTGGATTCTTATCTAATAACAAGCTCGCGATAAACAATAGAATAAAATTTGTCAATAATAATAAACAATATCATAGTTTCAACGGTATCTTCTTGATTTGACAGTTTTCGTACGCCATCTAGAAGGATGCTCTCGAAATTCTTAGTGCTCGGAAATTACAAACCACTTGCTGCAATTTATTTGCATTTTTTTCAAAATCATTTCAAATTTAAACTGTTTTCCGGATGTTTCTCGTTAGGATCGATAACAATCTAGCATTTTGAATGTCTCTGGCGCTTAAATTTGAACACTTCACCGATTAAATCTTTCCTGGAAAATCAATATTCAATGACAGCGCTTCTCAACCATTTTGCCGCACGATCTGTATAACATATTCTTTTAACAATTAATATTCATGTAGGGAAACTACGATTCAGTTAAACAAATCTCTAAAATATAAATCGATTCTTTTCTTCGCTTTAGCTCAGAAATTCTATTTTTTGGGTCGTTAATTAATCTAGCAGAGCGCATAGGTTGAGGAACGCTGTTTTTTAAATTCTTAACGTCAATGCAATTTACATTTACGCAACATTGTCGTCGAATAATACATTCGATATTCTTTTTCATTTCTGAACGCAGTTAGCATAATGTGCGTTCATTTTCATTGAATGTTTAATCGGAAGCTGCGATAATTGATCGGCTGCAACGCGGCCATTCTTGTTTTCTGGGCACTGACGGTTGGCAACGGACGCTCTCGTCCAACGTATTCCGATTCCGAGGGATGAAGACGATTTCGTTCGGTGTTCACGTTATTTATTCGCAGTACAATTCCAATATACGGTGAACGAGTCCGAAGGATTGTGGCTGGTCTACGAATCCAGAGGAAGACGAAGAAAGAAGTCGAAACCATGAGACCGGATTCACGGAGCGTTTCGTTTACGTTCCACCGGGAAGTTCTGAGTGTGAGAAATTCGCCGGAGATCACTAAGAACTCGAAGAACTTGAGGCGGCGGCTTCAGGATCGGTTCGAGAAGGACAAGTCCAGCGATTCGTGCAAAGAGAAAACGCCGAAAGACAAGCAGACGAGCGATCGAAGCTGGAACAACTTGACGCTCGGAAATATGTCAGCGGATTCGCGAAGGGCTCTGCGGAGCGGAGCCGAAAAACTATCCAAAACGATATCTTCCGTACGCACAACCTTCGGGACTATTTCTCAGGTCTAAGTCAATTTTAAGTGAACAATATAATTGCACAACTTGCTCGATCATTTTGCATATTGTTAACATCTTATTTCTCTTTCAGAAATTTAAAAGCTCAACACGCAGACGGCAGAGACTGGAAGAGCAGCAATCGCCGAACAGCATCTGCAAACTACAGACACCTCAGACACGTTCTCGTCAGTTGTTAGGACGGACTCCGACAAAGCTGTATAGTCCTTTCGGCATAGAGTCCCCTAGGCATGCATGGGATAAGGAAAACAGTGAAACACCGGTGCATACATCCTCGGGATCAAACACGCATTACATACAGTGCAGACCATTCCGTTTCACGAGAAAGGGATTCTCCATGCTGAGATAAAATTGCCCCCTGATTCTTTAATAAGGTTTCCACAATGATCTCTTCACTTCCTAGCAACGCATTCGGAATTGCGTGCCTTGTGCAACTTATAATTGAAATATTTATTGGATTCTCATTGAGGTAGCAATTTGTACCTACACAGTTATCGTGACTTATTACCTATGATATTGAGCTGCTTTCACATGTACATGCAATGTATAATGTATAATTTATACCTTTTTATACGTATTTATATTGATAATTATTACCGATGATGCAATATCAAATAAACATGCAGAACAAGGATATCGATTGAATATAAGAACACTTATGGTTTAATATCAATATATCAGTATTCTCTGGTTTTTTATTCTTTCGATCATCATCTTTCTATTCTTTGCTTTTATGGTATTATTCAGAAACATAATCAGATTGTGGATATTTATTAAATTTTTTATCGTGTAGGATATTTAATAATTTAATTTGCGGATTTTATGTATTATATGCAGTGGTGCGAAAGAAACTTACGAAAATAAAAATAAAATGCATCTTTCTGTTCGTTTAACGAAGAATTCGACTTTTCTTTAAATCGTGAAAAATGTTCTGTCGTAGGAAAAAATTTCGAATCCCGTTAAACATGGCGCCAAAGGGGGGGACATGTTCCTGCACGAACCTAACCTTTACTGCAAGCTTCGATGCAACCCGACCTACGTTCATGCATGTAGCATTTTGTTCGTTTAATTCGAGGACGACACGCGAAAAAATATTGATCGAAAAAAACAGTGGAAAGATAGAAAAACGACCGGCTTTTATTATTTGTTATTTGTTTGTAACGTTTGCAAAATTGAGTGACAATTGCTTCCGATTCGCCGCATAACCAAGAGACCGTCGAGGTGCGATGATTTTTCGCGGTTCATCTTTCCCGTATCCACGTATCCGTCATCGGCAAACTATTAATTAATCGTTGACAGATCCAGATTTACGAAGGCATCGTCACTGAAAATCGACGGGCAAGTGCTCGCATTATTGTCGCCTCCGTGCAAAGGAAAGTGTGCGGCAAAAATGCGTCACCGGCTCGAAGAGCCAGCGTCTCGGACGCGACAGGATTAACATGCAGAAATGAAAAATAGTCGGAAGCGGGGAACGCGTTGACAGTCAGTGCCGTCAGTGGTATGCTTCACGAGTGAGCGGGATGGACGATCAAGAGCGAACAGTTGCGCAGGATGCCTCGAACTTGAAAACAGGGTGAGTGTCATTTTTGAAATACATATTTCTCCTCCGTGTTTATCTTTCGCGTGGTGCAGCGCATTACCAATTTTGCAATTACAATTGTATGTATATTGGCCGTGAGCATTTAAGTCGAGGTTAGAACCGATCCAAACAAACTTTCCAGAGAATTTCGTGTTTGGGATTATTGTTGTTACACTGCCCCTATTGCGCATCGCATTTTCTATCGAAACTGTGACAGTTTGGACCGCAGACTGGCCACCGGTAGCGGCTGCGTAATAGCGCATTGCAGTGTGTCCGGATAGTCTAGTATGTCTATAGAATCCGAGGGAAATTAAATTCTCGAATAAAAGGTAAAAATGGAGCTCCGAATGGAAATGTGATAATGCTCTTCAATCCTCCTTCTCCTGTAACCTTTTATTCTTTTAGCATAGATAATACATCGGAAATGGACTTTACACGTCTCCCGTATATTTTACGGGATTCGGAGTGATGTCAACGATTGATAGAGTAACCTCGTTTCGCGAAACAAAATAGAGCATAAGAAATGACGAGCGTGTGCTGCATGCACCAACACAGGAAGCAGAATAGAGGAATCATTGTTTTTCGTTTCCGCGACTGATTTCTAATTTAAATTTAAACTCTCCGTTCTCTCTGTTACGCGAGATTTCGCTGTCAGACTAATTTATGATGTTCGTAGTACCCTACTGGGAGATGTTGCCAAGGTACGCCTCATTACCGTCACTGTATCTAAAGAAAAATAAATACTGCAGTCGCGGAAGTACGCTATTCAAGGCTATATGGCACAACAATGAAAAAAAACCGCGGGCAACATTTTTTGTGCAAGTTTCCGCTTCTGAGAAAATCGATTTTGAAAATATATAGGGCGCGCGCTTCATTGAGTTCCTCCCTCCCATCTCGCCGCCCCTCCCTCCCCCCTCACTGCACGGGTCTCTTTGTGGATCTCTATCGTGTTTACATATAAAGTGTGCAAGGTTATCTGGTCGCCGTATGGAATTTTTCTTTTGAATTAAGGTCTATTTAAAAATCGCAAGTCCGGACAACAGGGAGGAGAATAATAGAGGAGAAATTGGCATGAACTCTTAATTGGCATAAACACGCGCCAGAAATTTCGTGGGTCCAGGTATCGAACCGTTTCATGTGCTTCCAACTAAAGTTTCTTATTCGAAAAACGACCGAGAGCTATGCGAATATCACTTTCGTATTTTGCTTCAATTTTAATTCAATTTGAAATTCAATAGATCGGTATCACGTACACTGGTCGATTTGTAGACATTTAACACCGGAAGTCTATTAATAGGCTCAATGACTATGCCATATTGAAAATCTACTGAAAAATCTTTTCGAATAATAATCCCAGAGAAGATTATCACGTTACGATATCGAGGGTGGTTTCAATACTAAAACATGTTAATCCCTTTCACTCGAAGCTGTTTTACTCCGCAACCAAGCCATTTTTTCTGACCAACATTTCCGTTGCACATGATTTATTACCTTTTATGAAGTTTATTACTCGTATAATTTACAACACTGAAATTTCGATCAATTTCTTAGATAGTTCTTAATGTGCCAATTTTTTGTGGTGCCTTAAGGTCGCACATAATTTATTACCTTTTATGAGTTTATTATTATTACTCGTATTTGCAACACTGAATTTCGATCAATTTCTTAGATAATTCTTAATGTGCCAATTTTTTGTGGTGCCTTAAAGTGGCCATTCCAGTGCGAAGAGTTGAACTTGATGTTTGGGATTGCTTGACAATGGAGCAAGGAATAAATCGTGTGGCAGGAGATTGTCCGTGGTCACGGGGGATACGAGGGTGGCGTGACAGGGTGAAAAAACTGTGGGTCCCAGGAGACCCAGGTGTCGTCGGAGCTGCAAGGGTTAAATAATGGCCGGGTCTAAAATTTAGGCGGGACGGGTCGAGGGTGTTATGCGCAGGCTCGTCACACATTTCCGCGGTGAAAATGCCAGATAGTGGGGGTAGTGTGTACCGCGAGAGGGTGCCGCGCGCGAGAGGCAGGTCAGGGCTGGGGCTCAGTACGTTTGCGTACGTCGTTTGGATCGTGTGGTCCTCGGTGCAGTTCCTCCGCGAGTCTTTTCTCGCTGCGTTCTTCGGTCCCTCGTGCATCGAAACACTCCCTCCTTCGGGTATCAACGTAACCGTGGAGACGAACGTTCTTCGGTGATAACAAGACTTGTGAATTCCCACGATGCAGCCGTGGCTGGCTTACATAATTGTCAGCGTACAGTGAAGCGTCGCATACGCGCGTGACACACGGGACAACTGCGAGTGCTGCTCTTTTCACCGATCTTCCTTCGCTGTGTTTCTTTGACCGTGACGCTCCCTCCTGCTTCGGTACGTATGTCTTGCTCTCTCTCTTTCTCTTGGCCTATATCTATCTCTCTCTTTTCCTCTCCCTCCTCCGCCTCTCTTTCTCGTTCCCGCTAGTTCACTCGGGTACCCTGACTCTCACTCCCTCTCCCTCCGATTCTGTCTCACTCGCACGCGTCCCCGTGGCCTCTTTTCCTCTCGCTCCCTCCGTAGTCTGACAGCTTGGTCGATTCACGAATCCGCCGGGCCATTCGCTTTTCCCCGGGCCTCTTCAAAATAAGGCCACTCGGTTCCACTCTCGTTTCTGTGCCCCGCGAAAAGTGACAATTTCTTTCTTTCTTTCTCGTTCTCCTCGGTTCCCATCGAGCGAGCGTTGCTCTTTTGAAATGGTTGATCGGGAAACGGGGGAATCGTCGAGGGGGTTATTAATTTTGTGGCGAATCTGAGCGTGGTGTTGTGTGTCTCATCCCCGGTAAAAATCACGGTGCTCTCCTGTAAACAATAAACAAACGGGGCCGTGTAGTTCCGGTACGTGGAATTTCTCGTGAATGAAGTCGCGTACTATGTACCTTTGTTTTTATTTGTATTTTTTTCTTTTCTCACTTAAACAAATTTCCGTCGAGGTTCGGGCGATTCTGAAATCGCTTCGGGTTCACAGTCGTGTACCAGTGTTTCTGTGCTCGCTGTTTGTTTAGCAATATCACGTTGTTGGATTTTGTACGTTAACAGGTTATGATGGAGGCGTTTTAAGATTCGGATACCATCTCGCGCAAAGTACTCTTTTTATAGAGAAATGTAATTGAGTCGGTGTTCTCACGTATTGTCTTGCACATAATTATTTGTTCGTACGATTATTGTTTGCCGTTCAGTTCCACTCTGCTTTGTAACCTTTCTTTGAATCTTGATCATACTTTTGCGAATATTGTGCTGTTGTATATTGGTTTGTATTTTAGTTTTGCTTTATTCGTGGCTGTTCGCTGGTTCTGTTTTGTCCTTACTTGCCTTTGTTTGTTTGTTTCTGACACACAGGTCTGGCATCATATACATATATGTATATATGCAGATTTATTTTCTATTTATTTTCAATTGCTTAAAGAAAGCGAGAGTATTTGAAAAGCGCGCAGACCAACCAACGATCATGGCGTCACACGGGGAAGACGTAGTAATGATTTTGTTTATATTTTTTGTATTTGCTGACCCCATCCATGGTTTTTCTGGGATGTATCAGTTGGAGTACGCAGCAGCCACAGCGACAGAACTCTCGACCGGTCGACACCGCTCACCAGCAGAATCAACTTGCGAATCAGCAAGTCGAACAAAATTCTGCGGAGTCTTCAAACATGACGGATCAAAGAGAACAACAGCTTCAGCCCCAACAACAGCAACAACAATTACAGCCACAGCAACAGCAAAGCAAAAGTCTTGATGAGCCGAGGACAAATTTGATTATTAATTATCTTCCACAGAGTATGACTGAGAAAGATCTGTACAGCTTATTTGTAACGATTGGGCCTGTGGAGTCCTGTCGCGTAATGAGGGACTACAAAGTAAGTTAAATCTGTGACACGTATCCTAGCAAAATATTTTCTGATAAATCAATATACCTTGTTTTTTGTACAGTCCGGTTACAGCTATGGCTTTGGATTTGTCAACTATGCGAAAGCTGAAGATGCGGCCACAGCCATAAATACCTTAAATGGCCTCCAAGTCCAGAACAAAAGGCTAAAGGTATCTTTTGCACGGCCATCGGGGGAGGAGATCAAAGAGACAAATCTTTATGTCACAAATTTACCAAGGTATTGCAACAGCGAACAGTACACTAATTAAACTTCTACAGATCTTAACTTCTGCTTTCTTCCATAGAAATATAACTGAGAGTCAGATCGACGATATATTCAGCAAATATGGGAACATCGTACAAAAGAATATCTTGAAGGATAAACTTACTGGACTGCCGAGGGGTGTGGCGTTCGTCAGGTAGAAACAAAGAATACTTAGGCTAATCAGGGTGGTTAACAGTAACCGGTGTGCCAGTAGGAGATATAAGTTTAATGGTTGTTGGCAGTGTGCCATTTGTTGTCATAATTGGTAATATAATATGACGCGACGGCAGTAACATATGAGAGATAGATGATCATTAAAGCATTAAATGTTTTCGTTGGTCGGCGCCTAGGTCTTTAGAAAATTGAAACGAGCGCGTCTCGAGGTGACGAAGCAGTTGTTTCCTCCGTGGTAGAAACTGCTTCGTCATTATGCAATGATTGCTCGCCAAGCGAATATAATGTCATACGCGTATTTATTTCCCCCGCGTGTATATCTTTGCTGCCAAATTATTTTTACACGGTCTCTCCTGACGCGCGTGTTTCACTTGCATAATTTGCGATTTTACCCCGCTCCGACGACCCACCAACCTACTTAGCCGCGTTAAAGCACAGATTGTGCGTGCAACGGCACACCGGTTTGTTGTAGGAAATAGTATGAAAACTGTGTCAGCCGGCTGGAAATAGCAGCGAAACTAGTTTGACAATTTCTATTAATTTTGGCAGATTTTAGGGATCCGTAACGGGACCACTTTTATAGCACGCTCTAGATCGCTCTTGATAAATCTTGTATTAGATCCCAGAGACCTGGCAGAGGATCGGTTATTCCTCTGCCAACGGATCTCTTTACGAGTATCAGGTTTTCTTCAATCCTCTTTTATGTCTTGTAGATTCGATAAGCGAGAAGAGGCGCAAGAAGCAATCGCGAGACTACACGGCACGATACCGGAGGGTGGATCGGAGCCGCTTAGCGTAAAAATCGCGGAGGAACATGGGAAACAAAAGGCTGCGTATTACGCGGGATGGCAAGCCGGGTACAATCAGAGTCGAGGTAAGTGGTTCACAGTCTCCCATAGATTATTTGCCTTGCCCGTACCTCTTTATTCTGCAGCCTGACATTAAAAATTATCGCTTACGGTCGTAGTAGATCGAGGGGTTTCGCTACTGTAGAATTACAATTAAAATCTTTCGATTACTTATAATTAGATTGCGGATCTTTGTGCAAAATGGAAACTTTCCAAGTCCATTGTGGGGAACAGGGGGTCAATGAAAACAACGTGTTCCTTCCTTTCATATATCTATAATGTAATAACATGCTTTAAATTCGTTTAATGTGCTCATACTTCTGTATTTTGCTTTCTCATTTTTATGATAACCGCACAAAATCCGCAGTCTAGGAATTGTAGCAGGAAGTACGATCGATTTTTACTGTCAGGTGAGAAACTTGCATTTTGGCTTCTTTTCTAAATCTTTCTTACCGGAGTCGCAGTAAATCAGTGCGTTCGTTTCATTATTGCCATTGTTGGAATTGTAGAAGCACCAAATTTAAGGAATTTTTTGATCAATAGAGCGCATCCTATCTCTTTCACTATCTCTCTCTCTCTCTCTCTTCTCTCTCTCTCTCTCTCTCTCTCTCTCTCTCTCTCTCTCTCTCTCTCTCTCTTTCTCGTTAGCTAATCATTTTGAAATCTCTTGTCGTGTATTAATATCTTCGTTCTTTTCTTTTCTCATGGCGACACATGTGCAAACATATAACGCGATCATTCTTTTTCTTTGGGATAAATTGTGTTAAACGTAGTTGCAAGGTGTACACGCGCGCGCACGTATTATTAATTGATTATGCTGTTTCTGGTGGCGCGCCGTTAATGATGCAATATCGATCTTTGCTGGTTTCGCCGGGAAAGATCGAGCGCGCATCGTTGACGGCGCGCCGAAAATTTGAAAACACTGTTTCTAACATTTGAATTATTTGCCAGATATGGCTGCATCTAAATCAATGTACAGCGAAGATTCAAATTGCTGTTTGCGTGTTTCTAATAAACGCGCGCAACGTTATACAGTACAGTACAGTAATGTTCTGTGAATATTGTGGAGAACACAAGTTTCTTTTCGCTACTATTGTTTGTCTCCTTCCTCCCACACACCGCTCCTGTGTTTTCTGTTTTGTTGACGAGTTTTGTCAAAGTTGTGCGCATGAGGTTGAGATTACATCACATGTGTGACGGAAGATTTTTTGCCAGTGATATTCGGCCACAGTTCCTCCTTCGCAGAAAGGACACCCGAATGAAAGCAAATGTGTAGTGCTACTGTGATAGAAAAAAAATATGTGTTGTTTCGTGTGCAATGATATATATATACCTTTGATGGACAAGCAGACAACCGAACGAAAAAAAAAAAAACGTTGTATCTCGTGGCTAGTCAGAGTGGCAGCTTGTGTTGAAAAGAACAGAAAACAAAAAAGACAAAAAAAAGAGACACTTGCTGAGATGTATTTTGCACACACAAAAGGCTGGTTTAGAAGTTTGTGTTTTTTGGACGTTGCCTGGATCAGTGAACTTGCAACTCTGTTGTTCTAGTTGCCGCGCCACTGCTGTTATTATTGATTTTGCCTAATCGTTTCTCGACTTTGTTCAAGCTGCATCGGGAACTTCATCCTATAGTTCTCTCTTTTTCCGCGTCGGCAAATTATGTATACTTACTTATATACCGCGGATCTATATGTATTTTTTCGTTTTTTTTTCCATATATTTTTTGTCTGTAAGGTATCTCATAATGTATTATGTATATGTTTTGTTACATATCATTTGAAACATTGGAAATACATTTTCTGTTAAGAGAAGAAACACTGTTATAATGCTCTTTTCATCATCCTCGAATTAATGTAAACACTTAGGATTTCTCTTCATGTTCATTTGTTTATGTATTTTTTTCCCTCTCGTCTAATTATGTAATTGGATCACGACTGATTAACGCCTGTAGTGTTTATGTTTTAAGAAAATCGTATCTTCTCTTTATGTGCTCTCAGTAGGATTCTGTGTAACACAACATTTTGCGAATTGTTTATTATTGTACTTATCGCATACATGCGTACAGAAATGTACATGCCTATGTACGATGAATGTACATGTTGATACATATTTCTGTACACACGTATCCATATTGCTCAAAATAATCAGCAGATCACCTGCTGAAACGTTTCATCTCCGGTGGCATTGTTCTCGAAAAGATTTTAATTTAAATGTGATCTTCTGATTGGTTTCAGCAATACATAGAACCCGCAGTTTGCCTGACACACCAACTTGTTGTATGCCTGCGAATAATTACTCTTTAGCGAGCGTCGTTGCTAATCCGTGGTTAGCTCTGGACAGATTGCATTTGCAGAAACGTGTGGCTTTAATGGAAAATTTGTTCCATGCATGGCTGTGTCCAGTATCAAGCAATTATTGCTGCAGCGATGGACAAAACTGTTTGGACGCGTCCGCGACTAAACTGTCAAACATGTTCGAAGTTTCCTGTAAACTAGATTAATGCAAAGGTTGTACACGGTAGTTAAGAAACTCGCGCGTATATGTATATGGAGCGAGGCCGAACAATTTTGTCCAATACTGTTGCCATACATACTTCTTAAATGTCTCGAAATAATTCTTTAACATGCCATTTTCATTTCTATGCTCGCCAATCCACGAAGGAGAACGTCTGTATACGACCAGGATTAAATACCAGCGTTATGTGCATTATCTTTATTAAACAAAGAGAAAATGCTTTTCTAGTTCGGTTGTATCGTACGTTGTTAACCTTGCACTTTATGATTACGAGTCTCCCACTGGTGTAACGATGAATATTGGCATGATTTAAGTGCGCTTAACACCAGCCACGGCTGTTGTTTATCACATTGTAACGCGAATGAGTTCTTAGCGTTTAGACTCGAGGCGAAAACAACATTTCATTTTCCGAACGGAGACGTTCGTTCGTTCGCTCGCTCGTTCGTTCTATGTTTTGTATGATAAGAGAAAAGAGCAGCAGCGTGTTGGCGTGTGCGACGTCCACCGGAAGTGTGTCCTCCGGGGGCGTTGGTTGAAGTGCGATAAAAGTCGTACGGGTTCCTAAAGGCTTAAAATTTTCTTTTTACGATGATATTCGCCGGATATGCAAGAGAGAAAGAGAGCGTGAGAAAGAGAGAGAGAGAGTGAGTATATATATATTATTATTCCTGTCTGTAACTCGAGAATAACGATGACACAAATTGCTCAACGATTGTAAACGAAACCTACCTAACAAACCGAGAAAGACCAGTCTGTCTGTGGCGGTTGAACGCGTAGACCCGGAAGCAGAGAAAATACAACCAACTACGTGAAATCTATTCTAACGAACAGATGTATTATCGATGCTCAAATGTTCTCGCGTTTTTCTCTTCTTGAGTTCATGTGTTTCATCGCTCCACGAGTCCATGCGTTGAACCTCTGTGCAATGAGAGAACCCTCGGACGTGTTCAGAGACTGATCCTGTGGACACACGAGGAAGTCTGTTTTTTTTAGGAGATAGACTTATAAGACGTTGCCCCTCTCCCCGGTTTTGACGGTGATTTTCAGTAGTCGAAACACGTTGCACAATTTTTACGACCGTCGATCCGACGACGGTCAAGTTTCGTCGAGAGTCCGTCGAAAACGGACGGCGTAGCTAGCGAAAGTATTAAACGAGAAGAAGAGAGAATTTCTGTCGACGTTTGAAGCTTTGTTCCGCGTCGACTTCGAATCGAAAGAACAATCGCGATCGTCTGGTGGCGAGGTATAATAGCACGATCGCGATTATTCTTGAGAGATGTTAAACGATCTTCGCTGTTACTAAACTTTCGTCCTTTTAATCCTACTATATTATATATGAAATATATATATATGAAAATCGGTCGAAACGTTTCCGCGTGCAGGAGAGGTTTAGGTCCTGATTAGATAGAGATAAAGAAAATCGTATCTCCCACGAAACACACCCTGACAATCGTTCCTTTTTTTTGATCGAATTTTCGCGACTATTGCGCGTATATTTATCTCTCGTATATCGTAGTTCGATCACTATGATTCCGTTCGGACGTTGCGACGTAGGAGGCCACGACTTTGTCGTCGAGACCTTTGCTCGACTAAATCAGTATAGAATCGCGTTCAGATTGCGCTTGATCGAGAACGGGCATGTACAACCCTTACGCATTCGTTCGGAGTTGCATTTCTCATCGGTAGAGTGTTCGCGAATTGTTGCATTTTAGAAGGGACGTGTTGTTGTTATTGTTGTTGTTGTTGTAATGATTATCGCCACGTGGGACACGCACCGTCCAGCAATAAGCGGATTCGAGAACGCAGTGTATGTACGCGAGCAATATTAACGAAAATAAAAGTGCTATATCGTCGAGGCCACTAGAGCGGTCGGTGTTCGAATCCCGGTGAACATGGAAAACCATTTTTCAGTAAAATTTGCCACTTTTTCTTACGATACATTCGCTTATATTATTGATTGCTTAACTTTGAATATATTTAATACCATTGTCGCGTCCGGTGGTTGAGCCATTACTAATAATTGATAGAATCAATTAATTAATAAAATTAAAAATGATAAAATTATTATTAATGGCTGAACCACCGGACGTGACAGCATATAATAATATACGAAAGAAAAATCAATGACGCAAAATTGGTTGTGCATCCCCGATCGAAAAATACGAATATATTATCGATTGAAAAATCTTAGGAAAAAACGCAGAGAAAATCTTTCTTAGGAATTTAATATTGCGAATGCGCCGGTATTTGAGCAGTGTTTCGCGAAAGAAGAGAACTCTCTAAAAAGAAAAAGAAAATTTGCGCGTCTGTTGTGAAAAGTTCTTCCTATATCCTCTCACACACACACACACACAAAAAGAGAGAGAGAGAAAGAGAGAATAAATATCATCTCCGTTCAGAGAAGCGTACGAGTATAAACAAAGGGGGATGATAAAAGAAAGGCGAGGCTGGATATTTAAAAGTGAAATATGATTATTGAATATTCGAGAATTTAATTAGCAGTTAAGTTAGACACGACGTAATGAGTAAGGTTTTTCGAGTATATTTCTTCAGAATATAATTATTATATTCGTGCTGCGGAAGCGAGCTCGCATCGTTCTTCTACAGAGAACTGTATTATTCAATATAGAAAAGTATAAGTGTGCATTTACAGTGATATACATATATATATTCTCTATATCAGTACTTCCCGAGAATTGCACAACTCGCTTGAGAGAAGCCGAAACCGAAAACGGGCATAATTAAACGAACTCCATGTTGCTCTCTTTACTTCCGGAGGAACGACGCGAGTCGTTGCAACGACGTCGAGAAGACACGCATTGTAAATACGCCCGAAGAGTTCTCTAATTTTAAAAACGTGTTAAGTAGTCGAAGAACCGTGACGTTTTTGAAAAAAACGGATCGTGCGAGATGGTTAATTCTGAAGTCCAGTAGTGCTAACGATGGCTGTGATACGGATAAGGAAAAAAAGCAAATATCGTCAAACGAGAGAACCATTAAAAAACAAAACGGTCCAACGAAAGGGGAAACCGGAAAAAAAGAAAACAAAGAATTACACATACACACGTACACGAGAGAAAATTGCGTGCGAATTCGGAGAGTTCGCGTGTCACACGGGCGTTTAGAAGAGAAAAGACGGACAAAAAAACAGAAAACTAGGAAAACTTGCGGCGCTCTCTCTTCCTCGCTCTCCTCCTGCTTTTCTCCTCCCCTCTCGCGGTTTCTCTCGATCAAAGAAGTAGCATTGAACAGTCTCGGGGATGTTAAGTGTTTCGTAATACAGTGTTCCTTACGTGGTTGTCCCGCGATCACTATGACCGACGAGAGCGACGAAATTGAGAGGCAGACACGATATTATATCATATCCCAAACGGAAATCTCGCTCGAAAATGCCTGCGACATTCCCAATAATAACATTCATCGTACTTCGCCTCCTCCTCGAGGAAGAGGTCGCTAATTAGCTCGTGCAGAGGAGGAAGAACGAAAAGAATACGAGAACAGATCCTACGATCCACGTTTTACCTTTAAAGTTGAATCTGAGTGTAGCGCGGGGTCGGAAGCCGTGGAATATTGATTTCCGGATCGTCCGGTACTCTGGACCAGCATAATCATGCACGAATTAATTATTTTCAACGTCAATAATAAACTCAGGAATTTACGAATGTTTCTGTGTGTTCATAAATTTCAGAACCGTTCAGAGTTCTAGGCGACCGTTCCACAGTTTCCGGCATCCCCGTATAGTTGTAAATGACACACACGTACACGCAACACGCAGACACGTACATAGCCAAGAACACGTATCGCCATTTACATCGATATTAGAAGACTATGATAGCTAGAGTGAACGGCAGACGCGCGTAACTTGTTGTGCGAATATATACATTTATTGAATGTGTTGTACATCCGAGCGCGATCCACCCGAGCCGCTGTACTACTTTTTGTACTGATGATCTCTCACGAGACCCAACAAACTCTACAGAACGCCATCATCTTCCGACTCGCCGACAAAATAAAAATGAACCCTCGGAGCTTCCAACGAAAACCAGAGAAAGCCCTAGCACTCTCCGGTTTGCAACGAAGAAACACGATAAAAAGCCGTGGGAGAAAAGTCCTCTTCGAAGAACAATTCGAGAACGCCGGAGCCGGTCGATTCACACCGGCAGCAAACACAACAAAATAGCACGTTTCTCGAGACTCGACTCGACTCGACCACCGTCCGAAGAATCATCAGGACAAAACAACGCAATCCGAGAAAAGAAAGAAAGAAAGAGAGAGAGAGAGAGAGAGAGAGAGAGAGAGAGTGAGTGTGTGAGAAAGAGAGAGGGAGAGAGAGAGAGAGTTAAACCGGCGTGCACTATTCGACACTCGTTCTTTCAGCCCTCCTACCACATAAGTATCTTATACCTTTCTTATCCTCGTTGCTACGGGTCCGCGTGATGCTGTAGTCGCTCGTTAAATTTGATTAAAACACTAGAAACTGAAACAAAGAGCCTATCTCCATTTTATTCAACACCTTTCTCTCTACCGGCCCGCACCACCACCCCTTTACGCGAAAAGATCGATGAGAAAACCGGTCTCTAGAGGAGAAAAATCGTGAACAACAAATCGTGCTGAGAATTATTCCACTGATTCTCCCGGAATGTTTCAGGTAGCGGCGGCGGCCTTGGCGGGGGAGGAGGAGGTGGAGGTGGAGGAGGAGGAAGAGGCAGGGGCATCAACGGTCCGGGCGGGATGGGCGGGATGGGTATAGGAGGCGGAGCCGGGCCAGGGATGCTTGGCAGAGCGGGAGGATTCGGGCCCCGTGGCGGTCCCCACGGTGGATTCATCGGCGGCAGCGGCGGTCCAGGTGCCATGAGGATGGAGAAGATTCATCCGCATCGCTTCAACCCCATCGGCATGGGGGGCGGCTACGTGCAATCCCACTTCTGGTGACCTAGCGTCGAGCAGCCGGCGATCAAGACACCATCGGCCACCACGTACCTTTCTCCGTTCCAACGGAGGCAAACCGCAGCGACGGCTGTCGTTCGTAATCGTTGATCGAGCTGCAGCGGTAGTCCGTTGATCCGGCGACGGGCATGGGCGATCTGGATTCGTTAGGATACGTTGGAGAAGAAGTTTTGCATTCCAACTTCACCCTCTCGCGGATCGTATTCAGCGTTTCGCAAACTAAATTCTCTATTTCGCTCCTTCCGAGTGGATAAAAGGTGAATACGATCTACAAGAGGATTAATTTCGAGTGTAAGACCTGTATTGCTAGCTGAGAAGATTTCACTTGTTGCTCAACAAGTAAAATCTTTGACGCTTGCAATAATACACATATCCAGCTTCGAGTAGGCGTGGTCGCCACGCCCATGCCTGGTCCAAGTTCTCCGCCCGCCTCCAGAGGAGGTCGGACCGCGTCGATGAACCGTTCAAAACGGTTCATCCACCGCGTATAGCCAATTACGAACGACCGGGGACTGACTGACCACCACGTGTGTAAATTATTCTGCGCGTACTAGTATTTAATATGTTTCTACGTGCCTGTACCAAAGCTCGCAACACCTAGTATTGTACGTCCAGCGATGGGCAGATTCCCTCCCTAGAGCGTAGAACGCTTCGAACGTTATTCAAGAGAGCCGGAGCCACGAGAGCCTTCCAGAAATGTTCATAGATTCAATCGACATCCGTCAGGCTCTCGGGTGCCTCGGTACAGTTGCAATTCCTCGGACAAGCTGCACCGAAAGCCTTGAAACTGTTAGGAGATAATAGTCGTGCGATATTAATATTCACCTGTTCTTCAGACTTTAACCATTGTCTTTATCCGTAAGTTATTGTACTTCTCTTTCTTCTAATATTTCTCTTTCTCTTTCTGTCGTTTAGTCACCTCTGCTCACACACGTTAATGTAACCCTAAGGTACTTCAAGGCTTTCAGTGTGCGATTAGGGATTATGGGGTTCGAAGCGCGTCTTGAGCTCATCATTGTGTACCAGGCGGGGGCGGCAAGCGCTCTTTGCTCTGCGAGCGCTCCGGATTGCTCCCAGGGGGCAATACTCCGGGGCAAAAGACATCTCGGAAAGAATAGCATGTAGAGGAGTGTCTATAATTCGCTCGTGGCCCGAGTGGGCGTGGTCTCGCAGCTCCAGGAGCTCGGACAGTGTCCCTCGGGACAATCCGTGCCCATGCCTGCCGTATATCGCGCGCGTCGCTTCTTTTTATCGTTAACGAGTCCAATTCTCTTTCGTCGTAGCTTTAATACTGTGCCGTTCGATTGGGCTCGTGAATGGCCGACACCGGGTCACTCGTGACCCGTAAACAAATTTTAGTCGCGGGCACCGCGAGATCGAGTCCCGAACCGCTCGGTTTCCGGTGGACAGTGGGAAGGATGTTTATTCTAGAAATGAACTCGTTCGTTGTTTTTATTCATCTAGATAATTTGATTGAATTTATTCCGCGGGTAGAACTCTTTGTTTTTTTGTTTGTAAATCGAAGTAACAGACGCGCGAAGCTTCGAAGAGTGAATCAAATTGATTTTCAATTTGTGCTTTCGATATTTATTGAAGTATCTGAAATTGTTCAATTCGAATTAACAAGCCAGTCGATACAGTACCGTAATTCGAAGAAAAGCGAACATGAATAAATGTATATACTCTTGTATTTTACACATTCGTTGTCGTTGAATGGACGGGCTCACGACCCGGTATCGGCGGATAGAAAAGGTTAATGTTAAGGTAGAAAACGATGTTGGCCACCGAGCTATTTAGGTGAAAGTTCGCTCTGCATTCGCTCCGCGAGGAAACGTTGTCTCCGTCTTTTAAATCGAGCGAACAATCTTTTGTAAAATATCCGTCGACCCTCGGACGGTGCCTGGGTCTGCCTCGACCCGTCCAATTTCTCAGACAACTCGTCGGTTATTTATAGTAGATTTAATAATTGGCACGTGCTCCGAGGGTTGTACTCGAGCTCGTGTATAAAATTGGAAAATGGAGACGCGATTTCCTTCTCGAACCGGTGGTTTCGAGGATAATTCGGTGAAGCAGTAGAGGTGCGTTCATGTCGGAAGCTGAAGAGTTCTACACGTTGTTGTACATTTCCTTTTTAATGGTTCTAACTTGAAACTTTATCGAATGTTTAACGTTAAGAGAGAATGTGTGTGCGTGCCTGCGTGTATGTACGTGTGAATGTTGGTACGAGATCGTATGTATAAAAAGAAAAAGAGAAGAGAGAGAGAGAGAGAGAGAGAGAGAGAGAAAAGAATTTTATCGGAGTCAGCGTACACACGGAGAGAGAGAGACCGTGTTTCCCATGCCGGCATCCGGCACCGATGGTTTAGGGAAAGAAAGAAAGAAAATGGACAGCGAAACGGGGGAAAAAAAGAGTGGCATGTAATTGCGCTCCGTCGATCGAATTTTATTTTGCGCGTCGGTCGGGAACCGTTCATTTTAGACGATCATATTCGCGTGTACTTAAAACGGAGGATTGCACACTGCGAGTGACGATGCGGTGAGATAGCGAACTCGCTAGGCTGTGAAAACAGGAAAAAATGGCGCTCTCTTTCTCTCAAATTCATTTTCCATTTAGACCAATTTCGTTTTAATACTTTACTTACTGGGGACGACATAGTCTTTTGAAAATCGGAGGTTGTTCTTGTGCTGCGACACTGGAATAATTAAGGTAGACAGCTTTAATCGGTAACGTAGTCTAATTTCTCGTTGAATCTCTTTTATTCGAAACAAAAATTTTAAATAGTACAATCACCGCGGATTTTATGCATTTATAACGAAAGCGCGAGTAGGTTAAATTTAAAATAGTGGAATGACGAAAAATTATTAAAAGAACGAAGACATTATTAATACACATTCGGTGGGTAAAGTGTTAAAATTGCGAAGACGGTCCTGGGTTTGCTGTGTCACTGTAGCCTCCACGTTCAGCTAAAATCCACCGGTATCTGTTCAGGATAGGTTTGCAGGAAAAGAAAGCTGTGTATCACGTCCAAGAACGTATTATGCGACTATTTATACGGCTGTAAACTTAAAGACAAGTTATTCGCCTGGACACGAGTCTTATTATCGAAGTTTTGCCTGAGCTTGGACGACGATGATCGTCACCGCGAAGTGTGCGAAGATCATGCGTACCGTCGGGGTCCGGGACACGCCGAATTTATTGTACATAGATCGCAAGCGGGAACACGCTGTCGTCGCGTCTAGGTACGTCTAAGGATGAAAAAATGAGACTGACTTTTTATAGGGGTTAAATTTGTCACGCGAGCTCCGTGTTTCTTGATTTTCTGAGTCGTATTTATGGTACTTTTTCAAGCGGAAACAAGAATTAAAATCGAAATTGCCTTATTATATTAAACACAACACACGAGCGCGCGCGTATATGTATATATATATTTTATCAGATATATATATATACATATTTATAGGGTGGAGCATGTAACTCGAACCGTTGCGATTACTGCGCAAGCAATGATTCCAGTTGAACGAAACTCTTTTCATTAAAACCAATAGTTCCGGCAATCGAGGTGGTTCCAGCTGCACCCTCCACCCCGCATAACAATATGAATATTGTATTCGCGATAAGCCGCAAGCTCCGAGCATTTCGTTTTTGTAAATCGAATGATCGTTGGCGAATTCGTAGCTCGACAGGCGTGGAAAGAAAAAGTCTTAACACACAGGCGTTTCCGATCGCTCCGACAGTGACGGATACATGAAATGAAACATATGAGGCGAACAATGAAATACCGAAAAATTGCGATGACAAGAAGAAGATAGTCACGTGTATGCGCCGTATTTATAATGAATTCTTTCGTTCCGTTCGACGTTTCTTTTCTCTTGTTCGTTTGACACGACATCGTTTGCACGGTCACACGCTCCCGACAGATAATTCTAGTTCGTAAGATCTTAATTGTTTAAGACGAAATAAATATCTGCAAACCGAGCCGCGTTTTGCTTTTGTTTGTGAGCATCGATCATGCTACACGCTCGCCGTATTCCGAACAATTTCGATGTTCTAAATTGTAAAAACAGGCCATCCCATAAGTAATGTCTATCTATTGTTCAACGAGAAAGTTAATGTACGTTTTCAATTCTTATTAACGTTCTCGTTAAACCACAGATACAAAAAAACGACATTACTTATGATAGTTAGACTTAATAGAAACGAGTTCGAGTAGAATCTAATTTGCAAATTGAGAGTAGAAGTTAAAAGAGACGATAGGACATTGAGAGAACACTTGTTAGCTGCATCGAGATCGGACGGCGAGGGTGTTGGGCAGACAGTGTGACGAGAGAATGCGAGAAAAGAAGGGACAGAAGAGTTTTGCGTGTATGATTTATTCCAGTAGCACGATTCACCCTCTCCGCCTGTACAAACAGTCTCATTCACAGCCGACACACATGTACAAATCCACAGATACACATAGAAGCGCGACCGTGTGCAAAACTAAACGGCCGATGTACTATCGATGCACTGCCGATGCGTTCAACCGAGCACGATGTTGCCCTTCAGAGGGCAGCTTGCATTTAAAGGAAAGCAAAGTTGCCCGATGATGAGCCGCAACGTGTCCCGAGTATTCAAATTTCGTGTTGTTCCTCGTTCGCAGCACACAGTCCTCGGAACTATATAGTCGTCTGGTTTGTTACACTCTCCTAATCTGTCTTCCAGTTTCACTCGAAACTGTCCTTCTTCTGCTGGTTTTTTCCCTTGTGCAGGATCGGTGCGGATTCGACGAACTACGCTTCTCGTCTGAGGCTCTTTGAGCCTTGCTCAGAAACTTTATAACTGGCTCCGCATCTCCACCCACAGGAAACTCTGCGGTGTAGAGATTAGCCGGGGAACTCGCGAAGAGGAAACAGGAAGGGGCGGATAGCTGGTACACCAACCGAGATATTACCTTGCCAGATTTGGCTTTAACGCTAAGAACCAACTGGGAGACCGGTGGCGGGCTTAGATTGACCCGCGAGCCATCGGACCACATTAAACGGCTTACGAGTCATTCGATCGGCCGTCGAGAAAAAAACATACTTCGAAAAACAAACGATATTCCTTTCTTGAACTTTTCGACCCTGTTTCTTGATTTGTAAAGTAAGCTTGCGGTTTTTAATATTGCAAGATGGATTGAGATGCTATCGATCACCGATGCACGGTCTTTCAGGTACGTTAGCGGCCACTGCTTTCATCCCTTGGATGTTTTCCCTCCCCTCGCTCGGTCTGGACCACCTCGAGTGAGCTCCCGTTGCAAAGTTATCGTCGAAGTTCCCTTCAGAAACGCAGCCAGCGTTTCGTTTTCTGGCGTCAAGAGAAACGCGAACATCTGCTGCACACCGTGCGACGACAAACATGTCCTTCTCGGGCTTCACAGTGTTTCAGCTGCCCCGAGAGGCTCGCCAGACGACGACCAAGGACCTGCGCCAACTCGCATAAATCTGCTTCGAGAGACCTCGCCGGATACCGGACCCTGAGAGCATCCACATTCAAGACCTCGTTTCGAAGAAGCACAATTTTTCAGAATTTTTCCTGCCTCTACCGTAGTATTTGTTTTAATATCATGATAAACATTTGAGTACGCTAAACAATTTCGTCGGCTGAATGTAATGACTAAATAGGTAACTTACAATTCCTTAGGTTAGAGAAATTGATGAAACAGTATTTTAAGGTTTTAAGATAATGGCAGGGAGACCGTTATTTTAAACATAATCCCAATATCTGCTTATATTTCTTTATTTTAAGTGGAACAATACATGAAAAAACATCATTTTGGATTAAAAAAATTTTTTTTAAAGTCGAGTTGCCCATTTATAACATAAATAGAAATCTGTATTTATTTTTATCTACTTTGAACACTGCTCACTAGATGTCGTAGATTACTTTGATAGGTTACCAAGTTTTTATATTAAATTCTACTTGATTTCTTCTTTAATACGAAGTAGATAACTCAAAATGTCCAAATTTCAAGTTACGCAGTTATTACATTCAGCCGGCGATATTTAATGAGGAGAAATTTTGTTATTTTCTATTATCAAATTTTAGTTTCGAGAGATGGAATCAGGAGATACTCGGAAGATAAATTTAGAAGATACTGAATCGCGCAGAGGCCATCTCAGAAGCAACAGATTGCTGTAGCAATAAATTTTCAGCGCCACGAGGAACGCGGTAGCTCAAGAAGAGGAACAAAGGATCCGAAGGTTTTCCACGCGCAGTGATACGCAATTAATGGGATCCGAGTAGTATAGGCAGTCCCTGGAGCAACCACAGAGAACCCTCTATTATCGGTAAACAAGAGGAGATTGTGATCGCCAGCATCATTCGCTGCTTCACAAAGCGAACGTTGTGATTGCGGGATTCTTGAAACGTATTCGGAGGCAGACACCACCTGGTCCGTTTTCCTACTCTGATAACACTCACAGCTGCTCCGGCTAGAGTTTGCCGACTCGATCGGGAAAAAGAAGCTGAAACGAGGATTCCTCACCGGAGTGGGAATCTCTCCCACTTTGATGTCATTGTTGTGACCCGGGATGAGCCACGCCGGGTCAGTTGATGTTTTCTCGCAACGAACCAGCGTCGCTGCGATTCGGTTCATTTTTTTCCAGCGAAAGTTCCGTACCCGCTCGATTAGCCGAGTCGGAGACTCTGTTGATGACCAGTACACGCGATCCGAAGCGACACACTTGGCTGACATCGAGTCGCGTACCGAGCCTTGACCCGTCTAGGAACTTAATTCGCGGCGCAATTAAAATACCAAGACAGCTGCCGTGTCCGGAACCGTTTCCAATGATAATTGAACCCCACGCTGGTCGCCGAACGCTGCTCTGAATATTACACCGGCTGGAATCGTCAGCGTTCGTATGTTACCGCATGGAAACACGTGTCGAAGGATTTATATGTAGAATCGTAAGGTCTATTAAAAAAGCCTCAGCCATGAATTTTTTAAAACTGCGGAACAATCGCCCGATAGAGATTGTATTAATTCGATCGTTATCTCGTAGGTGCAGCAAGGGCTACTCTCAACCGCAGAGCGGGAACAACAAGCAACAGTTGGCTGTGGAAGATAACGCGGACCGCAGACACATCCATTCCTCGCGGCACACCCGATAGATCGGCTTACCGAACTCGCGTGGTCTACAGAAAGATACTTGTTTCCGCCCAGCGCGATATCAACCGGAACCCAGGAAAATCGTGCGGCTCTGTGCTCGATAACCCGCTGCGTTTTCCTCTCTCGAGACACTGTTAACGATACTCGCGTGTATATCCGGTGCAAACGACCCGGAATCTCTTCGGGTTCAATGAAGCTTGATCGACCACCGGCGGCGTACAGGGTCAAACTCGTAGAGAACATGGATTTTTAATACACACCCACACTTTCTCACGGTTTTCTGTTCAACCTCGAGATCTTATCTGTTGAACGCGCGCGCGAAGATGAGCGCATGGCACCCCATGCGAGATCCCGAGGGCGACTGAACACGCTGAACTTGATTTGCGGAACAGACCGAGAAGAAGGGAGGATTCCGAGAGAAAGAGAGGAACACGTGGTGCGACACTCCGTGAAAGAGGGGACCCTGCTCGCTCTCTGGACTGTTGAATCGCTTCGGCGCGATGCGCCGGCGACCAATCAGTCGCCGAAGGGCACAGAAATCATGCTTTCGGCACCTTCGACACGCTGAACACGCTGCAACGATTATCACCGTCCTGGGAGCATCGCCGACGATACCCACGGGACTGGCGAATTATTTTTCTAACGCGATTATAAAAATACTGTCGTATTAGTCTCAGCCTGACTCAATTTTACTCCAGCTCGTTACAATTCAAGCAGAACATTTTTATATTGTATAGAGATTTTATCGATAGATCTTCTGCCGAGCAAGACAGATGTCTGCCTCGCTCTGATTTTCATAAAGTAGCATATAGGACAATAGGACTTTACATAAAGATCGGCAGTCTAACGATAACTCGTTAGGATAACAAACGCGACATTACAATTTTTTCTCAGAAGCTGAGAATTATTTATGACTCGACTTAATCTGACATTATGCAATTTGAACGGTAATTTTTATTTGTAGGGAGAGGATATACGTGAAAGAGGAGTAGAACCGGCCGCTCGTTTCTCTCGTAATCGGGAACGCGTTATCTGATCTGCTAGAGGTCCAGTTGGAAAGAAAGGCGACGATGGAAAAAAGAAGGCTGCCAGATAAATTCAACGTGTAGCTCGGGTTGGGTTGGACTGGAGGGAGAAGGGCGGGCAGGAGGATCGGGGGAATGGGAAAGGGTCAGAGGGCAGTGTCCCGAGGCAAGGGGCCACAGCCAGGGCCACAGAAAAATTTGCATTTCCTGTTCACGATGAATAATGCCGACCGTCGTCGAATCAGCCCGATCCGATCCCCGGAATTTCCTCTTGACACTGTGGCAAATGGTCACGCGCGCTTGCCTGACTCCTCAACAAACAAGGAAACACCTCTCCTATCAGCCTGCGCTTCGTCGTTTCACCCCAGAAGGGCTCCAAACTCGATTATTCTCTCGGCACTCTTGCCACAAAAATTTGCTGGAGTTTTGTAGCGAGTGTAAGTGCATTTATTCTACTTTTGTATAAATTAAGCACATAGAGCGTGCTCCCAAGATAAAATAGAATTTCCTATCGTGTTAGTTGCATGTCTGTACAGGAAGAGAACGAGTCTCCGTTTAAATATGTTTTAATGGCCTTCCTGACTTTCAGAAAGCCACCACGGACTTTTTGTGAACCTTCCCAGGAGCCAACGGGGGAGCACAGCTTCTCCTATGCGCGTCTACATCGCCAGGGGTGGCTTCGAAGGGTTTCCAGCGAAGAAAGAAGAGAAGGGAGAGGAGATGTTTATGGGAACAGCTGTTCCTCTCTCGGGGTTGTTGACCATGCACACCTACTTCTTCTACTCGGGAGCCTTTATGGGGGCTCTCCTGACCCCAGGTATATTTAACACGTGACCGACTTACATGGGGGAAGATCTTTCCGCTTCTTGTTCGGTCACGGCGTATCAACAGGCGGCTGCAATTAGTTTAAATTCAGTTCAACCGCAATCTCTGTTCTTTCGTTTGTTATCGCTACAATGTAGATATCTGCGTTTGCTAGCTTATGAACTGTAGAAAACGTTTCAGCCCTTACTGTTTTAAAATCACAGCTAAACCCAAAGAATATTTTCCTAGAAAATACGGCGCGGCGGAAGCGTTGGAGATAATGTAACCTAATCCGGAGCTCCCTGCTCCCAGTTTTCTAATGGTTGATCAATTAAAAATTCGGTTGCTTAATTGGTGAGTAGCAAATAATCTATTAAACTGTCCGATCAAATGGAGCAGCAACTGGTATGGAATAATTTCTTTTCAAGGACGCTTCTACGAAGAGCGGAGCCTGCGTCTGGGCCGATCCGTTAAGAAAATAGCGTAGCGCAGTGGAATAGAGGGGGAGTTTCAGTAGGAAAGCTGAATGGCGTAACGGCCCGGCGACCGAGTGGAGAAAAACGGAGCGCACACTTGTCTCCGGACAAAAAACCACGGTAGAAACATCTGGAGCCTCGAAACGATCCTACGGTGGCCCCCATGAAAAAAAAACCGTTTGTGTAGCGTATACGCGTGGGAGCATCTCTCGCGTCCATCCGCGCAACGGTGTACGCAGTGTGTATTGTAAAAAAGCTTTCCAATTTATTTATATAAATAGAACGACGTACATAGATGTAACACAGATGAGTAGATACAGATACATGCAGTATGAGATGACTGGAGATCTCGCGGCAACGTTACACGCGCAATTTCAGGTAGAATTCTCGTTTGGGCTTGCATCGATTCGCACGAGTGTCGCCAGTGACGTGAATAATACATTCGGGATTAATTTAGTACTCGATGGTGATGGTCTTCGTCTTCAAGTACTCGTTCAGAGCATCCTGGCCGAGGTCCTTGCCGAAACCGGACATCTTGAAGCCACCGAACGGCGCGGCGACATCGGTCTTGTTGTACGTGTTGATGAACACCGTGCCAGCTTCGATCTTCTCGGCGAACCTCAATGCTCTGCTGATGTCCTTGGTCAAGACACCGGACGCCAGTCCGTATTCAGTATTGTTCGCTCTTCTGATCACTTCGTCTATGTTCTTCGAGCTGAACTTCGAGATCACCATGACTGGACCAAATGACTCCTCCTTGGCTATGTACATGTCATCCTTCACGTTCGTAAATATCGTCGGTTCGAAGTACCATCCTGGACGGTTCACTCTATTGCCTCCGTGAACCAAGGTAGCTCCTTCTTGAACCCCGCTACGGACGAACTCCAAAAGCTTGTTCAGATGGGCCTTGTGGTTCTGGGGACCGTGGCTCGTGCTCCTGTCCAGAGGATCGCCTACTGAAATCTTCTTCGTCTCCTCTACTACTCTCTTCAGGAACTCGTCGTGTATCGACTCCTCCACGAACAGGCGACCTGTTTCGGAGCATTGAAACGTTAGAGCAACAGCCAGTATGCAGGGTATATTAGCTTGCTAAATGGGATACAGTAAACTCTCCTATAATAATGCGGAACAAAAATTTCGATCTGTACTAATTCTGAATTAATCACGTTACAGGAAGGCTGACGGTATTTAAATTTGTTGGACGGCGTAATTAGTACAAACAGTTAACTACAACAGTTCACACGTACCGGCGGCAATGCAGTTTTCTCCCTTGTTGAAGAACACGCTGTTCATCCCGACCCTGACAGCGTGCTGGATGTCAACGTCTTCGAAAATGACCAGAGGACTCTTGCCCCCGAGCTCCAGAGAGACTTTCTTCAGATTGCTGACGGCGCAGGACTTCATGATCGACTGTCCTATCTCCGTAGATCCAGTGAACCCGAGCTTCCTGATCAGAGGGTGCTCGCAGATCGCGTTTCCGGTCACCGAGCCATTCCCTGGTACTATATTCACAACGCCAGGCGGGAATCCAGCCTTGACGGTGAGCTCAGCAAATTTTAAAGCTGTTAGAGGTGAGGCTTGAGCGGGTTTCATCACCACGGTGTTCCCTGCTGCTAAACAGGCCGCCATCTTCCAGGAGAGCATCATCAGGGGATAGTTCCAGGGCGTGACCAGACCACAGACACCAATTGGTTCTTTGCGGGTGATGGTCAGATTGCGATTAGGCCTGGCATGGGTGATGGGTATCGTGGAGCCTTGGATCTTGTCGCACCAGCCGGCGAAGTAGCGCCAGGTCTCTATGGACATGCCTATGTGAGTCTTCAGGGCTAGAGTGTAGACTGCGCCAGAGTCCAAGGTCTCTATCGTAGCCAGCTCTTCCTTGTGCTCCTCCATCAGGTCCGCCAGTCTGAACATTTCCAAGAATTTGTTTAGTTAACAAATCCGCAATCTATTGATTCGATTACACCGGTCAGTGTTTGATAAGTAGTAACTTACTTGAAGAGGATAGCTGCACGCTCTCTGGCGCTGATCTTGCTCCACTCGCCCTCTTCGAACGCCTTCTTTGCAGCCTTGACCGCTCTGTCCACGTCCTCTACAGACGCACACTCCACCAAGCAGATGACGCTCTCGTCGTGAGGGTTGATGGTGGGTATGGCTTTACCCTGACCATTCACGAATTCACCATTGATGAACAGTTGCTTGGGGAACTTGAGCTGCCTGTTGTTCGCCTGGATCTCCACTGCGTCGTACTTGACATCTTTAGAAGCGGACACACCGCGCGCAGCCATGATCACCGTGCTGGCGAACTGACTGAACACCGGGGCCATGAAGACGTCCACGTTCTGCAACGTGACTCCCAGGTTGTCCTTCACCTCCTCTATCATCCTGACCACGTCCATGCTTGCACCACCTACAAACAATAACCCCATAGAATTCTAATCTTGTTAATCCTTCAAATTCAAGTGTAGACTTTTACCGCTGGCGAAGAAGTCGGTGTCGTACTCGATGTCCACGTTCAGGATGCCTTTCCAGATCCTCTTCAAGATCTCGACGGACTTCAGCTCATCCTCCGTGAAATCCACCGCCGTCTCCTCGCACTGCTGGCCGAATTTCTGGGCTGGCATCGTTCTGGTCCCGATCTTGATCCTCTTCACGTTCACGAAGTTGCCGTCGACGGCACGGATCAGCAGTCCTCCTTCGTGAAGAATACCTACACGATCCTCCACGGTCACCTGGGACAGTTCCTCCGGCAACTGGTCACTGGTCCACAGACTGGACCCGAACAGACGGACTTCCTCTCCGTCGATCGTCGTCCAGGCACCTGGAGTACTGTCCAAACCACGGATGAAATCGTGAACCTGCTTCGCTGACTTAGCCCAGTTTATTTTCTGAAGCTCCTTCTTGTTCAACATCGGGTCGTAAGTGGCTCCCTCTTCTGTCTGGACGATCATCGGCGCAGTTCCCTTCGCCACGAGATCCACCGCCTCTCCCATCGCTTTGATCCCTTCAGGGTAGAGGAAGTTGTTGTATACACTGTCGAGAGTGTCGTCAGCATCTAGCTTGCAGGACTTCTGCAACAAGATTGGCCCAGTGTCGAGGCCGTCGTCGGCCCAGAATACGGAGAAGCCTGCGGTGTTGTCTCCCTCTATCAGGGTCCTAAAAGTATCGCAGGAATTATTGCATTTACTCGTTTCTAGCATTGCAAGGGTGCGGGATGCGCCTTCTCATTTCTTGATGCTACAAAGGTGGGGTTTTCAGTAGCGAGAAGCGCTAGATAGAAGATCAATCTAATTAATTATTAGGCACTGTAATTTGCATTACGCGGAAGCATGCAGCTGCGCATGTAGCTATTTTCATAAAGCTGCGACAGCTACATGCTGTCCAGGTATAAATAGGGTTATTTAGTCGTATACAGTCTGCTGGTATTTTCTAGAGACCAGCAGACTGTATACGACTAAATAACTATTTTCTTTGACCCAATTACGCCTCGTAAACTAGATTGATCTTTTATCTACCGCTTTTAACTACTGAAAAGCCACATCTTTGCATTATTGAAAAATGAGAATCTACACTATTCTCAAGTCTAGGTCTCACAGAATTATTAACGCTTGAATAATTAATTGCAGGTAACAAGCACGCATCCTAAGACAGTGCAGGGATTCATTGAAAGCATCGAAACTGCGTCCAGATTAATCCCAAGATATCATTAGATTAGCTACGTTATCGAATCGCGACGCTTTTCAATCCTTCCTGTTATCGGTTATCGGCGTTCATTCGGAATGCAGAAACTCGATACGTCGAGAAATGGATCCGTAACCGGTTCCGTGACCACACGCACACGCAACCGATTGATTCACGCCTGCCTTATCCACTTATCTGATGACTGTTACGCTCGCATATAATCACAGCGGCACGATGTCCACTGAACTCTCGAGCTCTTTCATTACGAGGATTCAGATTTCGGGCTATACTAACCAGCTTATAGCACTCGCTCCACGATGCCTGGGTAATATGGAAGGATGATAGCATATGGTCTTGTGGCGAGGATGGTTGATCACTTCCATGGGGATGAATTGGCTGCAGAATGGCAACACGTTCAAATCAACCTCGATGCTCTTGTACAGGTCCCAGACCTCCGACAACATCACGCCTTTGCTCCGCCAGGATTTGATCTTGAACACCGGTGTATTGTCCGCCTTGGCTGTGATCGCTGTGTATGGAAATGTAAAAAAATGGTCACCGGTTTGTCGACGAGCGTTTCTCGCGAATTGCCGTAATATTAAATTACTTCACCTAACGGATCCTCTCGGCTTCCCTTGTCGGGAATCGTGAAGACACCGGTGACCTGGTGACCATTTTGCCTCAATAGCTTGTAAACCTCCGCCGCGAACGGACTCTGGCCGATAATGGCCACTTTAAGCTGCGCCATCGCCGTCTGCGATTCAATGAAACCAATTAATGCCGACTTTTATCGCAACGGCTACACCACCGGCCGAAACTTTAGTACCTCTATAGTCCGCTTAGACGACTCGAACAACTATAAGCAATTCTTTTAATTCAATATAAGAGACCAAACTGAACAAGACGTTATCGCTAGACTGCAGATTTGTATGCGTATATAATTTTGTTGCGTTAATTGCCAGATGTGGAAACCAAATAGAAATTTATCTTTTCTTATTTTAAATTATAAATTATATATAGAGGATTCTCAATAGTTCCTAACTTTTGGCCGGTAGTGTACGGACACATACGCACAGCCTGTTAGTTTGTATGGTATGCATTTCGTATATACATACCTCCGAATGTTACCTAATTGGTGCGATCGTTGTCAAATTTTGCTTGTGCTGTGTTTGTTAAGCAAGCTGCAAAGAAAAGATATGATAAGGAGGAGAACCGGGGCGGTGGATGCGAACGGTGCCTCTAAATCATGCGATTCCGGGCTGTCACCTCTACCGTATGCTATCTTCCACCGAGACTACTGTTGTTATATTTTTGGTATACCGTATCCGGTGCCCCGAGTTGTTACCGATGTTTACAAACACCGTTTGCGTTAGCGGATTAGAATGTAATTTAGAATAGAGTTACGTACGGAACTCACGACGTACGGGCGCCAGGAGAGAAAGTTTTTCAGCAGCAGCATCAAGAGATAGGTTCCACGTTCACTTTCTCGTCTACCGCGCTCGTTTGCGGACCGTTCACTTGAACACTTGATTATTGTAACACCTCAACGTGCTCGGAGGTATTGACTGAACCAGGCTCCATCCAGTGCGTTTATATAAGCTAACTGTATCGCGCAGCCGGGGGTCAAGAAGTCGCTGAGAAATTGCGATTCACACTTATCTTCGGGAGCTCTCGATAAGCTAATATGAATTGGCACGCGTGTTCTACGGTACTTCCCACCAGCAAATTCGGCGAATTTTGCAATTTCATTTGTATTGCATAATCCCGAAAAGTCTACCGTATGGGGTCGTTCTTCATGTATCCCTTACACTCGAGTTGTGACTCAGAGTTGCCACCAAAAATTGCTGTACCATTATTCGAAATATTGTCTAAGATCTCTTTTGTTTCGTCTTAAATTTTGTTATACTTTTTTCATTAGTCGGACCATATTTTAACACTAGGTTTACGGAACATTAAAACTGACTATTTTACATATTATTTCGTCAAAATAACAAGAATGTATCTACCCAAATTTTTGATAATACGTACTCGAAGAAATAATTTTTGTTCGGACGCGTCTTTACAATCTCGATAATCGCGTATTGAAAATATTAGAACGCGTCCCGCAAACCTAGTGTCAAATAAAGATTTAAAACCGTTTTGTAAAAGTATGGTATGGTAGATAAAAAACAAAGAATCGTAAATGAAATATTCATATATTTGTTTATTCTTTAAAATAATGAAATGCCGTAATCGCAAAATGATCGAAATACCAGGAACCGTTTCGAGACTTCATCGAAAAGGTGCAACATTGGTGCAAAATGGTGCAACATTGGACAACGGAAGTTGCGCATCATTCTTGTGTACATATTGTAATGTAAATATAGTTTGCGATAGATTTTCGCATTCAAGTTCGAACCAGTGCGAACAGGTTTGTCTGAAAGATTCTGCCTATCGTGGGTCATTGGTCATTGATAAGCTGTTTACTGGACCAGTCTTGAAACTGGTTCGAGTCGGTTTCGAATCTGGAATCTAAACATCCTCGCTGACGGTGGCATAACGCCGTAGACGTAATTTCTGCAAAAATATTGATAAGAATGCGATTCGGCGAAAACCTGTAGTTTTTGTCTTGTTGTCAGTTTACATAAGCACAGGGATGACAAAAAGAGCGATTATTTACACTATTAGACTATAAGATATACATTTAATTACATTCATCGAGATTAACATTAAAAATAAGAGCGTGGTTCAGGTTGTTCTAATATCTCGGCACTTTGAATTCCGATCCACCGTCCATCACGGTACTCGGTTTCCTCTTGTTCATGATATTTTGAATTTTCTGCCATTCCCTGTCCAACTCTGCCTTCTCGTTCTTCTCCTTGTTATATTTCCTCGTCCTTCGGCCGTCAGCCATTTTCACGCCGTACTGGAACGCTGCTTTCGGCAGAGCCTCTTTGTTGTTCATGTATTCGCTGTACTCTTCCGGTGTGTCGAAGTCCCATCTTCCGATGGGACCCTTCTTGTTGCCGAGGTCCATTTTCGTGTAATCGACCTCATCATCCGAGTCGTCTATCGCGTCCTGCATCTCGTCCAAACCAGGGTAACATTCCGCGTATCCTTCAGGCTCTGCTGCCAACTTGTTCAACAAGGCTCCTTTTTTCGGAGCACTGGTGTCCACCGTCGGTGGTGCAACGCTCGGTAATTGAGGAGCATTCGCGGTGTCATCCGTATCCAAAGTATTCTCCGGTTTGTCGAAGTACGATCCCTTCTTCTTCTCTCTGGACTGAATCAAGTCCTTCTTGCCAATCGCAGGAACATAGTCTCCGATATCCCCGTAGATACTCTCGTCCTGCGGCCTCGGCGCGATGTCCATGTCGTTCATGTCGTCCGGCCTTGATCTACCATCCTTATTCTTTTTCCCCTTCTTCCCGTGACGATTGCCTTGCCGCAAGTACGACAATATTTGCGCCAGTTTGTTGATTACTATGTCGTTCGTCGTCAAGGTGGGAGTGTTATCGACTGTGGGCACGTCTGCTTTGCTTCTGATCAGGGTAGTCGGTATGTCCACGTCCGCGTTCTCGTCGTCCAGCTCTATTATGTAGGCCATGCGACCTGGCGTGAACAACTCGTTCCTCTCGACCACTTTCGACTTCATCGTCATCACGGTTTTGTAAACGTTCCGACCGATTTTCGTCTTGAACTGCATCTCGTCATCCTTCTTCTCCGGCTCCTTCTTCTCCTTTACTTTGTCCTTTGGCTTCACCAGCTTCTCCATCTCCTGCTCCTGCTCATGCTCTTTCGCCTCGATCTCACTGCGTACCTGTTGACCAAGATTTACTTCATCGCAAAAGAACTTTTTCTGCGTCCCTCTACCTTTTATATTTTTTATAATAGATATGATACTATTATCACGTCTTAAATAATAAAAAGTTTTTATTTCTAGGTATTATGGTATGGAGATTAATTGTTTATTAACCCTTTGCACTCGGAGCTGTTTTAACTCGAAGATTAAACATTTCTTGCAACCTAAAATATTTCCATTCCCTTTGATTTTTGAAATTTTATGGATATGTAATTGGTATAATACCTCGTACAATATCTACATGTTTAGTAATCGATTAGATACCGATATATTTAGGAATGTAAACAATATTTTGAATAATGGTACAGCAATTTTTAGTGGCGCCTCTCACAGTTGCTGTTCGAGTGCTAAGGATTAAAAAATTTTGGTGTGTGTGTTTCATAATTTGAATTCGTACCTTCTGCAGAAGAGCATAATCCAACCCTTTTACCAAGTGAGTATGCTCCATATCACCACCCAAGAATTTCGACTGTTGGATCATTTGCCTCCTACGTTCGGCAGCATCCATACCCGACTTCAAATCTGGCGCTACAGCTCTATACGCGCTGGCACTGTTCATTGGATCCTCTGTCTGATAATCCTGATTAGTACCGTCTCTACGCTCCCTGGCTCTGTCTCTGTATTTCTCTGCCAGCTCTGCCATCTTATCTTCTTCCTGCTTCTTCAATTTGGCGTAGAAGCTCTTCTTCTTTCTTCTGAGCTCTGCTCGACTACCACCGCTAACATTTGGAGTCTGTGCAGTCTTGGCGCTAGCATCTCTAGCAGTTCCAGGTACAGATGCAGGGGTTGCTGATGGGACCGATGCTCTTGGAGTCATCAGCAACTTGCGGAAATCATCGTTCGTTAAACGAACGGACATCCCCATGTCTTCCTCCGTTGTGTCCGGCATTTTTGTGTTTGTTGTGGTTGAATCCCTTTAATGGAATTGAGGTTATGTTTACTGAGAAACTGAACAACCAGTTGGACAAATGGGTAATATTTCTTTTCTGAATTCTAATTAAATTAGCATATGCTACTTACGATTAGTATTGTCAAATTTACGGAACAGGCTCGGTAGAGTCGCTAATATAAATCATTGAATTGTTTAACAGCAATATCAGAACAAGGAAGATGTCAAATTTGTCAACACGACGAAATGGACCCTAGCCATCTATCAGTAGCTGCTTGAAACCACAATTCCTTCTGACTCGTCGTTGGTAATGTAGACTCCCGATTATTGTATATGACAACTGATGGTAATGGCACAGACGGTGTATTTTAGTAGAAATCTAAATCACCGACGGCAATTCTAAAAATGATGTACATTTAATATTGTAATTTTCTTGATGAATAAACAATATTACAATAATTAATGTATTCTTTCTTCCGTACGCTCTACATAACCATTTCCGAAAATATCAAAAATACTTCCTCAATTTTCGAGATTTTCGTCGCCAATTTTTGACTGTCTCACTACTGAATTTCGTGCCACCTCCTTCGATATTATGTTCTCATAATACTTTCTCTGTTCTCCTAATACTTTCTCAATTTTCTCAAAATTGAACTTCGTATTAGGAGAACATGATGTCGAAGGAGGTATTCGAATTTCAGTAGTACAACTCAACGACAAGTCAGACGGCCGAAAATCTCGAAAAATTGAGAAAGTATTAGGAGCACACGATATCGATGGAGGTAGCACGAAATTCAGTAGTAGAACTCAACGACAAACCAGACGCACGAAAATTGGCGAAAATCTCGAAAATTGAGTTTTTCAAGGTGTCGAAATCGGTAAGAAGGAAAAATTGGTGGTTCAATAAATAAATACGTAAATATGTTTTTTATCGTGTTGTCTTTATTTATTCATTGTATTAAACATTTTTTTTTAACAATACAAAAGATCGGAAAGAATATAGATGCAATCACACTTTCATTTTCTGCTTTGCACGACATTAAAGTGTGCATCTATGCAATCTACTTGCTTCATTGTTACTCCTAATTGAGGATTAGCAACATAATGATCGAAATGGGTGAGACCGTTGCAAGCGGCTCCGTACTCTCCGTCTTTGTTCAATGCAATTACTGCACCCCTGAAGGTTGGATAATGTTCAGCGATTCTTTGAACTGCTGTGGTTGCAGCTGCAGATGGACTCGCACCTCGTCGCATCTCTTCCACGGCTAAGAAACTGAAAAAACATTTATCATTCAAAAATTGCAAATTCAGGCAGTCTGTTGTTTTCTCGACTATTTACCTGGGCAGAAAGCGCATCATTACATCGCCGTCGCCTGTGCCAGCGGCTGCACCAACTTTTTGGTCAGCATATGCACCTGCACCTGCAATAGGAGAGTCCCCTATGCGACCAGGAATTTTGTTTCTGGCTCCATTGGTCGAGGTGCCTGCAGCTATGTCTCCATTCGAATCTATCGCAATTACTCCGATCGTGTCATGGTTGTCCTCGTCCACGTCGGACGCATATTCCTCTATGGTGTACTCCTGTTTATCCATGGAACGATATGGGCCACAACTTTTCCTTGGGTCTGGATTTACATTCTGTAAAAGTAGTGGTTTCGATTAATTCAATCACTTTTTACGCTCACTGTAATTGTATCAAATATAACTTAGCAGCGAAATGTCGAAGCTCAAAGCTTCGAAAGTCCGTTTCTTAAAAGAATATTAAAATATTCTAATCGTTTACTACGGAAGTTCGAAATTCGAAGCTTCGAAACTTCAATTCTCATCACCTTCATCACATTCGCAGTTTCAGTAATCGAAGCTTCGATCTCCGAAGGAAAGTAACAGCCCTAATTCCTATGACTTGATTTCGGATTGTATCGAGAATTTATACCTTCCAGAAATTAGGTTGACAATTATTAGCTCTCCAATCCATCCACATCTTCTTGGACTCCTGTGTCTGCAGAGATTCCTCTTTGAATCCCATTTCCAAAGCAAAATTCTTTGCCAATTCTCCGCCGAGCAGGGAATGTTTAGTATTGTGGAGAACTTTCCGAGCTACAGAAATAGCATTCTTCACATTTCTGAGAAGTCCTACACCACCAACGTCCATCGTGACTCTGTTAATACAAAAACAATTCGATAACAACATTGAAGAAATATATTATACAGAGAGGAAACAAATGTTATACCCATCCATGATTAATGCATCCAATGTGGTTTCTCCAGACTCATCCGGACTACCTCCGAATCCCACAGTCTTTCTGCATCTCTGTTCCTCGCAGAGAGTGCAACTTTCTTCTATCGCATCCAGAGCGCTTCTTCTTTGATTTTGTAGAACATCCCATGCTGAAAATAATTTCATATTTGAAGAGTACTGTACTTTGTTGAAATTGTTTATAGAGGTGTACCTTTTTGCGTAGCGTCCTTGTAGTCCCAAGTAATTACAACTAGAGGTACGCTACTATTTGTGGCAAAAGTTGAGCCACAGATCGATAGGCAGATAGTGGTAGCAAGACAAGCAGCTAACGAAAGCTTCATCCTGACAGCTCTGTTCTAAGACTATTGATTGATATTGAGTGTGAAATAAATAGTCTTTGTTCATAGACTAGGTGGGGATTTATATCTCCTGTTATGTTCGATTGTATATATTTGTCGGTCACACAGTCTTCTCGTGTAATCTGCAGTTGTCGGTAGACTGTCAAGAACCTCCTATCGCTGTTTCTTATTTACTCAAGACATGGATATTATTTTCATTGTGTATCACAGGTATTTGCTGAATATCTGCATGAAATTAATGATATAGATTGATCAGACAGATCGATAGGGACATGTACCGAAGTAATTCAATTATATTTTACGTTAATATTAATGATATCTTATCTAGCTCGTGGAAAAGTTCCAAGTGATAACAGCTATATACATACACAGAACGTTTCAGCACAAACAGCGTATCGAAGTAAACCTAATAATTTCCGCAGTTTAGACACTTGAATTGACTGATTTATCCGTTTAGAAACGAGAGGCGTTCATTATAACAATCTAATTTAGAAAATACATGTTCCGGGCGAGGACGGTACGATCGGTGCGACAAGGATGAACATAGGTCTCATGCAGACACCGGAAGATCGTTATCATACTATGTAAATACTCAAATATAGTTTTAGTATCTAAGTATTTAGTTACTACTTAAATTTACAGAAGTGCCGAATTTTGGCTATTTGTCCGCACTGTGCGGCGTCGAAAATGCAAATGATGGCGCTATCTATCTTTATGAAATCTGTAAACATTGAAATAGAAAAACCAATACAAAACCAATAACCATTGGCTCAAAATGAATCTGTTTGGTCTCAAGATGTTTCTAGTGATGTGATTCATAATTGACCAGATTTTCGTAATTGTTTATTTAGGTTTCTTTCGGAATAACCCGCCGACGGTGACAGAAACACTGTAACCATCTAACGGCAGACGTCCGAACTGCCCAGAGCTAATCTATATAGATGACAAGGAAATGAACGCGCCTAATTAAAATATGTCAGTTACTATCTTTATTCAATAAATATAATATTACATTGTAACATAAGGAATATATCCTGGTGTGGTGGTGTGTGATTCTGCAAATATATCTCTATGTACACACATTTAGCACACACGCGTACAACCACGACTGTGTGTGCAGATGTGTATACATATATAATCTTTAATATAGATCTTTCTTCTCTAGAGACAGCACAAAACACGTAGTATGGTACAATATCGTTACAAGGACAGTTATGAATTTCCGGCGATCCCGTTAACGTTTCTTCAAGTGGTTCCTTTCCGAAGCCATGTAATTAAGAGAGTCTCCCACATTGTTATAATTATCTTTCATACTGTTCGACAACGTTAAGTCGACAAAAAACGTCTCTTTCGATCATTTAAAACAAAGTAGTCCAAAGAATGTTGTTTGTTACAATTAAAAACGTCTCGCTGCAAATACACACATTCGCTACAACTCACAAAAATAAACGATTACACTTCACAGTTCCTTCTCCATTGTCCTAACAGCATGACTGAGCTCACGCGCGCGAATGTCGTACGACTGTTTTGCCCCTAATTAATCTATTATTTACAAGAGTCAGTCGTACGCTTCATAGAACCCATCTCGTCAACCGGAAACGCTTATCAAGAGGAGAGGGTCGCGACAGTGGGCATAGATCCACTAGAAAATGATCTCGTTAACACCTTATCCACAGGAGAAACAATAATATAACATGTACGAATCGAATTTAACATAATTAGACTGCGGATCTTTATGCAAAATAAAAATCTCTTACCCGAATTGAGACAAACTGGAGTGAAATTTATATTCTTCCTTAGATTATTTAGTAAGTTGAAAATACTATAATAGTATGTTTAAATTTTTCTAATATTTTTTCTGTTTTAAATTACACCTACTCATTTTTGTCATAAATGCATAAAATCCGCAGTCACAATACATTGTTCTTATTATCCGTTGACAAGGCGTTCACAGAAGAACCACCCGCTGTGGCGACCGCTCTCGTCGGCAGAAGTAAAAAATAGGTACTTTCCAGCTGGCTGGTGCAGCCAGCCCTGACTTTAACTAAACAACTGTGTCCCCGCTAGAATTGGAAGAGCTTTTAAGACCATCCTCCATCCTCGAAGATGGCGGTTTCCACCGACGTGCCAGGGGCGGGTAGAGAGAAGGAGAGAGAGAGAGAGTCCCCGAGTAAAACGTTTCACATATGAAAATAGGTGTATACCATTTACATTTTATATCCCCCTATCACAATACACTGTCTAAGATAAAGGTTGTGGCTTGATATGTACAATATATTCATATATAAGTGTATGCGCAGGATGTATCAACCGAATGGTACCCTCTAATCATCTGCTCGAGTTATCGTTCCAGAAGAGAGGTCGTTCTATAAAGTAACTCAAAAGAGACAAAATTGCGCTTTCCAGCTATGTCCAGAGAGACGTGTCTTAACGCAACAATAAATAAAACAATTGTTCAGATGATCCCATTTAGCTGAGCCAGCCTGCGCATGTATATAATCCGCAGGATGGGCCATTTCACTTGATCGGGGTTTGCAAACTTCCTGGAAGTCTTCCCACAAAAAGAAACAGAGATCTAAATCGACATCGACTCTATTTATACTCTTCGCGATCTGATATCAAGTTAAATGATCCATTCCCAGCAAATCCCGTTTGCTGTTCTCGCCCGTCTCCCGGGCACAGACATCCTAACGGCTTTGTACAGGTTTCAAGGGCCTCTAAATGCACTTGGATCGTTTGATTCATCTCAGTCTATGCGAACGTTGGGTCCTTCGACGCCCGACTCCCACCACGGTGGTGTCACAGAGGTGTCTATGAATGATAATTGACAATCTGAAAAGTCGACGGACAGAGCTAAAATGTGATGGTAGGGGTCGTGAGCTTCGGCCAGTTGGACAGAAACGTTTCGACGATTTCCTAGAGGAGGCACGCAAGAGACAGAGCAGCACACATCAAGTTAGAGGACAGCGAGCACGGTTTTCTCTTCTCTACGGGACTCTCTCTCTCTCTCCATCCATCCCCCCAAAGCGTTCTATCGTTGTCCTCAATCTAGGGTAAAACCGAACCGAGAAACGAGGGCGTAGAGTACGGCAGCCTGTCGTATGTATATACAGTGTCCTGTACGCTATTTACACGGGTCCTTCGTCCTCGCGATCGGAGGAAGGACCCGACCGCGATTATAGAAAAGAGTGGTGCTATTCCTGGCAATAAGCTTCGTCGTTTGTCCTTAGTTTCGCATGTTTGCGTTCGGTTCGAAGCTCATTACCAGGGGTAGTACAATACGATCGGTGTACCGCGGATCTCCGCGCGTTCATCGTAAATGCATAATGGTGTTTTTTTTTCGCTAGATCCTCTACGTTGGGAATCTTTCACTGACCAGTAGAAACGATTAACGAGAAACATGTGTTGGAGTATTTCGGCGCAGAGACTCGCAGTCTGAAAAGTCGGCTAAAGAAAGAATCGTTCTGCCAGGTGGTGGAGACAGGAAGAGGCAGTGTCCTCGTAGCAGCGTGCACCTGGTTGTCAGCTGTCTGACGAAGGTGCAACGTTTCCCGGCGCTTGTCGCCCCGAGAATCAGGCTTAAGATCATTGGACGAAGTTGACGTTGAACGTGCCCACTTCCATGGCTTTGAGTCCGACGTCCTGCAGACCGTCCTTCAATATCTGCAGGGTCTTGGTTCCGGTGAGCGAGGTTTGCGTGACGTTCAGATTGGCGAGCTTGAAGAACGATGTCCCCTGCGTGATCCGGTCGGCCAGGGGGCAGTGTTTCAGGGCGACGTCAACGCCGACAGAGCAGCTGTATCCCTGCCGGTGTAGTACCATCAGGGCGCTGTTCACCGGGAAGTTTGGCAGTTTCTGATCATGATTGGTCCTCAGGTTGAGCAGGTGAAGGTCGCAGGGGAAGCTCTGGCTCAGCAAACGGACCTCCGGCGCCATGCTGATCTCGGCCTCGGTCCCGTCCACCACAAACATGTTCACCGGGTAGTTGAGCGCGTTGCTCAAATGATTGGCAAACAAGGACGGCTTCGAGTGTTTCTCCTTCTCGCCGGCGGCGATGTCCTCGAGCAGCAGCCAATGCTTGATCACGGTCCTGCGGTTGTCGAGTAGACCCTCGCCCATCCCTCGCGAGTCGTCGTAGAGAGTCCTCCTGTCCAGCATCACCTCGAGCCAGCCTGGCTGATAGCTGGCGGCTCCTTGGCAGTGGTTCACCAGCAGAGTGAGTCTGTGGTTGGTGTCCTCGATGTACGCCATCGTGGTGATGGGGAAGTAGTTTCCTTCTATGCCGATCCTCTCTATCTTCGTCCTCCGGATCATCTGGTGGCCGTTCAAGTCGGTGTAGAATTCCGGCGGGTCTCCGTTCAGTATGTCGGTCTGCAAGCGCATGAACATCTCCGTCTCTCGGTTCTTCGGCGGCGTCTCGAAGTCCACGATGTTCCTCAGGTAGATCGCCTCGGCTAGACCACCCTCTTTATGGTAAATGGCTACATGATGAGTCAACAGTTTCCCATATTCGACGGTTAAACGGGAGCTCAGCGTGCCGCTGACGATGTAGATCTTCTGGTGGGGCGTGTAAGCTTCTAGAACGTCCTTGTCCGTGTCCCTGAGGTTCGGGTCTGGCATGAAGAGGTACGCGCCGCTGTGGAACTGCGCCGACGTGTACGCAGCGAACTGTATCGCGCACTGCATGATCTTCCCGGTCGCTTTCTTCGTGACTCGCTTCAGGAATCCGGTCTGACCGTCGAACAGCAGCTTCATCTTCTGGTTCTCGAGCTGCACGTCGCCCACCTGCATCGGCTTGATGGGGAACACGGTGTCCTTGCCGCACCGGCTGCAGTAGACCGTCGAGATCGCTTCTACGGGTACCTTGTCGATCTGCTGGAGATGGTAGGTGACTATCGCCAGAGGTTTCAGCTCTACCACGAACAGCAGCACGTAGACATCGTGGGTGATGCTCGTGGCGTTCATCACCGGAGCTATCTGATAGGGAATCGGGTTCTTTTGCGGGTCCAGTACGCGGATCTTGTACGAGGTTACTTTCAGACTGATCACCTCCTGCCTCGGTTGAGCCAGAGGGTTGAACAGGACGATCTTCTTGGTCTCCTGGCCGTTCACTCCGATCGGTATCTTCTTCGGCAGCTTCTCGTAACTGTCCCTGTCCGACTCCGCCAGCACGTACACGGAGTTCTGCTTGGTGGTGGTCCCGGCCAGTGACTGGATCACGAAGCTCTGCAAACTGGTGGTGTCCGAGATCGATTCGAACAGCTTCAGAGCGTAATCCTTCATGACGAACGACTTCGAAGTGCCCGTGATAGCGTCGTGATGCTGGAACAAACCCAGATTCCGCCTGGCCTTGACCAGTTTCTCGAAATACGTCTCGTACAGCATGAAGTCCTTGCCGGACTGCTTCGCCACGTTTAACGCTATCGTGTACAAAATCTCGGCGGATCTCAGGTTCGCCTCTAACTCCCGGTCCAAAATCTTCATGTACGGTCTCGTGGTGAAGTACCCGCTCCAATAAGCTGGCCTGCCTTCGCTGAAGATGTCCGAGTAGACGAAGAAGTCGCCTTGCAGGGTCGGGAACGACTCCACCCGTTTTCTGATCTCCCGGAAGTAGTCCCTAGGCGTGCCGAACACTATCTCCGCGTTGTATTCTTCTCGGCGACTGTTTATGTAGTCCATCAGGATCTTGTAGTTGGTGTACTGCTGGTCCCACTCCACCGCGTGGTCGTACCTGAAACCGGGAGCCTCGTTAGAGATGTACGGAATAGAGATTACTATGGAATGTTCTCGAAACTGTAGTATAGTGTACTAGGATAACTAGATGATTTTTAGGATTGCAATGTGGCAGTCAACGTGTTGAGGATGTTCAGGAGGTACAATGGGAGACAACAGTACAAGAAATTCGAAATCGATCAATATATTGGCAATGAAAGTATATTTTTGTTTTTGAGGGTATTTTTTTTGAGTTTTTAGTTGCGTTTTTTCAAGGTTTAAATAGGGTTTGAAGTGGAATTTTTGAATTCTCTATTAGAAGCGTGTTAAAATGTGCAAACTTTAAGTTGCTATAATTCTTAAACGGTGCAGCGAATCGAACTTAAATTTTGGTAATTGCATTAATTTAGTAAGAATTATATCTTGTCAAATTTTCAAAAATTTTGTTGCGTTTTTATATACAGTAGCGGACAAAAGTTTAAGACCGCTCTAAAGAACACGATAACTTTTTTAATATTGTACTATACGATTTAAACTTTTTTGGGAACTTAGAGCAATTAGTGTACTGAAGGATGTGAAAAGAAATTTCTTCAAAAATTGCAATTGATCGGAATTATTAAAAAAAATACTACAAGTTGAATTTTTTAATTTTTTATGTGGGCCTATATTGAAAATTTAAAAAATACGTTTTGTAGATCTGTGTCAATTAAACATATTCTGAAAATTTCGTCAAAATCGGTCGACGTTGCAATGAGCTACAAACGTTTAAAGATGGTAAAAATTGCAGATTTTCATGATTCATTGCCAAAAATAGTGAAAATCTGCAATTTTTACCATCTTTAAACGTTTGTAGCTCATTGCAACGTCGACCGATTTTGACGAAATTTTCAGAATATGTTTAATTGACCTACAGATCTACAAAAAGTATTTTTTAAATTTTCAATATAGGCTCACATAAAAAAGTTAAAAATTCAACTTTTAGTATTTTTTCAATAATTCCGAACAATTGCAATTTTTGAAAAAATTTCTTTTCACATCCTTCAGTAAACTAATTGCTCTAGGTTCCCAAAAAAGTTCAAATCGTATAGTACAATATTAAAAAAGTTATCGTGTTCTTTAGAGCGGTCTTAAACTTTTTCCGCTACTGTACCTCCAGAACATCCTTAAGGAGTTAGACTCGTTTCTACGATTGCAAGGGTGCGGGATGCGCCCTCTCATTTCTCGATAATGCAAAGATGGGGCTGTCAGTAGTCAAAAGCGCTAGATAAAAGATCAATCTAGACCGCGATCGCCCTCGAAAGTCCTATTTTTACGTTTACGAGGCGATTTGCATTATTCGGCAGCATATAGCTGTCGCAGCTTCATGAAAATAGCTACATGCGCAGCTGTATGATTCCAAATTGTGCAAATTACCCTAAAAAAAGGACTTTTGAGGACGATCGTGGCCTAGATTGATCTTTTATCTATCGCTTTTGACTACTGAAAAACTCCATCCTTGCATTATTGAGAAATGAGTATTGAAAAACGAGTCTATCCCTTTAAGGCGGTAGTCCCACCTTGGTTGCAACTAGAATCTTACTAAAAAAATATGGGTTTGCGGGAAAGCATTTGTTGTCCTTATTTCAGCAAATTGTGGGCTGGGTGAGGGCTCATTGTAAAGAGGAAGGTTTGACGCAGTGCGCTCTGGTCATGAGGTTAACGAGATTATGTTTAATATGTATAATATGAGGGGCCAAAGGAGAGAAAAAATCTAGGAAAAAACCCGCAGGTTTCAATGCATTTTTCTGTCTCTAAAAGACTTTTTGATTGCCCTGATGACCAGAGCGCAATGCGTCAAACCTTCCTCTTTACAATGAGCCCTCACCCAGCCTACAATTTGCTGAAATAAGGACAACATTTGCTTTCCCGCAAACTCATATTTTCGACCCAAAATCTAGTAGGATTTATTATTTGACTAGTTATTTGCTAATTTACTAGAATCCTACTAGATTTTGGGTCGAAAATATGGGTTTGCGGGAAAGCAAATGTTGTCCTTATTTCAGCAAATTGTAGGCTGGGTGAGGGCTCATTCTAAAGAGGAAGGTTTGACGTAGTGCGCTCTGGTCATCAGGGCAGTCAAAAAGTCTTTCAGAAACAGAAAAATTGCATTGAAACCTGCGGGTTTTTTCCTAGATTTTTTCTCTCCTTTGGCCCCTCATATTATACATATTAAACATAATCTCGTTAACCTCATGACCAGAGCGCACTGCGTCAAACCTTCCTCTTTACAATGAGCCCTCACCCAGCCCACAATTTGCTGAAATAAGGACTACAAATGCTTTCCCGCAAACCCATGTTTTCTAGTAAGATTCTAGTTGCAACCGAGGTGGGACTACCCCCTTAGGGCGGTAGCATATTTTGAGCTGGGTGAGGGCTCATTCTAAAGAGGAAGGTTAGATCTAGTGCGTTCCAGTCATGAGGTTAACGAGATTATGTTTATATCTAATAATATGAGGGTTATATTATAATATAAAATAATATGAGGATTTCAATGCATATTCTGTCTCTAAAAGACTTTTTTGACTTATGTGATGACTGGAGCGCACTAGATCTAATCTTCCTCTTTAGAATGAGCCCTCACCCAGCTCAAAATATGCTTGTATAAGGTCACACAACGTTTAGTCGCAGACCCATATTTTCGACCCAAAATCTAGTAAGATTCCAGTTATTTGCTAATCTACTAGAATGTTACTAGATTTTGGGTCGAAAATATGGGTCTGCGACTAAACGTTGTTTGACCTTATACGAGCATATTGTAAGCTATGTGAGGGCTCATTCTACAGAGGAAGGTTAGATCTAGTGCGCTCCAGTCATCACGTAATGCAAAAAAGTCTTTTAGAGACAGAATATGCATTGAAATCTTCTGGTTTTTTTCCTACATTTTTTCTCTACTTTGGGCCCTCATATTATTAGATACAAACATAATCTCGTTAAACTCATGACTGGAGCGCACTAGATCTAACCTTCCTCTTTACAATGAGCCCTCACCCAGCCTACAATTTGCTGAAATAAGGACAACATTTGCTTTCCCGCAAACTCATATTTTCGACCCAAAATCTAGTAGGATTTATTATTTGACTAGTTATTTGCTAATTTACTAGAATCCTACTAGATTTTGGGTCGAAAATATGGGTTTGCGGGAAAGCAAATGTTGTCCTTATTTGAGCAAATTGTGAGCTGGGTGAGGGCTCATTCTAAAGAGGAAGATTTGACGTAGTGCGCTCTGGCCATCAGGGCAGTCAACAAGTCTTTTAGAAACAGAAAAATTGCATTGAAACCTGCGGGTTTTTCCCTAGATTTTTTCTCTCCTTTGGCCCCTCATATTATACATATTAAACATAATCTCGTTAACCTCATGACCAGAGCGCACTGCGTCAAACCTTCCTCTTTACAATGAGCCCTCACCCAGCCCACAATTTGCTGAAATAAGGACTACAAATGCTTTCCCGCAAACCCATATTTTCTAGTAAGATTCTAGTTGCAACCGAGGTGGGACTACCCCCTTAGGGCGGTAGCATATTTTGAGCTGGGTGAGGGCTCATTCTAAAGAGGAAGGTTAGATCTAGTGCGTTCCAGTCATGAGGTTAACGAGATTATGTTCATATCTAATAATATGAGGGTTATATTATAATATAAAATAATATGAGGATTTCAATGCATATTCTGTCTCTAAAAGACTTTTTTGACTTATGTGATGACTGGAGCGCACTAGATCTAATCTTCCTCTTTAGAATGAGCCCTCACCCAGCACAAAATATCCTTGTATAAGGTCACACAACGTTTAGTCGCGACCCTTATTTTCGACCCAAAATCTAGTAAGATTCCAGTTATTTGCTAATCTACTAGAATGTTACTAGATTTTGGGTCGAAAATATGGGTCTGCGACTAAACGTTGTTTGACCTTATACGAGCATATTGTAAGCTATGTGAGGGCTCATTCTACAGAGGAAGGTTAGATCTAGTGCGCTCTAGTCATCACATAATGCAAAAAAGTCTTTTAGAGACAGAATATGCATTGAAATCTGCTGGTTTTTTCCCTAGATTTTTTCTCTACTTTGGGCCCTCATATTATTAGATACAAACATAATCTCGTTAAACTCATGACTGGAGCGCACTAGATCTAACCTTCCTCTTTAGAATGAGCCCTCACCCAGCTTAAAATATGCTCGTATAAGGTCAAACAACATTTAGTCGCAGACCCATATTCTCGACCCAAAATCTAGTAAAATTCTAGTTATAACCAGAGGTGGGATTACCGCCTTAAGGGGGTAGTCCCACCCTAGAATCTTGCTAGAATCTTACTAGAAAACATGGGCTTGCGCGCTTCAGTTGTTTGACCTTATTTCAACAGATTTTGGGCTGGGTGAGGGCTCATTTTAAAGAGGAAGGTTCATCACACTGCGCTCTGGTTATGAGGGTAACGAGATTATGTTTAATATGTATAATATAAGGGCCCAAAGTAGAGAAAAAATCTAGGAAAAAAACCCGCAGATTTCAATGCATTTTTCTGTCTCTAAAAGACTTTTTGACTGCTATGATGACCAGAGCGAAGTGTGATGAACCTTCCTCTTTAGAATGAGCCCCCGTCCAGCCCAAAATCTGTTGAAATAAGGTCAAACAACCGAAGCGCGCAAACCCATGTTTTCTAGTAAGATTCTAGTAAGATTCTCGGGTGGGATTACCCCCTTAAGATGACTACAAGCCTCAATTAGCAGCATACTGGGCACAATTACCCCACCCTACTTTGTCCAAAACCTTCTCTTACTCGTTCTACAGTTTCGAGGACGTTTGGGGATCCAGGAAGGGACGATGCTCACCGGAAGTCATCGCCAAGAGGCATCAGCACCACGTTATGAGCGAACAACGATCCAGTGCGAGAATACTGTTCCAAGAGCAGCTCCGCCATCGGTTTCACGTTGACCGGCGTGATCTCGACGGCTCTGACAGAGTACTCGGTGTACTCGCCCCGGATCTTGCGGAAGTCGAAGTTCAGGCAGACGTGAGGATGAGGACCGCACGAGTGCTTGATGTTGTAGATGTCGAAGGGTTGGTTGTGGGTGAGCATGTCCGCCTCGCCTGTCTGGTCCCAAGGCTGCATCCACACGAAGTCGCCGTACTGTTTCTTGGCGAACCATTGTTTCCACGCGTAGTGGATCCTCTGGATCACGGTACCGGAAGCTCCAGACGCCTTCAGGAAGTAGGGGATGGTCCCACCGTGGCCGAACGGGTCCACGGACCAACCGGACTCGGGAACCACGTCCAGATTCGTCTTCAGCCACTGGTGACCTGAAATTGGAATTTTGTTAATACCTGATAAACATCCTCTTGCCACCCAATCAAGGGATACAATGACACTGACTCGAAAAGGTATCTTTACCAATTATTTTTAACCCTTAGCAGTCGAGTGGTTACTCAAAAATTGTTTACATTATTAAACATGTTGGTATCGAATCGATTACTACACATTAAAATATTGCATGAGGGTATTATCAGAGGTGGGCATTGTTTGGCGAATAAAATATTAGAAATACTATTTCATATTTTAGATTTTATTTTGCTTAAAGAAAATAGTATTTTATTTGTACAATCTGAACCTCAAAATGAAATTTTTCTATTTTAACAATTTCATCCACAAAATAAAATATTTCTATTTTAATAATCTGAAACACAAAATAGAACATTTTATTTTTTGCATCGTTATACCTAATACTTTCAGAAATCGCATTACTTATATAATATTTCTTATTTTAGCAGTAAGTTAAAGAAGATATGGTACTTATTATAAGAAACTATATCATTTGCCACATTTTCGTTTTATTTTTTTCTTTGAGTGCTGCTATTACTGCGTATATCCACTTCAGTTCAGAGCATGTGCCTACTGAGGTTTGTTGATAAACATACAGTGTATCTTATCACCAGAAAACTATTTATACTCAGAAATCTATCGAATGCGAACCAGTATTTTGAGCAATAATATTTAAAATTGTAATTGAACATAAAGACAAAGTTCAAATATTTCCAATATTCTTGAAATAAAATACTATTTTCAAATACTAATTTCAAAAATTACTGCAACAAATGAAACGTTTTATTTTCAAAAATTACTGCATGAAATAAAATATTTTATTTTCGAAGTTGTACAGACACTGTAAAATAAATGGGATTATTTACTATTTACTATTTAAAATAGGTGAGTCACCTAACGTTGCCACCTCAAATATCTTTGTTGTCTTTAAAAATACGTCAAATGTCTGAAGGACAAAGTTGAATGGTTCAGTGGGGCTCACATGATACCAACAATATTGTTGTTGTCATGTATTTTTTTTCAGAGATATCAAGGTCACCTTAATTTTTTTAAATGGCACTTGGTATTATGGACTTGACAGTATTATAGCTCGTACCAAGACGAATTCACCGGCCTAGTATACCATGACCTTCGGATTACCTTGAAGTACCATTTACAAAAATGAAGCTAACCTTATCAATTAGTTGCGATAAACTGACAAAAAAATATTTTAAATGAAAGTCGATCAGTTTTCGATTGGCTATACATTGCAATAAAAAAAGTGCGAAAATTTTTATTTTTAAACAACAAAGCTATTTGAGGTGGCAACGTCGTTAGGTGACTCACCCAGTATATTGTCACGTCCGGTGGTTCAGCCATCGTTAATAATTAATATAATCAATGATGTATTACATATACCTTTGAATTTCTTTTTTATGTTTAATCTAATAATGTTGTAAGAGAAACTAAATATTCAATACTATTGTTAAAAATTAAATCGAACTATCGTATATTACACCACATTGCGTGCGATAGAATTAAGGAAATTCATTCTTCATTTGAATCGTATTGAACGAAAGAACTGCGTAGCGAAATTATTTCATTAAATGACCAGGTCACTTCCAAATATAAATCATGATCTAAAATCCGCTGAGGACTGTCCATCGAGAATCGATGAGTAATAATTGTTCGTCGCCCCACGTGTGACGTAGATGTAATTCGATCTGGCCAGGGGAGTTACAGATAAGAAAGCAGCTAAGGAGAAACTGACCTAGGAGATGCATAGGGTAATATGATCTAGCTATGACGACAATAATCACTTGACAAAATTGACGAAACAAAGGACTGATCGGTCTATAAAAGGGATGACTCCTCATGAGGAGCCCAGTCTTCACACAATAAAACAACAATCAACTACAAAAAGTATTAAGTCAGTTTATAAAATATCAAGTGAAAGTTTTTAAGTTTAAATTACAATCAACCCAAACATCAAGAAGGAAGAAACACCACTGTAAAATCAAGCCAGAAGACTGTTTAGCGGTAATTACCAACAATTTATAATAAGATTCCGATAAAATATTATGTATCCGAAATTTGAAGCTTAAAATACAGTTTTGTTTATTTTTATTCAAACAAATCAAAACTTCAAATCATTTTTAAAGAGTATATCCATCATCGACTTCTTCACCAGTTGCCATAGTTAAAATTTGGAAAACTAGTGTTTATGACAAAATAAAATAAAATAAAATCCTCAATTTCTGCGTTCTATCCCACCACGCTGTCACCAAAAAGATGTTATGCGAAATTTAATTTGAATTGATTGAGATGATTGGAAAGATTTTGAATTGCGATATAACGCAGTTTTGAACCTACTTGCATTCACCGGCTTCGGTTCGGGTAATCGAGAATTTCTTAATATTCTAAGTGATTTTGATTGTGGAATTGGTACGAAGAAATCGATGATGGGTATACTCTTTAAAAATGATTTGAAGTTTTGATTTGTTTGAATAAAAATAAACGAAACTGTATTTTAAGCTTCAAATTTCGGATACATAATATTTTAGAAAATCTTATTATAAATTGTTGGTAATTACCGCTAAACAGTCTTCTGGCTTGATTTTACAGTGGTGTTTCTTCCTTCTTGATGTTTGGGTTGATTGTAATTTAAACTTAAAAACTTTCACTTGATATTTTATAAACTGACTTAATACTTTTTGTAGTTGATTGTTGTTGTATTGTGTGAAGACTGGGCTCCTCATGAGGAGTCATCCCTTTTATAGACCGATCAGTCCTTTGTTTCGTCAATTTTGTCAAGTGATTATTGTCGTCATAGCTAGATCATATTACCCTATGCATCTCCTAGGTCAGTTTCTCCTTAGCTGCTTTCTTATCTGTAACTCCCCTGGCCAGATCGAATTACATCTACGTCACACGTGGGGCGACGAACAATTATTACTCATCGATTCTCGATGGACAGTCCTCAGCGGATTTTAGATCATGATTTATATTTGGAAGTGACCTGGTCATTTAATGAAATAATTTCGCTACGCAGTTCTTTCGTTCAATACGATTCAAATGAAGAATGAATTTCCTTAATTCTATCGCACGCAATGTGGTGTAATATACGATAGTTCGATTTAATTTTTAACAATAGTATTGAATATTTAGTTTCTCTTACAACATTATTAGATTAAACATAAAAAAGAAATTCAAAGGTATATGTAATACATCATTGATTATATTAATTATTAACGATGGCTGAACCACCGGACGTGACAATATACTGGGTGAGTCACCTAACGACGTTGCCACCTCAAATAGCTTTGTTGTTTAAAAATAAAAATTTTCGCACTTTTTTTATTGCAATGTATAGCCAATCGAAAACTGATCGACTTTCATTTAAAATATTTTTTTGTCAGTTTATCGCAACTAATTGATAAGGTTAGCTTCATTTTTGTAAATGGTACTTCAAGGTAATCCGAAGGTCATGGTATACTAGGCCGGTGAATTCGTCTTGATACGGGCTATAATACTGTCAAGTCCAAAATACCAAGTGCCATTTAAAAAAATTAAGGTGACCTTGATATCCCTGAAAAAAAAAACCACAAAAATATTGTTGGTATCATGTGAGCCCCACTGAACCATTCAACTTTGTCCTTCAGAGATTTGACGTATCTTTGTAGACAACAAAGATATTTGAGGTGGCAACGTTAGGTGACTCACCTATTTTAAATAGTAAATAGTAAATAATCCCATTTATTTTACAGTGTCTGTACAACTTCGAAAATAAAATATTTTATTTCATGCAGTAATTTTTGAAAATAAAATGTTTCATTTGTTGCAGTAATTTTTGTTGCAGTAATTTGTGACAATATCAATTTCATATCTATAAAATGAGAGAAATCGTATAAAATGGAATTATTTTAGGTTGAAAGAAATGTTTAATTTTAAATGACTGCAGAGGGTTATGGGTTCAACGAAATTTCTTCTCTTGCATTTCTTTTGTTCGCACATTGCGATCCTGAGTCATTATTGTACGGCAGTGCAGTATACAATGCAGGAACGGCTCGTTCTACATTCCTTTTAATCGAGTGTTATTTAGTAAATCGTCTTCGGCGATATTGTTCCACGGAATCTCGTTTCTTTTCAGAGTGTTTGGTGTTGAGGTAGCACGCTCGGATGAGTCTTTTGAGCGGTTGTCCATTAAGACACTGAAAGCTACAGCGTGCGCGAGGAGAGAAAGAGAGAACGGGGTGGGGTTCTCGCGCGAAACGACGAAGGTTCTCGTTAAATTCGAAGCCGGAATTTCCCCTCTTTCAGCGTCGGCTATCCTCGTCGCCGTCGCGATCGCGGAATATTTATCGTGAGCCGGGTAAATATTCTACGGATGTTCATTTAAACAGACACGGCTCGAGGAACAACGGATCTCTCGCGAAATACGTACCATTTACCAACCGGGGGATTCCGTGTGCCAAGATCTATCTCATCGAGACAAATAAATATTTGTTCGGGGAAAAGGGTCGAGGAACAGATCGCGGAATGGAGGGAATCTACGAGAAGAATTTTCCGAGCCTGCAGAAAAATTTGCAGGGTCTACAAAAATTACTGGAGCTGATACGAGTAGACTGTAAACAATTTATAGAACCTTTAAGGGGGATCTATACCCTCGGATTGTAACTAGAAAGGAACTAGAATCTTACTAGATTTTGGGTCTAAACATGAGTTTACGCGCATCGATTTTTTGTCCTTATTTGAGCCGATTTATGGCTGGGTGAGGACTCATTCTATAGAGGAAGGTTAAATACCGCGCGCTCTGCTACTGATTTAACGAGATTATGTTCATATCTAATAATATGAGTACCCAAAGTAGAGAAAAAATCTAGAAAAATAACCGCAGATTTCAATGTATTTTTCCGTCTCAAAGAGACTTTTTTGACTGATGCGATGAGCAGAGCGCGCCGTGATGAACCTTCCTCTATCAAATGAACTATTGTGTAGCTCAAAATATGCTCGTATAAGGACAAAAAATCGATGCGCGTGATTTCATTCACATAGCAGAGATTTCCCCATATTACGTTCATGAAGACAGAGGTTATCTCTGATGTAGAGCCAATCTAGAGCCAATTTTATTTCAGTTAGTTTAGACGAGATGGTGCCTAGTCAGAAGGACTGTCAATCAGTGCTGCGATATTGTGCAACATTTCACTGCTGCACTGCTGTCAATGTGGAATCATAGCAAAACTGACACAGACGAGGTACATATTCTCATCGGTGGCACTAATATTAGTGCGACCTGCCCTGTATAACGGCATTCGCGACGAGCTGAATAGAATATGGAAATAGCAAGCAACTCCATCTCGTGTTCATTATGCAGTTGCGTGTTTATCAATGTTACCAAACTTTTTTTCTGCACAGAGGTTGATAACATTGATAAATACCCCAAAATCCGGGGGTATAGATCCCCCTTAAAAAATCCGCCAGTTGGAAGATAGCGGGGGTACTAAAATTTGCGGAGTGTGTAAAAAGATTGTGGAGCTTCAGAGCAGGTTTTGGGATCGGCAAAAACTTGCTCGAGCTTGCTGAGGAATTGCAGTGATTGTTGGCGTACGCGTAGGGTTTCGAAACGGCACGGATGCTGTGGCAAATATCAATTCTGTGCGAGAGTGTCTGCGATGCTGCGTCGAGCGGAATATCCACGTGGCTTGCTGCACATTGTGTAGTTACAGGTGCGATAAATCGTCAACGTAGAACCCGAAACGCAGTCTCTATCCCCCGTGGCAACGAATCTGGATTAACTCCCGCCTGTTGTACGGGGTCAGACAGGATTGTCTGGTCGGCGAGGAATGCGAGGGCTGTGGCGGAGAGGGAGCTGATAAATAGGCATCGATTACGAACCACGCGCGCCCTATTCCGAGTCTGCCATCCATCACGAATGCGCAAGCTTCCAAAATTTTATTCCAGAAAATGTGCATCGATAAAGATTCGGACGATACGGTAAATTACACTGTCCAACAAATTTCAACTTTTTTTTTGTATTTCGATTCCACTATGCGATTCTTATAGAGTTTTTCGCGCTGATTCCGAATCTGTCCTTAATTTTTCTCCTGTAAGTACAGTTTTTGAGAAAATTGAGTTTAAAGAAAAGACATATTTTTCAACTTTGAACGAATATTGTGATGTTATTATAAAAGATATTGAATTGTTCTTTACAGCAAAAGATTCTGTAGACTTTCCCGAATACAGTGATATCCAATATTAATACATTATGATTGTTTAAACATGTTTAAACAATGATTAAAGACGGAGAGACACCACTTTTGCACCAATTTTTGAGGATATTTTTCAATTTATCTCAAAAAATAAGGGTCCTGCGGAAAATCGAACTATACCACGCGATAGAGCAGACTTTTATCTTGAGAAACCACCCTTTCAAGTTTGCGTGGTCGACGCTTTTTTCGAACCAGAAAGCAAAATATCTTCGCCCGACATGAGGTACCGCCACACAGTGGAACTTTTCGTCCAAATCGAAAACAAAATCAAAGAACTTTCGATAGAAATGAGGTAGAGCGATGAAATTTTTTTAAAATTAAAGCTGAAACTTGGCAGAATATGGGAAAATAGGAAGATTATGGTACGAATGTTTTATAACCTTGAGAAAATTCGTTAAACAATTCGTTCACAAAAATCGATTTCTTGTAAAATCCTGAAGTCGTAGACAAATTTTGAGACCAGATTTGAATTCAGCATGAAAAAATCTGCAGGAAATGATGTATGGCATGTTACAGAAAAATTTTTTTCTACCCGTGGTATTGCAAAAACCACAATTTTCGTGACATTGTGCAAGTTTGACGATTTTTTTCAAGGTTAAAAAATGTTCCTACTATAATCTCCCTATTTTTCCCATATTCTGTGAAGTCTCAGCTGTAATTCAGAAAAATTGCAGTTCTCTATCTCATTTCTATCGGAAGTTTTTTGATTTTGTCTCCGAAATGGACGAAAAGTTCCACTGTGCGACAGTGGCGCTCGACACTAGAACGGGCGTTCGCCGCGCTAAGATATTTTGCTTTCTGGTTCGAAAAAAGCGTCGACCACGCAAACTTGAAAGGGTGGTTTCTCAAGATAAAAGTCTGCTCTATCGCGTGGTATAGTTCGATTTTCCGCAGGACCCTTATTTTTTGAGATAAATTGCAAAATATCCTCAAAAATTGGTGCAAAAGTGGTGTCTCTCCGTCTTTAATCATTGTTTAAACATGTTTAAACAATCATAATGTATTAATATTGGATATCACTGTATTCGGGAAAGTCTACAGAATCTTTTGCTGTAAAGAACAATTCAATATCTTTTATAATAACATCACAATATTTGTTCAAAGTTGAAAAATATGTCTTTTTTTAAACTCAATTTTCTCAAAAACTGTACTTACAGGAGAAAAATTAAGGACAGATTCGGAATCAGCGCGAAAAACTATAAGAATCGCATAGTGGGAATCGAAATACTTTTTGGGTGTTGGACAGTGTTATTTGTGTGGAAATAAATGATTGTCTCCGTGAATTATATATACAGTGCCAACGACCAGACTGCAGATCTTCATGCAAAATAAAAATTGTCTACGTCAATATAATCGTCCCAGTTTCAATCTACGAGCATAGTTAAATTATGTTAGTAAATTATTTGTGTTCACATAAATTATTGTCTCCGTGAATTATACAGCACCAACGACCAGACTGCACGTCTTCATGCAAAATAAAAATTGAGCCGTTTATTTTGAAAGTGGCCCAACTCCATGTAAGTTTAAATTAAAATATTTAAGAGTTCGCGTCCCAATGAAATTTAAAATATACGTACAGGATACCAATGTATCTAAGAGAGTTAAATTTACAATTCCTATTAAAACAATAGCAATTATTAAGTGAATAATATGCGTCTTCTTACTAAGAATGTGCAAAGTTTCATCGAAATTGGTCGGATAAAAAACGGATGAAAAAGCTATGGGCAATGTGAGATGTAAAAATCTTTGTATTTACGGTTCGCGATTCATTTAAATCGCAGATTCTTACGATTTTTGCTATTTTCAATCAATTATATTTCGTAACATCCTTGATCGGTTTCGATGAAACTTTGTACAAGTATACAGGGTGAATCCGAAAGAACAGAACACCTAAATATCTCCGTTACTTTTCATTGTACCAAAAAACTTCTTAGGACAAAGTTATACTGTTTGAAGGGCCATATGTAACGGTGTAAGGGGAAAAATATTAAGGTCATTTTTTTACAAGATTTCAAGGTCATCAACATTTTTTTAAATGGAACGATGTATTTTTTAATACATCAATCGATGCAGCTGGACATTCGTTATAAAAAAGTACTAACCTATACAGGGTGAGGCGCCAGAAATAGGCCACCTGAATATTGGTGTTAGAAAAAAATGCATCAAATGGAACTTGCTTGGTTTCGAGGGGGCATCAATCTGACGTTAGTAGCTTTTTTGTAGGTGGACGCGTAAAGGACTTATGAAGGTCCACTTCATTTTTTTAAATGGAATGAGTTCTTTTTTAATACACCAATCGATGCAGCTGGATATTCGTTATAAAAAAGTATGTATGTCGAAAACCTATGTATGTCGAAAAGTTAGTAGTTCACGAGATATTTCGATTTAAATAACTCTAAAATACCATTACTGTCGTACTAAGACGTTAGTGTTTACTTACTTGTGTAACGTCTTAGTGCGACAGTAATGGCGTTTTAGAGTTATTTAAATTGAAATATCTCCTGAACTATTAACTTTTCGACATACATAGGTTAGTACCTTTTTATAACGAATGTCCAGCTGCATCGATTGGTGTATTCAAAAATACCTCATTCCATTTAAAAAAACATCGATAACCTTGAAATCTCATAAAAATGTCCTTGAAATTTTTTTTCCCTTACACCGTTATATGTGGCCCTTCAAACAGTGTAACTTTGTTCTACGAAATTTTTTTGTACAACGAAAAGTAACGGAGATATGCTTTATCGAATTCACCCTGTATGTACAGGGTGTCCTGCTGAAATGAGATCAGCAGGATATCTCGGAAGACGTTGTCGTTATCAAAAAAGTGTTTCTACAAAAGTTGTTTGGTATGACGGGCTGCATTACGTACTATTAATTGTTTTCTTGTGGGTGGAGTAGTGGAGGACATTTCAAGGTCACCTTGATTTTTTAAAATGGAATGTCCTATTTTTTATACCGTAGATCGATAGAGTATCAACTTCTGAGTATAAAAGTGTTGACCTTCATATGTCCTAAACCTAATAGTTAACGAGATATTATCGAAACAATTTTCCTTCTTCTTTGGATAATATCTCGTTAACTATTAGGTTTAGGACATATGAAGGTCAACACTTTTATACTCATAATTTAATACTCTATCAATCTATGGTATACAAAATAGGACATTCCATTAAAAAAAATCAAGTTGACCTTCATATGTCCTCTACGCGTCCACCTACAAAAAAGCTACTAACATCAGATGGAAGCCCCCTCGAATCCAAGCAAGTTCCATCTTATGCATTTCTTCCTAACACCAATAGCAGCCGAGTTATTCAGGTGGCCTGTGTTTTTGGCGCCTCACCCTGTATATGTCGAAAAGTTAGTAGTTCAGGAGATATTTCAATTTAAATAACTCTAAAACGCCATTACTGTCGTGCTAAGACATTACATTAGTAAATAAACGCTAATGCCTGAGTACGACAGTTATTTAAATTGAAATATCTACTGAACTACTAACTTTTCTGCATACATAGGTCAATACCTTTTTATAACGAATATCCAGCTGCATCGATTGACGTATTAAAAAATACCTCGTTCCATTTTAAAAAAATATCGATGACTGAAATCTTGTAAAAAAATGACCTTGAAAATTTTTGCCTTACACCGTTACATGTGGCCCTTCAAACAGTGTAACTATGTCCTAAGAATTGTTTTTGTACAACGAAAAGTAACGGAGATATTTAGGTGTTCCGTTTCTTCGGATTCACCCTGTATAACTTACGTCTGAAAAGAAACTCAAGCTGTTGGGTCCAATTTTGAAACAGTAATTCGTTCTTCGAATACTTTGTACACCGACTGTATACACCAACGACCAGACTGCGGATCTTCATGCTAAATAAAAATAGTCTGCGTCGATAGTCGTCCTAGTTTCAACGTACGAGATGAAAATCTTTTGATTAATTCGCAACCCGGTGCAAACGACCGAACAAACAAATGAATGAGGAGCCGAGGGGTGGGGAGCAGGGCCATCCCCGTAATTCCCGGAGCCATTAACGCGATCGTGGCTCAGCATGCCCGAAATTTGCCGAGTTTCGTGCACGGAACAACGAGCGCGTCGAGCGCTCGTGTTAACGCGATTGTCGCTGATGCGCCGCGCCGGTGTTCCCCGGATTTGCGAAGGCATAAGGGGACGCGTCGTCCTCCTGCTCCCCCGGTATTCGACTGTCAAAGATTTTCTTGCTTCAAAGTTACTCCTCATGAAATTCCGACGAGGGGACCCGAAAAAGGGTGAACAGCGCAGCAAACAGGCGTCCTGGGGGAGGCTCCACGGCGAAATTAGGCCGTCACGGGAACATTTGGGTGACCCGGTTCCCCGTGGATCCCGCGGGACTCCGATAAGACTCGTCCCGAAGCCCCGCTTCGTCGCTCGGCGTCCCCGAGCGGAATTTACGAGCCATAAATTTCAGCTGTGCCCGCGGAATCGCGTTCGTCGCTCTCTCTCTCTGCTTTTTCAACCGTATCGAAAGTCGGTCGCCTGCTCGGTCAGATTCGCTGGATTCCTCCGGAACACGCAAGAATCCGAGACCGTGGACCACCTTTTTCTTTGTAAAATATTCCTCGGCATTTGCGTCGACCTTGCAGAGCATGTTTGTTTCCTGAGTACAGTAAATCTTCAATCGGAGTCCTGGGTCGCCTATCTAACCGTAGTCCAGTGCCTGCTCACTCCACTGCCGGCCAACGCTGCGCCGCGCCGCACAGTGGGCTCGATTGAAGAAGTACGCGACATTTTGCGAAAAAATCAACTTTCTAATTTTGATATTTTTTCAATTGATATCGATTTCTAAATGTCCACCGACCACGAAAATGATAAAATTAATCAAATACAATAGCAGTTCTAGTTGTGATACACGCATGAAGTTAGACAGTTTAAGAATATCGATTTTCCCTACATAATTTGGCTGTTCATTCTTAAAGTGTCCTGATAACTGTGATCAACTTCTTGCCCTGCATTTTTTTTCTACATCAAAATGCACACTTTATTCATAAGAAATCATACTTTTCATTGACAATTATGATATATAACATATTTTTAAAAAATACTGAGCAAAATGAAAATAATCGTTGAAAATTTGTATCTTTGACATGCGCGATCTTTCAAGTCCCAGGAGATCCCATTTTTTAACAAGTAAAGATCTTTTCAGTGAACCTTCCTCTATGTAATGTGACAAAAATGATTTCCTCCTTCGAGTCCCTTTTCAAGATATTATTGTCTGAAGACATCCGCGTCGCGTTATCTTGTCCGCGCTCGGACGCGCGCTACGCGCTAAATTCGTCAACTATGCAGCCTCTGAAAGTCTGACATAACTGTATTGAATATTTATATTTATATTATATTTTTATTTAATATTAATTTATATTTTACAGTAAATAAGTCAGTCTTTCATCTCTGATATTTTGACTGCGTTGAGTTTGACGAATTCTTTTCGACAGTGCATAAGTTACATTGTAATTGTTTACGCGCATCGATCTTCAAATCTTTCGAAATTTCTTTTCAAATGTTTCGTTTTGTCGACGCAAATTGTGGATTGAAACAGAATTATTGTCAGTCAGAGCAGAACTATCAGCCTGAGCAGTACTGTGATTCCGATATTATTTTCAGTTTTATACGTTTTCTGTTAATATTATTTAATATAATACATCAAGTAAGTTAATATATACCAATTATACTTTATTTTTAGAACTTCATATACAATAAGGAACATAACTGATTCCACACACTTCAAATCAGAATAACTTTTATATGAATGGACCACACGATTTGAATTTCTCTGTAAGGCTAGAAGAATTAGTTTAGTAAATGACGTCTAATAAATAAGTTGAAAAAATGCATTTGGTCGGAATTGTGAAAAACAATACCAAAAGTTGATTTTTACAACTTTTTCAGCTGGCCCAATAACGAAAATTTAAAAAATGTGTTTTGTCAACTGGTATAAATTATATACGCTCTGAAAATTTCATTAAAATTGGTTAATTGGTTTACGAATTATAAACGATCAAAAGTAGTAAAAATTGCAATTTTTCAATATTTTCGGCCTTAACAAATTTTTCTCAAGAATGTAAAACTTAAACATTGTATCTATTTGCATTAAATAGCGAAAATATGAAATACATTATAGAATAAATAATTTATAAAGCTGTTTTAAATTAATAAAAACGGTTAAACAAATGTGAAATATATTAAGTTAAAAATCATTGAAAAGGAATGATTTTTTTATATATTCAGTTCAAATTTCATTGCAATATCTTCAGTGGTTTAAGAGTTATTCAAAAATGTCGTGTACTTTTTCAATCGAGCCCACTGTGCGCCGCGCCGTAGGGCGGCGATGTTTCATCTCGGCTCGGGTATATCGGTGTGAACACCACACATTGCCTCGACTGAATCGAAGTCTCAAACTTCTTAATCTTAATGATCGGTTTATGCGACTTTAACTAGCTTATTCCTGGCGTTTCTCTGATTAAAATGGTACCAAAAACGATATAATTGGGCCAATATTTAGTGGTTTAATCGACGATGAAAGTTTCGAACGCAACGAAGAAGAGCGTATTGAAGAGAAAGAGACGCGAACAGTAGCCGCCGCCGGCACAGTTCAAAGGCCCGCGTTGTTGCTGATCTTCGTTGCGTTCGAAACTTTCATCGTCGATTAAACCACTAAATATTGGCCCAATTATATCGTTTTTGGTACCATTTTAATCAGCGAAACGCCAGGAATAAGCTAGTTAAAGTCCCATCATGATATCATAGAAAATAAAGAAGTTAAGATTTTGGTGTTTCATTGTGATGACGCACGGGCCTTTAAACTGTGCCGGCGACAGCGACACGCTTCGGCCACGCGATCCTATTTCATTCTGTCCTTCTCTATGTTCGGCTCGTCGTTTCAAGTCTCGCCGCGGTCGACGGAGTCATAAAAAAATAGCCTCTCTACGCTACCCAAGTCCGTTCAAAACACGGGTGTTGGGACTCCGATCGAAGAATTACTGTATTTGAATTGGAGCAGCCGGTGCGAAGGTCGACGTCCGGCGACAGCAATTACGATGATGTAGAGGCCGCTCGAAGGGCCACGTTTTATCCCTGTCCCTAATTGTGCCTGGCCAAGTGTGACCGGCATCCGCGGCTCCGTCGTGCTCGGAATAGCTCGAGCACGCTCTCGAACGTTCGCTCTCTGCAATCGCGGAGTCATCGCCGACGCTGCGCTGGAAATTGCGTTAATTATTCCGGAATGACGGAGTCGCAAATTGCGCGTTTCCATGGCTGGCCAGCGAGCGTTATTAGTGCCGTGACGACTGGACCTGGATCGAACCACGCGATCCCACTCGATCCTCCATCGCAAAATCTATTGAAAAGCTGGAAAGAATTTTTCCCCTAAGAGGGTGCGTTCCTGAGAAAATTCTTCCAGAATTATGGGGGTTGAGAGGAGCCTCGAAACTAAAAGGAGAAGATGGGGAGAAATTCTGAAATAATTTCTGAAGGGATTGTCTTCGGGATTGATTAAAAACTTTTTTAAATTCGCCGTGAGAAATGCGGATTCGAGGCTAGGGGGATGGAAATTGAAAAGTCGAACAAAGATTCGGAAATCATTTCCGCCGTTTGTCGAAGAGTTTCCGGCACAAAGAGCCACCCTTCGGACGAGAGAGATCGCTGTTAAAGGGCCTCGAGTATTTTCCTGGGGTTGCGTGCAAGGGTTGGAAAAAGTTGCGATCGAAAATCCACGGATTTCGACGCTTCGAGATGAACGACAGGGATGAAAAGAGCGAGTAACAGGGTGGGTAAGAGGGCGGAGGATTATTGGGAACGGGGGTGCCAGCGACGAAGGGTGTGGCTTGGTCTAATACGAGGGAACAAACCATTAAACTACACTCAGCCGGTGCTCGACTGATTATAACTCATTAGACACGACATGTGTGCATTAAGCGAGTTATCGCGCGCGTAGAACGACCCCCCATCCAGGGGGCGAATCTGTGGACGACAACCCGCGAGAGCCCCGGAGCCGAAGAAACGTTCAGCGAGTTTAATCGCCAACGCTTTTAGCATCTCCGTCGGTTTATATTTATTCGAGAAGAAGCAGAGAATTTCAGTGGTCGAGAAACCGTTGGGGTTGCAAATCAAGTGGACATTAACAAACCTTTAGTATTTTATTCAAACACTATGTTGTTGTTTCTCTTATGGCGAAGTAAACGATGCGAGTAATTATGCCGAATAATATGACTTTAAATAACCAAGAGTATAAAATTCATGTAACAATAGTTAAGTAGACTGTGAGATTGTGGACAACACTGTATTGTTGATTCTGTTACGTCGAAGTGAATTATGCTGTATAATATGACTTCAAATAACAAAGTGTATAAAATTGATTTAGCAATCTTTAAGTAGGCTGTGAGATTGTGGACAACACTGTATTGTTGATTCCCTTACGTGGACGTAAATTATGCTATATAATATGACTTCAAATAACAAAGTGTATAAAATTGATTTAACAATCTTTAAGTAGACTGTGAGATTGTGGACAACACTGTATTGTTTACTGTCTTACATCAAAGTAAATTATTCTGAATAATATGACTTCAAATAACAAAGTGTATAAAATTGATTTAACAATAGTCAAATCGGCTGTGAGATTGTAGACAGCACTGTATTGTTGATTCTCTTACGTCGACGTAAATTATACTGTATAATATGACCTAGAATTCAAATAACAAAGTGTATCAAATTAATTTAACAATAGTCAAGTAGGCTGTGAGATTGTAGACAACACTGTATTGTTGATTCTCTTACGCTGACGTAAATTATGCTGCATAATATGACTTCAAATACCAAAGTGTATAAAATTAATTTAACAATAGTTAAGTAGGCTGCGAGATTGTGGACAACACTGTATTGTTGATTCCCTTACATCGAAGTAAATTATACTGTTTAACATGACTTAAAATAACAAAGTGTATAAAATTGATTTAAAAATCTTTACGTAGGCAGTGAGATCTTGGACAACACTGTATTGTTTACTGTCTTATATCAAAGTAAATTATTCTGAATAATATGACTTCAAATAACAAAGTGTATAAAATTAATTTAACAATAGTTAAGTAGGCTGTGAGATTGTGGACAACACTGTATTGTTGATTCTGTTACGTCGAAGGAAATTATACTGTATAATGACTTCAAATAACAAAGTGTATCAAATTGATTTAGCAATCTTTACGTAGGCAGTGTGATTGTGAACAACACTGTATTGTTGATTCTCCTAAGTCGAAGTGAATTATGCTGTATAATATGACTTTAAATAACAAAGTGTATAAAATTGATTTAACAATAGTTCAGTAGACTGTGAGATTGTGTACAATACTATATTGTTGATTCCCTTACATCGACGTAAATTATACTGTATAATATGACTTCAAATAACAAAGTGTATAAAATTGATTTAACAATCTTTACGTAGGCAGGGAGATTGTGGACAACACTGTATTGTTTACAGTCTTACATCAAAGTAAATTATTCTGAATAATATGACTTCAAATAACAAAGTGTATAAAATTGATTTAGCAATATTTAAGTAGGCTGTGAGATTGTGGACAACACTGTATTGTTGATTCCCTTACGTCGACGTAAATTATGCTATATAATATGACTTCAAATAACAAAGTGTATAAAATTGATTTAAAAATCTTTACATAGGCAGTGAGATTTTGGACAACACTGTATTGTTTACTGTCTTACATCAAAGTAAATTACGTTGTATAATATGACTTCAAATAACAAAGTGTATAAAATTAAGTTAACAATAGTTAAGTAGGCTGTGAGATTGTGGACAACAATGTATTGTTGATTCTCTTACGTCGAAGGAAATTATGCTGTATATTACTGCATAATAGGAACACAACAAAGTGTATAAACTTGATTTAACAATCTTTAAGTAGGCTATGAGATTATGGACGTGACATATCTGTGAGAGCGGTAGCGATGGTGTCGTCGATTTTTCGGAAGGTCTGTTTTAAGGATGGTTTTTCGGTTCGGGTCGGAGCGATCGTAAATGTTTGATCGAAGCACGATCAGGACCAGCAGCGTGACCTATAGATGACTATCGGTGAAAGAGCGACGCGATTCGAAACGGGAGCGATAAAGGTGACACATTGAGAGGAGAAAACGTGGGTGGATTAGCCGCGAATCAATCTTTTAGAGGGTCGAAAGAATGTCGTCCGGAGTAAAAATGGAGCGTCGATGAAATTCTCAGGCTGTCTGACCTTCGGCGACCGGTGTGTGCCATCGACTGTCAGTGTCTGACAGGTTCGGCTCGGTTCGGTTCGATAGAGCGTCGACCTCGACTACTGACAGACTCGTCTAGTGGCGAGAGCTGTCGCATTAGTCAGCCGGAAGAGCAAACGCCGCGCCGGATAATAAATACTCCGCGCCCCACTTGTTGCTTTTATTTCGCGGGGATATCGAAGACGGCTCCTTGAAATGACCTCTGTTTACCCTAGACGGCGACAAGGAACTAGAATGCATTTACAAATAGTCTCTCCTCGCTCGTGCGATGTACAAATATCCCTAGCAGCACAAGATATTGTATACATATTCATATAATATCAAAAAGAGATTCAATCTGTTTTTACCCTAGTAGCACAAAATATTGTATACACATTCGTGTGGTGTTAAAAAGAGATTCAATCTGATTTTAATATTCAAATATACATACAATATTTATTTTACATTAATAGCAAATATTGTTTTTTAAATATGCATGAAATATCTATTTCATATTATGAGAAAAATATTTTTTTCTAAATATAAAATGAATCTTTATTTCATATTGGAAATAGAATATTTTTTCGTAATATACAGATAATATTTATTGCATATTAAGGAAAAATATTTTTTTCTAAATATAAAATAAATCTTTATTTCATATTAGAAATAGCATTTTTTTCTAATATGCAGGAAATATTTTATGTTTAACGTTTAATATGGAAAAATATTCCCGAGTTGGAATCCCCGCCAGCTGCATAAAAATTTCTGGATTTTAATAAGCTCCTTTCGAAGACAAAGTTGAATATTCGCTCAAGCAGTGCACAGAGAGTAGTATTATATATAGTTTCTAATTTTTGTTATAACTTTTTCTTAAATGTGAAGATTTAATTGAATGTTATTTAAATATTGGTTTCACATTTTTAAAATATTTACTTTATATTTTTTAAATATCTATTTTATATTCTCTGAATATTTAGCTTATATTTTCTAAACATTCAATTTACATTTCTTGTATACCTATACAATATTCAGATCCAATATTCTTCTCATACGAAAAAGTGTGGCTTAAAAAATGTTTTCCCAATGTTCGAAAAAAATATTTATCCAATATTCTTGTGCTACTAGGGTAATATTCAAATATACATACAATATTTATTTTACATTAAGTACCAAATATTCTTTTTTATCCTAACTTATAAGATAGGAAGAACTATTTTTCTCATATTAAAAAGTGTGGCTTAAAAAATATTTATCCAATATTTCTGTGCTACTAGGGATTCCCCTTCACTCGTTTATCCCTAGGACACATCCGAATTCCCCCTGGACGGCAAGAATAACCGTATAACATAATCCAGGATCCAAATATACATCTCCCAGGGGACGATTCCCAGCGGCGTTAGAATAATCGTTTCTGGGTAGTTAATTAAAAAGCGTTCTCGTTAATTTGCTCTCGAAACAAGATCCGCAACGAGTAGTTTATATTTTATGCAGCCCCGGGCAACGTCGCTCGTCTTTTTGGCTGCGGGACTTTAATTTATACTACCCCTGTGGCTCCGTTCAGCTTGTCGATAAGAAAAACTACTCGGTGAACGAAAAGTAACGACCGTGAGCCATTCGGTTGCAGTCACGAATGTCCAGAGGGCATTTCAACATGATCCTACCAAGATACACCGGGTGTCCAAAATTCTCCTCATCGTCTCCACACGAATTTCGGTGTCCGTTTGCGAGCTCGACGTATACCGGGTGTCTCCGGAGGAACAGGAAGTTTCCCGTGCGGAGGAACAGGGTCGAAGGAACGTCGCTCGCAGGATTTTCGGAAGATCGAATCGGTCAGGAGATAACGCGGCCGCTCGTTAGCCGCCGCTAATTTCCATCGGCTCGCCGAAACGAGCGAGGCGGTCTCTCGGTAATGGACTCGTCCCGGTGCACTTCCGGTTATTATCGTGCTTCCTGCGGGAGCACCGGGGCTCCTAGGTGGATCGCGGTTATCTCGATTTCTGCAATTGTCGATATCAACGGCCCTCCTAGCGAGAGCGCTCTCGCTCGGTTATCTACCGTCGAACAGGATCCCGGGCTCGGGTTCGGACTCTGGTGAGAGCTCCGAGCGGGTTAATCCACCGAGTCCGCTCCTCGATGTCGCTTTAATTGCGACCGTTCGCCTATATCTAGCTCCGCTATCGTTTGCTTGTTAGCGCAGTCCCGTGCACCGGCTCTGCTCCAAGTATTCGACGTTTGTACTCTCCGAGGAACTTATTTTTTATTCCTTATTCTGTCTGGACCTTCCTGCAAGCACCGGATCGTCAGTCGTTTTTCTTTTTAGGTTTCGTCTTTCCAATTTCAATTTTGTACGGCGGAACGCTGTGGAGAAATAGCTGTGGACGTTCCGGCGAGGTCGTATAACGTGTTGCGTCCCGGTCGTTACATATTCACGCAGCGAATATTTGCCGATACGTCGGCGTGTAAATAGCGACACACACGTATTGACCGCGTCTGCCCGGGGAATTTAACGTCCTGGACAAGCGCGAACCTGGCATACATATTCAGAGGCCTAATAATTGCAAGTTAATACAGCTGGCCGGCATTGTTCCGCTGTTGGCCATCTTGAAATCGCTGCTGCGTTCGACAGATCATTTTACGCGACGCGCACGCATCGTATGCACAACATTACGTGCGTACACGTTTCACAGTAGAAACGATATTTCGGGAAAGAACAATTCTTTTCAGCGACCCTCTTCTCCACGCTTCTAGGTGTTTACGCAGCCCCTTAGCAAGGCAACACGGTTAGAGCTCCGTCTCACAGTGATCGATTCCTTGATTCCAGGCGGACAAAATGGTAAATATGATTAACTTCAGATATCTTCGCTGCCGTTCTATATTGTTTACGAACATTTATTTATTCGATATATAACCTAACATTTCGATTGCACGTGGTTATTACGACGTAATACGGCGTTAAAGTTTTGTCTTTGCGAAATACTATAAATAAGCTAATTCTTCTCCATCGTATAACTTGTTTGTTTGTTGTTTAAATTATTATCTAAAAAATGGAGCGTGTAAGCGAAGGTAAGTATTTAATTTTTACATATCGGTATAATTTTATTTTGCCGTGTATATCATATACAACAGGTTAACTAATAATATTATTTAAGAAGAGGTCAAATTGTATAACTTCTTTCGCCGGACTCGGTCGGACTTCGTTGTTTGATAGTTTTGAAGAATACTTATTTCAAAATAATGATACTAAATATCGCTTGCCCGTTTTGGCCCGTTAGTCGTTTATATCATTTTTAGAAAAGACATGGAGTATGCCACGAAGACTGATGTTTGAAACCTGGCATTCAACAAGTTCTAAAGATACCAAATCCAAAGTTGATGCAATCATAGGGCTGATTCTAAACTTTTTTAACGTCGAAGCTATTGATGATTCAGCAAAAAATATTTTGCATACAAACATTACAAGTTTTTGCAAAAGAGTCCAAGAAAAATGGCAGAAATGCCATCGCACTATCGACCGCTTTTTAAAAGAAAATAGAAAAAAAGAATGTAGATGACATATTTCGTATGTTACTTCTAACGTCCGATCCACTTATAAGTAGTAAGAGGAAAATTACTAAAAAATGTTCTAAAGAGTTAGCAGCAGAGGCAAAAAGTTTACTCAAATCACCTTAAAAAAGGTACGAGATTTACATATGACAATTATAATTTATAATAATTTAGGATATGCACCTTTGTCATGCACATTCCTTATTTTGTAATTTTGTATTATATTTTCGTACAACTTTATCTAATTTTTAAATATAAGTTAAGATTAATTCTTTTCATTTTGTGTATTGTGTATTCACGTATTTAAACAAAAACTATAAAATATTTAATTATGTTATTTTCACAAATGTTACAATTAATTGTTTTATTTGTCCATTACAAAGAAATTATATAAATCGTTAAAGTTCACGTTGTTTTTATACACTTGTCATGATTTCTGAGAAATAATGCTATATTACTACAAGAAAACACAAAAATTTGAATTTTGCCCACCTAGAATCGAGGAATCGATCACTGTGCGTCGGCGGAGATGAAGGGAAAAATCTGTCTCGCCGGAAAAAGCTTTCGCGGTCGCGGTAATTATTATCGCGTAAGATGGCGGTCTCGGGATCCGTGTACCGGCTTCCATCCCTCCCTGAGCCCCCGGGTAATCGGTGGAATTCCACGGGCAGAATAAAATTTCTCGCGGCATTAAACCGTGCTCCGGATCCTTTTCCTTTCGTCGGGAACCGTAATCAGAGGGCGTTAGGGGAGAACGAGAGCAATTTTCTCGAGACCAGGTCGAAGTGGGGTATGCAGGGCCGGGGGTGAGGAGGGTGCCTCGGTCCCCCCTCTTTATTGCGAGCAGCCGTCGAGCACTCGAGCACTCGAGCACGTCCCCTGGATCGACGAGAAATCCCTTCCTCAAGAAGACGCGGTGCCTTCGCGGTTATTGCGCGCCTCCTCTCCTCCGAGGCGAAACGTCCGGAGCATCCTCCACTTCCGGCCCCGCTTCCCCGCTTGGATATTAACCCCCTGGACCCTACATCCACCGCCATCTTCCTTCCACTTTTTCCTGCAACCGGCTCTCCTCGCTTTCGCTCGGCACTCGACGCAGAGAACATTCTTTTCGTCAAAACCACCACCAATTTTTATTTTCGGGGACCGAACAGCTGGCAAATAAATGAGGAACAGGCTCTAGCGGTAGGGTAATTTTACCACGTTTTTATTAGCTCGCTTTCTTGTTTGTTTGTTTGTTTGTTTGTCTGTTCGGTGGCAAATTTTGCAATTGATTTTAAACTAACTTCCTGATGAGCTAGAGACTTGAAATCGGTTACATGGCTCAGAACTGGATGACAATGCATTATTCAAAAAAAAAATTTTTAAAGAGTCTATCCGTTTCGGAGAAATAACAATTAAATATTTACCTGTTCACCCCCCCCCCCGCGAAACCTACGTCATCGCGTTCAGCGATCGCCACGCCGCGCGACAGCGCTCCCTACTCCACGACCCGTTCCCTCTCTGACTCATCCCCACTCCACTGACCCGCTTCGCACCGAAGGAGCTCAGTGTGCGTCAGTGTGCGTTTGAGCTCCGTGCGGTGTTTACAAAGTTACTACGTATTATTATACTATAATGTTTGTTTACCAATCGAAGGGACAGTTACACCGAGATTTTCGGTCGAACCTTTATCTTTGACATCTTACCACGTTTCGATATGATGCGGTCGCAATACCGTCTGAAATTTACTACATGTCTCTGTTATAATCTCCAAATAATGTCTACAAAAAAGGAGCAGTTCGTTAATGATGATTTTCACAGAGAAGTCGCCAAATCACCAGCTATGCCATTAAATATTTTACCACGTTTTTATTAGGTCGCTTTCTTGTATGTCTGTTTGTCTGTTCGGTACAAATTTTACAACTGATTTTAAACTAACTTCTCGATGAGCTAGAGACTTGAAATTTTAAACATAGCTCAGTACTATATGACAATACAATATTTAAAAAAAAATTTTTTTTATTTACAACAGCCTATGCGTTTAGGAGATATAAACTTATTAAAAATTTAACCGTTACACGTCCCCGCGCGACGACCGGTAGTGCCCACTCGGTTCCCACTCTGACTCATCCCCACTCCACTGACCTGCTTCGCACCGAAGGAGCTCAGTGTGCGTTCGAGCTCCGTGCGGTGTTTACAAAGTTACTACGTATTAGTATACTATAATGTTTGTTTACCAAGCGAAAGAACAGTTACACCGAAATTCTCCGTCGAACCTTTATCTTTGACATTTTACCACGGCGTTCGTTTTCGATATGACGCGTCGCAATACCGTCTGAAATATACTACATGTCTCTGTTATAATCTCATCAAAATGTTCAAAATCGATTGTAAAATTTCACACATGCAAGACTAAAAAGCAGAAAATAATTATTTAAATAAGACTAAATTTTTTAAAAATACCACGTTTTTAAAACGGACTAAAAAGTATAAACTAAAATTTTTAAAACGCCACGTTTAAAAAACGGACTAAAAAGTATAAAATAATTTTTTCTAGCCCCATACAGATTCCTAACCCCTGAAAATTTGTGATTGTGAATTTTTAATAGCTAAGAAAATACTTGTAAGATTTAAAACGAAAAACGTGGGGCGCAAGATAATACATAGTAAGGAGTGTAGAGAGTAGCTGCCGCTGAGAAATCTCGTACAACACTTCATATCATTTGCATTGCAATAAAGTTGATAGTGATTTAGTGTTCATGCATCAATTACACTGTCCAACAAATTTCAACTTTTTTTATGTGCCCTAATTACTATTGGGTCCTTCTTATAGAGTTTTTTGCGCTGATTCCGAATCTGTTTTTAATTTTTTTCCTATACGCACAGTTTTTGAGGAACATGGCTTTGAAAAAAAAAACATATTTTTCAAATTTAAACAAATATTGTGATGTTATTATAAAAGATATTGAATTGTTCTTTGCAGCAAACGATACTGTAGACTTTCCCGAATACAGTGATATCTAATATTAATACATTATGAGTGTTTAAACATGTTTAAACAATCACTAAAGGCGGAGAGACACCACTTTTGCACCAATTTTTCAGGATATTTTTCAATTTATCTCAAAAAATAAGGGTCCAGCGAAAAATCGAACTATACCACTCGATAGAGCAGACTTTTATCTTGAGAAGCCACCCTGTCAAGTTTGGATCGTCGACGTTTTTTTCGAACCAGAAAGCAAAATATCTTCGCCCGACATGAGTTGCCGCCAGTGGTGCTCGGAAGGAGATACGGCGCAGCGACGGGATACGGAGCGGCGAACGACTGTTGTAGTGGTGAGAGTCACTGGCGGCAACTCATGTCGGGCGAAGACATTTTGCTTTCTGGTTCGAAAAAAGCGTCGACGTTTCAAACTTCAAAGCGTGGTTTTTCAAGATAAAAGTCTGCTCTATCGCATGGTATAGTTCGATTTTCCGCTGGACCCTTATTTTTTGAGATAAATTGAAAAATATCCTGAAAAATTGGTGCAAAAGTGGTGTCTCTCCGCCTTTAGTGATTATTTAAACATGTTTAAACAATAATAATGTATTAATATTTGATATCTCTGTATTCGGGAAAGCCTACAGAATCTTTTTCTATAAAGAACAATTCAATATCTTTTATAATAACACTACAATATTTGTTTAAAGTTGAAAAATGTGTTTTTTTTTCAAAGTCATGTTTCTCAAAAACTGTGCGTATAGGGAAAAAATTAAAAACAGATTCAGATTCAGCGCAAAAAACACTATACGAAAGACCGAACAGTAATTAGGGAACAAATTTGATGTTGGATAGTGTTATCTATTGCATGCGCCCCGCGTTTTTCGTTTTAAATCTTACAAGTATTTTCTTAGCTATTAAAAATTCACAATCACAAAATTTGCAGGAGTTAGGAATCTGTATGGGACTAGAAAAAATTATTTTATACTTTTTAGTCCATTTTTTAAACGTGGCGTTTTAAAAATTTTATTTTATACTTTTTAGTCCGTTTTAAAAACGTGGTATTTTTTAAAAATTTATTTTTATTTAAATAATTATTTTTACAGCTTCAATTAGTCTGTAAAAGAAGATTCTTCAGCTTCCATTTGTTACGGCACCAGAGAAAATGGTTCGGCGAAAGAATACCTTCGATCAGTTGATCCAGCATGGCGTAGATGTGCGAGGTCGCCTCGTCGGTCATCACCCAGCCTCCAGTGGTCATCTCCAGCCTGCCATCCTTCACCAGCCTCTTCACCACCATCTTCTTCGTGGGATGAGCGCTGCAAAAGAATAATATATCATTAGATAAAATTAAAAAGTACAAATATCTCATCCGCAAAATAATCCGGACATTTTACTACATCTGATGGATTCAAGGAGCATTGTCTTTAATTGTTCCAGGAATAGTGTACCGATAGGGTCTACAGAATCGACTATTCAGCAGGAAAGTATGGAGCAAAGCCGCGTCAAAATGGCGGCGGCCACTTACGCTCCACGGGTCGGCTTTTGTTCGCCGTTGTAGGCGTACACCGCAACGTCTGCCGGGTCCGGCGATTATAATAAAGTCTACTTTCTCTCCCCGCAAAGTTCCCCCAGAGTTCGCCGTTCCCATCGAAACAATTCCCCGAGACCGCAACCCCGGGAACAAACGGAGCCCCGGGGGCGGTTTCCGCGTAATAACCGGAGCGGAGGTCGCGAAGACGAATTCCTTTCCACTGGTAGTCAAGACGTTCGATCCCCGTGCTCAAGGTTAAACGGCCTGAAACCTCCAACCTCCCCACACCGAAATGCCTGTGGCCTGACGATCCGCTAACAATCGAGGTCGAGCCCGAAATGCTCGCTCCGAATGCTGCTCCTGAATTCCGACTCGAATGCGAAGGGAGTTGTTCAATCTTCAGACCTCATTTCCAACCAGCGCTGGCAAAAATAGATGACAATGGATGGCCTTGAAACTCCAACTTGAAACTGGATAAAGGCATGGAGTGCCATTTGAATAATTCTAACAAGGAGACTGCACGGCCTTGCCCTCACGGATTTAGTTGAGATTTTACAGAGTTATAGATCTCGCTCCCCTGATTACGAAAATACTCCATTATGGGGGCAGACACTCAATAGTTTTCGAGATATTTGCAATTGAAGTTTCATAACCTGTAAAATATTAGGTTAGTTCAATTTATTAGCAAGCAGTGGCGTGGCGTAGCGGCAGCGAGCTGAACTTCTACGCCGCGCCGCACAGTGGGGTATTTGCCCGATTTCAGCGGCCACAGCTAGTTTAAAATTCGCTCAATATTGAAACTGCTGTAACTTTGCCAAAATTTATCCAAATTTGATGAAAAAACAACCATTTTAAAGCTTGAGATTTCTACTTTTTTTACTGTATGCCGTTTTTACTAAAACGGATGTTTTAAATGCAAAATTTGTCCATGAAGAGGAGCGTATCAGATTGTAAAGTTTGTAGCTATTTTTCAATCAAGTACTGCGGATTATAATCAATATTTTAACGTTAATCCTCTATTTTATGTACACTATCAAAAAGTATAATCATTTACAATTAAAATATCTTTTTAAAATAGTTATTACAAAGAATAATCTTCGTTATTTATAATAGTACGGAAAAATGTTATGAACAAAATTTGCACGGTTCAGGGGAGGATATGTTGTGACACAAACATTTTCTGCGTGGAGGCATAGAAGAGATTTCAAGGTCACCTTGATTTTTTTAAACAGAATGTCCTTTTTTTATACCATAGATCGATAGAGTATCAAATTTTGAGTATAAAAGTGCTGACCTTCGTATGTCCGAGACCTAATAGTTAACGAGATATTATCAAAAGAAGAAAGAAAATTATTTCGATAATATCTCGTTAACTATTAGATTTAAGACATGTGGAGGTCAATACATTTTTACTCAGAATTCGATAGTCTATCGATTCATGATACAAAAAGTAGGTCTTTCGATTTAAAAAAATCGAGGTCACCTTGAAATCTCCTCTATGCCTCCACCCACGCAGAAAATGTTTATGCCACAACATGTCCCCCTCCGTACCGTGCAAATTTTGTTCATAACATTTTTTCATATTATTACAAATAACGACAATATTCAAAGTGGACATAGTTATTGCACCACCCTGTATATTATTTAAATTTCATGTGTATACTGTTTTCTTATTTTAGAAGAGCCTACAGCGCACAGTGGAACTTTTCGTCCAAATCGGAGACAAAATCAAAGAACTTTCGATAGAAATGAGGTAGAGCGATGAAATTTTCTTTAAATTATAGCTGAAACTTGACAGAATATGGGAAAAATAGGGAGATTATGGTACGAACGTTTTATAAACTTGAGAAAATTCGTTAAGCTCTCACAATTTCAAGAAAATTGCGGTTTTTTCAATAACACGGGCGGGAAAAATTTTTTTTTAACATGCTGCACATCATTTCCTGTAGATTTTTTCACGCTGATTTTAAATCTGGTCTCAAAATTTGTCTACGACCTCAGGATTTGACAAGAAATCGATTTTTGTGAACGACTTGTTTAACAAATTTTCTCAAGGTTATAAAACATTCGTACCATAATCTTCCTATTTTTCCTATATTCTGACAAGTTTCAGATTTAATTTAAAAAAATTTCATCGCTCTACCTCATTTCTATCGAAAGTTCTTTGATTTTGTCTCCGATTTGGACGAAAAGTTCCACTGTGCGACGCTGGCACGGGTTCGATTCCCTTCGTGGTATGTAATTTAAAAAAATTTTATATTCAATGTATTCCGTGTTATGTATGTTGTATTTGTACTTATATTTGTTGTTTGTTATGTATTATTTCAATATTATTATTGTTTTATAATTATTATCTTATCTGTATGTAGTAATTTTCTAGTGTTTCTTCTATAAAATAATAAGTATCATTGTCAATTTGCTCTTTAGCGAATAAAAATATTTTATTTAAAATTTGTTTAACATTAAAAATGCATTTTGACGTGTAAAAAGAAAAACTTTTTTAAACTACCACGAAGGGAATCGAACCCGGGCCTACGGCGTAAAAGTTCAGCTCGCTGCCGCTACGCCACGCCACTGCTTGCTAATAAAATGAACTAAACTAATATTTTACAGGTTACGAAACTTTAATTGCAAATATCTCGAGAACTATTGAGTGTCTGCCCCTATAATGGGGGTATTTTCGTAATCAGGGGAACGAGATCTATAACTCTGTGAAATCTCAACTAAATTCGTGAGGGCAAGGCTGTGCATTCTTCTGGTAAGACGTCCTTCTTGAATTTGTTATTTAGTTTATGTAATTGATTGTAGGAGCTCTTTCCGGACAATCTGCGCTACCATGCTGCGAGATCTCGTAGGAATGTTCGGTCTCCAATTTCTAAGCCTCGCGGAGACCGCCTGTGATCGCGCAAAATGGCCGCAAAGCACAGGTAATCCAGTGGTCGTTGGGGCGGGTCTCTCGCGGTCGAAAACCGGAAACAGAAGTAAACCGGAATTCATTGGTGGTTTACGAGCAACGGGGACGCGGAAACGCGACGCGGCACACCTCGGATCGCGTAAATCCCGGTCCGGTTCGGTCCGGTCCGGCTGGAATGCAACCGGCAATAAATATGATTTGTATCGCGGATTGTATCGCTGGAAATTACAAGTCGCCCACCGTTACACGTTCGCCGGCGGCTATCTGCGATGTAACTCACAATTACAAGGCCTGTATATCACCGTCGCGTAGGCCGCCGCTAGCGTATTCGCATCTAACCCCCTTTGGCCAAGTGAATTATATACCTCCAGGTAAGACCGCGTGCTGCTTCTTAACAATCGCTGGGATCTTGCTACGTTTCCCAGCTTACTCACGATCGAATCGGGGATCCAAAATGGCTGCCGGCTGCGGGCGTCCACCTCGAGGTTTCTGTTGTAATTTTAGCAAAATTGTATGATCTTCTGATCGAAGCGAGCGGAGATTTCGAATCTTGGAGCTGGAATAAGAGTATTTCTCGGTCTCTTTGCCGATAACAAGTTCTGTTTCCTGTTCTGAAGGAGCTGTTTCTCGGCAGGCTTATTCGAAGATGGCCGCCGGCTGGGGGCGTCCACCTCGAGATTTCTGTTGTAATTTTAGCAAAATTGTTTGATCTTTTGATCGAATCGAGCGGAGATTTCGAATCCTGGAGCTGGAATAAGAGTACTTCTCCGTCTCTTTGCGGATAACAAGTTCTGTTTCCCGTTCTAGAGGACCTGTTTTATCGGCAGGGTTGTTCCAAGATGACCGCCAGCTGTGAGCATCCACCTCGAGATTTCTAACAAGGTTTCAACGAGATTGTTCAGTTTTCTGCTACCGTATTCGCGTCTAACCCCCTTTGGTCAAATGAATTATACCTCCAGGTAAGACCGCGGGCTCCTTGACGATTGCTGGGATCTCGCTACGTTTCCCAGCTTACTCCCGATCGAATCGGGGATTCAAGCTGGCCGCCGGCTGCGGGCGTCCACCTTGAGGTTTCTGTTGTAATTTTAGCAAAATTGTTTGATCTTCTGATCGAAGCGAACGGAGATTTCGAATCTTGGAGCTGGAATAAGAGTATTTCTCGGTCTCTTTGCCGATAACAAGTTCTGTTTCCTGTTCTGAAGGAGCTGTTTCTCGGCAGGCTTGTTCCAAGATGGCCGCCGGCAGCGGGCGTCCACCTCGAAGTTTCTGTTGTAATTTTAGTAAAATTGTTTGATCTTCTGATCGAAGCGAGCAGAAATTTCGAATCTTGGAGCTGGAATAAGAGTATTTCTCGGTCTCTTTGCCGATAACAAGTTCTGTTTCCCGTTCTGGAGGACCTGTTTTATCGGCAGGGTTGCTCCAAGATGGCCGCCAGCTGCGGGCGTCCACCTCGAGGTTTCTGTTGTAATTTGAGCAAAATTGTTTGATCTTCTGATCGAAGCGAACGGAGATTTCGAATCCTGGAGCTGGAATAAGAGTACTTCTCGGTCTCTTTGCCGATAAGTTCTGTTTCCCGTTCTGGAGGACCTGTTTTATCGGCAGGGTTGTTCCAAGATGGCCGCCAGCTGTGAGCATCCACCTCGAGATTTCTAACAAGGTTTCAGCGGGGTTGTTCAGTTTTCTGATCGAGCCCAGCATAGTTTCAAATCCCGAAGGTGGAACAAAAGTATCTCGTCTCTTCAAAAGTAACAAGCTCAGTTTCCCATCTTGAACGAGCTACTTAATGTTAGGCTCTTTCGGCGTTACAGTCGAAGAAAGTATCATTTTTCCATCCCCGGGAAGGAGCAAACGTCAATCGATATTATCTTAATGGAACCGTGCCGTTATTCCCCTAACAGACCATTTCCAAGCCCGGCGCTTCCAATATGGCGTCCCACGCAAACAGAGTTCGATTCTCCTTCCCGTTATCCTCTTATCGAGCGATATTCGAATTCCGCTCGTCTTTGACGAAACGGTCAGAACCCTCGGTCCTCCAGCGTCGCTCCTAGAAAAAAAAAACCTTTCTCCTAGCTTCCCCAAGCTATGTCTCGGGGTCCACCCTCCCCTCTGGATGCCTTTATGCCGGCGATACTCCCTCATCTTTATCCCGGCGCGTTCTTTCGATCGTTAAAAGAGAAAGCCTGGGGAATATTCTCTGTTCCAGGGGACGTCTTAACTGCTCTCTCGAGGTAGTGCCATTCCGGTCGCTATCTGCCGGTCCTAATGGCCCGTTTTACGACTGTCGTCGTTCGAGGGACGCCGAGCAAGGAAGGCCCTAACGCCGACGTAAAAACCTGGCTCCGTCGACCAGACTATTCCGTTTGGTCGCCCGGGAATGTCCCGAATCCTCCCACTGTTCCCGTCCCGTCAGTAATTTTCATCAAGCCTCCTGCAGGTTCCAAAATGTTTCCTCGATCGCAATTCGAATCGTACACTTCACGCAGACTAATTTACGATTGTCGAGGAAGACAAGCCAAGCGTTGCAAGGTGAAAGCAGTACTTGGAGGATGACCGGACGTCAGATGGCGAAACGAAAGTACACCGTTCGGGGTCGGTAACGAGCTTACAGAGAACCAAGGTTGTACTTTTCTTTTTTTACGACGAACACGTTCTCTCACCTTTCCCACCACAGCGACAGGAAGGACACTTCGCTCCAGATGAAGGTCATGTTAGGCCACTGCTGCAGCTTCGAGACCATGTTGTTCAGGATGCTCCTCGTTGAACTGTGGAAGTACTGCTCGTACGTCTTCAGCCATCCCGGGTCCGTGTGGCTGTGGGGCACCAGGATCACCTGGAAACATGCGAGACAGAAATGTATTGAGAGTACAAATAAGTCTCCGCCGCACAGTGGAACGTTTCGTCCATTTCGGAGACAAAATCAAAGAACTTTCGATAGAAATGAGGTAGAGCGATGCAATTTTTTTTAAATTAAAGCTGAAACTTGGCAGAATATGGGAAAATAGGAAGATTATGGTACGAACGTTTTATAACCTTGAGAAAATTCGTTAAACAATTCGTTCACAAAAATCGATTTCTTGTAAAATCCTGAAGTCGTAGACAAATTTTGAGACCAGATTTGAATTCAGCATGAAAAAATCTACAGGAAATGATGTATGGCATGTTACAAAAAATTTTTTTCTACCTATGGTATTGCAAAAACCACAATTTTCGTGACATTGTTCAAGTTTGACGATTTTTTTCAAGGTTAAAAAATGTTTGTACCATAATCTCCCTATTTTTCCCATATTCTGTGAAGTCTCAGCTGTAATTTAAAAAAATTTCAGCTCTCTATCTCATTTCTATCGGAAGTTCTTTGATTTTGTCTCCGAAATGGACGAAAAGTTCCACTGTGCGCCGTTTGAAATCAGATGGCGCAATAAGTTATGGCGGCTAGTGTCAGATATAAGACGTCATATCGTAAGGTCGCACATCTGTCAACAACGTAACCTCGAAATATTAGCGATTGTGTATCAGTGTCGTATATATTTTTCGTGCGAAAATGTCGAGTTTTGAGCCGAATAAACGTCATTTGCGGGAAGTTCTGATTTATTTCTTTAATTTGAAGAAATCTGCAGCTGAGGCGTATAGATTGCTTATAGAAGTATATGGTAAGGATGTATTAAGTGAGAGAAGTTGTCGCGAGTGGTTTAAAAAGTTTACGAACGGTGAATTTCATGTCGAAGTCAAAGAACGTAGTGGAAGGCCGAAAGTGTACGAAGACGCGGAATTGGAAGCATTATTGAATGAAGATTCGCGCCAAACGCAAGAAGAACTTGCACATGCATTATCAGCGACTCAACAAGCGATTTCACATCGTTTAAAATCATTGCGAATGATTCAAAAGCAAGGAAATCATTCTTCTGCATGATAATGCTCGTCCTCATGTTGCGGCGCCGCACAGTGTGTCGAGTATATGGGAATTGGGAAAAAAGTCGTAACTCTTAAACTATGCAATTTTCGAGTAAAGTACCTTAATACTTTTTGAAATAAAATGCAAAGACGAATCGATTGGTATAAAAAAAATTTTTTTTTAATTATTAAAAAAAAAATTATTTTTAACTTCCCGATTTTATAGGGAAGTTATTGTAATTACCCCGAAAATCGAAAATCGATTTTTTAGCAGATCTTCACGTTTGATGGTCATTGCAGTCATTTTAGACTATTTTCAGCAAAATGTTCGTGTGTGTGTGTGTGTGTGTGTGTGTGTGTGTGTGTGTGTGTGTGTGTGTGTGTGTGTGTGTGTGTGCGTGCGCGTATGGCCGTTTCTATGTAATCAAATTTTTCGTTAACGTTTTCAGAAAAAGTAACAACGCGATCAGGATGATGAATGATGCAATCGATGAGCCCCGCTGTAACTTAGAGCTGATTAGATTTTGGTCCATTTTGGTCAAGTAGTTTTTTAGATTTTTAATTTTTTTTCGAAAAGAGTTGATTCTACAATGCAATTTATAAGGGAGGACGAAAATTTTCCACCAAAGAACCAAACGCAATTACATAAAAAACAATTTTTTTCTTAATTTTTTTTAGATTAAAAAAAAATTTTTTTTTAGATTTAAAAAAAAATTCTTTTTTAACTGATGCTAATGTTACCGCTTGGAATAATCGAAAGTTATTCCAATGCAACAGTGAATTTATCATCTCTACTCCCAAGAATACATTTTGGGAGAATATCGATGAAAGTACAAAAAAAAAACGATGTTAGCGATGTTGGCGAAGGAGTAACGAATCGGGAAGTTCTTTGTGTGACTCTTGGAGAGTCACACACCAAATAAAAAACATTAATATCAGTAGGCCCTACTAGCCATGCGTATCACTAACCCTCTCGCAAGAGCAGTCCTACCCGCGAGCTCGCGAAGCGAGCGAGCAAAAACAACCCTACTCGCGAGCGAGCGAAGCGAGCGAGCAACAATAGCCCTCTAGTTTTAATTGTGATAACCTTGTTTCTTATGTTTTTTATTGCATAAAAAGTAGTTTACAATTTTATCGAAAATTTTAAAAAAATTTAAGAAATTTTATACTGTATACATTACTTATTTAAATCTTCACAAGGAATCTGATAAGTCGGATGTTTCATTTAATAATAAATAGTCTCTTATATCTGCGAAATCCTTTTTTTCTTTTTTCGTATGTTTTTTTTTATAATAGGCAATAATTGGATCCGACTCCCCTAGAAGACGATTTAATAGGTCTTTATTTGAATTTTCTCTTGATGTCTTGCGGGTATTATGTTCCCGATAATACTGTAGGAAATGAATTTACTAATTATTAATAACTTGGACGCGTTTGCGATTGACAATGTTCGGCTTCAGTTTCACGTCTGATATTTCTGACCACGACAGATATCGTATAAACAATTGAAAATAAGGTACTGTATATATAGAATAGCATAATGAGTAAACATAGTGTCTTATCGTTTCGCGCGGACTCAAGTGGGAACTCGATAGACTACGTTAAAGGCGTGGACGGCGAACGCACGCGTCTCAACGTCAACATTTTCTACTATTTTTAACATTTGTGTATATTTATGCACTTAAGATCGACCGTCATATCAAGTCTAATGTGCTTTAAATTAATATAATACAAAATCTCAAACGAACCTTTTGGTACTTTCTTTAATACTGAATTGAAAGATTGTAAACATTTAAACAATTTTGAAACTAAATATATAATTTATAAGAATAAAATTCATCACATATGTAAATACTTATCAAATGACATGCGTCTAAAAATAATTGCAACAAATTTCTTCGAAAGACTACGCAGAAAGCCGCCGAGCGCGAGCGTCTTAATATGGTTTTTTATTATTTTCTCCGGTTGAGCAAACGTGAGCAGATTTAAACCAACACGAAATTGAAGTTTAATATGCCACCAATTACTGTAAAAAAATTCACGGGGTTACCTCGGGGTACTTTTTTTAAAACTCTAATCAAAAGTTGATAAATGTTAAACATAAAAAATTAGGACAAATTGCGATTATTTAAAAAAAAAAATTTGTGAGATTGAATGTCTAATAATGCTAAACACACCCTGTAAAAATCAAATTAAAAAAACAAATAGCTTGCGAGGGACGCATGTTTTAAAAAATGCACGGAATTTGACAGTGAAGTTTCAGCCTCAGTTTTAACAACAAATTGATTTATTCAGTTAAAATTGAAGGCAGTTTTAGAAACTACGTTTTGTTACGAACATTTCAGGATACATAAATTTGCCGATCTTACACTTTGATTTTCGGACAGATTTGTAACTGTTAATAACTTAATAACGAGGCCGAAATCGCAATTTGTTTATTCTTCATTTTCGTCTTATATTATCGTCGAGAACCACCGCTTAAATTTTCTCCCACCTGTAGGTAAACACCCTGTATAATGTATATTTTTATTATCAAACATATTTGTTGCTGAAGTCTATTATGAATATGTATGTAATGTATTCTAATAGTACCAAAATAAATAATTTAGTTATGGAATTTTCTTAAATAAGTAAATGAAAAACTATGGGATCACATAGATAGATAAGTCTGAAAACGATGTCCCAAGTCTGAAAAACATTTGTGGGAAATATTAGAATCTGAGTGGAACCTTGTTGAAAGTGAAGTAATGAAAAATTTAATAGCCAGAATGCCACGACTAGTAAACGCGGTCATAAAAGCACGCGGTGGATATGTAGACGAAAAGAAAATATAACTATTTTTTATCATTATCGGTGAGATATTTAATAAATTATTATTAAAATATGTTCTCCAATACTGTACGAACTGAAATACATACAAGACAATCAAATTTACCAAAGATATCATAACTTTTTTCGGGTAGTTATAAGAATTAAGGAAGTGTCCACATATATTTGAGCGGCAGTGTACTTCGAGTAAGGGTGCAATCACAGTGGATCCGATGTCGGACAATTCGGCCGACGTCCGATGTTGTGTCTCTTTTTCGCACGCTCGAAAAAAGAGACAGATGCGTCGGACGTCGGCCAAATCGGCCGATATCGGATCTACTGTGATCGCACCCTAAAACATAAGGTACCGTTCTTCCGCAAAAAATGCCCAATTTAAGATGAAAAACGGCGCAGACTTATTTGTACTCCCAATAATAAACAAGCACAAAGTGAAGTGTTTAAAACGACGAGCATAATGTCAGTCCATCCGAGAAAAGTCTCGACAAAAGGACTGTGCTCGGCGGCTGAAGGACCGATTTTAATCGAGCCTGGCGAGAAAATGGCCGGTTCTTGGTCTGCCCGGGCGTCGATGAATCGCGTTTCCGGTCCGAGGGGTTTTCGCCGCGAATGTCCAAAGGGAAAAGAGACCGAGAGAGAGAGAGAGGGGTAGAGGTGGTCGGCTTTGATCGGGATCCCGTCGATTCACCGGGACAAATGTTTAGACGGATTCCCGGACGAGAGCGATTCCATCGAGCCCCGTCGGGCTCCTCCCCCGGCTTCGGTCCAGGGCCTTTCATCTCGCGGCTCTGGTCGCGGCTGACTTCGACAAGTTCGACAATGCCGGCTCATCAGTCCATTGTCGGCCGGGTCACAATGGCGCGACAAGGCCGGGGGTGTCCTTCTCGAAAACGCGCACAACAATGCCCTAACGCGGACGAGTCTATCCCCGCCTTCCCCCCCCCCCCGTCTCCTGCGATATCATTATCCGAGGCTGTCGCGGGAATATTCGAAGCTTTTGATTTCCGGCGCGGCCAGAGGTTTCTTATCGCGATTCAAAGGGCCAGCGCACATTGGTCCGGCCGATCTAGCAGTTCGTTTCGTAAAAAGTCTGGGATTTGAAATTCTTGCGAATTAGAATCGAGGTTTTAGTAAAAGGTCTGTTCGACAACGAGTCGCCAAGCCAGCGAGTTACGACGCAAGACCGATGCAAAGGAGTTTCTCCGTGGCAAACTCCAGGGAGATTTTCATTGCAGAAACTGTCGTCGCATCTAGGGAATTTTTCAAACTCTTTTCCCCGAGGAATCTCGTTCAATAAAGCAGCCATGCGGGAGGAACACGTGAGAGGGGGCTGTGTATCGCGGAAGACTCGAACTCTCCAACCAGAATTCCGAAGTTCGAGGAAACTATTCGTCGTCTAGGGACATTTCCAGGCCCCTCCCCCGAACCGGACCAATCCACGGCGAGCTCGGAAATATGCAATCTCGTTTAATAAATAAACATCAATAAGCAAGTGGCCTCGGGTCGTTCCAGGAATAGAGGTCGCGAGTGCGAGAGACAGGGGCTCTGAGAGAGGGCGGTCCGGGGGTAAGTAGACCCTGGGTGGTCGGGCTCCGCGACCGTTCCATTACGTTTATCTAGGGAAAAAGAGACCGAGGGCCGACATTTTTACAAGCTAGACTGGTTTTTACGAGGGCGTACAGTGGTTCGCGAAAGTATTCGAACGCTCGCCAATAAAAGTTGAAACGCGCACCCTGCGAAATATGCGTGACGTACCCCTGGAGGTCTGCAAACGCTGCGGGAGACACGAACATTACCTGAATCGCTCATTTGCCGTCCATTCCTCAAGGTAAAATAGAAAATTCACGAAATTATATGCGTTTGGATGTTTAAAAGCTTCTCAAACTTTTGTATTAGTCTACAATGATATAATATGAAGGTGTATCGTGTCTACTAATTAGACAGCGGATTTTATGAATTTATATCAGAAGAATGACTCGTTGTAATTTAAAACAGTAACACATTAAAAATTATTTTAAAATACTGTTATATTATTGTCGACCCATTAAACAGATTAAGAAAGAAGATAAATCAGCCGATTATTTTGGAAGTGGTCCAAGTCCATTTGTCGATTGTTTTTTGTTGAAAGTTAGCTGTCATAAACAACACTGTGGTTTAGAATATTCAGAGTATACGATAATTTTGGACACAAAGTTTTGCAGTTATTTAAATAATTAAAAACATTACTTTGAAAGTGGCCTGTCCGAAAGTGCGGATTTTTAAATGTCCGAACGCAGTGATGAAGATAATAATTTAATAATAATTTAATAATTTAATAATAATAATAATAATAATGTAATAATAATTTAATAATTTAATAATTTAATAATTTAATACTAATAAGATGATAATTTTAATGAATTAGTATTAATTAATATCTAAAAAGTTAACCTCACTTTTTGGACAGGCGCTCCAGTTTGAATAGTAAGTACGTTTACTTAATGTAGTGATAAAAAATTCACACAATACACATTTACAATTGAAAGTTTTAAAATTGAAATTGAGTAGAAATATCATTAATGAAAAATAAATAATTGTTTGCCCCCCAAGATTATTATAATATCAAAAAGTGTCGGAAAGGTGATAACTTTATTCTAAATGAAATGAAAGGGGAGGACGCTGTTTTTAAAAGAGTAAAGAATTCTATCGGAGAAACAATAAATTGGTTAAAAATACGCTGGATGCGTTTTCTGAGAAATTAACAATATTAAATTTTCTATAAGATATTAATGGATGAGAATGCAGAGTTTAAAATCCTGGATTTATTACCATGTCGGGGCAGACCAAAAAAATTCTACAATATTGTATGACCCACTTTATCAAAATATAAGACGAATTACAACAACGAAATAAAAGGACATGATTGACTTACTACGATATCACCGGAGCACCAAGACTTCTTCAAATCCCTCCCACATACACAAAATGTAGATGAGCAGGGAATTGTTATATAATTTATATAGTTAGAAGATTTCCTGAATGCATAAATTGTGTTTTTGAAGTGTCGTAAAGAAGTATAAAATAAATTGAGTATTGTTTTTTCAATTTGAAGCGTTTTAAATTATGTCGAATGGACCAGGGCTCTTTCAAATTTTATAACAAATCCAGTTGTTAATTTTGAGAGTGGCTTATCTCCATTTGTAGCAAGAAAACACATATTATTCACTTAATAATTGCTATTATTTTAATAGGAACTGTAAATTTAACCCCAAGTGTCCTACTCCGATTTTGATAATTTTCTGTGAGATGATGGTATCTGGATCCCTAATTATGTATGCAAAATATTAAGTGTAGTTACTCAATAGTTTTAAAGATATAAACAATTAAAGTTTCATACTCATAGTAGTTTTACTCCGAAACTTCGGAACTTCGAAAACTACTATGAGTATGAAACTATATCGTTTATATCTTTAAAAATATTGAGTAACTACACCTAATATTTTGCATACATAATTAGGGAACCATATACCATCATCTCACAAAAAATTATCAAAATCGAAGTCGGACACTTGGAGTCCTTCCCTTTTTAGATACACTTAAGCAATGTGACACATTGATATCCTACACGTATATTTTTAATTTTATTGGAACGCAAACTCTTAAAAATCTCAATTTAAATATAAATGAACTCATGTCACTTTCAAAATAAATGGCTCAAATGTCTATTTCACTCGAGATTGCTGCAATTCAGATAGAAGATTTTCATTTTTCATGCAGATCCGCTGAGAGCCACTAATAACACTGCCCAACACCAAATTTGTTCCCTAATTACTGTTGGGTCCTGCGTATAGAGCTTTTTGCGCTGATTCCCAATCTGTTTTTAATTTTTTTCCTATACGCACGGTTTTTGAGGAACATGGCTTTGAAAAAAAAAAACATATTTTTCAACTTTAAACAAATATTGTAGTGTTATTATAAAAGATATTGAATTGTTCTTTATAGCAAAAGATTCTGTAGACTTTCCCGAATACAGCGATATCAAATATTAATACATTATGATTGTTTAAACATGTTTAAATAATCACTAAAGGCGGAGAGACACCACTTTTGCACCAATTTTTGAGGATATTTTTCAATTTATCTCAAAAAATAAGAGTCCAGCGGAAAATCGAACTATACCACGCAATAGAGCAGACTTTTATCTTGAGAAACACCGCTTTGAAGTTTGAAACGTCGACGTTTTTTTCGAACTAGAAAGCAAAATATCTTCGCCCGACATAAGTTGCCGCCAGTGGCGCTCGCCATTAGAACGGCCGTTTGCCACGCACCGCGCCATCATGTCGGGTAAAGGTATTTTGCTTTTTGGTTCGACAAAACGTCGGCGTTGCAAACTTGAATGGGTGGTTTCTCAAGATAAAATTCTGCTCTATCGCGTGGTATAGTTCGATTTTCCGCTGGACCCTTACTTTTTAGATAAATTCAAAAATATCCGCAAAAATTGGTGCAAAAGTGGTGTCTCTCCGTCTTTAACGATTTTTTAAACATGTTTAAACATTCATAATGTATTAATATTTGATATCGCTGTATTCGGGAAAGTCTACAGAATCTCTTGCTATAAAGAACAATTCAATATCTTCTATAATAACACTACAATATTTGTTTAAAGTTGAAAAATATGTTTTTTTTTCAAAGCCATGTTCCTCAAAAACTGTGCGTATAGGAAAAAAATTAAAAACAGATTCGGAATCAGCGCAAAAAACTCTACAAAAAACACCCAACAGTAATTAGGGAACATAAAAAAGTTGAAATTTGTTGGACAGTGTAATAATCTGCAATGAATTGGTCGCCAGTAAAATGCAAAGAAAAATCGAATGGTGGTTAATCGATTTGGAGAACAATTCACACATAAGTAAACCGGTCATTTCTACAAGAAGTCGAATCGTGTGCAATCGTGCTGCTCGATGTGCATTCACCTTTTTCGTCCCCCGCACGAGGGCTCGGTTATCAGGGGTTTGAGGAGCAAGATGGTCCTCGGGGAGCTAAATTCCCCATCGAACTCTCTCTCCGCGGGCGATTGTCGTGCGATCGTGATTCCCGGAAGTAGCTGACGAAGTTGTCTGGGAAACTACGTCGGAACTGATCACGGTGTTGGAATCTGCGAAGGGATCGAAGGGCTAAGGGGCGTGTGTCGGAGGGTCTTCTGATCGCAGGCGAGCTGAGCCGAGGATGGTGTCATGCATACGAATCAGTATATCGTCGAACTGGTTTTGCCAGCAGTAGCAGCAGCGGCAGCTGGATTATTAAACGCGAGAGATGACCGTTCGGTTCGGTTCCGTGGCATTCGGTCGGTCGCGTAATTAACGCCGGCCTTTGGAGCCTGCGAATTGGATCGCGTGACTCGCATGCTGGATCGGCCGTCCGCATTGTGCGGTACTGCCTCTCTGCTTGTCCCCCGTTGTCCCGGATTGCCGACGACGGGAAATGTCGGACAATTCCGACAATATTAGACGACGCGACGGGACGCGACGGTGGAATCGATCCGAGGGGAAATCGGACGGCCGGTGATCAACTATCGGGGCAGCACCGTACAAAATGAAATTCTTCGAATCGCTCGCGGGCTATTCCGGCCACGTAGGAGTTCATGAGCTCCCTCCCAATCCTCTCTCTCTCTCTCTCTTCCGCGGCTGAATAGGCTTCCTCCCAAACAATCTGTAGCCGGCGCCATCGATCGGACGTCGGTGCAACGCGATGCAACCCGGTGCAACGCGTCGGAACGTTCGGAACGGGGGATGCATCGCGCGGTCCAGTAATAAACGGGGATGCATAATAGGGATTCGTCGGCGAACTATGCTCGGGGTTCGACATGCCCCGGCTTCCAACGATGATCACGAGCGTATCGGTTTATTGTAATCCTTTGTCGCAGCAGTTCTATCTTTCGCTTTTTCTTTAAAAGATAAGAGAGAAGGAGAGAGAGGCATCGCGTTAAATATTCGCTGATGCCGCGTGAAACTACGGGGAAAAAGAGCCCCGACGGAACAGCGGCCTAGGGAAATTGGACGCTTATGAATTTTCATCGGGAAGTTTCCGCGCGATCGACCTCGATGAATTCTAGACTAGATGCCGGTTTTCCCCTAGGCGTGATTGGCCTGCGATGATCGCCCTCCGAGGGGCACACGACGCTCACCGAGGACGCACGATGGACCACGATTTCGCGTTGCGGAAGTGGAGTGGTCACCCCTATTTCATAAATGTTAATACATACATATTTCCTTACTGTGCTATATTCCAGAGACCAAAAATAACAGTTATTCTTAAATTTTCTACGATGAAAGTCAGTAATAGACAGTTGATTATTATTGAAATTTAAGATAACGTACACAGAATATAAAGAAAAAAATTCGATGAACAAAATTATTAAAAAATATCGATTTTTATGCTTTTTTGTTCAAATAAGAGTTATTAGTGTTCAAAAAATTTGATCCTCCTCGATAACTGTTATCGATGAAGAAAAACGAGAAGTTCATTTCGATCGCTCATAATAGTTATCGAGGAGAGAAGTTTATTTCGATCGCTCATAACAGTTATCGATGAGAGAAATTTATTTCAGTCGCTAATAACAGTTATCGATGATCGAATTTCTTTTCACTTGGTCATAATAATTATTGACGAGAAAATTTATTTTGGTTGCTTGCTGAATTATTAAGTTACTATTACTACCATATTATTGAGTTATTGTGATTACTCTTTTTCATTGAGAAATTCATTGAGAATTCATTTCGTACAACAAGACGAATCAACAGACCATAAGAACAACACAAAATCAATTACTTTTACGAATAAAAAATTTATGAAATAATTGATCGTCTACCATTTGAAAGTTGTACTATTTAATAATAACTGTTACAAATTTCCTTCATCAATAATTGTTATGGGCGATCGAAATGAAATTCTCGCATTAATAACTGTTATGAGCGATCGAAATGAATTTATCTCATCGAATAACTGTTATGAACGATCGAAATAAATGTCTCTTATCGATAATTGTTACGAACGATCGCAATAAATTTCTCTCATCGACAACTGTTATGTGCGACCGAAATAAACTTCTCCCATCGACAACTGTTATGAGCGATTGGAATCAATTTCTCACATTATAAGTAGACTGCAGATCTCCATGCAAAATAAAAAATATTTGCACTGATTTCAGGACACAGGAGCCAAATAAAAATTATATTCTTCTTTTAATTATCCTAGCAAGCTGAAACCAATACATTGAAGTTCTTAAATATTTTTAACATGATTATTTTAAATGCATAAAATCCGCAGTCTAGTTATAAGTGCTCGAAATTAATTTCTCCCAACAAAACAAGATGAATGTTCGGTTACTTATAATCCTTATCTGTAACCAATACGATTTTAGTCGATGAAATGCTTGTTAATCTACGACTATTTTTCTTTTTGGTTATAACTAGACTGCGGATCTTTATGCATTTATAGCAAAATTAAGAAGATGAAATTCAAAATTGTTAGAAAATTTAAAAAATTGAAAATGCCAATATATAATTTCTCCTCTATTAAAATCGTTAAGGGAAGAAATAACATTCAATTTGATTCTATGTCTTGCAATCAATCGATGCAGACAATTTTTATTTTGCATAAAGATCCGCAGTCTGGTTATAACAGTTATGGTCCCTGCTATATTCTACTATACTAGGCCTGGCCAACCCAAATGGTTTCACGGGCCACTTTGATGCCGCGTAACGTAACAGCGGGCCGCACTTTAAGTAAACGTGCTTTTAAAATTTTATTGCTATACTATGATTCAATATAATTAACTCTCGAGTCTTGATTTTTGTAAACCTCTATTTATGTTCGACGTTGCACATCTTTTGTTAGCTGGTTTTCTAAATTGTCAGTTAATGGATCAACTGTTAATGAAATGTGAAATCATCAGTTAATGAAGCACGTGACGAACTCTTTGTAAATTTCATCTCCCAGAAAAATGTTTCACAAACATATGTGGATCCAAAAGCACTTACGACTCGTTGTGCAAAATATCTTAAGTTGGAATATCTCTCGAATGTAATATAAGTATTGTAAAAATTAACTTTCATTCAGAAATTTGTTTCATTTCATTGTTGCACTGTAACTCAATTATATCGAAGATACCAAATATAAAACTGGAGTTCGTAGTCGCACTTGCGCATTATAACAATGACATTTCATTTATATAATATCTTTTTGTATACATACAACAAGAAACAAAAGTTTCAATAGAAATATAAAATCGCCTGGCGGGCCACATGCGGACTGAAAGAGTTATTTTGATTCAAAGATTTCCCTAGCAGCACAAGATATTGTATACACATTCATATAATATCAAAAAGAGATCCAATCTGTTTCTAATATTCAAATATACATACAATATTTATTTTACATTAAGTACCAAATATTCTTTTTTATATAAGTTAGGAAGAAATATTTTTCTCATATGAAAAAGTGTGGCTTAAAAAATATTTATCCAATATTTTTGTGCTACTAGGATTTCTATCGTTGGAATCAATCTAGAGAATAATCAAACTAGATCTACTGCCTCTATCATCTGCCGTCTAGAATTTATTTTCTAGACGGGTCTCTCTTTACGGGACGTGGGAACGTCATTCCTTACGGGAAAGTCTCGGATCAGCAGAGAGGCACTACCGTGGAAATGAGAGAGACGTGTTGCGCGAGCTCTCGGGAGCGGGTTCGCAGTTTTCGATATTGTCGAACTTGCACGGAGGTCAGGACATAAATTCGAGCGAATCGACCGGTGCCGGGGGCTGTGGACTGTATAGCCGCGTTTACAGTCGCGTAGTCGCGTCTCGTCGCGGCGGAGCCTGGCAACGGCAGCCCAGCATTCACGTTCGCGAGCTAATTAAGCCGACGCATCCGAGGCATTTCAGAGATTCGTTAACGAAGTTTCGTCCCCGTCTGCTCGACGCGCGGAACCCGCCTTGAGGCTTCAGGAAGCACGTACACGGCTGCACTCCTCGGTTCTCTCTCTCTCTCTCTCTCTCTCTCTCTCTCTCTCTCTTGCTCTGTATTCCCTGGTTGCTTGTCGTTGTAAACGGACCCTTCCATCCGTCGTGCCCGTCAGCATCGTGCCGCTTCATTACGCAGATCCGATTATTACGCGATCGAGCTTCCCGCCTCGAACTTCGCACTCTTTCGTCGGTCTCCCGAATCCGAAACGCGCCATGGTATTCTTCCGAAAAACCTGCCATCAGTCGAACGGAAGGATTGAGAACCAGCGGATCGAATAAGTAGCACAAGTCGACGAATGGTCAGAGTGCACGTAGTACAAGCCGATTTAAGGTCAGGCCGTAAGAAGTGAAAGTAAAGGAATCCTAGGTCAGCGTACAGTGTAAGTCTAACAAGAATAGCGCGAGGTCGATGAGTCTCAGATTTGATTGAAACTTTGTACAGTTATAGATCTCATTCTCCTGTTAACGTGTATACTCTATTATAGGCGCAGATACTAGTAATTTATTAGTAGTAATAGTTTTTAAGATATTTATAATTCAAGGTTTTCATTACCATGAATACACAGGATGAACATTAGAAAGCGTAACAGACGAATATCTCCAAAATTATTGATTACACGCAAAACTGTTTCAGATGAAAGTTGTTTAGTACCAAGGGGGACATCGTGTGGTGGAACTTTTATTTTTCCCGGTGGGCACTCCAAGGTGAGCTGAAGGTCACCTTGGTATTTCAAATGGAAATACCTATTTTCTGTATCACGAATCGATAAACTATCGAATTCTGAGTAAAAATGTATTGACCTACATATGTCCTAAATCTAATAGTTAACGAGATATCATCGAAACAATTCTATTTCTTCTTTGGATAATATCTCGGTAATTATTAGGTTTAGGACTAATGAAGGTCAACAGTTTTATACTCAGAATTTGATACTCTATCGATCTATGGTACAACAAATAGGACATTCCATTTAAAATAAGAAAGTTGACCTTCACTTCACCTTGGAGTGTCCACCGGTAAAAATAAAAGCCCCACCGCATGATGTTCCCCTCGATACTGAACAACTTCCATCTGAAACATTTTTGCGTATAATCAACATTTTTCGAGATATTCGTATGTAACGCTTTATAATGTTCACCCTGTATATTAAAGGCAATGAAAAACTTTAATTACGAATATCTTAAAAACTATTGAGTATCTGCGCCTATAATGGGTTATGAGATCTATAACTGTACAAAGTTTCAATCAAATCTGAGATGAATCTCCTTGTAAGTAGTACGAGTCGATGCAAGGTCAGACTGTAAGTAGCGATAGTAAACGAAAGATCGGGCTACGAGTAGTTCAGACAGACGAATGATCAGGCTACAAGTAGTAAAACCAGAAGAATAGTCGGCCGCAAGTGATACAAATATAAGAACGGTCCGACCAGGAGTAGTAACGTCGACGAACACGGTCCGGCAACGAGTGATAGAGGTCAACGACAGGGCGGACAAGCTTGTACGTTCACGTTCGAGCGCAACCCGGCTGGAAGAACGTTTCGCAACGGCGGATAATTTTGCAGTCGTGTAGTTCGTAGTCGCGCGAAGCCCCTTGGACAGCCAGCGGTCGAAAATCTCTGGTGTATGCGGCGCATTTCGGCGTATTTCAGAGCACAGCCGCGCCGGTTGCCGCCGCGTGCCGCGGTTTCCTCTGCGAACCTTTGTACGCTGTTAGCCGCAGCCCGTCCCTTAACCAGTAGTTCGTGCACGTCCCCTGGCCCTTCACAGGGCCACTAATGGGAATGCTTCATCAAAGCTGCCCGAAAGCGGCTGCACCAGCCTCTTTCGTCCCGCGCGCGCCGCTTTCGTGCTCAATATTTGGTCGGTCGTGGCTCGTTGATTTACTCGACCGTGTCGAACCCGAGGCTTTTCAACGCTTAAGCTTTCGATAACGAGTGCATCGTCGCGTCGCGATGGCCGAGGTGCACCTCGGGAACGTCTGTTAATAGCGAATCCCCGTAAAAGGGTATAGCCGGATAAGCATGGGCCAGCGGCCCCCGCTCCGATTTTCCTGATTCCTGTCTTAAAACATCGTATTATGTCTAAAAAAATATTGTGTAAAATTTAAAATGTCTACCTTCACCGATAGGGGTGATATTGAGGTAAATTCCCCCGCACTTAAATGCAATTTGCTCTAAACCGAGAAGAGATATCGACGTGGGATAAACGGCAAACAAAAGATATAGATACATTCTATGTTTCAGATTTTTTTCAGAATTTTTTGCTAATTATTTATAGTTGAAAATAATTAATTTTTGGGGAATTTTTTGAACTATCTTCCCCTGGGTTGACACCTACCAAAAAATTCTAAAATATTGCTATGATTCTAACCTATTTTGTAAAAAAATCTCAGAAGTGTCCGTTTGGTGGAACAGTGTCAAAAAAAATAAAGTATGCCGACGAACGCTCGGTTTGATCAGTAACGACGCAGCGACCGATTCCCCTTGCGGTGGCTAGTGACGGGAGCGAACGGGAAGTCGGCGCTTGTACGGAAAAGCTGATACATGTAAAAATGCGACTAAATCTTCTAATATATGATTACAGTTGGAAGTCTAAACAATTATATTCTAGGAAATAGCTTACATTGAAGAAGAAAAATACGTGTAAAGCTAGTTTGTTGCTGTCAAGTAACAGAAAGAAGAAGCCTCTCACAAGTCTGTCGTATGGTCACGGTGTTAGAGGTTCTGCTCGATGCTCTGGAGGGCTTTCAGTTCGAATCCTCCACAACTCAACTTTTCTTGTTTTTTTCTTGTCTTTATATGTATTTATAAACTAAACGATTTTTATTGTTTGCACTTCGATATTCTATAAAACAAACTTGCTATAATGCAATATGCTGCTTTGTATTTCTGCGCTCAAATTCTGAACACTGTGAAATAATAATGTCTTGCGCGTGTACCAAGACCGCGAAGGGATAATTGCGTAACAACAATAATTTTTTCTTTTATTATTGTAATCCAGCCGATGAATGGAACCACACTCATTCTGATCGTGTCTAACCAAACGAATGAACGTGTGACCAGATAACATTGTAACGTCGGCTAGCGATCAAGGAATATGCCGACTTTGCGGCATGTTCAAAGGCGGCATGCCGCGAAATGAGCGAAACGCGACAATTCATTCAATTAATAATTATGTTTGTATTATAGAATATTGAAGTGCAAACAATAAAAATCGTTTAGCTTTTAAATACATGTAAAAAAAAGGAAAAATCAGAAAAGTTGAGTTGAGGAAGATTCGAACTGGAGCCCTCCAAAGCATCGAGCAGAACCTCTAACACCGCGACCATACGACAGACTTGTGAGAAGTTTCTTCTTTCTGTTACTCGACAGCAACAAACTAGCTTTACACGTATTTTTCTTCTTCAATGTAAGCTATTTCCTAGAATATAATTGATTAGACTTCCAACTGTAATCATATATTAGAAGATTTAGTCGCATTTTTACATGTATCAGCTTTTCCGTACAAGCGCCGACTTCCCGTTCGCTCCCATCACTAGCCACCGCAAGAGGAATCGGTTGCTGCGTCGTTACTGATCAAACCGAGCGTTCGTCGGCATACTTTATTTTTTTTGACACTGTTCCACCAAACGGACACTTCTGAGATTTTTTTACAAAATAGGTTAGAATCATAGCAATATTTTAGAATTTTTTGGTAGGTGTCAACCTAGGGGAAGGTAGTTAAAAAAATTCCCAAAAAATTAATTATTTTCAACTATAAATAATTAGCAAAAAATTCTGAAAAAAATCTGAAATATAGAGTGTATCTATATCTTTTATTTGCCGTTTATCCCATGTCGATATCTTTTCTCGTTTTAGAGCAAATTGCATTTAAGTGCGGGGGAATTTACCTCAATATCACCCCTATCGGTGGAGGTAGACATTTTAAATTTTACACAATGTTTTTTTAGACATAAAACAATGTTTTAAGACAGAAACCAGGAAAATAGGAGCGGGGGCCGCTGGCTCATGCTTATCCGGCTATACCCTTTCCCTGCCGAACGGGTATTATATTGGAACTTACCTTCAGAGGCGGCCTACTCGGATCCTTCCTGAGCTCGGCGTACCTGGCCTCGAAACTGTCGTCCCAGTACTCCCTGCTCCTCATCCAGGACGGCTGCGGCAAAAGAGAAAAATCGTTAGTCGTCTGTCCGATCGTTACAATCGTCTGTTACGCGCCGGACAATTTCACTTTTTCACGTATGTTCCTGCCCGTGAGGAACAGATTTTTATTGTCGAATAAAAACGGTCGGTTCACCGGTTCCCGTTTTTGTCTCGGCTTAATTTCGCACGCGCGGTAGCTCGTCTGTCCAGGGTTAAGAGCGGCGGTCGACTCGTGACAGCGCAAGACAAACAAGCCAGTCCCCGTGGACGCGTCGCAGGAGTCCCGATGCCGTCATTAATTACGCTCGTTCGGACACGGACAGAGCGCGACGCGTATCTAAGGTGAAAAACTGTCGCGCTATGCAAATTGCGACGAGACGCCGAAGCGCAAAAACTCCGCTCGGTCTCTCGCGCGGGCGCGCGTCCCTCGCAATTTCCATGCGAACACGCAGTCGCGCGTTACCGTGCGGTTTTTAATTAATAATTAATCACCGGGTCGGATAAGCGGCCCGGCTGGAATGTCCGACAGCCATGCCGAGTTTCGAGGCGAGCGATCCGCAGCCGTCAGTGCGACGCGACGGTACCACCCGTTCTCGATGGAACGGGTAATAGAATTCACGGACGTGTGGGCGATAAGAGAACGATTATTAAGGGCGGGTCGTGAAACCACCGGGGGTGAGAACGGAACACATCGCGCCCCTGGTAATTCAGCCTCGCGAGCATTATGCATGGATCTCGAGAGATTTTTTATCGGTCAATCTGACGGACGTGTACGTCACGAGATTAATCGCTCGCGAGAAATGAGTGATGCCATTCTATTGTTGTTCTACTATTTATACTGACACCTGTTTCGGTTAGACCATTTATTTATGCAGCCATTACATTATCGTTCCATCTTCAGATTGCTGAGAGGTCGCGGATTATTATCTGGAACGAGGAAGTCGAGGATTGATCGGATTCCAAGTAGTACGAGTCAAGGAATGGTCGACCCACATGTAGTGTAGTTAAAGGGTCCAGATACAAGTGGTACAAATTAACAAACAGTCAGCCTACGGGTGGAACATGTAAGGGAATGGTCGCACTACAAGTAGTACAGGCCAGTGAATGGTCGGACTACAAATAGTACAAGTCAGTGAATGGTCGGACTACAAGTAGTGCAAGACAGTGAATGGTCGGACTACAAGTAGTACAAGCCAGTGAAAGGTCGGACTACAAGCAGTACAAGTCAGTGAATGGTCGGCCTACAAGTAGTCCGTGTCAACGAACAGTCACCCGAGCAGATCGACGAAAGATGAGACAGCAAGTAGCGCAGGTCAACGAGCAGCGACCCATCGGTAGTATAGATAAAGGGTCCAGATACAAGTGGTACAAATTAACAAACTGTCAGCTCACGGGTGGAACAAGTAAGGGAATGGTCGCACTACAAGTAGTAGAAGTTAGTGAATGGTGGGACTACAAGTAGTACAAGCAGTGGATGGTCGCACTACAAGTAGTAGAAGTCAGTGAATGGTCGCACTATAAGTAGTACAAGCCAGTGAATGGTCGGACTACAAGTAGTACAAGTCAGTGAATGGTCGGACTACAAAAGTAGCACAGATTAACGAGCAGCGACCCACATGTAGAATACATAAAGAGTCCAGATGCAAGTGGTACAAATCAACACACAGTCAGCCCAGGGTGGAACAAGTCAGACAGTGGTCGCACTACAAGTAGTAGAAGTCAGTGAATGGTTAAACTACAAGTAGTACAAGCAGTGAATGGTCGGACTACGAGTAGTGCGTGTAAACGAACAGTTACCCGCGCAGATCGACGAAAGATAAGACAACAAGCAGCGCAGGTCAACGAGCAGCGACCCATCGGTAGTATAGGTAAAGGGCCCAGATACAAGTGGTACAAATTAACAGTCAGCCCACGGGTGGAACAAGTAAGGGAATGGTCGCACTACAAGTAGTAGAAGTCAGTGAATGGTCGGACTACACGTAATAGAAGTCAGTGGATGGTCGCACTACAAGTAGTAGAAGCCAGTGAATGGTAGGACTATAAGTAGTACAAGCCAGTGAATGGTCGGACTACAAGCAGCACAAGTCAGTGAATGGTCGGACTACTAGTAGTACAAGTCAGTGAATGGTCGGACTACAAAAGTAGCACAGATTAACGAGCAGCGACCCACAGGTAGAATACATAAAGAGTCCAGATGCAAGTGGTACAAATCAACAAACAGTCAGCCCACAGGTGGAACAAGTCAAGCAATGGTCGCACTACAAGTAGTACAAGTCAGTGAATGGTCGGACTACAAGTAGAGCATGTCAACGAGCAGCGACCCACAGGTAGAATACATAAAGAGTCCGGATACAAGTGGTACAAATCAACACACAGTCAGCCCAGGGTGGAACAAGTCAGGCAGTGGCCGCACTACAAGTAGTAGAAGTCAGTGAATGGTTAAACTACAAGTAGTACAAGCAGAGAATGGTCGGACTACGAGTAGTGCGTGTAAACGAACAGTTACCCGCGCAGATCGACGAAAGATAAGACAACAAGCAGCGCAGGTCAACGAGCAGCGACCCATCGGTAGTATAGGTAAAGGGCCCAGATACAAGTGGTACAAATTAACAGTCAGCCCACGGGTGGAACAAGTAAGGGAATGGTCGCACTACAAGTAGTAGAAGTCAGTGAATGGTCGGACTACACGTAATAGGATGGTCGCACTACAAGTAGTAGAAGCCAGTGAATGGTAGGACTATAAGTAGTACAAGCCAGTGAATGGTCGGACTACAAGCAGTACAAGTCAGTGAATGGTCGGACTACTAGTAGTACAAGTCAGAGAATGGTCGGACTACAAGTAGAGCATGTCAACGAGCAGCGACCCACAGGTAGAATACATAAAGAGTCCGGATACAAGTGGTACAAATCAACACACAGTCAGCCCAGGGTGGAACAAGTCAGGCAGTGGTCGCAATACAAGTAGTAGAAGTCAGTGAATGGTCAAACTACAAGCAGTACAAGTCAGTGAATGGTCGCACTACAAGTAGAGCATGTCAACGAGCAGTCACCCGCGCAGATCGACGAAAGATGAGACAACAAGCAGCGCAGGTCAACGAGCAGCGACCCACAAGTGGTACAGGTCGACGAGCGACGAACAAGTAGCGAAAATCGATTATTAGCCGGACGAGACCGCCGGAAAGTAGTCAACGACGCGCCGCGCCTGGCGGAGAGACGAAATACGAAAACGAGGCGTGTAAATCGACTCGGAGATTGGTCTTCTCCCGGGCACAGATGCGGCGAAGCTCTCGATTCCAATACCGGAATCGCGGGGAAACGGATTATCAACTCGATCGCCATTAGCCTGACGACGGTGGCGAGGGGAGATGGAAGGATCTTTGGTCCCTCGGGACGAAGGCACGGACGGCTCGGCGAAAGGGAAAAGGATCGAGAACAGAGGGACAATCGAGCCTTCAGAGGCGGAGCGCGGTTGCCGAAGAAAAACCATTATAGGCTAGAGGACAGGAAGGACCGGGGCTGTGAAAAATTTACCGAGTACAGGGTGCGCAAAGAACCGATGGTCATCGAATCCACGCCTCTCTGCAAAATGATCTTGTTCGATTGTTATCAGAATTTTGAAACTGCATCAATGGACTAGAAAAAATCGTAGATCGAGTTTGGAACATTTTTCGTAAACTACGAGCGTCAGAAAAATTTTTCAGTGCTTTTTGAAAATGATGATTGATGCTGTCAGCACCACACAGTGGAACTTTTCGTCCAAATCGGAAACAAAATCAAAGAACTTCCAATAGAAATGAGATAGAGAGCTGAAATTTTTTTTAATTAGAGCTGAGACTTCACAGAATATGGGAAAAATAGGGAGATTATAGTACGAACATTTTTTAACCTTGAATAAAATCGTCAAACTTGCACAATGTCACGAAAATTGTGATTTTTGCGATACCACGGGTAGAAAAAAATTTTTCTGTAACATGCCATACATCATTTCCCGTAGATTTTTTCATGCTGAATTCAAATCTGGTCTCAAAATTTGTCTACGACTTCAGGATTTTACAGGAAATCGATTTTTGTGAACGAATTGTTTAACGAATTTTCTCAAGGTTATAAAACGTTCGTACCATAATCTTCCTATTTTCCCATATTCTGCCTAGTTTCAGCTTTAATTTAAAAAAAATTTCATCGCTCTACCTCATTTCTATCGAAAGTTCTTTGATTTTGTTTCCGATTTGGACGAAAAGTTCCACTGTGCGCCGTATCCCATGGAACGCCTCACAGTGTGGGACCTTTCGTCCAAATCGGAGACAAAGTCAAAGAACTTTCGATAGAAATGAGGTAGAGCGATGAAATTTATTAAAAATTAAAGCTGAAACTTGGCAGAATATGGGAAAATAGGAAGATTATGGTACGAACGTTTTATAACCTTGAGAAAATTCGTTAAACAATTCGTTCACAAAAATCGATTTCTTGTAAAATCCTGAAGTCGTAGACAAATTTTGAGACCAGATTTGAATTTAGCATGAAAAAATCTACAGGAAATGATGTATGGCATGTTACAAAAAATTTTTTTCTACCCGTGGTATTGCAAAAACCACAATTTTCGTGACATTGTGCAAGTTTGACGATTTTGTTCAAGGTTAAAAAATGTTCGTACCATAATCTCCCTATTTTTCCCATATTCTGTGAAGTCTCAGCTGTAATTAAAAAAAATTTCAGCTCTCTATCTCATTTCTATTGGAAGTTCTTTGATTTTGTCTCCGAAATGGACGAAAAGTTCCACTGTGCGCCATAGCACATTCCGGCGGACATTCGTAGTGTCCAGGCAGTTTGGCACGGCCTGTAGGATCTCGCAGCGGGAAGTGGCCGGAGAGAGCGCGCTGCATTCCGCGTCAATCACGCGTCAGGAACAAAGGAATGCTTAGTGCACTGGATGCACCCATTTGCCTCCCTGTCGTAGACGCTCCTGACGCTTCAGCGTCTCCTTTGACGTGCTATTAGACGACACGGACAGGGAGCGGGATGGGAACAAACCGTCGAGCCTCGGTCTGTTATCAATCAACGCGAGGATCCTGATGGATCGAGTGCGCCTCCGATACCCTTGATATCCGTGATAGCCGAGGAGGCTCTGGAAAAACCACCGGAACAGCCGCTCGGTGATCCCATCCGTTTGCCAGAGAGTTTCTCTGGACCAGCCGTTTCTTGGCATTCATATTTTCGCGTAAATAATTATAGCTGCGGAAAATACGATTGTTCGTTTCCTCCGTTTGTTAGTGTGCTCTCGGGCTGCGTGCCAAACGAGCCACGGGAGAGGGCACTTTTTTCGCGGGGAAATATTTCCACGATCCTCCCCCGAGCGGCGCGTAATATTTTTTAACACGCCGCGAGCCACGCCGTCCCGTCGCGTCGGCTCCTTTAATTAAAAGGAGCCCCGGAGATAAACGAATAAACTCGCTTTAATTAAAAGAAGATCCGCTCTACGACTGTCCATTGTTCTCCTCTCGGGCAAAGCCGAGCATTCCCGGATCCCCGGTCGGCACCCCGACAAATTTCTTATCGATATCGGTCCACGGCTTTGAAAATTCCCCGAGCATTTCATTCTACCTATCCTCTCCCTCTTCTTTCTATCGCCCTTTCTCTCGGAGTCGGGTAATTCCCTTTTCTTACGGGGATCGATCGATTATTCCGTAATCAGCCGAGTTTTCCCAGCAACAGACTTAATCCGGCGAACGTTAATTAAACAGCGCGGAGTCGGTGGATCCTAATCCATCGAGCCAGGTCGTCTTTCACTGCGGATTATTCGACGGGAAAGATTCTTTCCTTCCCGTCCGCTCGATCTTACTCCTCGCCTTTACGCGCCTTTAACGAAATTAGAACCTCACACCCACGCCCCTCGGGGATATAACCTGGTCTCCTCTCTTATTTCTACGGTTATCTATTCTCCCATTTATCCGCACGGAATCCGGCCGAGCACTGTTGAACGAATTTCTTCTCGCCGCGGGAATACTGTCTCTAACGGCAAGTAGGAGAAGTCGGAGATTGGTCCGACTGCGAGCGGTATGAGAGCTGACTTAAGGAGAATAAGAAATGAATGGTCAGACTTAAGTGGCACTGATCGACGAAAGATCACAATACAAGTAGCACAAGTACACGAAAGGTCAGACTTAAGTGATGTAAGAATACGATTGGTCATCTTTAAGCAGAGTTAGGCATTAATCGATTAAGATTTTAATCAAGATTGATTGATTAATGTGTACGATTAAAAAAGGTAATTATTGAAAAATCGACGATCGATTCAATCGATTGATGAAGTTAATCGTCAATCGGTGATTAAAAAAGACATCATTGAAAAATTGACGATTGATTCAATCGAATGATGATGTTAATCGTCAATCGGTGATTAAAAAAGAAATCATTGAAAAATCGACGATTGATTCAATCGATTGATGGAGTCGATCGTCAATCGTTGATTAAAAAAAGAAATCATCGAAAAATCGGAGACTGATTCAATCGATTGATGGAGTTAATTGTCAATCGACGATTAATAAAAGAAATCATCAAAAAATCGAAGACTAATTCAATCGATTGATGGAGTCGATCGTCAGTCGTTGATTAAAAAAAAAATCATCGAAAAATCGGAGACTGATTCAGTTAATTGATGAAGTAAATCGTCAATCGTTGATTAAAAAAAGAAATCACCAAAAAATCGGAGACTGATTCCAATCGTCAATCGTTGGTTTAAAAAAGAGATCATCAAAAAATCGAAGACTGATTCAGTCGATTGATGAAGTCAGTCGTCAATCGTTGGTTAAAAAAAGAAATCATCGAAAAACGGAGACTGATTCAATCGGTTGATGGAGTCGATCGTCAGTCGTTGATTAAAAAAAGAAATCATCAAAAAATCGGAGACTGATTCAGTCGATTGATGAAGTCAATCGTCAATCGTTGATTAAAAAAAGGAAATCATCGAAAAATCGGAGACTGATTCAGTTAATTGATGAAGTCAATCGCCAATCGTTGATTAAAAAAAGAAATCATCGAAAAATCGGAGACTGATTCCAATCGTCAATCGTTGGTTTAAAAAAGAGATCATCAAAAAATCGAAGACTGATTCAGTCGATTGATGAAGTCAGTCGTCAATCGTTGGTTAAAAAAAGAAATCATCGAAAAACGGAGACTGATTCAATCGGTTGATGGAGTCGATCGTCAGTCGTTGATTAAAAAAAGAAATCATCAAAAAATCGGAGACTGATTCAGTCGATTGATGAAGTCAATCGTCAATCGTTGATTAAAAAAAGAAATCATCAAAAAATCGGAGACTGATTCAGTCGATTGATGAAGTCAATCGTCAATCGTTGATTAAAAAAAGAAATCATCAAAAAATCGGAGACTGATTCAGTCGATTGATGAAGTCAATCGTCAATCGTTGATTAAAAAAAGGAATCATCGAAAAATCAAACAAAAACCCAACTTTGTCCTCAAGTAATATAAATCAACGAGAGGTCATACTAAAGTGGTGCGAGTCAATGAATAGTTAGACCGAAGTAGTACAAGCACATGGTCAGACGAAAGTAGTACAAGAACGTGAATCGCCACGCTGCAAGTAGTACGAGTCGACGAATGGTCAGCCAACTAGTTCAACGGTGTCACAATTTTTTACCACATCTTACGAAGTCCTGATTTGTGAATTTCGAACACGCCTGGACCCCTCGTTCAAATCTGGTGACAAAAGACCCGCTCGAACGGATTCGCGGGAGGAAAAACGAGGGAAATAATAGGGACGAAGCTAGTCGATCTTTTCGGTGAATTTCCAGGCGCCACGGGACAAGCAATTACATCGGCGACGGAGCGTCGGCGGATACGCTGGAAACGCGATTTATTCGTATCGGCGTCGCGTCGAACGAAACGCAAGCGCGTCTCTGTTTCCAGCTTTGTGAGCACACCGACGAGCGAACGAACGAACGGACAAACGCGTTCACGCACACTGTACACTCATCTCTCTCTCTTTCGGCGTGTCGCCGAAATACGCGTATAACGGCCGTCGTAAATTTCATTCCGGTCCCGCGATGTATGGATCGCGGCTGCGATGACGCATCGTGCGATAATGCGTTCCCGCAATTTCGTCCGTATTTTCGGATAAAGTAATTTACATGGGCCCAGCCGGCCCATTAGGACGCATTACGCGGACGTAACCGTGCTCGATACGTGATTATCTTTAATCCAGCCATTCTGCCGTCGTTGCTGTCCGATACCCCACGAGTTTCACGTACTCTCGCACCTTCGCACAGTGTCGCGAACCGTGGACAAAAATCGTAAAAAAACGCACTAAAAAAATGCACTAAAACGTATGAAATAATTTCCCTTTAATTGATGTGAATACACACGAACTTAAGGATGTTCTGGAGGTATATAAAAACGCAACAAAATTTTTGAAAATTTGGCAAGATATAATTCTTACTAAATTAATGTAATTACCAAAGTTTGGGTTCGATTCACTGCACCGTTTAAGAATTATAGCAACTTAAAGTTTGCACATTTTAACACGTCTTCTTATGGAGAATTCGTAAAATTCCACTTCAAACTCTATTTAAACCTTGAAAAAACGCAACTAGAAACTTCAGTTTTTTTGTATATGTAGTAAAAATTATATAATTAATTATGTTCAAAATTTATTAGGATTCACTAAACAGTTACAGAGCAAAAAAATTATAAACTGTTACAAAACGTCAAATTTATCGTGTTGTCTCTTACTAGCATGGAAACGCGACAAGTGTAGACCACTGAATATAGTTACAGAGGGTATACAGTATTCGCAAAAGTTTCATGCAAAATATACTCATGAATGGCTTTCATTGCCAATATATTGATGGATTTCGAATTTCTTGTACTTTTGTCTCCCATTGTACCTCCAGAACATCCTTAAATACAATACAATCTTTCCGGAGGCGGCGCAAAATTGAAAATTTTCCAAATGACAGATGTTGCTGATTATGATTTCATTGGAATATGGTGGACTCGGAAATCAGTGGGTGGAAAGAGAAGATACATTAATATGTGAAAGCACGTAGAAGAATTTAAGGATTTTCGTAATTTCCAGTGTCGAAAATTTTCAATTTTGCGCCGCCTCCGATAAGATTATTATTTATTAAATTATTATTATAATTATTATTATTATAGTTTATTATAATAATTATTATTATTTCAGAATTTTTAGTGCGCTTTTTCGATGTCGGTTTGATTTTGTTTTATAAAATTTTTTTATTTCTCACTTCAGTGGAACGAGCAGAATTTGTATTTAGAACATCGTTGGATGGCTTTTCGATCTTATTAGTTATTTGCAATAAAATCCGCAAAGAATGAAAAAATGTAAAATTTATTTTCAAAGGACCAATCGGGAGACATACCCTACAAAATGCAGAAGGTTTCGTTCCGATTGGTCCATCCATCTCGGAGTAATCGGTGAACATACATAGAAAAAAAAGCGAAAAAAAATGGAGTAATCTCCTCCTTTTTTGAAGTCGGTTGGAAACGTGTTCCGTTCGTCCGAAACGTATATTATTTTAATGGATAACAAAATTCGTACCTCGCATGCCCGGCTAGCTCAGTCGGTAGAGCATGAGACTCTTAATCTCAGGGTCGTGGGTTCGAGCCCCACGTTGGGCGATTTATTTTTTTATTTGTTTTTTCAAGAGATACAGCGTTTTATCGGTAATTGTTCTAACACGGGTCCGACCAGGTATACTGTTCTTTGATTATTGTCGAACTTAGAGAAGGACAGCGAAGCTCGAGGGCCTCGGTCGTCAATATACCCGACCCGTATTATGTTACACTTCTCGGCGACCGAGGCCTCTTGAGCTCATTGGCCCCTCACGGGGTAAATCCCGCAATAGTCCCGATAGTTCTGACTGTGAGACAATTAAAGGCTAGACATTTGAGACATTTATCGATAAAACACTGTATAACGTAAAAGAATGTAATAGACGCTCTGAATAGTTTGCTCTGCACTTTCTGATAGCGCTGTTTCAACTGATACCAATTGGAAGGAGACCATTTAGTCGAAGGCTTATCTGCAGCATCCCATAAACACTCTCAGTAATGTAAACAATTCCGGATCGGGCGAACGCGTTCGAACGTTAGAGTTCGGTGTAAAGGTTTCCTACGTGTACGCTGCGACTTTCGAAAAACTTCTGTAATACAAGAATTTACACAATTTTCCTTGAAACACTTGAAAATCCCCAATGAACGGACGCTGCTTCAGAAACTATTTAACACATTACCAACCGGTGATTATTGCATAATTTAAAAAATCTATGGTGCATGGCTAAACACTTTTTAATGGAACCTTCAATAGCAACAGCAATTTTCATTGTGAACTAACAAGTCACCCTCAATAAGTCATATAATCGTTTCATTTAAGATTGTAATATAAAAGAAAATTTCTATGCTTTCTTTCGGTACAGCACAATTATCGAAAATCCTATTAATAGGCTAATTTCGGTAGATAAAATGTTAAGAACGCAATATTTAAGTGTTCTGTTTCTTCGGACTCACCCTGTATTCTATTTGTGATTGGTTCCGGTGAAATGATTCAATTGACTTGACGACATTTATATTCTAATTGTGAATTTTCGGTTCGCCAGATCGATTCTCGAATTCCACGTTGGAAGAACGTGTTGAGAGAGAGAGACGTGATCCGCCATAAGCGAACAGTCGCCCGCCGAACCGGACGACTCGATCGTATATCCACGAGGCGTTTCCGGGCCGCTTTTTTTTTATTTGCGACGGCACCTCGGCGAGCAACTAACTCGATTCAGTTAGCCACTCGTCGAACACGTCCGCCGCGCATCGACCCAATTATTCACGCCTGACTCGGTTGGGGAAAAAAAGGGTGCGGGTTCTGTTCTCTTTTTAGAGTCGCCGGGGAAGACGAATCGGGGTGTGAAGTCGACGATTAATAATATTTTCCGGTTGACTCGACGATACACGACGCAGAACCGTGTTACCTAAACGATCGGCTTCGTTTCTCTGCCCACTTTCGGGCCTGGTCATTCATTCACTCGAGATATTGATACTTGAGAGCAGTGTTTCCCAAAATGTGGTACGTATACCCCTGTGGGCACAGGAAGAGCTGGCAAGGGGTACGCACTGATTCTAGTGCAACCAGAATTGGGCATTAATCGATTAAAATTTTAATCATGATTGATTGATTAATTTGTACGATTAAAAAAAGAAATCATCGAAAAATCGACGATTGATTCGATCGACTGATGAAGTTAATCGTCAATCGTTAATTAAAAGAAGAAATCATCGAACAATTGACGATTGGATCAATTGATAATTTCAACTCTTCAATTTCAATTTCAACATCAATTTTTCCATTTCAACTTCAATTTCAATATCAACTCTTCAACTTCGTTTTCAATTTCAATTTTTCCATTTCAACTTTAATCTCAACTTCAATTTTAACTCTCCCATTTCAACTCCAATTTCAACTCTTCCATTTCAACTTCAAGTTTTCAATTTCACTTCGTTAATATCAACTCTTCAATTGCAACGTCAATTTTTCCATTTCAACTTCAATTTTAATGTCAACTCTTCAACTTCGTTTTCAATTCCAATTTTTCCATTTCAACTTCAATCTCAACTTCAATTTTAACTCTCCCATTTCAACTTCAAGTTTTGAATTTCACTTCGTTAATTTCAACTCTTCAATTTCAAACGTCAATTTTTCCATTTCAACTTCAATTTCAATAACAACTCTTCAGCTTCGTTTTAATTTTCAATTTTTCCATTTCAACTTCAATTTTAACTCTCCCATTTCAACTTCAATTTCAACTCTTCCATTTCAACTTCAAGTTTTCAATTTCACTTCGTTAATATCAACTCTTCAATTTCAACATCAATTTTAATATCAACTCTTCAACTTCGTTTTAAATTTCAATTTTTCCATTTCAACTTCAATTTTAACTCTCCCATTTCAACTTCAATTTTAACTCTCCCATTTCAACTTCAATTTCAACTCTTCCATTTCAACTTCAAGTTTTCAATTTCACTTCGTTAATATCAACTCTTCAATTTCAACATCAATTTTTCCATTTCAACTTCAATTTTAATATGAACTCTTCAACTTCGTTTTAAATTTGAATTTTTCCATTTCAACTTTAATCTCAACTTCAATTTTAACTCTCCCATTTCAACTTCAATTTTAACTCTCCCATTTCAACTTCAATTTCAACTCTTCCATTTCAACTTCAAGTTTTCAATTTCACTTCGTTAATATCAACTCTTCAATTTCAACATCAATTTTTCCATTTCAACTTCAATTTTAATATGAACTCTTCAACTTCGTTTTAAATTTGAATTTTTCCATTTCAACTTTAATCTCAACTTCAATTTTAACTCTCCCATTTCAACTTCAATTTTAACTCTTCCATTTCAACTTCAAGTTTTCAATTTCACTTCGTTAATTTCAACTCTTCAATTCAACGTCAATTTTTCCATTTCAACTTCAATTTCAATAACAACTCTTCAACTTCGTTTTAAATTTCAATTTTTCCATTTCAACTTCAATTTTAACTCTCCCATTACAACTTCAATTTCAACTCTTCCATTTTAACTTCAATTTCTACTCTTCCATTTCCACTTCAATTTTTCAATTTCATTTCGTTAATTTCAACTCTTCAATTTCAATTTTTCAATTTTAACGTTAATTTTAATATCAACCCTTCAACTTCGACTCTTCAATTTTAATTTCAATTCGTTAATTTCAAATCTTCAATTTCATTTTCACCGTCAGTTTTTCAATTTCAACTGTTCAATTTACACTAGCACGTAAACGCTAACGTTTTAGTACGACAGTAATAGTGTTTTGGTGTTATGTAAATTGAAATATCTGGTGAATTACTAACTTTTCGACATACATGGGTTAGTACTTTTTTATAACGAATGTCCAGCTGCATCGTTTGATGTATTAAAAAATACCTCATTCCATTTAAAAAAATATCGATGACCTGAAATCTCATAACAAATGACCTCGAAAATTTTTTCCCTTACACCGTTACATGTGGCCCTTCAAACAGTATAACTTTGTCCTAAGAAGTTTTTTTGTACAACGAAAACTAACGGAGATATTTAGGTGTTCTTGACTGACCCTGTATAAACGTTGTCAAGTCAATCAAATCATTTCGTCGGAAACATCGATGTTCTTAATGGCTTCTATTAAATCTAATAAATCTAGTCGTAGTAATTCAATTTCCGGCGAATGTGAGAGAGTTAAATTTTGATCGCAGCGATAACACTTTTGATGCTGCCGGATATATTGGCAGTTTCTAATGAAAGGTCAGCGATAAAGGTGAACGAAGATATGACAGAGAGTGAACGCGTGGAAGGCCGTTTCGGTGATAGAAAAATCGAAAAGCGATCAACGGCGGCTCGTAGTTCTTGCCTTTATAGAGATCCGGTTGTCGCTGGCAGTCCGGGGGCACTAAAAATCGGCGTCGCATAAAACATTAACGGCGGCGCGAGGCGAGATACGATAGGGCGCGCTGGATCAATGGGGAAGAAACGACAGATAGTTGGGGTGTGCTGATGGCGAACGGAGGATATAGAGCGCGTTCCGTGCCGCTGGAAAACAGCACGAGGCGCGTCGCGCGGCGTTGGGAGTCGGTTGAGGCCGAGAGAGCGAGAGATTCGGTCAAGGTTTGCGGGTCGAGGCACACTTGAAGCGGCGGTCTAAGCGGCTTGCTTTCGTCCCCGTTCTCTCTGTTGGTGGGATTACGGCTGGTGGCCCGTTGCCCTAACCTCCACGGTCGCGGGGATCGATCGCCTAATCGAGGAAACCCTACGAGGAGACGCATGTGTCCCGTGTTCCCTATGTTCTCGCGCCGACACCGACCCAGAAACCTGAAAAACCAGGCACGGCTCAGAGGAAACCCTTCGCCGGAGGAGAACCTCTCGAATTTCCGAGGAGACCATCTGGTCCTCGCGGTTAGGTCACTTCGACGCGGCATGATCGAGCGCGTATCGATTTCGCTCGGATATGCAGAGAGCGAGAGAGGGCAAGGAGAAGGAAGAAAAAGGCCCGGGGAATTGGATCCGTTGATCAAGGGGGCGGGCGGCTTCATTCGGAGGACTCGAGAGAGGCGACAAAGAAGCGGCGTCGCGCGCGCGAAAAGAAGACGAACGACAGAGCTGGGCCACCCGGCTGGCTTCCCCTGAATTCTAAGGTATCGACTTTTCAATTGGGTCACGTGCAACGCGCTTGTACAGCTGTCGGCGCGGCGGCCCGCTCTGGGAATACAACCTAATGGAAATCGAAAATACGAGAGAGCTGCGGGGGCCGAGAGAGAATCACGGTTTCCGGTCGGCGGCCTCTCGCAGCGTCAAAGCCGCGGCCTCGAACCTCCGCCAGCCATCTTTCCGGCGGCTGCTTATTGCTACTGAATTGAACGTTGAATCTTTCATGAGCCTCGATTCTTTCTTTCCGGCATACCCATGCCCTCGTGTTTAATTATCAGAGAAGAGACTCGCGAGCAAATCGCGGGGCGCAGTCGTTGCCGTCCCGACGAGACGTCGTGAAAAAGATATGAAACCGTTACGGCGCGGCTCCGATCCATAAATGTTTTACGATAACGATATTGTTGCGTTCCACGCGTCAGTGAGACTCTCTGTTTCTCTCTTCTTTTTTACGAGAGGCGCAATCCTCGCGTACGAGCGGTATTATCCTCGAGAATACAGCTGTTCCGTTTCGAGTGGCGGCGCACTGCTCCATGGGCTGGCGCGATGAACACGCTTTGTAATTTATATTCGCTCGTCGATACCGCGATAAAACGCGAGAGGCGCGCGAGAGTCGTATTATTTATCGTATCCGGCACAACGATGCCTGTAACGCGAATTTCAAACTCTTCGCCGGGTTGCGCGTTTTCCGTCTCTAATTTCCCGGGTCTATTTCCAGGATCATACCTCTCCCTCCTCTCTCTTTCTCTCGTTTCCATTTCAACGATTCCGTCCCGGCTAATCTGGTCCGCGTGCTTCGTACGGAGAGATCCGTATCGAGCAGATCCCTTTCCTCCCTTCGGCTCTCTCCGTTGCGCATGGTTTTCTTCCTTAAATAACCCGAAACCCGGCGACAGCTCGACGCAGAGGTTTCCAACGGTCGCGGCAGGCCGCGCAAACCGGTTATGGGTCGCCGTACACGTCGACCACATTATTCATTCGACCAGTGAACCAGGGATGCCAGAGAGAGCGCGCGAGAGAGAGAGAGTAGTCGGAGAGTCGGGCACAGGGCACGTTTCACCACGTCGCCGGGTAATGCGAACGGTAACGGAAAGCTGTTTAACTTGCGGCTACCGCGGACTTCCGACTCGCGGTTTGCTCTCCTGCATACAGCCAACGTTTTCCCCGAGGCTCCGTTCCTCCTCTTCTCTCTCTCTCTCTCTCTCTCTCTCTCTCTCTCTCTCTCTCTCTCTCTCTCTCTCTCTCTCTGCCGTGTCTAACCTGCACTTTAACTTGCCAAGGAAACACAGAGAGAGAGTAGTCCCCGCCCCGAACGAAATTATTATATTTCACCGGAATAGAATATATTTTTCTCTCTGGTACACCCCGCCCCTCATTCGTGACGTCTCCTCTCTCTCTCGTTTTCCAAATTGTCATTTTTCCTTGATGATTTTTCTCGGAGATTTTACTTCAAGATTTCTCTTCCTCTCGATTTTCAGTTTGAGAAGTCGATCATAATTCGAGAAAAATCAGGGTTTACGCGCGGTCACCCATCCTCGACCACGGGCGGAATCCCTGCTGACGTCACCGGTATTCTTACCCCGACAGACTTACTATTTCTTAGGTACAGTCAAACCTGTTTTTGTGCGGTCTTCTTTTATTTATTTTTATGCATGAATATCAGATGAGGTCAACGGGATATCTCGGGAGACGTTGTTGTTATGAGAAAAGTGTTGCTACAAATGTTGTTTAGTATAACGGGCTACATTACGTAGTATTCATTGTTTTCTTGTGAGTGGAGTGGTGGAGGACATTCCAAGGTCACCTTGATTTTTTTTAATGGAATGTTCTATTTTGTGTACCATAGATCGATAGAGTATCAAATTCTGAGTATAAAAGTGTTGACCTTCATATGCCCTAATCCTAATAGTTATCGAGATATTATCCAAAGAAGAAGGAAAATTGTTTCGATAATATCTCGTTAACTATTAGGTTTAGGACATATGAAGGTCAACACTTTTATACTCAGAAGTTGATACTCTATCGATCTACGGTATAAAAATAGGACATTCCATTTTAAAAAATCAAGGTGACCTTGAAATGTCCTCCACCACTCCACTCACAAGAAAACAATTAATAGTACGTAATGCAGCCCGTCATACCAAACAACTTTTGTAGCAACACTTTTTTGATAACGACAACGTCTTCCGAGATATCCTGCTGATCTCATTTCAGCAGGACACCCTGTACATACAGGGTGAATTCGATAAAGCATATCTCCGTTACTTTTCGTTGTACAAAAAAACTTCGTAGAACAAAGTTACACTGTTTGAAGGGCCACATATAACGGTGTAAGGGAAAAAAAATTTCAAGGACATTTTTATGAGATTTCAAGGTTATCGATGTTTTTTTTAAATGAAATGAGGTATTTTTTAATACATCAATCGATGCAGCTGGACATTCGTTATAAAAAAGTACTAACCTATGTATGTCGAAAAGTTAGTAGTTCACGAGATATTTCAATTTAAATAACTCTAAAATACCATTACTGTCGTGCTAAGATGTTACACAAGTAAGTAAACACTAACGTCTTAGTACGACAGTAATGGTATTTTAGAGTTATTTAAATTGAAATATCTCGTGAACTACTATCTTTTCAACATACATAGGTTAATACTTTTTTATAACGAATTCCCAGCTGCATCGATTGATGTATTAAAAAATACCTCATTCCATTAAAAAAACGTCGATAACCTTGAAATCTCATAAAAATGACCATGAAATTTTTTTTTCTTTCTTAATTTTTTTTTATAACTTTGTCCTACGAAGTTTTTTTGTACAACGAAAAGTAACTGAGATATTTAGGTGTCCTGCTTTATCGAATTCACCCTGTATATTGAGTTATGTGCATTCTGAAAATTTCTCCGTGTTTAAAATGAGAAATTAAAATTTTTAAAAATTTTTCCATGTGTAATTTAATTATTTATTTTGTTTGGAAAGCACTTTCCCGGTATTTCGTAAAGCTTTGACATATTTTCTAAGTGAGACTTTTTTTATGCGGTCTCCCTCCACCGCATAAAAAAAAATTTTTTCAATATGTTGTGAAAAATTCTTTGTTATAGCTATTTATGAAGTTTGTGAGTATTTTTTTCTGCGGTTCCTATCTACCGCACAAAAACAGGTTCGACTGTATAGGCGAGGTGTGGTCCACTTAAAATGATCAAATTTCTTCCTTGTTTATTGTTTGAGGACGGAACGTCTCGGGAAGAGAATTGTGTCTCGTGTCTCGGTCGCATTTTTACTCGACGAGCGTTAAATTGGAATCGATCGGCATCGACGGATGCCAGCCCGAAGAGTCCTACGACACCCCGGTTTACCCTGTCTCGCGCAATTACCCAAAGGGTTCGTTTCTAGGACAGCGGAGCACGCAATCCGTCCAGTTGTCACGCTCGTAACAGGGTAAACAGAAAGTTTGCCGGCCGCGCTCGGGCCGCACCCTCTGTTTCCTTAACAATAATTTAATGCGTCCGCGGGATCAGTTGTTTCAACCCCTGTTGTTTATCGGGGGCCACGTAAGCGGACAGCGGCGGCGTGTTACGAATTTAGAAGCGGCGATGGTATCGTTATCAGGTCGCTTATTATGCGGCACGGTGATTAATTAGCGGGCTCGATTTCCTGCGGCCAGCGACACAACGGGGCCGCGGTGCATCCGAAAACAGAGGGTTCGTGGATTTCAATATCGCGCGGCTATCCGTGCCAGCCATCCTTCCCTGGGATTCGTCGTTCTCGCAAAAATGTCCACGTATTTCTTAAATGTTAGTACACATTTTAATATACAGTGGGTGCACAAAGTATTCGAACACTTTTTAAAAACTAATAACATTTTTATAATTATACCACACAACCTGATTTTTTATAATCAATTAGAAGCATTGGTTTACGAAATGATATACAAAAAAGATTTTCCAAAAATTATAATTCACAAGGTTAAATGCAAAAATAAAAAAGGCATTTTTTAAAACTTTTTTATTTGGGTCCGTAATAAAAATTTAAAATGTATGTTTTGTAGATCTATGTTAGTCATACACATGTTGAAAATTTCGTTGAAATCGATCAACATACACACGAGCTACAAGCGGTTAAAAATGGTGAAAATCGTAGTTTTCCACGACATTTGTTCAGTTTCTGCTTAAAATCCACAGAATCGTACATCTTTCGACGCCTGTTGTTTTTTCCTGCGTCAATCGATTTCGATGAAATTTCCAACATGTGCATAAAGAACATGGATCTAGAAAACATATATTTTAAATTTTCATTAAGGGCCCAAATAAAAAAGTTTTAAAAAATGCCTTTTTTATTTTTGCCTGCAACCTTGTAAATTGTAATTTTTGGAAAGTCTTTTTTGCATATCAGTTTGTAAACTAATGCTTCTAATTGATAATAAAAAATCAGGTCGTTTGGTACAATTATAAAAAAGTTATTAGTTTTTAAAAGGTGTACGAATACTTTGTACACCCACTATAGTTTAACACTAGAACTACCAGACCAGTAAAAATCACTGATCTTACAATTTTATTTTAAAATTCCTACTTCATGTTACATTTTTTCCCCGCAATGATGCAATAAATTTTACAGCGATAATTGAAGGAGTAATATAATGAATTTTATTTTTGTTTAATTTATTCAGAATCGAAATAATTTTGTATCATGTCTACTTATACCAATAGCAGTCATTTTTACTGGCACTTCTCTAACAAGGGAAGGACCCCAAGTGTCCGACTTCGATTTTGATAATTTTTTGTGAGATGATGGTATATGGGTCCCTAATTATGTATGCAAAATATTAGGTGCAGTTACTCAATAGTTTTAAAGATATAAACAATTAAAGTTTCATACTCATAGTAGTTTTCGAAGTTCCATTAGCCGTGTAAGTACATGGAACTTTAATTGCTTATATCTTTAAAACTATTGAGTAACTGCACCTAATATTTTGCATACATAATTAGGGATCCATATACCATCATCTCACAAAAAATTATCAAAATCGAAGTCTGACACTTGGGGTCCTTCCTTTCTAAGTGGAAAAGTATTCAATAATTTGTTCACCGAACCCGAAATCGTTTATTAGATATTTAGAAAGATTTATACCTAACGTCTTATTTAGGTGCCACAACATAAACATAAACATAGCTGCGATGTAACGTAACATAGTTATCGATGTTGTTTCACGCGGTCATTTTGTATACCAAAGCCGTTGGAATAGGACCTAATTCTTTTTTATATAACAATATTTTACCAGCCCTAAAAATGGCGAAACGATTGAAAATTTCTGAATTGTCGTAAAAAGTGAACGATATACCAATGGAATGCTCTGATATCGAGGATGGGGAATTGTATGAGCATGAAGAAAGTAAATCAGAAGAAAATGAAATTGAACTTTACAGTGATAATAGTAATAAATAGGGTAAATGTTAGGTTACTCCTTACTTTACCGGACTCAAAAGTTGTGCCTTTCTCCTACGAGTTATGATGTATTTGGTATGTCGTCCACTATATTTGTACCCGGCGCGGATGCAGATCGAAGTTTCGAACCTCTAGGACCAATAGTCGAGGAGATATGGTCGCTTAAAGTTGAGCATTTTTGACAGGTAAGGGCGCCGCCACATTGCTGAAATATGCTCAACTTTAAGCGACCATAGTTCCTCAACTATTGATCCTAGAGTATTGAAACTTCGATCTGCATCTACTCTGGGTACAAATCTACTGGATTACATATCAAATCCATAATAATTCGTAGGAGAAAGATACTAATTTTGAATTCGGTAAAGTAAACTTTACCCAAATGTTACGTTTAGGGGAGGCTAAATAGTAATAATAGGATAAATAGTAATAATGAGATCATAGACACAAAGAAAATGTTCAGGAGTCCACGGAAAGTGAATTAAAAAATATTTTTATTCGGCTCCATATTGCTTTTGTAAGATAAATAAATCAAAAATATAAAAATATTCTATTATTACATATTTTTTAAAGACCAGTCAGTTTGACTGGTTTTGGTAGAACTAGCTTCATCTTAACCTCGGTAGTTCTATTATTAAAATTGATGTGTCTATCAGTTTCTGCCAAAGAAACTCAAAATTTGTGCCTTTCTCCTACGAGTTATGATGTATTTGGTATGTCATCCACTATATTTGTACCCGGCGCGGATGCAGATCGAAGTTACGAACCTCTAGGACCAATAGTCGAGGAGATATGGTCGCTTAAAATTGAGCATTTTTGACAGGTAAGGGCGCCGCCACATTGCTGAAATATGCTCAACTTTAAGCGACCATAACTCCTCAACTATTGATCCTAGAGTATTGAAACTTCGATCTGCATCTACTCCGGGTACAAATCTACTGGATTACATGCCAAATACATAATAATTTGTAGGAGAAAGGTACTAATTTTGACCTTGGAATAATATTCTCAGCGCAACGGTTCGATCAGATTTTACACTATATAGCTATGTTGTAGAAATACTACTACACGTACTAACACGTACTAATTTTGAGTGCGGTAAAGTAAACTTTACCCAAATGTTACGTTTAGGGGAGGCTAAATAGTAATAATAGGATAAATAGTAATAATGAGGTCATAGACACAAAGAAAATGTTCAGGAGTCCACGGAAAGTGAATTAAAAAATATTTTTATTCGGCCCCATATTCCATTTGTAAGATAAATAAATAAAAAATATAAAAATATTCTATTATTACATATTTTTTAAAGACCAGTCAGTTTGACTGGTTTTGGTAGAACTAGCTTTACCTTAACCTCGGTAGTTCAATTATTAAAATTGATGTGTCTATCAGTTTCTGCGCAAAGAACGTTCTCTGTGAAATCCTTCATCCACCAAATTAGAGATCTCTCAACTGTTTATAGCTGGCTTATTAATTAATTTGTACACACACGATATTTTCGTGGTATTTGCTTTTGGAACGGTGGATACTCGTTCGAGGAATCATAAGGTTTGCAATTTTCCGGGGAAGGCCGTAATGCGTTCAGAGAGCCGGTGTGTTTCAGGCTGGTGGATCGCGGGGTGGATAATCTAACCCCTGCGTTAAAAGCCAGCCCTCCCCCACCGGTGTAGGTACTTCGCCCTTTCATTCTTCCCTTCGGCGTTTTTCCGCGCCGGAAGGGTCTCGCTTTCGACGTCGACGTCCCTTCTTTCTTTCCCGTTCAGGAAACGACAAAAATGTCTCCCTTTGACTTCCCTCCGATCCTCCGCGGCGTAAAGTGCAATTCCCCGTGTTAAACGTGCCGAAGTGTCGTGTCGGCTGACGCTGGAACAGCCAACCGGACTCTCTTACTCTCTCTCTCTCCTCTCGTCTGGTCTCTTGGTGGCTTTTTACTCTCGCGAGAGAGCCTCCGCGTATTCCGGCCGATGAACCGGGTTTGATAAGTGGGGAAAAAGAATGGCGGTCTGCCGGAGACACTTTGTTTCAGAGAGTTGAACGCTGTTTAGAGGCTGCGCTGTGTTTCGCGTGCTTCTTTTCTGCTCGATTGCTCTTCGCCGAGAGAGTTCGTAGTGGTATGCCGTTGAGTGTGTCTCTGGCGGATAGAGAAGTCTGGGGTTAGGTGTTTCAAACACGTGCATAGTCGAGCACAGTGCGAGCCAAACTTCCAGGGACTTCGAGAATCAGATCGGATGGGAACCCGGCTCTCGAGTGTTGTCGCGAGTAGTCGTGCACGGTATAACATCGGAGCAGCGGTAGTGTGTATCCCTAATTGGCCTCCGTCGGCGGAGCTTTATAAATAAATTGATCGAGAGGCGTTTCGCCGGCCTCCGTCGATGAAAGATAAACGCGAGCAGCGTGATGGGGGTCGAGGGAGAACAAAAAAAAAGAGTTCTCTCTGTTCTCGGGGCGGCCGAGCACGCGTCGATACTTCGATAGCTTCGAGAGAACTTTCCAACCGGGGTAATAGAAAAAGTTTCCGACCCGATCGTATTATAGCTGCGGGAGGGCCGAGCAGCCTCCGTGACGACGCTTCGCTTTCGATCCCATTGTTTCGCCTACGGACCTGCCAGCGGCCAGAATGAGAGAGAGGAAAATGCGTCTCCCTATCTATCTCCGTCTCTCTTTCTCGAGGGCAAATCGACGAGCAAAAAGCGCCACTCGCCGACCGATAAAAAGGACAGTATCCATCCAACGAGAGCGTAATAATAAAAATCGGACGGGAGTAATCTTCTACGGCGTCCGTTAAACGTCCGACGCGGCCGCCTTTCCTCCCGACGAGGATAATTACGATCCTAGAGATTGCGGATCGCTATACTGACCAACGATCCCACTCCACTATACGCTCTCTCCCACGCCACCGGCAGACGATTTTCTCCTACGCTCGACAACTACCAGCGGAATACAGTAAATTTTCTATAGATACGAAGGCCTCGGGGGGGATTTCTACGCATCTATCGCATTTGGTACTACTTTACGCCGTAGCCCGTGAAAACATGTTTAAACAATCATAATGTGTTAACCCTTTGCACTCGGAGCTATTTTAACTGGAAAATTAAACATTTCTTCCGATCTAGAATACTTCCATTCCCGATGATTTTTGAAATTTCATGGATATGAAATTGGTAGAATACCTTATACAATACCTAAATGTTTAGTAATTGATTAGATACCGATATATTTAATAATGTAAACAATATTTTGAATAATGATACAACAATTTCAAGTGGTACCTCAGAGGGGACAACGGAGTGCAAAGGGTTAATATTGGAAACCACTGTATTCGGGAAAGTCTATAGAATCTTTTGCTGCAAAGAAGAATTCAATATCTTTTATAATAACATCACAATATTTGTTCAAAGATGAAATAAATAAAAATAAATTTTTAAAAAATACCACGTTTTTAAAACGGACTAAAAAGTATAAAATAAACTTTTAAAAAACGCCACGTTTAAAAAACGGACTAAAAAGTATAAAATAATTTTGTCTAGTCCCATACAGATTCCTAACACCGTACAGATAGTCCTGAAAATTTGTCATTGTGAATTTTGAATAGCTATGAAAATACTTGTAAGATTTAAAACGAAAACCGTGGGGCGCAAGATAATACATAGTAAGGAGTGTAGAGAGTAGCTGCCGCTGAGGAAACTCGCAAAACAGTTCGTATCATTTGCAGTGCAATAAAATTGTTAATGATTTACGTGTTCATGCATCAATTATCTATTGCATGCGCCCCACGTTTTTCGTTTTAAATCTTACAAGTATTTTCATAGCTATTCAAAATTGACAATCACAAATTTTCAGAACTATCTGTACGGGGTTAGGAATCTGTATGGGGCTAGAAAAAATTATTTTATACTTTTTAGTCCGTTTTTAAACGTGGCGTTTTTTAAAAGTTTATTTTATACTTTTTAGTCCGTTTTAAAAACGTGGTATTTCTCAAAAATTTATTTTTATTTAAATAATTATTTTCTGCTCTTTAGCCTTATATGTGTGAAATTTTACAATCGATTTTAAACATTTTGATGAGATTATAACAGAGACATGTGATAAATTTCAGACGGTATTGCGACGCGTCATATCAAAAACGAACGCCGTGGTAAAATGTCAAAGATAAAGGTTCGACGGAGAATTACGGTGTAACTGTCCTTCGCTTGGTAAACAAACATTATACTATAATAATACGTACTAACTTTGTAAACACCGTACGGAGCTCGAACGCACACTGACGCACACCGAGCTCCTTCGGTGCGAAGCGGGTCAGTGGAGTGGGGATGAGTCAGAGTGGGAACACGTCACGCGGCGGGGGGTGCAAAGGTTCAAATTATTAATAATTTATATCTCCTGAACGCATAGGCTTTTTTACAAAATTTGTTTTAAATATTGCATTGTCATCCAGTTCTGAGCCATGTTTAAAATTTCAAGTCTCTAGCTCATCGGGAAGTTAGTTGAAAATCAATTGCAAAATTTGTACCGAACAGACAGACAGACAAGAAAGCAAGCTAATAAAAACGTAATAAAAAATAGTGTCCGTCTACGAACTTTGCAAACGAACCTACCCGAGGCTTTTGCGTTTATAGAGGATTTACTGTACTTTCGTCGGGACACGAATTATGTACTTGTTCTGCACATTTTTTCAAACGAAACTGATAGACACATAAACTTCAAACCTGATGAAGATATGTAATGAATAGGATTGTTGAAATACTAACCCCTTAATGGTGGTTAATCGCCCGAGAACACGGTCTCGTCGGGGAGAAGCTGTGCGATAAAATTCAGCAGAATGTCCAACGCAACAGAGAAGAAGAGAGAGAGAGAGAGAGAGAGAGAGAGAGAGAGAGAGAGAGAGAGAGAAAGAGGAGCAACCAGATGTACGGATTACCCGTGTGCCATGTCAATTGGATGCGTGCGCTTCATCGGTGACGGCTGACAATCGGTACACTTCTCGACCGGTTTATCCCACTGTGAACAGAGTGTCGGCGCAGCTTTTTCCCCGGAGCCTGGACGGAAGGAGAATTTGCGAGCCGCCACCGCGTTTCGACCGCTATCTCCATCGATAGCGATTTGTACAACCGGAATATCGGTTCTGCCGGACAGCGAAAGCTCACACTCTAAGGCATCAAAAATTGCCGTGTCATTTCAGATTTTTACAATGAAGTGAAACTGCATTTTATCGGAATACGTCACAAAATTTCAGTATCGGAAGTACGAGTAACAGTTGAGCCGCTCACTTGCCAAATGTGATGATATAATATAGATTTTTTTTCAAAATTCCCTTTAAAATAAAAATTTAAATAAACATTGTATAATGCTTAAATACAGACGTAGCTTTCATATAAAGACGTGTAGAATGAATAAGATAGAATAGCCTTGGTGTAATCGTTATTAACATCACAACTTTTGGGTGATTAAGGGAGGTAATCGATTTGACAAGTGAAGAAAAAGTAATAACATCAAAATCAGTCTTCAAATTATATTTTTTGTTGCAGAAAAAGTTCATTATTTTACATTTTTTAAAAGATTTTTCGCAAAAATGAAAAATAACTGTTCTCTTACGATATTCATTAGTATTTGTTATTGATTAATCATTAATATAAATAATGTCTTCTTCGTCAGCTGTATTTGAGGTCTCGTCACATCGATTTGTTCTTAATTTTTTGTAGTATGTACATAATTAAGTTTAATAGGAGGAATGAATTTTAACAGATCCATCATATCTTCCCTCTTTTATTCCATATTTTTCAGACCTGGTGGTCTACCTGCTCCAGATTTTTTGAATATTTATGGCACTAAATTCAGAATCTTGATTCAAGTCATATTTTAATTGTATGACGTGGGGTTTTGACCTTTCTAATTTCATCTAGTGCATTTTAAGCCAATTTACTGGTAACTCATTACATAATTGTTTCTTTCTGTTAATGATAGAATCCTCTAAAGGCTTTGTTGAGACAAAATCCTTGTGAGTCGGATTTCATTATTGCAACGATTTATATTAGAGTACGGAGTTAATCAGAATGGCTTCTGAAATAAATTATTTATTATTCGGCGACCAAAGAAAATCTTGTTATGATTGTTATGTTAAGTTATGACTGAACCAAGTGCTTTGACACGTAAATTTAAAATATTTCAAAAAGTGGAGTTAATCGATTTGGTCTGTGAACGGCTCAGATGTGAATTTAAAAAATAAAAAAATTTAAGAATGTGGTGAATGTTTCTTGTAACTGTAATAGGTTATAATCTGTGGCTGTTGCCAAGACTCTTTGTGATAAGCGTAATAATATAACATAACAGTGGTGCGGAAAATATAGTGAACAATTAGCTTTGTGGACCTGGGAAATGGCATTTTGATTCAGCGACGTTTATTTGGCGACGCATACGACAACAGTCGACTACCCCGGCGAGGTGGCCCCGGTGTATCGAGATATTCGATAACCGAGAAAAAGAGAGAACTCTGTCGAGATTCTCGGTGGCCGGGACACAGCTGGCCGTTCGTGCCGGCTTGAAAAATGGCCGGCTTAATTTCAATTTGCCCCGTCGCGTCCCGTAGCTTGGCGAGCACAGCAGCAGCGTTGAAAGCTCGCGTGATTCTGGCATGATCGCCGACACCGATAACCGACGGACCGCTTATCGCGATGCTGGACTATCGATTCGTCCGGCCGCCGCGCCGCGCCGGTCGAAACCGCTTTTGGACCCTTGACTTCGAAGCCGGTATCAACATCAACGCCCCCGGCTGATGGCCCACGATTTTTAAGTAGATTCGACGCTATCCGAGCTCTGCATCTCGCTCTCGATCGATGGCAAACGGACCAAACCTGGCACGTGTATAAAATACTAATGGGGATTGCAATCAAATTCACGCGAGTAATTAGCAAAGTACATTTGAGGCCATGGAGGACTGTGAACGCGGTCTAACCTCTGTTGTAATTTAATTAATTCAGAAAAATCGAACTATAATTCAGTGCGTAATCATAACGATTAATAAACAGCTTCATTTCCAGAAAGACTGGAGAAAAATATGTAACTCCTGTAATTTTAATGATTTTGCATTGAAAAATATGTAGAAAATCTTTTTAAAAACCACGCTTATATTAAAATGCACTAGAAAGGAGAAAATAATTTTTTTTAGACAATGGTGACTATAAATGTTCCTTTAATATTGATCGTATAATTGTTATTAAAAGATGTACTAATGCTCTCGGCGCACTGGTTCGATCTGATTTTATATCAGATAGTAACTATAAATAAAAGCGTGGAGCGCTAAACTATACAGAGAGGTCCGGAATTTTAGATTAATGGTATTTTAGAGTTATTTAAATTGAAATATCACCTAAACTACTAACTTTTCGACATACATAGCTTAGTACTTTTTTATAACGAATGCCCAGCTGCATCGATTGATGTATTAAAAAATATCTCATTCCATTTAAAAAAACATCGATAACCTTGAAATCTCATAAAAATGACCTTGAAATTTTTTTTCCCTTACACCGTTATATGTGGCCCTTCAAACGGTGTAACTTTGTCCTACGAAGTTTTTTTGTACAACAAAAAGTAACGGAGATATTTAGGTGTCCTGCTTTATCGAATTCACCCTGTATATCTAGGTTATTATTAGTCGTACAAAAAATCTACACAGAATAAAGTTGTACTGTTTCAAGGGGCGAATTTGATGATGGTAAAAATTTTTTCTCAAAGTCATTTTTTTACAAGATTTCAAGGTCATTGATATTTTTTTTAATGGAATGAGGTATTTTTTAATACATCAATCGATGCAGCTGGACATTCGTTATAAAAAAGTACTAACCCATGTATGTCGAAAAGTTAGTAGTTCAAGAGGTATTTCAATTTAAACAACTCTAAAATACCATTACTGTCGTACTAAGACGTTAGCGTTTACTTACTAGTGTAATGTCTGTTGACGAAATCTTCGTGGGCGCTCCACACTTTTATTTATAGTCACCAATGTCTAAAAAAAATTATTTTCTCCTTGCTAGTGCATTTCAATATAAGCGTGGTCTTTAACAAGTTTTTTAAATATATTTTCTACTTTTCAGCTTTTTTTAAATGGAACGCAAGATATAGTAATACTTGTTTGAAATAGTAAGATATAGAAAAGCAAGATATGGAAATACGCGGGATAGAATAAGGGAGAGACGACTTAATTAACTCCGAGAGACGACGTCTCTTGATGGACTCCGAAATTGTCCGAAATGGAATGAATGAACGGAACACCACAACCACACTGAGCTCCTTCGGTGCGAAGTGGGCCAGTGGAGTGGGGATGAGTCGGAGTGGGAACACGTAGTGGAGTGGGGATCGCTGGCGCGCGGAGTGGGGATCGCTGGCGCGCGGAGTGGGGATCGCTGAACGCGATGACGTGCTACCGAACGTCGCGCGGCGACGCACAGTGGAACCTTTCGTCCAAATCGGAGACAAAATCAAAGAACTTCCAATAGAAATGAGATAGAGAGCTGAAATTTTTTTTAATTACAGCTGAGACTTCACAGAATATGGGAAAAATAGGGAGATTATGGTACGAACATTTTTTAACCTTGAACAAAATCGTCAAACTTGCACAATGTCACGAAAATTGTGGTTTTTGCAATACCACGGGTAGAAAAAAATTTTTCTGTAACATGCCATACATCATTTCCTGTAGATTTTTTCATGCTGAATTCAAATCTGGTTTCAAAATTTGTCTACGATTTCAGGATTTTACAAGAAATCGATTTTTGTGAACGAATTGTTTAACGAATTTTCTCAAGGTTATAAAACGTTCGTACCAAAATCTTCCCATTTTCCCATATTCTGCCGAGTTTCAGCTTTAATTTTAAAAAAATTTCATCGCTCTACCTCATTTCTATCGAAAGTTCTTTGACTTTGTCTCCGATTTGGACGAAAAGTTTCACTGTGCGACGTGTGACGGTGAATACAATATAAACATTCTTTTTCTCCTGAACGCAGTTTTTTAAAAATTTGTTTTTTAATATTGCATTGTCATGCAGTTCTAAGCTTCGTTTAAAGTTTCAACTCTCTAGCTCATCGGGAAGTGGTTTAATATTCGATTAAAAGGTTTGACGCATACAACAACAACGAAAACTCGGCAAGCTAATATAAGCGTGGTAAAAAGAGATACTAAAACCCGCGGAATGGATACGCGAGAGTCCACGGAGTATCCGGTGGTCTGATCTGTTCATTCAGAGAGTGAACCGTGTGGCCGCGATCCACCGGAGCGATCAGCTCTCCGTCGAGTTGAATCTCGGGCCTCGAATTCTCGGTGTTTATTCTGGAGAAACGAGACACGTATCCTGGTTATTCAGAGGCAAATGAATTTCTGTAATCCCCTCCATTCATGGACCCGCACGGCCGGATATTACGACTCGTAATGCCGCGGCTCTAATCTGCTATTCTTCCTCGAGTGGACGTCGAAAACTCCGCGCGCTGACGGCACACTTTCTTTTTATTGCGCTCTCGCGGGCTAATCCCGAAAGAAACCACCACAGCAACGGGACCGTTCGAGACTTCGGTACCGCTTCGAATTACATTCCAATCGGAATCTGTTATTTCCAGATCGGAAAACAAAAGAAAAGCTTAATCGTTTATAAGTACATAGCAAATAAAACACTCCATATTTTACAGAATTTTGCTTGGAATTTCGCAGGCGGATTGCGAGCCGAGCGAGGCAACGAGGCAAACTGGCGCGGTAAAATGCGACGAGACAGCGTGTCAGGTTTCCGGACGAGGGCATGCACAGGGTCAAGTTCGAAGCCGATGTCACGAGAGCCGCTCGTGCCGCTAATAATCGGTTTATTCACCAGCGAAACGATGACGGGGTTAGAGGCTGATTAAGGTTAATTTCGCGGACAAGCGCGGCCTGACCGGCAAACAGAGGCCAGTGCAATTCCGCGGCGTCACCGTGGCCGTCTTTCCCGGCAATCTTTCCAATTATCGCTGGCAATTAACCCGCACGCCATGCAACATATGGCTGCCGCAACAATAATCTCGTTTCATTCTCCAAAGCAAATTCTGTCTCCAGATCTGTTCGTGGGAAACGTTCTACGAAGGCCCAAAATTTAACACACGGTAAACAAGAAGAGGAGACAAGACGAAATTGCTGGTCAAGTAACGTACCCAGGCAAATCTGCGGTGAAATACGCAACTACTTCTGTCAGGAGATTTTTTCCTCCGGCGAAGAGGTTGTTCGATGCTTCGCTTTTTCCATCGACGACGCGTGGCGGACAATTCGTCGGGATGAGGAAGCCGGGAGAATCGAGCACGCTCTTTCCCGAGGCAGCGAGGAGTTTATTTAAACATTGCTCGATCGGAGGACAGAGTTCCCAGCGGAGGGAAACGTTCGCGAGTGCACGCCGGAAGAGGAAGGGGGCTTCGATGAGAAAGAGAGAGACGAGGGAAGAGGAATAAAAATAGTTGAGCCAGCCGAAGGAGAGTAATCCCGGAAATGCCTTTGCAAATCAGAGCGAGAGCGCGCCTCTTATTTCTGTCGGCTCACACAACCATCCACTTTTCCCTCCCTCTCCCTCTGTCTTTCTCCCTCTTTCGGTTCCAACCCCCGAGGTGTCTCGACTCTTCGAGTAGGAAGCTCCTCCCGGCGAACGAGAATAAAAAGAACGGCCGGGGAAGGTCCTTTGAGGAACCTTTCCGTGCGCCGGAACTACTGCTGCCCTTTATGCGAACGGATATAAAATAGATAAGGGCTCTCCGAGCAAGCTGGTCCCTCGAGGAGCCAACCCTTGCTCGTCGATCATTAATTCTTCGACAAACGGAACGCGTTCTGCTTCGCCTTGCTAGTTGGCTTCGCTCTACCCCGTCTTCGAATCCTGAAGCATCGGACTGAGCATCGTCGTTCCAAACCTAACATTTAAGTTTCCAAGGTCCAACGGGAGCCTCACAGGTGGCCCTAACAGTTCTCATAACCCTAGATCCATCCTGTACTCTCGAATCCTGAAGCATCAGCCATCCATTCTCCCAAGAGCCGACTGGAAACACTCTACCGAGGGAATGCGCGCGCGGAGGGATGTCGCGATGCGTTTCCTCCGGTGTTCTTCAAACCGAGAGAGTACACTCGCATCAGCCGGGCGTACGTAACCGGATGCGGGGGCGTCTGGGTATTAGCTCTTGGCCAGCACACAGCCGGCACGTCGGGAATTAATACGCAAACGTAGTCTTGCGAGACTCCCGCGCCACCAGCACACGCTTCTTATTGTTGGTACACTCGAAAGTTCTCTCGGGGAACAATGAGACGCCCTGGAACAATGGGCCGCGGGGCCAGGATCAAAGGAGCCTAGCGTGCATTTACCTCATTGTCACGGTGTCACGCGAACCAACCTCCCGCGAATAGAGAGCCGCGGATCGAGCCGGATGCCACGCTCTCTTCCTTCCTCGCAACAAATCCCGCCTGCTTGCCACCGTTCCTTTTGTGTTATTATACCGTCGAAACTGGTCGATCGCGTCATCGTTCGTCGGTGCCATAATCTGCCGGTTTCTCGCGTTGACTCGCGCTACTTAATTCTACCCTGTACCACGTCGATTTATACCGAATCTCTCGGTCCCTGCACACTGTACACCATCAGAGCTCCTATCTCCGCCGTACGTTGAGCTGTACTACTTAATCTAGGTTTCGCTATACGTTGAAACTGAAGAATGTCAATGGAAAAAGATACAGGGTGTACTCGGTGTCAATGGCTCATTGAAAATTTAAATTTGTTTCTAAGAGGATAAATATGAATTTTGGAAGAATGAAAAGATCCACCCTGTACGTCAGATTCAGAAATGGAACTTCTTGGTCATCCTGTATACATATGTACCTTTCACGTTCAGAGAGAAGCTGAAGAAAGTCAATGGAAAAAGATGGAAGAAGACAGGGTGTACCGAAAGTCTGAATTTAAGTTTGTTTCTAAAAGAATAAGTATAAATTTTGAAGAAATGAAAAGGTCCACCCTGTACGTTATATTCAGAAATGGAACTTCTTGGTCATCCTGTATACATATGTACCTTTCACGTTCAGAGAGAAGCTGAAGAAAGTCAATGGAAAAAGATATAGGTTGTACTCAATGTCAGTGGCTCATTGAAAATTTAAATTTGTTTCTAAGAGGATAAATATGAATTTTGGAAGAATGAAAAGATCCACCCTGTGCGTCAGATTCAGAAATTGAACTTCTTGGTCATCCTGTATAAATATGTACCTTTCACGTTCAGAAAGAAGCTGAAGAAAGTCAATGGAAAAAGATGGAAGAAGACAGGGTGTACCGAAAGTCTGAATTTAAGTTTGTTTCTAAAAGAATAAGTATAAATTTTGAAGAAATGAAAAGGTCCACCCTGTACGTTATATTCAGAAATGGAACTTCTTGGTCATCCTGTATACATATGTACCTTTCACGTTCAGAGAGAAGCTGAAGAAAGTCAATGGAAAAAGATATAGGTTGTACTCAATGTCAGTGGCTCATTGAAAATTTAAATTTGTTTCTAAGAGGATAAATATGAATTTTGGAAGAATGAAAAGATCCACCCTGTGCGTCAGATTCAGAAATTGAACTTCTTGGTCATCCTGTATAAATATGTACCTTTCACGTTCAGAGAGAAGCTGAAGAAAGTCAATGGAAAAAGATACAGGTTGTACTCAATGTCAGTGGCTCATTGAAAATTTAAATTTGTTTCTAAGAGGATAAATATGAATTTTGGAAGAATGAAAAGATCCACCCTGTACGTTATATTCAGAAATGGAACTTCTTGGTCATCCTGTATACATATGTACCTTTCACGTTCAGAGAGAAGCTGAAGAAAGTCAATGGAAAAAGATACAGGGTGTACTCAATGTCAGTGACTCATTGAAAATTTAAATTTGTTTCTAAGAGGATAAATATGAATTTTGAACCAACCTCCCGCGGTTCGAGCCGGATTGCCACGCTCTCCTCCTTCCTCGCAACAAATCCCGCCTGCTTGCCACCGTTCCTTTTGTGTTATTATACCGTCGAAACTTGTCGATCGCGTCATCGTTCGTCGGAGCCATAAGCTGCCGGTTTCTCGCGTTGATTCGCACTACTTAATTCTACCTCTGTACCACGTCGATTTATACCGAATCGCTCGGTCCCTGCACACTGTGCACCATCAGAGCACCGATCTCCGCCGTACGTTGAGCTGTACTACTTGATGTAGATTTCCCTATACGTTGAAGCTGAAGAATGCCAAGGAAAAAAGATACAGGGTGTACTCAATGTCAGTGACTCATTGAAAATTTAAAGGAAGAATTGCAATTTTTACCACTTCTGGTCGTTTATAACTCGCAAACCAATTAACTACTTTCAATGAAATTTCCAGATCGTGTATAATTTACACCAATTGACCAGACACATCTTTTGAATTTTCGTTATTGGACCAGCTAAAAAAGTTGTAAAAATCAAATTTTACTATTGTTTTTCACAATTCCGTCCAAATGCATTTTTCCAACATATTTATTACGCATCATTTACTATACTAATTCTCCTAGCCTTACAGAGAAATTGAAGTAGTTTGGTCCATTCATAAAAAAGTTGTTCTGATTTTAAGTGTGTGGCTTAGTATCTTCTATACTAATTGCAAAAATGGATCATTACCAGCTTCGTTAACCTCGTAGCGCATAATATCTCATCACAGATTACAATCCGCCTACAAGTTTGTCAGTAAGGTAGAAAGTGACATTAAAATAGTAAAAAATTTTATCGGTTAGGTAGGGACCGACGTTGAAATGGTAAAAATTTTTTTTCGAGTCGCCGGAAATCCTTCTGACAATCATCATTTCAGTTAAAAAGGAACCTATTTCCAAAATTTACTTTCCGAAATACAGCAGAGGTCGAAATCATAGTCATACAATAGAATAGTCAACAAGTGATGTGCACAATGAAGATAGTACAAGATAAAAGCGTGGGAGAAATAGTATACTGGTTCAGGGAAAGGCTGATCAAAAGGAGAAAGGGAGGCAATATATTAGATGCATTATGGATAGATGGGTGGAAGAATGGATGGATGAAGGGATGGGTGAGAGACATAGGAGAACTGTAAACCAAGTCTAATTTCTTGGCCGCGAGGCCGAAATAAATAAATACTACTACTAATCAACAAGTATGGGCAATATCATCGTTGAAACGGTTGGGACACTGTAATATGAATCCGCGTACTAGGATTCAGTGATACAAGCCACGCATTGATCAGACACCGACTACAACTGTTATTAAGTACTAAGGAACAATTTATACTCCGACGGAAACAAGGAGAGCTCCGGGAAATTGAATTACACCTGTCTACGTACAGTCGGACAGTAGGATTCAGTGGCGCGAGTCATGCATTGATCAGACACGGACGACAGCCGTGTTTAAATAGCTAGGAACAATTTATACCGGGACGAAAACAAGGAGAGACAATCGAGAAATGAAATTACACAGCGGTATGAATCTGCGTACAGCGAGACGCTAGGATTCAGTAGCGCGGATCGTGCATTAATCAGACGCGAAGTCAACTGTGCTCAAGTGGTAAGAACCAATTTATGCTTCAGCAGAGGCGAGGAGAAATAGTCGGCGGAGTATGAGTAGGTAGTGGCGCGAATACGCGAACGGTCGCACAAGGGAATTCAGTGGTACGAGTCGTGCGTTGGTCAGAAGGCCGAATAAATTAGGCAGAAACTGTGCAGAGTCTAACGTACAGAGTGGACGTTTTCATTTCTTCAAAATTTATACTTATCCTTTTAGAAAGAAATTTCAATTTAGATTTTCGGTACACACTGTCTTCTTCCATCTTTTTCCATTGACTTTTTTCAGCTTCTCTCTGAACGTAAAAGGTACATATACAGGATGACCAAGAATTTAACGTACACGGTGGATCTTTTAGTTCTTTCAAAATTCATATTTATACTTTTAGAAACAAATTTAAATTTTCAATGAGCCACTGACATTGAGTACACCCAGCATCTTTTCCCATTGACTTTCTTCAGCTTCTCTCTGAACGTAAAAGGTACATATACAGGATTACCAAGAATTTAACGTACAGGGTGGACCTTTTCATTCTTTCAGATTCATATTTATCCTTTTAGAAAAAAATTTAAATTTTCAATTCAGACATTCAGACTTTCGGTACGCCCTGTATCTTTTTCCGTTGACTTCCTTCAGCTTCTCTCTGAACGTGAAAGGTACATATACAAGATGACCAAGAAGTTCAGTTTCTAAATCTATCGTACAGGGTGGATCTTTTCGTTCTTTCAAAATTCATATTTATGCTTTTAGAAACAAATTTAAATTTTCAATGAGTCACTGGCATAGAGTACATCCTGTATCTTTTTTTATTGATTTTCTTCAGCTTCTCTCTGAACGTAAAAGGTACATATACAGGATTACCAAGAATTTAACGTACAAGGTGGATCTTTTCATTCTTTCAAAATTCATATTTATCCTTTTAGAAACACATTTAAATTTTCAATGAGCCACCGACATTGAGTACACCCAGGATCTTTCCCCATCGCCTTTCTTCAGCTTCCCTTTGAACGTGAAAGATACACATCTAGGGTGACGAAAACGTTCAATTTCTCAATTCGACAATTCTCAGCGTGATTTTGCCAGTTCTCCAACGAGAGTCCGTTATAAATAATCGAGGGAAGAAAATTCGCGAAAGTTGAGAGAATCGCGGGGTAGAATGGCGGGGATGTACGGCTTCGCCGTCGAGTTGGTCGTTTTTCGCGCGATGAACTTCTGACATGGAATGGTGAAACGAAGCCTGGAAAGAGGCCGAAGGTGGAAGGTTGAAGGGACAGAAGGACGGCCGGAGACGCGGCACAGACGAGTCGAGGGAGAAAAAAGCGTTCGCAGAAGTGGTCCTCGATGAATCAAAGCCCCACCCCTCCGTCGGTTCTTTTCACCAGCAGGATGTACTTATCGCGCGTTTTATATGGGGTGCGCCTGAAAAACCGCTCGCGGAGCACGTACCGGACTTCCTTTCTCGCGATCGTTCGCTTTCGGGGCCAATAATTCCGCTCGGCGGGCTCTTCCTCTCGACCGGGGTACGCTCCACGTCATCCCCGAGGACACCCTAAATCCTGCGTCGAGAGAATCAATTATCGGGATCAATTTTCCCTGGTGCACTGCGAGCGAAAATATATTCTACGATTTCAAGGAAAAACTACGATTTTACTGTACTGCGCTTTTCGATAAGCTCCGATCTGGCTTCAGTGGTAAGGGAAGGGATGCTAGGGGATGACGTCAGAGGACTTTGCTCCTCCAGGACACATGGCGAATCGATTTTCGCGGGGGCGGAGGAGAATGTAGAGATGGGCGTCGTAAATAATCGGGGGGTGGTTCTCGGGTGTCTGGGGATATTCGCTAATTTATTTGGAGCGCCCCGGCTGTCGGTGGACGCCGGATCGCGTTTCACTTTCGCCCTGGAATCTTCTGGGTTCTAACGTTCGACAAATGCGCGCCGCTCGAATAAATCTCGCGCCCCTCTCTCGCCCTCGGGCGTCTCGCGTGCAAATGTTCCGAGTATCGATCACGAAGCCGACGACCGAGGGAGGGCCGCAGATCGCTGGGAAATAATGACAAAAATTAGAGGGCGTGACAGCTACAGGCTGATCCAAGACAGCAGAGCCACAAGAAAGAAACCACTTCACTAAACAAAAATAAATGAATGAACTAAGAATAAGACACAGGCTGATCCAAGTCGATCCAAGTAAAAATCAGTTTGCGGCTAAGGATAAATAAAGAATGAACGGACTGATCGAAGGAATGAGCGATTGAACGAAGTCGCGAGACTAGGACCACAGGTAGTCGGAGTCAGGCGATCCGGAAAATAATTCCTGGTAGCTGGAAATACGTTTCGGTGTTTTATTTGTCGCCGCGGGGCGCGGTGGGACGGGGTGGAACGCGACGCGGGGTCGAAAGCGAATCAAGGGGGTGGTGGCCCCGAGACGTGTTCCGCTCGTAAAAAGTTGGACCGCGTTGTCCGAAGATAGCAGCCGGCCCGGGCCAGCCTTATTGTGCAGCGAAGCGGCGACGATGCCCGGAGATTGTGTAGCAACTTCCAGCGGACTCGCTTTTGTCGTGGAAACTGCTGGAAGAGAGCCCCGCTCCGGATCCGGGGAACGAGCTTTATCGCGTCGCAGAATGTAATCCGGGAGTCGCGCTCTCGAATCTACGGAAAGGAATTCAACGGGGGAACAACTGTCGGGAGAGCGTGTCTCTTTGATCGTGGATCGATACCCTCGACCATGTGCCCGGAGAAATCTCGAGTTCACGAAATAACACGAGGGCACAGAGAGATCGCCAGCGAATCAATCCGCGGGATTCTGTATCGCATAGACGCACGAAAGAGTGGAGTAACTGCTGGCGAGATTCTAAGGACGGATGAACCGAGATAACCACCGTCTAGTCGGAGGATTAAGTAGTACTAATCGGGGATTTCGTCGGACGCCTGGATTCAGTGGTTGATCTGTAATCGCGCCCGTAGATTAGGCGATGAATCACCGCGTGAGAAAACTCGGAGATCAAGTGGCGCGAATCAGTATTCGAAGGAAAACTTGGAGATCGAGTGATTCGAGTCGGTGCGTGAAGAGACTTTCCAGTAGAACGAGTCAACCACTGGACAATCCTTGAAGTGTTGTTGGTCAACGTACGGGGAAACTTGGGGATCAAGTAGTACAACTCAACGTATACATATAGCGGAGATCGGGGCTCTGACGATGCAGACCTGAGTGTGCTGGGACTGAACAACCCTTAAGGACTAAGTGGTGTTGATCAACGTATAGGGAAACCTAGATCAAGTAGTACAGCTCAACGTATGGCGGAGATTAGAGCTCTGATGGTGCACGGTGTGCAGGGATCGACAGATTCGGTATAAATCGACGTGGTACAGGGTAGAATTAAGTAGTGCGAGTCAACGCGAGAAACCGGCAGATTATGGCACCGACGAATGATAACGCGATCGACCAGTTTCGACGGTATAATAACACAAAAGGAACGGTGGCAAGCAGGCGGGATTTGTTGCGAGGAAGGAGGAGAGTGTGGCAATCCGGCTCGAACCGCGGGAGGTTGGTTCAAAATTCATATTTATCCTTTTAGAAACAAATTTCAATTTTCAATGAGCCACTGACATTGGGTACACCCAGAATCTTTTCCCGTTGACTTTCTTCAGCTTTTCTCTGAACGTAAAAGGTACATATACAAGATTACCAAGAATTTTACGTACAGGGTGGACCTTTTCATTCCTTGAAAGTTTTTACTTATCCTTTTAGAACCAAATCTAAATTCAGATTTTCGGTACGCCCTGTCTTCTTCCATCTTTTTCCGTTGACTTTCTTCAGCAAGAAGTTCAATTTCTAAATATATCGTACAGGGTGGATTTTTTCATTCTTTCAAAATTCATATTTATCCTTTCAGAAACTAATTTAAATTTTCAATGAGCCACTGACATTGAGTACAACCTGTATCTTTTTCCATTGACTTTCTTCAGCTTCTCTCTGAACGTGAAAGGTACATATGTCCAAGTAGGATGACCAAGAAGTTCCATTTCTGAATCTAACGCACAGGGTGGATCTTTTCATTTTTCCAAAATTCATATTTATCCTCTTAGAAACAAAACGGCCTTTTTACCACTTTTGATCGTTGATAATTCGTAAACCAATTAACCAATTTGAATAACATTTTCAGAGCGTACAGTAGCGGACAAAAGTTTAAGACCGCTCTAAAGAAGACGAAAACGTTTTTAATATTGTACTATACGATTTGAACATTTTTGGGTAACTAGAGCAATTAGTTTAGTAAAGGATGTGAAAAGAAATTTTTTCAAAAATTGCAATTGATCGGAAGTATTGAAAAAATATTAAAAGTTGAATTTTTAACTTGTTTATGTGGGCCAATATTGAAAATTTAAAAAATACGTCTTGTAGATCTGTGTGAATTAAACATATTCTGAAAATTTTGTCAAAATCGGTCGACGTTGCAATGAGCTACAAACGTTTAAAGATGGTAAAAATTGCAGATTTTCAAGATTTTCGGCAATAAATTGTGAAAATCTGCAATTTTTACCGCCTTTAAACGTTTGTAGCTCATTGCAACGTCGACCGATTTTGACAAAATTTTCAGAATATGTTTAATTCACACAGATCTACAAGACGTATTTTTTAAATTTTCAATATTGGCCCACATAAAAAAGTTAAAAATTCAACTTTTAATATTTTTTCAACAGTTCCGATCAATTGCAATTTTTAAAAAATTACTTTTCACATCCTTTAGTGAACTAATTGCTCTAGCTTCCCGAAAAATCAAAAAAGCGCATCAAAAAAGTTATCGTCTTCTTTAGAGCGGTCTTAAACTTTTGTCCGCTACTGTATATAATTTATACCAGTTGAAAAAACACGTATTTTAAATTTTCCTTATTGGGCCAGCTAAACAAGTTGTAAAGATCAATTTTTAGTATTGTTTCTCACAATTCCGACCAAATGCATTTTTTCAACTTATTAATTAGACGTCTTCCAGCCTTACAGAGAAATTGAAGTCGTTTGGACCATTCATATAAAAGTTATTCTGATTTAAAGTGTGTGGAATCAGTTATGCTCCTTACTGTATATTCTAGAGATTAATATGAAATGTTTCCAAAATTCCAATTGTTAAACCAATTAATTGAATATCTACAATGGGAAGATTATGCGATCAGAATGAGTTTGGATTAGGTGGTGGGGGGCGGAGAGATTTCCGCATACGAAAATTCAGGAGTAGAGTCGATAAGGTAGAGACTGACATTAAAATGGTAAAAAATTTCTTTTTGAGTCGCCAAAAATTCTTCTGACAATCATCATTCTCATCAAAAAATAATTATTTAAATAAAAATAAATTTTTAAAATCGCCACGTTTAAAAAACGGACTAAAAAGTATAAAATAATTTTTTCTAGCCCCATACAGATTCCTAACTCCGTACAGATAATCCTTAAAATTTGTGATCGTGAATTTTTAGTAGCTATGAAAATACTTGTAAGATTTAAAACGAAAAACACAAATATGAACACCTAAATCACTAACAACTTTATTGCACTGCAAATGATATGAAGTGTTGTACGAGATTTCTCAGCGGCAGCTACTCTCTACATTCCTTACTATGTATTATCTTGCGCCCCACGTTTTTCGTTTTAAATCTTACAAGTATTTTCATAGCTACTAAAAATTCACAATCACAAATTTTCAGGATTATCTGTACGGTGTTAGGAATCTGTATGGGGCTAGAAAGAATTATTTTATACTTTTTAGTCCGTTTGTAAACGTGGCGTTTTTAGAAATTTTATTTTATACTTTTTAGTCCGTTTTAAAAATGTGGTATTTTTAAAAAATTTATTTTTATTTAAATAATTATTTTCTGCTTTTTAGCCTTATATGTGTGAAATTTTACAATCGATTTTAAACATTTTGATGAGATTATAACAGAGACATGTAGTAAATTTCAGACGGTATTGCGACGCGTCATATCGAAAACGAACGACGTGGTAAAATGTCAAAGATAAAGGTTCGACGGAGAATCTCGGTGTAACTGTTCTTTCGCTTGGTAAACAAACATTATACTATAATAATACGTAGTAACTTTGTAAACACCGCACGGAGCTCGAACGCACACTGACGCACGCCGAGCTCCTTCGGTGAGAAGCGGGTCAGTGGAGTGGGGATGAGTCAGAGTGGGAACACGTAGTAGAGTGGAGACGCTGAACGCGAAGACGTACTACGTCATGCGGCGGGGAGTGCCAAGGTTCAAATTATTAATAATTTATATCTCCTGAACGCATAGGCTTTTTTACAAAATTTGTTTTAAATATTGCATTGTCATCCAGTTCTGAGCTATGTTTAAAATTTCAAGTCTCTAGCTCATCGGGAAGTTAGTTTAAAATCAATTGCAAAATTTGTACCGAGCAAAGAGACAGACAGACAGACGAGAAAGCGAGCTAATAATAACGTGGTAATAACCTATTTCCAAAATTTCATTCAATTCTGAGCACGGACGTAATCGGAAGCTTAGCCTCGACCTCGGGTACCTGCGTATCACAAATTTTCGGGAACCCGCCCACCCTTACGTAGTACGTTGGAGCGTTCCAAAACGAAAAATAGTGCGAACAGCCGTTCGAAAAAAGCTCGCGTCCGATATTCCACGGACCCGTACTACTGATTTTCGATCTATTTGGTCGCAGGGCGCGCGAGATCGGATCGAGCCAGGCCCGTCCATCCAGAAAAACGTTTCTTCGCCGCCTCGTTACCCTCGCATTGTCCGTTTCCCGTATTCCCGTCACGGCGGGAGCACGGCCGAGCATGCTCGAGCACACACACATGCGGACGGTATCGAAATTTCGTCGTCTGACCTGGAATTAGCCGTCCAGGTACGTGACACCTGGTCGTCGCCCGGCATTCCATTATCGTGTACGCACCGAAGGGACCGCTCCATCGAGCGTGACACTGTCGCACGTCGACCAGGGACGGCAAAGTGAAACACGCGCAAATGGAAATCGTATCGTACGCCAAAGGGGGTGCGAACGGTGGGCGGCAGGAGGAGGGTGAGTTTCGCGCACCAGTTCGCACACTCGGTACACGTTCGATGGAAACTTGACCGACCTGAACGCGTTTCTATTCCTTCAATATCTGCTCCTCGTCCGACACAGGCCGGTCTTTATTTTTACAAAACAACCCCTATTTGCCAGCGACGCTCTCTGTCTAGCGAAAGGGGTGGGTGTTCTCGAGAGGAAAAATTCATAATCCGTCCTCTCGCCGGGGCGACAATTTAATTCCCCGGGAATCCACAGCCGCCGGAAACTTTTGAATGCGTAATTTTCCGCTGACGACCGACCACCCCCACTCGATTCAATTAAGAACGGTCGTCTTCGAATCCGTCTCTAATTGAGGACTCGTCTGTCTGGCCGTTTTTTGTTTCCCCAGAAACAGGAACGACGAGAGAGGAGTCGAGAGTGCGAGGGGACAAGGATGCAAAATTCATAAACGAATCGTTGATCCTCCGTGTCACGCGCGCGGGGGGTTACACTGGCCGTCGTACGTGTACACCATGAATTTCCCAATAAAAGCCGCGTCGAAGACGCCGCCGTCGAGTCGTTCCGGGCCGGCCATTTTCTCCGGCTCGCCGCGACTGCAGCATATTTCTGGTCTCCGTTCAGAGAACCTCAACCCCCTCGGGACCTGCAGGAATTCCCTGGAATTTCGCATAGTTCTTCGCCACTTCTCACGTCAGCTGCGATCGCTCGCTCGTGGAAATTCCGCGCGAGCTCGATATCCACTTTTCCTCTCGTCCGCCCCATCTATCTCGCGCGATTCATCCCCCGGTACTGACTGCCCGTTGACCCGTCACCATTCGGAATCGTTCGAACAGCGGAGGCCTTGGGAATCGGTGAATAAATCAATCGCGATTGGGAGAAAATTGCACTCGAACGATCCCGAAAAATATTTCAACCGCAATCGAGCACCAAAAATTGATTCCACTTGATGAAATAACAAAGGATTAAATAATAATTCCTCTAATATAGTGTATCGTAGCTGGAGTAGTATCGAGCCGTTCGGAATTCCAGTTTATCGGGACACTCGGGTAAAAGGGACCGTGGCAAACCGACTGTGCGTCCTGCCCGTTATCGCGGCAGTTTACTAAAACGCATTGCTGCTTATTAAGCGATTATATCGGCCGGCCGATAATTAAAGGCCGCCGCCGATTAATCGAGCCGCGCGGGCTCGCTCGGACCGCGATAAACCCGCGAACCTGCGAAACCGTTCCCGGTAATGGGTTCTCGCCGGGTCGGGCTCTGTCCCTTTGAACCCGAGCCAAGGGTTTCCGGATCGTGCGAACGACACGGGCGAGCAGGTGGCGCAGAGAGAGAGAGCGGACGCTTTGGAGTCTAGCGCGAAAAAGAATGGAGCGTGGGAAAAGGCTTCTTTCGAAGCTATCGCAAATTCCTCTCTGTCTATCCTTCTCGTTACGACCGCGAGCGCGCGGGACTCTGATAAAAGGATCGTCATTATAAAGTTACAAAGAACGCCGCCGTGAAAAGAGGATCCTTGCTAATGTTTCTTTGATCTGGCCCCGTCGCTGGCGCGCGCACGTTCACGCCCTCGGGAAAACCTATGCTCCTCCCGGGAAAATCCGAGGCCGAAGGGAAACCATCGGCGAACAATACTTCCGGCTCGCAGATTTTTCCAAAGCCGTTTGTGTCTCTCGACTCGGGAAATCCAATTACCGAGCTTTTCGCAGCCCGGAATGTCTGGCCAGAACCTGTACCGATTAGTTTCGAACCTCGGTGTCCGACCTGTTCAGAATTTATACCGCTTGGAAGATGATCGATGCAACGCGACCGGTTTTCAAAACCGGTTTTTGAAAGAAAATTTTGCAAACCGAAAACCGGTTTTTTTCAGTAAAAAAACCGGTTATAAATTTATACATAACACTTATATTAATCCGCTATAATGATTTTGATGTAATCAAAAAGTACACAGCTAGTGGTATAGCGGAGAAAGGTCGAGGAACATTATTGTCTTGAACATTTTTGTAGAGGAAAATGTCGCTTCAACTAACCTCAAGAACCTCCCATTTCCGGGACGATCACGAAATTTGGGACACCCTGTATACATATATGTGGAAATGAAAACAGCGCATAGAGACTGTGATGAAAAATGCTATGGAAATAGCAATAAATAAATATCTGCAAGAACCTGAAGAAGCGACTTCCTCCAGTCCTCAAACATTAAAGAAGGAGTTTTTGATCTTACAGGCTACAAATAGAAGAACAAAAAATTTAGATTTCTTATTTAATGCTTTAAAGACAATTAAGCCCAGTTCAATAGCAAGTGAGCGAGTTTTTTCTATTTCTGGAAATTTTATGTCCAAAATAAGGACACGACTAAGCAATAAATCAATTGACGTTCTTTGCTTTCTAAAATCACATTTTATTAATCAAAGAAAGAAGTAAAATAATAATGTTCATAAATATTTGTTAATTTCTGTGATTCTTTAAGGGTATTATTTTGTCAATTCTTTAATAAATAAAAAAAAATTAAAAACTTCTATTCTAAGTTGTAAACATGTCTTATTTTTTATCTGTAAAAATCCGAAACTGGTTTAAACCGGTTTCATGGAAATACAAAAACGGTTTTTGTATAAACCCTAGTTTGTACCGTTTGTCTAGTCGGTTTAACAGCTGTTCCACTCGATGTCGAATTAATTTAATGTCTACCGGACGCCTGATCGGTTTAAAAGCTGAAGCAGTTCAGGTTCGATCGATGCAACAGTTGTACTACTTGATGCCTGATTAGTTTAATGTATACAGTACTCGGTGTTCGGTCGGTTTAAGACCTGTACTACTTGATCTATTTGAGACCTATACCACTTGATGAACATATGTGCCGGTAATGTTACATTCGTACTACTTAGAATCTGATCAGTACCAGAGTTGGGCATTAATCGATTAAAATTTTAATCAAGATTGATCGATTAATGTGCACGATTAGAAAAGGTGATCATTGAAAAATCGACGATTGATCCAATCGAGTGATGAAGTTAATTGTCGATCGTTGATTAAAAAAAGAAATCATCGAAAAATCGGAGACTGATCCAATCGATTGATGAAGTTAATTGTCGATAATTGATTGAAAAAAGAAATCATTGAAACAAAAATATAAAAGCACGTAAACAGAGTTTGTATTATAGAACAAATGACAATATATCTAAATTCAGTTTACATTTTTTCAGTATTCATTTCAGTAGTTAATTATTAATTAATTATCCGATTGACGATTACAATTGAAAGGAATGTAATCATTAATCGCAATTAACGACTGATGTAGAAATTTAACCGTTACTCCTAATTAACGATTAGGGTAAAGTGCCCAAATATGAGCCACTTTTTGTTGATGTCTTTTTTGTGATTATATTAGAATGCTCCTTTTCGATAAAAAAATTACCAGTCGTAGATGCATTTCCTTCCTATAAGATCCTGGGGTTAAGTTCGTTCTAAAATTAATAGAGCTTGGGAAAAATATTTTTTTTGTGATGTGTCATTTGCAGGTTCCAGCGAAAGGGGTTCTTAATATGGTACACATTGAGTCCCTAATAAACCACTTTTTGTTGATGTCATTTTTTGATTATTTTAGAATGCTCTTTTCCGTCCAAAAAATTACCAGTCGTAGATGCATTCCCCCCTATAAGATCCTGGGGTCAAGTTCGTTCTAAAATTAATAGAGCTTGGGAAAAATATTTTTTTGTGGTATGTCATTTGCAGGTTCCAGCGAAAGGGGTTCTTAATATGGTACACCTTGTGTCCCTAATATGACACCTAGTGCCATATTCGGCACCCACACCAAGAATGTCAATAGTTATACCCATATTAAGGAACCCTTGGTAGTGCAATATTGAGAACTCCACGTGGACTGATAACACTAGCCACTGACAAAGAGAAACTGAATTTCAGCCCAAACTAACAGTTGGCAAACATTAATATAAATAAACTGAAGCTACTCTGATATCACATCTATCTCATATCACTAAAATGTATAGAATGGTGCGATCAGACTACACACTGTTCAGTAAACATGGTAAACTATTGTTCGAGGATTTTCTCACTATAGTGCGATTTCTTTACAAGATATAAGGTAGTGCCATAATAGGCGACTATACCATATTTGGGCACTTTACCCTAATAAGTATTTAATCGTTAACCGCAATTAACGACTAAAGTAGAAGATTAATTTTTAATCGTCGATTGAAGTAGAAATTTATTCGCCAATCGTTGATTAAACTTTTGCCCAACTCTGATTGCCAACTTTTGACAACATCTACAGTATTTAGCGTCCGATCAGTTCAAAAGTCTGTGCTACTTGATGGTTCAACACATTGACAGATGCAAACTGCTTAATTCTACCTCAGTCTCGTCTATCATCGTCCGACTAATCTTCGTCTCGGTCCACTTATTTTCCCTCGGCGTAAAACGAAGGAAATGTTTCGACTCTTACTACCTGCTGGCAATCTCCAGCGCCACTGTCCCATTAATCATCGACCTCTACCACTATCCTCAGCTTCTACCACCCTCTGTACGATACATCGCCGACCCGCGCCACTGGTTAGCGTCTTGTCCCGAGTATCCTTCGACTCTTTCCACTAAATTTCATTAGCCCGACCATTTATCGATTTCTACTACTGTCTACGGACCTTTCTACTTTCATCGGTCCGACTACACACTCGCTAGAACTACTTCTAGCCAGAGAGCCCTTTTGCCTGTTATTTCGCAGTTGCCGTTCGCGAGGAAATCCTCGCACCGGTGAGCTCGAGGCGAGGAACAAAGCCGAGCCCGGGTAGAGAGAGAAGGTTCGAAATTTTATTGGACCGTCTTTTTCGAAAATAATTGCCGGAACCAGCGGAACACGAGGTCCAGTCTGTTTTCCGCTTTTTCAGCTCGGAATTTTCTCCTCGGGAAATAAAACCGGGATAGAATGGAATTGATTCGCAAAGGATTAGGGGTCGACTCCTCTCGATTGCGAGCGCCCTGTCGATCGATATATACCCGTTGGACCCGGATCGATCGGGTCGCGTAATTATCCCTGCGAGATATAGTGATTCGACGCAGCAACACCGCGCGCGACTCTCTATCTCTCTCTCCCTCGATCCTTTGAAAAGAACGGAACCGTGTCCGCGAATCGATCGTCGAAACGGAACGACCGGACCTGTGGCAGGTAGTCGAACGGGTAGTCCGCCGGGTAAACGAACGGGGACCGGACAAAGGGACGCGAAACAGCTCGGGGCGTGTTTGCTGCGGAACGAAAGCAGCCAGCGGGCTAACGAACTGGGATTACATAATTAATCAGAGCCCCGACCGACACGACGCAACGCGGCGCGGCTCCCTCGAGGATATTTCCGCGAGCGAGTTCAAGGTCGAGTCTCCCCGCGATCTATGCGATCCAACGATCACCGCTCCATCGAGTCAAACGATTTTCCGTGGTTCTGCTCGTCAAAAGCGATCCTTGCGACGACGAGTTCTCGCAGATGACGCAACGCTGTGTACTATCCAGCTGAAATTGCGTTCGTTCAACATTACCACGGTTCGTGTATGGTTGACATAGATCATAGCGGTTGAAATTACTCGGCAGAATATTCATTACGAAATCGTGTTCATCGCACAGATTATCCGTTCGCGGCCCGAAATTACACGGGAACGAATCGGTTGTACAGCAGGCTTCACATTCAAGGGCCAGTTTGTGTGAAATCTGCAGGTACGCTCTCCGGAACATTTTTAATTTTCAATCTCTACCGCACAATGGACCAGAAATCGATCTTTTTGGACAAAAATCTGCCGACAACTCAGTTTTTCATCGATTCAAAAGGATTTTTTGTTTAAATTCTCGTGAAGGACTATACTTTGATGACGTGCTGCGCGAAAATCGTTGACTGTCACAATCAAGAATCATTATACAGGGTGATCCACCTAAACACGGCCACCTAAATATCTCCTCCAATTGTGGGGGTACCAAAAATATTTTGTGTACTACAGTAATTTTTCGATCGGAGTCCCAACACCCGTGTGTTGAACGGACTTGGGTAGCGTAGAGAGGCTATTTTTTTATGACTCCGTCGACCGCGCCGAGACTTCAAACGACGAGCCGAACATAGAGAAGGACAGAATGAAATAGGACCGTGTGGCCGAAGCGTGTCGCTGTCGCCGGCACAGTTTAAAGGCCCGTGCGTCATCACAATGAAACACCAAAATCTTAGCTTCTTTATTTTCTATGATATCATTATGGAACTTTCACCAACATATTCGTGGCATTTTTCTAATGCAAAATGATACCAAATACGATACAATTGGGCCAATATTTAGTAGTTTAATCGACGATGAAAGTTTCGAACGCAACGAAGAACAGCGACAACGCGGGCCTTTGAACTGTGCCGGCGACGGCTACTGTTCGCGTCTCTTTCTCTTCAATACGCTCTTCTTCGTTGCATTCGAAACTTTCATCGTCGATTAAACCACTAAATATTGGCTCAATTATATCGTTCTTGGTACCAGTTTAATCAGCGAAACGCCAGGAATAAGCTAGTTAAAGTCCCATAAACCGATCATTAAAATTAAGAAGTCTGAGACTTCGATTCAGTCGAGGCAATGTGTGGTGTTCACACCGATATACCCGAGCCGAGATGAAACATCGCCGCCCTACGGCGCGGCGCAGCGTTGGCCGGCAGTGGAGTGAGTAGGCACTGGACTACGGTTAGATAGGCGACCCAGGACTCCGATTGAAAAATTACTGTATTTGAATGGTTTGAAGGAACCATTATACAGGGTGTCCCAAAATTCGTGAACCTCCCGAAAGGGGGTGGTTCCTGAGACCATTTCAAGCGACATTTTCCTTTGCAAAAATGTTAGACGCGAGTTGCCACAGTCGGCCAATAGACAGTTGGCGTGCCAGGCCGACTGTGCAAACCCGCGTCTAGGTCGGGCTCTGATTGGTCTGTGTTTTTCATTAATAACTCCTAAACAAAGCCGCGGATAACATTTTTGCAAAGGAAAATGTCGCTTGAAATGGTCTCAGAAACCACCCCCTTTCGGGAAGTTCACGAATTTTGGGTCACCCTGTATTGCAAAAAATATTTTTTCCGAAGGTCATTTTTTTGCGAGTTATCAAGGTCATTGTTACACCGACCCTGTCGTGAGTGAGGGTCCGCGAACTAAAAAAATTGCAGGATCGTTGCGGAAAAGGGAAAGAGGGAATGCTCAGGAATCGGGTGTAGAACGGGTGTAGAATCACCGAGCTGAGTATTGTTACGTTATATGTGACGGTTTCACCACTTGTCTTTATTTTATTCTACAACGTGCGCGTGGTACTGGTCGCGTCACGAATCACTCTCGCAGGGGAGAAGTACTTGATTACACCCGCGGTTATCTCGCAGGGGAGACTAAGATTACTCTCGCAGGGGAGAGGTTCTTTATAAAACTCGCGGTTATCTCGCAGGGGAGACTATGAACGCCGGTTAAAGGTTCGCTGGGACTAGTATCTTCGCGTGTGTACTCGCAGAGGAGGTTACAACGGAAAATCTTCGAATCCGGCAGGGGGGCCTATTTACACGAATCGATGGATGTCCCCACCATAAACATACACGGGAGCTCGCTTCGAGGTGTCTAATTGTCGCGTCAGCGGCGAGGCGTCAAGGGGGGGTATTCGCGACACCGAGTATAACGAAATGCCGTTATACGTGTCTAACAGTCATCGATGTTTTTTGATACACAACTACATTTTTATTTTATTGCATCGGGTAACCGATCAAAAAATACATTCAGATATTTATAAAAACATGACCTTGAGATGACCTTGACCTTCGAAAATTGGCGTTTCTTTGCGTGGTTCATCTCCTCAGGTAGTTGCGATGCAAAAAATATTTGTTACGTAATGCGCATATCATCAATGGACCAAATATCTGGCAAGAACATTTTTTTCCAAAGATCATTTTTTTGGGAGTTATCAAGGTCATCGATGTTTTTTGATACACAACTACATTTTTGATTTATTGCATCGGGTAACTGATCGAAAAGTACATTCAAATATTTATAAAAACATGACCTTGAAATGACCTTGACCTTCGAAAATTGGCGTTCCATTGCGTGGTTCATCTCCTCAGGTTGTTGCGATGCAAAAAATATTTGTTACGTAATGTGCATATCATCAATGGACCAAATATCTGGCAAAAATATTTTTTTCCAAAGGTCATTTTTTTAGGAGTTATCAAGGTCATCAATGTTTTTTGATACACAACTACATTTTTATTTTATTGCATCGGGTAACTGATCGAAAAGTACATTCAGATATTTATAAAAACATGACCTTGAAATGACCTCGACCTTCGAAAATTGGCGTTCCTTTGCGTGGTTCTTCTCCTCAGGTTGTTACCATACAAAATATATTTGCTACGTAATGTGCATATCAACAATGGACCAAATATCTGGCAAGAATATTTTTTTCCAAAGTTCATTTTTTTAGGAGTTATCAAGGTCATCGATGTTCTTGATACACAACTACATTTTTATTTTATTGCATCGGGTAATTGATCGAAAAAAATACATTCAGATATGTATAATAACATGACCTTGAGGTTTGTCTGAAGGTAAAACTTTAATTTTCGAAGATCAAGGTCATTTCAAGGTCATGTTATTATACATATCTAAATGTATTTCTCGATCAGTTTACCCGGTGCAATAAAATAAAAATGTAGTTATGTATCAAAAAACATCGATGACCTTGATAACTCCGAAAAAAATGACCTTTGGAAAAAATATTTTTTACAGTATAATGGTTCCTTCAAACCATTCAAATAGTACACAAAATATTTTTTGTACCCCCACGATTGGATGAGATATACAAAGATTGTATACTGTATACAAAGATTGCATTACCTTCTTCAAGTAATTACATGTGACAAGAAAGCTGATTCTGTGAAATTCAAGGACTATTGTTCGGACACGGCTAAATTGTGCATTAAAACTTCTCCATGGTATAAACTACCCCCATCAGTTCATAAGGTACTGCAACATGGAGGTGAAGTACTTGCTACATTTGAACTGCCAATTGGTTTGCATTCAGAAGAGCCACAAGAGGCAAATAATAAAGTCTTGAGGAAATCACGAGCTGAAAACTCCCGAATGTGTTGCCGCAGAAAGACAAATATAGATATCATACGGCATATGTTATTATCATCGGATCCACTTATAAGCTCTCTGAGAATAAAGGATGGCAAGCACAAGAAAGTTCTCTCTCAAGAAGCGAAAACGCTGCTGTTGGATCAATAAATTAATGGTGTCTCATAAGTGCCGAATGTAATTCTATTCAATTGGTAATTCTCAGGGACAAATTTACAGTTTAAAATTTTGCGGCTTGGGGTTTAGGGTTAAGAAGTGTCGGCAACTCAGCTGGGACGTGCTAATTTATGGTACGGGCGGATGAAGTATCAGAGTTGTTGGGCTTTTTGGATAAGGATTCTTGATTGTAACAGTTAACGATTTTCGCGCAGCACGTCATGAAAGTATAGTCCTCCACGAACGTTTAAAAAAAAATTCGAGTTGAATCGTTGAAAAACTGAGTTGTCGGTAGATTTTTGTCCAGAAAGAACGATCTGTGACCCATTGTGCGCCGTGACAATTAGAATTTCTACAGCAATTCCGCGAATGCGCCGCCGATGTGAATAAAATATCGCGAGTTTTGCGTTCCTCCGGTCCGGGAACGTGTCGGGATCGATCCGCCGGGTAGTTCTCTACGATCAATGTTTAATTCCGCGAGATTCGATACACGTCGCGGCGTTATTAATATTTCAGGGGACCCGGTGGCGTTGGTACAATTTCATCGGTGCAAGGAGCCGGGCTCTCTCTCGCTCTCCTATTGGAAATAGTCTAAGAAAAAAAAGAGAGAAGGAGACGCGTGCCCGACGAGAGCTCGGATCGGATTAGAAATTCGATACAGAGTCGGAGTCGCGAGAAAATCGAATCCGCGATCGTATATCTCGGCTGCTTTGCCGACGCCGGCACCAGCGAATCCTTATTTACCGAGAATCGAATCTACGCCAGGAGAAAGAGACCGGGAAAAGAGAAAAAGATAGAGAGCTTCTGGAACGGCCTGTACCTTCGGATTCTGAGAGTCGAATCGATCGCGGAGCGGTGATTACAGTTCGCGCCTCGAGGAGAGAGAAATAACGTGGAGGAGCGTCGCGAGAAAGAACGGGGCGGCTGCGTGTTGAATCCGAACGACGTACAGGCTCCCGCAAAACCTCTGTGAACATTTCCGAACGCGCCATCTTGTCGGTCCTCTCGCTTCTGCGAATTGCAGCGGGAGATGGACTCGCGGAGAGTCTTCTTAAAAATTCTGTAGAATTGTCCGAATGCTATTATTCCGTGGGAATGCAGCAGAATCCAAGACAAGACGCTGTAACTTCGGTGCCGGCCACAGTGCGGCCGGTCTCTAATTCGTAGCATTGGTTTCCGGCCGTGTCCGCGCGTAACGACGCGAAACCCTCTAATTGAACTCCGCAGGAGCATTCCTGCGGCGTCCGAGCGGATTACAATATAACGCGCGAATAACCGTGGAAACGTGAACCGGCGTGCCTCTGGTCAGCTCACGGCGACCGATATACTAATCGAGCTAATGAGAAATCCGAATGAGAATCTGTAGTCGAAAGCTCGAGGAAGCAGCGAAATTAACCTGCTAGATGATTTCGGAAAAAGACGATCGTGATCTTCGAGGATTCAAGTGCTACAGGATGGTTCAAAGTACTCTTAGTTCGTTAAACAGTATCTCAACAAAAACATCCTGTAGACAGGAGCCAAGTTCCTATGACCGTAAAAAGTTGTGAGATCAAACAAAATACGGCCAAGTTCGCTAGCTTAGAAATACCTCTTGCAATACTGAACAAAGCGATTGTAAAAATTAGTTTAACAGAACGCTATTTAATTTTTAAAGAGTTACATGGAGGTAACTAAGTTATTCAAACTTGGCCCCTACCTAACACCTTTTATGGTCATTGGTTTAAAAAGTAATGGCCAAGATTGAATAATTTAGCCAAGTAAATATCATGGGAATTATATCATATTTGGTATCTTTTCATTAGAAAAATTATTTAAATAAAAATAAATTTTTTAAAAATACCACGTTTTTAAAACGGACTAAAAAGTATAAAATAAAATTGTTAAAAACGCCACGTTTAAAAAACGGACTAAATAGTATAAAATAATTTTTTCTAGCCCCATACAAATTCCTAACCCCGTACAGATAGTCCTGAAAATTTGTGATTGTGAATTTTGAATAGCTATGGAAATACTTGTAAGATTTAAAACGAAAAACGTGGGGCGCAAGATAATACATAGTAAGGAGTGTAGAGAGTAGCTGCCGCTGAGGAAACTCGCAAAACAGTTCATATCATTTGCAGTGCAATAAAATTGTTAGTGATTTAGGTGTTCATGCATCAATTATCTATTGCATGCGCCCCACGTTTTTCGTTTTATATCTTACAAGTATTTCCACAGCTATTCAAAATTTACAATCACAAATTTTCAGGACTATCTGTACGGGGTTAGGAATCTGTATGGGGCTAGAAAAAATTATTTTATACTTTTTAGTCCGTTTTTTAAACGTGGCGTTTTTAAAAATTTTATTTTATACTTTTTAGTCCGTTTTAAAAACGTGGTATTTTTAAAAAATTTATTTTTATTTAAATAATTATTTTCTGCTTTTTAGCCTTATATGTGTGAAATTTTACAATCGATTTTGAACATTTTGATGAGATTATAACAGAGACATGTAGTAAATTTCAGACGGTATTGCGACGCGTCATATCGAAAACGAACGCCGTGGTAAAATGTCAAAGATAAAGGTTCGACGGAGAATTTCGGTGTAACTGTTCCTTCGCTTGGTAAACAAACATTACATTATAATAATACGTAGTAACTTTGTATACACCGCACGGAGCTCGAACGCACACTGACGCACACCGAGCTCCTTCGGTGCGAAGCGGGTCAGTGGAGTGGGGATGAGTCAGAGTGGGAACACGTAGTAGAGTGGGGACGCTGAACGCGAAGACGTACTAGGTCACGCGGCGGGGGGTACAAAGGTTCAAATTATTAATAATTCATATCTCCTGAACGCATAGGCTTTTTTAAGAAATTGATTTAAATATTGCATCGTCATTCAGTTCTGAGCTATGTTTAAAATTTCAAGTCTCTAGCTCATCGGGAAGTTAGTTTAAAATCAATTGCAAAATTTGTACCGTACAAACAGACAAACAAGAAAGCGAGCTAATAAAAACGTGGTAAAATGCCACGAATATGTTGGTGAAAGTTCCATAAAAAATAATGAAAAATAAGAAAGTTTTGTCATTCGGATTAGCGTGGTCTCATCGATATACCCGAGCCGTATGATGTCATACTTCTCGGCGACCGAGGCCTCTTGAGCTTCCTGGGGGGGGGGGTACTCAAGGGGGTACACCCCGCAGAAGTGGGGATACTTCTGGGACACTTATCGGCCATATACTGTAATAATTTTGAACCGACCTGTAGGAGGTATCAAGATTAGAGTCGGCGTGACCCGGCGATTTCCCTGATCCGAGTCCTTCGCAGTTAAACAGAGAGGGGGGTGGGGGGATTAAAAAGCGGGAGATTTGGCAGCCGGGAAAATCCAAAAGTAATTGGCCCGCCGCCAAAAGGGGTCTGAAGGGGGGCTTACGATGGCCAGAGCTCTATCTGCAGGGTGACGGGTGAAGGGAAAGGGGAACGAACACGGGAACGGTTTCGAGGGTGCCCGAGTAAGAAGAGGAAGAAGAAGTAGAAGAAGAAGACGACGACGACCAGACGAGCCGACGACGGATATGAATTTCCAGAAAGGTTTGCTTAAGCAAATTGCGAAACGTGGTCTCTCCGTCGAGCGGAGAGGGGGAACAGGGTGGCGAGGGGGTCTAGATTGCTAGGTCGTGAGCCTCGCAGACACCGGGAGCCCCTTCAACCCCCTCGAACCCCTTCGAAGCCACCCTCGGCGACACGCGACGCGCACGAAACCTCGACAACCCGGCGCTTCACGACGGGAAACAACAAATTTGCCCGTGAAATACTGCCTGGCGACGGGTCCGCGATGCAATCGAGTTTTAAAATGTAGCAGATGAGGAAAGGGCTTTTTATGGCCTTTATACTGCGTGCTCGGGGAGGTCGGAATATTTCTTCCCATGTACAGGACGATTCAAAATAGTGGTTAGCCTAGAACTATCGATGTAGAGAGTTTTAAAATTTGGTAATGATCGTTTCGGATTCCGTGATCGTTGTGCCGCGACTTTCGCCTTTCGACTTCGGTTCTGCCCCCGGGGGACGGAGCTCGAGTACCCTCGATTCCCCGCGGAAAATCGATACGGCTCTCGTGTTCCCTCCCGTGTTCCCTCTTGTTCGTACGTGACTCCGGGAGCTACGTGTGGACCATCTTCGTCGCCAAGAATATTTTACTTTTCTGTTCGGCAAACACGGAGAAGAGGACCGGCGCAGAGAGACAGAGAACGAGTCGACGTCACTTCCTTTTCCCTCCCACTACCCCCTTGTCAGCCCCCCGCCCCATAGAGAACGTGTGCCCCCCTTGATCGATCGCGAGCCAAACGACGTCCGCGGGTCGCGTGCACTCGGCCGGCAGCAATTGCAATTAAAACGAATTACAGGCTCGCCGGAGGTCGGCCGTTTAATTGAGTCGCCTCGGCGAACCGCTGTCTCTGCACTTTCCCCCAGACACGGCCTCGAAAATTATTTAGCACGCCAACGCAAACACTCGTCCACCTAATTCCGGGGGGTTACGCTCGACCAGGTTCGTCTGTAACGACGAATCCATTAGTTGTCGCTGGCGACGCTCGGTTTTACCGTGCCAGGACTTTCAGGCGAGTTGGGAATGGATAAACTTGATCTCAGTCGTGCTGGGAGAGGTTGAACTTGATCTGAATCAAGTCAGAACCACGTGAACTTCAGAGCGGTTTAGTAGCTACTAGGGTACAGACACCGAGGTTTTAGGTTTGATTAATCGAGAGATTTCAGTTGAGGACTTAGTAAATTAGAGTTTTTAAGTACATAATAGATAATTACGATAGTGGTGATTAGTTATTATTAAAATAGTTACGCTGTGCCGTTAATGGGGGGTCTTGTAGTATTTTAGCAGCTATCCGCTGTGCGGGGATAATAGTTAGTGTTTAACGAGTGGAGTGTTTAAAACAGTTAGTTATAACAGCAGGGAGTGCTTTTCCGTAGTGGCCGACGGCAGAATTCGGTTTCGCGCGATTAGTTTCCGGACTCGCTTGCCGACGGCGGAAATTGAGTTCGCGCGGAAAGTTTTCGGACTCGTGCCAAAAGTTTTCGGACTAGTGAATAGAAAGAGAGCGTAGATTTCGAAGACAAAGATAGACTCTAGTGCGCACCCTTAAGGCTGCACACTAGTAGTTCGATAGAGAGAGAACTAGCGGGCCTTGTCCATCTTATGGGTAATTTCGGCTAGAGACAGATTTCAGTAAAATAAAATAGTAAGCGCACCGAAGGGGGTCCTCCTCTAGAGTTCCGCGGAATTGGTTTGTGGGTGGAGTGCCTGCTAACCTTGTGAAAGGTCTTTTTGTTTGCCGACGGGAAATCTTGGTGCGGAAAGTTTTCGGACTGCGGGTTCGCGCGGAAAGTTTTCGGACTGCCGACGGGAAAACTTCGCGCTATAAGTTTCCGGACAGCAGTTGGAATTTGTATAGTAGTGTTAAGCGAGCGGCATTTTTAGGCGAGAGAGAGAGAATAGCGGCGTTTAGTTTTTTAGTAGTGCGTTAGAAAATAAGTACAGATTATAAGCGATTAGGAATTTTAAGTTTAGATTTTAAGTAGTATAGCGTTATGTAAACCACGCTCCGGTTTTAGATTAAAGGAGGAAATTTGATTTAAATTTTGTTTTGATTCTTTTGCCACCCTAGATATTGACAATAGGATTGAGGTCAACTTAAACAAACCAGGGCCAAGCCCTGGTATTTCGCAGGGTATGCCGGTGAAACATTCACCGAAAAAAATGGAAGGGCTAAAGGAGAGAGCTATGTCATGCGGCGATTTAGTACCTTCGAAACCGGATACGAATTTGTTTAAGGACTTGGCTAATCGTCATAAAAGAAAGTTAGGGGAAAATGAGGAGGAGAAAACAGACAGTGGGGACAAACATACTGAAACGGATTTAGGATTAGTGATGGAGGAAGTGGTAAAGGAGTCAGATAGGGAGGGGATTAAGAGACAAAGGAGGGAATCAGGCAATACGGAATCGTTAGATTTAAAGAATAAGCTTGATAAAATTAGTGAGGTGGTTATATTTGCCAGTCGGAAAGCGGAGTCGGTGTATAAATACTGTAGGGACAATAGCAGCGTAAAACGGGTCTCAGTAGAGGAATCTAGGAAGGTCATGTGGTCGTTAGAGAAGGCGATGGGTTTGTTAACGGAGTTAGGCAACTCGATAGGGAATGCGGTTATGTGTGAGGACAAAGAAACACAGGTTTCACCTTCCATGAAAGAAAGAGCAAGGGCCGGAACCGGTAGAGTAGGGGAAGGGTCAGAAATTAGCGACGAAGAGCCAAAGCAGAAAGAGAAGATTGAATTAGGAAATGATCAGGAGTGGTCAGAGATCATTAAGAATAGGGATAGGAAAGAAAATGCGAGGAGAGTTAGGGAGGAGAAAAAAAGATTAGAGGAAGAAGATAGGAAGAAAAGATTAGAATTAGAAAAGAAAGCTAGGGAAGAGAGGAGAAAATTGAAACCGCCCAATCCAAGGCCAGAAGCAATTCTGGTAAAAACATCTGGAAATAAGACTTTCGCTGATCTGTTTAAAGACCTTAAGACGAACGCGGGGGATAAAATGGAGGGCATTCAGACCATTCGTAAATCCAGAGCAGGCGATTTGCTTATAGAATTAAGAAAAGATACGAATAGTTCCACGTTTGAGAGAATGGTGAAAGAAACCTTGGGTCCGGCCCATCAAACAAAAAGACTAGGCCAAAAGACAACGTACGAGATAAGGGATATTGACCCTACGATAGAGAGTGAAGAACTTAGAGTAGAATTAGCGGCTAAATTACAATTAGAGTTAAATGAGGTTGAAATTAAAAACAAACGATTTGGATTTGGCGGTACGACTACAGCGATAGTCTCTCTCCCGAAACCAATAGAGGATAAATTTTTACAAGAGGGTAAATTAGCATTAGGTTACACTCTATGTAGGGTCAAAATTGCATCTAACGTAATCAGGTGCTTCAAATGCCATGATTTTGGGCACATGACGTACACGTGTCCAGCTAAGAACGAAGCAAATAAATGTCGAAGGTGTGGCCAGGAGGGACATTCTATCAATGAATGCCAGAATGATAGGAAATGCATTTTATGCATCAAAAAGGGTTGTAGACCCGAGGATTCGACTCATGTTGCAGGGGCGGTCAATTGCCCGCAATTTAAAAAATACGTAGCGCTCTTAAGCGGTAGATGGGATCAGGATTCATCCTAAAAATTCTACAAATTAATTTGAATCACGCCAGACTGGCCCAGGATCTCTTATACCAGTCGGCGTTAGAATTAGGAGCTGACGTGGTCATTATTTCCGAACCTCTGCGCAACCCGGGGCAATGGGTGTACTCAAGGAACGCGAGTAATGCGGCATTATGGATTCCGGGGTCTAGAGGGGTGAAAAGGCAGGAGGACGGGGACTTCTGCGATGAGGATTTTGTCGCGATAAGGATAGGCAATCTGTCTATCATAAGCGCTTACCTATCACCCAATATATCAACAGAACTGTATGCAAAGAAATTAGAGAAAATAGAGAAATTCATAGAGAAAGAAAAGAAAGAAGGCAGGCTGATCATATTGGCAGGGGACCTTAACGCGAAATCTCCAGCTTGGGGTTCCAGACGTCAATGCTCGAAGGGTACACTAGTTCTTGAAACGCTTCTGGGCCAGAACATCTTCCCGGTTCACCCTTGGGGAGGGCCTACTTTTGAAAGGAGAGGGGCTACCTCTGTGATCGATCTCATAGCAACCTCTCCAGAATTACAGGAAGGAGGTAATATAACATCTAGGGTCCTGGATAGAGAGTCGGCTTCGGATCACAAATACATTCTCACTGAAGTAAGGGGAACAGAGGTAGGGCAAACTTGCGTAGAAAAGCCCTGTAAATGGAGGATTACGTCGGAAGGTGCTCTGAAACTGGGGCCCGCAATAGACAGGTGCCTAGAAGATATCAATTGGACAGGGACGGATTGCATGTCAGCACAGCAAGTGAAAGACATGGTTAATAAACTGCAAGTAATATGTGACGAGGCTCTAGTAAAAACGACAGGGACCAGAAATAAGAGAGAGAACTCCTGGTGGAATCCAGAGATAGATAGGGCTAGAAGGGAGGCCTCCCTACAAAGGAGAATCTTCCAAAGGGAAAAGAGAAGAAGAGAAAACCGAGGGAGTGAAGAGGAGTTGGACGCACTATGGGACTCCTACAAAAGGAAAAAGAAAGAGCTTCAACGCCTCATTTTGAAGGCGAAAGAAAAGAGCTGGGTGGAATTCTGTAACATCATAGAGGAGGATGTATGGGGCAAACCCTATAAAGCCATCATGAGGAGGGTTAAAGATCTATCCCCCCCCCCGGCTCTCTCTTCAAACATGGCGAAAGAGATATTGTTTAAGTTATTTCCACAGGACTCAAACGCAGAACCAGCTTCCAGCAATGGGCAAGGCAACAGCGGAGGCAGTGCAAGGAAGGAAGGATGTGTAGAGGATTTCCAGAAGGTATCAAGGGAGGAATTACTCTTGGCAAACAAGGAGCTTAAAACAGGCAAGGCAGCAGGACCTGATGGGATTCCACCTGAAGCTATCAAGGCCATGATCATACAGAGACCCGGGTGCTTCGTGGCATTGTTTAATGGAATATTAACACACGGTATTCCTGACCAGTGGAAAAAGGCCAGAGTAATTCTTCTAAGGAAACAAGGTAAGGACCCTGCTACTCCCTCTGCTTACAGGCCTATATGCATTATAGATGCGGCAGCTAAGCTCCTGGAGTACGTCCTGAAGGCCAGGTTTCTGGATTTCCTGGGACCAAACCCCTTCAGTCCGCAGCAATTTGGATTCCGTAAAGGGAAATCCACGACGCATGCTATGGTACAACTACAGAGTCAACTAGAGGAGGCATCCAAGCACTTTAGGTATGCAGCGATAGCGGCACTGGACGTGAAGAACGCCTTTAACTCACTCAAATGGGAGAAAATTGTGGAAGAAATGCAGGACAGAAGGATGCCTAGGTATCTTATTAGGCTGGTTAAGGACTACTTCAGGAGCAGAGAAGTAGAATATCGATCTGTGGAAGGTCAGGTAGGTCTGGTGATGCAGAGGGGGGTCCCGCAGGGTTCTGTTTTAGGGCCGCTTCTGTGGAATTTGGTATATGACGGACTTCTGAGGAAGAAACTGCCTCCGCTGTGTGCCATGATTGCGTTTGCTGACGACATTTTAATCATTGTACAAGCCTTTAATTTGGAGAAGATGAGGAAGAACCTGGAAGAAATCATCAGTGCAACAAGGAGTTGGCTTGATGGCGCTGGGTTGGAGCTTGCGGAGCAGAAAACCGAACTGATGATGGGCAACAGGAAAAGGCTACCGGAGGGGTTCTGCGTGAGAGTCGGCTCCTCTGAGATAAAACCAGCAAAGACTCTTAAGTATCTTGGTATTACTTTCGATAACCAAAAAATTTTTACTAGCCATATAGAAATAGTTACCAACAAAGCAATCAAAGTGATGTCAGCTCTCAGCAACCTTATGAGGAATAATATGAAAACCTCCCAAAAAGCAAGGAGATTATACTACATGACAACGGAATCCATTGTGCTATATGGAGCCCCGATATGGAGTGACAGTGCGGACAAAATCTACACCAAAAAAGCACTGAGAAGGACCCAAAGACTGGGTTTGGCCAGGGTGGTATCTGCCTATAAAACTGTCCCGGTTGATACACTTTGTGTCCTTGCAGGTATAGTCCCTTGGGACTTGAAAGCGGAGGAGAGGAAAATTCTCTTCCAGTGGGAAAACCTATTGCTGGGCCCCCAGGATGAACAGCTGACGACGGGGTATGAAGATAATAGTGAGGCCGGAAGACTCATCAGAATAAGGCACGAAGAAGCAAGAAATGAGGAGCTAACTAGATTCAGAGAAGAGCTTGGATCTAGGGGCTTGTCTCTAGAGGATGAGGTGGCTGCAGCCCAAGAAGATGAAGGCGCTAGGAAGGCAGTAAAAAGGAAACTAAGGACCCTGGTAAAAGAGAGAACCTTGAATAAATGGCAGAATAGATGGAACACTGCTACTGTGGGGAGGGTAACCCACAACCTGATTCCGAATATCGAGGAGTGGAATTCGAGGTCCCATGGTCGAATGAGCTTCTATGTAACACAAGCCCTTACGGGCCACGGGGTGTTTAACTGTTTCAGATACAGAATTGGGAAAACGCCGTCCCCAGAATGCTGGTTCCACCAAGGGATTACTGACGACCCGGAGCATACATTCATTCAATGCAATCACTGGAGCGAGGAACGAGCGAGAATGATAGAGAAGCTGAAAATTCAAGGAGAGCTCTCGATGAAGTTAATAGTGGCTAAGATGCTGACCTCCAAGGACTACTGGAAAGCGGCCAGCTTCTTCTTCAGGGAGGTGCTACAAAGGAAAGAGGAAGAGGAAAGGAGAAGAGAAAAGAGTGACGAAGAATCGTAAATCTGATACTATAAGCTAAGTTTATTAATACAATTAATGTAAGAGTACATAGAATAATTTAGGAGTTTAGGTAGTCACCAGTCCTTCTTTTTTTTTCAGCGGTTGGAGAGGAAGGTGAAGGCCGGGGGGCGGGGGTGTTCCGAAGATTTCAACTGGGCTAAGGATGCAGCTTGTTCACCCAGCCTCCCTGTGTGTAAGCTCTAGTAGTGTGTCCAGGATGTCTGGCGAGATGAGCGGTGGCTGCAAACGGGCGTAGAAGAATGGAAGAGGACCTCCCCCCCTGCTTTCCCTGTCTCTCTGCCTTGCTGGGGAAGGACTGGTCATATGAAGGCGGTAACTAAGAGCTAGGTCGAATACTGAATAATGTTATATGAAGTATTTGGATTACCTTTATTGTTAGATGTATACATAAGTCTCTCTCTCTCTCGTGCGTTAGATTTAAGATAAATAATTATTGAGTGCCGGAAAAGAAATGGAAATAGCGATCTTGAAAGGGTGAGAAATTACAGATGTGAACCTATTCGTTTCGACAATTCGATAGTTTATATAAAGTAAATGCAAATAGTATATAGATTCGAGCGAAATTGTTATCGACAATAATTAGAGAACGAGCTACCTGATGTATCGACAAAAGGTAAATCGGGTTCTGAATTAGCGAAATGTGATGGTTCGGTTGCCAACAGTAAGGAGCAAACACGTGGCGAACTATGAAAATAAAGATGGCGGAGAAGGAATTCGAGCATTATTGCGTTGAACATTTTTGCAAATATCACGGCTCTTAGAAAGAAATAGGCTAAATTATTTCAGCAGTAGGAGTTTTTTGCAAACCCTGATAACCTATCGAGGTTGAATATTAGAATTTCGAGCTGGTTCAGCTGAAAATTTTGGAGAGCAAAAAACGGAAAAATAATTGGTACAGGTTGTAGAGAATTAGAAATAAAGGGTTTTATGTCAAATAAACATTGACATAAAATTCAGTAATAGAAGTAAGAAATTAGATTTTCTTAAAATATGAGAGTGAGGAAGTTAGATGCGTGCCATGCGCACGTAACAAGGAGGAAACGTACAATAATCGTACGAAAAAAAGAGGAAAAGTTTGAAAATATACGCAGTATAAAATGTAGATCTCGGAAAAATAGTAACTTTATGTCAGATAAACTCTGTCATAAAGTTATTAACAAAAGAGTGAACGATGATTTTCGTATTGAACGCGAGAGAGAAACATGTATATGCGTAATAGGCGAACGACAAGGAGATCCCGGAATTTCATCGTTTTAACGAAGAAAAGCCGGGCACGACCATTAGAGAGAAACGCCGAGTTGAATCGCGAACGAAAATTCGAGATTAAAAGACCTGTAGAATTCACTATGCGTAGAAATTTGACACACGTATAGGAATAATAAGTTCACATGTAGTCACTAATTTTTAGGATCGAGAGACCCTTATAGAGGCTATAATGTTAATTTGAAAATTGTGAGTCCTTTGTGGAACTAAAATATAAGTATAAGCACGGTTAGAGCTTAGAATTAGCGAATAGATTATCGACAATCTTTAGAGAGTAGGTATACTACTGCATCGACATTAGGTATTTCCTGCATGGAAAAGGTAATCGAAGAGCATAGGGTTGCCAATAGTTAGGCGCGATACGATGTGTAAATTAATATAGCGAAGCATATTGATAAGATTAGCGCGCTCCTCACCGGGCAATAGTATAAAAATGCACCGATGCAGGGAAATCCTCTCAAATATCGGAAAGGATTTAGGTCTGATGTAAGACTAATTTCATGTAAACGGGGAAGATGTCACGGAGACGGGTTGGATGACCGCGAGTTCGTACTGTAATATACACTTATATGTATATCCTATAGAGCTCCAACCAGTTCCGAAGGAGATCTTTACCCGTAAAATTAGTCACCATCAAAAAACTTTAGATTTGAAGCGACTTTTTAGATCAACAGCTAGAAGGTTAAGAAACAACAGCAGGCCGACCTCGGAAAGTCACAGGGGAGTTTTTAGTAAAGTGAGCTAAAAACTCACAATAAAATTGATAAACGCGGCAGGATAAAGGTCGCGGCTTACAAAGGGAGGGCAACTGAAATTTTTAAAAAGGATGTAGAGAGGGGATACGGTAAGCCGTTGGCTTTACCGAACAACCCCACGACCTCAGAGCGGTTTAGTAGCTACTAGGGTACAGACACCGAGGTTTTAGGTTTGATTAATCGAGAGATTTCAGTTGAGGACTTAGTAAATTAGAGTTTTTAAGTACATAATAGATAATTACGATAGTGGTGATTAGTTATTATTAAAATAGTTACGCTGTGCCGTTAATGGGGGGTCTTGTAGTATTTTAGCAGCTATCCGCTGTGCGGGGATAATAGTTAGTGTTTAACGAGTGGAGTGTTTAAAACAGTTAGTTATAACAGCAGGGAGTGCTTTTCCGTAGTGGCCGACGGCAGAATTCGGTTTCGCGCGATTAGTTTCCGGACTCGCTTGCCGACGGCGGAAATTGAGTTCGCGCGGAAAGTTTTCGGACTCGTGCCAAAAGTTTTCGGACTAGTGAATAGAAAGAGAGCGTAGATTTCGAAGACAAAGATAGACTCTAGTGCGCACCCTTAAGGCTGCACACTAGTAGTTCGATAGAGAGAGAACTAGCGGGCCTTGTCCATCTTATGGGTAATTTCGGCTAGAGACAGATTTCAGTAAAATAAAATAGTAAGCGCACCGAAGGGGGTCCTCCTCTAGAGTTCCGCGGAATTGGTTTGTGGGTGGAGTGCCTGCTAACCTTGTGAAAGGTCTTTTTGTTTGCCGACGGGAAATCTTGGTGCGGAAAGTTTTCGGACTGCGGGTTCGCGCGGAAAGTTTTCGGACTGCCGACGGGAAAACTTCGCGCTATAAGTTTCCGGACAGCAGTTGGAATTTGTATAGTAGTGTTAAGCGAGCGGCATTTTTAGGCGAGAGAGAGAGAATAGCGGCGTTTAGTTTTTTAGTAGTGCGTTAGAAAATAAGTACAGATTATAAGCGATTAGGAATTTTAAGTTTAGATTTTAAGTAGTATAGCGTTATGTAAACCACGCTCCGGTTTTAGATTAAAGGAGGAAATTTGATTTAAAAAAAAAAAAAAAAAGAACCACGTGAACTTGATCTGAGCCAAGTTAAAACAGCGTGAACTTGATCTGAGTCAAGTTAGAACAACGTGAACTTGACCTGAGACATGTTAGAACAACTTGAACTTACCTTAGTCAAGTTAGAACAACGTGAACTTGATCTGAGTCATGTTAGAACAACTTGAACTTGACCTCAGTCAAGTTAAAACAACGTGAACTTGGTCTGAGTCAAGTTAGAACCACATGAACTTGACCTGAGACATGTTAGAACAACTTGAACTTGACCTTAGTCAAGTTAGAACAACGTGGGCTTGATCTGAGTCAAGTTAGAACAACGTGGGCTTGATCTGAGTCAAGTTAGAACAACGTGAACTTGACCTTAGTCAAGTTAGAACAACGTGAACTTGACCTTAGTCAAGTTAGAACAACGTGGACTTGATCTGAGTTAAGTTAGAACAACGTAAACTTGACCTTAGTCAAGTTAGAACAACGTGAATTTGATCTGAGTCAAGTTAGAACATCTTGAACTGATCTGAGTCAAGTTAGAACAACGTTAACTTGACCTTAGTCAAGTTAGAACAACGTGAATTTGATCTGAGTCAAGTTAGAACATCTTGAACTGATCTGAGTCAAGTTAGAACAACGTGAACTTGACCTTAGTCAAGTTAGAACAACGTGAACTTGACCTTAGTCAAGTTAGAACAACGTGAACTTGATATGAGTCAAGTTAGAACACCGTGTACTTGACCTTAGTCAAGTTAGAAGAACGTGAACTTGATCTGACTCAAGTTGGGACAACGTGAACTTGATCTGAGTCATGTTAGAACAACTTGAACTTGATCTTAGTCAAGTTAGAACATCTTGAACTGATCTGAGTCAAGTTTAAACAACTTGAACTTGTTATAAGTCAAGTTAGAACAACTTGATCTTGTTATTACTCAAGTTAAGCCGAAGCAAACTTGATCCGAGTCAAATGGAACCGAAGTAAAGTTGACTAGAGTGAGTAGAACAGAAGATTGAATTTATTCGATCGACGAGAAGAGTCTCTTTAGTTCGAGAGCCACTGTCCGCAGCCATAAGTCCTCGGTCTCGGGATAGTTGGACAAGTTTCGAGGTTCGAGGACAAACTGGTAAATTATTTTCGACCGAGCGACGTCGCCACGAGAGAAAAATCCGTTATTAAACGGGGGTGGGGGAAGAGCGCGTCCATTAAATCGACAAAGTCCGCAGACTCCCGGGGGATCGAAGAAAGGAAAGTTTGCCGGCTAATGACGCGACGCCGCCGGAACGAGCGATGTCTTTGAGCTATTTCCGCGCCGGTCCGACGCTCAAAGCATCGCCGGCATAAATATTCCGATCGATTATGCATGGGAATTAGTCGAGAGCCCGGGATTCGCCGATAATTGCTGGCCTCTCGCTCCCGTACCACAATTCCGATCGCGAACGTCTTGGTTCCTCGGGCTTGACCCGGTTTCTCAGAATCCTCCGTCAAGGACATCGACCACCCTTGGTTCACCACCGATCAAAGACCATTCTTTAAATTGAAGGCCAAGCATTGCACTATCAAATGTCGTCGCAGGAAAAAATGGAGCATTCACTCACCTGGAAGTCGAAGGTCTCGAACTCCTGCTGGGTATCGATGTCGACGTTTCTGGGCACGATGATGGGACAGGTGTCCAGTGAGACCTTGGAGTCTGGGGACTCGACGTAGTCAGGTGTGATCGAGGTCGGCCCGCGTTCGTACCTGAGCTCCTCGTTGATGATCGCCGCGGACGGGCCTTGGGATGGTGTCTGCGCCTGGCTGACGTAGTACAGGCAGAGCAGAAGCGTCAAAAGAACGGCGCAGACGACGAAGACGCGGCTCGAGCCGCGTCTCAAGATCTTGTACATTGTCCGGCGGCTGGACGAGCAGCTTGGCTCTCGATTCTGGCGGCAGTATATTCCGGTCTCGATTCACCTCGACCACCAGCCGAAACTGTGGTCGGCTAATCGAGAGTCGGTGATCACTGTCGACGATCTCTCCCCGCGCCTAGTCACGTCCGTCGACTTCATGGGACACGTGGGCGGTGACTTGGTCTGAAACAAACGGACACACATGGTTAGTCGATGTGGAACTGGACTTCATTTACCTCATGTTGGAACTGGTTAAACATAATTCAAGTCAAGTTGGAGGTAGCTATACATGATCCAAGTCATGTTGGAACTGGCTAAACATAATTGAAGTCAAGTTGGAGGTAGCTAAACATGATCCAAATCAAGTTGGAACTGGCTAAACATGATCCAAGTCAAGTTGAAACTGGCTAAACATAATTCAAGACAAGTTAGAGGCAGCTAAACATAATTCAAGTCAAGTTGGAGGTAGCTAAACATAATCCAAATCAAGTTGAAACTGGCTAAACATGATCCAAGTCAAGTTACAACCGGCTAAACATGATCCAAGTCAAGTTGGAACTGGCTAAACATAATTGAAGTCAAGTTGGAGGTAGCTAAACATAATCCAAATCAAGTTGAAACTAGCTAAACATGATCCAAGACAAGTTGGAACTGGCTAAACATAATTCAAGACAAGTCAGAGGTAGCTAAACATAATTCAAATCAAGTTGAAGGTAGCTAAACATAATCCAAATCAAGTTGAAACTGGCTAAACATGTTCCAAGTCAAGTTAGAACCGGCTAAACATGATCCAAGTCAAGTTGGAACTGGCTAAACATAATTCAAGACAAGTTAGAGGCAGCTAAACATAATTCAAGTCAAGTTGGAGGTAGCTAAACATAATCCAAATCAAGTTGAAACTGGCTAAACATGATCCAAGTTAAGTTAGAACCGGCTAAACATGATCCAAGTCAAGTTGGAACTGGCTAAACATAATTCAAGTCAAGTTGGAGGTAGCTAAACATGATCTAAATCAAGTTGGAACTGGCTAAACATGATCCAAGTCAAGTTAGAACCGGCTAAACATGATCCAAGTCAAGTTGGAACTGGCTAAACATAATTCAAGACAAGTTGGAGGTAGTTAAACATAATTCAAATCAAGTTGGAGGTAGCTAAACATAATCCAAATCAAGTTGAAACTGGCTAACACATGATCCAAGTCAAGTTAGAACCGGCTAAACGTGATCCAAGTCAAGTTGGAACTGGCTAAACATAATTCAAGACAAGTTAGAGGCAGCTAAACATAATTCAAGTCAAGTTGGAGGTAGCTAATCATAATCCAAATCAAGTTGAAACTAGCTAAACATTATCCAAGTCAAGTTGGAACTGGCTAAACATAATTCAAGACAAGTCAGAGGCAGCTAAACATAATTCAAGTCAAGTTGGAGGTAGCTAAACATAATCCAAATCAAGTTGAAACTGGCTAAACATGATCCAAGTCAAGTTAGAACCGGCTAAACATGATCCAAGTCAAGTTGGAACTGGCTAAACATAATTCAAGTCAAGTTGGAGGTAGCTAAACATGATCTAAATCAAGTTGGAACTGGCTAAACATGATCCAAGTCAAGTTAGAACCGGCTAAACATGATCCAAGTCAAGTTGGAACTGGCTAAACATAATTCAAGACAAGTTGGAGGTAGTTAAACATAATTCAAATCAAGTTGGAGGTAGCTAAACATAATCCAAATCAAGTTGAAACTGGCTAAACATGATCCAAGTCAAGTTAGAACCGGCTAAACGTGATCCAAGTCAAGTTGGAACTGGCTAAACATAATTCAAGACAAGTTAGAGGCAGCTAAACATAATTCAAGTCAAGTTGGAGGTAGCTAAACATAATCCAAATCAAGTTGAAACTGGCTAAACATAATTCAAGACAAGTTAGAGGTAGCTATACATACTTCAAGTCAAGTTGGAGGTAGCTAATCATAATCCAAATCAAGTTGAAACTAGCTAAACATGATCCAAGTCAAGTTGGAACTGGCTAAACATTATTCAAGACAAGTTAGAGGCAGCTAAACATAATTCAAGTCAAGTTGGAGGTAGCTAAACATAATCCAAATCAAGTTGAAACTGGCTAAACATAATTCAAGACAAGTCAGAGGTAGCTAAACATACTTCAAGTCAAGTTGGAGGTAGCTAATCATAATCCAAATCAAGTTGAAACTAGCTAAACATGATCCAAGTCAAGTTGGAACTGGCTAAACATAATTCAAGACAAGTTAGAGGTAGCTAAACATAATTCAAGTCAAGTTGGAGGTAGCTAAACATGATCCAAGTCAAGTTGGAACTAGCTAAACATATTTCAATTCAAGTTGGAGGTAGGTAAACATGATCCAAATCAAGTTGAAACTGGCTAAACATGATCCAAGTCAAGTTGGAACTGTCCAAACATGATCCAAATCAAGTCAGAACTGACTAAACTTAACTTGATTCAAATATCAAATTACCAGCTTGAACTGGAGTCAAGTTGAACACATTCCAACCTGACAGGAGTTAAGTCGCAGCCTGGTAATTTGATATTTAGGCGACGCAGAGCTCCTCAGTGCCATTTAGAGTATTCTGAAAAAGTCGGTGAAAATGAAACGACACCGATGAGCCCCGCGGATCCCTCATAGCCGGGCCATCGACCGAGAATGTGAAAACGCTTTGGCAATTTTGTCTTTCCCAGAGCAACGCGGCGCCATGACGATTTATCGAGCATTCGGGTACGCTCTCTTTCTCTTTCGTTCTCTCGGTGTATATTATTGCCTCGGATATCGTTCCGTGGAAATCGGAACGAGTGTCACGGATGAAAAGGAGCAGGACGAGCGGCGAACAACGGGAAGAGCAAAAGTAAATAGCCTCGGCGATGAATTACGAGCGGGCTGGAGAGAAAAAGAGCACGGAACACGGGTTGATTAAACGTCCGCGAAAATTATGACTGACTGTTTTCGACGGGAAATTGGTCGGGCTCGCGATCGATGCGAGTACAGCGCACCTGGGAAACCGCATTTCGATCTTCAAGAACGATCTCACGGAGATTCCGCGGCCGAACTCTAATAAATCCACTGGTGGCTCTCCCCGATGGCCCTCTTCTCTATCTATCTCTCGCGCTGTATGCTCCAGAGCATCGAAAACCCAGAAAAATCGGTCAAGTTTCATTTGAAACCGAATTTCCACGGAAATTCTTCCAACTGATTCGGCGGTACTGTCTCGCTCCATGCACTCGGTTTATCCTCCGAGCGCTTTTCTCAAGCTCGGAATTTTCGCTGAATCTTTCTCGTAGATCGAACGAATTTAAGCTGCTGTTCAGATTGGTATTAGTTTTGAATTCACAGTCGATCCAGTCTCGTCAAGTCTAGTGAGCTCATGAAAACATTTTTATAGAAACACTTGATAAAGAAATAGGACGTATCTAACGGAACATTCGGTGGCCCATCCAATATCGCAAGATTCAGATGTTCCTATCGTCATTTGCGCGAAACGTTAGTTATCTGGGGTTAAACGATAACCCCACGCTGCTGAAAAATTCATCGAATCAACTAGTCGTTGATCTATCAGCAGATTCGTAGCCCTGGGCTGACTGTTTCTAAAATAATAATTCGCCGTACGTCAACGTAATGCTGCAGACATTTTCCTTCTCCGAGGTTCAATTAAACCAGAACAATTTTTCTTTCCTGTGATTCTAGGCGACCGGTGTAAATGCTGGTTCTTGTCTGAAGAACCGCAAGGATTGAAAGCAAGCGACGAGAGGGATCTTTTCTGTGTAGCCGAGAGAAAGAGACACAATCTGTGTTAAAGGGGACTCGGCGGGTCTGTTTTCGGCCGTGACACGCCGGGGCTTGTAATTCGCTCGGAAAGGGGTTAAAGAGAAACCGTGCAGAAGCGTTCTCGAAGGCGTTCGCTCGCTCGAGAACAGCAATTTGCCGCAATCCAATTCCGCCGGGAACAATAAATACGACCTGGTGAACCAGAGACACGGTTTCCGAGAAACCTTCTGTCCCGATGTAAGGTCGGTTCGCACGCGATAATCGATCGCGACAGTCACCGCGACCTCGGCCGCGCCAGCCGACCACTATACGGTTGGTAGATACACCAGCGAACCCTCGCAATTCTTGTCTCGATCGAACCTGCGTGCGCCCTTTAAATATTTAACAAGGGAGCATGGTAGCTCGTCCAGACAGCTGACAGATCCGGCCGCGAAATCAGAACTCGGCTGGACCTCGTGTTGCGCAGCTCGAGCCACTATTATTTGTGTAGACCCGTGTATCCTACAGAATTCTGTAGAATCGTGTAGAATCTTCTACAATAATTATGTACACTCCTCCAGGATCTTATAGCACATCCCCGAATTTTTTAGAATCATTTAGAATCGTGTTGAATCTTCTAGAATCGTGAAGAATTTTCTAGAATAATTATGTAGACTCCTCTAGGATCTTATAGAACCTGCCAGAATCCTCTAAAATCGTGTAGAATTTTCTAGAATAATTATGTAGACTCCTCTAGGATCTTATAGCACATCCCCGAATTTTCTAGAATCGTGTAGAATCGTGTAGAATCTTCTAGAATCGTGGAGAATTTTCTAGAATAATTATGTAGACTCCTCTAGGATCTTATAGAACTTGCCAGAATCCTCTAAAATCGTGTAGAATTTTCTAGAATAATTATGTAGACTCCTCCAGGATCTTATAGCACATCCCCGAATTTTTTAGAATCATGTAGAATCGTGTTGAATCTTCTAGAATCGTAAAGAATTTTCTAGAATAATTATGTAGACTCCTCTAGGATCTTATAAAACCTGCCAGAATCCTCTAAAATCGTGTAGAATTTTCTAGAATAATTATGTAGACTCCTCTAGGATCTTATAAAACCTGCCAGAATCCTATAAAATCGTGTAGAATTTTCTAGAATAATTATGTAGACTCCTCCAGGATCTTATAGCACATCCCCGAATTTTTTAGAATCATGTAGAATCGTGTTGAATCTTCTAGAATCGTGAAGAATTTTCTAGAATAATTATGTAGACTCCTCTAAGATCTTATAGCACATCCCCGAATTTTCTAAAATCGTGTAGAATCTTCTAGAATCGTGGAGAATTTTCTAGAATAATTATGTAGACTCCTCTAGGATCTTATAGAACCTGCCAGAATCCTCTAAAAGCGTGTAGAATTTTCTAGAATAATTATGTAGACTCCTCTAGGATCTTATAGCACATCCCCAAATTTTTTAGAATCATGTAGAATCGTGTTGAATCTTCTAGAATCGTGAAGAATTTTCTAAAATAATTATTTAGACTCCTCTAGGATCGTATAGAACATCCCCGAATTTTCTAGAATCGTGGAGAATCTTATAGAATCGTAGAGAATTTTCTAGAATAATTATGTAGACTCCTCTAGGATCTTATAGCACATCCCCGAATTTTTTAGAATCATGTAGAATCGTGTTGAATCTTCTAGAATCGTGAAGAATTTTCTAAAATAATTATTTAGACTCCTCTAGGATCGTACAGAACATCCCCGAATTTTCTAGAATCGTGGAGAATCTTATAGAATAATTATGTAGACTCCTCTAGGATCTTATAGAACCTGCCAGAATTCTCTAAAATCGTATAGAATTTTCTGGAATAATTATATAGACTCTTCTAGGATCTTATAGCACATCCCCGAATGTTCTATAATCGTGGAGAATCTTCTAGAATAATTATGTAGACTCCTCTAGGATCTTATAGAACCTGCCAGAATCCTCTAGAATCGTGGAGAATCTTCTAGAATAATTATGTAGACTCCTCTAGGACTTTGTAGAATCTCCCAGAACTCTCTAAAATCCTTTAGATTTCTCTAAAATCCTCTAGAATCATATGGAGCCCTCTATAAAACTCCAGAATCAAAACACGGAAGCCAGAAAGTTGTATTTTCCTCGTGAAGGGTGCTCGAGAGCCGACGATTTAACGAGCGAGCGAGCCATTTGACCTTCGATTTCGGTTTTCCGGGGTGACAAAGAGTCAACCACGGGGAGAAAACAGAAGCGGAAGACGGAAAAATGCCGGTGGATGCGAGGGGGAAGAACGGTCTCCCGGCAGCAACCCTTTTGTCCGGCGACGAGACGTGTCGAGGGTGCTTTATCGCGATTCGCTCGACATGCTCTCGGACGAAACTGCCAGGGAGACCGAGGACAAGGCCTCCCCGGTTGCAAAACGAACACCATGGAACGAACCCGCCCGGCAGAAATTCGTACGGACAAGGCTCACACCTCCTCCGCGTCTTAATTCGATTTACCTCCTCGGCGGCACGGTGTTTCGAGAATTTCCTCTGGACGCTTCGAGGAGACTCTCCCGGTGAGCACTTTCAATTTACGGCCGGAAGAACCGTGTAATTTCTACTGTAAACCAACGGTACTAGTTCTAAATCGATACGCAATAAGGACTCTGTGTTCGCAGATACTCTGCACCTTTGGAAATAAACATTTAAAAATATTGTTCACTCGAGGAGAAGCAGAATCTGTCATGTATCAGAGTACAGGGCCACTCGTCCGTCTACAAATTGCATTCAAAGTCGCGAGGTGAGCGAATCCGGCGCTTAACGTGCCGCCATATTGGACATTTCGCACGCGCAGTGCAGCTAGAGAGGCTCTCTAATACTTTAAACGATGTTCCTCGTTAGATTTCCTCACGGAGCCCGATAGAGGCGGGGTCTGGGGTTGGAAATTAATGGCAGAGGTTTCGGAAATACGATTAGGCGAAAGCGAAACCGCTTGTCGCGAGGAAAAGCCGCGGAATAGAAACGAACGGCGCGACAGAGGAGGAAAGCGCGGGAAACCGAGCGTCGAGCAAGAGTTTCATACAGCACGAACTGTGCAAAGCCTTCGAGGCTTTCGAGTAGGTGTGGAACGGGTCTCAAAGAGCGCGACTCTCTTTGCTGGTGGCGCGCGATTCGAGTGGAGAGCGTCTCCCTTTCTTTCTCTCTCTCTCTCTCTCTCTCTCTCTCTCTCTCTCTCTAGCTTTCTGTGCGCCGCCGTTCGTTTATATTCGCGATTCGTTTTCGCGAGTTCCACGCTGCTCGGTTACACGGGGACACGCCGGAACTCCTTTCAATCGTGAATATCATTCAACCGTCCCGTTGTCCGGACCTCGGCGACGTTTTCGAACCGGTCTTTTCGACAAACAAAATCGCATTCAGATTGAACGGGGACACAGCCAACGGACCCGTCGAACGCGCGGATGTTAATTTCCCATTCGCGACTCGGAGATCGCGCGCTCGATTTCTAACCTCCCTTACTCGGAACGTCCGCCACGTGTGCAGAAAAAAATTCAAAGCCCTGCTTCGAAACGTAAAAAATATTTAAAAACGAGGGGAATGCGCAGTGTAGTCACGGCCCTGAAAACGTAGCGGAGAATCGGAATATGAAAATTCAAGAATCCATGATTATCCGTCAGTAAATTATAGTTATTTCCTTGCAGCCGGTGAAATTGGAACTTGAAAATTAAATTAAATGCCCCACTGTATAAAACAACTATGAAATGTTCTTTAATTTTTCAAACACATTTCCTGTAGACACGTTATTCTTTCTCTTTCAATTCTCCGGAATCCAGGGATTCGTAAAATAATCTAGGAATATTTCACTGGTTGGTATAACTGTGTTCCTCTGTCGGAGCAAATGGAGAGCCCGTTGGAAAGAGTCGTGCCAATTCTCTTGAATTCAATTTGCAGTCGATAAACACGAAAATATAGTTTTGTCCGGCGGGTTGCTATCTCTGGGTGCACCGTGTGTCGGTTTAATTGTTGCAACGCTCCGGCGGGAGAGCTCGGATTACTCTTTACAGTTTGCAGGTTACAGAGAGAACGAAGTAGCAGAACGAAAAGCACGAAGAGCAGAGAGCACAGAAAGAGAAAGAGAGGGAGCGGGATAGCACGTGCAGAAAAGCGAGAAAACCGATGGAAATGAAAACCGGCCGGCTGGAACCGGTGGAAAATATGAAAAACCGCGGAACGGAAATCTGCTGTGAGGGAAACGGCTCGGGTTACGCGCCGATTTTCCTCTCCTTCTGTCTCTCTCTATCTCACACTGCGCGTGTGTCGACGGGAAATGAAAAGCTCGGAAAAGCTGGGAAAGCGCGGAAAACCGGGGGAACGGACAGCCTGCCAATTATCGTATGCTAATAAACGAGTGGCGGGGGAGCGGATCGGCTTATCACGGCCGAAGAAAATCACGTACAAAATCTGGCCAGGGACGAACGAGCGCGTTACGCCGAAACACAATCAACGTGGCCGGCAAGCGGACACCACCGCGGAGGGAGAAGAGGAGCTCTCGACGGATTTATACGTCGAAAATAATCGTATGGCCGATTCCATACGATTCGGTTCGATTCGATTCGATCCGTCGAACAGAGCCGCGCGGTTTTATCGAGCAATACCAATTACTCGTATGTTAATGATAGTTCCGAATATCGATTCGACGTGGCGACGCTCGCAGACTAATCCGTAAACAACGCGCGCGGCTCACGCTCCGAATTCTACCTGCGAGAGAACACCTGTCCAAACTTAGCTACAGCTGCTCCGTCAAATTTTGATCGAAGTCGTCGCTTCCGAGACGGTATCGTTACTGTCCCTGCAATGTTGAGTTTGAGTTTCGTCTTCCCGAAAGATTAGAGCCGGGTTAGGCCTTCCTGAAGGTTTGGGTGGGTTAGTTAATAGTCTGAAAGACTTGGCTGGGTTAGGTTATTTCCGAAAGCGTCTGGTTGCGTTAAGACTTCCCTTTGATGGGTCTGATTTAGCTTCAGATTTCTGAAGAATTCTGCCTGGGTTAGGTTTTCCTGAAAGCATCGTTGCTGTCCCTGCAATGTTGAGTTTGAGTTTCGTCTTCCCGAAAGATTAGAGCCGGGTTAGGCCATTCTGAAGGTTTGGGTGGGTTAGTTAATAGTCTGAAAGACTTGGCTGGGTTAGGTTATTTCTGAAAGCGTCTGGTTGCGTTAAGACTTCCCTTTGATGTGTCTGATTTAGCTTCAGGTTTCTGAAGAATTCTGTCTGGGTTAGGTTTTCCTGAAAGCATCGTTGCTGTCCCTGCAATGTTGAGTTTGAGTTTCGTCTTCCCGAAAGATTAGAGCCGGGTTAGGCCATTCTGAAGGTTTGGGTGGGTTAGTTAATAGTCTGAAAGACTTGGCTGGGTTAGGTTATTTCTGAAAGCGTCTGGTTGCGCTAGACTTCCTTTTGAAGTGTCTGACTTAGCTTCAGACTTCTGAATAATTCTGTCTGGGTTTAGGTTTTCCTGAAAGCATCGTTGCTGTCCCTGCAATGTTGAGTTTGAGTTTCGGCTTCCCGAAAGATTGGAGCCGGGATAGCCCTTTCTGAAGGTTAGGTTAGGTTAGATATTAGTCTGAAAGACCTGGGTTAGGTTATTTCTGAAAGAGTCTGGTTGCGCTAGTCTTCCCTTTGATGGGTCTGATTTAGTTTCAGATTTCTGAAGAATTCTGTCTGGGTTAGGTTTTCCTGAAAGCATCGTTGCTGTCCCTGCAATGTTGAGTTTGAGTTTCGGCTTCCCGAAAGATTAGAGCCGGGTTAGGCCTTTCTGAAGGTTAGGGTGGTTTAGTTATTAGTCTGAAAGACCTGGCTGTGTTAGGTTATTTCTGATAGCGTCTGGTTGCGCTAGTCTTCCCTTTGATGGGTCTGATTTAGCTTCAGATTTCTGAAGAATTCTGTCTGGGTTTAGGTTTTCCTGAAGGCATCGTTGCTGTCCCTGCAATTTTGAGTTTGAGTTTCGGCTTCCCGAAAGATTAGAGCCGGGATAGGCCTTTCTGAAGGTTAGGTTAGGTTAGATATTAGTCTGAAAGACCTCGGTTAGGTTATTTCTGAAAGCGTCTGGTTGCGTTAAGACTTCCCTTTGAAAGTTCTGTTTTGGCTTCAAACTTCTGAAGAATTCTGCCTGGGTTAGGTTTTCCTGAAATCCCTTCCTGAATACTCAGAGCAACTAAAATTTGTCTGGAGATTCTACATGGACGTTCCGAGTAGGAAAGTCTCCACTGCGCCTCCATCGAGTTCGGTTAAGGTTCCCGGTTGCTCCCAGCTAGAATACGGAGCGTGTTTACCTTGTTCCTGGAGAAGTTTGGGGCGCGATCAGCGGCGCGGTTCTTCTGGCGGAGTCTGGACCGCGCGGTGTCTTGGGTATCCCAGTTGTATCGACTAGTTCACCGAGTCTGTCGACTGCTGACTTTCGCGAGAGCACAGAAGAACTCAGTCAAAGAAGAAGAAGAAGAAGAAGTGAACTGGACGTGGTTCGGAGCCGGGTTAACCGCGTCGAGAGAACCGTAAACCAAGAGGAAGCAACCTCGAGAGACGGAGCGTCCGCGAGGGAGAACCACGCCGTACTAAACTGTCGGCCCGAGCGGAATAGTTTTGACACGGCCGCCGGCTATATCCGCTTTTCCGGCGACGCGCGACCGTCGCTCAGAGCGCATGTGCCGATATAATCCACGCTCCGACCCGTCCATGCACGCGACTCACACGTGGAAACGATGAAAGAGAGGACGAGCGTCGGTCGAGGGCACGGGAGGGGAGGGAGAGACGGGGGCCAGAGGGTGCCAGAGGGTACCAGAGGGTGCGAGAGGCAGAGGGGGAGAAAGAGGGAGAAAGGGGTTGACGGGTTCTGTGGCCCGAGGGTGTTTTGACTCGCTCGAGACGAGGCTAGGCGAGGCGAGGCGATGCAGAAGAGGAGTGGAACGAGGAGCTGCTCCGTTGTCCGTCCGCTCTCGACCCTAGTTTCTTCGAGAATCTATCTCCTCCGCAACGGGACGATGATGACAGGGGACGCGAGCCAGTACGAGGGACGGCGCGAACCAGGGGATGATCGATCAAGGGGTTGGTTCCTGTACACCGAACAAGTGGGAACCGAGCCTATGTCGACGCCACCGACGATTCGGCAACGTAAAAACGAACCCGTTTCTCGGCCAATCATTCGGTTAGAACCGAAAGTGTGGGTCGGATGACTGGAATTCCTGCCAGGAGACAACTTGTGAGGCACGGAGAGTATACCCATGTTCGCCCATACGCGCACGAATTCAACAATTTTCTGAATGTTCGGGTTAAGTTGTCCGAAAGACTGAGACCTGGTTTGATTTTCCGAGAGACTCTCAGGATTAGAGCTTGGATTAGACCAGTCCGCGGGGAATATTCCGCGGCTCGCGAGGTAGATGGAAACGTCGAGTCGATTCCCGCAGCCGTCGGACCGAGGACGAGCACTGTAAAAATCGCCGGCTAGATCGGCGTACACTCCGCGCGAGCAACAAGTACGTTTGTTTCCGTAGGTAGCGTCGCCGATAGACACGACAAATTTTCCAGCGAACCGTGCGCGCAAGCCCGCTGAAGCGTTAATAGGCACCGGAATAGAAACGATATCCTTTCCCGGGTTGCAGGAGGAGCGGGAGAGAGAGGGTACATCGATATCCATGGGAGAGTATCGAAGGGTAGGAGAGAGAGCGCACGTGGGAGTCGGACCTTTCGCTACGTGCCTGCTCGGATATTCAGGGGACGCCATCGTCCCGTGCGAATTAAATGTAGCTTGTTTCGCACTCCGTTATCACCGGAATTGAACGGGCCACGGATGCACATGATTCTCGCGATCCTCGACACGGTGGAAGACTCGTCGTCGCGAGAACAACGGGAGACGTCGCCGTGGGCCTGAACTGGATCGAACGGCAATTAGGTTGATTGAAAGGGCAACGGGAGCGTGGGAACCCGGCCACCAAGTTCCTCGGGGCTTCGCCCGCGGATCAACGGACCCCTCCCCGTTCTTCGAGATCAATCTCGACGGTAGATCGATCCGGCAAGTCGAGGAGATCTCTCGCGAGCAGACAAACAGCACCGAGACAACAGCCGAGATTCACCGAACCGGTGTGTACTGACCCGAAATAATTTAGCAGACGCGATTGCTGCTGGCTCGTACTCTTCGGAGAATGTAATCGACGCCATTCAGAAATCCTTACTCGAGCTGAGACTAGGGATGGGATCAAGTACCTCGCAAACAGGTTCGAACCTTGATTGATGGAATTCGAACTCTCTACAAGTAATGTCGATGATATAGTCACTTGTTTAAAGTTGGAACATTTACAAAATACATTAGATATTTTTAATGGATTCCATGAAAGAATTGAATTTACACACGAAGTAGAAGTTGATTCAAAGCTGAATTTCCTTGACATTAGTATAATAACAGTAGATAACAGGTTAAAAACAAACTGGTTTCATAAATCCACATGGTCAGGCAGATATGTTAATTATCACTCTTTTCACCCTTTGCAAAATAAAATAGGATTGATAAAAGGTTTGGTTGATCGTGCGATCTTACTTACGGATCCTGAATTTAGACCGGATAATTTATCTCTTATTAAGAATGTTTTAAGCCGTAATGGATATCCTATGTCACTGGTTTCTAAAATAATTAAAGATCGTGTTGCTGATATATACAGGGTGGCCCACATAACTCTGAACAGCTCAATATCTCCGTTACTTTTCGTTGTACAAAAAAAATTCGTAGGACAAAGTTACACTGTTTGAAGGGCCACATATAACGGTGTAAGGGAAAAAAAATGTCAAGGTCATTTTTATGAGATTTCAAGGTTATCGATGTTTTTTTTAAATGGAATGAGGTATTTATTAATACGTCAATCGATGCAGCTGGACATTCTTTATAAAAAAGTACTAACCTATGTATGTCGAAAAGTTAGTAATTCAGGAGATATTTCAATTTAAATAACTCCAAAATACCATTACTGTCCTACTAAGGCGTTACACAAGTAAGTAAGCACTAACGCCTTAGTACGACAGTAATGGTATTTTGGAGTTATTTAAATTGAAATATCTCCTGAACTACTAACTTTTCGACATACATAGGTTAGTACTTTTTTATAAAGAATGTCCAGCTGCATTGATTGATGTATTAAAAAATACCTCATTCCATTTAAAAAAACATCGATAACCTTGAAATATCATAAAAATGACCTTGAAATTTTGGTTTCCTTACACCTTTATATGTGGCCCTTCAAACAGTGTAACTTTGTCCTACGAAGTTTTTTTGTATAACGAAAAGTAACGGAGATATTGAGCTGTTCAGAGTTATGTGGGCCACCCTGTATAATGCGTGGTCCTTGGAGAAGCATAAAGATCTAATAAGATCAAGGACAGGTGTAAGAAATGAAAGAAACACAGTTGTTATTCCTTACGTTCAAAACATATCTAGAGATATTCAAAGAATTTTTAAAAAAGTTGGTACACATACCATCTTTAAAATACCACAATACATGAAGGAATTTTTTCCCGCGATCAAAGATAAACTACCGTTACTAAAGAACTTTAATTTAGTCTATTCAATACCATGCAAAGGTTGCAATAAACCATACATAGGACAAACATCAAGACATTTAGAGACACGTATCAGAGAACACAGACGTAACATATTTCTACCACCAACACAACACACAGCGTTGACGAAACATTCAATAGAATTTGACCATGCTTTTGATTTTGAAAATGTTAAAATCGTTGAAAAAGAAGTCAACTTACATCAAAGGATTTTATTAGAAACGATTCACATGATTAAACGACAAAGCGTAAATCTGAGGTATGAAACACCTAAAATACATGAATATTACGCGGCATTACTGAACCAGTAATGTTTTATGATGAATTTTTCTAACTAACATACAATCATATAACTTCTTACAATTAATAAAAAAGCATTTTGAATGTTGATCAATTTAATATCATAGTCTTAATATTTTGACTATGGTCAAACGGTGTGTTTTAGAAATGTTAGCTATTGGTTTGAATTAACCGCCACATATCGATCGGCCAATGGCTTGATCGTTGACATCTGATTGGTCGTCTCTTCAAACAAAGAACCGTGTATATATTATAACGTTTGTAATCCATCTTACTATGTATTATGCCGGCACATGGTCAACAAGTGCTTCTTGAAATATTAAATTTCAATTAAATTTGTTACTAAGCAAGTAAGTTTATATTAGCTGTTATTATGACAATTTCTCATTTATTTCTCTTTTTGCTTTTCAACACGGAAATAAAAAATTTTTTCTCACATTAATTTTTACAGACACAATTATATTCTTGAAGATGGTCTTAATAATCTAGACCGAAACGTCGAATTACTAATTTGTAAAACTGCTTAGATTAACTAGTAACATAGGATCGAACCTGTGCACCGAAATTACAATTTCTATTTAAAATTTCGCGATCGAGATTAAACAAAACATTTTCTCTATAAGTACTTCGAAAAAAAAACAGTACTCCCAAGTATACTCGAACCTTTGCCAGACAGTTTCGAACCCTTTACAAGTACTGTGGTAAATGTAAATAATACTTGCAAGTATACTCGAATCTTAGTCGAACAGTTTCGAAACTTTGGAAATTTCTTCTTGCACGTTCCGTGGCAACGTAAGACTGTTCCGGCGCGGCGTCTGTTTACTTTTTTTTGTAAACACGCTGTGCAGATGAGAGAGAAAACGAGGTCTCATAATTTTACATGCTTCTACCGATGATTGTAGTTTGGAATGCACTTTGCGACAAAAACTGATATATTATATCGAACATTATCTAGGTGATGTCGAGAACAATCATTTGTATATGTTAACTGCATTATTGGATCCACGATTCAAAACATTAGCTTTCTCTAAAGATGAATCTATCCCTCGAGCACGGGATGCCTCGACTGATATAGCCACTAATTATATTAATAATGATAATTCATCTACAACATGTGATAGTTCACAGACGCAGATGTCCGAAAATCGGCACAATAGCAAATTATCAATTTGGTCATCCTTTGACAATGAAATAGCAATTACAAATAATACGATACCTATTTGATCGTCTGCTGTGTTAGAAGTGGAAAATTATCTAAAATCACAATATTTAGAATGCAAAGAAGACCCGTTATTATTTTGGCGTGAAAATTCAATCAAGTGCCCCATTTTATCAAAAATTGCACGTGACTATCTTTGTATAATGGCCACTTCTGTACCTTCAGAAAGAGTTTTTTCAGAAGCAGAAAATATCATGGATAAAAAAGAAATAGGATCAAACCAAGTATCGTAAATGAAATATTATTCTTAAATAGTTAAAATTTAAGTTTCGATTACTTTCAACATCGAAGTACTTATAAGTATCTTTTCGAAACTTGTTTGTACTCATTCCGAGGTTCGATAACTACTTGTATACAATGAATACTTTTCAAGTATAATCAATGAATACTTTTCAAGTATAATCATTGAAACTTTTATTGCTTTTAGGTAGTAATCGAAACCCATGAAATGAAACTTGGTTATTGAACTTGACTCGGATTCGTGAGTACATATTGAACTTGATCCCATCCCTAGCTGAGACTGTGTGAAGACCTAACACTTTCAGAAATCTAGTTAATTTAGATGATCCAGAGTTGGGCAAAAATCAACAAATAATTAAAAATGACTAATAGTCTGATTGACTGTTAGTCAAAACTTAAAAAAGTTAGTTAAAACTGTTTGATTAGTTAGTCATAACTACATGGCACTAGTTAGTCACAACTCTAAGTAATCGTTAGTTATTGCTTATTAGTTATGATTAATCATTAGTTAGTTTAAATGATCAGTCATCAATCTTTAGTCATCAGTCACTATTGTGCGATTAACATACATTAATATGTATACTTAGACCATATCGGAATTTGCAGTGACCAAACGTTTCATGATCTATTTTATACGTTTATAAACTGATATGACATTTTTTTGTTATTATTATACCTTATTTTAACTTATAACCATTTTTAGTCATTAATCATAGTGAATTCTGATTACATATTTAGTTATGCCATTATAGTAAGTAATCAATATTCATCCTTAATAAAAATTTAGTCATTATTCATTAGTCATTACGCTTAAATAGTTATATAGTCATAAGTCATAGTCACGCTCAAGTATTTAATTAGTCATTAATTATTAGTCACTTCTGTAGAGCTTATGAAATTATTAGTCAATAATCATTTTTGTGACTAGCATTTGCCCAACTCTGAGATGATCTAATCCATTCAGCAGCACCTAACGCGTGCAGAGCGGTTTTTCTGAACGCTACCTCTTTTTGGGACAACGATTTTGGTAACCTGGGGATCACGAGACACCCGGTATGCAGGAGCGACGAGCCCCTGAAAGAGAGCGCGAGCCCTCGCCGCGCGGTATAATAAATTTATTCTGAATTTCGTGCATCGGCGTGTATTCGTTCCCAGGCAGAACGGTGCTTTGAGAACCTGCTGCTGCCCGGGTCCTCTCCCCACTCCTTCATGGTGAATCGAATTAGCCGGCCGATTCTAATTACGAGTTTACGGACTTTCCCCGGCGCCCGCGCGCAGCTGAATATAAAACCCGCCAGTTTTCCTGCCGCGAGCCGCCGCGCCGTTATGAGCCCGGCCTTTTTATTAGAATCCTCGTTTCTTTTGCAAATGAAGGGTGGACCGAAGCTTTTCTATACGCCTTCCCCCTTGCCCTCTCCCGTTTCTCTGCGCCAGACCCGCACAGAGAGAATCGAGTTTGCATTTAAGGTCGAAAATCTCGCGCGCACGCGCTCGCCCATGGAAAGTTATGGAAATGGAATCGAACACGGGCCAGTGTAGAGGAATCCTGAATATGGAACACATGGGTCGACTCCGCCGTGGTGCAATTTTCCCGGCGACAACGTACTTCGCGGACACCCGGTGTATAGGCTTCGAAACATCGAAGGGGCAGTGACTCTGATTTGCTTTTCGCTCGCGTCGCGTCCCGTCGACTCGAGTCGCGGACCAGCCGGCACAGAATCGTTTGAAGTTCGACCGGTGTTTGCCGAACCGACGTTTTTTTTTTAGCTTTTCCGACGCCTAACACCGACGCGAACAACGCGCCGTTAGAAGCGCCGCGACGACCCGCGGAGCTAATATCCGGTCGACGACGGCTAGACGCCCCGAGACTTTCCTTTCTGTGCCGTCGATTGGAAAAATTGATCCTGCTCTCCGTAGCTTCTGCGATTCAGGGATTAGGCTTGCTGGAAGAACCTGGTTAGGTTCCCTGAAAGCTCTGGGCTGGATGTAAAAGACCTTGGGTAGGTGCAAAGCTCCCAGTTGGGTCTGGAGGGACTTGTCCCGATAGAATCGTGCTCTGGTTGGGTCTGCGGAAAACCTGCGCATAGTGGGTCAGATCGGCGCTCTAGCTGTTTACGCGTATTTCACCATTATTTCAAAACATAAAGACCACATTAAATATATCGTCGGATTCGTCTCGGCATCAGCTATAATATTATTGAATAAAAAATATATCGTTATAAATAAATAATGAAGGTAAACACAATTTTTTATTAAAAAAAAGAAATTATTGAAATTTTTAGTATTGAGATTTGTAGAAGACTGAGTACTGATTACTTTTTGTAGGAAACATTTTTTTGTTACACCACCGGAAATGTCTGTAAACTCGTGTGAATAATGAATAATATTTGAAAACTGGCTATTCAGACATTCAAACAAGAGTAATTCATAATTATTGAATGAAGTTTATTATATTTAATGAAATAACAAAAATGTGTTATTACTGTCTTATTTAAAAATTACAAAAAATTCAAACAAGATTAAGTATTATATTTTACAAAGTTATTGACTATATTCGATTGATCATACGGATTTTCTACTTATAACTCTGTTTATCTATGAATAAACAAAGATCTATACTATAATTCCTCTTAACAAAAGTAAAATACAGGTCTTTAATATGGAAAAACTGCTCTGATGCTATACCACGATGCTGTTACTATAATCTCTCAAATACAAATGATTCAACTGTGAGCTAGTAATAAGTTCGAATGTTTATCAATGGTCGTATAATCTAAAAAATTCATAAGATAGGTCTGGGTTAGGTCTTTACACTCTTAAGAGCTGCTGAGTGGTCGTCAATGCGTCTCGCGCAACGCGATTCGCCGCGGAATTGCGTGACACGCGACGCTTTAAACCATCATAATTTCCAAGCTAGGGTCGATTTGGGTGTGAAATTTGTAGGATCTTTTAGAGGAGACGTTGCTGAAAATGTTCCACTTTGTTAGAGCACGACACTATATAACACTTTTAACTTATCCCTTGTCAAAGATGAAAAACTTTGACGGTATTCCTTAGTTGACTAAGTATTTTTTTTATAACAAATTACGAACATTAATGTTTAGTTCCTGGTGCGTTCTTAACATAGATATACATTCTTCATACAAAAAAAAAATTGGGCACTTAATCTTTAGTAGGTTTTCCAGGACATCGTTATGAAGAAAAGGAATTTTTTCGGTGATAAATCGTACCTGAAAAAGTTTGATCTTTGAACGCTTATTGTAACGAGAGTTTTTAATAACTTCAATTAATATTATCGTTTTTGAATGTAATGGACATTTAAGAAACATTGTACATTCGTTAAAAATCGATATGAGGACTTCGATTTTTTAGCTCTTGAACAGCTAGCGTGTCGATCTGGCCCACTGTACGGCGGTGAGATTGTGTCTGCAATGTTAGGTTCTCCTGAAAGTACCAGGTTTTCCTGAAAGTACCAGGTTTTTCTGAAAGTACTAGGTTTTGCGGAAAGTACTAGATCTTCCTGAATGTACTGCCGTGGAAGCCCTCGCAAGAGACAACGAAGCAACAGGAATTTCTGACTGAGAAGGGACTGTTAACGAGGCAGGAAGTCCGCGGCAGATGCCTCGAGGCTAATCGAGCCCTCTTCCCTTTTCCTGGACACCGTGTATATGTGCCGTAAGAGCGGCACTACCGGCGACCCGTGTACTTCGTAAGCATGCAGGAAGTCCTTGTTGTCTTCGTTACAGGCTGATTATGGCCTGTCCCTTCTCGCTCCGGAGTTCTTAACATTGTCTGCGCCGGACCCTAACTCGAAGGAAGGAACACCAATTGGAGACCTTGCTTCCAACATTGAACATTTCCTATTCAAACTTGTACCGAAATTTTACAAGATCACACACTGTCGGTCGCTTGAAACGATCGTGCCATTTCGAAAATCAGGCTTTAGAAATTCGGACGAAGTTGGATTCGCGGAGCTTGCAAGAAATCCTGAACCGATTAAAATATGCTTCCGGCTGACGATATCGCTCAGACAGTTTTTCTCGGTCATTAGCGTCTCAATTATGCGCGTCGGACGCAGCTGTTCTCGCGTTTCAGTGTCGCTCTGTCTCCGGAATCGGCGACTTGGTTATTTTCCGGGGTTCCGCGTGCTCTCTCGCGGAGAGCCCTCGAGCAAATTGCCACACGCGCCAATTTTTCCCGGCGCGGAGCGAAGCGGCGCGACGCAGAGAGCGTTCTGTTATCGATTATCTTTCCGCGGGGCGAGTCGCGCGCGCCATTAAACTCGATTTTATCGAGCCGGGAGGACAAGCGAGAGGTTCGATAAGCCGTCGTCGACCGGCGGAAAAAGCGTGGAATAATTCTCCGGGACTACCGAGAGAGGAACCTCGGGGAAACGCGACTTTTATCGGTTGTTCCGTCGAACAAGAGAAAGGAAGAAAAGAGCGAGAAAGAGAGAGAGAGAGAAAAGGGAGAAAGAGAAACATAAGCGCTCGCGTGGACTAATACAGGAGCACCGGAACGAGTGTATATTTTTTGGCGAGATTACCCGTCGTTTTTCAGCAGCTGCCCGAACCATTCTTGCCCGGCGACAAATGGCGTCCCCGATCGGCCATTCCCGGTAAAACTGCGCGCGTTTTGTCTCCGTTGCGGACCGTTCTCTCCGCGTCGAACCAACGAAGCGACGGCGCGACTGCACGAGAAATTATTTTCCCCGCGAATTAATGGTCCCCCTGCGCGTCCGGACTAATGACCGTCGCATAAACTTCCTCGATAAAACCGACTAAATCTGATATAGCCCCGGAAAAATCGCTTCGGGGGACGCTCGTCTTCGAAGCGGTCGCGGGGGACGCGTTTTTCCCGAATCAACGGAAACCGCGAACGTGTCCCGCCGAACAGAACAATGTTTCTCGAAACAGCGAACTCCCTCGACGAAATCGTGGACGATTGTCATTTCTCTACAGTAACAATCGACTGCGACGTACGACAATCAACAACATATTTATATATAAATTTTAGATATTTCTTATCTCATTTAAAACTTACACCATTTTCAGCAGTCTCATTTACAAGAAAAAATTGCACCGGATGCACAAGGCCCTGAATGACGAGAGAAGGCTCGTGTAAATTGAACCGTGGACCACTTTCCAGCATGAAATTTTCGTCGAAACCGAGATTGAATCGCGGGGACGTGTCGCATTCGAAGAAGATGCACCAGAGAGTAGACGTCGGGGGATCGTAAAACGAAACGTTCGCGAGATTTCAGCGCGAACCTGAACGATAATGGAACCGTAAAGCTTGCGAGGGAGAAAGATGGAGAGAGAGACAGCACGGGGAGATCGTAACTGTTTCAAAATACGCTTGGAGTGCCGTTTAGGCGTCCTTAGTTTGACGAGGGGAGCTTAAGCTGCCCACGCGAACGTTTTGTTGTACGAACGCGCGAGGTTCGCAGACTTTTACCGCGCTGGTTTACCCGGTTACACCGACAAATTCGAGCTTTGTCGAGACACAATCGAGCTGGACTTACAGGTGTAGAGCTAGGACGATCCTCGCTCTAGAGATAGGTACCCTGAGTCTTGGGTGTTCGATCTAAACTCTAGATTCTAGAGTGATTGATCTGTATTGAGGGTGTTCCAAAAATGGTGTACTTCCATGAAAGGGATAATGAACGCTACCTTGTCGACAGACAGTGTCCTCGAGGCGGTCGGAAAGATGCCCGGGGAAGGATGTTCCGTTCTGAAGCGTGCAACAAGGTGTCCGGCCGATCACACACAACAAGAGGAGCGTGGACACAGCGTGCAACGAACCAGCCGGTCCTCGCGAGCAAAACTGCGCTCGGGTCGAAAGGCCATCGGCCAGACAACCTAGCTACGAATCTGGCCAACTAACACCGAGCTACGGACACCGACTCGCACAGCCAGACTGCGTGTAGTTCGCGCACAAGCGTGGACAAGCGTCAACTCGCCGCGTCTTCTCTCCCCTAGATAGTGGTCAGGTTCTCTCGCTCTGGCTAGAGAGAGCTCTAGAACTCCCTGGCACTCTGGCAACGACTCTCGACGCGATGACGCACGCCGAGATTCGATGAGCTGCTTTTAATCGAACCGACGGATCCGCTCCTTCCGACCAGCCGTAGACGATCCACCGTCCTCGGCGAGTTTCAACTACTATGCTCACTTGCTCATTCCCAAAATGCAACACATCGTCGTCCGTTGGTCAACAGGTGAGATCAAGGTGCAATTGTTTGCACAACTCAGCTCCGAGCCTGGAGAATCTTCTTTGAGGATCATTCTTGTATTTGGGGCCGTTCATAAATTCTTTTTAGGGAAAATTATTCGACTTTTTCAGTTAGGATTTTACATACGTGTTCGTTGGTATGTCGAGCATGTGTGCGATCTTTTTACCACGATTACAGTCCCTGCTCACTTTATTAGACTCACCTCTATAATCATGATATTTTTAGTTTTACCATGAATAATGGGTATAGCAGCCTTATGCAAATATCACTTAATGATGACCAATGAATTTTCCTTATATTTATTTTACAAAAACAATGGATGCAAACACAAATAGATCAATATAATTCTTAAAACACTAATATTTTATTAATCCGCCCTTAGCTGCTCTTAAAGCCGCAACTCTTCTGGGCATGCTATCTATGCAAGTTTGTGCAATTTCTTTTAATGCAACGTTATGGTGCCAGTGACAGATTATTCTCTCTATCAACTTGGTCTTTGTTGTTATATTTTCTTTGGCCAGTTCTCTTTCCAGGCACTCCCAGACATTTTCAATCGGATTCATGTCCGGTGAATTGCCGGGCCATGGTAAAAGGGAGATTTTTTGCTCTTGCAAGAAAATTTTACACTTGGATAGGCAACCCATAAGGCAACCTTGTATGTAGTACGAAATCATTACCCCATAGGTTGAAAACAGCGTTGAATTCCTTATAGGCTTTCACAAAGCACGAATTCTTCAGGTGAGTCTAATAAAGTGAGCAGGGACTGTATATTAGCTTGCCGATTTGTACGCGTCAAATCTTGTAATCGAATTTTAAACCACTTCCCGATGAGCTAGAGACTTGAAACTTTAAACATAGCTAAGAACTGGATGACAATTCAATATTATAAAACAAATTTTAAAGAAAACTGTGCGTCTAGGAGAAAAAGAAGATTTTTATATTAACCGTCACACCTCGCCGCGCGACGCTCGGTAGCACGTGATTGCGTTCAGCGATCCCCACTCCGCGCGCACGCGCTCCCTACTCCACCACGTGTTCCCACTCCGACTCATCCCCACTCCACTGGCCCACTTCGCACCGAAGAAGCTCAGTGTGGTTGTGATGTTCCGTTCATTCCATTTCGGACAATCTCGGACTCCATCAAGAGACGTCGCACAGTGGGGTATTTGACCCGAAAAAGTGGAAAAAATTCAATTTCTAAATTTTTGCGTATGGCACAAAATTTTTGTTGTTCGTTGTAGTTAAAGGTCTGAAGAATAAGGCTGCAATATTATTTTTTCTATTTGTACACCCGTGAAGTAGTAAACTTCATCGAAAGTCGAGAGATTTTAAGGCGCGCTTGGCGTTCTTAAACAGTCTCTAAGACAGCGTCTGTTCATTAGCGATTTTCATGTGTTTGAAGGGAAATTCTGTAAATTCTTGTATTACAAAAGTTGTCCAGGTAGGTATACAGAGCACTTTCGCATAGATTTTATTTTGTTATCATCTAAATTAGTATAGTTATTAATATTCTAATATTACCAATCATTCTGTAAGCTTTTTAAAAATTACAAAACTTTATTGACAATTTTGTTATAGTATAAAGCGATATTGAGTGCTCTTTTTGGTGTCATTACATTCGGTAAAGAATCGTGATTATAAGCCAACAAAGTTTAAATCCGGATATGTCCGGATTCAAATTTTATAACTAATTTAGAATTAAGTGTTTAGCAGCGTTTCGCGTACGCGTACGCGTACGTTCGGCTACACTTGGCCTCAAGTGAAGAAGAAACATTATCCGAGGAAGAAATTTCTTATGTATTTTCCGATGAAAATTAATGGTAATCATTTTAAAATATTCTTATAATATACCAGGTGAGTCATTTAACGTGAAACAGACGTATATCTGAGAAATGAAGCTATTTTGGAAAAAAATGTTTCAGACAAAAGTTGTATGGTTTAGAGGGGGGCATAAAATGGTGTCATTGATTTGACCTTGGATAGTCGTTTGAAAAGCACGTGAAGGTCATCTTCAATTTCTTAAATAGAAACCTCTATTTTTTATTGCATATTCTTGTAGCTTGTTTCGAGAGCTTTCCAAAACGCTATAATAAAATATTTTTTTCTTAAATATTTTCCAAGCTATAATAGTGAAAATATTCCACTATCGCCTCGCTGTTTCAGCGGTTCTCGATAATCTGAGAAAAAAATGTTTCGAACAAAAGGGGAACAGTATTCAGACGTCTACAAATTTCAATACATAAAAGTTAAAAAAAGATTTTTTTTTCAAAAAATTGAGGTAAATTTGATTTTTTAAATACTAAAATGTATTTTGGATTTCATAATGTTGTAGCTGATCTTAAGGCGAATCCAACGATATATAATATTATAACCTTGAGCCTATAAATAACGCTACAATAATTTTTTCCACTTTTTCAGGCCAAATACCCCACTGTGCGTCGTCTCTCGGAGTCGTCCCCTTATTCTATCTCACGTATTTACATATCTTGCGTTTCTACATCTTACTATTTCATACCAGTATTACTATATGTTACTTTCCATTTAAAAAAGACTAAAAAATAGAAAATAAAAAAACTTTTTAAAAACCACGCTTATATTGACATACATTGAAATAAAATAATTTTTTTAGGCATTAGTGACTATAAATAAAAGCGTGGAGCGCCCACGAAGATTACGTCAATATAGTTTAGCGCTCCACGCTTTTATCTATAGTCACCAATGGCTAAAAAAATTATTTTCTCCTTTTTAGTGTATTTTAATATAAGCGTGGTTTTTAAAAAGTGTTTTTATATATTTTTCAATGCAAAATCATAAAAATTACAGGAGTTACATATTTTTCTTCATTCTTTCTGGAAATGAAGCTGTTTATTAATCGTTATGATTACGGACTGAATAATAGTTTGATTTTTCTGAATTGATTAGATTCTTTTGGTCATCTTCACCCGAAAACGTCGCGTCGTGTTCGCCGGATCTACGTTAAAGCGGCAGTTGTTGCTGTACGCTGTAACGCGTCGTGTGAGAATAGAGATTTAGTGTTTCGCGAGCGATCGTAGGCCCCGTCAACGATCTCGTCACAGTTTCAGGGTGAACTATAAACTATGACCGGTTGTCGTCGGGGATGCTGCATGCGAGAGCGGGGGCTTTAACGACCGAAATAACGTGGAAGCTCGCTCGTTTACGTCTCCGCCGCGTAAATTAACGTCCCACACGTTATAGGCCGGACAGCGTGAATGACTGACCAGCTGCTCGACTTTCGCCTAACTCGCGCAATTCGCAAGCACCGCGCGTCCGGTAACAGGTGGCGCGAACTTCGACCTTCCAGCCTCGACAATCGCGAATATCTTCGCACTCCGAAACAGCAACGAATTACAGTATTTTATCGAAAGAAGTCCCCAACACGGGTCTGCCTAGGGTCATTTATACGCCAGGGATGCTGTTCTTTGAGATTCGCCGAACGTAGAGGAGGACAGCTTAGCTCGAGAGGCCTCGGTCGCCGAGAAGTGTAAATACAACTAATCCGATGACAAACTTCTTTATTTTTCATTATTTTTTATGGAACTTTCACCAACATATTCGTGGCATTTTTCTAATGCAAAATGATACCACACCAGAGCTGGGAAAAATAGTATTTTAAATAGTAAATAGTAAATGATCCTATTTATTACCACGTTTTTATTAGCTCGCTTTCTTGTTTGTCTGTTTGTTCGGTACAAATTTTGCAATAGATTTTGAACTAACTTCCCGATGAGCTAGAGACTTGAAATTTTAAACATAGCTCAGGACTGGATGACAATGCAATATTTAAAAAAAAATTTTTAAAAAAGCCTATGCGTTCAGGAGATATAAATTATTAATAATTTGAACCTTTGCACCCCCCGCCGCGTGACGTAGTACGTCTTCGCGTTCAGCGTCCCCACTCTACTACGTGTCCCACTCTGACTCATCCCCACTCCACTGACCCGCTTCGCACCGAAGGAGCTCAGTGTGCGTCAGTGTGCGTTCGAGCTCCGTGCGGTGTTTACAAAGTTACTACGTATTATTATAGTATAATGTTTGTTTACCAAGTGAAAGAACAGTTACACCGAAATTCTCCGTCGAACCTTTATCTTTGGCATTTTACCACGGCGATTGTTTTCGACATGACGCGTCGCAATACCGTCTGAAATTTACTACATGTCTCTGTGATAATCTCATCAAAATGTTCAAAATCGATTGTAAAATTTCACACATATAAGGCTAAAAAGCAGGAAATAATTATTTAAATAAAAATAAATTTTTAAAAAATACCACGTTTTTAAAACGGACTAAAAAGTATAAAATAAAATTTTAAAAAACGCCACGTTTAAAAAACGGACTAAAAAGTATAAAATAATTTTTTCTAGCCCTATACAGATTCCTGACCTCGTACAGATAGTCCTGAAAATTTGTGATTGTGAATTTTGAATAGCTATGAAAATACTTGTAAGATTTAAAACGAAAAACGTGGGGCGCATGCAATAGATAATTGATGCATGAACACCTAAATCACTAACAATTTTCTTGCACTGCAAATGATATGAACTGTTTTGCGAGTTTTCTCAGCGGCAGCTATTCTCTACACTCCTTAATATGTATTATCTTGCGCCCCACGTTTTTCGTTTTAAATCTTACAAGTATTTTCACAGCTATTCAAAATTCACAATCACAAATTTTCAGGACTATCTGTACGGGGTTAGGAATCTGTATGGGGCTAGAAAAAATTATTTTACACTTTTTAGTCCGTTTTTAAACGTGACGTTTTTTAAAATCTTATTTTATACTTTTTAGTCCGTTTTAAAAACGTGGTATTTTTTAAAAATTTATTTTTATTTAAATAATTTTTTATAATACAATGTTTGTACAACTTTGAAAATAAAATATTTTATTTGATGCAGTAATTTTTGAAAATAAAATATTTTATTTGTTGCAGTACTGTTGCAATCTCCTATTGTGCTGACTATCTCCTATTTCGGGACGATGAAAGTAGCCAAACGATACTGCTGGTACGATTTAATTGAATGAATAAAACGTTACAAAAGTGTGTTTCAAAAAATTGATGAATACAGCTGTGTACGATGTTAATCAAGATCCCAGAGAACGTTGCGAAGACAACGATAAAATTCGCTGGTCAGTTCCACCGGGGACCGGAGGACAGGGTGAGAGTAAAGTTACGCAACCATCAAGTAGATGATCACCTGGCCAGTCAGTCATTCATGGGGCTCGAGCAGACTCGACCAGGCGTCGACTGCGCGCGTTATTTCGGTCGAGGAACACACTATTTCTGTGAGACTAGCGCCTAATCGAGTCTACGAGCCGCGAAGCCGTTCCGGAATCGGGTCGAGCGTGTTTTCGGACCCGAGAGAACACCGATGACGCATTAATCTCGGTGAGTGTGCCTGCGACGAATTCCTATGGGCTAACTTTAACCGCGATCCTTCTAAATCTTCCTTTTGTCGAAATCTCCCGGGCAGATTCGAGGTAAAAAAGATCAATTTGACCACCGTGGTCACCGACAACCTGAGAAAAGGCACGTGGCTTAAATAATTCAATAAAAAACGAAAGTTACAGAAGCGACATTCTCCGAATACACGAATTCAATCCAGTTTTTACGAGGCGGCGGACATCTGTCGCGTTCGGTGCCCGGCACGCGACGCCGTGAGAGATAGGCCTGGGATTTTGGAAATTGCGGTTTTGCGAATCCACGATCGTGCTGATAGGGGATTCAAGTGACGCGCAGTGATTCTGGACGAACACGCGATAAACCGCTCCGCGAAATTTGACTGGCGCGAGCCCGGGAGACAAAGGTATTATAATGTCATGCATAAAGTTTTCTTTTTCCGTTCGAAGTTTATGATGCGCGACGGGGAACGGGTACGGGGTATATGGGTAGGCCAGAATGGGATGGGCGCGATAAAGGCGGCACGGGGTGCCGCGATCGATAACCAATATCCATGGAAACTGGATCCCGTGGTGACAGAGCCGCTCCTTCCGTAACGGAGCGCACGCACAACTATCTCTCTCTCTCTCTTCCTCTGTCTCTTCCGTTTTCCACACACGCATGCAATATTACGCGAATCCGCCAAGATTTCGAGACACCGTCTCTCGAACCTCGTTACTTCCGGCAGCTCGTCTGCCGCGTCTCGAAATTTCTCGCGTGGCTTGCTCCTAGGAGGAAATTATTTTCCTGAGGAACAAGTTCCTTCGTTAATAATTAGTTCGTCCCGAGCCTCGTATCTCCCGCGTTCTTTAATATCAACTGGATAACCAACCGTTCGTCCGACGATAGAACTTCCCCATCTTCGAACTACCCCAGTTTTTAAAAATATGTAAGACACTAATCTCTGATTTTCAACTAGTTAACAAATTACCGAACGGTGATTACTGCATAATTTTTAAAAATACATGGCTGAACACTTTTTAATGGAACATTCAATAGCAGCAGCAATTTTCATTGTGAACCAACAAGTCACCCTCAACAACATCATCTAATAGTTTCATTTAAGATTGCAATGTGAAAGAGAACTTCTATACTCTCGTTTGGTACAGCACGATTATTAAAAATCTTATTATGTAATAGGCTTCCGGCAGGTAAAGCGTTAAACAGGAGGAATCTTCTATATGGCTGCTCTTTGGTTTTGACAATTTTTATTGTGCACGAAGATCAGAACATTCAATAGCAGCAGCAATTTTCATTGTGAACCAACAAGTCACCCTCAATAACATCATCCAATAGTTTCATTTAAAATTGCAATGTGAAAGAAAACTTCTATACACTCGTTTGGTACAGCACGATTATTAAAAATCCTATTATGTAATATTCTTCCGGCAGGTACAGTGTTAAACAGGAGGAATCTTCTATATGGCTGCTCTTTGGTTTTGACAATTTTTATTGTGCACGAAGATCAGAACATTCAATAGCAGCAGCAATTTTCATTGTGAACCAACAAGTCACCCTCAACAACATCATCTAATAGTTTCATTTAAGATTGCAATGTGAAAGAAAACTTCCATACTCTCGTTTGGTACAGCACGATTATTGAAAATCCTATTATGTAATATTCTTCCGGCAGGTACAGTGTTAAAGAGGAGGAAACTTCTATATGGCTGCTCTTTGGTTTTGACAATTTTTATTGTGCACGAAGATCAGAACATTCAATAGCAGCAGCAATTTTCATTGTGAACCAACAAGTCACCCTCAACAACATCATCTAATAGTTTCATTTAAGATTGCAATGTGAAAGAAAACTTCCATACTCTCGTTTGGTACAGCACGATTATTGAAAATCCTATTATGTAATATTCTTCCGGCAGGTACAGTGTTAAACAGGAGGAATCTTCTATATGGCTGCTCTTTGGTTTTGACAATTTTTATTGTGCACGATCATCAGAACATTCAATAGCAGCAGCAATTTTCATTGTGAACCAACAAATCACCCTCAACAACATCATCTAATAGTTTCATTTAAGATTGCAATGTGAAAGAAAACTTCCATACTCTCGTTTGGTACAGCACGATTATTGAAAATCCTATTATGTAATAGGCTTCCGGCAGGTACAGTGTTAAAGAGGAGGAATCTTCTACATGGCTACTCTTTGGTTTTGACAATTTTTATTGTGCACGAAGATCAGAACATTCAATAGTAGCAGCAATTGTCATTGTGAACCAACAAGTCACCCTCAACAACATCATCTAATAGTTTCATTTGAGATTGCAATGTGAAAGAAAACTTCTATACGCTCGTTTGGTACAGCACGATTATTGAAAATCCTATTATGTAATAGGCTTCCGGCAGGTACAGTGTTAAACAGGAGGAATCTTCTATATGGCTGCTCTTTGGTTTTGACAATTTTTATTGTGCACGATCATCAGAACATTCAATAGCAGCAGCAATTTTCATTGTGAACCAACAAATCACCCTCAACAACATCATCTAATAGTTTCATTTAAGATTGCAATGTGAAAGAAAACTTCCATACTCTCGTTTGGTACAGCACGATTATTGAAAATCCTATTATGTAATAGGCTTCCGGCAGGTACAGTGTTAAAGAGGAGGAATCTTCTACATGGCTACTCTTTGGTTTTGACAATTTTTATTGTGCACGAAGATCAGAACATTCAATAGTAGCAGCAATTGTCATTGTGAACCAACAAGTCACCCTCAACAACATCATCTAATAGTTTCATTTGAGATTGCAATGTGAAAGAAAACTTCTATACGCTCGTTTGGTACAGCACGATTATTGAAAATCCTATTATGTAATAGGCTTCCGGCAGGTACAGTGTTAAACAGGAGAAATCTTCTATATGGCTACTGTTTGGTTTTGACAATTTTTATTGTGCACGAAGATCAGAACAAATTGGAAACACCTGATTTTGGTCGGAGGATCGTGAGGGATCGAGACGAACATAACCGGAGAGGCTGATCGCGCGAGATTTCGGAAAGTTCTGCGGCTGGTGCTGGTTCAGCATCCCGGAACACCCTAACGGCATCCGGCCGAATCTAATTTCTGCATGTCGATGGGATTAGTCCCCGTAACTAACGGCATTAACGAAGTCGCGACGCCGTTCGTTACGAAAGACGACACACGTCGAACAGAGAGTACGGAGAGTTTCGAGGATCGGCCAGCAGCCGCGACAGGCTCTCCCGAAGCTCCGGTAAGCCCCGTTCTAATGCCTCGAGACGAAAACCGGCACGAAACGCGACCGAAAGTTCTCCATTCCGCGGTCCAGATGCCTCGGCGCGATACCTCCAAACTTGCTCGCCGAGTCGGACCGCCGACGTGCACTTAGGGGAGCTTTAACATTGGTCAAATGTTTAAGATACATTCTTTTAAATTATCACGTTTTTATTAGCTCGCTTTCTTGTCTGTCTGTTTGGTACAAATTTTGCAATTGATTTTGAACTAACTTCCCGATGAGCTAGAGACTTGAAATTTTAAACATAGCTCAGAACTGGATGACAATGCAATATTTTAAAAAAATTTTTTTTAAAAAAGCCTATGCGTTTAGGAGATATAAACTATTAAATTTAACCGTTACACATCCCCGCGAGACGCTCGGTGGAACGTGATCGCGTTCAGCGATCCCCACTCCGCACGACAGCGCTCCCTACTCCAGTACGCGTTCCCACTCTGATTCATCCCCACTCTACTGACGATGACATTCGAGCTCCGTGCGATGTTTACAAAGTTACTACATATTATTATACTATAATTTTTGTTTACCAAGCGAAAGAACAGATACACCGAGATTCTCCGTCGAACCTTTATCTTTGGCATTTTACCACGGCGTTTGTTTTCGATAGGACGCGGTCGCAATACCGTCTGAAATTTACTACATGTCTGTGTTATAATCTCATCAAAATGTTTAAAATCGACTGAAAAATTCAAATTTTTTATTATTTTTTAAATAAAAATAAATTTTCAAAAAATACCACGCTTTTAAAACGGACTAAAAAGTACAAAATAATTTTTCCTAGCCCCATACAGATTTTTAACCCCGTACAGATAGTCCTGAAAATTTGTGATTGTGAATTTTGAATAGTTATAAAAATACTTGTAAGATTTAAAACGAAAAACGTGGGGCGCAAGATGATACTACATACATAGTAAGGAGTGTAGAGAGTAGCTGCCGCTGTTAGGCGAATTGTTAGTGATTTAGGTGAATTACCTATTGCATGCGCCCCACGTTTTTCGTTTTAAATCTTACAAAAATTTGCATAGCTATTAAAAATTCACAATTTTCCGGACTATCTGTACGGGGTTAGGCATCCGTATGGGGCTAGGAAAAATGATTTTATACTTTTTAGTCCGTTTTAAAAGCGTGGTATTTTTTAAAAATGTATTTTTATTATATAATTATTTTAACCCTAGGTCCATTGGTCCTAACATTTGATCCGTAACTTGTGCTTTAACACCTGGTCTCGCGTTGAGCACACAGGTACCTGGTACAACAACAAACCGGTCGGGCCTGCCTTCAGGTGCGCATCGATCGTCCCGAAGTCTCGAGGAGCCGTTCCACACAGGTTGAACGGGGAAGAATCCTGTTCCATTCCAGCTCCAGGTAGATTCCACTCTCCCTGTCGGTTTTTCCTGCATCTTTAACAAGCTGGCACAGGTTCTGGAGCACGTGAACGTGTCCAGGGAATCGACGGTTTATCGACGCGCGCCCTTTTGCTCCGTCTTTTGCGTGCTGAGACCTATGTAAATATTTACGGGGACGCTTCTGTTCGGAGGTTCGTTTGCCGGCCGACCACCGTCGAGCTACCTCCGACGTGGAAAAGTCGAGTACTCTCGCCAAATCTTTCGCAAATAATTCACGAGCAGATCTGTACAGGTGTCTCCAGGTAGGAGTAGCAAAGTTGGACTGCAGAACCGAGTCTGAATGGTTCGAAGGGCTGCAACCCCAGGAGACTCCTAGCAGAGGGATGGTCTAGGGGTGTGTGCAGGTGTTGACAAGGTGGGTCTGGCTGGTGCGGTATCGAGTGACGGTGACGTAGGCACTGGCAGGGGGTCGTCGCGACGCCTGTTACGTCGCGGAAGGGTGTGTATACTGATTTAGCAGCGGCAGTCACGACACCGGAATAACGTTAGCGACTCTTCCTCGAGACCAGAGCCAGCACCACCGTCACCGTAAATACACCGTTATCTGCGACGATTTTTCTTCCGTTCTCGCGCCGCAAATCACGCGACCCTACATCCTAGCCGCTCTCTCTCTCCCTGGTACCCCGATAGAGTCATTAACTTCCCGTGCTTGGTCTTTGAACCCTGCGTCGTCGTCCGCTGGATCATCCGACTCATCGATCAGTTTCTGGGGCGAACACGACCGAACTGAGACCGGAAAAGCGCCTCTCTCGCGACATGGGTCCAAGTCGCTCGTGTAGAACCACCACGTGACCCACCATAAATCCAACTAATCTACCCGACCAAGGTTCTACGGGGCCGAGGCGGCCATTAGCTGACCTGTTTGCTCTTTCTGCTTCGTTTTCAGAATCCTGCGGTGACCCTTCGTCGGGTTATAGACCCCTCGACTAATAACCAGGCGGGACGTTGACCCTCCAACTAATTTAGGGGATCGAAATGACTACAGGGATCTGGATAATTCTTTAAAGTTAAAGTTCTGATCGCTAATTCTTCGCACCGACGGCTCAATGATCCAACGCGAGGACCCCTGGGACCCGAAAAGAGAGTTAGTCGCAAGTACGACCGCATTAAATCGTGAATCCAGAGACGATCTTGCTCGACAGAGTTGATATGGAGCCATTAGCTGGACTTTCGAATGTAGTCTAGCGGGTTTCTAGGGCACCGTGGAGCTTATCGAGCGATGAAGTTGACAAAACTGTTACATAGTCGGGCGCGAGATTGTCGTTAACTGTTCCTCCGGGTAATTTCTTCGCAACGGCCGAGCCAGAAATCAAACGACAGCCGATATTACGAAGATCCGAGGCAAAGTGGTCGACCAGTTAGTGATTCTGACACACCAGCCTCTCGGGGAACAAAGGCGCCGCGAGTTGTTGGAACAAGTTTTCTCAGAGCAGATATGACGGCGAGCCCCTTGTTTTTTTCCGCCCCCGGCTCATGAAAGATGCCGAAGTTGCTGAGAAGAAAGTTCCGCGTCTGCCTCGCGTAATTTTTAATTTAGACTCTGTTTTTCCCGCGCAAACTTTCGAAACTGATCGCCGCCGCGCAGATTTTACGACGGCAATATCCGCCCCTGCGGAAAACCGAGCGCCGTGAAACTTCTTCGCCGGTTGCCCTCGTTTAGTATATCCGCCAGATTTTTACTCGATCGACTCGCCCGAAGCTTCGGATCTGGGTTAGGTGCGGCCAATGAAAAACCAGGCAAGGCAATTAATGTTAACGCAATGAAATGTTGTGATTGAACAAGTCGCCAACTTATTTCACTGGAATTTTTTACCTTGTCGAGTTGCTCTTCACTTCGGCAGAACGAGAGAGCTGAATATAATTCGCCGGTTTTAATGCAGAAAGTTCTGCCGGCTCCAGTGAAATGGAACACCCCGTATATCTATCGAAAGTTTCTACAAAACGAAACTCTTGGCTTCCCCATTGAAACCGAGCTCGGCAGAACCGTCGTAACGAACGTTCCAAGACCAAAGAACCACTCAACAGCAAAATCTTTGTGCCGACATACCTGGTGTCCCGGAAGAACGGTCGGGAAAGCCCGCAAAATTGTCATATTACCAACGACATCGAGCTAGGTAGAACGATTCCAAGACTAAAGGAGTTCCGAAGTAGAAATATCCTGATGCACACCGGGTGTCCCCGAAGCACCGACCGGAAGGGTGGCACAGAGGGCGGAGAAAAGGGTTTGGGGCGTGAAACGTCTGGACAGTTTCCATCACCATGCGATCAAAGAGCCGTCCGGTAGTGGGAGGAGCCGTGGAGAGAGACGGTCGTTTACCTGTCGGCGACGGAATAATGAAAATAGTCGGTGGGGCGCGATCGTGCGGTCGGAAACGAGCAATTGGTCACGGTCGTTAGTGAACCGTTAGCGTCACGGCGTGTGTCTCTCTGTACTCTCTCTCTCTCTTTCACTTACTCTACATGTCCTCCCTCTCTCTCTGATTCTCTCCGTTGCGCTAGCGAGTCGGGCGCAATTTGCGAATTAATTTCCCTGAACTCCTCTCGTCGGCAGACGCGCGCGCGCCAGCGAACGGATTCTATTTTCCCGGGCCGGATTATGAGCGTGCTGGCGGCGATTCCACGGCAGACCCGACACCGACCCGACTGACGGTAAGCAGCCGGGTAAAACCGCTCCTTAATAACCGGCTGCGCCGTCGCCATTCATTGTCTCTCGTGCGGCAGGATGCGCGACTAAGGCCCTCCACACACGGGTCGATTGAAATCGCGTCGTGCAGTTTGTACGTCTTGATCGTAGTACGATTCATGCAACAGACGCGATTGCCGTCCACACACGGGTTGATTGTAATCGCGTCGTACAGTTTGTACGTCTTGATCGTCGTACGATTCATGCAACAGACGCGATTGCCGTCCACCAGAGTTGGGCAAAATGTAATTTCAATTACAATTACAATTACTTACCAATTACTGTAATTTGGAATTGCAAAAATACAATTACAATTACATGTAATTGTAATTGTAATTGCAATTACTTGACGAATCAGTGTAATTGTAATTGTGGTCCGCAATTACTTGGCGAATCAGTGTAATTGTAATTGTGGTCCGCAATTACAATTACTGGTTGAGCCAAAGTAATTGCAATTACAATTACAATTACATGTAATTGTAATTCCCAAGTAATTCAATTCCCAAGCAATTGTAATTGTTAGCTCAATTCCTTTCCAAACAGACGACGGACGACGGTCGCGCGTGAACACTCATACACCGGTCTAGCGGTGTGTGAGAGTGCCCTAGCGGTGTGTGTGTGTTCACGCGCGACCGTCGTCCGTCGTCTGTTTGGAAAGGAATTGCAGCTAACAATTACAATTACTTGGGAATTGAAGAAATACAATTACAATTACATGTAATTGTAATTGCAATTACTTTGGCTCAGCCAGTAATTGTAATTGCGGACCACAATTACAATTACAGTGATTCGTCAAGTAATTGCAATTACAATTACAATTACATGTAATTGTAATTGAAGATGTAATTAATTACTCATGTAATTAATTCCTGCCCAACTCTGCCGTCCACACACAGGTCGATTGTAATCGCATCGTGAAGTTCGTACGTCTTGATCGTCATATACGATTCATGCGACGGACGCGATTGGCATTTGCACACGGGTCGATTGTAGTCAATTTGTGTTTTTCAAACATCAAGAATCGCGTATTCACGTTTTCACTTTCAAAAAATTTTATAAAAAGAAATTAAACGGACTTCGTAAAACGCACTAAAAAATATGAAATAATTATAAGTATAAATACTTATGTGAATACACACGAACTTAAATACAATAAAATCTTTTCGGAGGCGGCGCAAAATTGAAAATTTTAATTTTAATTTTTTTAAATATTTTATTCATTATTTAATTCAACAACATAATATTATTAAATTCCAAGTAAAATCACGACACATCGGCCGGAAATATTAAATACTCCAAAATTGTTTTTGTATGTATTTCACTCTCTCAAATCACATTTCTGAGGTAAAAAAATTGCTTAATTCAATGTAGTAACACTAATTAGAGCTTAATATACCCCCACGGTAAAACCTGCAAGTCTAGCTTTCCTTCTAGCAGCAAAAACGCCGAAGCAGTTTGGTTTTTATTGTTTTTGACAATGATTTCCCACAACAAAAAATCTGAAAAAAATCGAGGACACTGCTTTTGATGGTAGCTTATTGGGGCACTAAACAGTAACATGTAACCGATTTCAAGTCTCTAGCTCATCAGGAAGTTAGTTTAAAATCAATTGCAAAATTTGCCACCGAACAAACAAACAAACAAGAAAGCGAGCTAATAAAAACGTGGTAAAATAGCATGTTTCCATATTTTTGAGAAATCTTCATTTTTCCGACGTTTTGAGTGTTTTTTTATTTTTCACAACCTTTTTTTGCAACCAAAAAATCTGAAAAAATTCTATAAAATGCGTCTTAAGACCCGACACGTGCCACGTTTTTTTCAGAATTTTAGAAAACATCCGAGAGCAGAAAATGAGCGGAAAAGCGCGAAATCTAATTTACCCTATAACTACCCTCACGGGCAAGCTAGAGGGCCGTTTGCAAAATTTGTTTTCAAGGGACCAATCGAGAGACATACCCTACAAAAAAAATGCAAGTTTCGTCCTAATTGGTCCGCATACATGAAATAATTCATTATTCGTAAATAAAATCGTAAGGAATAAAAAATGCAAAATTTTTTTCACGAGACCACCCCGGGGACATACTCTAAAAGAGGCAAAAGGTTTCGTTCCGATTTCGTTTCCATCTCGGCGTAATCAGTGATTTCTTACCTCCATGAGTCGCGCGAATGGTACGATCCACGCGCATTTCCAACTTCGCTTCCGATCGCACGCGATTAGAATCGCGGCGATTTCAGTCGACCACGAATCGACCCGTGTGTGGCTCTCGATTCATTTGCATTGGAAGTCACGTGGAGGGAGGAATCGCATGCGGCTGGAATCGCGTCGACCGAATCGCCGATCGACCCGTGTGTGGACAGCCTAAGAACCGCAGGCCACGCTCGCACGCTCGCGAACTCTTCGCCAGGAATTTGCGAGCTCTTTGCGAGCCTGTTGCGCGGTCCACGCCCATGCCGAATCATCCCCGAACCCGTTTTCTCCGCTTCCGAGAACGATTGCTGCAAAATTCGAACCGGGGAACGCCGAGAGCGAACCGTGTGTGTCTTCGAAACGCAATTCTACTACAAGATAATGAACATATTAACGGAGTCTTCCAGTCTGGAACCCTGAAGAGATCGAGCTCCCTAAGCAACCGGATAATTCGTTTAGGCGTCCGACGGCCTTTCAATTTCGATTTTAAGAGCCTGTTTGTTCCGATCCGCTGGTTGTTCGAACACCTAGTTGTCTACACGACGAGACGAATGCGAATGAATGAACGGCCGAACGAACGATCGAGCGTGACCGATCGCTCGCGCCGGGACAAAGGCTCAGCTTCCGGTTCCGGCAGCCATTAAGCCCGTTATCGCGCTCAGCCGGCTTGATCCACTGAAATTTGTCCGTGATTCCGAGTCGTCCTATCTGCTGATCCCCGAAGAAAGCTTTCACCCGGATTTTCTTCCCGCCAAGCCCCATCTATCATTGATGGGGGGTGTATATACAACACTCGTGTTTTTCTTCGACCGACACCATAATCACTCGAATTTTCCGAACATGTCCATGTCTCCTGTGCAGGAAAAAACTTCCAAAAAGTCCGCAAATGGTATCGAGAAAATGATTCGCGAGGATTAAATGTTATCGTGGGCGATCTTCGAGAGCCACCGAGCGATTAATTAGGCAGTTCACCGGCTTCGGGGAACGATCGCAAGGGATTGACTCTATCACAGCGGATTCGAGTCCCGGTGTATCGATCCCGAGGAGCAGTTAGCGCGTCGTCGAGGCTCAGACTCCCCGGCATGCATAAATTATATTAAAAGCGTTGTGCCCTATCTGCGCGCGCGAGAGACCAGGGACGCCGCTCGCGGTCTGATTACGAAACTTTTCAAGTAAATTAATCGCCTCGGGACGTGTTTGTTGCCGTGTTTCGCGAACTGGGTCACGGAACCGGCGTGGACCCCTCTCGCTCGACTGCGACAAGATCGAAACCGGTGTCGACACGAACCAAACTGCCGAGAGCCGAATCAAGGTCGATCGAGCGCGCGACGATTCTTTCGAATCGTCGAGCCCTTAAAAACCTGGCTAGTTATCACACCTCGATTTCAACCGTAGCTTCAGGACTGCATAGTGTATTTCCGGTCGATTTTTCGAGGGACACGGCAGATTATGCGACCTAGCCGCTCGGAGCTCTCGGATCCGATTAAACCTAATTAGAACGAATGTTCCGAATAAATTGCGCGTCCCGTCGGGTTGCGTCGAGTTCGAGGGGCGGGGTCGCGGGATTCACGGTTCAATTAAGAGTGGTGCGCGCAATTTAATCACGACCACCGGCCTAAGGAACGCTTAACGTCTGCTAACAACGCACGGACTCTGTGTATCGTTGCTGGCGCTCGTCGGCGTAATTATGATCGCGACAATGCTTTTCCCGTGTTTCCCTCTCTTTCGAAGCGACAGCCTTTGTGCCGACCCGACCCGACCCGGTCGCTTTTCGTTGTCTCGTTAATTAAGGAAAAGCTGAAAAAACATCGGTTTCTCTATTTTTGAGGTCTGCACGTCGACCGCCAACCAAATGAGTTGCTCGGTAATTGCGGCCGACAACCGCAAAACGAAAATCTACCCAAGGAACCTCCTAATTTTCCAGACTCTTTCAGTCTAGCAGCCATTCGACCCGTTCTCCATTCAACCGAGGGCTCTTGGACCCTCTGACCCTTTGAGGGGATTCTACAGTGGCAATTTTGACATTGGTCCAGCATGAATTCTGGGTAGCCTCCGATGAACTTCGTTGGATTCTATCACTGGTAGACTCTACTGAACTTTCTTTGAGATCTTTGATCCATTCTCATGGATCTGCTGACTTACACTCTAGTCTTTTCTTCACAGATCTATTAGACTCGATCGAACCCTGACCAAGTTCTCGCACTACCTCCTTTTACACGAAACAACTTAGCCGTTTTTCAGAGGCTTATAACTCGACACTGGAGGCAGATGGAGAGATGTAATTTCGTACACTTGTTAAATGCTATCATGTCTCAATATTGACAAAACATTAATCTTATAACATTAGTAGGTTCCGAGATATAGGAACTCAAAAATCGATAAAATTTTTAACTGAATTTTTGACTGACAGATCATCAAAACCTTTTGGGTAGTTTCCATTAACCTACAAGCTTGAAATTTGGTACATAGGCCCACCATAACAAACACTCAAAGGAATAATTATCAAAGTTTGAAATTTTACACTTTAAAGGGGCTGTATTGAAAAAAAGAACATTACGAAATAGGTACGTGGGATAGAACATAGCAGCATAACATACATAAGTATACGTTTTATTAGCTTCGAAGTCGTAACAAATACTGATGAAAAAAACAATCGCTCTAACATAAACAAAAGAAACTGCACCGAGCATCGTCTATAGCAGCGGGGGGCAAACGGATCCGAGCGTCGCCGGCAGAGTGTTAATCTTCGATACATTGAACTTGGATTTTGTCTTGCAGATTAGAAGAGGATTTTCTTTCTTTGATACCTACTTGATAATTGATGAAATTTCAACAAAAATTGATGAAATCGCAACAAAACCATCCTGTAAACAGGAGCCAAGTTCCTATAGCCGTAAAAAGTTGTGAGATCAAACAAAATACGGCCAAGTTCGTTAGCTTAGAAATACCTCTTGCAATACTGAAAAAAGCGTTTGTAAAAATGCGTTTAAAAGAACGCTATTTAATTTTTAAAGAGTTACATGGAGGGCTAAATTATTCAAACTTGGCCTCTGCCTAACACCTTTTATGGCCATTGGTTTAAAAGGTAAGGGATCCGAGCGTCGCCGGCAGAGTGTTAATCTTCGATACATTGAACTTGGATTTTGTCTTGCAGATTAGAAGAGGATTTTCTTTCTTTGATACCTACTCGATAATTGATGAAATTTCAACAAAAATTGATGAAATCCCAACAAAACCATCCTGTAAACAGGAGCAAAGTTCCTATGGCCGTAAAAAGTTGTGAGATCAAACAAAATACGGCCAAGTTCGTTAGCTTAGAAATACCTCTTGCAATATTGCAAAAAGAGTTTGTAAAAATTCGTTTAAAAGAACGCTATTTAATTTTTAAAGAGTTACATGGAGGGCTAAATTATTCAAACTTGGCCTCTGCCTAACACCTTTTATGGCCATTGGTTTAAAAGGTAAGGGATCCGAGCGTCGCCGGCAGAGTGTTAATCTTCGATACATTGAACTTGGATTTTGTCTTGCAGATTAGAAGAGGATTTTTTTTCTTTGATACCTACTTGATAATTGATGAAATTTCAACAAAAATTGATGAAATCCCAACAAAACCATCCTGTAAACAGGAGCCAAGTTCCTATGGCCGTAAAAAGTTGTGAGATCAAACAAAATACGGCCAAGTTCGTTAGCTTAGAAATACCTCTTGCAATACCGAAAAAAGCGTTTGTAAAAATTCGTTTAAAAGAACGCTATTTAATTTTTAAAGAGTTACATGGAGGGCTAAATTATTCAAACTTGGCCTCTGCCTAACACCTTTTATGGCCATTGGTTTAAAAGGTAAGGGATCCGAGCGTCGCCGGCAGAGTGTTAATCTTCGATACATTGAACTTGGATTTTGTCTTGTAGATTAGAAGAGGATTTTCTTTCTTTGATACCTACTTGATAATTGATGAAATTTCAACAAAATTTGATGAAATCCCAACAAAAACATTCTGTAAACAGGAGCCAAGTTCCTATGGCCGTAAAAAGTTGTGAGATCAAACAAAATACGGCCAAGTTCGTTAGCTTAGAAATACCTCTTGCAATACCGAAAAAAGCGTTTGTAAAAATTCGTTTAAAAGAACGCTATTTAATTTTTAAAGAGTTACATGGAGGGCTAAATTATTCAAACTTGGCCTCTGCCTAACACCTTTTATGGCCATTGGTTTAAAAGGTAAGGGATCCGAGCGTCGCCGGCAGAGCGTTAATCTTCGATACATTGAACTTGGATTTTGTCTTGTAGATTAGAAGAGGATTTTCTTTCTTTGATACCTACTTGATAATTGATGAAATTTCAACAAAAATTGATGAAATCGCAACAAAACCATCCTGTAAACAGGAGCCAAGTTCCTATAGCCGTAAAAAGTTGTGAGATCAAACAAAATACGGCCAAGTTCGTTAGCTTAGAAATACCTCTTGCAATACTGAAAAAAGCGTTTGTAAAAATGCGTTTAAAAGAACGCTATTTAATTTTTAAAGAGTTACATGGAGGGCTAAATTATTCAAACTTGGCCTCTGCCTAACACCTTTTATGGCCATTGGTTTAAAAGGTAAGGGATCCGAGCGTCGCCGGCAGAGTGTTAATCTTCGATACATTGAACTTGGATTTTGTCTTGCAGATTAGAAGAGGATTTTCTTTCTTTGATACCTACTCGATAATTGATGAAATTTCAACAAAAATTGATGAAATCCCAACAAAACCATCCTGTAAACAGGAGCAAAGTTCCTATGGCCGTAAAAAGTTGTGAGATCAAACAAAATACGGCCAAGTTCGTTAGCTTAGAAATACCTCTTGCAATATTGCAAAAAGAGTTTGTAAAAATTCGTTTAAAAGAACGCTATTTAATTTTTAAAGAGTTACATGGAGGGCTAAATTATTCAAACTTGGCCTCTGCCTAACACCTTTTATGGCCATTGGTTTAAAAGGTAAGGGATCCGAGCGTCGCCGGCAGAGTGTTAATCTTCGATACATTGAACTTGGATTTTGTCTTGCAGATTAGAAGAGGATTTTCTTTCTTTGATACCTACTTGATAATTGATGAAATTTCAACAAAAATTGATGAAATCCCAACAAAACCATCCTGTAAACAGGAGCCAAGTTCCTATGGCCGTAAAAAGTTGTGAGATCAAACAAAATACGGCCAAGTTCGTTAGCTTAGAAATACCTCTTGCAATACCGAAAAAAGCGTTTGTAAAAATTCGTTTAAAAGAACGCTATTTAATTTTTAAAGAGTTACATGGAGGGCTAAATTATTCAAACTTGGCCTCTGCCTAACACCTTTTATGGCCATTGGTTTAAAAGGTAAGGGATCCGAGCGTCGCCGGCAGAGTGTTAATCTTCGATACATTGAACTTGGATTTTGTCTTGCAGATTAGAAGAGGATTTCTTTTCTTTGATATCTAATTGATAATTGATGAAATTTCAACAAAAATTGATGAAATCCCAAGAAGAGGATTTTCTTTCTTTGATACCTACTTGATAATTGATGAAATTTCAACAAAAATTGATGAAATCCCAACAAAAACATCCTGTGAACAGGAGCCAAGTTCCTATGGCCGTAAAAAGTTGTGAGATCAAACAAAATACGGCCAAGTTCGTTAGCTTAGAAATACCTCTTGCAATACCGAAAAAAGCGTTTGTAAAAATTCGTTTAAAAGAACGCTATTTAATTTTTAAAGAGTTACATGGAGGGCTAAATTATTCAAATTTGGCCTCTGCCTAACACCTTTTATGGCCATTGGTTTAAAAAGTAAGGGATCCGAGCGTCGCCGGCAGAGTGTGAATCTTCGATACATTGAACTTGGATTTTGTCTTGTAGATTAGAAGAGGATTTTCTTTCTTTGATAACTACTTGATAATTGATGAAATTTCAACAAAAATTGATGAAATCCCAACAAAAACATCCTGTATATAGGAGCCAAGTTCCTATGGCCATAAAAAGTTGTGAGATCAAACAAAATACGGCCAAGTTCGTTAGCTTAGAAATACCTCTTGCAATACCGAAAAAAGCGTTTGTAAAAATTCGTTTAAAAGAACGCTATTTAATTTTTAAAGAGTTACATGGAGGGCTAAATTATTCAAACTTGGCCTCTGCCTAACACCTTTTATGGCCATTGGTTTAAAAGGTAAGGGATCCGAGCGTCGCCGGCAGAGCGTTAATCTTCGATACATTGAACTTGGATTTTGTCTTGTAGATTAGAAGAGGATTTTCTTTCTTTGATACCTACTTGATAATTGATGAAATTTCAACAAAATTTGATGAAATCCCAACAAAAACATTCTGTAAACAGGAGCCAAGTTCCTATGGCCGTAAAAAGTTGTGAGATCAAACAAAATACGGCCAAGTTCGTTAGCTTAGAAATACCTCTTGCAATACCGAAAAAAGCGTTTGTAAAAATTCGTTTAAAAGAACGCTATTTAATTTTTAAAGAGTTACATGGAGGGCTAAATTATTCAAATTTGGCCTCTGCCTAACACCTTTTATGGCAATTGGTTTAAAAGGTAAGGGCCAAGTTTGAATAATTTAGCCCTGTATGTAACTCTTTAAAAATTAACCCTGTGCATTCGGTTGTCCCCTCTGAGGCTCCACTAAAAATTGCTGTACCATTATTCAAAATATTGTTTACATTATTAAATGTATCGGTGTCTAATCAATTACTAAACATTTAGGTATTGTATGAAGTGTTATACCAATTTCATATCCATCAAATTTCAAAAATCATAAGGAATGGAAATATTCTAGATCGATAGAAATGTTTAATTTTCCAGTTAAAATAGCTCCGAGCGCAAAGGGTTAAATAGCGTTCTTTTAAACGAATTTTTACAAACGCTTTTTTCAGTATTGCAAGAGGTATTTCTAAACTAACGAACTTGGCCGTATTTTGTTTGATCTCACAACTTTTTACAGCCATAGGAACTTGGCTTCTGTTTACAGGATGTTTGTGATGGGATCTATTAGACTCGATCGAACCCCGATCCTTTATACTCCTACTGGACTCCTCGATCTTTGAATACTGCGATCCATCGCGCTGACTGGACTCGCCCGGACCGGGATCGATTATATCCCATTGTCCGGGACTCCTGGAATTGGGTTTCTCCCAGCGAGAGAGCGCGTATACGTCGAATCGATGCTTCCTCCGGGATTTACGATCGGTTTCGAGCGTCGAAACGTCCGGGAGAACTAGCAGTTAGGATCAATGGAAAGAATGGATCGTCGGACGGAACGGCACGGTCACGGAACGGGTACAGAAGAGAGGGAGAGGGAGAAGAGAAGCTTGGAAGAGCAGAGTTCGGTCGGCCGAAGAAGGGCTTTTCCCTCGAACGAACCCAATTAGCGGCTCCTTTCGCCTGTCCCTTTTCAAGTTTCCGCCAGCTAATTTCACCCGTTGCGCCGCGCTGCGCCGCTGGCCCCCTTTTTTACGACGTATTTACCCGGAAAATAATGAGTAAGGGGTCTCGTTATTTCTTTCCGAGCTGCTCGTTTCTTCGACCGAGGGACAGAGAGAAACGGAACGGCGCGGCGCTCTCGACCGGATCCGGACTCCGATAACTCACCAGGAACTCTCCGGATCGCCACGATGGACCTCTACCTACATTCAATTAACCCTTTGACTGCGTACGAGCTCTCTCGGTGCGTGGAGCCACTCGTTTAACCGTAAACAAATAATTCGGAGACCGTACGCAATTACTAAGTCCATCTGTCTCTCGTCTACGAACCCCGTACTCTCTCTCCCAATCCCGTATTTTCTCTTTAATGTACAGGGTGAGTCACCTAACGTTATCACCTCAAGTATCTTTGTTGGTTTCAAAGATACATTAAATGTCTTGAAAACACAGTTGAATGGTAAAAAATATATTAAACAAACTTTTTAAAAACCACGCTTTTATTAAAATGTACTAGAGGAGAAAATAATTTCTTTCCTGGTTCTCCATAAAATACCGAATTCAGTTAAATGATTGATTTTTCCCCAAAATTTTAAACAATTAGTCCAAAATTTCTTGTGTTACTAAATTGGTGTCGGTGTAGATAGAAAAATTTAATACAAATTTAAATAAAATCATATCAATATAGTTTAGCGCTCCACGCTTTTATTTTTATAGTCACTAATGTCATGATTTTATTTAAATTTGTATTCAATTTTTCTCTCTATTCCGACACTAATTTTTATAGCAGAAGAAATGTTGAACTAATTCCTTAAAATTTTGGGGAAAAATGTTATTAATCTGCATTCGGTATTTTATGGAGAACCAGGAAAAAAGTTAATATTCTCCTTTTTAGTGCATTTTAATATTAGCGTGGTTTTCAAAAAGTTTTTTTCATATATTTTATTTTCTACTTTTATTGTCATCGGAAGCAAGTGTGTATACAAAATTTCAGCAAGATTGGACTATGGGAATTGGTTTAAAATTCGATTACAAGATTTGACTCATACAACAACGACAGCACGGCAAGTTAATATAAGCGCGGTAAAATGGGGCTCATGCGATACAAAAAAATTTTTGTTTTTATGTAATTTATTTTAGAGATATCAAGGTCCCTTCCATTTTCTTAAATGGAACCACACTTTCTTAAATATCTACAATGATAGTCCCTTTCATTACGAATTCAGTGACTATGTACAAGTACTCAAGGTCATTCAAGGTCACGGACAGAAGAAACTAAAATATAGAAGCAGAATACGTTTATCACCAGTGAGACTTGTAATAAACAAGTATGTTTCCAAACGCGATTCCGCTATGTCTTACTCAATGATTGAAAGGTGTGAAACGATGTGGAAATGCATTGCAGGCCCGATTGCTTTACGAGAAAAGGTACCCTGAGCGAAACACTCCTTCTAGGCTGACTTGTACTGATATCTACAAGTTATTTAGAAATACTGAAAGTGTAGATGTGAGAAAGCGTAAACGAAAGAATCCCACGACTAATGGAGACAATAAAATTAATATTATAGCAGCTGTAGCTGTCAATCCACATGTGGATACGAGGGAAATTGCCCGAGAAGCAACCATGAGTCAAAGTAGCGTAATACGAGTTCTCGCCCGACATAAATTTCATCCGTTTCACCAGGTTTTTTCCTGTCCGTGACCTTGAATGACCTTGAGTAATTATAGCCACAGAATTCAGAATGAAAGGGACTATCATTGTGGACGTTTAAAGAAGGGTGGTTCCATTTGAAACAAAAATGAAGGTGACCTTGATATCTCTAAAAAAATGACATAGAAACAACAATTTATTTCGTGCCGTATGTGCCCCATTATACCATTCAACTTTGTCCTCGAGAAATTCACGTATGTTTGAGGACAACAAAGATATTTGAGGTGATAACGCAAGGTGACTGACCCTGTACAATTCGTTTAATGAAAATAGTGTAACTCAATATTTATCATAAATCCATTCTTTTTCATTACATTAAAGAATTGTTATATCGATCGCAAATGATTTTTAAATTCATAAGAGATTTTTGTTCTCGGCGCCTAGGTTCGATCAGTTATTTACACACTTAAACTAATATATGTAATACTTATGTGGACTACGTCTTAGCTATCTAAAACTATGTGTGTTTCTTATTGGAGGAACTGAAGGTGGTGTTTCGTCCTAGACCCGCTTTTTCATTACAGATGCAAAAAAATTTTATTTTGCATGAATTATGTTGTGTGCATACATTATCGTGATTTGCTTAATTACTATCCATTCTGCGTGAAAATCGGCTGGTATATCATGCGTATCATAGTGGTTGCTGCACCACTGATCGATTATCGCGTTCAGTTTCCGCGAAAGGGTTAAACACGGACTCTGCCTGATCCAGTCGGGCCGTTTCCATTCCAGGAGAGTCTCTTATGCAGATTCGCAGCGTAGTTCCAGCTCGACGAGTCGGATTAAGGTCCGCGCCCCTAGCCGAATCTAATCCAGCTCTTCTTCGAACTTGTTCGCCGCTTCGGGGCGAACCTAATCAGACTAGAGGATCGAGGAGATCCAGAGAGAGAGCCGGATTAGCGGACGAAGAGAGACCGTTTCCAGGCCTGGTATGTACACGTTAACCCGCAACAGCAACGTGGCCTGGCGTGGCGCGTGATATTTCACGATCGCGCGACCGCGTTTCGCTATGTTTTGCTGTTTCGTACGCCCCACTCGTTCGCGCGATCGTGCCTAACGTGAAGGTGGGAGTGGGACCGTGAGAAACGGGCCCCGACAATCGCTGACCGAGCGAGAGGAGGCGAAAACACGACCGATACCCTGTGCACAAGGTTGACGCTGCTACGCGGGTCGACGACCTAGCCCGATCGCTTTCGATCCTGATCGATCGCGATCCGAGCGCAGTCCGAGACCGGAATCGTACAGGACGGTTCAACGAAGGTGTTCGAAATCTCTGGAACCATTCAAAACGCTGCGTTCGAAGCTATCTCGGTCCGGAAAAAATTTATAAATAACACTTCTTCGATCCAATATAAGTTTTTAATGAAATAATATTGGAAATATGGGTTAAATAAACTGAACTATGTTTAGAATCAACAAACTATCATTTATTTGATATGCAAGGAAGGACGTCGTGACACGTTGAAGAACAGAATGAAAGTGAAACATGAAACAAAAATAAACTATGAAGTGATGTTCAATTACATAAAACAAATTCATTTGTTTTATTGATTATATAATTTCAAATACACCAACACGCCCCCTCAAAAATGAATTGGTTATATTTTTAACTCTATTTAACTTTTAACATTTAAAACAATAAACAACTGTCCTTCCTTGTTTTTCCCTGGGAAATACATATAGTCCAACATTTGTTGCGTGGATTAGGAAAACCCAGTAAAAACCTAATCAGACCATTACAATTTCTTAAACTTATAAAAATATAACCAATTCATTTTTGAGGGGGCGTGTTGGTGTATTTGAAATTATATAATCAATAAAACAAAAATGAATTTGTTTTATGTAATTGAACATCACTTCATAGTTTATTTTTTTATAACACTTGGTAACGAATAGAACTGAATAATGTAAATTGTATATATAATTCAATAATAACAAATCTAATCAGAGTACTTTCTCAAATACTTTCTCACTATTATTTTACAATAGCAAAAAACGTTCAAAATTTGTTCAAAAAAACAAATTCATTTTTGTTTTATTGATTATATAATTTCAAATACACCAACAGAAATATACAGGGTGTGCCAGCTAACTTGACCACCTTGAATATCTTTCTTGTTTTTAAAGATACGTCAAATGTCTGAAGGACAAAGTTGAATGATAAAATGGGGCTCATACGATACCAAAAAGATTTTTGTTTTTATGTAATTTTTTTTAGAGATATGAAGGTCACCTTAATTTTTTTTGATGGAATGAGGTATTTTTTAATACATCAATCGATGCAGCTGGACATCCGTTATAAAAAAAGTACTATGTATGTCGAAAAGTTCGTAGTTCAGGAGGTATTTCAATTTAAATAATTCTAAAACACCCTTATAGTACTTTTTTATAATGAATGTCTGACGTATTAAAAAATACCTCATTCCATTTAAATAAATGTTGTTGACCTTCATATGTCCTTTACGCGTCCACCTGTAAAAAAAATAAATACACTACATAATGTATCCCTTCAGACCATGCAATTTCTGTATACAAAACTTTTTCGTGCAACGCATACATTGGATGTTATTATAGGTGTGCAAGTTGCGTGGACCACCCTGTATATAATATAATATTTAATATATAAATTTATTAAAGTGACAATCGACAACGACTGCGATGACCGGATAACAGAGAGTTCAGTTAACCAGATAGGTTAACTAGCAGAGCTAAGGAATAAAACTGTATCGCTTCGTACCAAGTTCCGAAATAAAAGAGAGGGAACACGTTGGACCGTGAAGGGTTAACGTGTTCGAAACGGCGCTACAGTCTCGCCAAAGCGTCCGTTTTCGCAGGAATCCTGGCAGAGTCGGCGGCGGCTGTCGTCGATATTTGGCAAGAACAAGCCGGTAATTTGCAACGCGAGAAAAGCCCGGGGTGTGTCTCTCTCTGTCTAGCGAGGTGGCGGGAGCAGCGGGGTTCACGATCCACGATTCACGGTTCACTGGCCCCGCCCCCTCGAGCGCTCCCGCCCCGCCCCGTGGCGTCCCCCTTTTCGCCCGTATTAAAATGCGCCAGCATGATTCTAATAGAAGGCATTACCGGCCCGGGGCTGGGATGCAAACACGTTGTAATGTATTCATATTGGCCCGGCGTGCTCCACGGACCTCAAAGCGAGGGCTCTTCCTCGGCTGTGATATTTGAATTTTAATGCGAGCCCTCTCCTCCGCAACCCCGTTATATCTCCGCCCACTCCTCTCTCTCTCTCCTCTACCACCCCTTCTTCGCCCTCGTTGCCCTCCCGGTCGAGGAGGATACTCTCGTGAAACCATCGCATTTTCCGCCAACAATCGCCGGATTTCCCCGATCTCCCACGCAAAACCTCGTAAAAACCGAGTCCAAGAACTGGATCCCGAAGGAGGAGACGCTGATCCTGTCCGTCTACAACCCCAACACCAGGAACAGTTATCAGCAACCCTCGTTATCGACCCCAGCTCTACCGAAGAATCGTTTTCTCACGTCTCGTCGAGTCTGACTCTCCTTCGATCGCTCGCACAAGGTCTACAGGACCCCTATCGGATCGCAGCCACTGGGAACTCTTAATCAGAGTCATCCATAAACTCTCCGCTACCTGACATTCCGTCGTTATTCATCGCATTTCATTTTATTCCACTTTTCTCCACCCGAAGCGCCGTAATCTTCGTGTTTTGGACCACCTCGCTGCAGCGACCTCTTCCGGATTTTTTTGTAGAAGGTACGAGAGAAATTTTCAAATGCGATTTTCGGCGTTGCATTGGACAAGGTTCGACCTACATTTTAGAATTTTTGGGGCTGCTGGAACTGCGGATAGATTTTCAGTACGATAAAGGATCTGTGCATTTTTGGTTTAATTTTTCTAGCTTTGTTTCGACCGTAGATTGGTCGTATAATGGAATCGCAGGAATTAGACACGAACGTGCTAGAAACGTACGAAATAATCGGGTGGATGGTGTCGGGTAATTGGAAAGGTTCGCGAAATAAAGGATTCCGCGTTTCCACGAGCGATCTCTTGCTCGAACGGCGCTCGGCTAATGGCACTCGGGAAAAAGATAAGCCGGGTCCTCTCGTCCTTTTCACTGCTCCTTCACATCTCGTCCCCGTTTTGTCTCCGCCTCTATTTCTCTTTCTCGTATTTTTGTTCCTCCGGCTGCCTGGTATCGCGATTCCGTATTATCAAATGAGCGCGCGGCAGGGTTAACGAGCGCCCCGCTGACGCGCGCGTTTCGTGCGTAATTAATATAATGAACGGCCCGCTTTAACGTTAAAGTAACGCGTTACGGGGAATAATGGACGAGCCGAGCCGGGGCGGGCGAGGCACTGTCAAAAACTCTAAAGGGCGTTCTAACCACCAAGCTTTCAACGAGAAAGAGAGAGTGAGCTGGACACTCTTTGCTGCGCCTTCCATCTCGCATTTTTCTTATGTTAACGCGAGAGAATCAAGTTATTAAACGCTAAAAAAATATTAGAACACAGGTAGAACCTCGCGTAATACAACCCTGAAAACCGCATTTGACAATCTCTTTCGTACCAAAGTAGGAGAAAATTCCAGACGAAGTCTCCGAGATGAGAAAACATGAAGATTAGACATTGAGAGGCCCAACAAGGTAATCGAATATTATCTCGCTCTCGGAAATATTTTCTCGGGAAAACGCGACGTCTTAATCGTCTTATACGGAGAATCTCTGCCTCGCTTTGCGGATAACTCACCAGCAGACACGCCGGCTAATGGGGAATCGGTTTTTAGACGCAGCACCGAATGCGACGCACGGACGATATCCCGTTTCCGCGCGAAAACTCGAGACCGAAAGAAGACACGACGTCCGCCGCCTCGAGGAGGACAACTCGAGAACGCGAGAGGCGAGAGACCGACTCGAGTTTCCACGAGGCGTACCGCGCCGTTTCGCGTTCGCGGTTTCAGGAAAATCGAATATAATATACCGCGGTAGGTAGAAACTGTCTGGAGTCAAAGACTCGGCACGGTCCAGTAAAATGTGGACGAGCGAAAGTAGATGAGAAAGAGATTTTCACATGCGATTTCAGGGCTAGGGTAAACTGTACTATTACTGACACTGCAGAAGTTATTGGCATTTTTTATTTGAATGGCAAATATTAAGAATTCATGGTATAGAAAATCATTTTATATTGGGATAATATTATCGGCGCTACGGTTCGATCAAATTCTACACTAAATATAGCAATTTTGCAGTAAACTTCCAACGTTTCGATTCAGATTTGAATCTGGTGCGTCATAAGACCACGTTTGCTATAGAAATGTTTTCTATTAGTGGAATGTATCTTTTCATTTCTTTTCCACTAATAGAAAACATTTCTATAGCAAACGTGGTCTTATGACGCACCAGATTCAAATCTGAATCGAAACGTTGGAAGTTTACTGCAAAATTGCTATATTTAGTGTAGAATTTGATCGAACCGTAGCGCCGATAATATTATCCCAATGTTATGCATGTACGATCGAGAACAAATTATCATTTATCATTTTATATTGCTTCTTATTTATATTTCAAAGCAACGTTTTCATAACAGAGTTCCACATACGACTGTTAACAACGCTAGTACATCCAGTAAGATCGACGGATGACCACAGTGCAGTGAAAATAGCGTTTTATTAAAATTTTCGTTACGAGTAAGTAGGGTAAAGTGCCCAAATATTAACCACTTTTTGTTGGTGTCATGTTTTTATTAGTTTTGAATGCTCTTTTTCGTAAAAAAAATCACTAGTTGTAGATGCATTTCCTCCCTATAAAATTCTGGGGTCAAGTTCGTTCTAAAATTAATAGAGCTTGGGAAAAATATTTTTTTGTGGTGTGTCATTTGCAGGTTCCAGCGAAAGGGGTTCTGAATATGGTACACCTTGAGTCCCTAATATGACACCTAGTGCCATATTCGGCAACCACATCAAGAATGTCAATAGGTATTAGGGTTCCCATATAAGGGGACCTTGGTAGTGCCATATTGGGAACTCCACGTGTTCTGATAATACTAGCTACTGACAAAGAGAAAATGAATTTCAGCGCAAACCAACAGTTGGCAAACATTAATATAAATAAACTGAAACTACAGATATGTTCAAACATTTCAAAATCACTTACTTTCCTCGAAAAAGATACAATCGAAAATCTAACCACAATAATATTCAACACGTGGAGACACAACTGGCGGAGGATCGATATTAAAATCTATAGAATGGTGGCGATTGCACTGCAGACTGTTGAGTAAACATGGTAAACTATTGTTTGAGGATTATTCACTACAATGTGACTTTACAAGATATAAGGTAGTGCCATAATAGGCGACTATACCATATTTGGGCACTTTACTCTATAATTTATCTATTTATAACTTAATTTAGGAATGTACTACAGATATAATAAGTGCGTATATATTTAATTATAAAACAAATAGCCTGGTTAACGTTTACTTTTTACTGTGCCAATTACTGTACTATTTGTCTCACAATTGTTATTCACTCAACATATTTTACAATAAAAGATTTATGACTCCTAAAACTGTTTGATTTTGCTGAAAAATCTCTATTAGCTTATAATATAATAGCAAGTTAAGCTCATTTAAACATTTCAAAAAAAGATAAAAAGATCTTTACTACGATTTCGGCTTAGGGTGCCGATCATTGTACAGTTTACCCTGCATTAGACAAGGTTCGACCTTTACTCTAGTACAGGGGTCGGCAACCTTTTGAGTAGAAAGAGTCAAAAATTACAATTTACGAAATTTCAAAGTTTTTAAAGAGCCACAAAATATTTCCTTGCCAACAATAAATAGTACTCGCATAAATAAAGTTATTTGATTAAAAAAACTAATCTATTTATTCATAAGAAAAAACATCCAAAGAGCCGCAGGTTGCCGCCCCTGCTCTAGTACAGTGTTTCTTAAACGTATATAGTTTGGGGCCCCCTCTTGAACATTTTTTTGCGGAGCCCATCCCAACCCTAGGCAATTTATGTAGTTCTTGAGATTTAATTTGAAACATGAAAATGTGAAAACAAGAAACATTTTTTTAGCAAAAACATTAAAATTAAAATATATAAAATAATATTAAAATATTAGAAATGTTCATGTCAAAATTGTTTCGCGGACACTCGGGGGTCCGCGGACCACAGTTTAAGAACCACTGTTCTGGTATTTTTTTAGCCTCGTCAAACTGCGGTTAGATTCACAGTACGCCGGAAGTCTCGCGTATAAGGGGAGCCTTTCGGACGTTGTCGCGGGAAAACCGATTTCACCGGTGGATCACCGAGAGATTTTCCTTTTTCCTAGGTTGGCGAGAAGGTTGACGGTTTTCCCTCGGCTTGGAGGGACGAGCCTCGAGGTCGGAGGAAAGAGGAAGGATCTCCTAATAAGCGGTTACACGCTTGAGGAGAGGAACGCGATGAAAGAAGCCCGAACGAGAGCCTCGGGAGAGCCATATACGGCGCGCGGTGTAGGTCGTTGGCTTCGTCAAACCGTCCAGAACGTACGCGTTACACGCTCAAACGGCCTCGGACACGCCGAGAACGATCCCGGCCGAAAGAATTCGGATCGTTAACGAACGATTACCGGCCGTGTCCTTCGCAAACCGCGGAGAAAGGAAAACGATTTATCCGGGGAAACGAAGGGCACAGGCAACAACAATCTCGCCCGATCGACACGGGCACTCTCGAACGAGGGACACAACTTGGCCAACGTTGCGTCCGGTTATTTTTAGACGGGTGAATTCTCTGCAGCTCGCACAAGTTCAACAATTGTTAGTTACTGAAGTAAGAGACAAACAATTTAATAATGCAGCAACTGCGTTGTTGAAATATATTATAGTGATTTGTAGTGGTACCTCGGAGGGGGTCAGTCGAGTGCAAAGCCGCTGACGAGCCTAATTACGATCGGCATCGGATCCACAATAAAATTTCTCGGTTGAATGGCGCGGATCCGAGCGAGACGAGAGACGGCGCGGCGGGCTCGGCCAGATTTTAATTAAATTTCACCGGGGCGGGAGACGATAAATATTCAACGACGTAAGGAATTCCTTTCGGGGTCTTGAGCGGCCTGGAAACGCGCGCCTGGCCTCGATAGAACGCGCAATTTCCCACGCGGTTTCGAGACAACGCCTCAAAAGCGGTCGTCGTCGTCGCCGGGACGAGAAGTCGCTTTCACGGCGACCGATTCCGACTCCGATATCCACAAGACTCGGGAGAGTAGTGACCTAAGCGTTTCTGGTTGGCGCGATGGAATCGTCAGCGATATTTCGGAACGGCCGTGTTCGGGATCGAAGCTCACGTTCCTTTCCCCGAAAATTATTTCCCGAAATCGCGAGGTCAATGGCGCGCGAGAGAGAGAGGCAGAGCAGAAGCCGCTGCGGCGATTTATACACGGTCGTAAACCGTCGCGCGGCTCCCGGGTTCTTTTATTTCGAAAAACCGGCTCCCCCAGCACACTGTTTCGAAGCCGGGCCCGAGATTGCCTCGAGGTGTCCCCTGTAATCGGCACCGGGACACCGAGGAAACCAGGAATCGGATAAGAATCCGCGAGACCGTTCCCGAACGCCTCCGCAAGAATAAATCTGCGGAACGCTCGCTGACCGCGGCGCCAGTTTATTTCCCGGATTACGGCTATTCGTCGCGGCTTCCTAACAACCAGGAATTCCCGCCGAGACCGCCGCAAAAATCCCGGTCGCGCCTAGATCGACAATAGATCCGATACAATATGCAACGACTAAAGGGGAACGATCAATCTTCACTCCGCGGTGGACTTGGTAGCAAAGAAATCTCTCTGGTGTTCTCAGAGACGTTTCAGTTAGCGGAATTTTCCTAGTTGTACCATCATTTATTTCTACGGTAAATAATAAATATTCTAAAGCCAGACTATTATCTCTTATCTACTTATCATATCCACTACTATCATCTCTTTTCTAAGCCATACTATGAACTCTTATCTTGCAACAATGAGTAAATTGTTTAGTATTTGCGACTTGGAAGACGGAGAAGCCAAATGTAGAAACTTCCTTGTTCCTCGAATAGTTCCGGGAAGTTGGAAACCACGTATGTATTCATATTTTATATCATACAGACTCTCTCGGGCTTGTACAATGTTTTCTACATTTCTGTGGCGCATCAACAATTTCTTGGAACAGCTTATTGTTTACGAGCGGAACGCCAATTTACGTGATCATAATTGGCTTAATGTTGGCTTACTGTCTGATTGGTGGTTTTTAACAGGGCCGGCCCGATGCTCGCCCACTTACATGGTTAACTAAGTTTTCAGCTAGTCATCTAATTAGCTGGGCATCGGGACGGGTTGCGCAACAAAACGGCAGATGAGCGCACGTAGCCTCCCGCTCTCTCAATAGGTGTTGTTCATGCGATTGTTTAATGCGCCCACCTCCGGGCTATCTTGTTTCCTATCTTGCCCATTCGAACCGGATGAAACGGTGTGTCAAGTAATTCTCGATCTCGTTCATTTTTCACGATCACCGTCCGAAAACCGAATTACGGGCGGAGCCGCGCGCGTTTGATTGAAATAAAATATGTATAGGAGACACTCGATCGCTAAATGGTAAGTACTTGGCAGTCGACGATCGCGTAAACAACAACGGTATCGGCCATCGAGTTTGTTCCCGGCGAATTGTGATTGACAATTATTGAAAGTACATTCGCGATCGAATCGACATCGGTTCCTGCCGCCGCGCCGCGCCGGTTTGATGGCGATTATTAATGTGTGATCGGATTACACGCGTTTGCTGTGCCGTGTTTGTCTCTCGGTTGTGTCTCGAGGACCCCGAGCGTTTTTTCCATCGGCGGTTATTAGGCAATTAGGCGGACGTTGCGGGAACGGGCCGACCGTGAATAGATAATTACACGCACACAGAGGCGGTTCATTAAATTGGATTACCGCACGACGTATACGCTTTCAGAGAGACGGGACGTGCGCGGACTGCGTTCTTATCTTGCTTCCTTAATCGCTGTTGCCTTCTGCCAACCATTCTTCATAGTGATATCGACCGATTTCCTTAGCATAATCGTTAACGAAAATCGCCCTTTGTGTCCTGGCACGGTTTAATCCCAAACTACTCATCATTCAGATCAATTTTTCCTAGAACATAGCCCAATAAGTTTGTTGAGCAGAGTAAAGTCTCCGAAACGAGTCCTCTGAAAAATTCTGAAAAATTGTCTCGAAACCGTATGGAACGACGGATGGACCTCTTAAACATTCCTCGGTCTCGAGTGGATGCCGAAGGTCGATTAAACCCTGTCGTCCTTGCCGAAGTGGATCGTGATTCGAAGCAGCGGCCGGTTGCGACCAGGAAACTCGGTTGTTTTTCCCGGCTAGCTTGAAAATTCGATTTCCCAGCGACGATTACTTTCTCTCCCCTCTCTCTCTGTCTCTCTGTTTCTCTCTGTCCGGAGAGGTTGACCAGGCTCCAGACAGTCGTCGACGGGGGAGTCTGGTTATCGGCGGACCGTAAAATAAATTCTCCCGGTGGCTGACGCGCGACAGATAACCGAGGGCGCGTTGCACTCGCGGTTTCGCCGACCAGTCTACGAGAAAAATGGTTCTTCCTATCCGTCGCCGATACTCTCCCCCATCACCATTTCTCTCTTTCTATTCTTCTTTTATTTGTGCTTCTATCTCTCTCTCTTCCCGCGGATATCGTCGAGATATCGCATAGCAACGAAAGCTGATAGCTCCTCCCCGGTCGAGAATCGATAGGCGACGACGTAATGCAATGCGTTCGGTATCGCGGGCCTCTTGCAGCCTGACCGATTAGGCCACCGGGGAATCTTCTCCGAAGAACGCGTGCCTAATCGCCAGGAAGGACCGCGACGAGCAGAATTCTAGGATATAATCTGGTTACAGTAAAGTCGCGTTTACTCTTCAATAGCCTGTGTTTTACACGGACAGTGATCGCATACCGACATTATTTCTTTTATGACTGCGTCTAACGCGCCGAGAGTTCAAAAGAAAGCCGAACGTATAGAAGGACAGCATGACAGTGGAGTGGGTAGGCACTGGACAGTGATCGCGGACAGTAAACGCGACTCTGTATGTATGTATTGATCGTGCATTATTTTGCGGAAAACGCAGAGTCGGACAAAGAAAGAGAAGGGGCAGAGAGCCGTGGAACGAGGTCAGAAAAATGGCCCCGCCAAAGACGATCACGATCTCGATCTCGATCCCCGGACGAGATCCTTTCTCTCTCGTCTGGCGACCAGTCCCTCCGGTTCTCTTTCTCTTCGACACAGACGAGGAATCCGGTTTCTAAACCGCGCGCGCGAGATACAAAGCCACGTGGGGCCTTCTCGTCCGTTCCAAAACAAATGGCATCGGCAGCTACGGTCACGAAACGAAGGAGACTCCAGACAAACTTACCACCTCTTTTCCTCTGGAACTTTCCGCTGGCCGTCAACGACTGGACCGAACTATTGCGCAACTCTCTCTCTCTCTCGCTCTCTCTCCTCTCGACAAGTTCGAGTCTCTCGGACCCTGCTTCATGCCATGGGACACCTTAGAACCAGGGGACAGGTGTTTGCGAGACCGAGACCACAATGGATCCGAGAGTAACCGTACCCTTTTGTTGAATGCAGCGAGAGAAATTCGACGGGGGCCGGAGCCGGGAAGAAAGGACCTAGACGAAGTTTCAGGATGTGTACAGAGGACGCAGGGGAATTGTAGAGCCCACAGGAAGACTGTAGAGGTCATGGAAAAATTCTGGAGTCCTCAGAAGAATTCTGGAGTCCTCAGAAGAATTCTGGAGTCCTCAGAAGAATTCTGGAGTCCTCAGAAGAATTCTGGAGTCCTCAGAAGAATTCTGGAGTCCTCAGAAGAATTCTGGAGTCCTCAGAAGAATTCTGGAGTCCTCAGAAGAATTCTGGAGTCCTCAGAAGGATTCTGGAGTCCTCAGAAGGATTCTGGAGTCCTCAGAAGGATTCTGGAGTCCTCAGAAGGATTCTGGAGTCCTCAGAAGGATTCTGGAGTCCTCAGAAGGATTCTGGAGTCCTCAGAAGGATTCTGGAGTCCTCAGAAGGATTCTGGAGTCCTCAGAAGGATTCTGGAGTCCTCAGAAGGATTCTGGAGTCCTCAGAAGGATTCTGGAGTCCTCAGAAGGATTCTGGAGTCCTCAGAAGGATTCTGGAGTCCTCAGAAGGATTCTGGAGTCCTCAGAAGGATTCTGGAGTCCTCAGAAGGATTCTGGAGTCCTCAGAAGAATTCTGGAGTCCTCAGAAGAATTCTGGAGTCCTCAGAAGAATTCTGGAGTCCTCAGAAGAATTCTGGAGTCCTCAGAAGAATTCTAGAGTCCACAGAAGGGTTGTAGAGTCCACAGAAAAATTCTAGAGTCCACAAAAGAATTGTTGAGTCCACAAAAGAATTGTTGAGTCCACAGAAAAATTCTAGAGTCTATAGAAAGAAAAATAGTAGGGTCGACAGAAAGAATTGTAGGGCCTCTATAAAAATTCGAAGGTCTTCCAAAAAATGTTAGCGCCTATAGAAAAATTCTAGAATCCACAGAAAGAATTGCGAGACCATAGAAAAATTCTAGGATAGCCCAAAGAAATATGGCAATGCCTGCAGAGGAGTCGTGGAGTCCAGGAACCCATTTAACAGGCCCGAACAGATGCCCGAAAAATCGAAACGGCCCGGCGTGTGGGTGGGAAATCATCAACAAAAGAGCCTGGGACAAAAGGACTTCTGGGGCCGTTACCTGCCGAAGAGTCGGGTCCGTCTCGGCACATTCCTGTTCGAACGGAAACCGAATTTTTTCATCTAAACTCTAAACGGATCAGCGATTCCGCGCGCGGCGACGGCAGGCAGTGTTTAATAGCCAGCTTCCGGGCTTGGTCTCCTTCGTGACACGTTCCACGACGCAGTTTTGTAAACAAGGTAATTAAGGGGGGGATACCGTGGCACGCGATGGTCGTCTTAATTACACGCGGTAACGGTTCGGCAATCTAGCCCCGTTGCGTTGGTCGGAAAGAAAAACGGACGAGAATGAAGAAAGAAAGAAAGAAAGGAAAGGGGGAAAATGAACGGACGAGAGGAATACGCTGCGCGCCGTCCCTTTGATCTCGTCGCGCTAATAACTTGTCAGAAAAGTTAATTAATACAGAGTCCAAGAGGGGCGAGAGCGAGCGAGCAAGCAAAGATGATTGACTTCGTTACGCGTTTCCTCTGTTGGACCGGAGATGAACTTCCTGGGGCCCTTTTGTCACCGATTCGACGACCCAACTTCTTTAGAACCGGTTTCCGCCGGCCATTCTTATCAACGCTTGCTATACTAGCTAGCTGGGGGTTGACCAATGCTGACTACATGCTCCACACCAGTCTATTAGATCCAAGTTGAGTTCAGCACCCTTCTATCTCTCTTCAATTAAAATTCTATTGTATTCTGCTCCGCAGAAAAATAGTAGAGCCTTTGGAAAAATTCTAGAGGCCACAGAAAAATATTAGGATCCACTCTATCCCCTTTCATAATTTTCTTTCTTGGAAGAAGTTATTCAGGACAAAGAAATCCAATCATTTCAGTAGCTGAGATAATTATATGGCAACTATGGCTAATTAATAGACCACAGATCCGTATGCAAATATTAATACCTACACTATTATGCTCGGAGTTAAGTAGAAAGCTGGTTAAAATTCATTGAATTGTTACCGACGTCCACAATTAGCGAAACGAGTATGAAAGCATAAAATCCACGGACTAACTATCAGGATCGAGTCTGCTGGATTCAAATGATCCCCGGCTTCTCGATTATTCACGGTTATTTGTATTCGCGTTGGAAGTACCTACACCGTGGAACGTTGATTGTCTTAACGAAAACTAGGATCCGCGCTCTAGCATTACTACTCTCGAAACGCGATAGGAATTCCGAATCGCGTAAACGGGCAACCGTTGCAATCAACGTTTCCAAGTTCCAAGGCGATGTAAGCTGAGCAGGGCATCGAGTGGCTGTCGACGCTGGGCTTAAAATGCGGCGCTAGCCGAGCTAGACTTTAAAAACGAGGCATTTGTAATATTTCATTATTATACTTTGACAAACAGATTTTAAGAGAAAATTGAAAGGCTTGGAAAATTGATTTACGTGGAATTTTTTTATCTAACTTGTAAAAAATGATTATGAATAGTCAGAAATAAAAATAATTTTGCTCAGCCAGAGTCGCTCGTTAAACCACCGTGCACTGCCAACGAGCCTGACAAAGGACGTCCCGTCGGGTCGGCGCAGATACTAAGAAACGTACCAGGGAGCATCTGTTCCTGGCTTGGCCGGGCCTACCTCGGAAAGAAAACAAACAAACAACCAGTGAACGAGGACAGATTGAGGACCCACGTTGCCTCAAAATGCAGTCCTGGCTGGGCAAAAATAAAAACATCGGACACCGTATTTACACCGAATAATCTCCCGGCTACTGTCAATCTATTATCAATTTGCATATAAATAAACCGTCAGCCTCGTACAATCGCTGCCACGCGAAATACGTCTGCACAGTCTTTTAACATTAAACGATCATCTAATATATTTTCAATTCACAATTATCAATTATCCAAAAAATAAAATGGCTAAAAACTTATTTTGATAAAATAACGTGTTGGAAAGTTTTTCAGCTGCGCTATACGGGGCTCTACTGTATTCCCAAGCCAGAAGCAAACAATGCGAAGGTATTGTGAAGATCTGCACCAATTTCCGAAGAACAAAGCTAATTTTTCTCAGGCAAAATCGCAGAGTACAGTGTGTACGGTCACGACGCGTTTTCCACGAGGGGCGTCCCCTCTGAAATTTGAAATTCAAGGTTCACTGTACTCACCGAGAGGGACTCAGGCGTGGTTGTGGTCCTGGTGCAGCTTCTCCAGGCGTGTCATCCTCGGCTGGTGTCGTCGAGTATCCTATCAGGGTTGAACACACACAAACAGGTCGTCGGTGGCGTCGAGTAGTCACTGTATGAGAAGGGAGAGCACACGTCCGATTAGAGTCTGTCGCGGGTTGCACGCGGCGAGAGAGACGCGGCCGGAACCTAACCTTGCAAACAAACCGGTACGGCGTCGAAGAAGTTCGGCAGCAGCAAGGAGCGCTGCCTCGAGAGGCGGACAGGGGAGCACTGGCGCACCACTGCACGGAAACGACCCTGAGAACGACGAGTACAATCCTGTCGAGGACGACGCACGATCCTGAGAACCGTCGACAGGTTAACTGCACTCGGACACCGAACCCGGGGACGCTTCGAATCCTTCTTCGAAGCAGACGAAGATAAAGGACACCGTAGACACACGAGCCTTCGCGACACAATATCCGCAATCCGCGGAAGGACTGTCGTACCGGCCGCGTTCACCCGCGCATCGCCTGGCGCCGAAGTGGGGGAACGCCATGGAACAGAGAGAGGCATCTCAGGGAAACGCATGCGCAAGACAGAGACGCGAGATAGGCGCCGCTGCCGGGAACCTGTGGTGGGGGAAACGAGAGGGATGGTTCGCGCAGGGCCGTGACTACGCGCAACGCTCTCGGCCCCCTCAGGGGCGCATCTCTACACATTTTTATAATTATTCGATTTGACCAGTTAACTGCTTTCGACGTGTATGCAGTATGCACGTCAATCCAAATCTCTATTGCGATGCAATAATAGTAACCTTTTCAAGAATGAATTGTTAATTTTTTATCAAATAAAAATGTCATCCGCGTTTTTCGTAAAAGTTATAACACAACCATTTGCCCTGCGTTCGACGTGTGTACTCGTCATTGATTAATTTTAATCCCATACTTAAGAGGTTAACCCTGCTGTCCTCCTCACTTACACTGCACTTTCGTATCCCTTTGTGTCATAGTGACCAGATGGGAAAGTGTGACACTTTGTAAACATTATCGGATATACGGGGTCATCCGTTTTTAAACGGACAAACGTAAACCAGCTATGAAGAACCCCAAATGGAACAAGTTTACCCCTGCCACTTTTTTTTCTTTTTTTTTTTGATTACGCATAAATCCAAGTTTTTCGAAGTTTTTTCATTCAGTCTCCACGACGTGCCCTATGCCAAAAAAACAAAGATCCGAAGGTCATACAAAAATATTTTGTTAACAAAAAAGATGCCCCTATTTATTTTAAACCAAACAAAGGAAAAATCATCAAGATTCATCACTGGAGTCCCGAGATATTCAAGTTTATGTGAACTAAAAAAATTATGGTTTTTTGCAATTTTCTAGAAATCAAGGCCGAAACAAAAAAAGTGGCAGGGGTAAAACTTGTTCCATTTGGGGTTCTTTATAGCTGGTTTACGTTTGTCCGTTTAAAAACGGATGACCCTGTATATGTATATGTATAATGATGAACCATAATATTTAAAAGCATATACAGTATGTGATAACGTAAACTTCATTTCGGGTCGTATAGACCCGAGGAAGACAGCAGGGTTAAATAATTAAACCTCTTAATCCTTCGATTGCAAACGTTTTTACGGTACCCTCATGAACCGTAAAGGTCTCTTTAAAAATTCATATACATAAGTACATAATACCTCCGAACATTCTAAACTGAAATAATTGAAGTACTCTGCAAAAAAGTAGTCTAAGCAAAAAGCGTAAACGAATCGGTAAACCGGTGAAAGCCGACTAAGAAATCGATTTTATTAGATTGTAAATCGGCAGTTTTGCAACCTTGTACCGCGTGTTCTAATTGTAAGTAATACGAGAAAGTGCGGACAACAGTTTCTTGTACAATTGCTAACGGTGAACAATTTTCGAAATCGTTCGACCTGTTAAAACTCGCGGAAATCTATTCGATCATTTTCATTGTTTAAACTTTGTCTAGCGCGATTGAAAGCGTCCCTAATAATCGTATGGCGTTATTGTTCTTTCCGAAATGATTTAACTACGAAAATCACCGGTACCTACCATATACATATCTTCTATTTCCATGTGTTTCGAGAGCTGTCTCCAGCTGTCTCTTGACGTAGATTTGCAAGACGGCAATAACAGGAAGTGACTACGTCAATAGCTGTCAATATTCATTCGGATTACACCGTCAATTGAGCTGTACAGTTACTGACGGAAGGATCCGAGTACCGGAAGCAGGTAACAGATCCAGGTCGATTATCTGTTCTCATTTTAAAATAACAGTATGGCAACACAGATTTTGAACGTATAACAAACACTAAACAGATATTGGAAAAAATGACAACATCGTTACGTCTTTTTGCTAGAAAGTGCAAATAAATGAAAAGTATAAATGGAACAGAGAAATCTGTGAAATAACGTCGGGGATATAAAGTACATAAGTACATAAACGAAATTCTGTAAGCAAATTCCCTGATTTCTTTGTCGGATAAACAAGCATGAAAGTGCGGCAGACGTTCTCGAACTGTTTTCACCGACTGTACGTGTTCGGTGACAATCGCTTCGCACCTATCCTACGTCCATCAAAATCGATTCTGCTTTCACTGTCATTTGTCTAATGTGACAGGAGAATAATGTCGTTAGCGACTATTACCAAGAGAGGAAATGTTCTCGGGAAACTACGCGTTTGTCGTTTGAGGTTATCTATTGACTAAATACTGTTATGGTCCTGCGGTTTATAGATTAAATTTGTACGACGTGCCGTAATAGTCTCTCGTGTGATTGATTGAAGGGTTTCGCGGTGGCATCGAGATCGGACTAATGATTAATTCATTTATGAGATAATATTCGGACAGACGACGATGTTTCTTCTTCGGAATACGTTAGCGTCTGTTGTTCACGGTCAGGTTATGGTTCTGGAAAGGGAACGGCGCGGCAGAAAGTGGAGGGGGAACGACCACCGAGTCGAACGGACCGGTCGAGTCTGCGCAGTTCGAATCTAACAACAAGCAAACCGTAATACATAAATACGAACTCTTCGCGCGTTTATTTTACAGTCAAACAACGCCACGTTATTATATACGTAATAAAGGATTTGTTAGTTCAGTAAGTAACTGAAACAATCATAAAGCTCAGACATTATATGTAGACGTTAAGGAGATCAATTTGGGGCAGTAGGAAACGTTGCAGTGCCCGCAGAAAAATCGTATAGGGTAAGGCTAGGAAATCGAAATCTGTAGAAATCGCACAAAATCTGAAGGCCATGCGGAACGAAATAAATGTGCAACGAAACGAAGGTGTTGGTAAAGCAAGTTTCTCCTCGTACAGGTTGCAATTATTTACGGACTGTCCGTGAAATCCCCTACTCGCGTCGTTTGTTTACATTAAGACCATAATTGAGTCGAGTGCCAAACGTTGCGTGTTGGACCGTTGAAGGACGTTGGGTCAAGCGGAATGCGCGCGCGGGCCAAGTTGTCGATGCAGTTTGTAAGTTTCAATTTGGCCATTTTTAATTAGTCGGTTATTTCAATGGGCTGTCTCCTACGTTTTGTTTTATGAATATTTATTCTATCGAATTTTTCAACATTGTTTTTTCTGTACACGGCGGAAATTGCATTTACATGGTTCCAGTCGGAATATTATTTTCTAGAAACAACGAGGAATATCTATACAAATCTACAAAATTGTTAACAAAATATATCGTCTCTTATTTGCCATATCGATTAATTCCAGAGAGTAAAAACTACGGAATGTTTATGGAACAATGTTTTTTTTTACTCTGTGGTATCAAGTCTAATCAATAGACTGCGGATTCTCATGCGAAATGAAAATGAGCATCGATCAGGTTCTCCGCCGGTGAACCATGAACAGCTCGATACGTATTAATCATTTTGACCTGTGAACGGCTGAAATATCAGCTGCCACCGTCCAGCGTCTACTCGCCAATTATTTCTAAATTATCTTACTATCACATGTTCTAGAACAGCCGTGCGAGTATTTTAATCGAACCGTGTATAAATAACGAAGGAACTCGATATGCAAATGAACGGGACGATGAGGGCGAGAGAGGGGCAGGGGGGGAGGATGGAGATACAGTCTCTATAAATATTTTTCGCCCCCGAAAAAACGGCGGTGTTTCAAACCGTTGAAAAATAAAACATTCGTCCGAATGAATATTAAACGTCCGAACCGGACGGAACCGGGGAAAAAATATTCCCCCGTAAAATAAATAGCCCGTTTACAACGGAAGTCACGCGGGCAAATAAAATTCTCGACACAGTAAACACGGGCGTCGAGCGGCGGCGGCGGCTTTTATTTTCTGCGCCTTGATTGTTCTTTTTTCCGGTATTTTTCCTGTTATTTTTACGTATGTGTTTTCAGCGACTCAATTATGAGACCTCCAAGGGAAAGTGGATCGAGCGAGCGGGTTCGAGAACGCATCGCGAGATTTTCCGTGTAATTGGCGTCGACGGGGCTCGATGGCGGGTCGTTCGACACGCTTTCTAAGCGATCCGAGGCAAATCGCGATGTTTCCTCCAATTTCGAATCGCCTGGCGCTCTACAGAACTCTGGCACACGAGGATTGCGTTTTATACCTCTTCAAACACCATAATAACAACGCGGGCTTCGATCGGGCGTGGCGGACTCCACGGAAAGGCTACAGTAAATTTCGTGAACGATCCTGGATGCAACATGTGGCTCAAGATCAACGTTTATCGCTCTATGATGGATTCGGAACAAATGCGAAGCTGATCTACTGGACCGCGAATATCCATGCATTTTTATAAATGTTATTATCCCCGGTCGGCCAATGTACCTTTCCAGCGAAATTTGCCATTATAATGAGACCGGTAACGAAGGGGTGCATCGAGCGCACCGGTTGATAATAATTTATTTGCATACAAAAATTCGCGGTCCGGTTGTCAATGTAACATAAATCTACGAGTGGAGCGTGCAGTTTCGCTGTGAAAACATCGCCGAATGTTCAAGGTGTCGCACGAGTTGTCCACCTTAACATTTCATAAAAATACTTTGCGCATAGTTCGAAGAGGTGAAGGGAAGGAAGGGATTGTCGCAGCTTGAATTTATCCGACGGGAAAGAAAAGTAATATTTCCGTGTGATTTACATGCCGAGCGCCAGTCAGCTCGTTAATAATTCAATTTTCAATCTGGTCTTAATGCTCGCTCGATTCCCTCTCCCTCTCTATCTCTCTATTTCCGGCGTTTCTTATTCCTATCCATTCCCGGTACCCGGAAAGGCGAAAACAATTGTAGCCGGCCTCGGGAACACCATTTTTCGAAACGATAACATCCCGGCGCAGCTGTATGTGCCCGCGCAAGCACCGGGGTATCGCCTTTAAAAATTCCGCCGTTTAATCCGCTCCTGGATCCCTGTGTTTTTCGAAACCAATGCCGCGTGCAAAAATTTCGTACACGTTGTTTTACTAGCCAGCGACCTCGCAGTTTCAGCGCAGAACACCACCGAGCAAGAAAGGCGCTGGGAGGATGAAGGCATTAGATGTAACAACATCCTGTTAATAGTCTCGCAGAGATGGAAATTATTTTGGAGCTCCGGGTTTTTATCCCGAAAGCGGAGAAACATGGAAAATCTCGCTAATTTACCGAGCCACAAAAATAATTTTTCTCTTCACTTTCTTGCACTACGCAAACATTCGCTAGCTGATTCTTTTAAATATTTCACGGTGTGTGTATCGGCGTAATCGAGCCGCGCGTCGTTCTCTGTTATTTATTTATGGCTAAACAGGACCGTTCCCGGCCGAGATTTTCAGCTCGTGATGAAAAACGGTGTATCGGACTATCTCGCCGGATCGATCTCCTGCCGTGAAATTAATTCTGCTGTATCTCTCTCTCTCTCCCTCGCGCACACACGCTCTGTTTCCCTCTCTCTCGCGGTAATTGTTAACGAAAACGCAGCGTTCCAATTGTTCGATCGGCGCGCGTAAATTACTCTTTGTACCGTCTCCTTTTCTTGCTTTCGCCGCGGGTGATCGCGCACGGCTCCGACCACCGGAGAAAGAGAGCGGAACTGTGTGTAAATGGACAAGTGAATGGACAACCGTGGGATTTGGTGTGACTGTGCTTTATGTCGTCGCGATTCGACGGGTCGGTAAAAACGTAACAATTATTCTGTACAGCGTGCGAGTCCGACACCGCTTGTCTAGGACTCTGTATATTACAGGCGAAGGACACCCTGCATAGCGGGACGAAGATCGTCGAGAATCGGAAATCATCCGGGAACGTGTTCGGTGCACCTGCAGAACTATCCTCCAATTTGTTGTGCAAATTTGTGCATAATCTTCAGATTTATAATTGGACTGGGGATCTTTATGCAGATCCGCAAATCTGTTTATAACATATCCAAAAATCATCGGGAGACAGGTGGCTGTTCGGCAGGTTCACCGAACGTTCAACCGAGGATCCCAGCGCCGTGAAACTGAGCCGCAAGCCGGCCAGTCGAATTTGCTGCGAATCGCTTCGGGTTCGCAAAAAAATATAAAATGTAACAGTGTTCGCGACAATCTTGCGGCTCAGAAGCACTGGACGCGAGTTAGTGCTCGTGGCTCGACCACGTGCTCGTCGAGGAGCGCGTTTTTTCGCACGTTCGAGGTGAGAACGACACCGACGAGCGACAGTCTTGCGAAAATCGCGATCTGATGGGCTGGTCTGGATGATTCAGACGGTAGTTGCGGTGGCCAAGTTGCGATCGAAGCCCTGTGTGTCGTCGACGGCTCATTTTCCGAGCTCTTCAACTACGTACTATCGTTGGATGTTCCGCGGGCTTCGAAAGCGGCCGCCTTCGCTGTTCCACCCATTAATCGCTTAATCTCCCGTGGTTTCTCGAAGGAAACGTCGATCGAGCTGCACCTCGGCCGCTTCTGCTCGCCACGAACCTGAAACACAACCGGAGAACCAGATATAGTACGCTAATGCTCCGTCCATTACCTTCCTGCGCCACGGAGGATTAAATTCATTCCTGATCTCTTTGTTAAATGAACGTAGGATGTACTAGAGCCTTGCCAAAGCACGGTACTGCTTCTTCGCTTGTCTGCCCGTTTAATTCCTCAAGGCACGTGCTACGTTCGTTGCTAATCTCTTTGTTAAACGTAAGATGTGCTAGATTTCAAGGAAATACGGTACTGCTTCGCTACTTGTCCATTTAATTTGTTCTTTACGACACGTGCTACGTTCGGTCCTGACCACTTTGTTAAATGAACGTACGGTATATACTGGATCATTGCTAAAGCACGGTACTGTTTCCTCAAAATAGTAGTACTGGATTCTTCCGACAGTACTTTACATTTGAATCATCAACGCGACCGAGTACCGAGGCAGTACCGTGGTTCCCGTATCGAAGCGATTCCGTGATTAATGTAGCAGGAGATTCGATAATTATAGGAGCACTTCCGCGATTCGTCGCGTCGCGTATAGATATGTAACAATTACCGAAGCGTTGCCGGAGTCCTTTCAGCTGATTATCCAGGACGCAACGGGGTGTAATGCGATTCCCGGATAATTGTTTGCGATAAATGGGTCGTGCCTTTTAACAGGATCGATATAACAGGGAGCTGCAACGAGCCGCGCGTCGGAGTTTATTGTTAGGTTCGAAGGTCTGCGGCCTGGATAGCCACGCACGCGAAATGCTCGAATTCCGTTAATTGGAACAGCGAATTTTCCCCCGATCCGTTTTCCATTTTTCATTCGACGAGAATCCATGCTGCGGGGGGAATTTATGATATCCAGGCTTGATCCTCGTGAGTATAGGGGGTTGCTCACCGATCGTCGTCGACGGTTTAAACCCACGGACCACCGTAAAACCGGTTTCGCGCCGAACTTTCTTCCCAGACGAGCGATTTATCGGCGACCTTTACGGCCCCGGCCGCCCTTACAAGATAATCCCGCGTCACGCGAAAAGCCTTGATGCACGACGTTTACATGGCGCCCGTTTGCTTTAGAGCCTCGTTTAAAGTCGAACGGGGACGCCCGTTAACGGGGAACGTCGTCGTCCCGCGAAATTGCAGCCCGGTTCCAATTTGTGCCGCGCACGCTCCTACCTGCCGCGTTGTACTCGCGACGATCCTGATTTTTATGGGGTCGGAGCAGACGGCGCGATGGGGAACCCGATTTTGCATACACCCGTAGCCTACGTGCGCGACCAACCACCACGAACCGGCCATAAATCAACTCGAACCTGCTAGGAACTAGCCGATAAACGACGCAAGACTCACCGAATCTCCGTCGACTTCACTGTGAACCGACTTAGGTCGAATGCGAAAAAAATCTTTGTCTTATCTTCTTGTTCTAGGACGTTATGAACGTGCATAGCGAGCCGGTTTGGCGTCCACTTACCCGGGGCCGGTTACTTGTGGGAGTTGACGGTGTTGAGCGCCACAGCCTCGGGCAAGCTCTCTTCATCCGGCTCCTCCTTGTTGCCGAACGTGAGCTTGTAGATGAAGGAAGACAACAAGGCGCCGCCGATCGGCCCGAACCAGTACACCCAATGGTGGGACCAATAATTGTTCCAGAGGGCCGGGGCGAACGACCTAGCTGGGTTCATGCTGCAGCCGGTGTACGGCCCGAAAGCCAACGCCAACCCGCTCACGGTCAGGCCGAACCTGATCGGCACCGAGTCCGTGTTTTGCATGTTCCTCGAGTCCCAGACGGCGCACGCCACCAGCATCAGTATACCGGTCGCGATTCCTTCCAACAAAAGACCCTGGATCACCGACACATCCCCGTGCAAAAGGTTCACGCAGAATATGTTCGAGTCATCGGGCCCGACGCTTGTTAGATGATTCGCCGGACTCACCATCTGCAACCATAATTTGTAATAATGTATTTTATATTGCGCACGAAGATCCACTGTCTCATACTAATACTCGTCTATTTCCAGGTGAACTGATTTATCGATCTACGTGCTTGCAAATGGATCAGAGTGCTGCATATAGGAATATTAACGCAATGACTGCGCTAAATCAGACGAGAGCTTAACAGTGTTTGGATCGGATAGTTTAACGCAGCGTGTGAGTTAAGAATGGTTAATTTCCGAGTCATCTGGTGTATCAGTCGAGCGAGAAGACGATCTAGCACTTGTCTTTTTGTGTTTGCGAAGGGATCAGCGTTGCATAAGCTCTCCTTGAGTGACGACAACGAACGCGCAAAACGCTACCGAAACCGCGATTAGGCGATTCGAGGTCTCGATCTGCAATAAAATGTCGCGGGGGCAAAGTTCCGATTAAGTTAAGACCGTCTTATCGGAGACAACAACTATTCCCGCTTCCCCTCCGCCAGCTCGAAGACCGCCGGACCTGTACAGACGTCGCCCGGATAGCACGATGCTCCGGGTACGGAAAAATTACGCTCCGTATCCGAGATAATGGGTTGAGGAAATTCCTACGGGATTCCCATTCGATAGATAAACAGTTAGCAAACTTGACTGTCCGTGATCGACCTCTTTCGTCTCGCTAACTTTCGATTCCCTGGGAGACGAAGAGTGTGCTCTCTACCCCTATTCTGTCCGAAATACTTTCGTATCTATTGAACACTACTGCACTGCGTCGCCCATTTTTTCAAAAACCAATCCGCTCCGCGGGAGACTCGATCGCGAACAGCCTAGAGACATCTGCCGGCACTCTTTGTTCCGACCACTGCTATGATGATACCTCACCCGCTGTTGCTTCATCCGTCATCGATTTTTACATAAAGTATGTCCGGTTTTACTTGCGATCATTTCCCGAAGAAATGCTTCAGGCGAATGATGTATGGCACCAAGAAAAGCATCGCGATGATACATTTGCAACTTTAAATGCGACGTTCGGGTGACTCCCGAAGGGCGTGGCAAGGTGAAATAATCATCATGACGACGTGTCTCTCTTGGTAATATGTACTGGATCGTCTGAATCGTTTCCTTGCAATTTTAATAGCTATTGTTCATCGAATAATATGGTTAAACGTATGGGTTAGGTACAGGGTCTGCTAGCTTCGGAGACGGAAAGATACTGTTGGGAGTCCTGCAAATGCTTTGGAGACCTCGTAACCCACCTTCAGCATCCCGTACCCGGTGACGGCTCCGACCAGCTGCGACACAACGTAGACAACACCCTCAGAGACAGTCTTCTTGCCGAGCACGATGGCCCCCACGGTGATGGCCGGATTAATGTGAGCATGGCTGATGTGTCCGAGACTCTGCGAACAGCAGGAATAGTTGGATTACAACGGGTTGAGTAATGTGCAATGTAGCAATCGATCATCGGTAATCTCTGAACGGCTTTAGGGTATTTACCCAGACGCCCCGTTATCGCGAAAAGACGTCAAGACTGTAAAAAACAACGGCCGACGCATGTAAACTGTATCAGAATCAGAAATTTAATAAGCAATTAGCTCCACCGAACCTCGATCATATCTATCACGCTCGAAGACGATTAAATTTAATCCGGCGGTGAAGCGGCCCGATAAACCAACGCGCGAGAAACGCCGCGATATCTTCTCGGGGCCCGCGATGGTTTTTAAGCCGGAATCGATACGGAGGTACGTAATATTATACCCTTGCCCCCACTGACCTGGATAACGATCATAACCGCCAGGCCGAACGTCAACGCGACCTGCAGGTGCGACGGGATCACTCCGAGAGTAGACACGCAGCCCATGCAACCCACGAACACCAGGAGCGCCGTACCCAAAACCTCCGCGAACCCTACCAACATCGTGCTCTTCACAGCCCCGCCACCCTCCACCAGCCTCTTGAAGCCTGCAACAAAAGAACACGTGTACCGTCATCAGGACCAGATCAGAGTCTTCTCCTGTAAGTTTATTCTTTGTCTAATATGCTGGTCTATCCAGTTTCCCACAAAAGCTGAACTCGTTTGGTCCAGTTTCGGAAAGGTCGTTCTACTTTAATACTGTTTGATCAATTACGCGAGTCCCCGTGTATACAGAACTTCGAAAGCCTAAGTCTCTCTAGTGTCTGGTCTGCCTGACCCGAATGCAACGCTCGCGTACGGTTGCAACGCGGGCAGGGGTCGTGATCGACCTCGGAAAATAGACAGGGGTCTGAACAAGGCCAGGAAGAGGAAGCAGAACCGTGCCGTGAGAAGAACAAAGAAATTAATAAACCAAAAAACCTCCTCGACAGATCGACCCGAATCAACTCCGCCTCTCGGAAACCTCAAGAAAAAGAGTCCAGTATTGGGTCGCTCTTGATGCATTCTACAGGGCGATTCAAAATTGATGAGACACTCGATGATTCGAATTCAACAATTCTCTGGTCCCTATTATTGTCTCTTTCTTTTGGAGAAAGTCGCTGGATCTCGTGGGAGACGGTACAGGGCGATTCAAAGTCGGTGAGCAGGTGCACAAGATTCTGAACGTTATGATTTCCCTTTCAGAGGCCCACGGAAGGATGTATCACCGAATTCTACAGACTGATTCAAAATCGTCGAGATGCACGAAGACTCAATGACCTCAAGACTCCAACCTTTACTGGTTCCTGAACAAGGTAACAGCTCCTGCATCAGCCCCGATGGACCCTACAGGTTGATTCAAACTCAACGAATCAAAATCATGAAGCGCTAGTAGCAAACCACTGTGGATTCGCGCGGCTCCGCGCATCAGTTCTGAACGAGCCTGTAGCCTTGTCCTATATCGGCGGAACGGGAGATCGAAGATCGCTGGGAACCCGCGACGCAGACTCCGCGAATCCTCGTTGCGGCCATCATCAGCGTAGCAGACGACCAGCAACCCGCTCGCTCTCCTTTCGAGAAAGAAGGCCCTTCTGGTTAGTCACGGAAAAAGATCCTTACCGAAATCTATAGGCATCCTACGGCGTGTAGTCGAACGAATATCGCGTGCACTCGGAACCACTTCCACCGACCGAGTAAAATTGCAAGTTACAAGCGTGGCGAGCCTCGCGCTGGCGCGTGGCGCTCGACGAGGACGGCCGCACGAAAGACAAGTACCACTACCGTTGACACCAGTCGACTCCGTGGAGAGAGCCGCCTGTGGTAGCTCTCCTCTTCGTACAACGATAGATTCCCAACTAATCGCTGGCAACTACGTTGCGCACAATCATTCCGAAATTTACGTCGATAACATTTTAAAGAATTGCCTGGAACGTGAAACAAGTCCAGTCCAAAGGTGTGGGTCATGAGATAGTCGAGCATTCTGCCATTGGACTCGCGAGCTACAGGCCTTCCCAAAAGTGAACGATCTCTGCGAATTTTTATGCAAAATCAAACTGTCCTCAGAGTTGATATAATTCACTTTGATGATATCAGGAAAAGAGATTTCAAAGAGCGAAACGGAGAGGAAAGAAAGATCGTGATTTACGATCGACTTCCTTGTACAGGGTCGGTGTAGTATCGTCGGCGAATGCAGAAGAGGGCGACTAGGAATTCCTGCATCGATATTCCAGCCAGAAGCTACACCGTTAAACTAATTTACAACCGGCCACGGCAACGATATCCGAGCATTTCAACGAGACCCGATGAATATCGACTGCCTTGACACGGATACCCACCGCCTTGGATACCTTCTCCAGCGATCGCGAACCCTGACAAGTTTGTAGTCAAGTTCACTGGATAATCGATCGATGAGTCTAGCGGCCAGTTACCGATTGATTTGTCTAGCACACTTTCCAGGCCAACTCTGATCGACTCCAGTACCTCCTGGGTCGGTGGATGTCGATCCAGAATGGGTGGAAACTGCGGAACTTGCGAATCGAGCTAGGCCAGGTCAAGTTCCGAAGTAGCTTAAGCTTGATTTCCAGTGTGGAATCCTGTAGATTACGTCTAGTCTAAGCTAGGATCTGTCTAATCCCACCTGGATACTTGAATTTTGATCCTGATGGAGTAGATAGGGGATGGAGAACTTGAGTTTGAATCGAGCTAGGTCTGTCTGACGTAAAACAACTTTCGAACTGTTAATTATAAAGACTGCATAATACTTTGTTACAAACAACAAACTTCGATTCGAAAAGAAAACTTTATAGATTGCAAGAGCCAGAAGTTGGAAACACATTTCCTCTTCTAATGATTGTAATGAGTCGAGAATAATGTAACAATCCTTAATTTGAGCAAGTTATAACATCGATTATGATCATCAAGGCGTTGCCGGAAGCGTTCACAGCAGTAAAACTCCCCTAATTTCCGGGAAAAAAAATCGGCAACGTGACCGGCGCGAATTTCAGCTCGTTATCGCGCGTTTCTGCGCGGAATGAGACGATCTCGATCTTGATCGCAACAATGAAGCTGCAATTTGCGGCGCAACACGCAGCGTTTTATGTCGCGTCGACGAATCGCTGCTCTGGGAAAAAGATAAGTAATGACGGTGATGGTGGCGGTGATGGGACTGCGCGTTTTTGCCTTTTTATGTAATTACGATGATAAACGGTGATTCCGGGCCGCATTGTGCGCGCACAGAGACGGCCGGGACTCATGCAACGCGAATTAAATTTCAATTAAATATCGACCACGCGTCCTGTACACGGAGGAAATTAACTGGAAATCACTGTTTACCGTCACGGACGACAAATCCCGGAATCTCCTATTAATTACTCGATGATTTTCCTAATTGTAACTTCGTCGCTCCATGCACCAGCTGTCCCGAACGGAATGGATTGCAAGATGAAAATTTAGTTCATCAATCGCAGCGCCGAGAACTAAATGAAAACCCTGTCAAATTCTATGTACTCATTTTTGCAAAAACTTATAAATCCGTAGTCTATGGATATTAGATTTTAATGACGTTCAAAGTGCAGTAAACGTTCTCCAAACGCTTTCGCGACAATGGACATTGTAATTCTCGCTCCCACGTAACATTAACCCTCGAATTAACCCGCTCGAATTAAACTGCAGCCATGTTCGGCAGAATTTCGTATTTTCCGAGACGATCGTGCACTCGCGCACCGGAAGACGCGGGTGACGTTGCAGAACGCGCGGCGTACAAAGAGACTGTGAGCCCGTCTAGATCGTTGAAAAATGCAAGTCCTCGCTGGAGGATAGAAAAACTCGATTAGGATGCAAATAAACAAAGGGGTAACAGATCCGCGGCGAGAGGCGGCTGCGATTACCATAAACGTGCCGGCCGGCATAAAATTATTGGCAAAGCCGTAAAACCGACGCGAGCGAAAAATCGCGGGAGACGGAGAGAGAAGCGCTAAATCGGACGTCCGTTACCGCGTTCGTTTTCTAATTATTCGCGCGTGGAAAATTTGTGCTCCCGGCGATCCTTCGATCGGTCACGAGCCGTTCTCCATAACTATAACAGGATCCGTTGCGCAACAACGTTTCTCATTACGATGGGCGTTCCGGATCGTGAAAGAAAATAAACAGCTGCGAGAGAACAGCAGAGAAACAGAGAGCGAAGAGAAAGAGGGAAAACAAAGAAATAGATCTGGTATTCGCGCGTATCTAAGTGGGCCATTTGTTGCCGCTGATAACGGGAACCGATTAATCCTTCGGATCGATCTGATGTAACGCGGGAGCTGCTTCTATACAGGCTGCTCTATCGCCGACGGTCCGTGGAAAAATTCTGAAAAAATTCCGACACATTCTGGACACTTAAATCCGCGATCTGGAATTTTTTCAGATTTTTGGCTGGCGGACTTTGGCCGCGAGAAATCAGAATACGCGAATGGACGTTTGCAGACGCTCGGAGGAGGTCCTTGAGCGTTACTAATCAAAAGGAATATAATTAGCGGAGATAAGGTGATATATCTCTCTGTTAACGCCTCTTTCCGAGATCTTATCGTTTTTATTCATTACACTGTTTCCTCTAGCAAAGTACAGAGCTCAATTGTGTTTCGTTTGTTTCTCGATTAGGAAAACCGATTTCTGGAAAATCCGAGGACGACTGTGTCTCGCTGTGCATCGAATCGATACGCGCGAAATGCGTATATCGATCCCCACCCCACGCGATGCGTGTCAAGTTCGTTGTTCGAACGATCGAATATTTCCGGAACGCGGCAGTGCTAACTATAAACCGCGCGCAGACGACAACGACAGCGAAAATACAAGTCTAAATTTTCGAATCGTCATGCTACACTAACGATCCGCTGGCGAGGGTCAATATTTACCGTCACAGGAATCCATTCGATTTCCTATTTGTCGAGGAATCATGACAATGAGCTGTACAACTCTACTTCGAGCAGTCGGCGACCGGCTCCGAGGTGGCCGAGATTCTCACGGACAGGAATTAATGGATAAATTGTTCTCGGTAATCCCGGCCGTGTGATACAGGACGCTCAAAAATCGGTGTTCGATATTCCAGTCTCCTGAAACACCCTATACTATTTCTCTTTTATTTTCTAGCTTTTCCTATTTTCTGGATTTTCTCATCAAGCAGCCTGTAGAAGCAATTCTTAGTTAATCATTCATGAAGAATGTCGATTTCGGAGGACCAAGTTTGAGTCACCCTGTACCGACTGTTGCTTCCGCCTCCTCGTAATTTACCCTCTCCTGCTCGAGTCGAGATTAGACCAACCTCCTGATAGCATGAGCCGATCGGTTCCGCGGAAAGTCTTGTCTTGAACGTGACATCTTTCGCTCTCGCGGTGAGCTGTCGCCGACACGCATGTCTGTTTGGCGGTACGGTCCCACAGCTGTGTCATCGTCTTTGATAAAGCGTGTTTCCAGAAAATGTAGTGCGAACGTCACGCAGACTGTCGCGACGCGTGCGGCGAGCCAGTTTCCCATTCATGCCTGACTATATTCAACTGCAGCTGCGTTTTCAATTCCACGCGGGTCGAAAAAATGCACAGACATGGTCCAAACATGTACGAAACAGCAGCCAAACATCCGCCACTGGAATGTTCACGGTTTCTGCGTAGAAACATTACAAATTTAACGATACAATCGCAAGAGACGTTCCGCGATTTTTCCAACATAATAAATTCCTACAGCGAATTTGCATAATTATATGTTGCGTCGGAGGCCTCAAGGGAGGAGAGTGCGGATTGTTTAATCACGAGATGCGCTGTGGAACAAGCATGATCCGCGGCGCATCCGCGGTGAAATATGAGCGGTCCGATAAAGACGACGCGGGCTGACGGGATTTTGAAAGGCGAACGGGACAAACTATGCCAGCTATTATCGGGGCCGGCGCTGTACAAACACGAAGAACGCGACAAACACGACGAGAAGTCGCGTCGTCTGATGCCGGGGTTAACATGATAACATTTGCTCTCTCTCCCGGCGATTTCGTAAACTCGGATCGACCCGACCCGCGCGATCGCCTAATCGCCACTGATATCTTCCATCGACGCCTCTCGGTCATCGCAACGTTCTTATTATATGCCACAGAACGTTTATCACTCGGCCACTTATCATTGAGTACCATTACACGTGTTAAAGGTGCTGTTAACATTTGGAACAACTGGATGATCCCCGATCATGAGAACCCTGATAGAAACGGCGCGTTCGCCGCTTACGTATCTATATCCGTGTACCGGCTCATGTGTGCATTCGACGTCGATATGCAAAAGAGGTGATCGACGACGTTGATCGCTGCTTTAAAACACAAAGTAATGTTCATTTGTTAGCACAAGGACGAATTTTAATAGCGTTCGTTTCAGGGATTTTGCGTCTCTCGACGAGTGTGCTGATCGGGTCCAAAGGCGAGCTTATATCGTATGTGGCGCTTCTGGCAGCATAATGAATCAATATCGAATTAAGCAGCGGTTCGATATTAATCCTCTTTTAATTCTTCTACACATTTCATGTTCTAGTCTAATTTAAAAAAATAATTTATTAGGCTTGGTCGAAGAGTAGTTTCATTGGACGTGTTAAACACCTTATAACCGGTTCTTCTTATCGTTTTAGGGCAGAAGCCGTGTTTGTTGTCACCGAGGTCGTACTATACACTGGAGAAAAGCAGTCGTAGAAGAAAGTACTACGTTGTTCTGAAGACTGTTAGCACAGTAGCGATCCGACGCTGGTCCACTTACCAAATATTGCAACAAGTTTAAGGCAAGTTTCCTCCTGTTTTTAGGAATCTAAGCGAGCTAGTGCGGTCCTCACCGACCCAGAAACTTTGGTATCTACTGTCGAGGTGTTATCGTGCACCGAGGAAAGCGACCGTGGACCTAAACAAGCGGAGAAAAGCCGGGCCAAGCGACGATAAGAAGAGAACCACGCGCCTCCGCCGATGAATAATTAAAGCTCCACAGGAAACAGGCCTCCGCGAGGTCTGCTCCTTTTGAAATATTCATCGTCCACGAAGAACCTCTGACTCCGCGACCGGTTTCCCGCCAAGAACTTCGCCCGCGTCGCTCTAATTGCCGATATCGGCTCAACGAGTCCCGGGACACCTCGCTCGGTCACGATCACCCCTTCAATCTTTTCACTTCGTTCTAGTGCGGCCTCTTCGAGTCGTTCCACCAATTCTGCCCGTAATTATGACAGTGGTCTAAGTCATATATTTCTCGTGTCAAGATATGTAATGGAAAAGACATTAACAATAACATTACATCTATCTAACGTGTGATGTGAAATAACTGATAAACTCATTTTCTTTAACTTTCACTTAGACCACTTTATTAGACAAGTTTTATTGTTAACGTGATAATGTTGCCTAGCATAGACTGCGGATTTTATGCATGTATGACACAGATAAAAGCTTGGAATTATCAAGTGTAGAATTAAGTACCTAGGCACGTTTCTTGAAATCGATGCTAATTTTTATTTTGCGTACAGATCCCCAGTTATAAGTTATCAGCTATTTTCGCTGAAGTCAGGTACAGCTAGTGCAAACATTCGTTTGTAATTCAATGATGCAAGATGAATATTCTATAATTGTAACGACAGTAGCATTGGCACGGGTTTTTTATCAAACCGAATGACCCATTATTCTGGTCGCTATCAACAGTTGTCAAAGCCAATTTTCTTAATCCTCGTTAAGTAATTATGCGTCGGTCAAACGAAGTCACGTTTTATACGTTCTCGCTATCTCAGGTTCCCGAGTAGTAAACATAGCGTAGCTCATTAACCCGGACTCCAACCGCGGATAGTTAACGCAGTATGTTTACAGGATTAAGAGATCAGCGAGGATTGTCGGGTTCTTTATGATTGATCAGTCAGCTTACCTGATCGTAGATCGCTCGAGGACATGACTGACGGTTCGTCGAAGGCACTCACTACACTGACCCGCTACCGATGTGTCGTTGTTCGAACGGGGATCGAGGAGGATCGAGGGTATAGATCGTGACGAAGGCAGCGCGCGAGACTGAACACGTCTCTGTACGCCGCGGACGAGCGTACGCAATTTATCGCGATGGCACGTGGCTCGTCGTCGATTCAACGTGAACCACCACCTAGCGTCGCTTCCTCCTCTTTCCTCCTCATCCTCCATCTACAAGCCCCTTCTGTTACCCGTTTGCCAACGCGAGTCTATTTTCGATTCTCTCGAACCGAGTCGCGCGTTTATTTTCGCCAAACGATGCCTTCAAATAAACAACAAAAAAGCATATTCGCGCGTTGGGATTCTCGTCGGTGCCAGGATCCTCGAGACTTGCATCCTGAGCATTCACCCTCTTGCTTAGGCATTGTCATCGGTTTCTAATTTTCCGAAAATGCCAGAAATGACTAAACATAGGTATGTATTTATATCCAAGAAATTGCTTGTGTTTTTTAGTAATAGTAATTATTTGTTACATTAAACAATCTCATTGTACATCCAATAACCATTTGATGTTTAAACGGGGGCCGGCGCGGCCGTGCAAGTGTGTGCGGGGACATGCACACATCGCTAAATTCGCATATACGTATATGCAATTACACGGTTTACGGGAAGCCGAAATCACGCTTCAATATTGCAATGAGGAGTTCAGAAGTAGTCAATTGTGATTCCTAAAAGTCTGCTACAGGGTGGTACGCTCCCCAAAATGCATTTTTTTACGTTATAGAGGAATAATTTGTAATATTCGGCAGACACCGCCTGTCACAAATAATAATACAGCACCTCGAAGTTTTTAAATTTTGCATTAGTAGGCACCACTGTCTCGTGCCTAATGTATCGATAATACAGTGTCCATCGTTCATGCAAATACTAAATTTATTGATCGCAAACACTGGTACGCGAAGTGGCTATCTTCTGACGGATGCCTCGTGACAGGCCAACGCCAGTGGTGTTGGACATGCAGTATCTGCCAAATATTATAAATTATTTCTCGATAACGTAACAATATATATTTTAGGCACCGGGCAGACATAGATTGGACTTTTAGGAATCACAATTGACCGCTTCTGAACTCTTCATTGCAATGTTGAAGCGTCAGTTCGCATAGAAAAAATTACCTTGTGTATATGTATACGAAAGTTACACAAGGTAATTTTAAAGTTACACAAGGTAAATTATTCCTCTATAACGTAAAAAAATGCATTTTTGGGAGCGTACCACCCTGTAGCAGACTTTTAGGAATCACAATTGACTACTTCTGAACTCCTCATTGCAATATTGAAGCGTGATTTCGAAAACTCGTAAACCGTGTAATTGCATATACGTATATGCGAATTTAGCGATGTGTGCATGTCCCCGGACACACTTGCACGGCCGCGCCGGCCCCCTTAAGAAACAGTCACAATGACGGGTCGCGTGGCTCAGAAATTCGAGGAACGACAGTCAGAAACGAGAGCTGAGTGATTAATTGCTGGGACTCTATACCCAGCGATTAATTAGCGTACCGGGACGATGACGGATCCAGTCGAACGAGAGAAATTGTTTTCTAAAGGTCGAAGCAATGATCGGATACCCGGCGCTCTACGCTCGGAATCTCATTAACACGTTAAGCAGGCATTTCCATAATATAAGAATAGCACGGTAAAATATACACGGTTATAAATATTAAAACGGCACGATTGAATATGCTCACGTCTTCATGGATAATGTATTTGCCGTGTTGCTGGTAATCCAATTATGTATGTAGGCGCGGACGTGTTTTAAGCAAAGTCAAGGGCTGAGGTTGCATTTCTCTGAAGAATTGGGACATTGTTCCCAGAGGGTCTGGCCAGGGAGTGGGGGAGGTCAGGGTGCCATCCGGTAGGAGAATTGCGATTGTCATGATTTCTCAATATCGATTAGAAAGAGTTTTTCTAATTTCAAAATGGGCAAAAAGTAATCCATTGTTTTTACCTTTATTTCAAGACTTTATTTAACATAGTTCGGATTGTCCGATTTGGGTCAAATATGCGCCGTTTTGTTCGATAATTTGTTGCCATTTTAAAGGTAACTTCATAATGCCTCTCTCATAGAAGCCCTGGTCCCTATTGGCGAAAAACTCGACTAAGCGATTTTCACAACTTTCTCTTAATGCCAATTTCTTATCACTAAGGAAGTTTTGCAAAGATAAAAAAAAATGGTAATCTCTTGGTGCCAGGTCCGAATTATAAGGTGGATGCATTAAAACTTCCCGGAGTTTCTGGCGAGTCACTATAGACATGTGTGGCCTGGCGTTGTCTTGATGGAACACAACACCACCATAAGCACAGCAGAATCTTCCTGGCCGTAAGTCCTGATTTGGCCACCGTTTGAGATGCTTCACCGCGCTTTGACCACCATCGTTTTTGCACAATATTGTCGTATGTGACCCATTTCTCATGCCCAATCACCATCCGTTTAAGAAATGGGTCGATTTCGTTCCGTTTGGCCAATGCATCGCAGATGGAAATTCGATCCATCAGGTTTTTCTGCGTCAATTCGTGTAGCACCCAAACGTCGAGCTTCTTTTTTAATCCAGCTTTATGCAGATGGTTTAAAACTGTTTTATGGTCGATCTTTAGTTCCTGGGCGATGCTACGACTGTTAACATGCCGGTCTGCTTCGATCATTTCCATGATTTTTTCGACATTTTCGACGGCTGACCTACCTGTGCAAGGTGCATCTTTAACATCGAAAATACCGGAACGGAATCGACGAAACCAAAATTGCGCGTAATTAGCTGTGACAGTATCCGGACCATAAACTCCATTCACAATTTCAGCCGCCTGTCTTGCATTTTCACCTTTATCGAAGCAAAATTGTAACTCACAACTGAATCAACCAATCGCAAAACTGTAGAAGAATTTTTTCTAGTACAGAATGTCACTTTTCCAACGAGCACAAGCCTGAGGTTGTCTGACACGAGACATATATCACTACAGCTACAGCTATCTAGCAGAGAAATAATGGATCTAGGTGCACGGTAGTGCACCAGCCAAGTTCTGGCACTACCTCCTTTTACACGAATCAACTTAGGCGTTTTTTAGAGGCTTATAACTCGGCACTGGAGGCAGATGGAGAGATGCAATTTCGTACACTTGTTAAATACTATCATGTCTCAATATTGACAAAACATTAATCTTTCAACATTAGTAGGTTCCGAGATATAGGACCTCAAAAATCGCTAAATTTGTCACTGACTGACTGACTGACTGACTGACTGACGATTATCAAAACCTTTTGGGTACTTCCCATTGACCTACAAGCTTGAAATTTGGCACACAGGTCCACCATAACAAACCCTCAAAGGAATAATTGTCAAAGATTGAAATTTTACACCTTAAAGGGGTGGTATTGCAAAAAAACATTACGAAATAGGTACGTAGGATAGAACACATAGAAAATGGCTGTATCTCGGGAACGGTGCATCCTACCGCAAAAATAATGAAATTTTCAAAAGGCTCAACCGTAAAGCATATGAAGTATGCCCAACCACTTGACGTATGTAATCTTTCGATTTTTTAAACCAAAAATATTAAAAAATGGCTGTATCTCGGGAACAGTGCATTCTACCGCAAAAACAACGAAATTTTCAAAAGGCTTAACCCAAAGCATGTAGGTTATGCTCAACCACATGACGTATGTAGTCTTTTGATTTTTTAAAAACAAAAAAAATTAGGCTCAACCGAAAGCAAATAGGGTATGCCCAACCACAAAAATACCTTGCGCGAGGAAAATCACGCGCGACAGAAGTAAAAGTTGCTTATTAGATATAGATACAGATAAATTATTAGTATGCATACTATTAGTGCATCGGTTCTTTCAAAATGAATGCGAAATTGTCATAAAAAAAATAAGGTCTTAAATGAAAAATCTTATCATTGCAGCATTTTATTCTTTGCAATATTTACCAAAAAAGATAAGAAATGTTTAGGATTTAATGAATCAGGGATAAGAGTAATAATAACCATAAACTTGATAATTGATGAAATTTTAACAAAAAGTGATGAAATCCCAACAAAAACATTCTGTAAACAGGAGCCAAGTTCTTATGGCCGTAAAAAGTCGTGAGATCAAACAAAATACGGCCAAGTTCGTTAGCTTAGAAATACCTCTTGCAATACTGAAAAAAGCGTTTGTAAAAATTAGTTTAAAAGAACGTATTTAATTTTTAAAGAGATGCATGAAGGGCTAAATTATTCGAACTTGGCCGCTACCTAACACCTTTTATGGCCATTAGTTCAAAAAGTAACGGCCACACATAAAAGAAGTACAAATACCGGACCCTAAAATTCCAAAACCAAGAATACAAAGAAAAAGAAAACCTCCTGCAATTAGAAAAAATAATCAACTAACAAAGAAGAAAAAACACCATAAACATTAAACGGGACAAAGTTATTATAATATTAAGGAGCCAAGCTCCAAATAGGCAGTAAAACGAACATGCATTACTTTCTAAACTAATGGCCATAAAAGGTGTTAGGTAGCGGCCAAGTTTGAATAATTTAGCCCTTCATGCATCTCTTTAAAAATTAAATACGTTCTTTTAAACTAATTTTTACAAACGCTTTTTTCAGTATTGCAAGAGGTATTTCTAAGCTAACGAACTTGGCCGTATCTTGTTTGATCTCACAACTTTTTACGGCCATAGGAACTTGGCTCCCGTTTACAGAATGTTTTTGTTGGGATTACTTTTTCCCAAACCAATATAGTTTGGAACCGGCCGACTTGATCGGCGCTTGCAGATTTAGTGTTAATCATCTTAATAATATGTAGTCCAGTTGCTGATATGAATTAACGGGAATTCTGTTGTAGGTGAAAGGATTGGATCGAAGAAGAGGACAGAGAAGAAAAGAAGAGGTGTTGGTAAAACGTATCAAATTTATTTGTACGGCGCGGCGTGTCCCCAGTCTGGAAGCTTGCCGTCTCTGTTACTCGCTCGAAAAGCCAGCGACTACAGGCCGGCCGCGGTCGAACAAGGGGTCGATGCAGCTGGAAACGGCGAGCATGCTCGCGGCACACAAGCCGGGGCACAATTAAAAGTTTCCGCGAGCGACACCGCCGCGGGTAATTTCCGGGACGCGCGCCACTAATTCCGTTATTTCGAATTTCCACGCGGAATCCGCTGCTTCAACGCTGGTTCCGCGGGGCGGAGCGCCGGATAGAGGGATCGCCGTTGTCTCCCGGAAAGAACAACCGACCTAACGAGCGGCGAATTCGTGGTCCGGCGAGCCGGCGGCGCGGCGCGGCGTTACGCTGGAAAAACCGGCGACCACGGCCAGGGATACCGTTTTCCCGCGAATATTTTTATCCCTGGCTGACACTGTCCTGGACACGCCGGGATCGGTTTCCGAAAACTGATCTTAAAGTTCTGTTTCCGATGGTTTGCTACAGCTAGCAGAATTTATCGTGACAGGGAAGGCTGATTCCAATCGGTTACATAATCGCGGAGGTGAACGTTGACAGACCACGCCCACGACCTCCCACCACTGTGCACGCCACGCCCTATGATCGGTATTAAAATACTGCTAAGGAAGCTTATATGCATATTGATCTCGCTAATATGAATGCACGTGAATCAGTTTCAAACTGGACGTGGTTTTGACTCGGCGTGGGCGTGGCCTCGATGTTGACAACAATGATCCTCAGAGTCTGATTACTCTGCTAGCAGAATCTAATGTATCAAGGAAGATCCACGCCTTTGGGAAATATTATTCCAATCCATCAAATATTCCGAAACGTTAACAGGCCACGCCCACGGTCAATTTGCTACGCCCTCTCGATATCAAATCATTTCCGGAATAACTTATACAATATATATCTACTCGAACTCCGGTAAAACCATCGTTTCCACAAAACATCGTCGCGATAGATGGTTTCCAAGATGTTCGAGGCGCCGCCTCCTGTTCAGCTCACAATCTCGCAAGATAAATTAACATGATGAACAGTTTGTACACGAGCGGGTCAGTCAGAGAAGTCCTCTTCGCGCGACGCATTCTTCAGCTTCCCCCAAGAGAGACCAAGAGGTCCCCACATCTTTCTTCGAGATCGCCGCCAGCCGGAGAGCCAGCTCCGCTTCCGGCTTTCCGAACCGTCAGAGGGAAACGGAGAGAGAAGAGAGCGCGATCAGGATTTCTCGTCCGAGTTGCGAACCATGAACCACCGGAATGCTACAGAAAAGTAAAGAAAGATCGATTTTTTATTCAAAAAATCTGAAAATGGTTTTATCAAGATCTCGACTTACCTCCTTACGTCTCGACAGGCTGAAGGCTTCCGTTCCCAGCGAACTTGTTCCTGTTGTCCAGGAAGAATAGCCGGTACATCAGCGAGGCTACCAAAGCTCCAGTGATGGGTCCCAGCCAGAACAGCCAATGATGGCTCCAATATCCGTTCCAGACAGCCGGACCGAGAGTTCTCGCAGGGTTCAGGCTGCATCCGGTGTACGGGATGAAGACGATGCAGAGAACAGCGACGCAGAGGCCGAATCTGATCGGTGCTGAGTCCGAGTTCCTCGAGTTCCTGTGGTCCCAGAGTCCGCAAGCGAACAGCACTAGGATCCCCGTGGCTAGGGCCTCTGCTGTGAATCCCTGCAGCGTCGACAGATTCGCGTTGACGTCGGTCATGCAGAACGAAGCTCCTGACTCAGGCGTTGAAGAGTAAATCAGCTCCTGGGGGGTGATCATCTGTTACCGAGAACAAAAGATTAATGTTTGAAGTCTGTCAGGGGTCCAGATTCATCTTGTGTGAACAGGTTTGCGTACCACGAGGCAACCGTAACCGATCAGACCCCCTATGCACTGCGCCAGGATGTACACCGCCGTCATCGGAAGCGATTTCGTGCCTAACACCATCGCGGCCAGTGTGATGCAAGGGTTGATGTGCGCGCCACTGACGTGCCCTACACACTGAAACACAAGAACGTGCCAAAACCACGGTTACATTCTTATTCTGTAAGAAGTAATAGAAGACTTAGAGAGAAGTCTAAGAGCAAGTATCGTTTCGTTACCTGTATAGCGGTCAGAACTGCGAGGCCGAAGGTCAAGGAGACCTGCAGGACACTGGGCGCGACACCCAGGCTGCCGATGCACCCGGTGCATCCGATGAATACCAAAAGAGCAGTGCCGACGAGCTCGGCGAAAGTTGACATCAGGATCTCCCAGCCGGTGGCATCTTCTTTCAGCAGGTTGGTCAGCCCTGTGGATCAAACATGTAGCCTATCTGTAAATCTGGCTCTACATAGAATTACTATTATATTTAATTCATGTTAGAAACACTCTTCAACATGTCTAACAGCTTTTCAATGTGATTTTAGCTTCCAGTCTCGGCCAAATCACCCTGTAGAAAATGAGGACCTCTATGTAGATCTAGTTTATCAGTTTTTCCGATGAAATTTCACAGAATACTTTGTCGTATATGTGCATAATTGAAAATTTGTCTAAGGTGTTACAGTCGTAGAGAATTGAATGGAAATCGTTTTCGGGGTAATTAAATTTGTGTAGGGCCGACAAAAAGTGGAAACGATTATGTAAATGAAGGACTAGCGAAGGCGACACGATGATAATAACAAGTGTCTCGAGCCAGGTTTCCGGTTTGCGGGGCGAGAAGGAGAGAGAGAGAGTTCCAGAGCACAGCGAGCGACCCTGCGAGTCGAAGCAGCCGCACTTTTGAACTTTCGGCCGGGCGAACTTGCTGGAACGTGATTACCCCGTAAACTAACGGTGTTAAGGGTCAAGCGAGAATCTGCGTGGAAGTTCCAGGGTTCCCGACTGCCTCGGGTCCTCGCCTCCCTCGACAGGAAACCGAGACTGCGTTAGGTAACTCTCCAGCATAATTATTTCCCATTTTGCACCAACTGCTTAGTTCTAATCTTAGACAGCCGGGAATATCTCGACATTTCTGCCGATTAAAGCAACTTCATTTCTGTTATTTATTCGAGTAAACAACGGCCAGATATTTCTGCACGAACGCTTGAATATGCAGAATTATTGAAACAATAAAGCATGTTCACTTTTTCACCCGTAACATAATGTAAAAAATTTTGTCGCGAAAAATGGACAACGGAATCGAAAGTAAAAAGTTCAAGCTTTCGAATGAGACCAGAACGAATGCTCCACGGCGTTTTTTCGCAAAGTTACAACACTGTGAACGTGGGCAATTTTTAAACTCGGCGATCGTTTAATTGAAATTCGTTGGTCGTACAAGACTTTCAACAATCGCGATTTATGTAAAATATCCGCGTTCTCCTCGATTAAGCAGAATCGTCCAGAATTAAGATTGTTATCTTTCAGACGAGAACTCGATTAAAGCAAGCAGTGTTTCCCGCAGAGCAGACTCGGCTTCCACCCGGAAAGCACAAAAGCGCAGAGATATCCAGCTCCGAAGATTCTACCGTAATTCATCGGTGCAAAGTCGGGATCCGAGGAGAACGGTGTTGGATAGCCCGCGAAAATTCTCCGAACTTTATGATAGATCATTCGGCAAACTTGGTTCCGGCGAGTTTCTCGCGAGCCGAGGTTAGGTTTGCTCCGGAATCACGAGTTGCTGCTGAGTTCCCGTGATTAACCGTGTGTCAACTGTATACGATTAGAAGGCAACACGTGTCACGAGCAATTTCCATTAAGCGAATCCGGCGTGTCTGGAGCGACAGCGATCATCCGATGATTGAATCGGCTTCCCGAATCACTGAAGCTTCCTCCAGTTGCTTTTCCATCGTGCGAATCTCTGCCGATTTCTAATTGATCGTCGCATTGTATGCACGTGTTAAAAAAAGGAACACGGTCTGGATTGGGTACAATTAGAACTGTTCAATGTTTTATTTGAAAATATAGACTTCCGAAGAGGAAACTCGAGCAGCCTCGAAACTTTGTATTGTGTTGGTCGCTCATTGGCCAGCGTTGTGTTATGAATATCTAATCTCTGAAATTATTCAAACGCGGCGCTAATGTTGCTGCTATCTGTCGAACGAACTCAAACTTGGAAATACTGTCTTGTATGAAAGTGATGTATATTTATTCGGGAATATTTTATTGCAGCAGTCTTATTTCTGGCAAAAGGTAACGTTGACATTCCCGTCCGGTCGGTATTTGATTATCATTGGGTCAAACCGCTTCCGGTGGCCGGGATTCTAACTCGACTGACCTCTTAAAAGTAATCGTTTCCTTAATGAGCCATCGTTTTGCCGAGAGATCAACGCGGGTCAGATCTTACCAGGAACCTTTATCGATTTCTATTCTACGAACCGGTTCAGCGATCTGCTCGATAGAGTCATCGGGGATACGGTAGCTATAGCGTCACTCTTTCATTTTGTTTTTGACGAAATCGTGCAGGAAAAGGCGCACAATGAATTTCCATTTTCTACATCGCTATCCATATGCAACGAATTACTGCAACGATTATATAAATCCGTGACGCAAATCGACTTGATAACATCGAGCAGAGTAATTGTTACTGAACGCTACTATCTATCGCGCAATGCTTGTCTTTCTTTTTTTTTTCTCCGACGCTAGCGTTTTTAAAAAGTTAGCCATGGATTCATTTTATTTCTATGGAATATAGAAAAATTAACAATCTTTTCTTTATGGAATAATGGAGGAAAGTATAGCCATTATTTCGTTTCTTTATTTTTTAAGACGTTCTTTCTCGAGCCTTTGTTTTTTTCCAGTTCTAAAAGCGTAGATCTCATTAGTGTTTCGTATCATGTTTCAGAAAGGAGGAACTGGCCGGGCAAAAAGATGCAGTTTTCCCTTCAAGAGGAAATGAATATCTCTCCCCGTCTTAATTGTAAATTGTAAATGGTATTGCGGAGCAGTAGAGGTAGAGGCAGCTGGGTGTTGCCTGTAATTACAATGAAAGTTACTCGTAATTGTGGATCGAGAAAGTAACGCCCGGCTGGATTTAGAAAATAGTGAAAGGTCTCGGGCTTGGAAAGCCCACCAGCGGAGTCGTTCTTAATTAACGATCCTCTCACGGCCATTCGAGCGCCATCTCTTCATTAACAGGTCAACTTTTTTCCGTTCCCCTCTCTTTCTCCGCTACCCTCGATCGATAAGGAAGAATTTGTTTTTACATGACACCTTGAATTGGAGAAAAAGAAATTCGAACGGAAATTATGGAAGTATACTCTAGCTTTCTAGAGCGTCCAATTAAAATTTTAAATAATTTAAAATAATTAATTTCTTTTTGGTTTTAGCGACGAGTATGGACCCAGCAACTATTCCAGTGTAAGAATAATTAATTAATTCGAATAATCAGGGATCTTTATACAAGCGGTGAGTAAATTTAAAAAATTGAATACACTAATCTTTATTATAAAATTGATTGAACCAATTGCTACCTAGATTCTGGGAGCTCGATGATCCCGAAGAGGATCTAAGAAATGCAACGTTGCATCGAGGCTGCACCAAAGAATTCAGAAGAAAATTCGTCTGGCAATTCATCGGGGAAACGCGGATGGTTCGGCTGTTTTTCTAGCAGGAAAGTCGAACGACAGGTAACAGGAAATTGGTGGCAGACCAGAGACACCGTTAGGGTCGTCAACGAGATGATGACACGGTAAAGGTGGAACCTTGAGAGGATTCGTTGACCCAGACCGCTCGCCGAGAACTTGACCCACTGTCTCACTTGCCACCGTTACCGTTCGTCTAAATACGTGTTCCGTTTATCCGAAGCTGACAGGCTTCTGTAGCCGATCCACTTTGCGTTGTAAACAGTGTGAACCCCGATACAGGTTCTTCAACGACTTTTACCCAGACCTACTACGCCTCATGATCAAACCTGTACATTAGGTTCTCGCGACTCTTTCATGACTAGACTGTGGATTTCATGTGCCCATGGCAAGAACGAACAGGTGAAATTTAATAACGATTAAAGTCCAAACGAATTATCTGGTACGATAACAATATTGCGCACGCAAGAGAAGAACAATTCGGGATAGATGAACAGATTAGATGAACAGATTAGTATATTGATTAGATGAACAGATTAGTATATTGATTTCACGTGTGAAGTTTTCTACGATGCTGGATCGCCGATCGATCTCCGCGATAGAGATTTATCAATCTCGAGTGCCTCGATCGAATTTCTACGTAATATTCTAATCGACGATCTTGTTTTCGAGTTGAATCCATTGCAACAACAAGAACGTATTGTTCGCGTTTCGTGTCTGGTTCAAGACCAACCGCACAGTACATTTCCGATTCCCCAATTAGTCGACCGATAACTATTACGGGCAAGGTAATTACCGTGATTAGGCGACGGTCGGCCAACATACCGCGCTCTTACTCGACCGCTGGTTAAATGGTGGCGATTCTTTCGGGAGAAAGCGATACAGGACGAGAGATAGTTCTCAATTTATTGTGAAAATTATAGTAAAAACATTAGTAGTAAATTACAGTCTGATCTCCGAAAATCAATTCCAGTTTGACCAGAATCGATCAGCAAGATGGTTGCGGTACGTTTTCGGATGCAGTTGGTAGAAACGATAAAGAAGCCAGGGGGTCAACGATCTCGAGGGAGAAAGAGCTCGCGATCCGGAATGCCGCGCCGGTGTAGCAACCGTAGATCGTGGATCGTAGGTCGCTCTCGTGCGTCTCGTAATCGCGAGAAGGCGATCCTCGGGGCGATTCTGAATCCTAATCGGTGCTCGGCACGAAAATTGACCAACGATCGGACTCTCTCGCTCGAAGAGAACGTTTCCCGCGTAGCAGCGGCGGAAAGAAAGTTCCCCGCGAAAGTATCTAGAACGTGGAAAACGAGAGAAACGTGGATCACGTGCCTGTCTGTCCCGTACCCGTCCCGTTCGATATCACGAGGCGAACGGAATCACTCTTTCCAGGCCACGAGGGACATTGTTTCGCTTCGCGCCGTTTGCTTTTGCATTCCCCGCTCGCCAGCATTTCACCGGCAACCTGTTACGCTCCCGATCCACATGATCGTTGCGATCCTCGCGCTGTCGATCTCTCTAGCATACAAAAATGTCCGTCCCTCGATTCCACTGATTCCCGTCCTCTCGCGATCGACGCAGAACATTTTTATTTAATAATAACAATCCGCAGTCTAGTAATTAATGTTTGTAGATATTTTATTGGAATGAATCTTTGCAGGTGTACTCACAAGGAGTCTTCAGCTTCTCCTTGGCGGCCTGCAGGCTGGGTCTGGAACTGAACGTGATCCCGATGGTCTTCGATTTGCCTACAGAATTTTCCGTGATCCCAGTCGGCGTTATTATCGAGACGCCACCTTGCTCCATATTTGCCTGTGATTTATCGAACGAGTCTGCCTGTCCGCTGAAAATTTACGCCGTATACTTAGCATCGAGCGTAATCGTGGAAAAATTAGAATGCCACCGTTCGATCGATCCGACAATCGTGCTGAAACCATTAGACTGCAAGTGCACATAATTTACGCTTAAACTGCTATCAAACTCCACCATTGCACAAACATCTGCGGCCTGATGGTTGAATCCAGCATAGAAGAGTTTCACGGGTAGCCTGCACGGGTCTTTATGCAAAATAAAAATTGTTCAATTGCCAAAGATCATTCCCACAAAAATGAGTGGGCAAAATTCGAAACAGTTTAGGGATTAACTGACCTTGGAAGCATTGACACCACTGTCAATTTGTCAAAATTATCAAGCTTTTTGGATTTGCATAAAGAACAGCTCAGGTTCGATTATGATAGCGAGGCTACCCGTGAAAATAATAATCAATGTCCGCGTTTCCGGATTAGTTTCTCTCCGAGGGACCGATCGTTCGACAAAGCCGTGCCACGCTCTGTGTACACTCGAATTCTACCGATGCTCGTCCTAAGCAAACGGAGCACATATCTTCGCTTCGACGACAGTCGCCTTAGAGTCCGATAAAATACGACGGCGCGATCGCAAACACCGGTGAATTACAGTTCGCAAACGAGAAGCATCGCGGATTCGAGATCCCGTCGAGCAAGAAACGATCGTAAATCGAGTCGGACCGGTCGTAAATCGTCGCCGCGAGTCGTTCCGATTCACTCAGCCTCGTTGATCCTGAGGGATTTCTATGATACCGAGGAGCCTGCTTATCAGTCTTCCTCATCAGCTGCGAAGCGAAATTAACACACCCGTTCATTTCCGCGCGACCGTTCCGAACGGAAACAATTCTCATAAAACAATTAATCGTAGTATTATAAGATTGTTGTCTGAAGCTACCGGATACACACGGTAGCCCGCGACGATAATTCTATTTAATCAGCGTCCAGAGGTCGCACGACACGTGCTCCGTTTCCGAACGTATTACTGCGATAGTAAACAAACTCGCATTGTCGAAAATATCATTAGTTTATCGCTGTATTCTAGGATAGTAGAATTATTGATTTACGCGTGATATAATCCCGGTGTGTTATGATTACACGTGAATTTTGGCTTTGTCATGGAGGGTCCGAAACAGTTTCAGCGTTCGTAGAGATTGTATCATCGGAAGAGCAGAGTTCAACTCACCGTGAACAGCGTTTCGCCGTGAGACTTTTTCGAGGAAACGAGGGGCGAGAGATAGCACAGAGGAGGTGTCACAAGGTCACCCGAAAAGGATCCAAAGTTGTTTTCTGCACGGAAGATGGGATGGACGCGGTATCGTGTACGATCTTCTCCCGTCGAATTTCTCGTCGCGTGGCTTCGACGAGACTGAATCGTTTCGCGAGCCGCGGCAACCTCTATATGTAGACACGCTCCTCCTCTGGTAGACTATCGGGCTCCCGTTATATGACAACGCTCTGTGAACGGCGCCGGTTCTGCCAAATTCTTCCTCGCCACAGCCGATCCGACGCCGTTCGCTAGCTCCGGATCGATCAGAACCACATGGCAGGCTCAGAGCGACGGGTTACACCCCTCAGATCATCCCACTGTGTCTCGCGAGTCATAGAAACCGGTGCATGACAGTCGATGATGGCTACGTTTCGCGGTTGTTCAGCAAAAGACAAAATCTCACGTGTTTAACTTTTCATTGCTCGCATGTAGTACTTACAATCTCGATAATTCTTGATCTCGACGAAGCTCCCACTCTGGCAGTCAAAAACCGAATTTCACAGTTCGAAATTGCTTTTCTGATTCGCTTCTAAGAATCCGCGTAAATCGAGGACTTACGAATCGAATCGTTTCCGATGAAAGCATCTTTATAATATCAATTATTGTGAAATCAGAAATCTGAAACGATCGAATCGATCATTTTGCGACGCATTCGGTTGTTTCAATTACCACTGTCATCGTTGTTGTGCGATAGTTGTAATTCCGCAGCGCACTTGACCCCGCGCGACACGACACTGTATTCGAACGCGTTTCCGAAATAGAAGCGATGCGAAGACACGGGCGAAAATAGGATTCCCCTTGGCAAATAGTTTCCATTTTATTTCGAGAAACGTTACATAATTATTCCGCTGGCGACAGGAATTGTCTTTCCCTCGAGTGCCGCCCCCGATTCGATCGAATTGTTATCAGTAGGACAGTAGCATCTTCGTACAGGCGATAACGCCACTTCGGCTGTCGAGAGATCCTTCCAACCTAAGCCGAACACTTAAGTGCGCCAATAATAATATATCACTCAGATTTTATCGGGCTCGGTGTTTATTCTTTAACGAGCCACAGAAACGCGAACGAGCCGATACACTTTTGTGTTCCACCTGTCAGAACTTTCGTAGCTGTGTTTATGTGTTCAGTATTCTCATTCTTCCCTTCGCTATGAGGATGACTTAGAGAACTTTTAACGCGAAACTGTCGCTTCGCATTTATTTATAAAATTGGACGTCGCACAGTGGGGTATTTGTCCGATTTCAGCGGCCACAGCTAGTTCAAAATTCGCTCAATATTGAAACTGCTGTAACTTTGCCAAAATTTATCCAAATTTGATGAAACAACAACTATTTTAAAGCTTGCGATTTCTACTTTTTGTAATGTATGCCGTTTTTACTAAAACGGATGTTTTAAATGCAAAATTTGTCCATAAAGAGGAGCGTATCATATTGTAAAGTTTGTAGCTATTTTTCAATCAAGTACTGCGGATTATAATCAATATTTTAACGTTAATCGTCTATTTTATGTACACTATCAAAAAGTATAATCATTTACACTTAAAATATCTTTTTAAAATAGTTATTACAAAGAATAATCTCCGTTATTTATAATAGTATGGAAAAATGTTATGAACAAAATTTGCACGGTTCAGAGGGGGACATGTTGTGGCACAAACATTTTTTGCGTGGCTGGAGGCATAGAGGAGATTTCAAGGTCACCTTGATTTCTTTCAACAGAATGTCCTTTTTTTATACCATGGATCGATAGAGTATCAAATTCTGAGTATAAAAGTGTTGACCTTCGTATGTCCTAAACCTAATAGTTAACGAGATATTATCAAGTGAAGAAAGAAAATTATTTCGATAATATCTCGTTAACTATTAGATTTAAGACATGTGGAGGTCAATACATTTTTACTCAGAATTCGATAGCCTATCGATTGATGATACAAAAAGTAGGTCTTTCAATTTTAAAAAATCGAGGTTACCTTGAAATCTCCTCTATGCCTCCACCCACGCAGAAAATGTTTATGCCACAACATGTCCCCCTCCGTACCATGCAAATTTTGTTCATAACATTTTTTCATATTATTACAAATAACGACAATATTCAAAGTGGACATAGTTATTGCACCACCCTGTATATTATTTAAATTTCATGTATATACTGTTTTCTTATTTTAGTGTATATTGTGTGTTTATTATTATTATTTAGTATTTACTTAAGTAACTACGAAAATATAGCGAATGCGAACATGCAGGATGTGAGAAATGCTGCGATTTTCGCGCCCGCGCGATGGCCATTTTTTCGTAAATCAACTATAAAACACGGAAGCAGTCGTAGGCAGTTCCAATTTTTCTTGCATCTTAATCAGAAAACTTCGAAGAATACAATGGCACAGAAATGAGCACCGGGACGCACCCGGAAGTATAACGAAATCATTACCAAAGTTTTAGAATCATCAAGAAAGTGACTCACCGTTGGTTTTCTTTAAATATTAATAATTATAAACATGTATAAGGTACAAAAGTGAATTCCTCTTAAAAGTATACCCTATACTTAGTTAAAAATACTTCTATAAAACAAAAATCTGTTAGTGTATGTAAATAAGGTAACAATTACTAATAGGTGAATGCGTTGAGAAATGAAAGCGGGTTAACGGAACTTCAACTTCCGACAAATTTCAGTGCTTAATGGATACATGAATGGGAAAATGAATGATGGGAGATTGTTCCTCAGACATTCAACTAACTCAAGCCACAAAAGTTTTACAATTTATCTAAAATTTTTAAAATTGAATTATGACCGCTGAAATCTGGAAAATACCCCACTGTGCGTCGCTTGTCACTCGTTGTTGACACTGTCTCACAAGAGAATAGAGCAGCATATTGCGAAACGGCGCGGCGTGCGCAAAAATTGCAGCGACAAGTGGTAACAGCCGCTAATTATTCAATTTTCGAGCTCTATTATCTCACACGCGGGGCATCATACGCGGCGATGTTATCCTACGTTTTCGATGCGAATTGCTCTGTAGAAGAGCCTAATGTAGCCTATATTTCCCGTCGTGGTCCGAGGGGGTCGCAAAATTGCGAAACCGTCGATCCGTATCGGACCTTCATCGGTCATTTTCGAGTATCGTTTCGATATCGACACGGTGGCTGTTCGACGGTATTAAGCAGGTTCTAAACCGACGGTTGACAGACGTGCATAAATAGTCGGCGCAATTATGCGACTGCAGATGTTTTGCAAGATCCGCGCGGTCTTGCAGACTCGAAGAAGAAGAGACGAGGCTTGCGGGAGGCAACGAGGCGCGAGAAGAAAATTCCAATGAGTTAGGGGAACGGTTAATTACTTATGCCGGCTAATACATATAATAGCTGCATTCGCGAAATTGTAACGACTGCGCCGACGGCGTTGCAGAAACGATTGGGCAACAATGTCGAAGTTAGTTTCGCCGCGTTCCAGGAGGAAGCGATTAAAAGCGACGACGTTGCGTGACAAGGATTGTGCCATCGTTCGTTTCAATTGTTCCCCTCTCTGTCTATATTCTTTCTGGCCGTCGCGCTCCTCTCTTTCGGGTTCGTTTGGAACGCCGGTGTGGCGTGATCCCCGAAATCCCGGATTCCCGAACGTGCCAGATGGAAAATGATCCGTCGGATCGCGCCGCGGCAATTTACTCGACTTTATCGCGGCCGCCCACGCTAATGCCATCGCACATATTTGCCCGGCCGATTAGCCTAATCGTCCGCGTCGGGGGATCTGTCAGCAGCGCGCCTCTCTCTGTCACTGGCAATCGCGACCGTGTTTACCGGCGGCTGTGTCTGCCGTCGATACCGGCCTAATTCGGCCCGGGCTCGTTTCCTCGCTATCTTTCCACCGAAATCTAATCGAAACCGATCCGAATTAACCAATCAAACACGCCGTCGGCCGTATTCGCCCTCCGGACAAATCGAATAAGATTTACACCATTATATCACGGTAGACTCCCTCTCAGTTGTCGATTGTTGATTGATTTTGTACTGTTAATGTATGCAGGTTTACCACTTTTTCGGACTACAGATGCTCGAAGCTTCAGGTTTTATCCAAGAATTTTTCCCATGACAGCGACCCTGAGGTGGATCTTTATCATTGACATAATGCCGATTCGCAGGGCTCATAGTCGGAAGTAACTTGGAGCTCGATGGGAGTCGCTGCACGAGGAGCAGGAAGCGATCGACGACAGCCGGCGCTGATCGATCGATCGAGCCGGCATCCGTGATCGATGCACGGTCCCCGGCCTCTTTGTTCCATACTGTGGAAGAAAAAGAATCCTGTGATCGATGGAGTCCGGAATAAAAGTGGACGATAACGCTGGGGAAGGATAACTGCTGGAAAAAGCTCGCGTGCTCCGCTGCAGTACGAGAGTCGGAGAAATAGCAATGGTGAGACGATTTATTCCTTGGTAACCTGACCTCTGACAAGTTCACTGAATAACAAATACTTTTGTACACACAATTATTCTGTGAGCGTACCGAAATTTTTACCAGACATGTACGAATTTTCGATAAGCTCTAGAGTTTTTTTCGAGGACACGTATAAAGAATTCTGATTCTTTTCCAGTGCAAGAGTCCGAAGCTCTGAAAGGATCCAAAGGAGAATCCAATAAGGGAAAAGCGGAGACTGTAGAAGCGAAATGACGATAGCGAGTTCGCCGAGAAAGGAGCAGTAGGTCAGGCGCCCGATCCGTGGATATGCGTTTTTCTCGTTATTAGACCCGAATGATAGAGCAGACGAGCCTTGATCTCCTGAGAGAAGGTCATCTGTGTCGTCTCGGCGATCCTCTAATTGCCACGTTTTTTCTTCTGTTTTTCAAAAGATCTTCGCGAGATTGTTCCTCTCGGCGATGCGCAGTCCGGTCGTTTCGAAGTTGCAATCATAGATTACGCGGCTGCGTCTTTATCGCTCGACTAATTAGCTCCGGGCGCGAGGCGTGATCGTAAAACGCGAATTTGTTTACGCGAACGCGTACGCGGAATCGTCTTAATCGAGCGTGAACGCTCGCCGGACAAATGATCGACTCGCTCCACTTGCCCACCACGGGAGACTGATCCTCCGAGAAACCGAACGACATAGAGAACCATAATCAATTCGATTTGCAAACGGATACAGCCGTTCGAACTGGTCGCTGTATCTCCACGCTGAATTTGCACGTGCAACTTTGTATGATGCAACTAATTTAATTAGGACATATCTTGCGCTACACTTCCGGCGGATTCCTCCGGCTGTTACGTCGCTGTTGAAGATATGAAAATTCATTTAGCACGTGCCATCATCGTACTTGATGTATCTCCTTTCGCGGTTCTAGGGTCGTTGCAGCTCTCGTTGCAAAACGTCGCCCGCTAATCCCGTTTCCATTTATTCCATCGTCTCTTTCGCTTCCTGCCGTTATTATCCGCAACCCGCAGTCCGCAAATCGATCCCCGCCTCCTTTCTCTTTAAAGGCGTCTTCCTTTTTGCGAAAATTACGGGACGACCGCACAATGCGCGAACGGCTGCCTCGAGGCCGCCGACAGGAGGAGAACCAGGTCGCTCCAGAATCCTCTTTCAATCTTAAAAACACAATCGCGATCTATCCTCTTTCGGCTTCGCCCTTTTCGGCTTTGGATGCCTTAATCACAAGGATGCGCTGGATCGCGACAAGGACTACAGTCCGCTACGCTTTCAGTCCGCGCACGGTCGCTCTGTGACTCGGGGCTGGTTCTAGAGACTCGCACAATCTCTCTACAGGGCTTACAATTTTTTGCTAGACTCTATCATTCGTCTAGAAGCCCTACAATTTTTGTAGAGGTGGTACAGTGTACTTTGTATTCTCTAGAATTATTCTAGAGGCCTTACACTTCTTTTCACGAGTCCTAAGAATTTTTCTATAAACCCTAGGATCTTTTGATTGAATCGCTCTGTGACTCGAAGCTGGTAATAGAGACTCGCACAATCTTCCTGCTGGGCCTACAATTTTTTTCGAAGCTCTATCACTCGTCTAGAAGCCCTACAATTTTTGTAGAGGTGGTACAGTGCACTCTGTATGCTCTACAATTTTTCTAGAGGCCTTATACTTCTTTTCACGAGGCCTAAGAATTTTTTTGTAAGCCCTAGAATCTTTTGATTGAATCGCTCTGTAACTCGAGGCTGGTTCTAGAGACTCGCACAAACTCTCTACAGGACCTACATTTTTTTTCTAAGCTCTATCATTCGTCTAGAAGCCCTACAATTTTTCTAGAGGTGGTACAGTGTACTCTGTATTTTCTACAATTATTCTAGAGGCCTCATACTTTTTTTCACGAGTCCTAAGAATTTTTTTGTAAGCCCTAGAATCTTTTGACTGAATCGCTCTGTCACTCGAGGCTGGTTCTAGAGACTCGCACAATCTTCCTGCTGGGCCTACAATTTTTTTCTAAGCTCTATCACTCGTCTAGAAGCCCTACAATTTTTGTAGAGGTGGTACAGTGTACTCTGTATTCTCTAGAATTATTCTAGAGGCCTTATACTTCTTTTCACGAGTCCTAAGAATTTTTCTATAAACCCTAGGATCTTTTGATTGAATCGCTCTGTGACTCGAAGCTGGTTCTAGAGACTCGCATAATCTTTCTGCAGGGCCTACAATTTTTTTCTAAGCTCTATCATTTGTCTAGAAGCCCTACAATTTTTCTAGAGGTGGTACAGTATACTCTGTATGCTCTACAATTTTTCTAGAGGCCTCATACTTCTTTTCACGAGTCCTAAGAATTTTTTTGTAAGCCCTGGGATCTTTTGACTGAATCGCTCTGTGACTCGGGGCTGGTTCTAGAGACTCGCACAATCTTCCTGCAGGGCCTACAATTTTTTTCTAAGCTCTATCACTCGTCTAGAAGCCCTACAATTTTTGTAGAGGTGGTACAGTGTACTCTGTATTCTCTAGAATTATTCTAGAGGCCTTATACTTCTTTTCACGAGTCCTAAGAATTTTTCTATAAACCCTAGGATCTTTTGATTGAATCGCTCTGTGACTCGAAGCTGGTTCTAGAGACTCGCATAATCTTTCTGCAGGGCCTACAATTTTTTTCTAAGCTCTATCATTTGTCTAGAAGCCCTACAATTTTTCTAGAGGTGGTACAGTGTACTCTGTATGTTCTACAATTATTCTAGAGGCCTTATACTTCTTTTCACGAGTCCTAAGAATTTTTTTGTAAGCCCTAGAATCTTTTGACTGAATCGCTCTGTGACTCGAGGCTGGTTCTAGAGACTCGCACAATCTTCCTGCTGGGCCTACAATTTTTTTCGAAGCTCTATCACTCGTCTAGAAGCCCTACAATTTTTGTAGAGGTGGTACAGTGTACTCTGTATGCTCTACAATCTTTCTACAGGCCTTATACTTCTTTTCTCGAGTCCTAAGAGTTTTTTGGCAGCCCTAGAATCTTTTAGGGGTCATGCTGTGAATGTTAAGCCCTCTAAAAAATTTTCTATGTGTCCAACAATTTTTCGTGCAAATTGAAAAAGTCTCTTCCGACTTTAACAATGATTTTACGGATTTGCAGATGAAGTTCGCGCGACTACCTGCCGAGGCCTCGACTATCTGCCGAGTGGATTATCTTTCCACGGAGGACGGATTCCTGATGGATTAACGACGTCTCGACGGTGGCCGCTGACGCGATAATTACCCGGACCGTATCCCCCGAGATTAATCTACGAATCTGGATTGTCCGCATCGAATTATCACCAGCTGCCCTTTCCCGGGTCGGTCGATTAACGCGCCGAGCAATTAATCGGCCGGTTTATCCGACTGACTTTATTAGGAGTTTTACTAGGTGACAGCTCGCTTTTCCGCCGATCTTGACCCGTTTTCTCTCGTTCCTGCATACTTTTTCTCCTCGGCTCGCCAGCTGCCAGTCTGATTTCCCGACAGACGCGCGATCTCTTCGTTAGCATTCGAGTGACGCTTTGGATCTAACATTTTAATACATGAATTTCATGCTCGACTTTTCTTTTCCCGTTAAACGCTGCGTCACTCTTTGAAATAGTCATTGTCGCCGCCTTGGTCTCTCTGTTATCCGGTTCTCGCATAATTCATTTGAAAATTCACGGTCGTCGCAGCGCGAGTCCGCGGACGCAAAAGGACAGAGAAAAGCGGGACGAAGTGAAAATGGCAACGAGCGCGAGACCGACCACGAAGAATGAAATATTATGATCGGACGAATGACCGTACGCGGCTATCGTTTATCAAAGTCGTCGATGAGAGGCTCGCTCCGGCCTATCCGCGGATATTCGCAAAAAATCGTGCTCCATCGTTGGCTGTTTTATCCTTCGGCGTGTTGCTGAAAAAGAACAAAGCCGCGAAAACAAAAAGCAAACGGCGACGAATCCGCGGGACGAAGCGGAATTATTTTTCTCAAGGGAACGATTTGTCCGCGATGACGAAAGGACGAGGGCCGAAACTTGTACAGACGAATTAAACACGTGGGAATCATCTCTAGCCTCTGGCGAACGACCATGCTGTCAGTCAATGTCTGATTCCTAATTGATAGCGCGAGAGGCTAACATGTCTATTCCGATTGTATTCCGTTCTGTGAGAGGCTGCAAGAATCGGCGAACTTTGGAGCAATTTTGCAAAGCGAGGACAGGGCACAAAGACTGTCGGAAGCTGGCCAAAGCCTCGGTCGAGGTAGAAGCGCGCGGTAGAGTTGCCGAAGTCAACGAGGCGCGAACAACAGGCTAATAGACGATGCACTTCCGACAATTGGACTCCACGCTGCAATTCAATCGCGTTAACACCTGCCCGCCGGGCCATGGACCGTGGAAACTGGAAAGGGCTCCCGAGATAGGCGACCAGGATCCATCCAGATCCTTTAGAAAGCCCTAGGGTCTATGAAATGTTGATAAAAGACCATAGACAAATTTTACAGCCTGTGTAAATGTCGTGAGGCTTGTAGATAAATCGTAGAACTAGTAGAAATATTGTACAGCCTGTAGAAAGGACTTGCGCTACACGAAAGTATCGCTTTCTTCCCGAACAAGCGAATTTGTTGCTTGCGCAACGTTGGATCACGTGCGTCGTCGCTCGAAAGTTGTAGAACGGACCATGTGCGGTAACGAAGAGCCGCCATTAGGATTTTACATAAGTACTCCTGCAACCGCGCATCCACTATTGCGCTATCACGGATGCGTCGATGCAGTCGTAATAACCGCCGGAATCCTCGAAATTAATAACCATTTAATAAGTCACGCGAAATTGATGGCTCCCACGGAATGACTTGTCGATACGAAAATATGTAATTTCAGGAACCCAACTGGGCCCCGATGCGAGGATAATTGAAATGGAAACACGATTTCCCAAAGAATCTGCGAACTCTTCCCAGCGCTTGCACTAAACAACGATGGACAGTTGTACGGGTGGGCGAGTACCAAAAATTTTCGGGTGCCGATCCGAGCTCGAGGAAAATACCCAACCCGAATCCGAATTTCCAGGCACCCGCCCACCCCTAGTCAATTTCTCCTAGAATTCCATGAAATCCTGAAGTTTCGTGTATCTTCAATTTCTTAGTAGCCAAGTCGTAATATATAACAACTGTTCACCCTACAGTTATCATAAAAAAAATATATCCATTTTTTATTTGATCGATAACAACGAAATATACAGTGCCAAAATACTGTCGGTACAATTACCTTGACAGAAATCCACTATACCATCGAAGACACGGTGGACATTCCCTTCCTTACTGACGCGCGATAAACGTTCGCGAGAAATGATGTAATTTGTAGTTCGAAAGGGCCGCCGTATTTTCTATGCCACGCGACGTTACCGACAGAACCAATTCTAACCAATTTTCCATCCACGTAGACATTTCCGAATTTTCTAATAAAGGTGTGTTGGAAATTACGAACGCGCTAGACCGCGGTCTAGAATACTATCAACGGTGAAACCGTAGGGAAGCTATTTCGTCGCAGTGAATGAAATACTCGTGGCGACGGGAATTTGTCGTGCAAACGGACGCCATTTTCGCTGCAAGCATCGGCCACGTCCTAACTTGATGGCAGGAGATTCGGATTCGTGTTTCCATCGTCGAGGACCGTGTTGTTGAATCTTCTGCGCATAAAAAGCGAGTCTCGCATATTTAAACATGGTACGTAGTCGAGAAATTTATCGAACACGCCCGTAAAATCTGTATTCGCGCCGGTAAACACCTGTGGACAGTCTTGTATATTGACACCGCAGCTCAGCCTGCCTCGTTTGACACGTCAAAATATCTACTCCGATTCATGAAGGAAAAACAATGTTCCCGCAACGTGACAACCTTTCCCCGCGATCGACACACGCGACTCCGCTTCCGCCTCCTTCGAAATCCCACTCCAATATTCAGCTCCGAAGAATCTATTCAATTTTTTCGTCATGCCACCCTCGTCGAACCAAACAGCGATACAGTTTCACACGTTTGTCCAGACGACCCTATAGACACGCGTTACTTGCGTCAAAATGATTGTGCAACGATACTTGTTCCATCCTGACCGTGAACTCTTCTTTCGTTCCTCAGCCGCTCAGGTTAGATATCAAGCGGAAGCTCACTGCCCGCTCGGACAGAGTGAAGAGCTTAGATCTTCACCCGACAGAGCCATGGATGCTCTGCTCCTTGTACCAAGGGAACGTCAATATCTGGAACCATGAGACCCAGACGCTGGTTAAAACTTTTGAAGTTTGCGAGGTCCCAGTACGGACAGCCAAATTTGTACCCAGGAAGAACTGGGTTGTTACGGGAGCAGATGACATGTTGATCAAAGTCTTCAATTACAACACATTGGAGAGGGTACACTCCTTCGAAGCGCACAGCGACTACATTAGGTGCATAGCGGTGCATCCGACACAACCATTTATATTAACCAGTAGTGGTATGTATTACATAGGTGTATTATCGATTCTTGTTTAAGCAAACTACAGCTACCTTGTATTTACTTTTTAGATGACATGTTGATCAAATTATGGAACTGGGAGAAGGCCTGGATAGGGCAACAAGTTTTCGAGGGGCACACCCACTACGTAATGCAAATAGTGTTCAACCCGAAAGACAACAATACGTTTGCCAGCGCGTCTTTGGACAGGACGGTGAAAGTATGGCAACTAGGTTCCTCCACGGCGAATTTTACATTAGAGGGTCACGACAAGGGTATTAACTGCGTGGATTATTACCACGGCGGAGACAAACCGTACTTAATATCGGGTGCCGACGATAAACTCGTTAAGATTTGGGATTATCAGAACAAGACCTGCGTACAGACGCTAGAAGGACACACGCAGAACATTTCGGCCGTCTGTTTCCATCCAGAGTTGCCGATCATTCTTACCGGTTCGGAGGATGGAACGGTGAGGATATGGCACGCGGGAACCTACAGATTAGAATCCTCCCTGAACTACGGGTTCGAGCGAGTGTGGACGATAGCTTGCATGAAAAGCTCCAACAATGTAGCGATCGGTTACGACGAGGGTAGTGTTATGGTAAAAGTTGGCAGGGAGGAGCCAGCGGTGTCTATGGACTCGTTGGGTGGTAAAATCGTGTGGGCCAAGCACAGCGAGATCCAACAAGTGAATCTGAAGGCCTTAGGAGAGGAAGCGCAAGACGGAGAGCGACTGCCGTTGGCGGTGAAGGACATGGGTGCTTGCGAAATCTATCCGCAGACCATCCAACACAATCCCAATGGGAGATTCCTGGTGGTGTGCGGAGATGGGGAATACATTATTTACACGTCCATGGCACTAAGAAACAAAGCGTTCGGTCAAGCGTCGGAGTTCGTATGGGCTGCCGATTCGAGTCAGTACGCTGTCAGAGAGAGCAATACCACCGTGAAAGTCTTCAAGACTTTCAAAGAGAAGAAAAGCTTCAAACCTGACTTCGGGGCTGATGGTTCGCGCATAATAATTGCTAGTTATTCGAATGGTTTTTCTTCTGATCGATTTTAAATCGAATTTCTCTCGCAGGCATCTTCGGTGGCTTTCTGTTGGGAGTATCTTCGGGATCGGGCCTATCCTTCTTCGACTGGGACACGCTGAAGCTGATCCGCCGTATAGACATTCAGCCGACGCACGTATACTGGGCAGAGAACGCTTCGCTCGTAGCACTGGCGACGTCAGATCAATATTTTATCCTGAAATATCACGCCGATGCCGTTTCAAACGCACCAGAAAATTCGGAGGACATCGAGGACGCGTTCGAGGTCAGACACAGTTGTACCTTTCTGCGTGCAACCGTTATTGGTGTGCATTGTAGCACGCGTATCAATCGTTACGTTATCTTTCAGATGGTCGCCGAGATGAGCGAGGTGGTGAAGACGGGTCTCTGGGTCGGCGACTGCTTCATCTACACGAACAGCGTGAACCGTGTGAACTACTTCGTTGGCGGAGAAGTAGTGACTGTCTCGCATTTAGATCGACCGATGTATCTGCTCGGTTACGTGCCCAGGGACAACAGGTTGTACTTGTGCGACAAAGAGCTCTCCGTGGTCTCCTATTCTCTGCTGCTGTCGGTGCTCGAGTATCAAACGGCGGTGATGCGAAAAGACTTCGAGACCGCGGACAGAGTGTTACCGACGGTTCCCAGAGAGCACCGGACCAGGGTGGCGCACTTCCTGGAGAAGCAGGGATTCAAGGAGCAAGCGTTGGCAGTGTCGACAGACCCGGAGCACAGGTTCGAGCTGGCTCTGGCGTTAGGGGACCTCACGACAGCTCACACGCTCGCCAAAGAAGCGAACAGCCAGCAAAAGTGGCGACAACTCGCGTCCCTGGCGACCCAGAAAGGCAAACTGTGCTTAGCGCAGGAGTGTCTGCATCAAGCTCAAGACTTCGGCGGGCTTCTGTTGTTGGCGACCAGCACCGGGAATGCGGATATGATACAAAAGCTCGGCAACGACGCGGACGACACGGGGAAGAACAACATCTCGTTCCTGTCGTACTTTATTTTAGGTGATCTGGACAAATGTTTGGACATTCTCATCAAGACGGACAGAATACCGGAGGCCGCGTTCTTCGCGAGGACGTACGTGCCCAGCAAGATCTCGTCCATCGTGAAACTGTGGAAGGAGAAGTTGTCGGCGGTCAGCGAAAAGGCTGGACAGAGTCTGGCTGATCCGGAACAGTACGAGAACCTGTTCCCCGGGTACAGCGAAGCGCTCAAGGTAGAACAATTTCTGAGGGAGGAGAGCCGGCAGAAAATCCCAGCGTCCGCGTTCCCCATGATGAAAGTAAGCAAGCGATTCTCACTCGAGGTGATCAACCGGATGCGACACCTGATTCATCCTGTTTACTTGTTCGTTATTGTAGTCGAACGTGGAGCGGAAACCGTTGGAAGAGATGTTAGCGGCGGAGCAAACGGAAGTGCCATCGCCAGAAGCTTTGACCGACAGGTTACAGGATCTGGATATCGGTAAGCTAGCGACTCCGTCCACCGAGATACCAGCCGTTCCCGAGAAGACGAGAACTACCAGCAGCTCGAGGCCGCTCACAGTGGACGATGATGATCTGGACCTTGATCTCGAGATCGATGATACCATCGACACGACTGTAAGCCTGTTACACCAGCATACATACTTGTTAATCGCGGTCCTCGTCTCAATGTTCATCGAGCTTTACACGCGTAACTCTCTGGCCCGTTTTCTCCGACTGTTTCCCGGTTTTAACGCAACCATTTTTACTGTGCATGCTGACACCTAAGTGCTTCTGAAAGACAAAGTAAGTGTAACGGCACGGCCACTCAACCACAGTGGTGTTTCATTCTTCCAGGGTTTCGCGAGTCGAGGAATCGCCGACCGATCTAATCGACCGTTTAGTTATGCGCTAGGCTTTCTTTTTTTTTGGTACACGGCCGGAAGTAACCGGAGGAAGATGAAGAGTATGTTCCAAGGTCCGAGGTCGGCACGGTTAGGGTAGCATCGACGTCGCGAGATAGGTGAATCGGGGTCAAATAGGGGTGGGCAGGGGCAGAGAGGCGCAATTACAACCGCGTAGCTGAAGGGCTCTTCGAATACGAACGGGTAACTCTAGAAGGGTATTACATTACCGAAACAGTTTGAGGCGGACTGTATCAGGCACACGCGACTATCGATCCTGGTTAAACCTTTAGGGACGTAATTAGTGTAGCATAGTAACTCTGACGTATATTTAAAAGTTAATTACACGTAGTCAAATTATTGTCACAGCCTTAACATCGTATAGAAAGAAACTAATAATCGCTGGTCGTTCTCGAAGGGTTAATGTTTGTGTTTAATGAGAGTTAGGTGGTGGAAGAATTTCAGAATTTTGTTCTCGGACTTCGCTTTGTCGTGTTTCGAAAGCCATTCGGGCCTCGAGGAGAACAATCCGTTGCCATAAATGCAGCTGGAACGGGGGACAGAGGACCATTAAGGCTTGTTGACTTCTCGCCCTGGTCACGGTTCATTTTCTTTACGGCCTTATTGCCATAACACTCCCGACACAGAGAGACCCACCACTGCACTTCGCCTCTTGCTTTCTCTCCTCAGACCACGAACACTCTCTCTTCATGGTAGCGCAACGATCACCGTAGCGTAGTCAAACTGTGTGCGCAACGGCGTGGCTTGGAAAGCGGTAATTTGTTAATAATCATGGCAAGCGAGTCGCTGTGCTCGTCATTAAGACGATGTCGCTTTCCAGACCACTGTAGAGACGCGATTCTAGCTAACCAGGGAACATAGTCAAGTTACAAATAGTATTAGTTAAGTTAAAAACCCGTGTCGGCTATTTTTCTAAGAACTACTTGTGTAACTTGAACACGTTTCCACGTAAGAAGCCCGATATCTTACCGATTTGTTGTTAATTATGGAAATGTTTGTTGTTCCAGGGTGTGACTCTCGACGACGACCTCCTCAACGAAGATTAGCCGTTCGGTTGGAAGGCGAGCAGCGCGGTTGTCGCGCGATTTCCATTCTCCTTCCGTCAGTCATTCCCCGCGTCGTCGCCGACCAGAGTCGTTTAGAAAATCAAGTATTACTGTTGGAGGACATTTGTTGTGCGCGAGTGTTTTTATCAACGCATCATCCGATTCAGAATATATAACGCAGTCTGCACACGCGGAGTTTGTCCCCGTGTGCCGGAGATTAAATATATTATTAATATAACACAGAAAAAAAAGAACAAAAAAACCGCCTGCGGCACGTTTTTAATCTCTTTCTCTTGTCACTTTCCTTTTCGCAGCCTTCCGATATCCCTCGGAGAACACGACGTCTCAGAAAATAATCCTCCCGACACACACACACACACAAACACACCGAAACCACTCCCAGAGGAAGGTAAATGGAGAACCGTGTGCACGAACGACTAATGTACTAGCCGGAAGTCATCCGATAGATTGTTTAGGATAAGAGAAAAAAAAACGATGCGTTCGAAACTTTAACCACTATCTACTTTCTCCGTTGTCTGTCGCATCCTTCGCCGGAGGACCTCCGAACGCGTGCACGATAGAGCCCAGCGTCACCTAGGAATGTAAAAGGATCGGACATCGCCACTTGTCCGATCCCTATCGAATGTTAAACATAGTTGTAGGTATGCCGTCTCCTGCGTGGAGACTCTACGTTAAACAACATTGTACAGTCCGTATTAAATATACTATTTGTATAACAGAACTCGCCCACGCATGTTCTCAATCTGTGGAATTTTATTTTTCAGCTGACACGTTCGTCTATCTTTCTCTTTACACTGTTCCATGCTATCCTATCCTTCTTCACGCGGACAGGTAAGATCAGTATTCTGCTCTATAACTAAATCTTCTGTGTAAGTATGTAATACAAGCTGAACTTTTCCGGACTATAGCCACATCCGATCTCTATCGTCTCCACGTCATCTTCATCGGTCGCAGAAAATCATCCTCGAAAACGCAGCGAGCTTTCCTCGGAGGGGTCCAAAAATAATCCAAACGCATAATCAGCTGCGAACACGTTTTCCTCTCCTGTCTCGCTGAAATAGTCCTCGATTTTCCTGCACACGTACGTGACCTTACACGAGAAAGGGAGACGCGCAGAATGCACACGTGGGGTACGTGATCGGTACGAACTATCGAATTCCATCTCTGTTTTCAATAACGAGCTGTGCTACGCGAACAACCCGTCGCCGATCCTAAACGTCAGCATTTATTCAACTCGGTCGTTTATCTGAATTAGAAAAAGTCCTTATGTTTAATACTGTACATGTGCAAATGTTTAATTGAGGTGAACGTCGAAATCAAACCAATGTAATTAACACTAGATTTACGGGATCCGTCAAAACAACGGGTTCTAATATTCTTAATTTGCGATAATTAAGATTGTAAAGATGCTTCCCTGAGGAATTATTTACCAAATTTATTTCTTGGGGTATGTATAATTGCAAAAATGGCCAAACATTTGGATAGACACATACAGTGAGTGTACAAAGTATTCGTACACTTATTTAAAAACTAGTAACTTCTTTATAATTGTACTAAACGACCTGATTTTTTATAATCAATTAAAAGGATTGGTTTACGAAATGATATGCAAGAAAGATTTTCCAAAAATTATAATTTACAAGGTTACATGCAGAAATAAAAAAGGGATTTTTTAAAACTTTCTATTTCTAGGTCATTAATGAAAATTGAAAGTATAAGTTTAGTAGATCTATGTTAGTTATACACATGCTGAAAATTTCATCGTAGTCGATGAACATACACACGAGCTACAAGCGATTAAAAATGGTGAAAATCGTAATTCCACAGGACTTTTGATCAGTTTCTGCTTAACATCCACAGAATCGTACATCTTTCGATGCGTGTCGTTTTTTCTCGTGTCAACCGATTTCAATGAAATTTTCAGTATGTGTATAACTAACATAGATCTACAAAACATATATTTTAAATTCTCTTTAACTGCCCAAATAAAAAAGTTTTAAAAAATGCCTTTTTTTATTTTTGCACGTAACTTTGTAAATTATAATTCTTGGAAAATATTTTTTGCATATCATTTCGTAAAACAATGCTTCTAATTGATTACAAAAAGTCAGGTCGTTTGGTACAATTATACAAAAGTTATTAGTTTTTAAGAAGTGTACGAATACTTTGTACACCCACTGCACTTGTTATGTATATAAAGTAATGTGGAATAGTTATTTCTAGAGCTCCGTAAACCTAGTGTTAAACGCGACTGCTTATATAGTGGAGCTCGCGTACTAACAGAAGAATTTGAAGCTGACAGGGATCGACACACCCTTGAATAGTAAACAGAGGTCGCGTGGTATGTCGGTATTGGAGAGAGCGATTGGAAAAGACAGCGAGACATGCGAGGGTTCGCATAGGGATGCGAGTTTGATAGGTGTCCGGATACTTATGGACGGGACTGTGTCTGTATTCCGTTATTTTCATCGTGAGCGAGCTAGGGCGGGGGAGGGAGGGGATGGTGTTCAGAACAGATTGAGGAATCGCTCGTGTCACGATAACAAGAGACACGGGGGACGAGGACGGATTAATCGCGTGTAAATTTACGCTGGAACCTGGGCGGAGGGGATGAATCGGTGCAACCGTCGCTCGACTGAAAAACGCCGGAGGAGTAGGTGGAGGAGAGAGCAGGGAGAGACGAAAAGATAGCCGTGCGCGACTCGCCTCGAAAATAGAAACGGCTTCGTTGACACTCCGCTACAAATTGTCCGTGTCGTTATGCTCTTTGTAAAAGCCAGCGTTCTTTCTTGGACCGCCGTGAATTCTTCGCCATTTTTCGCCTTGCGGGCCGCGCGTCGAGCCTCTTGCATTAAAAGAAAAATAGTTATCGATGGACTGCTGATTTTTATGCGAAATAGAAATTGTCTTGTTCTGTTTTAATGACTCTAATAGATTAAAAATATTGCAAACATCACATAAAAACCTGCAGTCTGGCGATCAAGAAAGTATTTAAATATTCTTAACAGCCGCTTGTGAAATCGTGCTACACAGCTAACATGCTTGTAACGTCGTTTAGCTTGTTAATGAATTTTCGAGCTGTAAACGCTGTCTGTTCATAGTAGAAACTGTGAGAATCTTCACGCGTCCGTCGCGACGATGAAAAACGTGGTCGCGAGGATCGCCTACTATTTTTTGTAATAGGCCTCAGCTAGGTCGGCCGTGGAATATAATTAACTGATTTTAGGTGACGCGTTCCGTAGAGTAAATGGACCGAGCCGGGATAGCGTAACATCGGTTCCTCTCGGCACGACGTCGTCCGGGAGAATTTATTGCCGTCTGTTCCGCGCGCGGGGATTACCAGAACTCGGTCGAACGATATCTGACACACTCTCCCCTGTCTCGTCCAGTTAAATCCACTCTAACGACCGCGTAAACGAGCCGAGTAATTTTTGAGGTGGCCAAATTTAAGGGCTCTACACGATCGCGACTATAAAACGATCTTCTTCCACATCTCCTTCAAAGATAACCGTCGATCAGTGCAGTTCGAAACTTTGTACGCTTGCTACTTAATGTATTCAAATTTGTTCAATCATCAATTCTTACATTGTTCAACGCCACCGTCATTTGTTGAAATGTTTTATCAAAATACAACGCACGTACGAACGTTTCAATGATCTGCTGTATTTGAAAAAATTGTGGATGAAGTAGAGGACTCGTTATGCGTGCTCTCAGGAGCCAACGAGGCGCACCAAGACACGCGCGCGCTAGGAAGAGCCTGTGAAGCTGCTAATAGTCTCCTAAACGGTCGACACGCTTGCCATGGCTGTCGCTATATGTCACCTCCGCCCTCTATTTACACGCCACGATGCACGTGCATGAGAATCTCGTCGCGACGGAAGCTGAGGAATTCCCCGGCGTCTTCGGCCTCTGCGTTCAGCCTTCAGCCTTTGCTTTCACCTCGGGAGTTCGAAAAACGCGATTGACCGATTACGTTGTGCCACCTGACGCTCCCAATTTCTGTACATTAAGGGGGTAGTCTACCCGATGGTTACAACTAGAATCTTACTAGAATCTTACTAGAAAACATGGGTTTACGGGAAAACAAATGCTGTCCTTATTTCAGCAAATTGTGGGCTGGTTGAGGGCTCATTCTAAAGAGGAAGGTTTGACGATAGTCGCTCTGGTCATTAGGCTAACGAGATTATGTTTATATCTAATAATATGAAGGCCCAAAGTAGAGAAAAAATCTTGGAAAAAAACCCGCAGGTTTCAATGCATTTTTCTGTCTCTGAAAGACTTTTTGACTGCCCTAATGACCAGAGCGACTATCGTCAAACCTTCCTCTTTAGAATGAACCCTCACCCAGCCTACAATTTGCTGAAATAAGGTCAGCATTTGTTTTCCCGCAAACCCATATTTTCGACCCAAAATCTAGTAGGATTTCTTATTTGACTAGTTATTTACTAATTTACTAGAATCCTACTAGATTTTGGGTCGAAAATATGGGTTTGCGGGAAAACAAATGCTGACCTTATTTCAGCAAATTGTAGGCTGGGTGAGGGTTCATTCTAAAGAGGAAGGTTTGACGATAGTCGCTCTGGTCATTAGGGCAGTCAAAAAGTCTTTCAGAGACAGAAAAATGCATTGAAACCTGCGGGTTTTTTTCCAAGATTTTTTCTCTACTTTGGGCCTTCATATTATTAGATATAAACATAATCTCGTTAGCCTAATGACCAGAGCGACTATCGTCAAACCTTCCTCTTTAGAATGAGCCCTCAACCAGCCCACAATTTGCTGAAATAAGGACAGCATTTGTTTTTCCGCAAACCCATGTTTTCTAGTAAGATTCTAGTTGTAACTAGCGCATAGACTACCCCCTTAACTCCTTTCTGGAGTTCTCTCTAGTTTGACGCCCCTCTTTGAGAATTTTTGCAAGAGGACCTATCGAGTACTATAATTCAAAACTTGGTGTACTTATCGACCAGTATTCCTAGAATGTATTCGAATGTTTTGACGAAGTTATGCTCTGTCAAACCAGAGAGAGACTGCTTGACAGAATTCTAGAGGATGGATCTAACATGTTTGTGTGTCTTTTTAGGTGTGGACAAACTGTTCGTGTCACCGATCATCGGGAGAATGGTGGATTGTCCTCCGGGGTGAGCTACGACTAGTTTATTTACCGAGGGAGCCGAGGCAGTAATAGCTGAATGGCGGTCACGTTGCGCTATAAAATATTGCACCCACATCTTTGTAACTCGAGCCAGGGAACGCCGCGCGCCGGCTGAAACACGCCGAATGATTTACCTGACTTTCAGTGGATTCGTTCCGCAAGGAGGAGCCCGCGGCCGATGATTAACGTTCTTGTTTGCTTATTATCAAGCGTGTTTGCGCAAACCGATCGGCATCTGACATTTATGCGTCGCGTATCGGCGGAATCGGTCCCCGGAGAAAATAATCGATAGACCGCGGATCTTTATGCAAAGTTAAAATTGTTGGGCGAAACAGTAACCATGTAGACCTCTCTTTCCTTCGTTAACAATCGAATATTTTGCACTCTTCAGTTTTGTTAATGTTTTTACGGTGTTTAATCAAACAGCCGGAAACTATCTTATTTTGTCAAAAATCCTTAAAGCTGAAAATTTGACCGTTCCACAAATTTCAATATCTCGAATACTGAGAGTGGTAGAGAGAAACAATTGTGCATCAAAGTCTGTAAGAACCGCCCACTAGTTACCGAAACGCAAATTCGTTGGACAGTGTAATTAACAGGGGTACCGCCATCGTCAACCCCTCCTTCCGCACGATTCATTTATTGATCCGCTCAGACTACATTGTTTTCCGCCGTCAAACACTCACGACAATCCTTTTGCAGGTCCGGCGGAGCTGATAGAAAAAGTTTCGCCACGACCTACAGCTAATGGCGACAACAGGAGCAACAAGGGTTCGCGAGGACTGTCCTATTGGACAGATGGATCCTCCCTTCTCTTCTGGCACTCTCTCACCTGACTGGCTCGACCAATCGCGACCCGTCTGCGCTATCTCTCCCTGCGGACGCTCATCTTGAAGGGGACACCATCGTTTTCACCTGTCTCCGCTGCAGCCAATGATCTGCTCTCCTCCGGACACTCCCTTTTACATTAGGTCTCGGGATACCTGAGTTTTCATCAAACATGGCTCCCTTTCCGCTTAATTGGGTCAAGTTCGAAGATGTTCAGATCATCGAATCTGCACAATTCTTTGAACGAAAAAGTCTGCTCGCGTTTTGCGTAAAAAATTTTCTCGAGGAAAATGAACGACGGATTTCGCAGAACGAAATTCAGTAATCCTTTGAATTTGCAAAATTGGAAATCGAACGTGGATCGACTGGTTTCCGTAAAAGCGCGCCGTCCATCGAGTATCCGTCGCTTCGAGGGCCATCGAGCACGCAAGATTTATTTTGAGCGAGCGACGTGTCCCCCGATCGATTTCCAGAACGAAAAATAAAGTGCACGTGCTATTCCTGCGCTCTGATGCACGCACGGTGTTGACGCGGCGCGCACGGCCAGCCGCCTCTCTTTCACCGGGGAATATTAAAGCCCGCCACTGCCGGGCCGTGTTTGCAAAACATCCAGGTTTGCGCAAACATCCACCGTTTTGCTTACCGTCCGCGGGACCAATGGCTACTTTTCATTCTTACGCGCCGGATACTCTGAATGCAGGAACCCCTTTCCGCTGCAGGAACTGGGTCGAAACCCCTTCCCTTCCGCGCTGGCCGAAAAGGTCTTGGGGAAACCAACATCGGGCAGAATTGTCTTCTTTTCGATAATAATTTGTAGAAGGATGCGTTGCGTTTCATAAAATGTTATAAGAAAAAGAAGAAGGCTACGAAAGGTTGCTTCGGTGTGGTCACAGCTTCACTATGAGAGGGATGAGAATACACTCTGAGAGTCAAGGTAAATGATCAACGTTCTCCTTACAATAGACGATAAATAATTCCGATTTATTTCCTTGTTCTGTTGTAATTACAGGATCGTTAGCTGCCGGATTATTCTCGGATTCTTACAATCTGAAGGAATCGGGGGCCAATCACACATCTTGGAAATGGAACCCGCATCGTGTATACACTCAAGATCGGATAGATTATGTACATCGAGTTCTCGAGACGTCTGTAGCATATTATCTCGAGAGACGGACACAACGGTCGAACAGACCGCGCGAAACTTTGCGCGAACGGAAACGAAGAAAACTAGCAGAAATAAACGCGCAGAGACGCGCGTTGTCTGTCGGCCACTGTTGGCTTCTACGTACTTAATATGTAGGCATACACACTCGTCCATGAATCACGGGACATCGATGAGCTTGTTAAACGTTTCGTTATGCTTCTCGTAATTCTTTACAACAATTCAGTCTTAATTTACGGTGCTTCCAATCTTTTCGTACGATCGATGTCTCGAATTTCTAAGTCTACGGTGAATATCGTAATTAGACAGCGAATGTGAAGTATTAAAACGATCAGAGGAATTGAATAACTTATCAGAATTGCTACAGGAAGAAATACATTCTTATTCGGCTTCTGTCTCTTGCAAATGATGCAAGGTGACTCTGAGGCGCCACTGAAGATTCCTGTACCAAACATGTCGGTATCTAATTACTTACTGAACATTTAAGTATCAGAAAAAATCATAGGGAAATATTCTAGATCGGAAGAAATGTATAATTATTCGAGTTAAGTGAGAACTCTGTTCAGAGCTAACGGCGGTGTCCCCTGACTTATGGACGGCAGTGTATAATGTAGAAATGTTGCCGCGCTTAGACTACAATCGCTAACAATTAACGCATAGCTGGTTCTCGCTGAACGAACGAACATTGTCCATTAAATATCGAATACTGTGTAGCAGTCGGAAACACTGAAGACAGAGGTCTATGTAGTGGCAGGGACCGCGTCACATTTCTCCTTGGTCTCTTCAGCATCGTCGTCTTCCCCGTTGTCTCTCGTGGAACTATCGGCGAATATCGAACGGACTTTCTCTTCCCCGGAGGCTGTTATCCGTTTAAAGTCCGTCGGCTATCGGTTGGCCTTGGATCGAGTCCTCGCGACCTGGACAGAACTCTGAGCCGCGATCCGTTCACATGAAGCACTTGGACCGCGTCTGGAACTCCATGGGAGCGAAGCCTGTCGTGGAAACCCCGGTCGTCGGGCTGGATCCCATCATTGCCGAGGACACACCGACGCCAGTCACGCCTGAGGTCGACACCGCGACGCTACCTGGCTCCTCCTTCACGTTCACCACTGGAACGAACAAACAGAAAGTTTTGTCAGTCAGGAATTATTAGATTGAAGGGAAAGTCCTCTCGTATTTTAAATAAGCAAATATTTATCTAATTATTTTGTAATTTTGCTTGTGAATCGAAAATGCATGTTGCTAGCGAGTCATTGGGAAAGAAGCATCGACAGGTTACCTGGAAGATGGCGACAAGTTGTTACAAATAATGGAGATTAGATCATTCATTCAAATTCAAATTCATTCAAATGTTTTCTTTGAAATACGACAGAACTTCCCTCCAACCTAATGTTAGGGAACTGCCGGTAATATGCAAATGGAAAAAGTTGTCGAAAATGTTTTACAACGTAGATAGATGTAACTGGAAGTTATCCTAAACTGAATGTGAATTGTAAGAGGTATCAAAATGAATATAATAACTACTTTCAGGCCAATAACACCGGGCAGACATGGTCTCGGTGGAGAGGGCAGCCTCGTGTCTCCTGGCGCAGGTTGTGAAGCCACTGCCGAAGGAGCTGCCGCCCATAGATCCTGGAGAACTCGCTGTTCCACCTGGAACATCCAGGTAATTGCCTTGAAACGCTTTGCTTGGTCGTCCAGCTTTTCGGCGGGGACAAGGAGCGGGATTGGGTGCTGGCTGGAGGAGAGACTCACTTAGGGAGGTGCCAAGTTGACCGTAGCCGTTCATCGTTGGTATCTGCATCGACTGCACCGGCTGCAATTGTGGCTGTAGCTGCGGGTAACAATAAGTTTCTGTCGTTAACGAACTGCTCACGGGTGAGGATTGTTCAGAAACTTACCGTTTGGCAGTGACCGTAGGAGAGCTGGGACTGTTGCAGGCTCCAGGCGCTGGAATGATTCGGACAAATTCAGAACAAGTCGGGTGTGGTAAAGCGATGTGGCAGTAAGTCGGGTAAAGGTACCAGTTACCCCATCCAGTCATCGAACACAAAACAGGCTTTTTAGAAATTAATAGCATGAAGCGAAGAATTAAAAAAATTAATTAATTAATCTGTTATCAAATAGACTGCGGATCTTTATGCATTTATTTGTGAAGCTGTCAGTATATGATTTATCCTCTGTTAAAATCATTAAGGGAGAAATAACATTCAATCTAGTTTCTATTTCTTGCAATCGATGCTTATTTTACATGAAGATCCGCAATCTAGTTATCACAAATTCCTTGTGTCCGATAAATAGGACCAAAACTTCGGATTACCATAAGGGGGCCTTTTCCAGCAAACGACGCTCACGCGTGGACACTCACACACCGCTAGACCACGTATACGTACGCGAGGATTGCAAGGGTCCGGGATTCCACATCTGATTTTTCGGTAATGCAAAGACGGAGTGTTTTAGGAGTCAAAATCGCTAGATGAAAGATCAATCTAGTGCGCTGTTTTCCTCAAAAGTCGTTCTTGTACTTTTCCCAGCAATGGTTTTGCAATATTTGGCTGCATGTTGCCCGTCGGAGAGGCTATGCTTGAGTCCAAATAAGAAGGTACTTACTAGCCGACGAATTTAAGACTCTACTGCGCATATGACTCTAACGGAACTCGTTCATTGGCTAATCCCACTACTCGCACTTCGCCGAATTTCATGGCTGACGCGCAACATGTGCAGAACAAGTACCTTCTTATTTGGGCCCAAGTATAGTACGCCGGCGTGACTGCAGCGCCATCTGACGGGCAACATGCAACCAAATATTGCAAAACCATTGCTCGGAAACGTAAAGGAACGACTTTTGAGGCAAACAGCGCACTAGATTGATCTTTCATCTAGCGATTTTGACTACTAAAAGACCCCGTCTTTGCATTATCGAGAAATCAGAAGTGGAATCCCGAACCCTTGCAATCCTGAGTGTTCACGCGCGAGCGTCGTCCGCTGGAAAAGGTCTCCTTAAAACTTCGTTAATATCTCGTTTGCTTTTTAACAAGATCGTCGAGAAAAATTTGACGATACAGAAAAAAGCTTGATAATCAATCGTTTACCACAATGAATGCAAGATAAATTACAGAATGCCTTCAAATTAATGAAAGACTTCCAAGTCGTCGCTAAATATCCGGTAACTGGTAGCTATACCCTGTACCAATGAAAAATGAACAGTGTATCAAACGCAACGCCTTACCCAGTGTCGTATCTTGTGTAGGTGGACGGTGCGTACGAAGGTGGCGAGTGACCGAACAGGCTTCTGGGTCCGAGATGGACGTGCGTGGTCGAGAAGGGCTCGCCGTAGAAGGGCGGCTTGTAATAAGGAGTGTTCCTGGAGGGCCGTTTCATGCGTCTACGCCGCCTGTAGTTGCCGTTCTCGAACATATCCGAATACTGGGGGTCTGCGCAAAAAGGGTCCGGCATCGTTACTCGGTAGAGCCCACCGCGTTCCATGAACAATACATGTCCACCATGGAGGGCCATATTTATGTACCGTTTAACACATGCGCGACCAGGGCCATATACATCTATGCGTGACGATCACGATTTCGTATACCACAATGCCGGCGGCACACTTCTCATTCAATATTCAATACCTTGAATAGGACAATTCGAAAGAAATGCTGGTCGCGGACGTGTTAATTTGTCAAAGATTTGAAGCTTTCACGGCCCGGCATCATACAGTTATTTCTGTTGAGGTTTTCGGGTGTAAGCCGTGTCCTAAAGGAAGATATTTCCCAACGTTTCGCAAGCATTGCAGCTAGCTTCATCAGGGGGTCGGAAGACACACTGATACTGTCTCAGTTAGCGTTGAAGCTAGCTGCAATGCTTGCGAAACGTTGGGAAATCTCTTCCTTTAGGACACGGCTTACACCCGAAAACCTCAACAGAAATAACTGCGTTAATTTGTGTATAGTCTTTCTAATGGGCCACTGTGAACGATCAAAGGGTCCGCGCAGGGACTGACCTACGCCCCAGAAGTTGCCCTTGCCGTCAGTGCCGCTGTCGCGGGCGATCTTGATGAAGCACTCGTTGAGGGACAGGTTGTGCCTGATGGAGTTCTGCCAGCCCTTCTTGTTCTGCTGATAGTAGGGGAATCTGGTGGTGATGTACTCGTAGATCTGTTTCAGGGTCGCCCTTTTCTGTGGGCTCTCCTGTATCGCCATCGCGATTAGCGCCACGTAGCTGAACGGCGGTTTCTTGCTCGCGGAATCGTTGCTGCCGTTCTCGGTCCTGCTGGCGGACCCCGTGACGTTCCCATTGGCCACGGTGGTGGGCACACCGTTGCTAGACGGTGCCGATGGGGTCGAGGGATTGCTGTTGCTGGTGCTGTGCAGGGCCCCGGTCGGCGAGGAGCCCTTCTCGTCCAGATGATGATGAGCAGAGCCGGTCGAGTGCTTCGACAAGGTCGAGGACGGACTGTGCAGGCTGTGATGGGAGTGATGATGGCTCAGGGAGCCGTGATGCGACGCCAGACATCTCTCCAGGCTCACCGTGGCGTCCAGATCCTTCGCCGACGGACCCACGCAACCATTCTGCATCTCCGACACGAAGCTGCTCACTGAAATGCACGTACAAAAACCTCTCCTGAACATACCGGACTGTACGCGCTGTGGAGGATCTATCTACGCGACACACAAGGTGATTCGAGTTGAACGCAAGCTCCGGGAACGTGGACAATGGCCGCTCGATCGACACCACCGCACACCAGGTTCCGAGAAACCCCGGCACCGTGAAACAATCGGATCTTTGAAAGGAATCCGGACCCCCCTGACGACCCCTCCGCAGGATACCCGAGACGCGATAAGCTCGACGTGTCCGTCGGCTTGGAGGAATCGTAGCGCAAGATGAAGTCATTCCGCAGGTTGATCTAGGACTCCTAAATAGGGGTACGAATCAGAAGCGAGTGGACACTCTGTTGGTGGAATCCTAACATGCTAACCTGGCTACGTTGATTAGCAATGTGTTATTACTAGACTGCGGATTTTATGCATTTATGACAAAAATTGGTGGATGTAATCTAAAACAGTAAAAACATTAGGACAATTTAAGTATGTCCATATGTTATTTTGAATATATTAACACATTACCGACCGGTGATTGTTCCATAATTTTGAAAAATTATGATACATGGCTAAACACTTTTTAATGGAGCCTTCAGTAGCAACAGCAATTTTCATTATAAACTGACAAGTCACCCTCAATAACGTTATCTAATAGTTTCATTTAAGATTGCAATGTAAAAGAAAATTTCTATGCTTTCTTTTGGTGCAGCAAAATTGTTGAAAATCCTATTAATAGGCATCCGGCAGGTAAAGTGTTAAAATTGTAAAGGTTGAAAAGAAATTTTTATAGCATTCCTGTGTCTTGTAATTGAAGAGGAAAATTTTTATTTAGCATAAAGATCCTCAGTCTAGTTATTACCTTATCTCTTAACCCTTTGCACTCGAATGGCGACTCCGAGACGCCAGTAAAAATTGCCACACACATTTTAATATTATTAAATTTGTCTAAATTGTATAAATTGTAAAAAGCTCAACTGTTGTATGAGGAAACAAGTTCAATTTGACGTGCTACGATGTCGAAAAGATTACATAGAATGAAAATGGAGATATAGAATTAAAAACTGTTCACTTGTATCAGGCTAGTTGTCCCTGAAGAGAACAGAGGTTTCACCGGTCTTCAGACAATTATTCCGAAATTTGTACCGACAGCTTGATTTATTTTCAGGTTTCTAGTGTACGCCAGCAGGTTCTGATTAGCAGCTCTCGGTGTACGCGTTTGGAATCGCCGTGAAACAAGGAGGCACGTACTCGGAAAGGAGTATCATGCGTGCGTGCATGACTCCGAGTGTGCCCCACGGCACGTGTAACTGGAACTGAACGTAATCGGACACCGATAACACTCGTGCGCGCGCGCGCGAGCGCTCGGAACAGAGGGTGGAGAACTCTGCGAACCGGGGCGAGGGCGGAACAAAAGGGAAGCGGACAGACGTGTGTATTTATCAGAGATTTAGAGAGCTTTTTTCTACGCGACGTATACGTCTATCGCTTTCGGAAAAATCATTTCACCTCGAATGCTTCCAGATCTGTTGGACGCGGTCGAGTCTTGTTTCCTGCAGACCCGACGCATCGAACACAAATTCGAGAACATTATGTTTGAGGCATAATGTACCGCGCCACGGGAAACCTCCAGGCTGCGTATGGTTTCACAGTTGGAAGAACGGAGGAACCGTTTCCAAAACGGAAACACGATATTACGGGTAAATCGTTGCTGCTGTGCAGAGACACTTCTCTCTGCCTCGCTCAAGATAATGGAGAAACTGTTTCGAACATGCTTGGTCCGCGAAGAGGAAACAGAAACGAAAACAGAGATTTATTCGGCTCACGAAATCGACTCGCATTTATAGAATACACATGCACATTTCCAAAACGCAAGAATTCTCCTAAAATTGTTGCCGGAGAATCGTTTGCAACTGTCAACGTGGGATGACTACGTTTACAGATTACGCGAGTCCTCATTCGAACGAGCGGTATCGACCGATGAAGAGGAAGAGAACGATGATAGACCAGCTAGTCCAGCGTGTCGTACATGCACGTCCTCGGTACGTGGATCTACCGTGCTAAAACAAGCAACGCGAGATCGCGATAACGTCAAACGTCGCGCCTCGCCAACACACCTGACTGCAACCGGAGATCCTTGCTACGCGACACCTACGAGGCCGCATCTGCTCTCGTCACGGGATCCCTTGTTTCGATTCGATCGACGATCGACTGATGAAAAACACTTATCGTGCGAGGAAAATTCCCGCGGACGCTCGCACAAGATATACATAGAATGTCCGCTATCGATCACCCGGCGAGCAGAGATCGAAAGAGCTCTGGAACTTCTTGACAGACTCCGTTTAAAACATGGAACAAAGGCGTGTTCTTAAAAATGGTAAAATATGTATCTTAATCTATCAAGAAGTTCCAGAGGCTAGGGAAAAGATTGTAGCTCCTATAACACAATTCTAGCGCCTAAAAAAATGATGTATTGGCTATTAAAAAATTATAGAGACCACGAGACAAGTTGTAGGGACTGGGGCCTATAAAATGATCGTTATCGATCATTCGGGAGCTCGAAAGAGTTCTGGGACTTCTTGGCAGACTCCGTTTAAAACGTGGAACAAAGGCGAGTTCTTAAAAATTGTAAAATATGAATCTTAATCTATCAAGAAGTTCCAGAGGCTAGAGAAAAGATTGTAGATCCTATAAAACAATTCTAGCGCCTATAAAAATGCTGTATTGGCTATTAAAAAATTATAGAGAGCCACGAGACAAGTTGTAGGGACTGGGGCCTATAAAATGATCGCTATCGATCATGTGGAGAGATCGAAAGAGTTCTGGGACTTCTTGACAGACTCCGTTTAAAACGTGGAACAAAGGCGAGTTCTTAAAAATTCTAAAATATGAATCTTAATCTATCAAGAAGTTCCAGAGTCTAGGGAAAAGATTGTAGGTCCTATAAAACAATTCTAGCGCCTATAAAAATGCTGTATTGGCTATTAAACAATTATAGAGACCACGAGACAAGTTGTAGGGACTGGGGCCTATAAAATAATCGCTATCGATCATTCGGAGAGATCGAAAGAGTTCTGGGACTTCTTGACGGACTCCGTTTAAAACGTGGAACAAAGGCGTGTTCTTAAAAATGGTAAAATATGTATCTTAATCTATCAAGAAGTTCCAGAGGCTAGGGAAAAGATTGTAGGTCCTATAAAACAATTCTAGCGCCTATAAAAATGCTGCATTGGCTATTAAAAAATTATAGAGACCACGAGCCAAGTTGTAGGAACTGGGGCCTACAAAATGATCGCTATCGATCATTCGGATAGATCGAAAGAGTTCTGGGACTTCTTGGCAGACTCCGTTTAAAACGTGGAACAAAGGCGAGTTATTAAAAATTGTAAAATATGAATCTTAATCTATCAAGAAGTTCCAGAGGCTAGGGACAAGATTGTAGGTCCTATAAAACAATTCTAGAGCCTATAAAAATGCTGCATTGGCTATTAAAAAATTATAGAGACCACGAGCCAAGTTGTAGGAACTGGGGCCTATAAAATGATCGCTATCGATCATTCGGAGAGATCGAAAGAGTTCTGGGACTTCTTGGCAGACTCCGTTTAAAACGTGGAACAAAGGCGAGTTCTTAAAAATTGTAAAATATGAATCTTAATCTATCAAGAAGTTCCAGAGGCTAGAGAAAAGATTGTAGATCCTATAAAACAATTCTAGCGCCTATAAAAATGCTGTATTGGCTATTAAAAAATTATAGAGACCACGAGACAAGTTGTAGGGACTGGGGCCTATAAAATGATCGCTATCGATCATGTGGAGAGATCGAAAGAGTTCTGGGACTTCTTGACAGACTCCGTTTAAAACGTGGAACAAAGGCGAGTTCTTAAAAATTGTAAAATATGAATCTTAATCTATCAAGAAGTTCCAGAGGCTAGAGAAAAGATTGTAGATCCTATAAAACAATTCTAGCGCCTATAAAAATGCTGTATTGGCAATTAAAAAGTTATAGAGACCACGAGACAAGTTGGAGGGACTGGGGCCTATAAAATGGTCGCTATCGATCATGTGGAGAAATCGAAAGAGTTCTGGGACTTCTTGGCAGACTCCGTTTAAAACGTGGAACAAAGACAAATTCTTAAGAATTGTAAAATATGAATCTTGATCTATCAAGAAGTTCCAGAGTCTAGGGAGAAGATTGTAGATCCTATAAAACAATTCTAGCGCCTATAAAAATGCTGTATTGGCTATTAAAAAATTATAGAGACCACGAGACAAGTTGTAGGGGCTGGGGCCTATATGTATAAGGATTGTAGAGGAAAAGTGGAGCAATCGAGCAGGTATCTGCGAAGAATTGCAGTGACTGGAAATTCCAAGATGTATCGCGCCCTTGTTTCGAAGCTGTAACAGCGTTTCGTAACAGTCGAAAAAATGCATCGCTCGGCTGATACGGGAAACAGTGACATAATTAGACTTGCGAAAGTTGGCCTTCGTCGGTCGCAGGATTGCGATGACCGTTGTCGATATTCCGCGAACGTTTCGCGAGTCTTGCAAATTCGAAATACGGAGAACCGCGTAGCCAATAGGGTCAGTAGGTTGAGAACTGTTCGGTGTCGAATGAGCTGCGTCTATTTCGGAGAAATTGGAGAACGTTTGGATCGCGCTAACGTACAATTTCTTGGGTTTTAGGGTCAGGGATGTCTGCAAAGTGCACTGTCGAGAGGTCAAGCCGAAGAAAAGTACGCGTTCGCACCGGGACGAAGGGGTAGTCTGCGATTCGCAGCCGTGATCTCATTGGCGTATAGGATTTCGCTGATCGGCGCCGGATGGATTCCCCGCGGCACTCGCAGCATTTCAGGAATGCGAATGCCACGGTTTCTCAATGCGTCGCGACAACGACCACGATGACAACGGCCTTCGGCTAGGGGATCGACTTTGCTGCGGCGATTTTTAGCTATCCAATAGTCCCTTCGCTGATAACGCAACTTACACTCTATCGCGAAGTAGAAACACCGGGCAAGAGACAGACAGTCGAAACGGCCACCTGCGAATCCGCGAATTTTGTTCCCCCCGGAACGTAACCCCGGCTGTTCTACTAAACGCGAAACACCCCGTACATGTTTATAAACTGTTTGACATCGTACGAGGTGCGTCGTTGATGTTTTAACAATGAACCACCACAGTACCGTACACACATCGCCAAAACATATACTCGACCGCTGTGCACGGTGGACCGTGTATATTTTTAGGGTTCAAAATCGGGCGCGCTACCCCTTAAGGGGGTAGTCTATGCGCTAGTTACAACTAGAATCTTACTAGAATCTTACTAGAAAATATGGGTTTGCGCAAAAGCATTTGTTGTCCTTATTTGAGCAAATTCTGGGCTGGGTGAGGGCTCATTGTAAAGAGGAAGGTTTGACGCAGTGGGCTCTGGTCATGTGGTTAACGAGATTATGTTTAATATGTATAATATGAGGGTCCAAAGTAGAGAAAAAATGTAGGAAAAAAACTCGCAGATTTCAATGCATTTTTCTGTCTCTGAAAGACTTTTTGACTGCCCTGATGACCAGAGCCCACTGCGTCAAACCTTCCTCTTTACAATGAGCCCTCACCCAGCCCACAATTTGCTCAAATAAGGACAACATTTGCTTTTGCGCAAACCCATATTTTCGACCCAAAATCTAGTAGGATTCTAATAAATTAGCAAATAACTAGAAAATATGGGTTTGAGCAAAAGCAAATGTTGTCCTTATTTCAGCAAATTGTGGGCTGGGTGAGGGCTCATTCTAAAGAGGATGGTTTGACGCAGTGAGCTCTGGTCATCAGGGCAGTCAAAAAGTCTTTTAGAGACAGAAAAATGCATTGAAACCTGCGGGTTTTTTTCCTTGATTTTTTCTCTACTTTGCGCCTTCATATTATTAGATATAAACATAATCACGTTAACCACATGACCAGAGCCCACTGCGTCAAACCTTTCTCTTTACAATGAGCCCTCACCCAGCCCACAATTTGCTCAAATAAGGACAACAAATGCTTTTGCGCAAACCCATATTTTCTAGTAAGATTCTAGTAAGATTCTAGTTGTAACTAGCGCATAGACTACCCCCTTAAGAGTGTCCGCGTGCTCGAGCGAGAGTGTGGTGGATTTTTTCCAATGAGGAGTTCGGAAGTGGTCGATTGTGATTCTCAAAAGTCCAATCTATCCGTCCACAGCGCAAAATGCATATTTTTAAGTAACCCTGGAGTACATAATTTGTAATTGCGGCAGCTAGTTTTCGTCATAGATGCACAAAATCTTCAGTCCAATTACAAGTTCGCTATAAAAGATAGCGCGTGCAAAAGGGCACTTATAATTAACTGTTACGTAGGATAGGTCAGAAGGTCGGGACACGCGTGGAGCTAATGATCCGTCGGCTGATCAGCGACTCCAATTGGGGGAGAGAAAGAAGAACACGTGCCACCCCTGTATACTGTTTCCCTGGAGCATGTTCGCGATCCCGTCGTTAACGTTGCAACGAAGCTCCGCAGGTCAAAGGATCAAATTCCACGGAGAGCAACCGTGAGCATTAGAAGCGAGGAAAGATTATACCGATACATACATCTTTGCTTTTGTTTCGAGAGAATCATTCGGCTGTTGTTTCTTTTTGCGGACCGTAGGTGAAACTGGCCGAAGAAACAAGCTCGTCCGCAGCTCGACCGGAGAAGCGAAAGATACTGCGTATCAGGACGAGAAGAAGAAGAAGAAGAAGAAGAAAAAAGCGAATCGCGTCCCTAGAACACGCGAGGAGTAAGATGACGAGGGGAGGAACGAGGGGGAAGGTACGAGGATAAAAGAGAAACTCGAGGCAAGGGGCACAGAGGGTCATCCGAGCGACGATAGCGCATCGGTATCTTCGTTGTGAGCCAATCGTCGGCTGGTATCTCGACCTCTCTCGTCAACGTCGCCATAGCGTCGTCTTCTGCTCCTCGTTCTTCACCGACACCGGAAGTGCGGATGCAATTGCGCTTCTATACCGACAGGACAGCGTTCCCGAACGTCTCTCGAATTCGTCCAGATCCACAGGGTGTTTCGACAAAGTAATTCACTTAAAACGCCGTTCTGTCAATAACCGAGTACATATTTCTTTTTAAAACTCAACACAAAGCGCAGTATCGTCGAACATCGCAGAAAATGTTGGTTATTGACACGATGGTTGAACGCTGCCAATAGAGGATCGCTAGTAGAATCGCCAGAACCAGTAAAATCTCTAAAATACTTCATCAAAAATTACAAGACCCCGGAGATCTAGACCGTGACTGTTTTTCATGTAATACGAGCACGAATAGATTGATGTACGGTGGTTTCAGCGCGAAGCATAGACCCGTAGCAGGTTCGTCGAAGCACCCCGTGCAAGAAACAACTCTCACCGTGTTTGCTCCTTATCGCGGCGAGTGCGTTATCGTGTTTACTATAGCCGGGGCGATGTTTTGCAAACGAGAAGAACGATCCGAAAACAGAAATCGCGGGCATTACCTAACGAGGAACGATAGGCGATAATTAGAACAGGGGGCCCGACCGTTTCCTCGGCGCTTGGTTCGTCGCCATCGGCTTTATCGCGGATCTCCTCTGTTCCCGCCTCTATCGTTTCGCGGCGAAGAGTCCGTCGTCTTGTTATCGTCGCGTTTATCGGGGCCACTGCAACGTAATTAGTCGCGGGGGCCCCGGTCGAGAAAAGTCTGCTTTCCAAAAATATTTTCGTCCTCGCCCCGCTCGAAAAATTTCTATGGAAATGCCCGAAACAGTGCAGTAGACACGTCCCTTGTTCACCTTGATCGCGACGGGCCCCTGATTCCCTGAAGACGGTCTAGCGTTAGGTCAGGGAACCGTTCCTCCTGTTCTCCGAGTTGGAGCGGTTGCAGACCGTTCAGGGGACCCGCGAAGCACGGCACGTCCTCAATGATTCCGGTGGTCCACGACTGCTTTATCTTACCAGCTAGAGATTAGTGCGAAGCGGTGCCCTTGTTTACTGGAGATCTATTTTAACGCGACGATTACATCCACGGCCTGATTTCAGCATAAATAAGCAGGGTCACGATATCTTCGAGAGTGACGCGCGACTCGCTCCGTCATTCTCTTCTCGCGGGACCATTCCGAACACCCTGGAACGATCTTCAACGCTACAGTCCTTCTGCGAGCACCTAAACCAACAACCCAAAACTCGACTTGTCCTTGCAGGACCTGTTTCTAATCTCTACCTCTTCAGTCCAGTCTAATAACTGGACTTCAGGTTTGTTATTCAGCTGAATATTGAGAACAACATTTTAATCGCGTTTAATCGTGATTCTTTCAGATGCTACGATCGATTGGAGAGAACAACTTGAAACGTCGGAGGGACGAGTGCTGTGGAAGACGAAGAGGACGAACGCGGGCCGTCGAAGACCCGAAACAGGCAGATTAGACGCGGCCGTGCAATAGACTCGATTAGGGCAGCATTTCGCTCGATAATCCCCGGGATCTATAATTAAACGTGTTCGGCTGTGTTTCGCGTTCGGCTTATCGCGAAGGCGGTTTGTTCGGCCGATAAATCGCGGCCGGCGGCTAAGCGGCTGTGCGAACTATGACGCGAATGTGGACCGCGAACCGTGACCGCCATATACACACTCGAGAGCCATCGGAGGCGAAGCCTTTAAAGTCCCCGGGGACCGAGGCACGCGAACGTATAAATACGATTCGGTGGGTGCTCTCTCTCTCTCTCTCGTTTTTAAAAGGAGGAGAATCCTCCTAACCGCGGAGGATGGCGTTGTCGTTGGCCGATATATCAGAGACCCGGTTGGTTGAATCCCGGCGAGCCTTCCCGGATTAGCGACCATAACTCTCGCCCGGAGAGCACTCCGAACCGCCGATTTCGAAAGCACGAGACTCGGGCTCTCTTGTTGCTCCTGCAAAGAATTCCGGACCCTGCCTCCTATCGCTCCTATGCGAATTTCCTTTTGGAAACAGCGTTTCGCTGGAACACCGGATGGAACTTCGCTGTAGCCTGTCTTCGGAAAGCAGAACGCTAGCTCTTCACTTCCCGCGATTGTCTGTTTTGGGACTGTCGAAGCCCTGACTCAATTTGTTTCTTTGGCGAATGAACCGTAAAGGATTGAGTAATCCTGAGACTAGTATTATTGAGATTATAAGTTATGAACGAGCGCACTGAAGTTGAAGTTACTCGGGCACCGATGTCCGTTAGCATTCCGTTGGGGGGACAGTGTCGCCAGATTTTTTATGGGGGGTACACAGATATCGATAGAGGCGTTCTAGGGTTACGCACCGGCCGGCCGGATTAATTGTGTCCGGTGCCGGTGGTATCTGCGATTCAGCGGCCGTTCAGCGATTAGCGAATAAGAAAATCTGGTAATACGAGACCGTGCAAGCAAGCGGGCGACTGCCTCCCTTTCGTCCGGTTGCTATCTCCACTCTGTGAATGTTACTCTGCGCCTTGGTGTATACACGATAACGCACTCTCCTGTTTCGGTACCAATCTCTTCGATCAATCTCCGATCGGTGGACCATGTTTCCTTCCATCGTTTTCAATTCTTAATTTAATCGACGGAAGGATTGGATTTTAAAAGTTTGTTCGCCTTACAATATATTAATTATATCGTATTGTATAACCAAGAAGCACACACGAACAGAAAGAGAGAGAGAGAGAGAGAGTGCCATCAATCATTGTCGCCACAAGCATACAAAAAGAAACATTGCCGACTTTGAAATATCAACACAAATGAATAATATTAGACCAGTGCAAAAGCTCCTGTCCGATTTCCTATTAGAACACAAGGAATAGAATAAATAGAATAAATCCCTGTTTATTTGAGATGTTGGTTTCCAAAAATCAAAGATCCAATACCATTATTAAAATGTTGTAACGTAGTATATCAGATACCGTGCAAAGGCTGTAATCTTTCTTACATTGGACAAACTCCTAGACATTTGAGTACAAGGATCAATGAACATAAAAGAAATATATTGTTGCCATCATCACAACACACTGCCTTGACGAAGCATTCATTTGAACTTGACCATGCATTTGATTTTGAAAATGTCAAAATACTGGATAAAGAAAGTAATTTACACCAAAGATTATTATTAGAAACTGTTCACACGATTAAACATCAAAGTGTCAATCTTAGGTACGAAAAACCTGAGATTAATGAAATTTACACTACATGACTGAATCAGTAATCAACTTATGATGATTTTCTATAATAATCTAACTAATGAATTCCACTTTTATAAATATGGTTAAGCACATTAACATTGTTATGTTAAACTTCACACATTAAATGATTGCTAATTTTTTCTACCAATTTTTGGTAATACATTGGCTGGAAGTTTGTTGATGAATATTTAAAATTTGAATTTCGCGCCAAACATTGATTTGATGTCTCTTGATCCTTGACATCGTATTGGCTAGTTAGTTCTACGATGTTTCTATGTTTTCTGCCTTGACTTTGTCGCAACGGTTACAGTCTAGTACAGGTAGTCTACCCGCTGGTTACAACTAGAATCTTACTAGAATCTTACCAGAAAACATGGGTTTGCGCGCTTCGGTTGTTTGACCTTATATCAGCAAATTTTGGGCTGGGTGAGGGCTCATTCTAAAGAGGAAGGTTCATCACACTGCGCTCTGGTCATGAGGTCAACGAGATTATGTTTAATATGTATAATATAAGTGCCCAAAGTAGAGAAAACATCTAGGAAAAAACCCGCAGATTTCAATGCATTTTTCTGTCTCTGAAAGACTTTTTGACTGCCCTAATGACCAGAGCGCAGTGTGATGAACCTTCCTCTTTAGAATGAGCCCTCAGCCAGCCCAAAATTTGCTCAAATAAGGTCAAACAACCGAAGCGCGTAAACGCATTTTTTCGACCCAGAATCTAGTAGGATTCTAGTAAATTAGCAAATAACTAGAATCGTACTAGATTCTGGGTCGAAATAATGGGTCTGCGCGCTTCGGTTGTTTGACCTTATATCAGCAAATTTTGGGCTGGCTGAGGGCTCATTCTAAAGAGGAAGGTTCATCACACTGCGCTCTGGTCATCTGAGCAGTCAAAAAGTCTTTCAGAGACAGAAAAATGCATTGAAATCTGCGGGTTTTTTTCCTAGATTTTTTCTCTACTTTGGGCCCTTATATTATACATATTAAACATAATCTCGTTGACCTCATGACCAGAGCGCAGTGTGATGAACCTTCCTCTTTAGAATGAGCCCTCACCCAGCCCAAAATTTGCTGATATAAGGTCAAACAACCGAAGCGCGCAAACCCATGTTTTCTGGTAAGATTCTAGTAAGATTCTAGTTGTAACCAGCGGGTAGACTACCCCCTTAAACCCTCTTATAGACAAGTACCATTGATTTACGCTCTTCATTCTGTGTTTTTTCAAAGTTAGTAAGTATGTATATTACCTCTGGTTTAAATCATAAAATCTTTCTGTGTTAATGAATAACAGTGTCTATTTCACAGACGCGGACTTTTCTTGAAGATGGTTCAAAACCGAACCGGAACGTCGAAATTATAATTCTGCAAAATTGCTAATTTCTATATCCTTGATCGAACCGGTAGCGCCGAGATCATTTGTGCATAAACAAGGAATAGACCACGAACTTTTTCACTGAGCTAATGCAGAAGTAGGCTAGCTGCTGTAACGTTATAATTACAAAAATCGTAGTCGATCGGTTCAGTCCCGAGGATTACGGAAGCCGAGGGACACCCGATCCGGGTGGTTTTCATCGGGAGCGAGGCTCGCCGTCGAAGACGAGTCAGTGACAACCCCTGGAGAAGCGTAATCGCGGCAGCGAATGTAACTAAACGACGCGTGGAAAGATCAGGACGCAGCCTCCCGCGGTATATCATTCCCTGGCTGCCTCTCTCTCTTTCCCCCGTTCGACGCCACTTTCTTTCCCCGTTCTTCAGCTTCGTTTTTCTCTGGCGACAACCCGCCCCCGCCATCCCTCGCGCGCGCATTTCACAGTCTCTCTTTTCATCTGTTCTGCCGCGCGTTCCCCTCCGGCCTGTCGACCGCCGCGAGAACAGTTTTGTATTATTAGAACGCTCAGCTATGTATTCGGCCACCACGAAAACACCAAGGAATCATTGGTTCGTGTCGTGACGGTGGCGAGATCCTGATCGCGTGACGTCAAACGAATTTTCGGAGCTGTCGGTCTCCTCGACGAGATTCAACCCGCGGTCTATCTTCTGCTGTTCGCAGATTCGAAGGGAAGAGAACAGGAGCTTACCTTGATGAAGAGAGGGCAGAGGAGACGGCGGAGACACCTGAAAAGGCTCCTGCTTGATCTTCAGGCCATGAGGAGAGTCCCGCATGCCGCACAAACCCATCACCTCCAAACCACCATTACCCTGCTGCAGCTCCTGAAAGAATTCCCATGATCAATCCGCGATCTACTCACATTCTGCGATCGAAGCTACTTCGGCTCCGAAATCAAACGTTTCTGCCGATTCGGAATATTTTCATCGAAATAGAAACAATTTTGAACAATTTTGAATTTCATATACTCAATTTTGCTTAGGTACAACCGAATTTAACAACGTAGAAAATATTTCGAATTTTTAGTGGCGCCACAGAGCGATCTTCGAGTGCAAAGGACTAATGATGAACCAGAGCTATGAAATTGGAGTGCACTTCGACTTTCAATGAGTTCGATACACTGACGACGATGTAATGGCAGAAATAGTACTATGAACATCTTCTGATGCTTTCACTGTCCTATATTTATACTCGTATAAAATTTGTTGCAGAACCAAATGGATGCTGAAGACCACTGACGCCCCCCCTAAGCAAATTCCTGATCAAAAACCAATCCTAATCGGTTTCTATTCAGGCGATTCCTGACGAGGGTCGCAGAAGGAACACCGGCGTTGACGAAGAAAGGTGAACGAACCAGAGACACCATCCGAAGTGGTTGGTGGACCAAGCCAAAGAGTCTTCTGGCTCGGAGCTCGCGATGTTTGAAGTGCCGTCGCCGGAAGCTTACAAACACCGGGCCGGTGTTGTGACATCGTATTATGCCAGGCGAAACTTACGATCTCTCTAGATCGTTAATTCGCGATCCGGCTTTACGACGTCTAGTTTTCGTCTGTGTACTTCACGCGGAACAACCGGTCAACGCGAGAAATCCGTTTCGCCCCCTCCGCGACGCGTTTTCTTGATCGAACGATATCTGCGAAATTGCAATCGTCTCGAAAACGCTGAGGAACTTTCAGGGAGCAATTGTCTGGCGCCTCCGAGAAGTAAAAATCATCCATAACCGAGTTCTAAGTAATTTAAGTTCTGTTCTATTCGATTTGACACTTTGAGTGGCCTGACTCCCACGAAATGACAGACGGAATTACTTGTCCACGTTTGTGAATAAGTTTTAACGTTACTGTACGGAGTGTGGCGAATTTAGGATTTGAAGGAGGTTGAGAGATTGCTGTCGATACCACACGTTTCAATTTTCTAACTATTATTTTATAACGATTTTTCTTGTAGAGATCGAAGAACTTCGAAGAGGATACTCAGAGGACTTCAGTGTTCGAAGGTGGCAGCAGAAGTCGAAGAAAAGAGAGAAATGCTGAAGGGGCGTGTCACTGACCGACCGCTGAAGCATGCAAATCCGAAATTCACCCTAAATCTGAATTCCAGAAGCGCGGCGGAGAGTGCAACAAGCTCGGACCACCGCGCCGTTCGCACGACCGCAGAACTGCATCAACAGGCTGACACTGAAGAACGTCCTCGAAGGAGCTTTCGGGAACACGTGGCCGGCTCGTTAATTCAACAGGACAGCCATTAAATTAAGCCCGATCCTATCTCAACGCTAGCTTTGAACTCTCAACGAGAATCAACAAGAAAAACAAGTAGGCGGAGGAGAAGAAGAAGAAGTCGACGACCAAATCCTTCAGAGTGTATTCGACGGTGCGGACACACCGACGTGCAACAGCTACGACGGATCGACGACGCGTGTCTTATCAACTCGTTAATGAACACTTGGTTCTAAAATCATTTTATGGCGGATTAGCACCTTGAGAGATAGCTCGGTCAATGTAGGGCGTAGGGGGTGAGAACCATTTTATGGCGAACTTGTTCCATCTAGAGTTAGTTTACAGCGACCGTGACGACTTTATAGCAAATTCGCTGCTCTGCGAATGAGAACGCAGTCACTGTAAAGGAGCCAAAGTGATTTTACAGCGAATTTGGTCTATTTGGTGCTAATCCAGCCACTTGACAGCGACCATGGCGACTTTATAGCAAATTCGCTGCACTGCAAATGAGAACGCAATCACTGTAAAGGGGCCAAAGTGATTTTACAGCGAATTTGGTCTATTTAGTGCTAATCCAGCCACTTGACAGCGACCGTGGCGACTTTATAGCAAATTCGCTGCACTGCAAATGAGAACGCAGTCACTGTAAAGGGGCCAAAGTGATTCTACAGCGAATTTGGTCTATCTAGTGCTAATCCAGCCACTTGACAGCGACCGTGGCGACTTTATAGCAAATTCACTGCACTGCAAATGAGAATGCAAACACTGTAAAGGGGCCAAAGCGATTTTACAGCGAATTTGGTCTATCTAGTGCTAATCATGCCACTTGACAACGACCGTGGCGACTTTATAGCAAATTATTTGCACTGCAAATGAGAACGCAGTCGCTATAAAGGGGCCAAAGTGATTCTACAGCGAATTTGGTCTATCTAGTGCTAATCCAGCCACTTGACAGCGACCGTGGCGACTTTATAGCAAATTCACTGCACTGCAAACGAGAATGCAAACACTGTAAAGGGGCCAAAGCGATTTTACAGCGAATTTGGTCTATCTAGTGCTAATCATGCCACTTGACAACGACCGTGGCGACTTTATAGCAAATTATTTGCACTGCAAATGAGAACGCAGTCGCTATAAAGGGGCCAAAGTGATTCTACAGCGAATTTGGTCTATCTAGTGCTAATCCAGCCACTTGACAGCGACCGTGGCGACTTTATACCAAATTCGCTGCACTGCAAATGCGAACGCAATCACTGTAAAGGGGCCAAAGCGATTTTACAGCGAATTTGGTCTATTTAGTGCTAATCAAGCCACTTGACAGCGACCGTGGCGACTTTATAGCAAATTCACTGCACTGCAAATGAGAATGCAAACACTGTAAAGGGGCCAAAGCGATTTTACAGCGAATTTGGTCTATCTAGTGCTAATCATGCCACTTGACAACGACCGTGGCGACTTTATAGCAAATTATTTGCACTGCAAATGAGAACGCAGTCGCTATAAAGGGGCCAAAGTGATTCTACAGCGAATTTGGTCTATCTAGTGCTAATCCAGCCACTTGACAGCGACCGTGGCGACTTTATAGCAAATTCGCTGCACTGCAAATGAGAACGCAGTCACTGTAAAGGGGCCAAAGTGATTTTACAGCGAATTTGGTCTATTTAGTGCTAATCAAGCCACTTGACAGCGACCGTGGCGACTTTATAGCAAATTCACTGCACTGCAAATGAGAATGCAAACACTGTAAAGGGGCCAAAGTGATTTTACAGCGAATTTGATCTATCTAGTGCTAATCATGCCACTTGACAACGACCGTGGCGACTTTATAGCAAATTATTTGCACTGCAAATGAGAACGCAGTCGCTATAAAGGGGCCAAAGTGATTTTACAGCGAATTTGGTCTATCTAGTGCTAATCCAGCCACTTGACAGCGACCGTGGCAACTTTATAGCAAATTCGCTGCACTGCAAATGAGAACGTAGTCACTGTAAAGAGGCCAAAGTGATTTTACAGCGAATTTGATCTATCTAGTGCTAAGCCAGCCACTTGACAGCGACCGTGGCGACTTTATAGCAAATTCACTGCACTGCAAATGAGAATGCAAACACTGTAAAGGAGCCAAAGTGATTTTACAGCAAATTTGGTCTATTTGGTGCTAATCCAGCCACTTGACAGCGACCATGGCGACTTTATAGCAACTTCGCTGCACTGCAAATGCGAACGCAAACACTGTAAAGGGGCCAAAGTGATTTTACAGCGAATTTGGTTTATCTAATGCTAATCCAGCCACTTGACAGCGACCGTGGCGACTTTATAGCAAATTCGCTGCACTGCAAATGAGAACGCAGTCACTGTAAAGGGGCCAAAGTGATTCTACAGCGAATTTGGTCTATCTAGTGCTAATCCAGCCACTTGACAGCGACCGTGGCGACTTTATACCAAATTCGCTGCACTGCAAATGCGAACGCAATCACTGTAAAGGGGCCAAAGCGATTTTACAGCGAATTTGGTCTATTTAGTGCTAATCAAGCCACTTGACAGCGACCGTGGCGACTTTATAGCAAATTCACTGCACTGCAAATGAGAATGCAAACACTGTAAAGGGGCCAAAGCGATTTTACAGCGAATTTGGTCTATCTAGTGCTAATCATGCCACTTGACAACGACCGTGGCGACTTTATAGCAAATTATTTGCACTGCAAATGAGAACGCAGTCGCTATAAAGGGGCCAAAGTGATTCTACAGCGAATTTGGTCTATCTAGTGCTAATCCAGCCACTTGACAGCGACCGTGGCGTCTTTATAGCAAATTCGCTGCACTGCAAATGAGAACGCAGTCACTGTAAAGGGGCCAAAGTGATTTTACAGCGAATTTGGTCTATTTAGTGCTAATCAAGCCACTTGACAGCGACCGTGGCGACTTTATAGCAAATTCACTGCACTGCAAATGAGAATGCAAACACTGTAAAGGAGCCAAAGTGATTTTACAGCGAATTTGGTCTATTTGGTGCTAATCCAGCCACTTGACAGCGACCATGGCGACTTTATAGCAACTTCGCTGCACTGCAAATGAGAACGCAGTCACTGTAAAAGGGCCAAAGTGATTTTACAGCGAATTTGGTTTATCTAGTGCTAATCCAGCCACTTGACAGCGACCGTGGCGACTTTATAACAAATTCGCTGCACTGCAAATGAGAGCGCAGTCACTGTAAAGGGGCCAAAGTGATATACAGCGAATTTGGTCTATTTAGTGCTAATCCAGCCACTTGACAGCGACCGTGACAACTTTATAGCAAACTAGGTACACCGTAGAAGATGTTCTAGAGGCACCATAGCCATTTTGTAGCGAGCTAGACCAGCCACGAACGGTGCAGGTTCAGCTGGTGATGCATGAGCGTAACGCGAGATCCTATCGATTTTTCGGCGAGCAACCGAACACCTTCGACACTGAATCTCTGGTTCGTTCATTCATAAGCCGAACAAGTCATCGATACCCGCATCGATCGAAACCACGGGCAGAGAGATCGCTGTGAGAACGCGCTCGGAATCGACCGTGACGCAGAAGACGCAGAATCGGATTTATTGCGAAATTTTCGAGGTCGCGACCCGCGCTTTTTCTCGTTTCCTTTTTTTTTCATGGCCGGTTCGCTCCGCGCGACGATAAGCGTCGCGAGTCACGCTTTATCGGGTGTTCGGCGAGCGACGGACGCGATTCGCGGCGAGAGACACGAAAAACCGTGGAAATTCAGACAAATCGCGGCTTCTGTTTCGCTGTTGATACGTGGCGAGATCGACGATCTCCGAACCGCCTGCGATTTAATTTCATTGTACTTTTCATCGTGTGAAATGGATTGATCATCGAAGGTCCAGGGTCGGCAAGTGTTCAGACTCACCCCTGCAACTGGAATAACGTGCGACACCATCCTCGTCTTCTCCAGGCCTTCGTGATTCATAAAACCGTCGCTCGAAGCGGCATTTACACAACACTGATCGATCCCTCGGCTTCCCTCGGCTCCGACGATCCAGCTACCGCTCTTTCAGAACACTCACACTTTTTGCGATATTTTACCAGGACGATTAGAATCGATCCGGTTCACTGTTCAGCACTGTCGCCAGGTAACGCACAGCTGCGACGATTGGTCTTACATCTTCAGGAACTTGTATCGTCGCACAGAAACAAACGCTCAACGTCGGAACGATTAACAAACGGGAACGCTAGGATCTCGCTTTCGTACCCTCTCTCTCTGGACAATCTGGAATAGAAAAATGTATTCAATTAGAGGACGATTCGATTTTCCACTTGGCCATTTCAAATCTTTGCACAAGCACCGAGCTAAATTCTAGTTTCACTTTTAGGAAATTTGATGAACCAAGAATTTAGCTCAGTTGTGAGACTGTTCAATGACAATTTGATTGACTTTTAGAGCCCCGAGCTGCGAGAACGAACGCATCTAGAAAGACACCCCCGATCCAGATCAGAGGATACTTTCCCGAAGAAGATTCGACCCGGAGGTTGTCGGAGCGACCTCGAGAGCGAGAGAATCACCGAGTTTGACACCGTGAGGGATCGATGACGAGCGAGCAACAGCTGAACACTTTAGCCGTGCGAGAGAACGATGGAAAAGGGACCCGATCCCGGCGGAGTCGTTGAGACTTCCGGCGGCCGCCGACAGAGAATCCTCCAGAGAATATCTCTCGTAAATTTCGACAATTGAGCGAGGGTGAGCACGCGTAAGCGGCCCGTCAAACACAGCTATTTCTGGGCCTTCTGCCCATTAGCTGCCACTAATGTTAGGCGATCGGGGGCCCGGTCTATTAACGAGAAATTATTTATGCCGGCCGAGATCCCCGGCTCGATAGGTGACTTTTAGACCCCGTTCGGACTCGGCGGAAACCGATTTTATTTACATTTGCGTCTTTAAATGTGTGAGTTCAACATATCATTTTTAAAAGTCCGGAGCCTGAACTGGAGTCACTGTAAATTTTAGATGAAGCAGGCTGCTTAGAAAATAATATTAATATTCAAGGTACGAGATATTCCCTAAATAAAATGTAACAGGGACTAGTCTAACAGGTCATTCGAATAATTTATAATAGAATTAATTGATCAAACTATGTATAAGCACCTTGAAGAATACTGTGACTTACATTAGACGAAGTTTCGATTAGAATTTCGTGCAACCAGCGATTCGAATGAACTATCAGTCGCGGCGCAGATACTGGAATTAATTAATCGTTGCCATTGGAACCGGCAACCCGGCCGTTCTTTTGACGTAATTAAGAAAACTCGTTATCTTGTTCTCGGCAGGAGGAAGAAGCCATTTATCTCGTTGTTTACTAAACACCGCGTCTCGGGTTCGCAAAATCGCCGAACGAAGTTTACAAACTCGCCAGCGACCCAGCCTTCTAGATATTTAAATAATACACAAAATCGCTGCGCGCCTCTCTCCTCTTTTTATTTTTGTTCCGGCTACGATATAGTAAACCATCTTCATTCATGAACAGACTCGTTCGCGAGTATCTTAGAGTATCTTATTTCCTCGACGCAGCATGTTTTCGAACGGCTAATTTCTAATTCCGGCTGCTACAGACAAATTTTATGGAGAAATAAGAAATTATTCTCGATCGTACATTTTTAAATAAATTAGGGGTTATGTTCGCGGCGCATTATAATTGATCGAACCTGTGCGCCGCGAACATAACCCCTAATTTATTTATGGAGAAACGTGGGACAAAGTGCCGACGGACCTGAACTTCAAGAACATTCAAGAAAAATCGTCCAAAAATCTCCTCGAACTAACAAAGTCTTCCGTTTTCGATCGAGGAACCTCCGAATCAATCTCGGGGAGAAATCAAGAACAGGATCAAGAATTACAGCTTCGTCCATTGACGAAGAATACAGATTAAATTCAACGAATTATATCATTGCGTACAATAACTTGTTCAGACCACTGTACGTTCCTACGTACAATCGCAATTAATTTAGAAACCGAGTACTAATTACACTGTTCTCTTTCAGAGACAAAGAGACAAAGGACCAGCGCAAGAAGAGGATCTTTAGAATGAAATCTCTGAAGGCAATACCTGTGCAACGTTGCCGATGGTTCCTGGCGGATTTCAGCTCAGTCTCGGCACTTGATGGAACAGCACTTTGCAAAATGGATCCTCGCGGAGGACCGTTGATCCTTGAGGTGTTAATCTCTTCGGGAAAGCAGCTTCGCAGTTTCCAGCAGCTTAGAATTCCAGGCACGAGGAACAAAGAGAGTGTGAGGTTCACTTAGGCATCCAGATTTCGCGGTAACGCCTTTGTCTTCGACTCCAGGACACCCGATGATCGATGATCGCGAGGAACGAGCGGAGACCTCGAGGAACACGCGTCGGTAGAGGAAAGCCAGCCAAGATTGAGACTGATTGAGACCGTTTCGAGCCAGCTAGCGAGCGATTCGGAGTGGGTGGAGGCGCGCGGAGGCGGAGTTACGCTGCTCGAGAGAGCCGGCCAACTTATCGACGCCCTCCTACTCTTCTGGTTCGCGGCTCTCTGCTGGCTCTCCGCCTCTTCTGCCTCTCGACCGAAAACTGCCCGACCGAAACCTCCGATCGTGTCCCCGGCGACCAACTTCGAGCTGCTCTCGCAAGACTTTCCGCGGAAATGTCGCTTGACCGAACGAGTACAGGCTTCCGGAGTTTTTGCGGGCCCTCTGGTCCTCCCACTGGGCCCCGGGCTCAGCAAAAGTAGCTTGAGCTTACTGTTCTTTTTATTTCGACATCGCAGCCCAGAAATGGGCTCGGTTTACAATTTGTAATACATAATTTAAGCTCACTCGTTCTTTCAATAAATGTTGTAAGTACTGTATATGTTGTAAACACTGCGAGGGTTGAACGAATAGCTTCAGATACTTGCGAAGCAGGCGATCAAATAACTTTTAAAAATGATTCAGTTCGTGTAAGGTGCTCGCGAAGTCGGAGCTGCACGTTTTGCGAAGTAACAGTGACGCGAATTTTGCAGGTCGAGCGAGGTGTTGGGACACAGCAGAAAAATCTGGAACTGGTCTCGATTGGCGGTTAGGGATGGTTTTGTAGGTCAGTCGATCGTGGTAGCGCACCGGTGCAAAACGACGCAAGGATTATGTAAGCGAGCTCAGGTGACCGTTGGGAAATCGCGGGAACGTTAGGCAACGATTATTCTGCGCGATAATCATTAGCTGGAACGATCGAGCGGGAATTAAGGTCACGAAACGCGGCGAGGAACGCCGATGAATCCAGGTGAGCCCCGTTTCGCCATCGCGTCGAGTGGCCTGAATTACGTCTGTCCGCAGGTCGACCGATTCCACTGGCGCTGCCCCTGTAACGCGCAACCATGACTTTTAATCGACGCGTACGTGTCCATCCGGATCAATACTGCGGGGCAGTCCATCGAGAACGAGACTGAACGAGAACCGTTCAATTGCGAGCTTTGTTCCCTCTCGAAAGCTTCTGCGATTCAAACTCCTCTTTCTTTTCGATCGAAAGGAAGGTTTTCCTCATTTATCCATCGGGTCGGTCCGCAGAATCTCCGCGAAAGCTTTGGAATTCCGTGCTGGTTTCTTTTTTCGTCGTTTTTAAAGAGGAATTCGCTTTTTCAGGATCGACGAGGGCGTATTCGGCTAATTGATCCATCGCATGTATTCCCGTCCGAGTAGAGAACGGCAGAGGGAGAGACGTGTTCCGCATGGTGGAGAGTAGAGGGGAAGGAAATGTAGACGCCATGCTTTGGGCGGAGACTGCGGAACATTAAGCTCGTCGATTGGACGAAGGACCGACCTGGTGCATCGACTTGCATACCCTCCGCGCGCCGGCTCAGTCGACGCTTCCTTCCCGAGTCCTTGCTCGCTGGGAACTGTTGCCCTGGGAACGCGACGTCCTCCGTTTACCGCTGCAACCTTGCACAATATGTGGAAAATCTGTGCTTTCGATATTATACTGCAACTTCGCCCTGTTGCCGTGCGATTCGCACAAAAAAAACAATTTTACGTTCCACGTAATACCGTGAACCCTCGATTGCAGGTCAATAGCTTGCTCCAATTTGTCGATTTCTGCGATAAAACACTGGGTACGATGCCCGTAACATACCTGGGACCCGTATGAATGATTGCAGGACCCAGAAGAAAATCGTGGAGCACAAGAAAAAATCATAGGACTTAGGGAGACATTGTAAGACCTAGGAGAGCATAGAAGAAAATAGTGGGTCCTAGAAAAAGGTTGTAGGGCCCAGGAAAAAATTGTGAAACCTAGAGAAAGGTTGTAGAAGCCAGGAAAAAAATTGTGGGACCCAGAAAATGGTTCTAGAAGCCAGGAAAAAATTGTGGAGCTCAAGGAAAAATCATAGAACTTAGGGAGACGTTTTCAGACCTACGAGGGCATAGGATAAAATAGTGGATCCTAGGAAAAGGTTGTAGGGCCCAGGAAAAAATTGTGGAACCTAGAGAAAGGTTGTAGAAGCCAGGAAAAAAATTGTGGGACCCAGAAAATGGTTCTAGAAACCAGGGAAAAATTGTGGAGCAGAAGGAAAAATCGTAGAACTTAGGGAGACGTTTTCAGACCTAGGAGAGCATAGGATAAAATAGTGGATCCTAGGAAAAGGTTGTAGGGCCCAGGAAAAAATTGTGGAACCTAGAGAAAGGTTGTAGAAGCCAGGAAAAAAATTGTGGGACCCAGAAAATGGTTCTAGAAACCAGGGAAAAATTGTGGAGCAGAAGGAAAAATCGTAGAACTTAGGGAGACGTTTTCAGACCTAGGAGAGCATAGGATAAAATAGTGGATCCTAGGAAAAGGTTGTAGGGCCCAGGAAAAAATTGTGGAACCTAGAGAAAGGTTGTAGAACCAGGAAAAAATTGTGGATCCTAGAGAAAGGTTGTAAAAGGAAAAAAATTGTGGGACCCAGAAAATGGTTCTAGAAACCAGGGAAAAATTGTGGAGCAGAAGGAAAAATCGTAGAACTTAGGGAGACGTTTTCAGACCTAGGAGAGCATAGGATAAAATAGTGGATCCTAGGAAAAGGTTGTAGGGCCCAGGAAAAAATTGTGGAACCTAGAGAAAGGTTGTAGAAGCCAGGAAAAAATTGTGAATCCTAGAGAAAGGTTGTAAAAGGAAAAAAATTGTGGGACCCAGAAAATGGTTCTAGAAGCCAGGAAAAAATTGTGGGGCTCAAGGAAAAATCATAGAACTTAGGGAGACGTTTTCAGACCTACGAGAGCATAGGATAAAATAGTGGATCCTAGGAAAAGGTTGTAGGGCCCAGTCAAAAATTGTGGAACCTAGAGAAAGGTTGTAGAGGCCAGGAAAAAAATTGTGGGACCCAGAAAATGGTTCTAGAAACCAGGGAAAAATTGTGGAGCAGAAGGAAAAATCGTAGAACTTAGGGAGACGTTTTCAGACCTAGGAAAGCATAGGATAAAATAGTGGATCCTAGGAAAAGGTTGTAGGGCCCAGGAAAAAATTGTGGAACCTAGAGAGAGGTTGTAGAAGCCAGGAAAAAATTGTGGAACCTAGAGAAAGGTTGTAGAAGGAAAAAAATTATGGGACCCAGAAAATGGTTCTAGAAACCAGGGAAAAATTGTGGAGCAGAAGGAAAATCATAGGACTTAGGGAGACGTTTTCAGACCTAGGAGAGCATAGAAGAAAATAGTGGATCCTAGGAAAACGTTATAGGGTCTAGGAAAAAATTGTGGAACCTAGAGAAAGGTTGTAAAAGCCGGGGAAAAAATTGTGGGACCCAGAAAACGGTTCTGGAGGCCAGGCAAAAATTGTGGAGCAGAAGGAAAAATCGTAGAACTTAGGGAGACGTTTTCAGACCTACGAGAGCATAGGATAAAATAGTGGATCCTAGGAAAAGGTTGTAGGGTCTAGGAAAAAATTGTGGAACCTAGAGAAAGGTTGTAGAAGCCAGGAAAAAAATTGTGGGGCCCAGAAAACGGTTCTAGAAGCCAGGAAAAAAATTGTAGTTCGTCGGCAGTACAGTGGGATTGTGGCGAGAAAATTTCAGTGCGGCTTAAGAATCGTAACCGGAACCGAGATCCCAAGGCAAATAAACAGTGCTCGGCATCCGAGCCATTGATCGTGAGCAATATAAATACTTCCTATGCGATATAGGAGCGATTCAGAGAAATGGTCCGCGATACGTGTCGACGATTACGTAACACGAGGCTACGTGATTTAGGCAGGATACTGATATCAGACGTATCAAACGCCGTGGTATGGCTTGCATTTCTTAATTCCTGCGCTCGGGTTCTCGGTCGCTGTTTCGAAATAGTTTTGAAACGTTTTCCCTTCTTTTGTGGAAGATTGTTACTAGGCCCCGCAATTGTTTTTCTAGGTTTTACGACCTGTACGCGGACGTTTTTCGAATTTTGTCGTTTGCTAGGTAAATGTGTAGGAACAGTCGACTGTCCGGTAATAAGACGATGAAACGATTAAATTGCCGTTTGAAATTCGCAACGCGGCCGGATATTTTTCAACGGGTGATAACGGATCGTTGATCGAAAGCAAGCGGACCCGCGGCCCTGGATGTTGTCACTGTAACAGTGTATTGTTAGGCCGGCACAATGAGCGTGTTTAACAATACCGCGAGCCGATCCAGTCGATTGTTTCTTCGCCTGTTAACATTATCGTTGCCATTAACGGTCGCATGCGCGGCTCGTTCGTTGTTAAAACACCGTGCGCTTTGCTTCTTCGATTGTTATCGGTCGCGTGATAACACCGGAACAGATGTATTATACGTGTTCGATCATTCGCCGCTGATCGCGAATAGAAAATTGTTGCAGAGACGAGTCTCTAAATTTTCCTGCGCGGTTCATGCATACGTGAAAACGATAAATCAGCGTGACCCTAAAGGGCGATCGAAACAAAATACTCAGGGGGCCCTGTGAAGGAGAAAAAAGTTACGAGCCGACGAACGAGCTCCGAGAAAGAGAAAGAAGAAGGGGGCCGTTGTTGTTTTGATTAGGGAATGTCAAAGCAAAACGGGCCTCCAGTTAGGAGCACTGAGGTGCTCTTTCTTTCGTGGCACACCTCGGCTAAAGCCCCCCGGGTTTTATGGGCTTTTTATAGTGGTCGGTTTGTTGCGGTCAACCGAGACAGAGCCGGCTAACACACGGTCACGTTCCCTGACAAGGCATTGCGGGCTATGTGTCATACTTCGACTAATAAAACAGAAGAAATAAATCCGTATTACTAACGAATAGCGTACGCGAATCGATACTCTGGTACGAGTCCGATAGTATCTTTACGCAATTAGTATCATTATCGATTTTCATTGAAATGTTGTATTTCTTTTTTATTTCAATTTAAATGTTCGTTTCCGCGCAACTATTCTCGCGCAGGTCTCCGCGCAACTTTCTCGCGCATGTCCCTACGCAGTTTTCTGTTTTCGTAGCCTTGCGTATTCAAAAATGTATTCCTGTTTCTGTCTTCTGCTTACCTAACCGCAGTACAAACGTACAACACATTGACATCTTTGTTTAGTAATTGTTCAGTGATCGGCTGGGCGATGAACTGTGAAAGTGAACGAAATTGTTAGAGCATCGTTGCAGTAATAAATTCTGGTGTACATATTCGGTTTGACAGTAAGTGTGCACACTGAGCACTGCTCAGGCCCGGGGTCTTTTCTGCCACCACTTTTGTCAGTATAAACAGAGACAGATCCAATACTAAAAAATGTTAAGTGAAAGTTAAAATAACTAAAGTACATTATAAATTGAATTGTTGAAGTGTCAAATTAAAAACTATTGTCCCGCGACGACAAGTGAAATTGAAAAATTGCGAGCGCCAACGATGCAGACGATAACCACTGTCGATAACAACCGTCGAGGCTGGAAATTTGGATAACGGTGCGCTATCTAACGATAATCAACGATACTAAAGGATGCCGGTTCTCGACCGAGTCTTTCGTAACCTATGGAAGCAGGAGACCAAGTCAAGGAAAATATTGGTTCTCGTGTTCGGAGCGAATCGTTGACCAACAAATTTCGTCAATTGACATGGATGACAACAATGATCAAGACAACCCGATCGAGGACGACTACTACACGTTCCTAAATATTCCCAGAGATGTGAGTGACCATGACAAATTGATTTCTTACACGAATTTCTTGTCTCTTTCCGGTCGAGTGTAGAGATCAATCCCGCAGCCCTCCACGTGATATGTCCCCGTCCTAGAGGCTGATGTAATCGAGCCCTTTCCCATCATTTTCGAAATCGTCGAGTGTCCCGCATTCCTTTCGCTCGCTCCGATACGTTTCGCGAATAATTCTTTGCCCGAAATTGTTTTCGGAAGCGACAAACCGTTGTTAGAAGTTCCCCAATCGCGGCAACCTTATTTGCTTGTTTTAATTTGCTGTTTTAATCGCGGATCTTCTAACATGTAAGTGTTTCCCCTCTTCAAGCCGGTAATTTGCTTGTTTTCATAAATAAAATGTTACCAGCCATACAGAAAAATAAACAGCAAGAGATGCAATAGGTTTATCGTTATATTTTCATGTGATAAATGTACTACATCAAAGCTTACGATACATAATTGCTTTCAGGCAACCCCCGAAGAAATTAGCAATGCCTATCGACGGCAGAGCAGACTTTATCACCCGGACAAGCATACAGATCCTACCCTCAAGAAAGAGGCAGAGGTTCTATTTAATCGTACAAAAATGGCGTATAAAGGTTTGTCCAAGATATGGTACGCTGGTTCTGACATTTAATCACGTACAAATCAAATTTCTTTTATGCAAGTTTTAAGCGATCCGCATCGAAGAGCTATCTACGATTCCGTGGGTGTTCGAGGGTTGGAAACAGAAGGATGGGAGATTGTACAGCGCACCAAGACCCCGGAAGAGATTAGAGAGGAGTACGAACGTTTAGCGAGAGAAAGAGAAGAGAGGAGGCTACAACAGCACACAAATCCTAAAGGCAGCATTACAGTAAACATCAATGCCACGGATCTTTTTAACAAATATGATGAAGATTACGAGGAGGGGTAATATATCCTACACTGTTACCCACCGGATGGGTTTACTCGATTATAATTATTCGAACAATGCTAAATCGTTTCTTAAAATGCAGCAAGGGTGTACTTTCTTGCCTGGAAGTCAGTGGAATGTCGTTTACACAGTCCATCGAAGCGCCTCTAACATTAAGAGATACAGTAACCATGTACGGTCAACTAAGTACACAAAATGGGACAGGTACTGGTTCTATAAACGTCTCTACCAGACGATTGGTATCGTCGAAAGGGTGGGTAGAATTGGACGTGGGTGCCGGGAACGGACCCACGGTGTCTTTGAAAGGCTTTCGTACATTAACAAGAAAATTATTCTGTGATGGCGCAACCATATTGCAATTTACAGCACGAGGAATTAGACCCGGCCTTGTAGGAAGTACGTTTTCTTGGTAAAATGAGAGCGAGAGAAGAAGCACCAGGAGAAAAATCAGGCGTACTCATTCTAATATAATATTGTTGCAGCCCTTGCAATGCAATTGGACAAGCACACAGTAGGCTACCTCACGTACAGAGCGGGAATACAGAACAATATGAGCACGATGATCGTGAGGGACACGTCCAGATCTTATACCGCGTTTACGATTCACTTAGGTATTCTACAGACGTTTGTAAGTCTTAATTACACCTATAAAATGGAGGAGAAGCAACTGTTACTACGTGGAAGTCTAAAGTTAGTAGCCTCTGAAGAGAACATTGTCAAATATCGCTTATACAGGGTGATTCTGGGAACTGGGACAAGTCGCTGCTCTTTTCTAAGTAAAAATAAAAAAAAGATGATAGAGGAACCCGCCAGGTGCAATTGCACTTTATTCTTTAATGCGACTCAATTTCTTTGTTAAGCCATTCAATTTCTTTTATTAGCCTACATATAAATACTAATGCAAGGTCATCGAAATGTCAACACTTCATGAGATATTTGACATTTTGTGTAACAAAACAATTGGTTTGCATTAAAGAATAAAATGCAATTGCTCCTGGCGGGTGTATCGGTGGATCCACATAAAAAATAAGGTCATAGGAAGTCGGGAGGTATTATGAACATGATTTCTTCCTCTATCATATTTTTTTTAACTTAAAAAAGAGTAGTAACTTGTCCCAGTTCCGAGAATTACCTTGTGTATGTAATATGTCTCATATTTGTTTGTCGGTTTCGCCGTTTTTAGTCGGTTTAACGTATCGACAATTTCACGGTCCCCAGGGCTGGTACTTTTGGAGTGTTACTGGAATATGGAGCGGAGAAGAAAGTTTCGCGACACAGTAGACTCTCGGCAGCGGTGCGGGTCGGCGTGCCGTTAGGCGTCACTTTGAGAATAAAATTGCGGCGTGCCTCTCAGTCGTACACCTTCGCGATGCAGCTAAGCGACGAAATACTTCCCGCTCCTGTGTTCTACGCGACCGTGGTGCCCATAGTGACCTGGACCGTTGTGAAAAAGATTATCATCGACCCGGTGGTTAAAGAACGGGAGGAACGCGAGAAAGAAAAACAGAAGGAGATGAACAAGTCGAGGATGGCGGAGAAACAGAAAGAAGCGAAGATCGCTACCGAATTGATGAAGGCCACCGTCAGCAGGATAAGGGCGGAGGAGGAATCGAAGAGGGGACTGATCATCGCCAAAGCTTTGTACGGCCGGTTCGTGTATCCCCAACGGAGTACATCCCCCCCGGAAGAACATCTGCATAGGGATGAGGTCATAGACGTAACCATCCCGTTGCAATGTTTAGTGAAGAATTCGAAATTGGTCCTTCACAATGCGTCGAAGGTACAGATATGAGATTTCGTAATTTTTGTAATTCTTCTTGGCTATGTTAACTCGACGTGTTGTTCGACAGAGTCAACTGCCTGGGTTTTATGATCCATGCGTCGGAGAAGAGAAGCAATTGTTGGTGCAATACCTGTTCCGCACTCATACGCACGAATGCATTATCAAGGACAACGCACCACTCAGAATACCTCTACCTTGTACGAATTTCGAAATTACATTATTCGGACTTGTGTGGAATTTGACTGTAATAATAATTTTCGATCGTCTCTATTTTCAGCACACAAAGTAAACACCACATGACGTACGTGACATCAGAGGAAAGCAAAGTGAACGTCATCATGGGACGCAATGATAGATTATACCGCTCTTCACTGCTGAGGTTTTTTTCTAAAAATCATTCTTAGATTAAAATAATGAAAATAACGTATCGAAGAAATTGAGTGTTCACGAATCATTTGTATTTTATACGATATGTTTGTTGTTCTCAGAATAATCGTTCTTTTCCATCATAATTGTTTCACTTTCAAGAATACCAGAAGAGGACTGGTTTTCTCTTGTCCTTGAGAAAAATGCATGCGAGGCATACGACAAATAATAGAGCGAGTCTAGTAACTATAATTGCTTGGAAGCAACTTCCAAATGTTTTATTAAATGTTAACACGTCAAGTTTTTGCACAAAGTTTACAACAAAATTATTTCTAAAGTACTCTCAATACTGCCGATAGGTTTGTATAATCTTAATCTTGACTGTTACATTGAATCGTTCTGCAACAAGGTATAAGTCAGGTTAAAATTGCAAAGAAAAAAATGTTGTTAGGTGCGAGCAGTTAATAGAAGTATTTTGCATATTACTTATAATATGTATATTGAAGAAGCAACTACTTCGAACGGTTCACCGATTGTTAATAGATTCGTTTAATGTTATAAGTATTTCGTATCGTAATGTATTTTCCCCGTGCCGTCGCGAGACTCAAGGGGGAACTAGAATGTGACGCTACAGAGGAAATACTGTAGTTTTATTAGTATACATTTCTTCCAGCCAAAGTTATATGTATATGTGCATAAAATTCTTTTCATTTACCGAAAACACGAACCAGTTATACGACCAAATTCCAAGTAACGCGATGTTACACGTTTCAGTGCTAAATTATACAAATTTCTCTCATATTTAAACTTCCAACCAATGTTGTTTATCTGTCCGCATACCTTAGCTCGATGAGAACATAAATGTAGCGTGAATCCTAGTTCAAAAATGTATAATTGAAATGAACAGATTTATTCATTACAAACGTTATGTTGTATTTCTGTACATATCGTTACACGTTTACATTTAAGTTTTTCCTTTTAAATATTTAGGATAAGATTGAAGACATAGTTTTGCTTAGACATAGTAGCTAAGCAAAAACATTATTTCGTACACACGTCCAGAAATAGTCTGATTCTAATCTGTACGAACCGATATAAATCTGGACAGGTCCTGAAGAGCCCCACTCCTAAAACACAATTTACAATTGAGAACACACATTTAAAAGTACAATACATACATATATGTATACTGATTGAAATATTGATACTTCTGGGCTAAGCATAGAGAAATATCAGTGGTCCTTGTAATAGAGATGATAAACGTGTCCAGGCCTTTTTACAAAATTACAAGCAACTTTATCCATTTCTATTGTGGTTGCCAATTTCGTAAGAATATGTTTCAGTTCAATATTTAGTAATTCTAATTCCTTGTACAACAAAGCTATTTCTTGTTGAGACTGTTGAGACTTGGCTACAAGAGACTTGACTATCCGTGAAATTGTGTGTTCTTGTTTTGATTTTTTGTCTTGGTGCACAACGTTGCATTCTTCTAGAGCCCCCGGTGAAATAATAAATAGACGTATTCGTTACTTGGTAAATTCTTAGTAGATTCTAATAAAATAAATTTGAAATTTATTACGTGGTATATACATACCGGTATAGAAATGAAGGCCTTTAGAGTGCGAATTGTTAGAATAGTCCATTTTGCCGAAACTTTCCATATACATAAATAGACTTCTTCTGTTTAAAAAATATAGTTTCAAACCGTGCCGCCAAATGCAATCCAAACGGATTGCATTCCTTCTCCTCCTTTCCCCCTTCCATTATCCCATTCCAGCACCATGAGCCATGAGCCATGAGCACACTCCACATCCCCCACTACCACGGTGCTCGTGCACTAATATATTATATATCAGTGCCCGTACCGTAGACTGGCCTGGTTATCTGTGAAGGGGTAAGCTGTATTCCCCTCGATTTCCCCGTTCTGGCTGCACTGTTTCAAGCTTCCTCATCGCGTGATCACGTATAACATCTGAAAAATAATTTATGAAAGTTATCAGTCTTTTATTACTGTCCGAAGCGCATCAAGGTATTTCTGCCTTTTGCGTGAATGTCCGATACTGTAAATAGATAAAATAACACTCTGATAATACTGGATAATATTTATCTTATTTGGGATCTCCCTTGTTATCTGTCTTGATTCAATTTTTTATTTTTATAGGCAAATTTTAAAAAAGTGGAAACAAATCAAATTTTATTTTCAGCGATAGTAGTCTTTATTCTAGATCTGAAATAAACAAAAATCGTATTAAATTCTGTGGAATTTCATATCCTATTCAGCATTTCTTTTTAAATTTCAAAAGTCATAAATGCATAAAGATCCGCAGTCTATTAATTTGTAATAAGTATAAATATACAACAAATATGTATGGTATACATAACATCCATACATATGATATATTACAAATACCAATGAAAACCCAACGAATAGTGGCGCGCTCGCATCAGGAAAGGTTAGGTCCTAGGTGTTATTTAGGTTAGGTTCAAAATACCAAAATAGTGGCGGGTAGATAACAGGAAAGATCTTGTATTTATACTATTTACACTTTCGAAAGTTCCAATCGTTTCTATGTTTGTACGTTGCGTACGTTTGTGTGTATTTACATGTGTTCACGGGCATACATGTATCTAATCAGCTGTTACATTTTTTTTCGAGGTTACTTTGTGAAGTCCTCGTTCGTATTGTAGACTTATTCAGACACGCAAATTCTTCGTGTGCCCTCGAAATCGTCGGAATACCAGTCAGGCTAGAACGTGATCGAATATCCGTGATTATCTATTTAGCATCGAGACGCGCTTAGTATCGCGGCGCCGTTTCTCATTGAAATTTATCTAATTACAGTAGCCGATATATCTGACGATAGAAAGTGTCCGAAACGTTACAATGAAAATCAAATTTGCACAGACGATGAGTACCGCCGGAAAGTGTGATTTGCGCAGCTCGTAAGATCTCCAAGGCGGCTGAAAAGGACCGTGTAAACATAGGGCGTTTTGTTGTTCGCACACGTGAACAGTTCGAAGGGCCAAACTGTTCGAACTGTTCAAATGACTTTCGAGGAAGATGATAATCACGTCGCTTATCAACGAAACGGACTGAGTGCAAACACTGGCAGAGGTGGTCTCTCGCTGACAATGAGACCCTCCTAAACACAACCGAGCAAATAATAATTCAAACGTTTAGTCGCAGAAGGTTTCGCAGAGAGACAAAAATCGATCTGGAATGGATTATACAACTGTGGTCGATCAGGCCGTGAATCAGTTCTATGCGGACGGTAACAACGATGTACACCTGTGGCTCCTACAGATACAAACATCTAAACACGCTTGGACCTTTGTCTGGGAGCTCCTGCAGCCTTCCAAGGTAAGCGTGTTTCAGCGTTTCGTTCTTCTCTCGTGTTATTCGACCTTGATTAACAGTTTCTCTTCGCTTCTCAGTCATGGGAGGTACAATTTTTTGCAGCCACTACGCTGCACACCAAGATTTCCAGACATTGGGACGAAGTGCCTGAGGACGAGTATTCTGTGCTGCGAGAACGTTTGCTCAATTGTATAAAGCAACCCAATATACCAAAGTTCATTCTATCTAAGCTTTGTCAGGCGGTAATGTTGTTTTCTATGCAATCGATTACGAGAACCGTGCGCATGGTTTACAAATGATAAAGAATGTGTTTTCTCTGGTTTTAGTTAGCTGCATACTTAGCGAACGTTAGTGGTATGGAGAACAAGGAGCATAACAAAAATGTTGTGGTCGAGCTCATGGACATGTTGCCCTCTGATTCCCTTCCTATGTTGGAATTGTTATTGCTTACGCTTTCTCTGTTACCCGTAGAGGTAAAGTACACCTCTTACGTCTGTATGACGCCACCGCCGACGCCGCGTCTTATCGTATTAACAATTGCAATGAATTTGATCAGTTTGGAAGGAAGTACGAAGCAAAACGATCCAAATTGCATGAAAATTTAGTGAACGGATGGTACAAAACGACCTGGTTCCTGCAGCAAGTGTTCTCCATGTGCAATCCAAATACTCCAGGCAGCGACTTGGCGTTACACCTGTTGGCGATGGAATGCGCGTTATTCTGGTTGAAAGTGGGGAGCCAACTACCCCTGGAAGCAACGGGACAAATATACCATCATTTGTTAGTCGCTGCCGCTTATTACGCGCCGAGCAGGTACACCTATTCAAATAACTTAATGCACCTTCGGAGGTTCTCGACATTCGAAATAACAGATTCTTTTCTACCGAAGGGATAACGCGGAAGAGGACAACAGCAAAGGTTGGGAGGTGGTTCACGAATGCTTAAACACGATCGTGAACCATTGCGGGCTCATAAACAGACCGCAAACCATGTGGGACTGGGCTCACAGTTTGGTGTCCATGGCGAGACAATACAACGGAAAGTACTTCTGCGAGATTCTAACTGCTATAGGGGAACCACATAGCAGATCTTTTTTACGCGCCTTAGTTGAAGATGGAAACGAAATGCAGAGATCGACGTCGGAGGGGTTGATCGAGTTGCTACTACAGTGTTCAGAACAAGAGGGTCGCTACCCCACCGACGAGACGCGTAGTTGTATACCATTTGGTTTCTGGTTCTCGTTGCAAGATGATATCGGTACCCTCGACCAACCATACGAGAATCGTGCGTTGCTAGTCCTAAGACCAGTTTACGCGAGACTGGCACATGCATTGTTGCGAAAATCCACGCTCCCTTTGTGTCCCAGCGAAGCCGGAGACGCAAACGAACGAGAACTTTTCAGATGCTACAGACAAGACGTTGCGGACACTCTAGATTACTGCTACAGGGTACTAGGAGAAGACTTACTAATACTCCTCGGACAGAGATTGAGTAGAACGTTGGACGGGACGCTACGATGGGCGGAAGTCGAGTCAACGTTGCATGCCTTCGAAGCATTGGCCGACAGCGTCGACATACAAGAATCGCATTACATTCCTGCTCTGATGGATTTAGTCATATGTCATATTCCATACGACCTCTATCCCGGAGAGGTATAACTGGTTCCATTCTGGTGAACCTGCTGAACAGCTTTCTAGCTACCCTCCGATTTGGATATGTTTAATTGAAATATTGAAAAGATACATAGCTGTTCTTCAGGTTCATACCGATTCTCTTTCGCGCATGAAAAAACGAACGATGCCTTCATTCTGACCGATTCTATTTCTAGGTACTGGCCTGTGTTTGTACGGCGCTGGGCAGGTATGCCGAGTGGATCGGCATGCATCCGCAACCCTGGCTCGAGAGAGTTTTGCACATTATAACGATGGGTTTGACCAGGGGCTCATTGACCGCGCCTCTCGCCAGCATGGCTCTGAAGGACCTGGTGAGGGAGTGCGAACAACACCTGACGCCTTTCGCACCGTCTATCCTGAACATCATCGAACGAACTCTACCGACCGTGACTCCCGGATGCCCGGAGGGCTTGCGTCTGATGTCCGCGGCCGGCAAACTATTAAACACTTTGTCCACGGTCGAGGAAAAGTTAGCCCACCTGGACGCCACGTTAGGTCTATGCATAATAAAGATCAAACAGTTATTGGAACAACCGTTGTTTGTAGCCCGCTCCGCGGTGACCAGTCAACTCAAGATGGCCACGATGTTCTTCTCCGCGCTGGAAGGCTCCATCGGGAAGTCCGTATTGGACGGGCTTCTGCCGATCTTCAATCAGATTATCGGCCATCCCGAGTGGAGCCAGGACAATGCCACACTCAAGGAGATGTACACCTGCGCGCAGAAGTCTTTGTTGTCGTTATTACACCCGGAGGTCGACACGCGACCCCTTCTACCGATCTTAACCACATCCTACAAAAATTGGCCTCACCCTGCCGCGTTGGATCTTCTTCGACAGCTAGTGCTCTTGCTCGGCCGAGACCCCGAGAACGTGATAGGTCGCGTTTTCGCGGAATTGAGCTCCGTCACTCTAAGCGGTGTCAGAGCCTGCCGATCCGTACCTGGTAATTTGTCCGACTGGGCGGATCTGATGGAAGCATACCTCAGATTACTGGCGCAAACTTGTAAGAAGAATCCAAAAATGTTGCTGCAGGTCCTGGATCAGATACCGGAAATGTTACAGTGCGGTAAGCCTGTGTACACTGGCAAAGTTAATGTAAAATTCACACATCGAGAACTCTATTTTCATTGCATAATGTATTTCGCAGGAATGGACTGTCTAATGTTACCGGAAAACGAGACGGTCAAGGCAGCTGGATGCTTCTTAAGTCACGCCATTATGCAAAGCACGCAACTGGAGAGCTTTATCCAACCGATTGGGCAGGAACTTGTTTTTGTAGTGATGCAGTGTGTGGGTAAGTAGTTTCCCGAGGAAATTCGTAAACTGTCAAACAATTACGTACAGTCGATTACATGTGAAATAATAACGATAGGTGGCAAAGTACCGCGGAATAGTCTAGACCCACATGCAGAAGTCTTGGTGGCGTTGAACAAGGAGTACGTGAAGTGGATGGGCAGTTGGCTCCGAGACGCGATCGAGAAACTCTCGGGACAGTTTTTAGTCCCTCAAGTACAAAAGAATGCATTCGTATGCCAGGTTGTCAAAGAGAGAAAGAAGCAACAGATGAGTGAGATACTGAAGGAGTTCAGTCTGCAGAATTTGGCAATGAAAAAGAATACCGGTTGTATCGATCAGTCGAATACTACCCGGTCATGAAACTATACTGCGTAATAAAATGCTGCATACTGTGTAAAATGTATTTCGCCGCGACTAGAATTAATCATAGTGTAATAACGTTTATCTTTTTATCTAACGAACGATTTTTGAATAACTACTGACGACGGCGGGATAAGAGTAATGAAATAGAAAACAAGACAAAGTATGTATATTGAGTAACGTTAAGTAACGTTAAGTATACTTAAGTAATGCATCGTTCTTTATTCATTTTCATTGATCAGTGCATTTAAAAGAATTTACAAACACAATATGTACGTGTTCCCCACTCCTTCTCTTTGTTTTTATACATAAAATCATTCTTATTTTGTAAATGAAAACAAAAAATACGTACAATCTTCTGAATAAAAATAGTCAAAAGGTCAACGACATACGAGTCATGAAAAAGAAGAAACAATGATTATGTATATAGCAGTCGATTACACTTAAATAATTCCTTTTTCTTTCTTTCCTTTTTGTAATTAAATTAAACACTCATCTACGTACAATATCAAGTTTCGTTACGTTTACTATAGTAATCAGTACTGTTCTCGCACGCACAACTCCAAATCGTACGTATAAAAATCAATTCATCCAAATTATTTTATATATCAGTGTTCATCGTTTTGTTACAACGATTAGTATCTTTCAACGTCGTGTGTTTTTCTTCCTTTTTTTATACAGTAGAACGAGCTTTTAAAAAAGAAATCCAAAGTATTGCTACTTACAAACTGAGTATTATATACATAGGACTTCAGCTTCATCGAAGTTCGTCGTGTTTTTAACGCGCGCAATACGCGCGTTTACACACACGTGTACCAATATCGTATTTGGAATCTTTTATTACAAAATATAAAAAAGAACTGTGAAAGACAAATAATATATATGTATATGTATATACAGGGCGGAGCAATAACTACATCCACCTTGATTACTTTCGTTATTCGTAATAATACGGAAAGAATTACATATAGAAGTTTTCTATAATATCATTTTCTCTTATTATTACGAACAACGAAAGTATTCAAGATGGACGTAATTATTGACCCACCCTGTATACACACGTGTGTGTGCATATATATAAACGTACATACATATACACATATATCAACAGTTTACGACGTACATCGTTACACCAGAGCAATGCCTTTTTAAACCGAATCTTTCCTGCGATTCGTTTCCTCCATTTGAGAAGGTATGCAAAATTTTGCAGCGATCCGTGACTTCTTAGGCTTTGCGATGGGTTGCGTGCTTTGTACTTGTTGATTGGAGCTGCTTTGCGTTGATTTCTGTTTGTCCGTAATTTCCGCAATGGGTACTGGTTTCTGAACAAAAAAAAGAATATAAACTTTCGAAACAACGATCCAGATTGAAGCAGTTTCTCTTATAGAACTTCGACGCGTTACCTTAGCAGGCAATTCTTTCTTCTTCTGCTGAACCACCGGCTGAGGATTGTCTTTGGCACATTGATTCGTTTCTTTAGCGGCGCCGGCTTGTTTCGCCACGATGTTCCTGCTCTTCTTCTGAGCTTGCAGCGGAACAAAGGACGTGCTGTTCTTTATCTCAGACTTTTGTTCGCATGGAGCCGCTTTCGGTTGAGGGAGATGCATGTATTGATTATTCTGTTTGTACGGTTGGTGATAACCGGTGGTGTGCTGCGCCTTTTGAGTCCACTGGGGAAAGTGTTGAGGAGGTTGAGGTTTCGGCGGGAAAAACGGCGGTCCTGGTGGTCTCAGGTTCGGCGACCAGGAGTTATTTTGTCGAGTAGCGTACCAGTGCAGCGGAGGCGGAAGCTTCATGTTTGGTAGCACGTTCGACAAATTCAATTCCTGATTCGTGAAACGGAAACAATGAATATTCAAAATAAAGCAACGACGAGAGTACTCTCAACTCGTGTGTCCATTTAAGAGTAATTCAGAAATGTTTTGCTCTCGGAGATTGACGTCTTGAACTCTCGGAAAGAGCTCTCAGGTATGTGACCATTTGAATTTCATGCATGTAGCTTCTCAAATGAATTTCGATAGTTATAAGAACAATCGTGAACAGAATAGAAGCGCCAAAGTTTGCTGCAATTATTGCAATGTACTTAATAAGAAAAAAGAAATATTGCAGAGAGAGAAAATACACTACACCATGGATGGTGCTTGTGTTCGGATTTAATTAATGAGCATATTATAGAAACAATACTACTCCCGGAGTCTAATGTTCGCTCTCCGCTAGCACTCCCAATTCGTGTATGTACACTGACGAATTTGACTCTCGAGAGTAACTTGCGATAGTTTTACTCTCATATGGACACCTACCTTTAAACAAACTCTCTATTACCGTGTACACTTTCTTCGCCGCGCTTCCTGCAGCTTGTTCGTGAGTCCCACACGGATCGCTGACGAACGCTCTCTTATCGGGTAAAACGATGTGTGCTCGTATCAGATTGGTTTCTCCATCGGTGAAGTAGCTATAGCGAGGCATTCCGATTCTGGTCAGTTGATAGTAATGCACCAGCTGCGTGCAGTACCAGATCGGCGTCTTTTCATCCTTCACTTTCTCGCTTTGTCGAGCATGCTGCAATAAATCGGATCTTTATGAAAATCAGGCTCTTTTCAGTTTGCAAACAGCAAGATTCTATCTTGAATGTTTACATCGAATAACTGTTGCACCAAAGGCGGTGTGTCCAATACTTTATTTTCCTTTTGGGGAATTGTGTTGCTGGAGAGAATCTTGGGTGGCGCACATTGCGCTGTCTGTTGTGTATTCTCATCGGAAATCTTCAGAACCGCCTTCAAAAAAGCGCTGGGATCTTGCGGCTGAAATATACCGATCGGAAACTCTTCAACCAATACGAATAAAAATTAGAGGCACCGTAGAATGATACTTACTGCACTTTCAGGGAAACTTTTGTTCATCTTCGAATCTCGAATCTCTGGTGGTTTCTATTGGAGAAGCACAGGGGGTTATCTATACAACTCAATTATATGGCAGGGTTATTTAGAAGGTGTCCGGTGTAAGTGTACAACGTTGATTATCTACAGACCCTTCCGTATCTATTAGAATGTGACGATTGCAGCAACTATAATTTCAGAGGAGTTGATCTGCTGCGATCGTCTGAATCTAATAGATACGAAGGGGGTCATTCAACATAACAGAAAAGAAAGAACTTCTGGAAAGGTGCAACAGACCATAAGCATCTCAAAAATTACTTCCAATTGAGTAGACTTTTTTCTTTATACGATTATATCGAACAAAATCATTTGAAAATAAGCAGTATATAATTTTGAAAAAATTGATAGGAGGGGCAGCTCAGCCTGAAACTTACTAATAGGATTAATTGTTATTACAAATATCAATTTGTACTGGTAGCGCCTATAGTTTTCGTTACGTGTTATATGTTACTGAATTGTTATCTTTTATATTGCAATCTTCATGTTCCTAAAGATTCATTAATCTTCGTGTACGATTCAATTCGACGTCACGTTCATACTTTCCGATTCTCACTATCAAAGCAACGCGAATCGAATGGTTTGTTTTCAAAATCGCGTACGGTATCGCGTATCAGTGATTCATGTACACTTTGTACATGTTTACGAGACGAAACATTAACAAACGCAAATGCACCGAAATGGTTCAGGCTGAATTGACAGGAGCAATGCAGGAAGCATTCGAACTACTAGGGACATCTGTGCGAAATTCGAGTCTCTACCATTGGTTAACAGATGGCAGTTGCGCAACACGAAAGTCGTAGGGAATTTGTTCTACGCTCCGATTGGTTGCAGTGTGCAATAGAGGGGATAAACGTACAGTGTCTCTGCAGCGAAGTATTTTGTCGATTACTGTAATCACAACATAATTTAACTAAAATCGTTAGATGTGTTTCGAAGTCCCATCGATTTGTCAGCTTTCTACTTTCCCCGAGTTCTTTAGGTTCATCGACAACGTGAGATGTTTCGCTTCGGTCAAGAATTAAATGCCACAAAATTCCCGCCGGTTTGTTATTCATTGAATATGTATGCAATAAGAAAATTTGCTTATATGTACTTCCGAAAATCCCCGTGCACCGAATTGGCTGAAATTTTTTTGACAAAAATGATAATTGCGAGAAGAATTTCTCGGAGGCGTCTCGGAAAAACATTTCGTACCATTCGAGTGTCACTCGCTATATTATCGACACAGTTATGGCCGCGGTTTATTAAACATGCATATTCTACAAATAAATTGTAGAATTCATAATTCAAGCTTGTAACTTCGGTCACTGTAATTTCTGTCACTTGAGAGAGATTTTATATTCCATTTTTGCATTCCGCAGGTCTGAAGGAGCGCCGGTAGGAAATGTCATTGAAAAGCTGAAAATCCTTCTCGCAATCCTTATTTTTGCCAAAAAAAGACCTATTTATAAAATTTGAGTGAATTCGTAGAAACTATGTACTTTTCAAATACGAGATAAAATATTCTGAAACTTTCAGAAAAAACCGTTCCATGGTTTTCGGGGAGAAAAACTGTTAAACATTTATTTTTAGAGTCGTATACCGAGCTCCCCCCGTAACGTATAAAGTATGCAGTGCTGCTGTTGCCTGTGTTGCGCGTGCGGGTTTCGAGTTCGATGCATCTAACCTTGCTGCAATCTGTATTGAAATGCACTGGAAACCGCTGGACCGTGTATACATACCATTCTGTTGAGTTGCGGCTTGTGCAGCTCGTTCCATAGGGCTTGGAACTCCATCGTTGGTTTGGCCGTCGACTGCCTATTCTGCGGGTTCTCGGGGGCCGCGGAATTTTGTTGGACAGCACTCTTGATCATTTTGTTAGCCTCTGGGATCCTGACGACGGCGTCCTCCCCAGGTTTGCACTGCTTCCATTTGAATGAGGACGACGGTGCTAGACGGACCTCCTGGTCGGTCGTTTCATTGTTCCTGGTCTGGACGATCCGTGGGTTTGGGCAAGCCTCTTGCTCCTGGCCTGGCAACTGATTACGCTTCTTCCTGTAGGACGCGAATGCGCTCGAGTTTGCGCGCGAATCAGCAGACGTCTGATTGGACGGGACTCTCCAGGATTCCATGGATTCTGCGTTCATCTCCGCTACCGACCTTCCTCGGCCGTGTCCCATTCTCTCCCCATGACTGATGTTGATGAAATCGAGCGCGGAGAGCCGGTACCCGCGCAAATCCGAGCAGCCATTTATCGACAAGCCGGCTGAAAGCAATCCAAGCAGAATCCCCGTGTAAACGCGATTAAGCCCGCCGGATTATGTCTGTAGTTAGTCTTTTACTTTGAATATGGATATGCTTCATTTACATGTAAAGGTTCTATCGAAAACAACATCGTACATCGTCTCCAACGGGTTCTCCGCTGTCTGAATACCTATTACAGTACCCTTGTAACCTAAGGGAACACTGAAATTGTCTTTGACGCAACACACCCTGTCTAACAGATAGGTCTGTGCGTTCGGATCGGGTTGCGCTTTACGTAAATGCAAACCGGGCTTGAACAGCAGGTGAGGCTTCACCTGCATCGGCACAAGCTTCTCTTTTGGCTGATCTGCAAGAAATTCGTCGATATTCTCCTCGATTTCCTTCACCAAGCTCGAGTCGACGTTGTTCGTGCCGCACGGACAGCTTTTCACGTCTTGCAGCTGTTCTTTCAGCCAGTCCATGAGATCGTTCAACACTCCGGATCTGAATCATAGACATATTGAATTAATAGACTGTGGAATGAAATTTCAATTGATCTCCGAATGGGATCGATCACTCACTCTCCGTCGAATAACTCTTTCTCCGGAATAACGTGCCCAATATTCTGTGAAAGTCGTTCGAACAAATCAGGATACTTCGTCATGTAATCGCGGGTCAATTTCACTACTTTGGTACTGTACAGCCATTGGCCATTCTGTTTTCGAGTATAGCCTACTATCTATAACAAGAGATGCGTGTTGTGAAATATACTGAATACGTACGTTCTCCGAACGTTCAATAGTCGATCGCTTACTTCCTCGTTTTTCTTATTAAACTTCAAGTTTAAACCGATATTATGCTTGGTCTCTTTCTGACTCATGTCTTCGAAGTTCGGCTTCACGTAAATCGTTCCTGTCACTCGACTGAACATATGACTGCTTATACCTAATCTCTGAGCTACCGCGGTCCCTGTCATATATTTAGTCCGAAATTTTTGATTTGCTAGCTTTATCGCTTCCCGCGATGGTTCCGGACTCACGTTCACCGATACTCTGATTCTACCCGACTTCTTCGAGACCGCTGGCTCGACCACCTATTGAAAATGAATTTGTTTCTTAACATAAACACGCTCGATGGACAGAAGATCGTGTTCAGATCCGCGTACCGTGCCCATTGCGCCATAGTGGGGATGTCCCAACATGAAGCATACATTTCCTGGCACGAAAATATCATCGACAGTTTTGTACACTGCTTCGCTAGCCTCGTAAACAGATATATCTGTCACCATCGTTTGGTAAGCATAAGTAACCGGAGTGACCGACCATTGTTTCTCGAAGAACAATTTTCCTTGAGGGCCGAACACGTATTTACTCCCAATCAATGGACGCGCATGAACTAAGATTCTTATTTCGCCTAGGTCTATACCCAGACGACCTTTATACCTGAAAATATAACGAGTATTATGATTTTATTAAAAATTCCAAGTGGCCAGTAATTATACGAATCGTCAAACTTACGTCTCCGTGATCTGTTTCGCCTGAGTGACCCATAGCTTGTGATACACACCCTTTACCTCCTCTTCTTTCGTGTTCTCACGAGAATAACCCATTTGGTAGTCGATTAAGCTTAACTTTGTCTCGTTCGTTAAAACAGCTACCACTTGCGCTTCTGTTAGAAAAGGCCATTCCACGTATACAGTTTTACCTACTAATTCAGACGCCATGCATGTTAAATCTTTCTCCGGCGACGACGATGGAACTATGTGTAATATCATATTATCCTTGTACGAATGGTGCTGGAACACTTTGACCTGCGCAACAATATATACATATATATTTAGCTATGTTAGTCTATCGTTTACTGTCGTAAACTAAAAACTTCACCTTGGCCTTCTCCAAACTGGCAGTATGCTTTATATATCTCAGCGTAGGGAAACCAGGACAGCATATATCTAATTTTACATTTGGATGCAATCCTTTGATTAATTTCGATCGTGGAACAAGAATATCTTCGGGATTGATTAACATCACCGCCGCATGGTTGTGCAAAGTATCAGGGAAATATTCTGGTGCTTTATTAACACCTCTATCCTCGTCTGTGTAAAAATACAAACACATTGGTCCATGTTTGTTCCTCGCGAGTTCCTCCGAAGTTAATTTCGAATAGCGTTGGGACATAGCTGCAAAATACAATGAACGATTAGCTCTTTCCACAGAAAACGATGTCCGTGAAACTAGTTCCACTTACCGCCCAGAAGAAGTTCTTCGTCTATAAACGGTAGAAGTACAACAGCTTCCCATTCTTGCTGTTTGCCGTTTAAATCCGTAAAAAACTCTTTCGGATAATACTCGATTATGGGGGATTTCTCGTCGGTCAGTAACGACTGAAACACTTCTGGTAATAACTTTCTACTGTACGGTGGCAGTACAGCCAGTAGCTGTTCGAATGGTAAAAATGGTCTCCCTAAATCAAACTCTAGTTTCAAATCCTTGAAATCTCTTATGTCTGAAATGTAAGGCGCGTAGTGGTACGGATAATACCACGACCAACTGCAGCATCCGTTATAGTAATAGTTTAAATTCCACTGTATTGCTCTGACGTACGCTTCAGCTTGTGTCCGTAGGAACTTCCTAGAATAGTTTCATGCGTGTAATTCAGACTTGCAAAGCTATTTCGAATAACGAATAAAAAGTCAAAAATTTTATAGACTCACTCGTCTATATTGTCGCATTCTAATTTTTGCCTGTAGTATTCCTTTTTATGCTCGATAAATTCCGGATTATACATCTCGTCATCAGACATTTCGTCGTCATCGTCTTCGTCAGACTTTTCTTGCCACTATATGAAGAAGTATTAAACAAAAGGTTCTGCGGGTAATCATGTAGTACATCTCTAAGTAAATATCACCTCGTCAGCTGCCATATCATCAGGTACACAGAAATGATCAAACTCTTCGTCTAGTTCTCTATCCGAGGGAGAAATAACAACGTCGCCGTCTTCTTCTATTATTTTACAGATCGACTTATCGCACTCTGTAAAACGTTTCCCCATTTTACTTTCAAGCTCCTTCAGATCACCGTGTTGCAACGAAAACTGTAGAAGGTCGAAATGACTGAGTCTTTCCATTAACTTCTCGAATCTGTCTAATCGTAGCGTTCCCGTATCGTTTATGTAACCTACAACAAAACTGCAGTTTTAAGTAACATCTGAAAGGTGTTTGATCTTCTTAAAACATCGCGCGTTCTTTTTTCTAAACAGCACGCACGTACCTTCTAAATTCGGCAACACGTCCATGTACACTTGATACAATATCGAATGTGCTCCGTGCGCGATATGTAAATTTGGCAAATGCGGAACAAAGTCATTCCCTACTAGGAAACCCATCAAAACCCAATCGTCGATAATCTTCTCGATATCGTAAGGGAACGGCAGTTTTTCTCTCAAGAAAGAGAACTCGTGATCTATATACTCTCTTAACAGAGATAAATGAAAGAGACAGAACTTTGTCTCTTCTGGTGTTTGAATTTTCGATTGCTTTTTACCAAACTTCACTTCCTCTCTTAATAACGTAAAATATGGTTCGTGAGTGCATAGACCCAACATTATTAAGTCTGCGTCCAGACCGTATAAACAATGTCTAGTATTTGGATTGTAGTCCGGTTGGGCCTTCATATAACGAATATAATCCATTATTTTATGTTCTCCTTCTCCCGGGACCTGGAACAATATTCGTGTATTCGTCTATTCCTCGAACCACATATGTTTTCCTACTTTGCATGTTTTTATACCCGAGATCCGCTAAGTATAACTTTGCACTTCTGCCAAAGCACATCGGTCGAAATCTTGTAGGAAATAAAATATTTTAACTGTTCGTCCAACTTGGCCATAAACAACGTTCCTGGAGTTATACAATTCGAATCGAATCTGTCTTTTATGTTTACTTCGCCATTTTCGTCCTTCGCGTTAGCTTCTAGTGCCTCAGATTCTTTCGCGACTCTGAAACGTCTACTCCTCTGTTGATTAATTTTTGCTCTTGGCGCTACACCGTCGATCGATATGAAAAACAGCTGTTGTGGCTGTATTATGTTGAATAAAATTTCAATGTAATGAAATATATTCTTGAATATAGTCTCCTCGGTGATACGAAATGTGATGTCAACATCGTTGGGGTGCGAGCATCCGTGTATGATACCATTTACGTCTAAATATAAATTATCGAACACTGGTATCTGTAAACAATGAAATATCCATTATACACGTTGTTGCTAACTAACACACGAATAAAATGATAAATAACGATTGGAGAACAGTCGAAATAACACATTGATCATCGTGCGAAGGAATAAACAACAATACGACCCATTCAAAACGACAAAGAATTCGTAAAACAAAAAATCGTACGGACACGAGGAACCATAAGGCACGCATTGTTTGTTTCCTTTTTCGTTAATTACCTGATAGTCCTTTAAAAATTGGCAGACACAAGGATATCTTTCGCTTATGTATCTAAAGAACTTCGGTACCCCCATTTTAATCGCAAAGTTCTTCTTTCAATAGTTCCAAAATTCTCTGCGATCTGCACCGTGAATACTGAAGATTTCTTGTCAACAGACTTTTTACAAATACTAAAAACTGTGTTCTTGACTTTAACTTTATCGACTTTGCTTCAATGTATTTGTACAGAAATCACATTCGCATAGAAAGGAAACTTTGGTGTAGTTACAGGTAACGCAGCGCTCGAAAGGCGAACAATGATAACTCGTTCTCCCTAAAACGAAAACATCGACGCTGCCAGCCTTACGGGAGTTTCTTACGCCCTCTACGATATATTGTGGCTGGAGTAGAAAACAGAAAACCGCTAACACCGACGAGATACTAGTAAAGACTGCCAGCCCCTGTGTTAAACAGCGAGACGGGTAAGTGGGCGCGATGGGCGCGGGGATAACGTAGAGCTTACAGTGAGCTGATATACCACATAGTCAAAAGTTCCACCACCGACGAGATATTCGTCAAGTTGAAGAAGAATGATATAGTAGAATGCTGACATTACCCATTCTGTAATTGCCTTATAATACTATATATAATTCTCTTATTGCTTTCTTATTTCCTTATTATTACCATTGTAATAATAGTTTTACAATATAATCGATAGTTTATAGATGTAGGAAAAATGATAGTAATTACTACGTAATATTCTACAAATTTATCGAAATTCAAAAGTAATTTGAACGTTATTGCGTTATATATAAAATAATGATTCTTAAAAAATATTCTGTTATGTTATGTAATGACAAAATTCAATCGTTCTTATTAAGATCCTTAGTAGGAAACAGAAAATTAATTTTTTTACTTATTTATCCCATACTTGTAATGCTCGACAGAATTGACTGCAATTATTATATAGTAGAGGTAGTAACAATAAGATAAAAGTATTAACTAATTAAACTAATTTTCGACGGCTCCTATCCATACAATGTTATTTAGAGGCAGTATTTCGTACGAAGATATCTAACAAAATAATTCTATTTCACTTTATACGAAAATTTCTTGCAACATGACGCTATTTAAAAAGTGCGTGTAACATGATTTTATTTAATTCTGAACTGAACCACTTCCTGAAATATGAATCGCTTATACATTGTATACATTGTGCGACGAGGCGAAGAGCTAGCAGTTGAAGTCGGAAGTCGAAATCTTAAAAGAAGGACTCTCCGCGTCTCTTTTTTCCCGATGCTGTCCTTCTTTGTGTCCGAAACTTGCGTCGTTCATTACACAAGAAAATATCATCGGAATTATATCATGTCATTTTCATAAAAAAAAAATTCACCAAATATGTTAAGGAAAATCCTATAAAAAAATAATGATAAATAATTAAGTTTTGTTGTTTGATTAGAAGTCTCACACTGTTATACCCGACCCAACCCGTATCATGTTACAATGTTTCGCTCCACTCCACGGCGACCGAAGCCCTCGAGCTTCGCTTGCCTTTTCTCCGCTCGTCATCACAGAATAGTGTTTTCTGAAAATTGAATGTCTCTGGCCAGACTCAAGGTTTCGACATTTATAGGAAGGTTGCTATAATCGTATTTTATTTGTCAAAATTTAGTTTTCTATTTAAAATATTTTGTTGTTAAACTCATTAATAGTTAAATAGTACTTGAAATATTTAAAATGATATTGAAATATTGGAATATTACAATTTGGAATAAAGGGCCTAGCCGGATAAGCTAGTCCTTCGAATTATTTAAACAGCCGTTGCGCCATTCAATTTTTGGTCAATTTTTCCCATTTACTTGCATTAATTTAATCATTTAATTGCATATAATTGAAATGATATTTGAGATTTCTTCCGGATTTTTTGGTTCAAAATGTTATTTACACAAAGTGAAAATACGCAAAAATTTTACAACTGCAGGTTTTTTAGACAAATTTAAAAATAGCATTGATCATATTTTTAGACTAGCAACATACCAGAACTTTTTTTTACGACAGCGCGTAAACGACAAAGAGGGACTGAGGTACGAGGCAGCCGGCACAGTTTAAAAGGCTGAGTACCGATTACGTCAATGCACATAGAAAAGTTTTTTATTTTTCATTCTCCTTTTACGGTATTACCAACGTACTTGTGAGATTCTTTTAATTAAAATGAGTCTAAATACGTCATAAATTGAGCCACATTTATTTAATGCGTGATCATAACTCGCAATGATATAGGTTATTATAATAGGTTATTGAATATAATATAATTTTTAATTGTAAACGTAAGGGAGATTGCGGGCCGCTCGATTTTCGGGTTCGGGTCGGGTCGCAGAAAGTTACGCGGCCCGTCGCGTCGATCCGACTTCGAATTCGTCGGGCGGGTTCGAAAAGAATCGAACAAGTTCGGGCGAACGAGTTATTGCGATATCCGAGATTCAAATACACTGCGTTCTTATGACATAGGTAATGGTAATAATGGTTTTCTTTCTTAACTTATAACGTGATTTTTAATATACCTGGTTTTTTTATAACTACATTAGGTATAATCGGCAAACGTGTGCCTGCTCTTTATTTATATTAAAGCTTGAAATAATGCACGTTTCATGTGAAAAACTTAAAAGACAATATTTCTGGCTTTTTAACGAATTTTCTCCCAGTGAACTTAGATATGTATCGATAATATATCATTACAATATCCTTACGGAGTTATATACACCTAGAAGGTTACAATATGGTAAAATACGGCAATAATTAAAACGGAAATATAAAAATAAACATTATATATATTATATTTCGTGTTTATATTTTATTCTGTATTATCTATAGGCTCTATATAATTTTTTATTTTATATGATTTTATTTTAAGTTAGTTTCTATTTCATTTTATATTGTATATTATATATTATCTTTTAAGAATTTGTGTAAGGTTAATGATAGTTAAGTAAGTAGGTTACTTAACAGTTAATGAAAACATCACCTACTAAAAAGGTATCATAACTTATTACCACGTTGTCAATATTTTCTTATAATTTTTTCACGTGAAACGTGCATTATTTCAAATTTTAATACAAATGGAGATCATGCACATGTGTGCCGAATATACCTAGAATGTAGTTATTAAAAAATCCAAGTACATACATTAAAAATCACATTATAAGTTATGAAAGAAATACGTACCATTATTATCATTATCTATTTCATAAGAACCCAGAGTTGATTTTCGGGTATCGTGATAACACGCTCGCGCGGTCTTGTTCTATTCTTTTAGAAGCCGCCCGACAAAGGTGAGTCATGGGCCGCCGGATGTGTCTGATGTATCCCGTACCCGACTCGAGTCCGTTTGAGCTCGCTCGACGCCTCGACTGTCTGTTCTGTCAGTGCTCCGACTTGACGATTCGTACGCCTGAACATGACTGTTTCGCCTGATATTTTCTAGTGCAACCTGGCTGTATTATTACTATTATCCGATTTATGCCGTGTTTGAGCTTATTTTGATTGGGAAAACATTTTCAATCGATAGGTGATGATATCATTATGGTAACGTTCATAATAAGTAATACATATTGGTTTTAGTTAGTAAATGCCAATACGCTGTGCGTTACAATGTTGCCTCTGATGCTGAATCACGACCGTATCGAACGTCGCGTCGCGTTGTGTGCCTCCTGGAGACAACAATGTAAGCGTTTCACCATCATTTATTAATAGCAATTAAATGTCTGTTACGATTCAGAATTCTGCCATGGAAATGTTATCAATCGATTAGTAAATGGTTTGCTGATGAAAACAAGTCTAAACACGCAACAAATCAGACAAGTTGGAGTACAGGCATGCCCAACGCCCAATTCGGCGGCTGAGAAAGTTAAAGAGAGTAATAAAAAATTCAATGACTCTGAGAAAAGTAAAAAATTCAATGACTCCAAGAAAAATGAAAAACTTAATGACTCCGAGAAAAATAAAGAACTTAATGACACTGAGAAAAATGAAAAATTGAATAACTCGAAGACAAATGGAAAACTTAATGACTCCGAAAAAAATAAAGAACTTACTGACTCTGAGGAAAATTAAAAATGTAATAACTCTTAGTTAATAAGCAGTCTTCAATGCCTCTTAAAAATGCAATTAATCATGCAGGGATTGCTCAGGTGTTTCTCTCTATATTAAAAAATACTTAAAAATCCTTTGACATATTCTATTTTGTGGCGTCAGGATGTACTGCTTTCGATATTCCATCACAGTTTGTATAGTATATATTATTTCTCCTCTTTGTTTCTAGATAAAATTTAATTATGATCCTCCATTAGTTTAACGCCCCGTTCAGCGGTATCATTGACCACATTCAGTCCATGTTTCAGTCAGACTGCTTATTATTCATAATAACTTCTTTTTCCGATATTAGAACTGTTTTTTTGTAGATTGGAGCGTATTAATGAATTTATTTAAGGGAGTAGAGAGACTTCCAGGATTGCAAGGGTGCTGGATTCACCTTCTCAAACACGGGGTTTTCCACTAGTCAAAAACGCTAGATAAAAGATCGATCTAGGGCACTATCTGCCTCAAAAGTCCCATTTTTTCGTTTACGAGGCGTAATTTGCATTATTCGGCAGCATGTAGCTATAAAAATAGCTACATGCGCATTATGCTTTCGAATAATGCAAATTCCGCCCCTTAATATCTCGGTCAGTTATGTATATATGAAAAAACTCTTCAAACAAAAGTTGTAGTATATAAAGAGGTGGATATAGTTTCAAAGAAAAAACAATTTTTCAAAGTTATTATTTAAAGTTTTTAAAGTCACGGATGTTTTTTCTGTCTACAACTGTTTATACTATATATGGACTCTTAAAGAGAAAAAAGACAAATTCAACGATATATCATAACGTCTATTTATGACAAGATTTAAAAAATTCAAAATTTTCAAATTTGCTGCGCCCCATTTTCCCATGATCCAAACGGCCCCAAAATTTTTCCAGAACATTTTCTCAACATTTGTTGCAATTCTGGTTTACGGGACCAAAAAAATGTCATGGTCGAAAAATAAGGTCAACCCTAATGTTACATATACGTAAATTACGAGAAGCAGTAAAGAATGCTTAACGTCGAAGACGAAAATCCGGGTAACTAACACTTAATATGTACTACATTCCACGTTATTAGAATAATTGTAGTTTAATTATGATGAATATCAACATTTGTTATTTACACCTATAAACGCCACTGTCTCGGAAGGAAATGGACATTTGAGAGAAGCAATGAAATTAGAACATCATTGCGAGAAAAGATGAGTTTGCAATAACCTCAATATTCTATGAAATTCTATTATAATTATAATTATGACTGTATTTTTTTATTATAGGAAGACAGAAGATCAAATAAACTTGTGTATGCTAGTAAAATCAATTTATATATATTATACAATTTATTCTATTATTTGTTTAACAACTAATAAATCTATAAATTGTTTCAGACTCTAAAAAATACTTTCTGCATTTTCGTATTCTCCAATCAGTCCAAATAAATACCATCAACCGGTTCTCATATAACAATTTTTATTAATGCAATTATGACAGTAACAAAACGTTTCTATTTAAAATGAACACATATTTTGAACATAGTTTTTACATTTTTAATTTTTTGCAAGGTTAAAAATGTAATTAAAAAAGTAATGAGAAATAAAAATAAAAATCGCTGCACAGGGATTCGAAGGCTAGCTCCAGATTGCGATTCATACGCTCGACGGCTCGACAGCCGAACTTCAGTTTCGTTTCTGTAGAGCAATACAACACGGCAAGTGCTAAAAATAGATTGTGGCTGGCGCAAGCGCACAAGCAGCGCACACGGATATAGTAGAGGTACGCTCGTGTGTGTAGCGCGCGGGCACGCTGGGAAAGGAACGTTCTGGTTCTCACTCCAGGCAGAATATATCCTAGAGGGCGTAAGAGAACACCGAAAAATTCGAGACACACCAACTCCCATAAGGCTGGCAGTCTTTAATAGTATCTCGTCGGTGCCGCTAAGATTCTCGTCGGTGAGAAAGAGAATCATCACGGAACCATATAGATTATCATGAAATGCAATGAAATGTTACATTCTCCGACAAACATATGACAGATATTTTTCAGAAGCCTTATTCTACAGACCGGACAGCGAACATTTCATGACATACGCAAAAATTTAGAAATGTACTTTTTCCGAAGTGCAATTAGCACTCGATAGGTAATACGTAAACGCTGACCATTTGTTGAAAAACAAATAATGTAATCAAATAAATACAATATATCGAATATTATATAAAAATTGTGAGAATAATGATACAATATAAAAGGGAAAATGCGAAGAAACTGTATGATGCATGCAGAACATCTCTTAATCCAAATTCGACGACGCTTGAACAGCACGTTTGCTTTCTTCTTTCTGTCTTCGAACAGCTAGACGCATTGCTTTTAAAAATTCAGTTACAGTGCACTGTTTGGTTTGCAAGTAAAATGCGTGGGCTAGAAATGGGATTTTTCTCAAAACACGTCCGCTTAGACCGAGGCTTTCCTGACATAGATCCATCAACTCATGACTATTCTCCGTGCTCGAGTTACTTATGTAATCTAGCTTCTTTGAAAAAGACAAGTCAAAGACCTCTTCCGGTTCAATGAGTTTTGTCTAAAATAAATATACTTGTATAAGTCGTATACCTTTTAAATTATTACAGAAAATTGTATTCGTTTACCCTCATTAATTCTTTGAGGCACGAGACGTAGATTTTGTATATGGCTAGTTCAGTAGGATGTCCAATATATTGTTTTATGTCTGCTCTATCGACGAACGCCAGATCAATAGCTTCCGAGAGATTGCTGGTCGTTAGGATTAAAACGTTCGGGTATCTTTTTATTTGATCCAATTGCGTTAGCAACGCGTTCACTACTCTTATGGAGTCGGTTGGTTCCGTTCCATTATTGCACGATTTACGAGCATGTGCCAAAGATTCTATTTCATCGATCAGAATGCATACGAACGTGTCCGAATTTTCAAGCCTGCTCCTTAATTCATCGAATAGCTTCATAACTAGTTTTCCACTCTGGAAACGAAGAAAATTTACTCACACATTCATCGATATAATTCACGCAGTATCTTAGTAGAATGTTACCTCTGAGAACCATTTTGAAAAAAGACTATGACTATTGATCTCAACAAATTCGCTATGAGTAAATTGATGTCCTAAGCGAATAGCTACTTTTTGGGCGAGGGCTTTGCACAGGCTAGTTTTACCAGTGCCTGGCGGCCCATGTAACAGTACCACTTTGTTCCAGCTTATAATATTGGAATTAACGCTATGCTCTGAAAATATCATCGTTGTCTCCACGAAATGTAACAACTGAGAGAAAATAAAACATTTCAGTGTGGCCGGAGATGATAAAGACAGTTACAGAAATTGGAAGCATCTTCAACTAACGTCTTCTTTTATAGTTGAATCAAAGTAAAGACTTTCCCATAAGGAATAAAATTCTTTTGCAGGTAGAACCCAATGAGAGGACGCTACTAACTCTTCGCAATCGTTTTGCATTGTCTCTACAGCTGTGATCTCTTCATTTAATCTGTACACATGAAACTTCAGAGTGGCATCTTGTACTTTCATATGAGATCTCTGCAATAAGTAAATTTGTTTTAATAAAATGTTTTAGGAAATCCATTTCATTCAATAATTACCTCCATGCCGTTCGTAGAACATATAACAGAGTCCACATGAATTTGTAGAATGGAGTTTGTCAGATCTACTCCATTTATAGTCGTTTCTAGCGGAATATCCTTCAATGCAGCTATTTCCTCGTACGCTAATTTCTCGATATAGCTACGCGGCATGGTACTACAAAATAAAAACAACTATATAGGAGATCCAAATTTATTCTAAAACAACATATCCATGTTGGTACAGATCCTACCTGTTGATATTTTGACAGATTTCCACATGCAATACATCCAGGCCTTCCATCTTATTTTATCAAGGAAAACCTATCGATCGTGCAAATATTTTTCGGGTAAAATTCAGTACAAGTTTCCTTTATTTTCCGAGGAAAACTCCGCTGGTGTTTGAGGAAACCGAACGAGTGTTTAAATTTCAAATAACACATTTGAAGTGCGAGAGAGAAGGTAAAGTGAGAAAGACGCGAGGTTCATGTTCATGCTCGATTCTCATTGTCAGTCTAGCGATCCACACAAAGCTTGTCCAATTTCCATTTGAAATTTCTATCGTTTCAGAGTTTGTATGTGACAAGAGAAATGTTCTCTCCGTTTCTGCTAATGAAAGTGTCAAAATAATAGTGAATCATTTCTAACACGCGTTTGCTTAGCTGTAACGGTTTTTTGCCAGTTTACATTTTGAATGCTGCCGCGCTTTTCGAAAGAGATGGAAACATCAAGCATATATATAGATATGACGAAACCCTGAATTTTGTTCCGACCAATCACGAGACGTACCCGGAGCTCAATCTCCTTGAATGCAAATATCGTCGAGTGGAAATAGTTCCGAAGGATCGAACGATGAAAACGCGGAATGATTTGTACACACGTAAGTGCATACCACATACACGCATACGTACTTACATATTATAGACTAAATAATCTGTCAATGTAACTTTCGCATCAGACAGAAAGCGTATCTTCGATAAAAATTAATTGGAAGTTGAAATACTTGGTGATATTGACGTCTCGCGTAGAAGGGGGCCCGACATGAACGTTTGTTTTGGTTGATGGAGATCTTGCGCCACAATGCAAGCCATTTTTGTGAACCACCGTAACGAAAAGTAATCGTGTTTGAATCGAATTCGCGTAAGAGATTAGTATAGGGTGTCGTTTATCCCGTGAGCTGTTCGCGTTCGTAATAAAGGATCTGGAAGGTTTGTGTTGTTCGGGCGAGATTGAAATCAACGACATTGTCGCGTCTCTTTACGGGGAAATGTTCTCTGTACGGAGTAATGTTCTTGTTCTGGCTCGCGTGTAAACGACTGTCTATGGATTTTGTATGAGGTATCGAAACGGCCATCGGATATCGTCCATCGCGGAGAAATTTTCCAATCCAAGGTAAGACGGTGTCGCAGCTGTAAACTCGCGTCGACTCTCTCTCCCCGTTATGCGAAAAATCTCGTGAATATGTTGAACGTATCGTCGAACCGTGGCGCGTTACTTGGATTCTCCCTTTGCTTCACGATCGCTTCTACTTGTGTCGCCTAACGAAACAACAGCGATTGCGTGTGCGTGAACATAAATTTGGAAAAACTTTCGGAAAGAATTGAAACTCCGTTCGCTTAATATTACTTCGCCAGGTGAAACGAGCTACATATGTTATTCATTTCTCGTTGCAAGTATGTCAGTTGTCCGAACGTTGTTGTCCGTATCGAAAAGTTTGACCTTTCCGAAGCTATTTTTCTACGTGGTACTCCGTTCTCGCGACGATACGACGCGAATCGATAAGCGGTAACAAATTATCGTGACGTTTACCTGTTGTCTCTTCGACAATGCGTCGATGACAACGTCCGCGCTCGTACAGTCATATGTTCAGCACTTCTGCGGTTTCGAAATATTTCTTCCGTTATTATTTGATTTTGCAGCTCTCGTGTTTGTAAACAACACGTCGGCCAATTAAACGGCTCGCAATTCGTTGTTTACCAACAACGTTCGAACACTATAACATTTTATATGCAAACTTATGTTACATTGTTTCGCAGAACAAAGATGGAGAGTTCTGAAGAGCCAACCAGTCTACAATCCATTTGTCATCTACACGCTTCGGAATTATTTCCAAAGTACACACACATGGAATGCGAAGATGAATCCTTGACCATTCCATTTACTCCTTTAAGCGGAGAATCGATTGTGGCGCTCGGGCGTACAACGGATGGAGTATTGGCTCTTTCTAACTACAGATTGTATTTACAATTGAACCAGGCATGTTACAGCATCCCGTTAGGTTTAATAGAACAGCTGGAAGTCAGGGAGATTTTCTTTTTACACATCGGATGCAAGGACGCACGTTCTCTGAGGTATACCTTTATTTTTTCAACGATACATGTATACAGATGTGCATATATGTTTCCAATGAACTTTTTCAGTTGTGCTTTTTCCACGAACGAACATTGTTTCGAATGGTTCAAACGTCTACACAAAGTGATGTATCCGAAGAAAAGTGTAGAGGACATATTCGCGTTCGCGTATTACGCCTGGTCCGTCGAGGAGGGGAAAGAGTTCGCCAAGATCGGAAAAGATACTACGTCTTACGAGGCTACTTTCAACTTTGAGGTGTGTAACAGGTAACATAAATTCAAGCCGAATCGAAAAGCGCAATCGTTTGATTCGATCTATTTACTATTGGTGCAGGTGGAGCGATTGAAGTTCAATTTACACGGTACATGGCGCAGTAGTCAGATCAATAAAGATTACCGAATGTGTCCATCGTATCCGCCGTTGATTTTGGTCCCATCCTGCATCACCGATGATATCCTGAAACGCGTGGCCACGTATCGTAGCTCTAGTCGAATTCCTGCTGTCGTTTGGAGGTATTGTCATCGTTGTGTAACGTCTTGTTTCCTTCAATCGTTCACTCGATTCGCTTTGCAGACACGTGAAAAATGGTGCGGTGATAGCGCGGAGTAGTCAGCCGGAACTCGGTTGGTTCGGACGGCGGAGTGCGGAAGACGAGAGTCTACTGAAAGCACTTTCGGATGCGTGTTCCTACGACAAAGGTGAGTCAACAATGGTGGATTCTTCCACCGACACCTGCGACGACGCTGGAGCCACCGTGGACAATACCAAAGTGAGTGAACCGTAAGAAGCGTAAGAGCTTTAATATGTATTAGCTCGATGCAAAGGTTCTCGCACTGAACTTTTGCACTGACTTAATATAAGCTAAGATAAGATGAACGAGTAACAGAACATTTTGTGGTTGCAGAAAGTTCTGATTGTGGACGCCAGGTCGTACACGATTGCTGTGGCTAACAGAGCGCGCGGAGGCGGCTGCGAATGCCAACAGTATTACCCGAACTGCGACATACAGTTTATGAATTTACCAAACATTCACTCTATACGTAGAAGCTTTCACGCGATGAGACAGCTCTGCGCAACGGAGACGGATCAGTCCAAGTAAACGGTTCTCCAACTACTCTCTCCGTCCTCTATTACGATCTACATTTGGCTTTCATTTTTCTTTTTTATTAATTACGTGTTTGCAAGGTCATGTGCACTTATTAAGGTTGATAGTGATCACTGTGGGAGTATTCATGACAATTTTGTTAGAACGATACTGTAGCTTTTACCATTTCGCTGATGCGAAAGGACTGAGGGTGTGCTTGGATGTTTGTTTGTAATTTCTATAATCGATCGGCGTGTCTCATCGATGATTTTTGTGTTGCACAGTTGGCTCAGCCTTTTGGAGGGGACTCAGTGGTTGCAACACATGTCTGGACTACTGCGTGCAGCGGTGACCGTGGCATCCGCGATCGAAAGAGACGCTCGACCGGTATTAGTGCATTGCAGCGACGGCTGGGACAGGACGCCTCAGATCGTTGCGCTGGCACAGATTCTTCTTGATCCTTATTATCGAACTATGGAGGTACGATGAAGGTACTCTCATTTTCTGCGTGCGTTCGCCGACGAATCGTCGTTTCGTTATTCTGTTTTCTCACCGACAGGGATTCCAAATCTTATGCGAGAGAGAATGGTTAGACTTTGGACACAAATTCGCGGATCGATGTGGACTGACCGTCGGCTGCGAGGATCCGAACGAACGATGTCCAGTATTTCTCCAATGGCTGGACTGTGTACACCAGTTGACTGATCAATTTAAATGTAGTTTTCAGATGTCGCCAGCGTATCTGGTAAGCACGAGTCCAATGTCGACTACTTCTATACAGGTTTTTCTTCCTTTGTTACTTAATTCTTCTCGAGATATACATACACTGGTATTGAACGTGTATTTAAATGCACGTGAAATAGGGATCTCTAGTATATACGCTTATATTTGCGCGAGATCGCCAGGCACCGATATCAATTGGATCGATTTCAGGAGAAGCTGGCGCAGCATGCGTATTCGCAACTATTCGGCACATTTCTCTGCAACACGATACAGGAAAGGCTACAGTTGAGAATAAAGGAGCGTACATTTTCGGTTTGGCGGTTCCTCAATTCCAGTTCGTTCGTAAATCACTTGTACTCGCCTTTAGAGAAACAAGTAGGATATTTTCTCTCTGGTATATTTATGTGTTTAGTGTATATAAATATTTGACGTAGCATCGAACAGTGATCCCGCGATCTAGTAATGTTAACGCGGGCTGTTTGTTGTGTCAGGTGTTGTGGCCGAACTGTAGCGTACGCAGGCTTGTCGTATGGTCCGAGGTGTACTCGGGCTCTATGGAGTCCCATGTGACCAGGGACGACAAACAGAACGTGACGATGATAGACATCGAGCGTAGCGAAAACGAAGAACCTCAACGGCAAATGACCAAAACTCGTTCGTACGACGATCTGATGCACGCTCCCGATCACACGGCCTATCCTCATCGTAGACTCAGCGATCCAAGTATCTCGGTAGAGAAGTAATTATCGTACTTTTTACCAGTGCTTCCTCGCCGCTCGAGTAATTCGGGTATTCGAGTCTGCGAAATCGTTTTACAGGAAAATGGATTCTTTGTCGCTCGAAGCGAAAACTGTAGAGAAAGATGCGGACTACGCGGACGAGTGCAGCATCGACGTCTGTCCTCGGAGCAGTAGGCCGGATGACGACGAGATCTCGGACTCGGACTCTGAGGACAGAGCGGACAAGTACAGCGTTGCCGTGTGTACACAGAGCAGTAGGTCAGAGGACGACAAGAACTCGGAATTGGACAAGGAAGACAAAACGGACAAAGATCTCGACTCGGACAAGTCGAAGCAACATAATCTGGTGACCACTCAATCTTTGAACGACTCGCCGGCGAATCCTTCGGTGGACAGTTCAACAGATACGCTGATACCTAGTAACTGTTCGTTGCTTGACACGATCGACTCTGACAAAGAAACGTAAGTGTTTTTAGCGGAGTATATTACAGCGTGTGCTTTTTAAGGGAATAGACTCGTTTCTAGGATTGCAAGGGTGCGGGATGCGCCCTCTCATTTCTCGATAATGCAAAGATGGAGTTTTGCAGTCAAAAGCGCTAGATAAAGGATCAATATAGGCCGCAATCGCCCTCAGAAATCCTATTTTTACGTTTACGATTATATAGCTATTTTGTAAAGATGCGACAGCTATATGCTAAACGTAATAAACGTAAAAATAGGACTTTTGAGGGCGATTGTGGCCTAGATTGATATTTCATCTAGCGTTTTTGACTACTGAAAAACCTGATCTTTGTGTTATCGAGAAATGAGAAAAACGAAAATCTTGGAAAAACGAGTCTACCCCCTTAATTGTCCCAGAACTATCCTCACTACCGCGGGGTATACCCCGTGACGGGCCCAGAAACTTGAGAGACCTCGGTGTTTTGGACAATTATCGAGAAAACACTGTAGTACGCGAGCGTTCGGTGAAAGCCTTGAGTCTCTAAGAAGGGTTTTTGTTTCAAGCAGAAGACCCCAGGAGAGTTCGCCGCAGGACATCGTTTCCTCGTGGGTAGAGACAAACTCGATCGGCGAGACTGTCTGCTCTTGCGCTCACAACTGCAATTCGAATCAGAGTCAGAATCAGAACCATACCGAGGGCAGCGATCTGAGCGATATCACCGCGCCGTTGATGTCCAGAACGCCCAGCAGCGGAGTTTGTCCAGCTTCGCCGATTCATCGGAATACAGCTCCGGATGAACTCAATAAATTGGACGACATCGACGGTCTTTCCATCATACATTGCGATGTACAGATGCGCGTGCAACAAATCATAGTGGAAGAAAAGGTATTTCGCGTCGAGCATGTCTCAGGGAACAGAGAGAAAAAAAAGAATGGCAAACCTTGTATTTCTGTCACTTTGTCGTTTCTGTTGTCCTCAGCTGAAACAGGAAGCGTTGAGGAAGGAGCTGCATACAACGAGGTTGGCTCTGATCAAACAAGTCTGTAACCATAACGCGGACACCGATCGCATCGACGATATCGTGAGTTATATATGTAATTGGATTTCCGAAAATCCCCATGCTCTGAATTGGCTGAAATTTTGTAAATAGGACTTTTTTTTTAGAAAAATCATTGCGAGAAAGATTTTCGGCGTCTCGAAAAAAATTCTTTGCCATTTTGTTTCCTAGTTTACCGACACCGCGTAGCGTATTCGGGCAAACTCGCGGAATGTGGAAATGGAATGTAAAACAAAAGAAATATTGGATTAGATTTTTATAATACATTTTTTTTCGTGACGCCAAGAATCCTTATCGCGATCATCGTTTTTGTGAGAACAGAAGCTATTTACAAAATTTCAGTCAATTCGGATCATGGGAGTTTTCGGAAGTACAGCCCCGCAGTCTATACACGAGCTTGCAGAATTCTATTGGGGAAGAACATCGGCCGGACAGATAAGCAAGGAGCGCGTGTTTCAGGGATCGTTACCCGATTCGGTCGGCAGCACCGGTGATCATGGAGAATCGTTGCCGTCGGACATGTCTTGGGAGGCGGTCGAGGAACTGGGACCAGCTCCTACTTTGTGGGTACCTGATCATGCTGTGACTCGGTGTATGGGCTGCGACACAGAATTTTGGCTTGGAAGACGCAAACATCATTGCAGGTAGAACATAGGGTCCCATGGAAATCACCGACAACGACTTTAGTCGACGACAGTATTACTCTATATTATAATAACATCGTTTGACAACAACGCTAGCCGACTACGTCTAATTCTTCTTATAGTGTAATAATTACATTTTCATACAAAAGTAAAAGTGTCAGTGCAGGTTGGTTAAAGAAAAACATATCAGCATCATCTTTAGAAACGATGTTACTATTGGACAATACTGTCGTCGACTAAAATCGTAGTCGGTGAAATTTGTCGTCGGCCAAAGTTATCGTCGGTGAAATTTGTCGTCGGCCAAAGTTATCGTCGGTGAAATCTGGAGTCGGTTCACAGAACCAACAGAAGCATACGTTTAACTGCTTTTCCCCGACAGATGCTGCGGCAAGATCTTCTGCGCGGACTGTTCAGAGAATTCGACACCGCTGCCGAGCGAGCAGCTTTACGATCCTGTGAGAGTGTGCAGCGATTGTTTTTCAAGGATCCATCGACACACCAGCCCGTGCCAGTGCAACGCTCGTCACCGGAACAAAGGAGAGAACGATGAGGAGCTGCTCTCGAACAATTCGGAAAACATGCTCGCTTGTCCACGACCAAAGAGCTTGAACATCGTGAAGGACAGTTGTTGCGAGAACCTGTTACAGGTCACGCAACAGAAAGCCCAACCGCCGGTTGCGGCGGCCACGGTCAACTGAGCAAACTCGCGACGAGGATCCGTTACGATCAAGGCGCGCAGCTTTCGGATTTCGGTTTGGCTAGAGATGGCTAGGGACGGCTAGGGACGGAGCGTGACAGAGTTTTCGCGTCTCGTTTGATTCCGTAAACACACACACACACACACACACACACACAACGTACACAAACACACGTACACACCGACCATCCAATCGAATTTGAGCGCGACCGTGAACATGTTGTATATTGATACGTGGTACAGAAAAAACACGAGAGAGCGTTGTATGCTAGCGTACGAGAGAGCGAGAGAGAGGGAGAGAGAGCGTGCGCTAGATTCTTTTCGGACGATCCAATATTTATTGCTAGAGTAATGATAATTTGTACGAACAAGTGTATAGTGTCGCAGAGAAAACGAGTCAGTATACGAGAGGTTGTATATACCTTAGTAGTAATTCGATCCAACGAGACACATGCCTGGGCTTCTTCGGACGGCGAGACTATTCGAGTTTCTCCATTTTGTTGGACAACACGTTTATCTGTACTAAGAGACAGCGAAACAGGGGGAGAGAGGGAGAAGGAGGAACGCTTTGGATAGGCTGTGACTGACGTCTAGTTTGAAGACATCGTATGAAGCACGCTCTCGGTCAATCGTCGATCAGAACGACTCGTTGACGATAAATAGTTGGATTGCGAAACGAGTAAACTGTATTTGTATATTGCCGCTGTTTATGAGAATTGGAACAATTAAATACGTCATTATCATACACGATTGTGTGTTTCTCTGCGTCGTCCGTTCTCGTCGTATCATTGCTCTGGTCTCAGAGAATCATCTTCAAGCCGGTCAGGTTTTGCAAGGACGGCGCGTTTTTCAGAATTTGCGTCGCGTTCTTCAGACTGTCCACCTGACCTTTCGTGTCGTCCGCGTTTTGGAACTGTATCAGTATAACGAGGTACGTCGTCACCGCCCCGGCTATCTAAAATCCCAGCAATTCAATCAAATTCGAAATTGAAGTCTCGAAAGAAACGACCTTGAGGAACAAAATAGCGTAGATATCGTCGCGTTGTAACAGAGAGTTAATGGTACACCGTATATTTGACTTGGTCATCTTGTTTCTGTCTTACCGATGTTATCAACGTTCTGTCCAAGTAGAAGAGCCCGCAGACGGAAAACTCGAGAGGTCGATGCAACAGCTGAAGAGAGAATACCTCCAACTGGTGGCGCGCGTTCGTATCGAAACTGGAGGACAGTAGCTGGCTAACAAGCGCCGCGGTCTTCTTCCCCTGCAAGAAAACCTTGAGGCGTTATCCAAGACATTATCTGCTTATTTTTCGTTGGTTGCCCACCTCGGCCACGGTCCAGTAGCTCGGCTGAACGATTATCAGCATCCTAGCCACATGGAAAATACACCACATGCCCTGCACCGCTAGAAATATCCACTCGTGTTCCTCGGCTGCTTGTAGAATCAGAAAGTACGGTGCAATCACAAGGTGTAGCAGGCAACTCGTGGTCACCGCCAGTATCATCACGCCGAACGCACTGTTGATCAGGCACACTGTGTCGCAGAGCGTCGAGTGTACCAGTACCAATTCGGATATGCTGGACTCTGCAATGACGGACGAGACAGAGAATGCACACCAACTCGAATTACAGTGGTCCACGAAAGTATTCGAACGCCCTTTAAGGAGGTAGACTCTCGTTTCTAGGATTGAAAGGGTGTGCGATACGCCTTCTCATTTCTCGATAATGCTTGCGGTGGGGTTTTTTAATAGTCAAAAGTCCTATTTTTACGTATACGAGGCCTATAATTTGCATTATTCGGTAGCTTAATTTGCATTGTTAAGAAGTATAAATGTGCGACAGCTACATGTTGCCGAGTAATGCTAATTACGCCTCGTAAACGTAAAAATAGGACTTTTGAGCGCGATTGCGGCGTAGATTGGTTTCATCTAGCGCTTTTGACTACTGAAAGACCCCATCTTTGCATTATCGAGAGATGAGAAGGAGCATCCCTTACAATCCTAGAAACGAGACTATCCCCTTAATTCAGGATACACTCTTCCCTCGCATAGTGTGACTTTCTTCTCTACGGATAGTGTGACTTTTTTATCTACCCTACTAGTCGAAGAATGTAATTGCAATTGCAGTAGGAATTACTTTCGTGGATCACTGTACGTTCTGTCTCACCAGTTGATTGTTTCAGGATTCGATGGTTGCCCAACTCTAACTGTCTACGCGACACGGTGTTCAATCCTCTGTCGTGAATATTCCCCACTGCTGCTTTCAAACGGCGATTGTTTAAAGTTTCGTTTCGCTTTAGGACAACGAAGATTATGGTGTTGCTCTTACCTGTCTCGGCAGGATTTCCTAATGAGAAGGCAACGGACGATAAAACACTGCTGTCCAGTAGATTTCTGAGACTGTTGTTCAGTCTGACGAATCTCTGGCTCAAGTTGTACGTGGCGACGCTGTATTGAAGCTCCGTCGAGATAATTACCGTGTACATGAGATACAGGGGCGCGTAATTGATCGGGCCCTTGTCGGGCAACTGTTTACTCGCATTGGTTTGCCGGGTCCACGCGCAAAAATCAACGATCGAGCTGAACCACAGGTAAGTCAAGCTGCAGACTGTTAAATAGATGGTATACAGACGTGTCTTTCTTGCAGCGGTTTCCCCTTGTCTCTCGTCTACCTGCGCACGATCAGGTGTTCATTTGAAGAATGCACGATCGGTATTCATTTTGGGTGACGACGACGAAAATGGTCGAGCGCATTCTGACCTCTACTAATTTGTTGATTGCGGCTTCCAGATGTTTCCAACGGAACGGCGAGCCAGCGATGCAGACCACCGTGAGACTTACCACGCCGAAGACGTCGCTGCACGTCGCTATCACCGCCGTTTGAGACTTCAGCCTGGTGCTGTGCCCCCATCCGTCTTTCAAGTCTCGCCACAGACCCCACATCTCCATACCCAGCAGCAACGCTAACACACACGAGCTACGGAAAAAAGGATTACCGTGTTATTCTTGAAACGATCGTCGCGAGTAGCGGCCTCCTAGAACTTAACCCCCCTCCCTACTTATTGAATTAAATAATTACAACAGTTGTGCTAAGTTTATGCTACATTGTGCTCGAATACTAAAACTTTTGGGTTGGCGAAAAAGTAATTTCGCTAGTTTAAAATACAAGCAATGAACTTTCACTAGTGATGATGACCTGAAATCACACTTCAGATCAGTTTTATGCGGATAAGGACCAGAAGTTTTATGAGCGCGGAATTATGAAGCTACCAGAAGAGTTTTATTTCACCTTAAAATACCGAATTACTTTCTCGCCAATCCAATAGTTTGAATATTCGAGCACAATGTAGCACAAACTTAGCACAACTGTTGAAATTACTTAATTCAACAAGTAGGGGGGCTAACTTCTAGGAGGCCAAGCTTGAAATTTTAACCACTGTTACCTGTAAATGAGATCGAGGATACTTGTGTGCGCATGATATCTTCCGGATGCGCGAACAACGAATCTAACGGGGATCAAACCGCACACTTTGCCCAGATAATAGATCGGGGAGATTGCTTGGCAGAGAGCGCTTCGCGTGCCAGGTTCGTCTCTTCTTCTATTCGGTTTGGTCTCTTTACTCCAGACTGCTCGCTTCTCTGAAACCATTTGAAACAAATTGTATTGTTTCGACGAGGATAAAGCAAGGTAGAGAGCGGGAAACGTTACTCGTTCTGCTCGTCGCGTTCCGCCCGTCGATCTCGTTCCATCGAACGTGCATCCTGATCGTCTTACTTCTCTTTCAGGATGTTCTTGAAGAAATAAGACCCTACGTTCGACTACGCGAACAAACAAAGGTGAAGACTATGTTGCGCTCGTAATCGCACTCGTACACCTAGTTTTCATTGGTATAACAAATGCTACTCTCGACTGACAAGATAAATACATTCGTCCTTGTCAGATCGTCGATAGATAATTATCATTGATTGCTGAGCTTCCGACACGTTGTTGTTTATCTTCTTGAAAAACAATACTAGCTTAGGTCGGGTGCGTGCATCAAGCTCATTGTTCTCTATGGCAGTTTTTCACGATCATTCGATGCATATTAAACGCATACGTCTGTGTCCGTGGCATTTCGAAAGGAACCGAACGTAATCGTCGAAAACTACCATCGTGAATCAACAAGGTAGTTTTGCTTTACAGAGATGGATTGATCGAGACGAGAAGTAATGAGGAAGACTGAAATGTCATGATAATCCACTCATAGCACATTTATCATGGGTGTAGGTCACGATCAGATTCACCTGGTAGTAAGAGAAAAAAGAATGGTAATTTTCGTCCGAAGGGATGTGCGCATATATTATTATGTTGATCGATCGTTCTATTCTGTGTCATCATTGTTTGCTATTCTATCCTCGGCGTAATGAAGTTAATTCGCGCGACACACATGTCCTTCGGGGTTGAAACCTCGGTGATATTTTGTACGATGCAATTTTGTAGCATATTCTTCCAATTTGTCTTTAATAAGAATATGCATATTTTATACACGTATACGCGCGACATTTTAAATATTTCATTTACCCTCTTGTGCGAAGGCCTGTATATACTTCTCTGAACTTTGGGAAAATAGCAAATAATTGTGCAGCAATTACGTAGACTTAGATTATACAGGTATTCTGTCCTATAATACGATTTTGAACGTTACAATCATTTTTACATTATTACTACCAGTTCTACTGTAACTACCAGTACTACTGTAACATTCGAAATCTCACTTCAGACAGAAATGATTGAATTTTAATGAACGACTTCAAGTCGATTTTAAACCGTTTCCCTATTGAAAGTTTTTCATTTTCGTTCGTTGAAATGAATTTTCATGCTGAACCCGTGTAAGATTGCTAAAAAATTCGAAATCATTTTGAAAAAGTAATAAATCCCGATCATTCTTCGGAGCGATAGTAGTGCCTCTTATGGCGAAAACGCTGAAACTATTAGTCAAATTTACCGACCCAGATCGAGTTAGAAAACGACACTAGAATGATAGGAAATTTTTGTTCGAATCGCTAAAAATCGCTTTAGGAAACATGTTTTTAACGCAAATGAATGAACATGTGCAAAATTTTGGCACAATCAAGAAGTTTACCCAAAAGCTCTGTGAGATGATGTAGATCCTGATCCAGGCTACAAATTAGAGTAGGCGGCAGCACTGTACCGGGAACCGCGAAACTCCGGAAATTCTCTGCCCCGAATATTTATAAAATAATAATTCTGAAACGACAAGTATTCTGCAATAATTACAGAATAAATACAATCTACGAGTAATGAACAAATTCAATCCTTCTTATCGAGATCCTTAGTAGAAAACAGAACATTAATTTCTCTGCTTATTTATCCCATATAATACCAGTTCTAATGCTCGACAGCATTGATTGCAATTTCGAAGGTGAAAACCTTAATTAAATCGTATTCACGCGACTGAACGATACAGCCAGAAAGTTTCGCTCGTGCGCACTTTCCCGCAAAAAGATAAATAAAAACCGAGCGCACCGCCGCGCCGCGAAGAAATGCGCATGGTAGATTTTTAACAAGAATAAAGGCGGCGCGGAGGCCGTGTAATTACGTCGACCGCAACGGCGAGCTCGTGGAATAAAAATATGAAACGGCATCCTTGGCTTTTTTCCTTGCGAGAGCATTTCCATTTCGCCAAAGCGAGATAGAGAGAGAAAGAGAAGAGAAGGAGTTACGGCCGGGTGTCTAACAATGTAAGATCAATGAGCAGCGCTCGTCGTGATGTTACTCCTCTGGCATTTAGATGGAACTCCTCCGACGCTCGCTGACTTCATCGAAAGGTTGTGCACTCAAGGATCATCGACGCCGATGCATCTCTCGAGGATCAACTGAATGAATCGAACAAACATTCAGCCATCGCCGAGTCCCATTCGAATGCGTTCCCAAGAACCCGTTCAGTGTCGCGAGTAAGACCCACTACGCACATCCGTTTTTCTAACGTACGGCGACCGTGCGGTACCGGAATCGCGGTCTGAAATACCTACTATGAATTCAATTAGCCGCTGCACATTTGTTTGAACCATAGCTGCGGCGCCGCAATGCAATATCTACAGCAATTCCGTTACTGATAATGTACTGAGGATCGCATATGCGGTTTTTATAACGTGTGGAGCACGTTATAATTTATAATTATAATTTACAATCATGTTCATTCCGCGTTCCATTGTCATCTTTGAGTCTGCGGATTCCAAGTTCCGCAATGGGTGTGAAGACGAATGTCCTAGATCAGAGGTCAGCAAGGAGTGTTCCTTTCGGCCGTTTTTCGAGGACTATAGTCCTTTCCCCGCCGCGCATGAATGACGATCATAGTTCTCGAACCACCTCAGGCCTACAACACTTGAACTGCACTTCTTGCTGATTTCTGGTCTAGATTGTTGTAGGTCCGGAGGTGGTCCTAGCCTGGATGGTACCGTACATCCATAGGACGTTCGTTTCATGCTCAGTTTATGTCCGAACATCCCACAACATCCTGCGAGAATAGGAGTGTAGGTATTTGCCTTGACTGCGAAGGAATCACGCGAAAGATAAAATGGAAAGTAGGAAATGTAGGGATGCGTGAACGCAGGGACGTGCATACATACCTAGGAACGTATAATAGAAATGTAAGAGGTTCAGGCGCCATAATCGCATCGCGTAATTGATTCACCGAGGGTGCTACGGTTATTGCAACCGGGCCGCAGCGCGATTCAGCGAGATTCCATCGTGGAAAAATGATCTACCCGCAAACCTCTGACCTTCCCAGCTTTCTCCGGCCCCGGGAGCCTCGGGGGCCCGGTTGAATGGTCGCCGAACCATGTCATATTCATTCTGTCTTCTTCTCTCGCACGCGAGATTTCCCAGAGGTATCGCTATTTATAAACGTAGGTGTTCGAGCCGGAAGGCGAGGACATTATGCAAGGCGGAGAATCCACTTTTCGTTCTCTCCGTTGAAAAGAGAGATCGCGAGACGAGTCAGCCAGCCAGCGAACGAGGAGGAATCGGTACAAGACTCCTCTGCTAAAACGGTCAATTAGGAGCACGCGTTTCTCAACGATCGAAATTACGGCACTTCGATCTACCCTAAAGCGATTCCCAGCTACGTACACGTACCCGTACCGACAACTATGACAACCGGATCACCCGAACAGGATGCGACACCGGGATTATCCTAACCGTTCGAGTAAGACGGAGAAAACAGACACCATGTCTCCCTTGCATACCATGCCATAATGAAAATGGTGGCAAAATCGTGACTCGATCGTTGAGACACGACCTCGATCTTCGCGGAATAGTCGAAGCCGCGCGCAACGAGTGTTTCGTCGTTTCGTCTTCCGTCGACGAATTGCTCGACGCGACGTTTCAGTAGTCGCGCGGAGGATTCTACGGTCGAATAGTTCGCTTCGGAGTCTATTGGAATGCGACCCAGCACTCCCAGGATGCACCTTTCGGAGCGCAAAGGCCACGCGACGCGACGCTGCGACCGGTCACGCCGAACTTCGGCTTTACAAGCTTGCAACGCAAGGTTTTCCGATTGTCCAGAATCTAAAATCGCTACTCCTTGGACGATGCAATTGAAAATGGATGGACCTCTTCATTCTGGAATCGTTGGCAAAATTCTGTCTTGCAAAACGATCGGATATTTTTCTTAATTGTTTCAAGTTAATTACTTACTTACTAGATATCTTTGTGTTATTTTGAAGAGGCTGTTTCTCGAAGGACGTACCCAAGGATTTTCAGGGGTTTGAATACCCCTCGTCCTCCCTGTCCTCTTGACTTCGCTGCAATTGAAAATGGATGGACCTCTTCATTCTGGAATCGTTGGCAAAATTCTGTCATGCAAAATGATCGGATATTTTTCTTAATTGTTTCAAGTTAATTACTTACTTACTAGATATCGTTGTGTTATTTTGAAGGGGCTGTTTCTCGAAGGACGTACCCAAGGATTTTCAGGGGTTTGAATAGCCCTCGTCCTCCCTGTCCTCTTGACTTCGATGCAATTGAAAATGGATGGACATCTTCATTCTGGAATCGTTGGCAAAATTCTGTCATGCAAAACGACCGGATATTTTTCTTAATTGTTTCAAGTTGACTACTCTTACAATAGATATCATTGCGTTATTTTGGAGGGGATGGTCCTCGGGGGGCGTACCCAAGGATTTTCAGGATTTGAATACCCCTCGTCCTCCCTGTCCTCTTGACCTCGATGCAATTGAAAATAGATGGACCTCTTCATTCTGGAATCGTTGGCAAAATTCTGTCATGCAAAACGACCGGATGATTTTCTTAATTATTTCAAGTTGACTACTCTTACAATAGATATCTGCGGTATTTTGGAGGGGATGTTCCTCGAAGGGCGTACCCAAGGATTTCCAGGGATTTAAGTATCCTCGTCCTCTCTGTCCTCTTGACCTCGATGCAATTGAAAATGGATGGACCTCTTCATTCTGGAATCGTTGGTAAAATTGTTTCATGCAAAATGATCGGATATTTTTCTTAATTGCTCCAAGTTAATTGCTCACTTACTAGATATCTTTGTGTTATTTTGGAGAGGCTGTTTCTCGAAGGACGTACCCAAGGATTTTCAGGGAATTGAATACCCCTCGTCCTCCCTGTCCTCTTGACCTCGATGCAATTGAAAATAGATGGACCTCTTCATTCTGGAATCGTTGGCAAAATTCTGTCATGCAAAACGACCGGATGTTTTTCTTAATTATTTCAAGTTGACTACTCTTACAATAGATGTCTGCGTTATTTTGGAAGGGATGTTCCTCGGAGGACGTACCCAAGGATTTCCAGGGATTTAAGTATCCTCGTCCTCCCTGTCCTCTTGACCTCGACGCAATTGAAAATGGATGGACCTCTTCATTCTGGAATCGTTGGTAAAATTCTTGCATGCAAAACGATCGGATACTTTTCTTAATTGTTTCAGGTTGACTACTCTTACAATAGATATCTTTGTGTTATTTTGGAGGGGATGTTCCTCGGAGGGCGTACCCAAGGATTTCCAGGGATTTAAGTATCCTCGTCCTCCCTGTCCTCTTGACCTCGACGCAAGTGAAAATGGATGGATCTCTTCATTCTGGAATCGTTGGCAAAATTCTGTCATGCAAAATGACCGGATGTTTTTCTTAATTATTTCAAGTTGACTACTCTTACAATAGATGTCTGCGTTATTTTGGAAGGGATGTTCCTCGAAGGAGGTACCCAAGGATTTCCAGGGATTTAAGTATCCTCGTCCTCCCTGTCCTCTTGACCTCGACGCAATTGAAAATGGATGGACCTCTTCATTCTGGAATCGTTGGCAAAATTCTTGCATGCAAAACGATCGGATACTTTTCTTAATTGTTTCAGGTTGACTACTCTTACAATAGATATCTTTGTGTTATTTTGGAGGGGATGTTCCTTGGAGGGCGTAGCCAAGGATTTCCAGGGATTTAAGTATCCTCGTCCTCCCTGTCCTCTTGACCTCGACGCAAGTGAAAATGGATGGATCTCTTCATTCTGGAATCATTGGCAAAATTCTGTCATGCAAAACGACCGGATGTTTTCCTTAATTATTTCAAGTTGACTACTCTTACAATAGATGTCTGCGTTATTTTGGAAGGGATGTTCCTCGGAGGAGGTACCCAAGGATTTCCAGGGATTTATGTATCCTCGTCCTCTCTGTCCTCTTGACCTCGATGCAATTGAAAATAGATGGACCTCTTCATTCTGGAATCGTTGGCAAAATTTTTTCATGCAAAACGACCGGATACTTTTTTTAATTGTTTCAAGTTGACTACTCTTACAATAGATATCTTTGCGTTATTTTGGAGGGGATGTTCCTCGGAGGACGTACCCAAGGATTTTCAGGGAATTGAATACCCCTCGTCCTCCCTGTCCTCTTGACCTCGACGCAATTGAAAATGGACCTCTTCATTCTGGAATCGTTGGTAAAATTGTTTCATGCAAAATGATCGGATATTTTTCTTAATTGCTCCAAGTTAATTGCTCACTTACTAGATATCTTTGTGTTATTTTGGAGAGGCTGTTTCTCGAAGGACGTACCCAAGGATTTTCAGGGGTTTGAATACCCCTCGTCCTCCCTGTCGTCTTGACCTCGATGCAATTGAAAATGGATGGACCTCTTCGTTCTGGAATCATTGGCAAAATTCTGTCATGCAAAACGACCGGATGTTTTCCTTAATTATTTCAAGTTGACTACTCTTACAATAGATGTCTGCGTTATTTTGGAAGGGATGTTCCTCGGAGGAGGTACCCAAGGATTTCCAGGGATTTATGTATCCTCGTCCTCTCTGTCCTCTTGACCTCGATGCAATTGAAAATAGATGGACCTCTTCATTCTGGAATCGTTGGCAAAATTTTTTCATGCAAAACGACCGGATACTTTTTTTAATTGTTTCAAGTTGACTACTCTTACAATAGATATCTTTGCGTTATTTTGGAGGGGATGTTCCTCGGAGGACGTACCCAAGGATTTTCAGGGAATTGAATACCCCTCGTCCTCCCTGTCCTCTTGACCTCGATGCAATTGAAAATAGATGGACCTCTTCATTCTGGAATCGTTGGCAAAATTCTTTCATGCAAAACGACCGGATACTTTTCTTAATTGTTTCAAGTTGACTACTCTTACAATAGATGTCTGCGTTATTTTGGAAGGGATGTTCCTCGGAGGACGTACCCAAGGATTTCCAGGGATTTAAGTATCCTCGTCCTCCCTGTCCTCTTGACCTCGACGCAAGTGAAAATGGATGGATCTCTTCATTCTGGAATCATTGGCAAAATTCTGTCATGCAAAACGACCGGATGTTTTCCTTAATTATTTCAAGTTGACTACTCTTACAATAGATGTCTGCGTTATTTTGGAAGGGATGTTCCTCGGAGGAGGTACCCAAGGATTTCCAGGGATTTATGTATCCTCGTCCTCTCTGTCCTCTTGACCTCGATGCAATTGAAAATAGATGGACCTCTTCATTCTGGAATCGTTGGCAAAATTTTTTCATGCAAAACGACCGGATACTTTTTTTAATTGTTTCAAGTTGACTACTCTTACAATAGATATCTTTGCGTTATTTTGGAGGGGATGTTCCTCGGAGGACGTACCCAAGGATTTTCAGGGAATTGAATACCCCTCGTCCTCCCTGTCCTCTTGACCTCGATGCAATTGAAAATAGATGGACCTCTTCATTCTGGAATCGTTGGCAAAATTCTTTCATGCAAAACGACCGGATACTTTTCTTAATTGTTTCAAGTTGACTACTCTTACAATAGATGTCTGCGTTATTTTGGAAGGGATGTTCCTCGGAGGACGTACCCAAGGATTCCCAGGGATTTAAGTATCCTCGTCCTCCCTGTCCTCTTGACCTCGACGCAATTGAAAATGGATGGACTTCTTCATTCTGGAATCGTTGGTAAAATTGTTTCATGCAAAATGATCGGATATTTTTCTTAATTGCTCCAAGTTAATTGCTCACTTACTAGATATCTTTGTGTTATTTTGGAGAGGCTGTTTCTCGAAGGACGTACCCAAGGATTTTCAGGGAATTGAATACCCCTCGTCCTCCCTGTCCTCTTGACCTCGATGCAATTGAAAATGGATGGACCTCTTCATTCTGGAATCGTTGGCAAAATTCTGTCATGCAAAACGATCGGATACTTTTCTTAATTGTTTCAAGTTAATTACTTACTTACTAGATATCTTTGTGTTATTTTGGAGAGGAAGGACGTAGCCAAGGATTTTCAGGGAATTTATGGCCCCTCATCCATCCTGTCCTCTTGGCCTCGAAGATTCCAGGTTCGAAAGCGCTTCCCATTGCGCAACCAGGCCGCTTCCTGGTCTCGAATCTGCGGCACGGCGGAAGGCACCACGAAAAAAGGCGCGCGAGTTACGCGAGACGCTACGGGGGGACGGAGAACGGAGGCTCGGTTTACCAACAATTACCCTGGCAGCATAACAAAATGATTGTGCTCCCAGTGTGAGATCCCCGGCAGCCTCCCACGAAAAACGTATGACTTCGTCAGCATCGGTTCTCGATCCGCTGCTTCTTCCTGGCTGCGCCGCGCCGCGCGTCCTGCGCTCAAGGTTCCGATACGAAAGTTCGTTAAGAGCCGGTGCGTGACCGACGATCGCGAGGAAAAGCCTCGCGGACGCGCGGACACGCAGCCCGATCTCCGAACAAGGTAAATCCGTTTCGAAACAACCGCAGATCATCCTCCGGATAGCCGTGTCCTCTCTCCTCCTCTTTCCTCTTGCGATCCGCTCGTCCAGCTTGCAATTAGCGGCGCGAATCGTCGGCTCGGCCGAAAGGGCTCGTCGCTTCGGCGACCTTTGAGCAAACGGCACTTGGCCAATCAGTCTCTCGGTGACCTTTGCGTTCCCGACATTTCTCGAGCGGGATCTCCCGTTAAAATGTTCCTTTTCCTACATTAAAGGAAATTCGATCGTTCGCGCAATCAGCGATTCCACCCGAGGCTAGACAGGACTGTCGCCACGTGAACGGATAGGATCGTCCAGCTATCATTTGTCACAGGGTAGTTTGCGAAAGAAACAAGTTCTCCACGTTCGCCTTGAGAACGAGGAGATTGTTGCCAGAGGATCTTGCTCTCGAAAATGCCTCGCAGACGCGATCGGTAAGCCGCTTGATCGTTTGCCGGAAGAATTGGTGGGTGCTGTAAAAGAAATATTGACGAAAGTAAGTAAGAGTCCAACGGGAACCTAGTTCGTATGGTCCCGTTCCCGGGAAGCGACGCAAAGGGAGCATACGTAGCGTATTACGAGCGGGGATTGCGTAAAAGCGTGTTACAAACGGTGCCGGGAATCGGGCTCGAACGTGTGCGCAACTCTCGTGAGAGATTTTTCGCGGCGGGTCCACGTACAGGTGCGAGGGGCCCCGCTAATTAGTCGTCGCTCCGGTAACAATACACCAGGAAAACCGGCCGATTCTCGATCGCGGAGGGTTGTGCTTCAGGCGTTTCTAAACGGAGCGGAACGTTTTTCCTGGGCCGATCCACCGGCCGCTCGAGATCGAGAGTTTCTCCTCGAGGCTATCGACGGGAGTCATCTCTGTGTCCGATTCGATTCGATTCGATCCAATGCTCGGTAACCGGTAACGCGTCGATAGAACTCTGCTCCAGTTCGTGCTGCTTTCGCGGATCAGCGCCCCCATAAATCGCCGGCTCGTGAGGAGGACGAGACGCTCGACTATGGATCGCGTATCGTGGATCGTGGATCGCGGTCGATCCTCCGCGGAGGACGTGCACGAGGATGCGGCACGCTTTCACCGAAGATAAGCCCGATTCGTCGCGCATCTCCGACGCGGAAACGAGAGGGAAACACGATCGACTATTTCTTGTACATCTTTTACACTTTGCTGGCTGCTTCTACGAAATTAATGTCTGAATTAATTGCCAGGTACACAATACCGGCCAAAAGTTTCGAATCGCTGCAGATTTCAGCATTTTCTTATGCCCATAATGCTCGTGTATGGTTTATACGCCCAGTGTAAGACAATGCTCGGAATGCACTTCTCTAAAGGGACATATTTGGCTACTATTACAAGAAGTGTGGCGAATGGCTACATTTATTTACTATACTATACTAGACAGCGGATTTTTATGCGAAATGAACATCTTCTACCGGATTTGCAACAAACTGGAGTGAAATGGAAATTTATTTTCTTTCTAAATATGCTTAATAGGTCGAAAATAATAAAACGGTACTTTTAAATTCTTCTAATGTCTTTACTGTTTTAAATTAGACCCACTTATTTTTGTGATAAATGCGTCAAATCCGCAGTCTATTGATTCAAAGCGAATCAAATTTTATTTCATTTAAATAGCAAGGCGTAACATTCATATGTGTTAGACTTCGTTTAATATGTTCATCGCTAAAACTCATCGTTAAAATACGGCAAAGGGTTAACGATTGTCAAATTCATTTTGCACACCTTGTCGTTTCAAGTTGTAGAACATAGTACAGAGAATGATATTCGTCTAGCCAGTGGGAATAAAGCAATTTCGAGAGATCGAAGCTGGAAACGGGGCAAAAGGATACAAAACGATGCGGCCGACAGATAAGGGGCTTGCGCACGCGAGGAAAACACGAACGGCATTGTGTAGGGGACATTGAGAGAACACCGGCGTTACACGATGCCGAAATTGCGGCGTTTCCGGCTCGGAAGTCGTGCCGTGTTGTGAGAAATCCCGGAGGCGTTTGTTTCGCAGCTGCGCGGAGATCATCGAGCGGAATTATAGATACATATTCCTATTTACTCGCGGTGACGCGTCGAACGGCCGCCGGCGTTTTTCGAAAGCGACGACCGATGGTTGCCTCGTTGGCAAAGTTCAAAACAAGAAAGCGCGTTCGAGGAAATACGACGATATTTCGGTTGTGCAGGAACAGGTTCTAAACAAATGTGCTTTCCCCTGCAGACGCGAGCTTACGCAATAGGCGCCCCGTGGTCGTGGGTCACAACAGTCATAAGTAGAGAGCGAATCTTTATGCAAAATGACAATTTTCTGTACACCTCGGTTGCAACAAACTGCAGAGAAGTAGAAACTCATTTTCTTTCCTAATATGTTTAATAGGTTGAAAATAATATAACAGTATGTCGAAATTCTTCTAATGTTTTTACTGTTTCAAAATACTTATTAGAAAAATCACTCCGAATTGTTCCGGATCGGTTTTCAAGCTTCGAACGTGAACGCTCTTCTCTTTCCCTTTCGTAGAAGTTGGGTTGCTTTCAGAATCGAGTCGCGATTACTTCATAATGCGTCGCTTGGACCGAATCCCGTTCGTATCCTCGATGTGCTGATGCGACTGCCATTGCGCGGTCGAGAAAAAAAATCAGCGCACTCCGAGCAACGCACGCGTAAAAGTTAGATCGTTAGAGAACGATTCGTGGGAATCGGTCAGATGCGGACGGAGCGTCACTTATGTAAAACCATTCGCTGATTTCTTCACCGCGATCCGTTCATCCTGTCCGTCCGCGCTTTCGATGATCCAGATCACCTAGATTCTGCAGGGAGCCTAAAACCGCCTTGATCGTTTCGCAATCGGCGCCCGATAGGATAGAGTAGGCATACACTGAACTGTACAGTCTGTACAGTAGTAGTAGTAGTATTTATTTATTTCAGCCTCGCGGCCAAGAAATTGGACTTGGATTACAGATCTCTAAGTCATCCATCCCTCTATTCAACCATCCATCCGTTCCTCGCATCCCTATCCCTATCCCGCGCCACATCAAATGCCTTATTGTAGATTCATCTTGATCTATCCCACTGTCCCCCCGCTAATCTTGCCTCTCTTCTTTTGATTATTTCTTGCCTTTTTTTCTCTATATTCCTAAGCCATTCTACTGTTTCTCATACTCTTTTCCCCTGTACTATCTTTTCTATATTTATGTTAATTCTTTCTACCCCTTCAAATGTGACTGCAGTCTTCTGTCAGGTGTTTTAATTTCCCCAGGTGTCTCTCACATATCCCGCACATTCTCTCTTCCTCCTTTCTCCAGTATTTATTCCCTTCTTCCATATTTCCACATCTTGCTCTCGCCATCAGGTCTGACTGTCTCCTTCTCCTTTCTCCTCTAGATACTTTGGTACCCTAGCTTCATATACAGGGTGTCCCAGTTTTTTCCGGCCAAACTTTGCCAGTGTGTTCTACACGCAAAAGTAAGAAAAATATGTTATATGAACATATGCTCTTAAATGTTTTATTAAGGAGTTATAACTAATAATACAAAATGATAATGAACTGGCATTTCGTCGACACAGCGTACGAACGTATTATGAATATCTCTGTTTGTGTTTACATAAAGTCTTATGCTTACTTGCTGAAGTAGTTGATATCGACATTTTTTATTAACGTTTTATTAACGAGTTAACATTTCAAAATGACGTCCGTTATTACGAATACAGGATTGGCATCTAACAAAAATTGACCCGTATTGATAATACGTTCGTACGCTGTGTCGACGAAATGCCAGTTCATTATCATTTTGTATTATTAGTTATAACTCCTTAATAAAACATTTAAGAGCATATGTTCATATAACATATTTTTCTTACTTTTGCGTGTAGAACACACTGGCAAAGTTTGGCCGGAAAAAACTGGGACACCCTGTATGTATACAGGGTGTTCACGCTATTACTAGCCAGCGTTTTTCTTGTAAATAGCAAATATTAGAAAAAAATGTAAAAGGAAAAAGTAGTGCTGTTTTTTGTATGCAACACAATGGCGTATGTAACTGTTTTGTGTTTATACTATTTTGTTAGATATGAAGGTCACCTTCATTTTTTTAAATGGAATGAGGTATTTTTTAATACATCGATCAATGCAGCTGGACATTCATTATAAAAAAGTACTAACCTATGTGTGTCGAAAAGTTAGTAGTTCAGGAGATATTTCAATTTAAATAACTCCAAAACACCATTACTGTCATACTAAGCCGTTAGCGTTTACTTACTTGTGTAACGTCTTAGTATGACAGTAATGGTGTTTTAGAGTTATTAACTTCCCGATTTTATGGGGAAGTTATTGTAATTACCCCGAAAATCGAAAATCGATTTTTTAGCAGATCTTCACGTTTCATGGTCATTGGAGTCATTTTAGACTATTTTTATCAAAATGTTCGTGTGTGTGTGTGTGTGTGTGTGTGTGCGTATGGCCGTTTCTATGTAATCAAATTTTTCGTTAACGTTTTCAGAAAAAGTAACAACGCGATCAGGATGATGAATGATGCAATCGATGTGCCCCGTCGTAACTTAGAGCTGATTAGATTTTGGTCCATATTGGTCAAGTAGTTTTTTAGATTTTTACTTTTTTTTCGAAAAGAGTTGATTCTACAATGCAATTTATAAGGGAGGACGAAAATTTTCCACCAAAGAACCAAACGCAATTACATAAAAAATTTTTTTCTCAATTTTTTTTTTTAGATTTAAAAAAAACTTTTTTTAGATTAAAAAAATATTTTTTTTAACTGATGCTAATGTTACTGCTTGGAATAATCGAAAGTTATTCCAATGCAAGAGTGAATTTATCATCTCTATTCCCAAGAATACATTTTGGGAGAATATCGATGAAAGTACAAAAAAAAACGATGTTAGCGATGTTGGCGAAGGAGTAACGAATCGGGAAGTTCTTTGTGTGACTCTTGGAGAGTCACACACCAAATAAAAAACATTAATAGCAGTAGGCCCTACTAGCCATGCGTATCACTAACCCTCTCGCAAGAGCAGTCCTACCCGCGAGCTCGCGAAGCGAGCGAGCAAAAACAACCCTACTCGCGAGCTAGCGAAGCGAGCGAGCAACAATAGCCCTCTAGTTTAAATTGAAATATCTCCTAAACTACTAACTTTTCGGTATACATAGGTTAGTACTTTTTTACAACGAATGTTCAGCTGCATCGATTGATGTATTAAAAAATAGCTCATTCCATTTAAAAAAATGAAGATGACCTTCATATCTAACAAAATAGTATAAACACAAAAAAGTTACATACGCCATTGTGTTCCATACAAAAAACAGCACTACTTTTTCCTTTTACATTTTTTTCTAATATTTGCTATTTACAAGAAAAACGCTGGCTAGTAATAGCGTGAACACCCTGTATACAGGGTGTCCCAAAATTCACAAAATTTACAAAATGTTGTAAAACCGAGTCCATTTCTTGACCAAAACGTTGAAATAAAGATATACATATATATAATCCTATTATGTGTAAAAGCTTATTGTACTTTTAATTACATTATGAGAAACCTACTTTATTACAACTACTTTTAATTATATTATAAGACAAAATATATAACATTTATATGTGTCATCCTTATTAATTATTAAATATGTAACACCTCTTTATTTTATAAAAATAATAAGATTTTGAAAATCTTTTTTAAAAAATTTATCCATTATTTTTCTTCAAATTTTGCGTATTTGCACGTCCTGTCATAACATAACCATATATTTCTAACCTTTCCGTTTCATCGTTTAACACGTGTTTGACACTGACATTCTCTGTCCATGCCATTCCATTTGGCGTACCTCCCCAAACGGGAACAAGTTTTGTCGCCACTTCCAAACTGTACAGATAGATCTCCTTACTCTTACTTCATGGGCTCGATATCTGCCGACAGGTTTTGGTCGACAGATTCAGAGCAAATAAGGATCAGATTCTGCTCGTGGTTTGGCACCAGAATGCCCGTCTTCGGTCGGATATTGCTGACTGGGTAGTATCGATCGAAACGTCCCAGATAGCCAAAATGCTCGATTCTGGCCAGGGCAGTTATGACCGTGTGGGCTCGTAACGTTCCCTCGGCACAAGCCAGTAATGCCATATGGAGCTCCAAACGGAGCTCCCGTACTCTCCTCCTTACCCCTTCCACTATTCCATTCCAGCACCGTGCGCAGGCGCACACTCCACGGTCCCCATCGCGCACGTGCAACGTGTCTCCCATTTGCTCCACTCATTCCCCGTCATCAGAGAGGGGGTACATCATTTCACCGTGACTCCCCGCATCTGGCATCACTGGCACAAGCTGCTCTCGGCCCGTCGGTCCTGATTTCTGCCAAATTTTACGACATTCGCCACATTAATGCGACCGTGCTGCCCTCTTACAATCTCGGACCTACTTAAAATTTGGCAGAAATCAGGACCGACGGGCCGAGGGGAAGCTTGTGCCGGGTTTGTGCCGAGGGAACGTTACGAGCCCTCACGGTCATAAGTGCCCTCCTCAGATTATAGCCATCGTGTGCCTTTTGCCCATTCAAGCGACGTTCGGCCCGTCTACCTGACCCCGACACGCCGGGCTCGATCTGTGCGCGAGGATCGTTTGGCTATCTGGGGTGCCAGCAGCGCCTTATATCGACTTCGCGGCGGAACGTTGTCGATCGCAAATTTCCACGGATGGTTCTTCTAAGACGATCCTGGGAAGCAGGGACCCGCGGAGCATCCAGGTCGCGATTAAACGGAAACTCGCTCGGCGGAATGCTCTCTCGGTGGTCCTCGTTCCGGCGCGGAGCGTTGGGAACCGTATCGATTGTTCAGGCCACGAACAATATTGGGAAACGCGATTGTTGCGTGTTGCCTGTTGCATGAATCGCGCGGCGCGTGTACCTGCAACGTATGTACAGAGAGCACAGGGTACAGAGTACCCGATGAAATGTGTTCGGGAGATCGAGTTAAATCGAGTTCGGGATCGAGATCGCTCCGCTTCCCATCCTTCTCTAATAGGCGATCACGCCATAGACATAGACCATTCTTCCCTCTCTCTACAATCCACGATCCTCCCCCTCCACTTCCAGAGATTTTGCTTCTGGTGTCGAGGAACCGTCTCTTACCCCCTTTCAACGTCTCGTCGCGTCGCTCTTGCTCGTTCGCCGATTTCGTAAACGGCTCTCCGTACAGATGATCGAGATCGTATCACGATGCAGGGATCGTCCGTGACTTCGCTCTATCCTGTACAAATATATCCCGAACGGATAATCGGTACAAACGAGATGCGAGCCGTCCGACCATCGCCATTTCCGATCGAAGAGACTTATTTGATTCCTCCCTTTCTCGTAGCCGATGTTACGCGTTCGTCGTAGTATAGCCGAAATGTTTAAATCATTTATATGTTTTTATACATTCTTAATTTAATCGATGGATGGATTGGATTCAAGAGTTTCTTTGTCTTACAGTATGTTAATTATATTATGTATTGAATACTACATTTAGAGAGTACATGATGTTAAATTGATATACTTTACAGAACATTACATCTTCAGTATAGAAGAACGATTTATTCGGTCGACGAAGATCGTGCAATTTCAACCGAGAAATCAATTTTTGGCTCGGCTCTCTATAATAAGAGGACGAGGAATGGATTCAGCTGACCGGGAAACGCATCCTTGTGCCAGATTCTCGTCCGCGACGACACATTTGTAGCACGGAACCGATCCAGCGATCTCTCGATCTCTCGGCTCCGGTGTTGCGACACCTGCTAACGCACCTGTGCCCGTGCCCGTGTGCCACTAGTCGGCTGCTCTGACGTCTTATTCCTGTCGGAACGCGCGATGGTCTATCCCAGGTATGTCCAACTCGTTTGTCAGCAAGGAATAAAATTAATTCAGGGGCAGAAATAAAAAAGAAAAATCTCATTTTTTTATTGACATTGCAGTTACACTGTGCAGACTGTACAGTGAAGGGATCGGAAGGAAGAGTTCTGGTGAAAGAATGCCTGAGGAAAAGAGAAAAGATGTGGGAGGTAACAAGAAATAGCAAAGAGATGATGAAGTACCTGAATGACAAGGAATACAGTCAAGCAGGAATGGAAAAAGAAAGAAGGGAAGGAAAAGAAACCATGGCAATTATCGAGACCCTGAAGGAGAAAGATAGACAAATGCAGAAAGAGGCAATACAATAAAATAATGGCATCTAAGTTCTGTGATAGATATAAATATATATACAGGGTGTCCCAAAATTCCTGCACATCCCGGAAATGGGAGGTTCCTGAGACCATTTGAAGCGACATTTTCCTTTGCAAAAATGTTATCCGCGGCTTTATTTAGGAGTTATTAACGAAAAACACGGACCAATCAGAGCGCGACCTAGACGCGTGTAATAACACGTTAATTAATTTAAAAAAAATTTATACCGCAATTGCGGTGCTTTTCGCGTTCGAAATCTTATCTCCCTGCTACAGGTTTTTAGTTATTTATTTATGGACCTAACCTGCTCTAAAGCCTTAGTTCTTCAGCGGTCATAACATAACCATGTATTTCTAACCTTTCCGTTTCATCGTTTGACACTGTTTGACACTGACATTCTCTGTCCATGCCATTCCATTTGGCATACCTCCCCAAACGGGGACAAGTTTTGTCGCCACTTTTTTCTTCTATACGCTATCGAGATAGGTCTCCTTACTCTTACTTCATGACCGAGCCTAATGCGGAGACAGATGGGTCGGTATTTGGCGACAGAGTTTGTTGCCAAATTCATACCAAATCAAGAACGGATTGGCTACCCTATACTCTTTTCTTCTCCTCTTCCCCAGATTGCGATTGCGGACTCGGGGAAGAGGAGATAAACCACGTCCTTTTTGAATGTGGTTTATATAATAGGGAAAGAGAAATATTAAGAAGAAAGTTAATCAAAGACTTAGAAAATCATGGAGAGGATGCCTTCAGCATTCTAGCTCAAAGTAAGAGCAGTTCAATTTTAGCCATTAAAGAATTTCTAATGAGTATAGACAAGAAACCCTGATTTCTGTTAAGGGTCTAGAATTAAGTAAAATAGAATAAACAAAAGAAGAAATTCCCTTCCTTCTCAAGTACCAAGTCAGCTTGGCAAAATGTGAAGGGAATTAATGTAAAAACGATTTATTTCTTTTAAAATACAGAACTGGAAATGGTTTTAGGGGAAAGAAATCTAGATAGTGAATAGAGAAGTAGTTTAAATTATCTCTCTCTCTCTCTCTCTCTCTCTCTCTCTCTCTCTCTCTCTCTCTCTCTCTCTCTCTCTCTCTCTCTCTCTCTCTATATATATATATATATATATATATATATATATATATGTATATATTTTATTGTACTATACTATAACTATACTATATTGTACTTATTGTACTATATAATATATATATATATATATATATATATATATATATATATATATTATATAGTACAATATTAAGGAAAAGGGTTTTCTTTGTTTTATTAGGCATCTGTAGGATGGATTAAGTCACAAACAAAACGAAATTTATTTTTTTTTATTAGAAATAAGTAATATATTTTTGTTAAACAAAAGCGATGAATGTTCATATAAAGATGTATAAAAGCGGTATAAAGTGTAACAAGTGTGTAATAACCTATCACTATAAATAAAGTATCCTTGTATCCTTGTATCCTTGTATCCTTGTAGGTTCATCGCTGCGCGTTGAAGCACGAGCGCCGACATTCTATTCGTTCCATTCGAGTTTGGAAAATTCGTAGTGTAATAATGATAATAATAATAATGACGATTGCGCGAGGATGCCGCGCGAAGCGGCTCTCGGTCGCTCGTCGGCATAACTTTCACTCGCGACGCGACGTCGCTCTGGCCGATGAACAGTATGAACACGCACGGCATGGCACGGGATAGGGGATAGGGGATAAAGGATACGGGACACGGGCATAGCGATCGCACGGATCGCACGGTGCGTACCGCGGGGATCCTCGAGCAATGTTGCATAAACTAACATGGTGGAGACGCTCGACCTGGAACGTGGAAGCCTGTCGGCGATTATACAAGCGGAAAGCCGGTTCCACGTCTCCGCTCCCCTCTGACTCGCGACCCCGGGCTCGCACTCTCGATTTCTATTGATATCGACCCCTCGTTCCGCACCCCGAGGACTACCACCAACGTCGCAGGCCGATGAGGTTAAGGACAGGGACTCACTCGAGTCTTCAGCGATTTCAGCGATCTCGGTGGTCTTCGATCGAAGGTTGGAGAGCATCCAGGCGCTCGAGGATCGGGGACACCGCCTTCCGATACGGCCACGCGTTTCATTGTTCTCGCTTCTTTTCCAGTCGATTGCATTCGTAATCGCTTCCCGAGTTAGGAATTCAAGGATCAGCTGGTTTCGTTCGAGAAGAACGAGGGGGCGTGGTCTCATTGCTCTCGGCGGAGCCAGAGATGGCCCGCCGGGCTTCCAGCTGCTCTAGACTCTATTTCGCGCCGTAAATACTCGATAGTTTGCTCTTCGTTTGTGTCAAGTATCTTTTATAAATGTCCACCGATCCGGAGGTGTAGATTCACCCCTAGGACGGACGACCATCACTTTTTATACACCCTATACGCTTAGACCTCCGCAGATGGAACGGTCTCGATAAATTCGCTCGTGACGAGGACGATTCCGTCGGGAATCTCGGTATGATCATTCACGGTGAGGGGCCGCGAGAGGGAGAGACAGAGAGAGGTAGAGGAGGCTCTTCGCTCGTCTTCTCCACGTGAGAAAGTGAAAGCAAAAGGCGAGCGGCAAAGGCATCGAGAGGAATCGTCTTCCATGAGTGCCAGAGCACTGGTCTGGTCTCGCCTCTTGACCGATGCGGCACGGCGATCGTCCCGAGCACGTTGTTCCCGTCCGGTGTGCTCCTGCGGGCCAACGCAGAGCCGGCGAATCGTCGACGAAAGCCCGCGGAAATTCGGGACGGCGCGGTGTCGCAAACGCGAGCATAATAAGCGTAATTTATTTCCGCGTTTCCGACGGTGACGTCGCGCCAACGCCGACGCCGTTATGAATATAATTAACCGCGCAGAACGCGGCACACGGAGAACGTCGCGTCTTAATTACACGCGCGACTCGCTAGCTCGCCCAGCTCGCTCGTTATTGTGACACCGCGCGCGCTCGAGCAATTCCGTGCGAAAAACGGAATTATCCGCTCATCAACGCGATGCAAACTACAACCGCCGGTTGCTCTCTCTTATGTAATCCGAGCGCGGAGCACATCGAGCACGGAACGCGTCCGATGCGTCTTCGGATCTCTCGCTTAGCTCCCGAGCAAATCAATTTCCATCCTTGCGAGGGAAGATGCAAGCGGATGACGGGGTTGCGCAATCGCTTTTACTCGGACCCTCGCCTCGCATCGCCTCGCATCGCCTCGCACAGCCTCGAGAGAAAACAATATTCCCGAGGCGTCGTATCGGTCGCCGACACCTCGCTCGTTACTTGATCCATCGGTCCCCGTGAATGGACTCGAAACGTTTTTCCCGAGGGTCTTCCAACGGGAACGGGCCCACCGGATGAGACTATCGGCCGCGAGCTTGCGCAAGAAGGCCGTGATCGAGCGTTAAGGATGGTCTTGGACGTCCAGCGAAATCGTCTCGCGTCGCGGTTTCATCAGCGGTACGCTCCTCGTAACGGTTAATTAACGGGGCCCATTCTATTTTTCAATCGCCTTCGGTGTCTCTGGTCTCTATCACGCTGGATGCGGGATGGGAGATGCGCCATAGCTGGCACGGCAGAGAGGCTCCGGCGACCAGGAATCTTCTCAGCCTTGGAGGGCGAAAGTTGTCTTCGGCTCCGTTCCTAGATGGTACGATATTTGCACCTACGAGAGAGTCTCGCGTTCCTTCGACCTCCTCCACGAGTCTCCTCCGATAGTCATCGGCTCCTTTTAGAGGATCGCTGCGCTCGCTGGAGACGATCAGCCGAATCGGACTCCCCTTTTGCCAACGAAACACACGGTTGCGCAAGCATGAGACGACGTTCGGCGACATTCTTCAGCTGAAGTCGATTCCGTGGCGCTAGAACAGTAGCGAAATTGTATAAATTCGCCGAGTAAACTCGTGTAATCCTCGATTATCGTTTCTATTCTTATTTCATTCCTAAATACGAAGGGGATACTACGAGGACTTCGAAACGATCCTGAAGATATAATTTTAAACGATGATAGGTACATCCTAGGAAGAAGAATTTCAATTGTATATGATCTATCGGGGCGAAGAAGATACCGCGAGGATTCTGCGAGGGTCTAACGACGAGATGGACTAGGAGGATTGCAAGCTCTAGGCACGTTTCTTGCACGGAGAAGGGGCCCGACTCGTCATTCGTGATCCGGCTGGTAGTCGATGTTGGCGCACGATCCACAGCCAGCGAGAGTGTGACGTAACGAAGCGTTACGTCCTCTACCCCCATCCCCATCACACGTGTACCGTGCACCTTCTCCCGAGAGGAGCACCGGTGGGGCCCCTACCGATGCTCGGGGCCCGGAGCGCAGAGCCATCCTCCCAGAGACCGTTTTCCCCGACGAACGCCGGGCATCATCCTCTTCTCGGCTGAGACGTTCTCCTCCGAGCCGCAGTCGCCTCCGAGAATCCCTTCGCGAAGGTAACAACACGCGCGGGAGTGATATATCCGATCCAACCCGATACCCATCCGATCCATCTTGAGGATTAACAACGGAGCCAAGGGACACGATTCCGAGATCTAGAGAAAGAAACCATGCACGCCATAGGACGACGCTTCATCCTGATCTGGGGTACGTTCACCCGGCGCTCTACCGATTTCTCTCCAAATCGGGCCTCGAACGAGGAGGCTCGAAAGGGAGAGTTACGGTTTTCTCGATTGCATCGCGGCGCGAGAGATTCTCGACCGAGAACCGGAAATACCGTGACCAACGGATACAGAATCCGACTTCCGGGGAACGAAGAGACCAGGCTGTTCCGGCGCCGTCTATTCTTTTGTTCTATACGTATTCTATTATTCGACATATACAGGCTGCCCGAAATTTCTGTCCGGGTCCCGATCGTCGAGGAAAGAAACGTTCGCGGCGTGGTCGGTGGTGTTAATTGATTGCGGGTTGTAAATTAACGCTTAGATCGCGGGTCCATTTAGACCCAGTATTTTCATTTCCTGGTGAACAACTGTCTAAATGGTACTCAAAGATTTCCGTCTGTACGATCGTGGAACGTGTTCAAATGGAAAATTGTTTGAGAGCACAACAGGATGATTTATCGGTTGCAGCGACCGTGCTCGGGGCCTGCGTTCTCGGGCTTCAACGGCCACCGCCCAGATACTCCCAGCAGTACATGCCGGAAACATCGTTCACCTGTCGCAACAAGATCGTAGGAAGCTACTACGCCGACCCTGAGACCGACTGCCAGGTGTTCCACGTCTGCGTGTCCGTCGCGGGCACCGTTCAGGATTACAAGTAAGCTGTCGCCTATTGTTACACTTTAGAGTATAGTTTGCCCTGAACCGGAACAGAGTCGAAGAAGGATCTAATCTATCTCTCGTTCGAAAGGTTCCTGTGCCCGAACGACACGGCGTTCGACCAGGAGAGCCAGACCTGCGCGGATTGGTACGACGTGGATTGCGAGGCAGCCACCCTCTACTATGCGAGCGACAACTTCGACCTGTACAGAATTGGTTCCGGCCTGGAGTCGCCGCACTACGACAACTACCGTAGCGACGCGGAGCCTCAGGATCACCTGCAGCGCAGCGAGACCAGCGACCCTGTCCGTTCCTCGGCTAACAATCTCAACAGAATATCCTCCAACAGCTACACCGGCAACACCAACAGCAATAATAACAATCGAGATTTGCGAGGTAGCAGTAGCGGCAGTTTCTACAACAACAGGAACGGCAAGGAGGAGGATTATGAGAACGAGAAGAGCTACAAAGAGGAGGACACCGGCAGGAAGGCGCAGAAACCCGGAGTGAGGAAGGTCAGCAGGAAGCAACAGTTCAACGAGAACAACGGCGGATACGCCTCCAGCACGGCCCCGCCGAGTTCTCCGACTGTGAACAATCAGAACACGTACACCGGGTTCTACAGCGGAAACAACTACAACCAACGGGCCAGCGGATACGCGACGTCGACCAGTGCGAGGCCGCAGGAAGCCGCGCCAGCCAGTAGGAACCAGAACCAAGGCCAGAACGTGCAAAGATACAATCCGACGCCATCCTCTACCTATCGACCCACATATCAGGACAACTACAGCTTCCAGTCGGCTAGCACCACCGCCAGGACCACCGTCTACAACGCATACGGCAACGTCAACCAGAATTACAATCAGAACTACAACCAGAACGGCGCCACCGGTGGTAGCTTCAGTCAGAGCACCACCTCGAAGCCGACCAGCTACAACAAGAACTACCAGAGCTACAGCAACGCCGGCCAGTACACCCAATCCACCACCATCCAACCCAGCACCAACTACCAGTCTGCCGACTACAACACCAACTACCAGAGAAGCTACAACAACATCCAGAGGACTGGCGGGAACACCTACCAATCGACCACGCCTCCTGCCACTGTCTACGACAATTATAACGGCAATAATAACAATAACAACAACAACGGCCAGTACAGGAGCACCACCAGACAGGACGTCCCCCAGTCCACCACGAAATACTTCCCTAGCTACGCCAGCAGCAGCTTCGCGCCCACCACCTACAGCCCCGCCACCAACAAGTACGTACCTAACGACAGCCAAGGTCAGTCCGGAACCAGAAACAACGACAACGGACAGTACTACGAGAAAAACAGCCAGCCCGCCAAGAGCTCGTCGCAGTATTACGAGAGCACCAAGGCCCCCAAGAAAGCCACACAGTATAACAACTACGAGGCTACCAACGGAAAATACTACACCGAGACCAGCACCAACAACTACGACCTGGCGAGGTCCTCCGTAGGCATCGGCTTCAGCCCTGCGAGCATCAATCACCTCGCAGAGACTCCCAGGTCCACCACTCCGGTTCCAAGGTAAATGATATTTCTCGAGAGTAGCACATTCGACTGGGATCAGGATGCTCTCAGTATCATAAATCTGAAAGTTTCATAACTATTTCAATCGATAAATTAAAATGGGTTCAACTTTTCCTTGCGTAATCCAGTAGGATTAGGCGAGAAAATGCCAAACACCCAGGAGAGAAACATAAGAGATCAGTGGTTCAGAAGTTATGAGCGTTTATAGTTCAGCGATTTTCAGTGTTTTCGCCATACCAACAAGGCGGCGCTCTTACCTATCAAAAACGCTGTAAATCGCTCAACTATAGACACTCATAACTTTTGAACCACTGATCTCGGATGGAAACTTGGATTTTTAGAATTTTCTCGCTCAAATCTACTGGGCTACATAAGAGAAAGGCAAAAAATTCTGGTTACTCAAATTATAGTGCAGCTATAAAAGCAAACCGCTAATCACACTTCCATACCAAGCAAGCCGACGCGCATCGAAAGGAACTCGTTATCTTCTGTTCGTTCTAGGAGGGCGTCTTCGGCAACCACTTACAATCCGAGCAACGCATTCAACTCGAACACGCAGAGGCCCCCGGCGAGTCCGACGACTGTCAGAGGAAGCAGCTACGTCAGCGGATCCGCGAGGCCGTTCTCGTCAACGACAAGACTTCCGCCGACCACCACACGAAGACCGAAGTCCGGCAAGAAGAACGATTACGATTACGCTTATTACGACAACGAAAACACGGCGGCTCTCGAGTACGACAGCTTCGACGGGGACAAGGAGTCCACGAAGATCGCGAGGAATTGATCCCGACTAAACTTCCCCAACGTGTTTCCTTATTTGTTCTTTATCTTTTCTCTTTTTCGATTATCGACGAACGACAGTGGCCACCGTGTCAAAATCGGCTTTCGACGACTGCTCTCGCGCATACGCTCGATTGAAAACCGATTTTGTTGCAAAGAGTAGCTTGCCCTTGAGCGTACCGAGCCTTCATGGTCCTATACATTTAGTTTTCTTCTTCGATAGAACTCGACGCGCACTGCGGATGTGCGATCGCATGTAGAGAGCAATTTTTGTCTAGTTCGTTGAAAAATTTTTACCTGGAATTTCGTCGACATCTTTTCTAACGAATTTTTGTCTTTAGCCAAATGTCCCATTTGTACGAACGCGAACAATGTCCGCAGTCAGGTCGTACGCTACACGCAACACGTAAAAAGTACACCGTTTTATACAGTATTGTAGGATAATGGACTGTTGCGAGTAAGACGAGGCACGACATTCCACCATCGGTTGCAAAATCCCATATGTTTTGTACATACATGTATCTGTAACGGAAGAGGTGCTTTAGTTCACCGTCTCTGTGTCCGGAAATTCTGCGACCCGACATCGAGTGTATTGTAGTGTATATACTATATAAGTATTTTAATTTACGAAAGAGCACTAAAAAGAAAAAATACCATCGACCGATCAATCCAATTCGTTTCTCCGTCGCATGCACACCCTCGATTTCTTGATAGACGATCACCGTTCTTCTCCGAGATCCTGACATTTTCCCGCAGCTTTCGAAAGGCTTTGCGAAGGTCCTGCCTAGTGGTGAGATCAGTGCTTCGATCGGTGGCACCTTTTCTCGCGCATGCGCGACAATTTCAGCCTCAGTAACGTAACTATATCGATGAAATCGGGTAGCTTGAGCACCCCGCAGACTTTTATAATTGAAACTTATTCTTTATTTTGAGGATGGGATAGGGAAAGAGCACTACAATAACTACGCAAAAGAATACATAATAAAACAAGGAAATACTTCCACTCGTCCCGCCAATAACACCGGTACACTGCACACTCCCGCCAATTCAGTGCTCTGGCCGCTCCGCAACCCAATAGTAGATACGTTACTGTTTTCTCGCGCATGCGCGAGAAAAAGGTGACACCGATCGAAGCACTGGGTGAGATATCGTGCAAGACTTCTCGCGCATGCACATCCAAAACAGTAACGTATCTAGTATATTACGATGACGAGATAGTGGATCCCTGGCCCAGGGCCCCTGGGGCAGTTATATTGGCGGGAAAGTGCCGATATTTTACGGGGTGTTCAAAGTACCCCATTTTACCGAGAATTTTACTTTACTTATTGTTAGGCTAAAATCGCCGCGCATGCGCGAGAAATCCTGCACAATATCTCACCACTGGTCCTGCCATATTTTTCCTGGGTTCTAACGTTTCTCCACAGCATCGGAAATGTTGTTGCAGCCCTGCGATGTTTTCAAAGTCTCGAGAAATTTGTTATTTATCGTTTCACATTTGTCCGTAATTCTAATAATTGTCACAAAGTCGATCATCGAACATAGAGTATAACGACGTAAGATGGGCAACTGTGTTCCGAGTGATGAATTGCTGGCCAGTGGAGGGGATAACTATTTTGAGCACGACCACCACTGATATATATACTATGGATACGAGATGCTGTGAAACATATTGAAGTGGCTTTACATGCCAGCGCTGCGAAGAGGACACCGCTGTACTATATTCCCCCGTACTCCTCTTCACCCCGTAGTGCTCTACACTTTGCCATTCTTCAGGTGGCGTTGTTCGCAATGTAGTTGCGCGTTGGGGAGAACGACCATTTTTAACCATTTTGGTTTACAGCGTGGTTTGGAGCAGGCGTGTATTTTACTGTTTATCGTGTTTTGTCGTGCATATTTAGTGAAAATAAAAAAAAATAAAATGTTAAAACATTAAACATTAAATGTTTAATGTTTAGAAACATTTTTAAAATTACTATTCACTTTCTGCGAATTCCAATAATCATTACTCCTGTTTCTTTTATATTATATTTATATATAAATATATTTATTTCACTATTTCCATGAATATTATTTTTTGCAACCAGTTTTTTAAATTTTAACCTTCATACAAGCAGTTCGTATTATTGTGCTATATTAATACGCGTCCCTTGTAAATTCAATCTTTCAAACTTCGCGCTAGTTCCGTTAGTACAGTGGTGTCCTCTTCGCAGCGCTTGCATCTAAAGTCACTCTTCAATATGTTTCAACTGCTGTACGGCTGGCTTATGGGAATCTCGTATCCATAGTATATATATCAGTGACGACCACGATATCAATTGTATCGTTGTATGCCGTCAGCAGTCACATGCATAGAAGAATTCGGGATTGAGGTGTTCCAATTCTTCAAAATGCATTGTATATATTTTTGACAATCGTTATCTATGATCACTGCAAAATAGTTAGATACTGGAGAAGAGCAATAAAACGATACCGACGAACCAAACCGTTCTATCAACAACAACAACACACTTGACACGTTAATTGCATGTAAGTGTTGCACTTTCGATACTATGGTTTGCGAAAACCTGTAATCTTACTTTATAACTTTACATTTATTATGTTGTCATTAAAGTAAGTCTATCGATTTCCGCTGTAAAACGTGTAGTCTATTGCATAATCCATATAGGTTATTGCAACACCAGTTCCACCAATTTTCTTGAATGAAAGCAACAATGTTAACAGTAGCAGTAACGTTGTCATCATCCTGACGTGTCTTCTGGTTCCCCCGTACATTATTATTTACATCTATATCCTTTCATTGTTCACAACTGCTTAATTCAATAATTCTTGCTTCGGAAACCCTATTAATCAATATATATATATTACAGAAACTCAAAGAATGGGTAATGTATTGGCCTCTTCCACGTCGGCAGCTAATAAATTTGTACCAGAGCCTCAACCGGCAGTGCCGGACAATCCGCACCATCATGGCACGAGCAAACTACAGGGAGAGCCACCGCCAGAGTGTCCGATGCATAAATCTGCGCCAAAGGCACCTCCTAAAAGCACCAGCGAATGTCCAGTGGATCATTCGGGCCAGGAAGAAATTAACCCTCTTAACATGGTACGTTCGAATACAGAATTTTCCTCTCGTAACAGGAAAAGCCATTGCCTGGAACAAATGTTTGCAGATGCCTGCCGCTAATCAACAACCAGCACCCGATCAGCCTTTCTCATTGCCTACAGAGAGACAAATTTCCTCGATACCTAAAGCAACGGAACAAAACGAGTTCTGGGTGTACCCGTCTCAACAAATGTTTTGGAATGCCATGTTAAGGAAAGGCTGGAAGTGGAAGAAGGAGGACATCTCGCCCAAAGACATGGACCATATAATAAAGATTCATAACGCCAACAACGAACAAGCATGGCAAGAAGTACTGAAATGGGAGGCGTTGCATGCCAGAGAATGCGGTACTCCGAGGCTACGTAGCTTCGGAGGAAAAGCTAAGCAGTACTCGCCACGTGCTCGTATCCGACATTGGATGGGGTATGCTAATACTAAGTTGGAAGCATAGTTTGATACAGTGGTGGATAATAAAGTAAATTCATAGAAAATCCTATAATTTCAGATATGAGTTGCCATTTGACCGTCATGACTGGATCATTGACAGATGTGGGAAGGACGTTAGATACGTTATAGATTACTATGACGGTGCACAAATTAATGAAAAATACGTGTTCGCACTGCTCGATGTAAGGCCCGCTATGGACTCGTTTGAGAACATCTGGGATCGTATGAGGGTAACGTGGATGCGTTGGAGATATTGCAACGAGTCGAGCGAATCGGAATGTGGCCAGCAAGCGCAGTAAACGAAACAGTTAGATGTTATTCGGTAGATTGGAGAAACGTTAGCTTTTCAAATGTTCGAACAATGTTTGATCTTCAAAGGGCGAAGTCAGATTGTACAGATTGTATTGTAATCATATGGAAAACCAAAGATATAGACACACACACACGCAAACATTCTGGTATCGTCTAAGAAAATACGTGTGAAAAATTGACTGCCAACAAACGATTTCACGTATTTGAAATTTCATTTCGTCTTTCGTTGTTTCGTGATCAGTGTTAGAATGACAATGAACGCGCGTCTGCGTTGTTGTTTGTCGAGAAGCAATTGACGATTTTTAAAGCAACTTGTACGTTGATGGAAATAATTGAAAATAAAATTGTTGGAAAATGGTAACGTTAAAAAATCGTTTCCTTGAATATCAATGAACTGTACATGCGTTTTTGTATACGTTATGTATTACTTCGTTATCGGTAATGAATATTTCGAAGTTGAATGAATCGATAGGTTAATAGAACTCGAATACTCAAGTATTTGTAACGTCATCGAGTAAAATTATATTCTTTTAAGCATACAAACAGAACCGCCACCGCTTCGAGCTGGTACTTTTTGTTACAATAATCTTAACTTATTCTTTTATCAACTGTTCCGGCAATTTATTCAATTGGAAGATTGAAATACAAAGTGCTTTTACATTATGTTATTAAATGATCTGTATTAAAAACGTGAGAAATTTGGACTCTCTTAACAGTTCTTGGATGTAAATAATAATATTAAATGCATTAGAAAACACTTTGCATTGAACAGTACCCCCCAAATCATTATAGATATGTATACACATATATACATATATGTGTATATATACGTATATTATAAAGTTGGTGTGAGTATGTACGTATATTACATATGTATATTTGTACAAATATGTGGACACTGTATCATTATATAATGCATAACTTATATAATACATCGATTACAAAAGCAATATGTAGAGTGTAGAACATGACGTTCCGTTGACGGAAATAGTTGCGATCTTTTAAATTCGATTCATTAGAGAACTATGGCTTGAACGATTTTCTCTATGTTTAACAACATATTGCATTGCTATTCGAAGCATCTTGTTCTTTCTCTTCTTGACGAGAAACTAATTTCTCGGTTATGAATTGCAGTCACAAACGTGTAACAAGCACGTTTTATTCGATGAATTAACGCCAACACCAAAAGCAGCAATTAAAGTGTAAATATAATATTTCTCCTTCGTATCCTCCATTCCATACGAATTGTCAATCAATAGAAATTTCTCTAAACAATTGGCACATGATATTCTATATTCTATGATACAAGTGAAACTAAATTTAATTTACAATTTAATTAACTATTAAAATTAAAGCGTTATACATAAGGTGAGTTAAGGAGAACTATTACTTAACGCTAGGTTTACGGGACGCGTTCTAATATTTTTCATTTACGAAAGTAAAATAATGTAAAACAGCCAGTTTTAGTGCTCCGTAAAATCTAGTGTTAAAATAACTGATTCCCTGTCGGTTCTATCAGAAATTATTGTTTCCAATTTTTTGATACAACTAACACGAAACAAGTAATTTTGGATGGCAGTTCTCATTAGGAACCCTGTATACTGTATACATATAAACAAACAAGGACGCAACTAATTGTACTGCTTGTTCATACGGCATTGAACAGAAACGATCTATTAGCGAATAGCGAGCAGCAAGTTAGCCGACAGCCCTGCAACTACGGCTCTTACTTTCAGTACCTACTTTCCATTAGCTTTTAAATAGAATTATGCGGCAGATAGCCGAGACAATGATTAGAACCGCAAAGACAGGGTGTGTGGCTGAATCCATGGACAGAATTAGGAACTCCGCCGGCGTAGTTGAAAGTAATTTCGTCCCCGATAGCTATGTCTTTGGATGCGAACAAACATAATCGAGGCACTACAGTTTCAACTCTGACGGGCACAAGATTGGCATTCGGTTCGCAACTATGGTTACAGTACCGTCCAATATTTCCAAAATACTTCGGGTCTATACAGGTTACGATAATCCGATCTCCGACGTGTTCCGAAACTACCAGAACGTAATTCATGCTGTTCTTGTTCGCTTCTACTCTCCTTCTTGCTTCGTCGATGCCTATCACCTCGCCGGCGTACTCGCAAATGAATTGTCCTTTCCGAATAAATTTGGTGGTAACCAAGCCTAGCCCTTTTCCACTAATCTCAGACACGATCAAACCGTCAATCGGGCCTTGCTGTACCACTCTGTTGGAACATGTTTCCCCGCAGGCGCAATTAGGATTGCACTCGACAATGGGTCCTTCCAGCTTCTCGTCGGATAGCCGGTGATCGATGTAATTCGGAGGACCATGTATACACAAACAACTATCCGAGCATTTCTCTATACACGAACAACCTAGCGAGTATTCTGATTCAAAGTCATCTAAATCTATACCCGGACCCGGTATGTTATTCACTATGTACATAACACTTGGAGTACTATGCTCGTACTCGTCCGCGCGACCAATCGCCTCCATACTCACCGTAAAACAGTGAATCAACGAAAGCCCCTGATAAACTTAATAAACTCCTTCGAAAATATAGGGCAGCACAAGAATAACAAAGAGGAAAATACTTCTTTTGAGACAACGACGCTTTGTCGGAGCATCGACTCAAATGTCTTAGAAATCAAATTCCCAGGCGTGCTTTATTTTTGTACACTGACCTTTAATACTCCCTCGCCGAATGATCGGATAGATCGTAGCGTGATGCCGACAGGCACTGGTAAAACTTTATACCCTACATAAATTACAGCGCTTAGGAACAAGAACTTAACACTGAACTTTAACATTTTACTGGACAATGGTTGGGGAGGCACGCTGTAAACAGAACAAAGAAAATGGTCAATTTTTCTATCTGCTAAAAAAAAAATTAGTCAAGACACCTTGTGTAAATATGTACCTCATAATCTGTGGTATGTCGGAGGACATCACTTTCCCCCAGTTTTCCAGAATACCCGAAGTATGCCCTATGCCAACGATTCCCACCACTCTAGGCAGTAACACTCCATTCGAAGAATCATTGCATTGAAGCATACACGCTGCTTGAAGCGAGTACGCAAGATACATGTCTCTCTCCTTCACAAACACTTTCTCTATTGGTGGAAATTCTTCCTTCAGCTGATGGACCATATCATCCAACAAACTCTTCTGTTTACAAACTTCTACGTATTCCTTGCTAATGTCAGCTTTCAAAGTGACCAAGTACCATCCAAGCTTGAATGTTTGCCACCAAGTTAACGATCTCATAGCTCGTTGAATTGTTATGGTGAATGGTCTATCCGCCAACTGAATGATACAATTTGGTACTTTCTTCGCCTACGGTAATGCAACATTATTCAGAACTATTTCTAATTAGTACTTAACCTTCAAGCTATCTATTCTATATACTAGCATACCTCTTTGAATGCTCTGCGAAATTCACCACCAGGTGCCACTCCTAGTTGCTTAGTAATTTGGGCTACCATTCTCAATAACAAGACATGGAACAACCCGTGAAAAACACCATATTTCGTTACCAATTGCATAACAGACTCTACAGAATAAATTTTAATAAATGTCGGGTAAAACGAAATCTAAGTAGTCATAGGAACTTACGGAATGTAAGATTCTTCGAATACTCGTACAGAACTTCTTCGGTGAGCTGCATTATCTGAACTCTATCTTTGCATAATTCGACTGCGATTATATGAGGCTGCACAGCTTGAATTATCTGAAATTGTGCAAAAATATATTTAGAATTATCATCGTACCTAGACAGACAAAAATAATGGATAGCTGAAAGACTATTTACCATGGATACATCATTTTGACTTTCAATGCTGAAGTGTGCTGTTCCCACTAAATACAACTTTGCTCCATTGGGTGTAGTCAGCAACTTCACAGTTTCCGGTAATCTTTCGTCTATGCTAGCATCGTATTCGTGTCGATTCGATACGGTGGTATCGTGAGTTTTATGGTCATTTTTTGACTGAGCGTTCGAACTCGCCCAAGGCCCAACATTCTCTAGAATCAGAAGAATCTCCTTTGAAGCACAAGAGTCACCAATACTTTACAATACATGTAACTATAAACTAATTACTCTGTAACTGATAACGGTACCTTGGTGCTTCGCTAATTTTCTTCTATTTCTGTATTGCACTGGCATTTTGAAAGCACTAAAGTGTTATCTTAGTAAATTCATTCTATAATTCAAACAATGGCTTCTACATTGATCTCATTATTGCATTAAAGACAGACAAAGGAGAAAGAGAGAGAGAGAGAAAAAGAGGGGAGAAAGACTTTATACACATGAAACCTTAAAACACTAGCTGTTTCAAAGTCTCTGTCAAAGTAATCGACGAAACTATGTTAACAGAATAAATTAGAAGAAAATACAGAGGTACGTGTGTTAAACAAATAATCCTGAAATGTGTTCTCTTATTAATACCTTCCGCTTTCTCTTCGTTTACAACCGTCGAAGGTTCCATTATTGAAGATTCATCTTCAGACTCATAAATCGGATCGTAAGGAATTTCTGACTCGCTGGCAATTAATTTTTCACTGGCATCTTGCCCATCGTATTTGATATTCGCATCATAATCATCCTTTTGATTAAGTACAAAATACTGACTGTACTCCACTGTATTTTGATGTTGCGACACATTCAAATTCGAACTGTCCAGATCCTTCATTTCCGACGACATATTAAAGTTATTTAACAATTAGAATGTAAGCTATAGAAAACGTAATATTTTACTGCAAATATTGCGTGTAAAAAACAATTTTTCACTTTTCCATATGGTAACAGATTAAACAATTTAATTGGTTTTCTGTAGCACTGTAAACGTAAAACCAATAAGAGACTACTTAATCTAACAGGCTTTCTCGAAATATTAAACAAAATTAAACACAGTTTTGTAAAAACATCTATTTCCTCGGTCACTGTATTGTATTTACGTGAGATTTTATACACCACCAAATATTTTAATAACCTCAATAAAAAAAGAGCAATATGGTGTGCTAAAGATGATTTCGATAATCCAGACGAACACTGTAATTTCTTATAAAAGTTCGAAACGACAATAGAAATCCTATGTGTATTTAATGTACTACACTATTGTTACGGACTTACAAGTAAAACTTTTAGATAAGAAATAGTGACGTTACTATCGAATATCATCTTTTCATATTGTTATTTAGAGAAAACAAAAGTTACATGCACTACAATGTGTTAAAAAACTAAACCAATTTGGTTATCAAATTTATCCATTCATCGAGTGTTATCGAACAGAAATGAAATTTCGCATATTTTTCGAATTTCAAGGTGTGAGCAGCCGACAATCGCATAAGTATGGCGAATACACATACACTAACTATAGCAATCGCCAATGACGTATTTATAGTCACCTCAATTATTATCAACTTTCTGATGTTTTTCATTTTGCATAGGTTGCAATTCCAAATATATATAAAATTTATATATATATATGTAAGATGTAAACAGACAACACCAATAAAAAATACACAACTTTTATGACGGTCGCTATATATTGTTCAGGGTTCAAAAAGCGCGCCTTTTTAGAATAGAAAATTACGAAACAATTATTTAGAAAAAATGTTCTATTTGATATTATATATAGCAAATATTCTTGAATATTTTTTCTATAATGATAACGATTTACGTCTCCGATAGAGGCTCCGAAATTTTTTCAATACTATACGATTTTAACTATTACTTCGCATTGATTATCAAATTCGTCATAGTTTTACGATTTTTGCATTGCTTATACTAGCAATATTCATAATTATGTGAACGAAAAAGTGTATTTACGCATATCGAAATTTCCAAAAATGTGGTCCTTGCGTTGTGGCGGTCGATTTGAAATGCGAAACATAATGAAAATATAATTAAACTGTAAGGTTTCTATAACAAACACAACTTTACAAGTTTTAAACATATATTTATTAATTGTTTTTGTGATTCGCACATTCACACAGTTCTTAGAGCTTCTTAATCTCGTGTAATTTTTATATACGTTGTTACCGTTTTGAGCTGCATTCAGTAAAAATAATCTTATTTAAGCAGTAATGAATGACACTCGATTTGTGCAAATCTGGAGGTATCAAAATATTTTTTATACGTCATAAGGAAAACGATACTCATTTTTTCTCTCTCTTTCAATCTTTCCTCACGCGACAGTATCTCCTTTTTTTAATTATTATTATTATTATTATTTTCATTTGTGTTACCAGTGTTCACTCTTAACAACATAGTAAATCTTTTTGTTTTCGTGTGTTTGTGTTTACAAGTGGAAATATTTTTTAAGGCCTTCTTCCGCAACATAGGAAACCATGGTAAGTTTGATTTTTCATTTGTCAACAACAAGACTACAATCGCTTGCACCTTGTGATAATTGTGAAACTTACAAACAGCGATCCTACTTAAAAATACAAACAAGTATAGAAGAATATAGAATCGTGTACTGTCATTGGATTGATTTATCTTCGCTAGTAGGACACAATATCTTTCTATTTTTGATTCTTAAATCTCTCGTACATTCTAGAATCAAGCCATTCCGATGCAGGTTTTTCTATATTCGACTATTCTCCTTAACATTGCACGACTTCTCAAGTCGACAAGAAAAGAAAAACATAGAAATTTCTCAGAAAGCCATTCTTATGCTAAGTACACATAGTTATCGTTAATTTTTACATGTATAAGCTCATTATAGTTATGGAAATATTCTATCCTTTCTGCTCGCACAAATAATACATGCGCAACCAATGGTCGATGTACTGTGTGATATACTCAATCCCTGTTTTTTTGGCTTAAGTCTATCAAGTTTGACTAGTATGCGATAGTTTTATACAATAAATAAACATTTATCCTATCTTTTTGTTAAAACTATTTGCGAATATCGCAATGCAATAAATTTGACCAGTGTTTTTAGTACCCTTTATTGTGACCTTCGATATAGCAAACTATACAGTTTGGAAGAAGTTTTTATTGAAAAAGATCTAAGAAAATACAAAAACAAGCAATACTCCTGGACACAATATATTTCTAAGGTACAATGCATACATTTCCTTCCAAACTTTCATTGGTTTTTCTTTTTCTCGTTTTTGTTTTGCAATTTCGAGGTCCCCGAATACTTGTTCTTTTACTTTTCTTTCTTAACGTAAAACGCCATAAAAATTGAATAGCTTTGCAAAGAAGCCCTAAAGGAAGAGCAATTAATTTTCTTTCGTTAATTCATTTTGGTCGTTTGACGTTGGAAGCTTCTTATTCGTTCTTTGTATAATTAAAGTACAGTAAAAAAATGTCCATTTCTTTTTCTCTTCTCTTGTATGAAATAAAAGGCACCAAGTTTTGCCAAACATTCTAGTTTGTTCGTAGGAGTTCATCATCTTTCGAGTTACAATCTTCTTCGTATTTTCATTGTTTCTCTGTTGCAAGATACGTTTAGCATCTAGAATAATTTCTTGTTGTTTTAGGCAATTTGTATGTTTTGCTTACTAAACTTCAGTTATCTTTGTAATCACGCGTGTCACATACATATTCGCAAAATTTGAAAAAAATGGTCTATATAGCGGTGCTTTGCAATAGAAAATACCTTTGTAACACATCGAATGCTCTGTATCTTGAAAGAACCTGCACGCAATTCGTAACAATTTCAAACGATATTTCCTTGCAAAATATGCAACGGTAATCCTCGTGAATTTAAAGTAATCAATTTTATGTTATTTACATATATTGCATTTTAGAAAACATAAAACTTTCTCTAAGATCACTTGAGAGTTTAAGCGTTTAAATAAATCTTTTTCAATTGTTGTTAGAAAATATTTCAATTAATTACGTACGAACTAACTTCATTGAAACTTTGTACTCATTTAGGGAGAGAACGAGAGCATGCGAATATATTCGAATGAAGTTATTATAATACATACGTGTATGTAAAAATATAAATATAGAAAATATAAAAGATTTAGAGACTAAAGAAACTCATATATACATATACAAAGTTTTAATGAACCTGCAATACGCGCGACAGAATTATATTCCCTCTCAATAGATTTCAATCAGCACATTTGACGTCTTTCGGTGTGATCGTAAAATTTGTTTGCCTTCGAACATAGCAAAACAAATATCTATAATCTATGTACGATTACAATTCAATTTAATTCGAAAATAAATTACTAAATATCTGACGAAACAAGAAACAGCTTAAATACGTCGGCATATTGTTTGCCATGTTAGGTAGTATAGATAACAAAAAAGGAATAATAACGTTTAAGTTGACAATGCACCCTTAGACCTAGAATTTTGTTACACCGAAGAGAGTTACGCGAGAGTCTACGAATATAAAACATATATGTATAGCGACACAGACTCTTTTCATCGTAAATATATTAATTAAAATTATTGAAACGCGAAGCATGTTTGCTAAACACTCTCAGCTTCTACCGTTGCAATTTACAGTGTCTTTTCTTTGTATCTTTTCTCTCTTTTTTTTCGTTAAATTTCAACAACTGTGCACTCTCATTTATCTGCCACGTTATTTTGTATATGTACATTTTACGATGCAAGAACCATAGCGTATATTCTATCAGTAAATTAAAACGATTACACTTATATATCGTTACACCCATACTTTTTCCCCAGTGCTGTTTTGTACTATTCGTTTCAAAATACTGAAAGAATATATATGGAGTGTAACAGACGGTTCATGTTCATGCAAACACAATCGTTTTCTTTTCTTTTTTTCTTTTCTTTATGTAGCTCGATGTACAATCAATAAGTCGTGTTAAAAAATATGAATGTCAGAAATATCTAAAACTCGTACAAGTATATAATAATTATAGTAATTCTAATTCGCATCTGCTCCAGTAGGAATATTCTTTTATTATATTTGACAATACCGTCGGCAGGGCGGATTTCTTTAAACGTTACTCAAGTATTTGTGCAAAATAGAATCCGTCGATATGAATGCATCTTTTTTTTTCTTTCTTCTTGGATAGACTGATGTTCGCTACTTCAAGCTTACTCGACTTTGTTTACTCTCTCTATCTCTTTCTCTTTCTCTCTCTCAGGTTAAGATGTTACCGAAATAAAACGTTCTGTTGCAAGATGCAGCATTTTAATAAATCATTTCTTGAAATTCATCTTTGAACAACCAAAGAGCGAAGCCATTAAACATTCAATTTTGCTGAAGCAAATCGTGCCGGACATTGCTAAATTCCGATAAAATTCTAAAAGAGATGTTGATTACCGAGTACAAGCAATAAATATATCTTCTTTTTGAAAAAATCCGCAGGAAAGATCGAGATGCAATTTATTCTTCACTCTTTCTTTATATTGTCTTTATTCAGCCTTATTTGCGACTCGCGTAACGCACTCTCTCTTCTATACATATTGATCTGCATACGTTTCGATGACGAATAAACGTAAATAATCGCGGGAATCGCGTCCGAACGATTAAATAAATTATCAATTTAATTTATTATTCAATTCACTAATGAAAGAAACAAATAAATAAATAAATACTATGTATTTTATTAAATTTATCGAGAGACGCCGATTATGCCGCGAAACGTTACAGAAATAAGAAACTAAATCGAGTAAGCTTTTGATATTGTATGCTATAAGGGCATGACATATTCATGGTCCCATATATTTTTAAAAAATGTCTCGACTAGAAGATACATTAACATACTAAACATCGTGCCAGCGATACCTTACGCTCGAATCATATACTTGCTGACTGCAGACTGCAGTATATACTCGTACATGTTATATCACACAGACTTACCTAGATCGTAGATACATATATATATAGATATATATATCCTGGGCATTATGCAAAAATCTTCTTTGTTAAGTCATTGTTCGACAAGATCTCATCTTATACAAAATTATAATTTATGGGACTAGTATGTATCGGTAGGCCTGCATGCTCTTGTGCTAATATTTCATTTTCAAGTGCTACTGGTTTACTTGCAAACTAAGGCATGTAGGCACGCAGTTAGCTTAGTTTCACGCGCTTTGGTTGGTTCGTGTTCAAAGTATCTGGAAAAGAAAAATATTTTTGCTTCAAAGCAACTTGGATCTTTCCGTAGGGGTTCGTAAATACAATAAAGAGATAAGGAAACGAACAAATGTCTAACCTCCGTTAGAAGTCACGCCAAATGCACTGAGCAAAGAACAATTTTGACTTTTCTAAAAGGAGACAGAATCGTGAAAAACAAAATATAGAGATTTATCATTTGAACGGATTTAAAGAGGAATACGTACATCTCCCATTACAGCTATCGGAGTCGTCCCCGTAGCGATTGCTACTTGATGCTCGATCAAGTAAAACATGTACTCGTCGTATAGTAACCGAATCAAGTGGAAAGACCCAAAGCTAGCTGCGCTTCTTAAAGTGAGATCACGAATCACCATGGAACTGTCGAATAAGTAACAATTAATATCATTGTCAAGTCAAAGAATAATATGTGAAATTATCTGTAAGATTATGTAATGTGGACAGATGCAACTAGAAGTTAAATAATGATAATGTCATTATGAAGCCAAGGTAATATGTATGAATTTAGTAACGAACCTGTAGAAGGACCACTTGAGCAAAAATTGACGTGCAGCCTTCGCAAACGTAGGTTTCTCCTCGAACGGTTTCAGAACCTGTGTGACGACGCTCTTCAACCAAATCGCCCAGTCTTCCAATGAGTTTTGTTGCTGTAGCGTAACTTTGAAATCCGCTTCTAATTGCTGGACCATCCGATAATCGCATTGACAAACCCAAGAGGCCTGAAAACATGACTTGCTCGTGTGTTCTGTCTACACATGCACATAGAAACACGCTCGTACTCGTTTAGTTAAACGTGTAAATACCTGTTCTTGTACATTATGAAAATCAACGCGATTCAAATCCGCCAGCATTTGGTTGATTTGACTTGAATTTTGAAGCACTGCGCGCGCTGCTTGAGCAAGGTGGTTCAGAGACGTGTAACGCCTTAGTGTCTGAGCAAATGCAGACACAGCTGTCAACTAAAATGAAATACATTCATGTTAACAAAAACATTGTCCAGAGGTCTGTTCTATCCCTGTGAAGTAATTAGTACCTTTATCCGAGTCATTTCTTCGGGACAGTCAGCCATCGCCGATGTTAACCATGATTCTAAACCTTTTGCGAAGTTTCGGATGGATTGTGTCAGCGAGCCTAAGAAATAATCATTGTTATAACAACATATTCGGGTCCCGGTACAAAAGATCGACATAACTTACTCGGTATAGGTCGCAATACGTTAGGCATTAATACTTCGACCAAGTTCTGATAAAATGTGTAGTCAACTTTTTGAATAAAATCTTGAACTTCCGAACACTTGCATATCTGATATAGTTTGGTTCTGTATAGACAATATATTTGATTAGAATAACGTTCCTTTTGTATAAATTATCAAGTACGCATATAAATCGTCTTACTTCGACAAATATTTCTCTTCCTCGCACTCGTCCCCGTTATTATTGTCCTGACTACGCCAAAATTCTCTCCAAAGACTCTCCACGGTGGCAAATTCAAAATTGAGAACGGCATCCAGGAACGCCTCGCAATGTTCCCTGTATATACTTCGAAACGTGTCGATGTCTTCTAAGGTACAGTCCTCGGGAAGAGAGGACCCATGGCTGACTATTATTTCCGGGAACTCTGGAATCGCGCCACTCGCTTCGCCAAGGTATTGATGGAACTGCGGCGGCGAAGTGTTCGAAGAAATGTTCGTGTTCGAATGAGTGTTGTTCTCGTACGTTGTCTCCTGCTTTTGATTCACAAACTTGAATCGTTTCGTTTGAGAGTTCGCGCTTTGCTGTTGGCGAGGCGTTCCGTCTTCGTTCAACATTACCAAAGGAGAGTTAGGCTTCACTCGAATCCCATAGTAATGGTACTTTGAATTTCCTCTACGAAAGAATTCAATTTAGAAAAGACACCCGAGAATGTCGACATTCCGATGGGGAAAACATTTTACCTGGTGCCTAATCGTCTGGTTCTCAAGCCCAAAAAGACTGAGCGAATTAATTTTCCAAAGCTCGCCGCGTTCACAGGGTCCAACTTATTTTCAGAACAATGGCGTAGATAATGATTGTAAAGCGTAGATCTCGGAAGGGAGACACCATCCGCTGTTTCATAATTTTCGAGCAACCAGTGGACCTAATTGGAGGACAACCGATATGATTTCTCAATAGTTGTAGAATAACTTTTTCCTTATCTATGATACGATATATTACAATGCAAAAAGAGTATTCGATGCAACGCTACAAACTACTTGCAACATTCATAATTACTGTTATTTACTCGATCGTATTAGGAAAGATATTCTATGTTATTTTGAGAGTGAATGAAATCCCTAAGGAAAGTGCACGTTAACAATCAGAATTAAGCCGTACGATCCATGGTGACTTGAATCAAAAGAAATCATTCGCAGTAATCGTTTTAATTCTGATCGTTAACGGTAGACACTGCCGACGAGCATGCTGCAACGAATTAGTAGTTGATAAAAGCCTGTAAATAGGGATGATCGTGTATTAGCTTACTGTTGCTTGAGAAACTCTAGTAGCATGCGTCATGTTTGCTGCCGCAGCCGCAGCATCTTCCACGGTGACTGTAGTACCTCCTGAATTACCGCTGATCAAGTATGCCCCTCCACCCCCGCTAACCACAGTTTCCTATCGAACAACCCAAGACACCAATAGCTCATTAAACCCCGATTAGATGCACTCGTGTATTCTCGTTAGAAATGTTCATCCGGCCAAAAATACAATATAGTTTTCTACCAGGAATTACTTGAGAGATTATCATTCGTGTCTCGGTCGGAAAAAAATTTCGCATCGAACGAATACTCCGCTCTTTCCGTCCCTTTATGATCATGCAGGGCTCCCATGCCTGCGATCTCGAAACGTTTACTCGCAAAAAAAAAGTCAATCGAACGAAAGCAATCGAGAGTGAAAAATCTAAGAGGATCCATGCATCGGTGTCTTACCGCATTTTCCGTCTGTGGACTGGCACGTGCAGCAGCTGCAGATATTAACGCGTGCGCGGTTGGATCGCCATCCACGACGCTCTGCTGGATCAAATATGTGCCATTGCCCTGAGATAATAACTGTCCAGTCGTCGAATTCGAACCTTGCCCAGTCACCTAAATTCGTACGATATTATTGATAACGACAAATCCATGAATACTCCCTGAAATATTTATTCGATACTTTACCTGTGCATAGGTCACAGGTGTGGATGCTGGTGTATAGTATTGGCTCGAAGCAGGAGTGTACATTGCCCCTGCTTCCCCAACAGCATATACAGGATATGTCCTACAAAAGTTCATAAGTTGAAGAAAAGTCAAAACGATACCGAATCCATAAAACCCTTCTATACTTACATCTGACCATTCGTCGGTATATACGTGGAACCATCCCCCTCAACATATTGAACATAGGTGGGATGAGATACTGACTCGGACCCCACTGCCTCCGGTTCACCCGATACTGAAACAGATACAACATACTTTAATATACTCGTAGCAAATAATCTTCAGTTCAGAATGTGAAGCCTTGCAAAATGCACACAATACTCAAGCACAAGACTGCACCTGATCGGAAGAGTTACCGAAGCAGTCTCTTCCAATCTTAGCAGGAAGTCTGGTATTCGTGTGTTTATATTTAATCTGTCTTACAGAATGAAATCATATTCGTACGATTGTACATGTGTAAATAATACATTGATCCATGCAAAATCAAGTGTTCATCGATAAAAAATTATAGTTCCATACACCAAGTATCCAGACACCAGGGTGCGTCATAATTCATGGTACAGAGAGATTAGGTCAGGTCGATTCTATAGCTGGAAATAAGACGAAAATCAAGAGTAATGAAATTACCGTTTTGTTTTCAAGAAAATTAGTGAAAATAAGTAGTGAAATCGTGACATCGGTTATTTATTAAGGACGCGTGTACTCGACTGATATTTAAATTTAATTTTCTTGAAAACGAAGCCTCCCACACACAACTTCGTTATTCTTGATTTTCGTCTTATTTCCAGCCATAGAATCGACCTGACCTAATTTGTACCATGAATTATGAGACACCCTGTATAGATGCACTGAATTATTAGAAACGGATAATACATGCTGATTATATTCTGCCCTCACCTACTGCCGTTGTGAGGGATGCGTAGGATGGTGAATCACCGGTGCCTAGTGTAGTCAGAGTAGAAGAACAGAGGTGCATGTTTTTCAGCAGCATGGAAAGGGCCAAATCTCTACTCAAACACTATAATTTTTCAAACTGATTCTGATACTCACCCTTAACATAAACGACTTAGAGGAAGTCTTTCAACGACTTATAATCGCGATATTTTACGCAAATATATTTATATAGTGATTTTTGCAAGACTCTTGAATTCGCTGGATATTTGTACGAATAATTTCACATCCAACAAGGATAAAACAAGAATCTAATAGAATTGCTTCATCGAGCACTCACCTGTGACAGTAATAAAATGTGGAGAACCGCTGACGATTGTTCCCGCCGATGTAGAGGCAGCGTCCGAATCGACGAGAGAGTGTTGACCCGAATGAGTAGTGTTCACTACAACTTGCGCTGTAACATGTGCTGGGGTACCTGTTGAGCCGTTGGAAGAATCTGCAGCTGTTTCAAGCGGATCCTGAACCAATAACTAAATTATTGTTTATAGTAGGCATGTCCTTAGAATCAACAGTAATGTTCTGTATAACAATATAAAGGTATAATCACGGAAACACAAGTTCTAGCATTCACTAATTAGTAAAGAAAGTGAATCATCTCCATAATTATGACACAGATATTATTGATAACACTGCATTTTATTAGAATGTAATGCAACAAACCTGAATAGGTTGCAGATTGTTCGGACTGGAAGGATCAGGACTAGTAACGACAGTGATAAGTTGCTGACCCCTTGTTGATTGACTCTGCGCCGCACTACCACTGCCACTGGAACTGGAAGTAGTCACGACAACGACGCTTGGCTTAGGTTCCACCCCCACTGTCGCAGAGTTACCCCCACTATTATTAGCTCTGGTGGATGCTGCGAGGGCATACTGGGCTCCTGTCGTAGTCATGGCAATCACTCCTTCACCTCTCTTTGCTCCCAAGATCTCACTACCACCGCTACCTGTCCGTTTCTGGAGGGAAGGGTCTGCAACGTAGACGTACAACCCACACGTATGTAGCAAATATCAATAATGTCTTCCGACAGGCTTGATGCACGAACCGCTACTTCTAATATCTTTTTATATGTTTAATCACCTTATACGTTACAAGATACAATTGTCAAAGTGTACAATTAATCGTGAAAATATGAAAATTAAAATAGTCATTTATTAAAATAAAATAATGAAATGTTAAAAAATAAACTGCTTTGAATAAAAAAGATTTGTGTTTTCTTTGGAGGTACAATGGTCTGTAAATGTACATTCATATATATTTAGTATTGTACATACTATAACCGAGGAATAAAAGAATGAGGGAAACGGTAATAAAATATGTTTGAAATTTTATTACTATTATTGCTACGACCGGGTGGTTAAATAATACATATGTACATGTATTGTAGAATAAATAAAACCGAAAATCGACGACGCCCGAACTGGACGTTTATATTAGATGCACCGTGCGATAGTGTTTAATAAGCACCCTAACCTACATAAAAAAAAATCGGCCACGTAATTTCTTGCAGGTGGGCAGCATTCGATAATCTAGAGATCAAAGAGAAGCCCCGAAGAGAGCTTCCAATAGAAATGAAACACGGCATTGTAGCCGGGAACATGTAATATATCGAGGCGTGTGTTAGGGCATCCTGTACCTGTTAGGGTGGCAGGTACCAAACAATGTATTTCAAAGGGATGAAAACGAAAGGGAGAGGGGCCAGATCGCTAAAACGCGGTGTATGGGCGAGTGGACGTGTGGGGACTCTTATTTTAGAGGGGTTCAAAGTACCTATCCGTAAAAACGGCCAGATTATAGGTGCAATTAGAGAACATCAAGCCTCTACCCCCTTGGCAGCAATACATTTTCTAATTAGCACAAACCTCAGTTCCTGAGAAGGATTACGTTTCAGTATAATAATTGTGTAGAGTATTAATATACTGTTGGAAAGATTGGTTCATTCCAAATTTTGCTTTTTTTTGTTAAATATACAATAAAAAGAAGAAGAGCATTTTGCACGAATCTCAATGTAAAGCATTGTGTTATTTTACACAAGATAATTACACTGGAAAACATACCGCGTGCGTGTGTACATTTATGTGTGTGAGAGAGCACCTGGCCTCTGTTACGCTTGGCCGATGCTTGGAACTGTTCTGTACACCTTATCTATTATCCTACAATGCATATGCTCTGTTCTTTCCTATATTTTTCATCTATAATATATTACAGGACTAATACTTTGTGTAAGACTTCACAATATACTTGGAAAACTAGACCAATGATTTTATTAATAGCCAAATGCTCTGCACAGGGGTGTCTACTTTTTCATGGCTCAAGAAACTCATTGATATAATTGATAAGCTGGATTTAATTAAAAGCTTCCAGAGGCTTCCAAATATTAGATACCCCATATAGCTAGGGGGTTATAATAAAATCGCTAAAGCGTGACAAGGGGAGTACGAAATGAAGAAATCCACAACAATATCCTACAGTCAGGGAGGCAGTGTAAAAAAGAATTGATTAGTTTTCGATACAGAGTTATTCGGTAGATCCTCTGAAATGGAAACAGCATAGGATTTCTAGGGGAACGATGCACAGATATCTAACAGACTAATATTAAATTATATGGGATAAACTAGAGAACCAACGATACATACAGAGATGCAGGATACTCGAAGCAGAGAAAATATGGAACGAGGACCTCAGGACATTGGCGAATAGTTGACGATGACAGGATTGGCAGAATGTGAAAATAAAAATAATTAATAATCTGTACTCGATATTAATCCTAGAACTATTGTCAGTGAAAGAATACGTGTTATAAACGACAAAATATCGGGACGTCGAAGACGTGCTGTAACATGGAGGTTCTAGTTCGCGCACAATATTTCGTCGAAGTTGTGCATGCAAGAGAATTATCGAAGGAAAATGTTGTCGAAAGAAAATGATAATCGCGATCGCGACGGAGCGCGATTTCCATAGGTCTCTTTCTACTCACCTGTATTCATGAATGGCGTGTACTCTGAACACGACGCCCGGGCGCACTTGCGCGGCCGAACGTTTCCCCCCTTGTATCCCGGTCGGACTTTTCCCGTTCAAGGAACAGGCGAGCCTGTACCGGTGCCGGTGCCGGTGCTTGTGCCTGTGCCTGTGTCACCCGGGAAACCACGCGGACAGCCAAGCCACCGTGCAACCGAAAAACCGGAGCAGTACACTCCGACGAACCTGTATATTTTGTTGTCGACGGCTGGTCGGAGTGTTGGTTGTCTGCTGCTGCGGTCGCCTTGACTACGGCATCACTGCCCGCGTCACGACCAGTACCGTACCAAGTACACCGTGTACAGCGTACAGTGGGGCCCCCTAGAACGCGGGAGATATTGAACTTCCGTTTCATTGAGATTCCGTTAAAGATTTTTCAAAATTATGCAATAATCACCGGTCGGTATAATTTCTCTCGTGGAAAGGAATAGAATCGTCGAAACAATAATGTACCTTACTTCTAACTATATAGATTGCGGATGCATATAGATCCGCAGTCTACTTATTATAACATTGTAACACATTGTCAGGATCTATACGTAATAAAAAGCGATGGAAAAAATACTCCCACATTATATTATTTTCATGCGATGTATCATAGAAATTTATAGACACCTTGTATATACGTACAGTTATATATATAATATATATAACATATGTTTCTTATTTGCAAATGCTTCTACTGGTACATATTACATATTTCGATTATCGCGTTATACAAAGTTCTACTGTACTTCCGATATTCGCAGGGTTTACATCGAGTAATCGCAAATAACCATAGTGCAATCAACCAGAAAATTAAACAACTACTTAGACTCGAATCTTATCGAGACATGATTATATATTTTTAGGGTAGAATCGAAAGAGAGTGTTGAACATATATATACATTCGAAGATGAAAAGCATGAAAGTACATATGTAGATAATCGAATTTGTTGGTTCACAAAACTCTGTGTACAGCACTGAGTAACGCCGCGCGTCATCCTGTTCTTACTTTGACGATCAGCTAAACACACTTGATTAAATAGTTGCGATCGGTATCCTAAGTTAGACGATGAGTTAATATCATTTTCTATAGTGTATCTATCACCAAAAAGCATCAAATGATATAAATTTCGACGATTTATGACTCGCTGAACATTTCCTCGCGTGCATGCGCAATCGCGTACCCACCACACACACCGTTCCGTCGCATTATGACGATTGCTTTACTTCGACAAATGTAATCATTTTCTTTTTTATCGGTTAGGCATCCATTCCCACCGAATTAAACCGTACGAGATACGAAAGCGTTCCCTAATCGATTACGACCGTTTGTTCAGTTCGTTCCAGTTCGTTCGAAACCGCGCTTTCGTTCGGCGCGCTATTCAAAATTCTCGGGACGCTCAGACAAGTACATGAAATTCTCGAATTACATTTCCCGTGTAAATCATCGATTATTGACAAGTCGGAAGCATCGAATAAACCGATCTAAATATGTACGTTCGTCGGTAAACGATCAAACGCATAATATATTATAGAAAGTATTATAGAAAGATCGAAATTGATATTTTAGAAAATAAGAACACTTACTCGTCGACGGATTTGGCGACCGATAATAAATAACTGGCAGCGAGGATTCCTCCGCCATCATTATGGAATATCTCTTGGATAAAATGGGACCGTATTTGTCATTTTTCGGCCAGTCCATCACTGGTAGCAAGCGAACGGTTCGAATACTTAATCGCGGGAAAAAAATATGTCGAGTGTATCCCAGAGATACGGTTTCCACGGGCGAAAAATATTTGCCTTTTACTTGTGGAAATTGTAAATAATTTTCCCGACAACACGCTCCCTAACAATTGCGAGTCGAATAGTAGCCGTTCAATTGCGAGGGGAACAAGAGCATGCGATATATGTAATAGGTATACCTCGGATAGTAAAAGGGCGGGTAAATTATAGTAGGATCATATGTAGCAATAACCCACAATAACCGTATGATTAACCCGTATCGTTATCAATTGGCAAACAGATTTCTATTGACGTAACACGCGACAGAACGTTTTCCCGATTGTTTTCCTGAAGTATGATCGATGCGCGTATATGCACATATATCGTGTTCGTGCTTTCCGTAATGCTACGCATTGTGACGGTGACGCAGTATCGTCGAGGTTCTGTTACTTGACACTTGACAGTTCGAAGATATGATGTCCTCGTCGGAAAACGATGCAGAAAATCCCGGTGAAAGGGCCGCGGAAGATTCAGCGATTTTGGAAGTGAGCACGATGGCAGTCGGCGGTGTTATCAAACAAGAAAGCCGCGACGCGGACTTCCTCTCGAATTGCAGCACTTCTATAGAAGGCTCTGTGGTCAGTGTATAACCTGAAATTTCTCTTTGACAAGTCGTTTCGTTTGTCAAATCGTATCCGCTCGTCTTAACAGGGTAGACTCTCGTTTCCAGGATTGCTTCTCATTTCTCGATAATGCAAAGATTGGGTTTTTCAGTATTCAAAAACGCTAGATAAAAGATCAATCTAGGTCGCAATCGCCCTCAAAAGTCCTATTTTACGTTTATTATGTTTAGCATATATGTAGCTGTCGTATCTTTATAAAATAGCTACATAATCGTAAACGTAAAAATAGGACTTTTGAAGGCGACTATGGTCCAGATTGATTTTTTATCTGGTGCTTTTCACTACTGAAAACCCCAACTTTGCATTAACGAGAAATAAGAAGGCGAGACTACAAGAAGCAAGTGTACCCCCTTGAGTGCCATTCAATGCTCGGCTAGCACTCTTCGTACGCTTAACGCTGATTAAACGCAGCTCAATTTCCAGATAGCATCCCCTTCCCTCGACAGCTTTTCTACATTGCCTGAGCAAGAGATATCAGACTTTCAAACAGACTCGAGAGATTTGCAAGTCAGAGTGGACAATCCTCAAAAGCACCTTGAAACGCTAGAAACTTACATCACCTTTCGCATAACAACAAAGGTAAGCCTTCTTTTTAGCTGGTTTTACCTGGATAGTTTCAAGGAATATCTGATTTTAGTCCACAAGACCAGAATTCGCGGATGGTGGATTCGAATACGTCGTTCAAAGACGATACAATGATTTCATTTGGCTGCGACAGAAGCTGGTGGACTCATATCCAACTCATATCATTCCAGTAAGCGATTATATACTTCTTGAACTTCTAATATTGTGATATCTGTGTAAAAGAACATATGTTAACACTGCCATTATAGCCGATGCCTGGGAAACACACGTTACTCGCACAGTTAGATCGTTACTCCAAAGAATTTATTATAGCTCGTATGAAATTGTTGCATATATTTCTTAACAGAGTGGTTAATCACCCTATTCTTAGTTGTGACAAAAATTTGTTCATCTTTTTAACTACCAAACCTGCGGTAAGTATATCGTTCATTAGGATTTCTTTTTGCAGGATTTTCGAGTATTATTTATCTTTTTTTATTGTTCTAGGAATTCCTTGTTCATCGTAAAAATCGTGCAAACGTTCTCGTCAAAATGACCGATTCCTTACAAAATATAGCAAGCACGTACACCATGAAACAACATCACTTTGAATTCGAACAAGTTCGAGATTATTGTACAGCCCTTAGTGAAAAATTAGTAACTATAGATAAAATAAATCATCGCATACATAAGGAGAGACAAGGTATTGTAAGAAATACCTGGTTTTGCGTACGACGTCGATGCACATGATTAACGTACCGAATACTTTTGTTATGTTGCATCAGACTATTTGCTGGAATTGCATCAATTGCATCCGATATTCACATTATGGGCAACTTCTGAACCAGAACTTGCTCCTATTCTATTAGCAATTGCGAAAGCTATAGAATGCAACACCGAAGCTCATCAAAAATTGCTCGAAAATGTTTCGCACGAGGAGCGAGAATACATCTCGTATATAGATGCAGTGAAGAGTGCTCTATCTCGGCGGGATTCGATGCAAATCGAATACGAGATAACTATCGACGACCTGACGAAGAAACGATCCGAAAAAGATCAGGTAGGTGTGTAAAATATTAAAATTGAATAGAGATTACGATGGTCTGTAATGTCGATCCTTTAAATAGCTAATGGGGCTCTCGAGTGGCACAGTTGCAACACAAAATTGGGGTGGATCGTTGTGGAAAGCAGAATCTCGTGATGAAAAATTGGAGAGACTCGGACAGACGATTCCACGATTGGCAAAACAAGTGGAAGTGCTGCAGGATCGTGTAGAATGTGCCAACGAGAATTTGCGCAGCGACTTGCAAAGATGGAATGTGGAGAAACAGATAGATCTGAAAAATATGTTGATCTCTATGGCGGATCGACAAATACGTCATTATCAGCAATGCATGAACGCATGGGAAGAAATTTTGACCGGTTTAAAATTAGACGGAGTAGGATCCGATGTTACCGTAGGACCACCTATTAAAATTCCTGTTTGAACATCGCAACAAAATTCTATTTTCTCACATGGACACACGTATACACACACGTACACACCTTAAACATCTCGTGCATATATAAATATATATATATATAAGGTAAAGAACACACAGAACATAGCATTCGCTATTACCGATGAAACGTTTATTGCAATTAAGAAACTGACCTCACCAGCTTTAATGTCATCTCTCGCTTCAGCAATTAAATTACTTCGTCTCTTAAGTTTTAAATGTTCTTTGTCGAAAGTTTTATCGGTACTTACATAAATTACAAGTGCATCCGTTAGATGTGTACGCTGCACATTTGTATAATGTATTCATAGTTTCGATATATAAAAAAGTTTATGGTAAAATGGCTTTATGATACAATAAGGTGATGAAACATGGACATGAAACAAAAATTAAATTAAAACACGTTCAATTCTATAAGTATTAGCTAGAGCAAATTTCGGCATAGAATCGACTACGATCTTAAGATACATATAATAATTTCTTTTAGATCACCAATTAAGTTTGGGACCAAGTACTACATGGTTTTTCTCGCTAGTTTTCTTTCTCTCTCTCTCTCTCTCTCTCTCTCTCTCTCTCTCTCTCTCTCTCTCTCTCTCTCTCTCTCTCTTTCTCTCTTTCTCTCTTACTTTCGAACCACATACAATACATTTATTGACAATCAGTTTTTAGTCACCTGTATCCGACGATAGATACCAAAGTAATCTATGTATCATAGATAGTCAATATGTAATTCTAGAATACAATTTACAAATTCGAGCAAACGCTTACAATGTTCGTTGTATCGTTAATCACTACTCTTACTCTATATTATTAAGTTTTTTGGACAATCTATATACGGCAGCACTTAACAATCAACTTATTCGGTGGTTGTCTGTCTTGTGAAAAAAAGACAGACCCACTGAATCTATACAACATGTCGTATCTGTTGTTATCCACGCTTGGGACTAACAATTCTCGAAATAGTTATTATATACGGTCTCAAGACATTCATTACATTGTACATGTTACCTTGTTAATGATGAAACTCTTAGATTTGTATCAATAAATAAATTATTGTTTGCAACATATTCTCGAGCTGACAGTGATCTTATTCGATCGAAGGATCGTTTGGCATCGGTGTTATGAAAAATTCCACCAAATTGTCCAGATCGTACAGTCTAGTTATAGATTCACCTGTAAACATACGTTTTGTATACTTTCATTGTTGCTCTGGTCAATAGAATGAAATAGACTATTCAGCAAATCTGAAGCAGACGATGGATAAACAATTGATTTGAGAAAATACGTACCGGCTAGAGTCATTTCGTTATGCAAGAACCGTACCGTGTGCGCATACGGTTGTTGTATCTTCTCTCTCAGCTTTGGCGCTAAACGTCGAGTCGGATTCCATAACGGACTCCGAAAATTTGGAACGTTTATGAAGTTCGGTTTCCAGGATTCCGGCTTCACTTCTTCCATCGGCAATATGTCCGTTATTCTGTACTGGCTTGTGTCGATGTTCCACGTAAATTTACACCCTACCTCGTATTGTTTTCTCTCTTGGGAACTATACACATTTGACATTTTCAGTAAAAGACTCGTACAAAGTATTTGTATCGTAGGAGACCTCTAAATACACAAATGTCCATACTGACCACTGTGTTTGATTGTTAATCTCGCTAGCTTGGATCTTCATAATCAACAAACAAATTATGTCGCCGCTCAACGCGCATATATCTATGATTTCGATATCGTAATCGCTACAGTGCCAATATCTCTTCTTGAATCTCATGCAAATCCAGTCGGCGATGTGATGAGAAAATGTTTCTATATCGAAACTCAACTGGTGTATCGACACGCAAGGTACTATCTGAAAATACAACGAACGAAAATGTTAACATCACGGTAGTATTAGTAGACAAAATATTCGGTGATAAATAGAATACCATTTTCTCAGCTTTGCTGTTGCTGATCATTTGCATTTGTACATATCCAGATCCATGGACAAGCATAGGAAGTACACACTGATAACTCACGTAACCTCCGGTCTCTTCGTCTGTGAAACAAATGTGGACGCTTAAGCTATGTCCATACCGAAGCAACATCGAGCAACTCTTTGTCGCCTCTCGTTGCCTTCTTCTTTTTTGAAGAGGCGATAAAAAGTGGCTCGATGTTACTTCACTCTGGACATAGCTTTACGCATGTTACAAACATATCGTTCATTTCTAATCGTAAGGAAAGTAATTCGTTCGAACAATTCGCATAATTCGTACCTTCGACATCGGTGATGACCGATATCATTTCGTCGTCCATTTCTATGTAACTTCTCTTGAAATGGGCAGTACACTTTATGATGGGATACTGTAAATTGATTTTCGGAACGAGGGGGGAGGAGTTCACAGTAGAATGTTTGGCCAAACGATCCCTGCTTATGCCTCCGTTGGGAAGTTGATTTTGGTTCAGCGGGCGTAACACGTTCTTCTCGGCTATCAGGTGAAACATAGAAGAAGAGATGAGTCGAACAGCAGCAAGGATCTTGAAATGGACTTGAATATCGATTTACCTGGATCACCAGTTACATCGTTCGACGCTCCAACGTCTTGGCTGATGCTAAAGTCGTCCGTTTCGCTTTGATCGGAATCCACCCAGTACTTTTTGCTGTTCGGCAGTGCGGGCGACATAGTTGGCGACGAGGGTATCTGATGTATGGAACAGCCACGGTGTCTGAACTGATCTCTGATGTGCTTGAAAGGAACTATATTCTCAGCGTCCTCGGTCTCGTCGCAGAACTCGTACTTCTTGTCGGCGAGTCTTCGTTTCCGGAAGGAGCTGAGCTTTTCGCAAGTTTCCTGCGCCTCGTCCGTGAACTCGTATGCCTTCTCTGCTTCGAGGATCAGCTTGTGCGTTGCTCTAGTCGTTCTGGGCTGCGAGGTATTCACGATTGGCGGCGGAGAGTGTAGATTCGACCGTTTCCGTGGACTCGGCTGCCGAAAAGACCTCCACACCGGCGGGGACATCAGACGCGAGGAACAAGAGGGATTTATGGAGTGGAGCGGAGAATTCACGTTATTGGAAGCCACGACGTTGTTCCCCTCTTCCGAGGCACCCGGCTGAGGAGAGTTTGAGCGTTGACTGCGGCTGCTGCTTCTATGACTAGATTCCGAATTACGGGTCTTAAGTATATCCGATGGCGGCGTGAGAATCGGCGAGGACCAGCAGCTGGTCATCTTGAGATCAGAGGGGAGCCTCTGCGGGGTCGATCGAGGAGAACACGATGGGTGCTTCACTAAGGTAATCAGATCACTACCGATATTTAGTTCCTGAGACATGTCCTCGCAGAAGTCCTGCAAGATCTTGTCCCTGACCGATATCGCTGTTGCTTGCTGCGACCTCGCGTTCAGGCATTTACAGTCGATGGGATCCGCGCACTCGCACGACTTAACACTACTACTATCGGAGACAGACTTACTTCTATCACAGACACAATCGCTTTGATTACTGTTCGAGGTATTCAACGTCAACGGGTCATGGTGAGCTAACTTATCGTTATAAGCTAAGCGATCTAGTCTAATTAGTTCGTCCGGAAAGTCTTGTTCTATACTGGAATCGCATCTGGGCGACCTGTCGACTACGCACTCCGGCGTACCTAATTTCTCGTCGGAACTCTCGTAAGATCGTTCCACCTTCGTGTAATCTAATTCCTCCACGTCGCTCATGTCCAATGGCACCGTGTCCGATATGACAGTGTCCTGTTTATCACAAGTCTTCTGATTCTTTGACTTCGGAATGTCCAAGTCCACCCTGAGCACATGTAAAAAGTTTCCCGTGTTAACCACCACGTGATTCCAATAATTTAAGCAAACGGTCGCTCGGAACCTCGGATACGGGGAAATTACTTCGTAGATGGTGTGGACCGTGAGTCCGTGCAGAAGACAATTGCATCGCACGCAACCATCCCAGTTCGCAGCCAACTCTGTAGACACGCGAATACGGCTCTTACTAACGTTAGCTTAGAGTGTCTTACCAGTCGAACGTATCATGTTACCTTCGCCTTCCTCTTCGTAAGACGCGGCAACTTTCAAACAATCCTTACAGTTCTCCAGAGACGGTACTGTGGTTATCGTTAAGTATGCTCTGTCTGTTGGCTGCAAGTGCAGCCAATTTGTACTAAAAATTGTTAATCGATCGTAAGTATATTACTCGCGAGTACATATCGAACTCGACTCCATCCTTAACTTTCTACCAGAGATCGCGGTTTTCAACGTGTACTAAAGTACACGTGGTATGTGAACCGTGTAGTACGAATTTAAATTTAAATTTGGTTCGATCGAAAAACAATAACGCATTAGTTGTCGGACTCGAACGTGCCGATCGTATTCACGGATCCTTAAATTCTTACTACATACACGGTTCGAATCGTGACCAGTATTCGATCGAAAATATTTTTATCGCACATAGCATGATTTCAAAAGAGCTTTCACGTGATTATAAAAAATTTTTTGTAAGAAAAATAGAAAAAGCAATTTCTTGCAATTCTGAAATCTTCTAACAAATAGGCGTAAAAAAATTATAGATGTATTTACAAAAAATTGAAGGCGACTTTGAAAAATTATGAAAAAAAAGAGTTGACAACAAATTTACTATAATCATGTGAAAGCTCTCTTGAAGCCATGCTATACTTGATAAAAACATTTTCGATCAGACTGCTACTAACAGGGTAATCTCTACTGGTCATGATTCATGGTTCACCCTGTATACACGTGAAATAAGGATCTCTAGATTCCTATGGTATAGATGCTTACCAAAGGCCATGTATCACCAGCTTATTCCGTTCCATTGGCCATTGAGATATGACGATGCTAAGCTCTCTATAGATAGTGTAATTACCAAAAAGCGTAACTTCCGCGACTTTACGAGCAACGTGATTCGGCGTAAAAGCCCACCAGTGTAACAAGTATTTGTATAAAGAAGTGTTGCCGCTCATATCCATTGTGTACGTGTACGTAAGTAGAAATTGACCACATTGCGTCAATCCCATTACAATGTGCCTTGAAAAGTAAAAGCAATCGTGAAAGAACGATCTCGTTCATTTCAAAGTAAACGTTGTACACGTACCCTGCTTCTAATGCAGATTTTGGGATTACGTGTAGAAGCGGCAAGTGTCTCCACGAAGGTACAGTAGCAAACAGTCTTTCCTCCGATGCATAATTGTGCGCCGATAGACAACCTCTGATCTATAATCGAATGAAAAGAAAAACATATATACTACAGTGTACCCGAACAGGGAATTATATAAAATATTTTCCCGTATCTGCAACGATATTTCTGTGGTTGTCAGGAATAACAACACATGTCACATACTCTCAAATTCGAGATATTGCCGTTTAAAGTTTTCAACACTAATGCTTTGACATAGAACATCGGTTAAATTGCATTATTTTTTGGAAGTCTTTCGAATTTGTTTTCATGACTTTCTTTCTGGTAAATACATAAATCCTATACTATAAAATTTAATAAAAAAGATTAATGCGTAATTAAAGATTAATGCGTAAACTCGAATTTTTTGAAATTGTGAGATGTAGCATTTTTCCTTGAAACCACAGATTTTTCATGCCGCTTCGAGACATCATGCAATCGCTATTCCATCGGAATCGCAACGAAAAAAGGAAAACATAAATACGTAAACGAATGGGCAAGAACAAAAGCATATTTTTTCTTGCAGCCATTAGATATATGACCGCTGTGAACGGTCCATTAACGAGCATGCGAGCGTTTATCGAGAAACAATGAAACAGTTTTCTCTCGAGAATAATCGTGATTACGGTGGTTCTGCTGTTCTTTTTCGTTGTTTCGATCGAGAACGCATTTTGACAGATATACATCGAGAGATGCGTTTGCTTGTGTCTCTGTCAGTTTCACGAATAGCACCGCGATGGTTGAAGGTTAAGCAGCCGTACCTCTCTTAAAAATAGCTTCTGTAAGAAATGTCTTTTACTGCGACGATGGGAAAGACACGGTTTCTGACCCACAATAACGTATTCCGATCTTTCGGAGGTAATATCAGAGAACCATTCATTGCAACAGTCTGAGGTAGTGTCGGAAGACGATGCGTCCGCCATTTTTAAATAACCCTACTGAAAGATACAGCGTGTGGCGTGAGACGGTGAGACGTGAGGTGAGGAGCGTCCAGATCCAGAAGATCAGAGAATACGATTCACTGTTGTACAATTCGCCGAGGTTTGCCACATGAGCGCACCAGTCGAATTGTTTTCACACCTTCCTCTTATATAGGTATTTACCTACTTTATACATATACCTAAATGTTACAGCTGGTTACAGCGAACGTATTTATCCTTATCCCACGAAACTTCATGACCGCTTCGCGAAATACGGTAGAATCATCAATTTAATAAATATTCACATTTACCGTATATATATAAGAATTGAACGCATGCAGTATATTTACTTTGTGTTGAATTCATTTTGGTCAATAAAAAATACAAGATTCTTCTAACCCCTCGGGGTTAAAGAACTTTACCTGTTGTTCACTTCCGAATTCAAATGAAATTCTGATGTTTGAATACGAAATCATATGTACCGGCTTTCTTTTTCAGACAATCCAATGAATTTGTAACGCTAGAAAACATGGATATCACGCTGGACGATAGATTGAACGTGTTGCAGCAGATCAGCCAACAAAGGCTCGTCGAAATATTGGACGCGATTCCTGGGACCAAAGATCTAGTGATCGAACAGAAACTTATGAAAAGTTTGGACAATTTCATTGGAGTTTCTGTGTTCAAGTAAATTTTTCTTTTGTCACTGTTCACTGTTTTCAAAATACAAAATATTATGTTTCATTCAGGCGATATGGAGTGGATAAAATCTATAAAATGGAGCAATTGGACGGCTTTAAGCTGTCCAACTCTCAGCGCGTCTTTCTGGTCTCGAGCGATTTGATCTCTTGCAAAAAAGTATTGGATCAGATTCAGTCGGAAATTTCGCCGAACGTCAAACAGCATATACAACCGTGTCATCATGTGCTGGTCACTCCGTTCGTGCCAGCTGTTCTTAACGCTATCATCGAGGAAGAGGGTAATCGTTAACGTATCGTCGTCACTAGATCGCGAATCTTTATGCAAAATAAAAATTGTCTGCGTCTATTGATGATTTTAATAGAGAAAAAATCGTATATTGGCATCTTGTGATTTTTAAAATTTTCCAACAATTTTCAATTTTATCTACTCAATTTTGCTATAAATGCATAAAGATCCGCAATCTAGTCAACACAGATCGAACGATAAAGCTTGTATCGTAATCGGAATGTCGTTTGCACAGGCTTGTCGGAATTGATGACCATACAATCGCTGTCCTGGGAATTCATAAGATTAGACGGCAACGTTTTATCTCTGGAAACTTCTATGTTTACCGATCTGTATTATCACAAAGATACAGCTTTGCTACCGGCATTGGCACGCAGCCTGTGGTCGTTGCAGCTGATACTCGGCTCTCCTAAACTGACCCTATCGTTCGGCAAACACAGCGCACAGATGCTGAGGATTATAGACTCGCTGAAACAATGTTTAGGTTCGTCGAACATGTCGAACGAAATTGGAGCTTTGATCCTGATGGACAGAAATTACGATTCGGTCACGCCGCTTCTAACACCTGTAACGTACGCCAGCTTGTTGCATGAAGTCGTCGAGATAAACACCGGCGTAGGAACGTTGGGTAATTCTCAAACCAAATTGGATCCAACTAAGGACCAGGTTTACGGAGAAGTAAGAGACAAACTATGCAGCGACGTTTTTCCCATTTTACATGGAAAAGCTAAATCCCTAAAATGTACATAAATATCTCTCTGTTGATACCGCGCAAACAGCAGTTGGTATAATAATGTCCGATATTTTCTATCAGCCGAGCAGGACGCTATAAAAACGATGAAATTGTCCGAAATGGAGCGATACGTAGCGATAAGATTGCAGAAGACCAAAGACATGACACGGCAATTAGCTTTTCACATTTCTGCCTGCCAACTTATCGCAGACACGCTAGGATCTGACTTTCAGACTATACAGAGGATAGAGAAGTCCATAATAGAATGCAAAGATAGAAAAGAATGTTTAAGTTACATCGAAAGATATATCGGTACGCAATTTTTCGGCTGGCGTGAAATGATTAATATATTAAAAACTGACTGATCCATTCTTTCCAGACGATCATCCGCTGAGGACTTTACGTTTACTGTGTTTATTATCTATCGCAAGCGATGGTCTCACGCAGAACGAGTTATCCTCCGTTCAGAAGCTGCACCTTCACGCGCACGGTTACAAATACATTCCGTTATTTTACAAACTACAAAGCGTGGGTTTGCTGAGATGCAGGCCGGAGAATCTTCTGCATAAATTACCGAATTGGACCAGCGAATGGAACAATGGCGCTCAAAGGATGAAACTTTTGCCGAGCTACTTTAAACAGACCGAACAAAAAGGACGCGCGTGTCCTAGTTACGTGTTCAATAACGCTTATGTACCTGTGATTGTTAGTATGGCAATTCATACGATTATTAGGTTAATATTTTATCAAAACTAATGGTAACAATTTATTATCACAGGCTCAAGCATTGAACGCTGTTGTAAATCAGGAAAATGATCGTCGGAATCTCGACGAACTATCTAGTTTACCGAATTGCGTTGTAAGAGGACAACATGGTACATTACACCCGAAGACCGTGGTGATCTGTGTAATAGGTGGTATCACTTATGCTGAAATATCTGCTTGCAGACGTATAGAAAAATCTTCGGGAATCCGCCTTGTTCTAGCATCCGATACTATTGTAACGGGTAATAAAATCCTCGAGAAGATACAAGAGATCTGAAATCACTGTTATAGGAACACTGAAAATATACTGTTAGTTCATATACTGTTATTTTCAATATTATTTACATGAGCGTGTACACAGTATAATTACGATTCATTGTCGAACGAACACCCAAGTAAATAACATTCGATGGTTTTAATTTAATAATTTCGATTCTCCTCGCGATTACGATCCCTATCACGATCACGTCTCTGACGGCCCCAGTCCTGTCCCTGCCGGTTGTAATTTTGCCTATCGCGGAAGTTTCCTTGATTTCCTCTCGAGAAGAAGTTGCCTGCAACAAAAGACGACGCGCGTTGTTATCGTACTCTTCCGAGCGCCGAGCAGACAATTCGAAATATCGATCGACCCACCTTGTTTCATTTCGAAGATACGTTCGTTGGAGTCGACGAAGTTGTTCACTTTATCGGTGAGTTGTAAAGCTAGAGACTGGAGTCGGCTCGGTTCGCTGCGATGCATGACAACGGTCTCTGTGGGGTCATCCAGCGACGCCATCAGCTCTTCGTTGATAATCATTTTACTGATAATGGAATGAACAATGGGTCGCTTCAATTGGAACATCTCCGCTAGTTTTGGCATAGAGATGGAATCGTAGACGTGCGAGTATGTGAACAAATACGTTCTCAAAGCTTCCTCTTTGATCAATCTCGTAAGCATGTCCCGAACTTTGTCCGCTTGATAAAATAGATCCCACACTTTCGCATTCATCTTTTCGTTGATTATAAAATTATTGCATGCCGACCAATTTCCGTTGCGCATCGCTTTCGCTGCGGCCACGACGTGCTCTCTCATCGATTCCGGAGGACCGACCAACGATTGACGTTCGCTCGATCTCAACTGTTGGTAAAATGTTTTCGAGATCATCCTCCTTCTCGCGTCGAACTCGTGGGCAGCCATATACGGAATTTCAATGAGCATCGCGGAGACTAGATAAACGCATTCCAAAAGTTCTAAGTTGATGTGCATGTGGAACGGCATTTGTCTCTGTTTCTCGATCTTCTCTTGTTCTTTACTACGCTCGTGTTGCCTTTGAGGAAGAAGACCTTGCGCCAACAGTTCTTTCACCTTTCCCGTCACCATCAAGTCGACCAGGCAATTGTGCGCGTCTTTAATGTTCGCGTGACGGAACGCACACAACCCTAAGTGAGCTATAGTTCTGTTGTACAAAATCTACGAACGAACGAACGAGAATTTAAGTACATATATCTACATATAGGAGTACAGAAAAGACGACGAGTTTCGGGAAATACAGACCTGTGTAGCTGGATCGGAATGCTGAATAGTTTCTTGCAAATGGGACATTAAAATTAGGTCGCGTGCTTGGAACCAGTTGTCGTGAAGCGCGTGATGATAAATGTGAGAGAGGATCGCGCGAGTCCTAAGCCTGTCCGTTCCGTCGTGAGCGTAAACGTATTTACACAGTTTCTCCATTACTTGGACGGACGTTATAACGTCTGATCCGAGTTCTCCCTGAAACGATGCATCTCCGTATCGATCACAGAACGGTCTCTTTGCATTTACATTTCTAATAAGCAATCTATACACTCCATAAATCACCGGACACTCATTTATCCTCAACAAAATGGTGATTACAGAATACAAGCATCCAGCTTGATTTTATTATCCAAATTTGAATAACGGGAATGCATATGCTTACCTCTTTCTGTTTAAGGACGTTCGGATCGAATTTGTAATACAAATGCTCGATTTTCCGTAGATACACGCGGCAAAGTTCGGAAACGGTTCTTTGCCTTTCCAAATACTCTTGAACCTTATCGATTATCGTGGACACTTGTTTCTCGTCTTTCAGACGCTCCACGTACTCGTTGCTATGCGGATCGCATTCCTTCAGCAGTTTCGTGAACTCTTCGTCTAAACGTTCTACCAACGTTAACACGCATCCGTGTATTTTATACGGAACGGTTTCGAACTCTTCTGCATCCTCAGACACGTTCTCAGCGATTATCATGTCCTTGGTGCTCAGCAGCATGTCCAACATCTCTGTTATACGCTCCAAGATCTTGGACCAGTATTCGGGCTTCATCGCGTCCGACACTTTCGGATTGTAATCGAAAATAGAAGATACGATCGAGAACTTGATCTTTACAGCCACCGCTGGTCCAAGATTATGAGCATCGGCGATCGATTGCAACTCGTGCAGGAGCTCTATCTGTTCCCGTCTGTCCGTGCGCTTTTTACCGCGAGCTGCAATGATCTCTGACAGCTTCTTCAAAACGGCAGCCACGTTGATCTCGGCATCCTTCGCGAACATTTTCGGCTTCTCGGATGGGATGGCCACACCGCCTTTCACAGTCTCCCATTCACCCTCTCCATCGTCCTCGTCCTTCCTCTTTTTCCTTTCTTTGTCTTTACGCTCCTTTCGTTGCTCTTTCCGCTTCGCCTTGTCTTCTTCCTCTTCCTTATCGGCTGCCCTACTAGAAACGACCAGAAGCTTGTATTAATTCTACTGAAAATATAATATATTCGTTATAATCGACCGCGTATAAATTATGCTCTGATCTACTTTTTGATGAATCGTTCGCGAATATTCTGGTATTGTCCATCGTCTTCGCTGCTCGTGCTTTCACTATCCGAGGAACTGCCCCAATCGGATTCGCTTTCACTACCGTCTTCACCGTCGGTCGCGCTTTTCTGGAAAGTTATAGATCGTTTAAAAACCTGATGAATAAGTACTTTGAATGTTTTCTAGTATTAGCTATCATGTTACAAACTTTGAACTTCGATATGTCTGGTTCGCTCGCTTCGGAACCAGCTTTCTTGAAAGCTACAGCACTGTCGTCCTCTTCTTCGGATTCTACCATATCTTCGGCTGAAACGTGAAGTATCGATTAATCTCTTTTTCGAACGATACACGTATATCGTACACGAAACTCGAAATTCTATGTATTTACGTTTCTCTTCTTCCTCATCGTCGTCTTGATCCGGATTCTCTCTGAACTTGACTATATCGTCTTCAAAGTCTTTGTTATATTTACGAAGTTTCTGACGTAATGACGTCAAAGACTTTGAATTATTCTTTGACATATTTTTACGGCCTTCACGATCCTCCCACACTTCGTTAATAAAATCTTCCATCTCTACCAAACACCTGACATAAAACCGAGGTGTTTGACCAGCTTCCTCTTTCGCGATTACAGGCAATGCCTTCTGATAGGCACGCATCAGATCCTCAAAACCTATAATTACACAATAAATAGTCATCCACTCGTCGTTAATACATGTCTATTGTCTTAAACACTTACTGGACAGCATACTGCTCATGTCTTTGATCTTTTTATAATTTCGTATTAGCTTAATGAGGTTTGCAATTTCTTCATATCTCTTCTCCTTCGTCGAGCGGACAACACGTTTCGTTTCTTCTTCTTCATCGCTGAACTATACATGGAACAAATACAAAGAATTAGTAATTTAAAGTAAAGCACTTGAGAAGTGACAGTTGTACTTACAGTGAAAGTTGCTGTTGGTCCCCTTGGTATTTGCTCCTCCTCCGATGCACTTTCAGTCTCAGAGTCTGAGCCAGTTGCGAAAAAACGACTCATATTGTAAAAAAATACTGTAACAAAAATGCAGAGTACATGTAGAAAGCAGCGGTAGAAATTTTTCGAATATTTTCTAATAATATTTCTACAATATTGGAAGCCTCTTGTTCATGTTTGATTAGAAAAGTTTTGATGTATAAGCGGCAACCATCAGTATCGTCAAACACATGGCACAGTATTTTCATGAATAACGACCGAAACAATACGCGCTGATACCAAATGCAAGTTCCTTTAAAAATACGAGTACTACTTGTTATAAAAAACTTACAGAGTATAAAGTTATTGTTTCGTTTTTCTTATGAACGGCAGAACTACTGTAGGTTAGAATGACACCGATATGAAAGGCGGACACACGCTAATATATAGACGTAGCACTGCATAGCCATAGCACAATCATTCGACCGCAGTGGCCCTTCTGGTGGTGAACTGGTGAACTCTCAATTGGAGCTGTATATCATATATATTATTGCCATTGCCAGTCTGTCGATATGAAATTTATACATTTTTCGTCACGGTTCCAAACTTGCCTACAATTCTGTATAGTTACATTGATTTCGAGTCCCAAAAAAGTGAAGAAATCTCAATATATTTTACTCAGCTGTAAATGATTCTTGCCACTTCTGCTATATATAAAACCATAAATATATATGAATTTCAGCAAGTATGCAAGTATATCTATAGCGCGACTCTATACTGCATGTACTCATGTACTACTCTGTGTACATAGCAAACGTATTATATCAGAATTTTGACAGATTTGAGGTTTTATTAGAAACTTGGGGATAAACAATCCTGATCCATTTTATGGTAAAAGTTGATTTTATTTCGAACGGGCTTATTACCTTCGGCTTAACGAGCAATTTCGGCAACGAGGACTTGTTCAAATTTGATGACTCTCCTTTAAATTATTGAAAGAACCTTTATTATGACTAATAAGGCTAGTAACGCAGGTGAAGTATTTTTCTCTCTTAGAGTTTTATACTTACTTTCGTTAACACTAAACCTACCACGACTAATTAAATGACCGATTCTAGATTTTTTATTTTATAATAATAGGAACAGCGCAAAATCTAAATAAATTAAATCTTGTCATGTTTATAAGGCAACACGAGCTTGTTGTTTTGATAGTTTGGTACGTTTAGTGTTAAGAGTGCAATCTCGTTTCCAGGATTGCAAGGGTGCGGGATTTCTTGATAATGTAAAGATGGGATTTTTCAGTAGTCAAAAGCGCTAGATGAAAGATCAATCTCCACTGTAGTTGCCCTCAAAAATTATATTTTTACGTTTAAGAAGCATAATTTGCATTATTCTGAAGCATTCTATTTTCATAAAGCTGCTGAATAATGCAAATTACACCTCGTAAACGTAAAAATAGGATTTTTCTAAGATCTGGATTGATCTTTTAACTAGCACTTTTGACCACACTGAAAAACCCCATCTTTGCATTATTGAAAAATCCTTGAAACAAGTCTAGTCCCTTAAGTATTCCATCTCCCGCTGATTTAGGAGAAATAGACCCTGTACAGGAAGAATTGGCTGGTCGTGTACGGGAAGTTGGAAACCATGCGATCTGGAGTTTGTCCAGCTGTAAACCTGGTTTCGGTGTGGATCAACTACGAGACGATGTTACAGAAACATATTGGCAATCTGATGGTCAGCTTCCTCACTTGGTAAATATTCAGTTTAAAAGGAAAACAACGATACGAGACATATGTATCTATACGGATTATAAGCTGGATGAAAGTTATACTCCCAGCAGGTAAGACAATTACAACCGTAGACTGTAGACTGCTAGGATCTCTTCTTGTTAACACAATAAGTTGCTCTTTCTAGGATAAGTATTAGAGCAGGCACAAATTTTAACGATCTTCAAGAAGTAGAAGTCATGGACTTGAACGAACCGAGTGGTTGGGTTGTGATTCCAATAAAAGATATAAACGACAGACCTATCAGGACATTTATGATACAGATAGCTGTGATAAGTAATCATCAAAATGGGCGTGACACTCACATGAGACAAATTAAAGTTCACAGTCCTACACAGGACGTTCTTGGACCGCCAGCTCCTTATATTCCAGGCCAGTTTCTGACCAATGAATTTTTACGTTATGCAACGGTTAGATAAAATTTAAAGCAATTCGCGTTTCCTTAGCATTAAATAAAATTTCTTTACAAAAAATACTCTCACATGTTTGCTTTGTACCTTTATAATCAAATGTTCACAGATATACAATTAACTACAGCTGCCATTTTCAAACATCAGACGTTTGTACACAGTGTGTACTCGAATTCAGAGAATTTCTATTACGGATTGTAAGGAAAAAAAATATAAACACATTGTACAATGGCTTCCTTTTCATCTATGATACATCTCTGCTTATGAAGTAATGCTTCGAGTAACGATCCAAGTCTATGTGCAAACATGATATTAAATACTGTGTTAGTTTTACTATTAATTAACATAACAAGTTGTCGGGTAAATTGGCAAGAAAGTTACACTTTGAATACTGCACTTGATAGAACAACGAAATTCTTTGAAAAATTACGATTAGACCATGGTATACAATTTTTCATCGATTATACACTAATTACACAATTTTTTTTTAATTAAACATTATGCATTGTGATATTGTGTTTAGAAATAAAAAGTTTGGACGCTAATGCATTAACTAAAATTGACAAGAAAATTGAGGAACATATCGTGAATACGTCGAGTTTCGGTCGTCATAAGAGAGAAGTATCAAGAGTGTTCAACAGGGGTACGTATTTATTAAAAATAGTATTAAAAATAAATATAATTTCTGAACAATATATCATTTATAAGCTTACAAATCTGAGATCTCGCTAAATTTCCCTTCAAGCCCGAACAGTTCTTTAAACGCGTGCTGTAGATTAAGGTCTGTTAAATATTTCAACAATTGTCCCAAATCGTTATGCCGTTCCGAAGTGGGGAAAGCTATTTCTTGAATATCGCTAAACTGACGCATACTATCTATATTCGGACAATCCTCGTGTTTTTCCAATAATCGTATCACTATTCTGTGCCAGTTCATAGACTTGATCTGAAATCGTTGACGAAAGTTACAACTATGTTTAGATCAGTTATTATTAGACTGCAGATATTTATGCAATTTGCAATTTTTGTTGACGAATTTGAAGAAAGTGGAATCAAATAGAATCTGATTTTCAGTGGTAGTAGCCTTCTTAGAACTGAAATAAATAAAAATCGTACTGAATTTTGTCGAATCTTATGTTCTAGTATTTTTTGAAAATTTTTAGAAGCTATAAATGCATAAAATCCGCAGTCTAGTTATTACTTATAGCATACTTTTTGCCAATAGTATTCACAGTCTTCGTAGGCACCTTCTACGCAAATAACACCTGGCTTTCCAGCCATAGAGAAACCTGTAAGAGAATTTTCTTTGGCTAAATTAACTACCTCCTTCCTTTTAAATTTACTGTATATATGGTGACTGTATATCCAATATCGGGCAAAAGTTGTAGATTTCTGTTGTTCGTTGCTGCATCTACCATTCGATTCTTTCCCCTGAATCATATTAGAAGTGGCGATGTAATCTTCTTCATTATCTTGCAACCACGATATCAATATGTAAATGCACGGTTCGTTCTTCTCTTGACGTTCCACAATGTCGCTCAGAGCTTGATTTAATAGAAGCTGTTGAGTTCTATGTAACAAGGAACTCCTCGCGTATACCGCTGGTTTCTCTCTGGGATAATTAATAGACAGACTAACTAACAATTCAATATTTCCCTGTAGAAGACACAGGAGTTTTTAAAAGAATATTACAGCGGAAGAAAGTGTATTAGAACAGAGTCAAAGACTTACACCATTCACCGGAATGTCGATCGAGTATTCCAATTGTTGTGGAAGTTCTTCTGTTGGATTTTTAATGAATTCGTTAATGTCAGCAAGTATTCCATGATCCCCGATATGCAATTCTTTCGGGTAAACAGATTGCAGAGATTCTAATTCGCAGATCTGCGCCGTCAGATTTTCCCGTATTTCCTCGTACGTGGTCATGTTCGTGATTTTTGTACATTCGAACACGAATTTTTTTATATAATACTGGACAAAAATCACGGTCACCGTTAAGGTTATGAAGACAGCAACTGATATTTACAGTATATCGCCATGCCCACGTGCGTTCTGACAGATCGTATCGAACCGCGAAATCGATTATTCAAATTTGAATTTGAATTCGAACGATTTATAAATATTTCGTTTTTTAGGTATCAATATACTGCGCGGATTTAAAGATCACTATCAATTGGACTTCACTAATGTGTACGATATTGATTTCTTTTCTCTTAATAACGATCACCAAGCGGTTTGGTTTGCAGTAGTTCTGGATGCTTTACGATTAACTGTATATAAAATAGACGTACGTATCAGATTCCTTGTTTTGCTTCTATTGTACTTATACATGTATAATATTATTAGACTGCGGATCTTTATGCAAAATAAAAATATTCTGCATTGATTGTGGGAAGCAGGAAGAAAATAAAAATTGATTTCATTTTTTTAATCTATTACTGTTTTATATTTCATCCAATCAATTTCTTCATAAATGCATAAAGATCCGCAGTCTAAATACTATATTAGGGTAAAGGTACCTGTTACCGTGCCCCACTCGGTTATCGGACATCGGAAACTTCCTCGAAATTAATAAAAATAATATAAAGTACCTATATGGTATTACTTTATTCTTAAAAATAAAATTGATGTTTCCCCTTCGTATATAAATAAAAAGTATTACAACAATTTTTGTTTAAGATATAGAAAACATATTAGGTAAAGACCTGCTTATTCTATTTGAAGTGCTATGGCATAAAAAAAAGTAGTCAATTAATTTGTTATTACAAATGTCTTGTGTCCGGTAAATAAGACCAAAACTTCGGATTAAAACTTCGTTAATATTTCTTTTGTATATGAACATACAAATAATGCAAAATAAATTACACAATGCCTTCAAATTAATAAAAAACTTCCAAGTCATCGCTAAATATCTGGTAACTGGTACAATTACCCTATATGTACATACCTCTATGCACACTTATATATGTACATTCATCAAAATTCATTTTCAGAATTACGATTTCTACTCTGTGGCTAATTATACCCTAACTACCGGAAGAAAAATAATAGTAAACTGTTGCAAGTATGAAGCTCTTTTGATAGTCCAAAAGCAGGACAGCTCGGTCCTGGTTCTGCATTTTACCAAAGAGTATGCTCTGCCTGTCATTCAGGATTTTGAACCCAGTAACATGACCGATCTAGTAGTCTGGCATGGAATGAATCAATTACACTTGGGCATTGCTTCAGATTCGAATATTTCGATCTATACGTGGTTCGGTGGCTACTTTGATTTGGTACAGGTGATAGATCACGGTGCCAAAAAGTTAACTCCCTTCTACAGCAAGGAAATCATGTGTCTCGCCGCTACCGGGCCTACTACTTTTATCTTCAAGTATTTCTACAGATACAGCAAGTTTGTTGTAACGCAAATATTGCCGTCGAGCCTAGATGTTTCTTCCTTTCGGACGGAAGAAAGCCATTTCGTGGAACAGTTTCTGTGCCTTTCCACAAAATCCTCTACAATTCTGTACAAAGAGATTCACGATCGTTTTGTTACCTTCCAACAAATTCCATACGGAGGGTCTACCGTGCCAATATTTTCGAACAAAGCAATATTGTTTCTGCTTTTGCACGAAGATTCAATACTGTCTTATCAGTACAACGGTTGGAGGTTTACAGACTCGATTATAAATCTGCTCGGGGTTGAACAGATTCAACAAGTTCTGTTGCATGGAAAAGAGTTACTGCTGGTCAAGTATAAAAACGGCACATGGACGGTAAAGGAGCCAACATGGCTCAAACAAAAATCTTACAAGGATATTCAAGAAGAAATCAGGACATGGAATATTAACGCAAAGAGGACAGCTCAGAGAACGCTAACGGACATCTCAGTTTTCAAGAATCCTATTAGAATTCTAAATGGCCGCGTTGACCAACTTTTTGTTTACAATGTAAGATTCAATTCGCGTTCACACAGTTTCGAGATCGATTATGTAAATTAATTACTTACTACTTCTGCAGATAAATGACCATAATTCTCACTTGTTGAGGAATGCAACGAAACGATTTCAGAAACTGATCTCGGACTTGAAAGACAAAACGATTAGTTTAAACAGTAAATCGCATTTCAATGCTTCGCCGGTTACTTTCAAGAAGACACAGAAGCTTCGTCTGAGGTGCAAAACAAAGTGTAAAATGAATCGTTTGAATGTCAAAGAGAATCATCTTCTGTCCAAGTTGACAAAGGCACCCGACCAAGACCAAGCACTCAGCTTTAAAGCTTTAAGAGTAATGGAAATCGAGAATTGGAAATGCCCCGTTTTTAGTCTTCCTATAAAGAAAATTCAAACTAATAAGTTGGTGAATGGAATATTGCTAAATGATTTAGAGAAGAATGTCTTAAAAACGGTCGGCGACCAGGAAGTTTCAGGTAAAATTCAAAATTGCCATTTCTTTATAGCATAGAGTGACTGTATGAAAAATTATAGGAAAACATATTTTCGTCGGTATAAACGTGACGGATGCTTTCATGACGCTGGATGTTGCTTTGAACGTAACGAAACAGCAATTGCGAATGCAACAGATTAAAACCACAGAACTTCACGTAATGGGAAACGGATTATTATTACCATTGCAAGGACCTCCTACGACAATGGTGGGTTCCGTTCAAGCAGCAAGAATCAGAATGAACGGTTCCGTTGATTTACAAGGACCAATACGAGGACCAGCAACAACACGCTTGAGACCTGTAATAATGATTTCCGAGTTCATGAACGTGGATCATGCTGTAACTCTGGAAAGTGCTAAGATCGAGACTTTGAGATCGCAAGACTTGATCGACTACAAGACAGGATCTGTTAAAAAGACTTTGTCGAATGCGATACCATTGAACGGAATTGTGCCAACGACTCTGATACTTTCAAACGAAAAAATGGTGAGAAACTTGTCGTTGTTACAAATTGTAATGGCTAAATAACAAGGATGAACTTTTATTTAGAAATGGAGCAACGTCACGTTACATGGACCACAAAATTGGATTACCTTTAACTCTCAAGATAAAGTTACCGTATCAGGACGTAAACGTTTTCTCCATAATTTCGAACTAACATCTTCTTACGATAACTTTAAATTACCAGTGTAAGATCTTTTAACATTTGTTATAGTTATGGACCTTAGTGTAGTCAGATAAAGAATATTTATTTACATTTAAGGATTAAGGCACCACTATGCGGTAGTATTATAATTGTTCCTGAGATCAAGACGACGATTTTAACTATTGATAATATTACCGTAACAGATCTCAATAGTTCGCACGTTTTTGGAAATATTGGCGAAAGACATCTGAATCTGATTACCAAAACTGACTACCACCACAATGTCATTGTAAAGAATCTAATTACAACCCGTCTAAATAATGTGAACTTAACAGGTAAGACGTCGTTGTTTTAGAATTAAGCACGATTTCATGTAATAGTTTGCATTTGTTTAAACAGAGTTTGAAAGACTTGCAAATTCATGGACCACGTCTAACGTTCTTCGAGGTCCAATCGAGGCAACAGATTTAGTAGTCGGTAGTCTTCGGTCTCCTATTCAGTTTCGAATAGATTTGCCAAGGGTAATAGGCGACATGATTTCAGAAAAAGACACGGACATAGAAGTCATTAATAATATCAATCTTACCAACTTTTTGACCGATGCTATCAAACTCGAAAGCATGGTGTCCTTAGGAAATATAACATTCGGTGAGCAATTATTCGTTTCCTTAATTAACGTATTGCGTTTATTCGAACGAAGCTGTTTTTAACATTCTCATTGCAGGCAGTGGATTCACAGCGACTAATCTGTATACCAACTACCTCCCATTCGATAGTTCACAGTTGGAAGAAAATGTTCATCTGTATAAAAAACGAATATCTGGGAATATAAAAACGAACGTAATATATTTGCCATATTCCTTCACTTTGTTTAGAGAAAACGATTCTTCACTTAACATTCTTGTTAAAGACTCCGTAACATTTCGAACTGAACCAGAAATACAAACTATAAATGGTGTCAAGTTGAAAGAATTGTTTGAACAGATATGGCTGACTGAGAATGCTACAGTTTTTCAAGGAAAATATTTGCAGATTGCAAATGCGTTTATGGAAGGGAATATCATTCAGAATGTAAGGACTTTGCTTTTATCCCAAGGGAGTTATAATCGCATATATAATACGATTTCCTTTCAGAGCCTTTCAAGCATACTAAATCTTGAAACATGGAAAAACATTTCCAAACGTGTTTTGAGTAAAACAAAACCACAGGAGATACAAGTTCTTGCCTCGATGAATAACGTTGAAACACCTGGCATCATTGGTTCAAATTTATCTACTATAAAGTCTTTGGTTTCAGACTTTAACGATATGTTTGATAATGCTCTGATGCATAGTAATAAAGATCAAGAAATTACTGCAAAATGGACATTTAATAAATTAAAGATCACAGGTATCTGCTATCCCAGATAGCCAAGCGATCCTCGCGCACAGATCGAGCCCGGCGTGTCGGGGTCAGGTAGACGGGCCGAACGCGTCGCTTGAATGGGCAAAAGGCACACGATGGCTATAATCTGAGGAGGGCACTTATGATCGTGAGGGCTCGTAACGTTCCCTCGGCACAAACCCGGCACAAGCTTCCCCTCGGCCCGTCGGTCCAGGTGCTCGGCCCTGGACGGGCCGAGGGGCAGCTTGTGCCGAGGGAACGTTACGAGCCCACACGGTCATAACTGCCCTGGCCAGAATCGAGCATTTTGGCTATCTGGGTATGATCCGCTGCCAAATATTTCTTAGTTAGCGACCAATTAATTTTTTATTTTTACCAATTTACAGATAAATTACACGCAAGAAACAAAATTAATAATATCAATCTGAAAACCGACGTTATGAGACACGATGTTGGAAAGATTCTAGTATCCGGGAAAACAGAAGTGACGACTCTGACTGCGGAAAGTGTAAATGCTTTGAATTTTAAGGAATGGGCAAAGAATTCTCTGACGAAGAAACAGAAATCTGCAGTCATTAAGGGACAGAAGAACTTTAACGCTATCACTGCTAATAATATAAAGTAATCTACTAAATTCATTCTCATCTACTCGGGATATTATTATTATATATTATATTTATTTTACAGTGTATCTGGTACTGTAATGGGACACGTTTTGACAGAAACATTAACAAAGTCTGCGGATCAAATAATCAATGGTCAAATCAAAATTCAAGGAATGATCGATGCATCAATGATTGATATCAATGGTTTGGTGAACGATGTTAACTTGACCGATTTGATAAGTAGGCAGTTAAAGAAGCGGATATCTTTGCAAAGGATCAAAACGGATGTAGAGTTACAAAACTCTTTAAGAATTTTTGGGAATTTAGCAATTAATCAGTCCTATGGAAATGTAAAGTTGAAGAATTTTTCGAAAAATTCTTCAAGCATGGAGCCTGTTGCTGAAAGAATGAAGAATTACTCGAAAGCAACTGGAACAATTAAAGCGGCATTAGAAAGTTAGTAAAGTAAAATATGTATTTCTTATAGAATTCGTTAAACGTTTAACAAAATCATTGCAGATCGTGCCATTTACTTGAACAAACTGGAAGTGGTGGAAGAAGAGAATACTGTTGCTACTGTTAACAAAAATATAATGGATCGCAGAGAACAATGTCAATTGGGAAACTCTTCCCAATTTTGTATCGATTCCACAAGAAATCGAGTATTTGCACGGAAATCACCTGACTTAGTGTTAGTAAAGCCAATGGTATTGGAGGAGAACAATTATACAGTCTTGATAAAGTTAGACTCTGTTTTGATAAATTCGTATAATAAAGCGAAAGGACTTTATCAATTGAAAGGTTTGTTTCAGTCTTGTCGTATAGTCAGCGATAATTGGAATATTAAGAAAAAGTGATTATATGTCTATAGCTCTACATATTCAAAATATAATCGATGCTTTCGTGGAACCGCTATCGGAATCATTGTGGATCGCTCTACGACTAACATCGCAAACGTTGCTTTTACATTATCAACCATGGAGGAACGGTGATCTACAAGAATATATTTTGCCAGCTACGGACGTGTTTCAAATGAGCAGGTCACCGAACGATCAGCTTTTGCTATTGCTATCGAATGGTATTTGGAACCTAGAAGGACTCGCCAGTCCCCGTAATATCATTAACATTCCTCTTAAAGAGGAAGTAGAAACGTTCATCGATGGATTCGATTACTATGTACAGTGCAAATCACCAAACGATACAACCCTGATGAAAGCGCAATACATATGGAACTAAAAACAATATATATGTATGTCGTATTTCGTGCAATGAATTTGATACATTCGAAAATTCTGTTCCTCGTTACTTTAATGTTAAGCGGTATCTTTACCAAGAAGAATATGCATGGTTTTCGATTGTAGCATGCACGCCAAGTGTCAATAAATTAGTATATTACTGTTAGCGACAGATAATAATGACCGTTATTCATGGAACATTGCTTAAGAAAGGTCCGCCGGCTATCGAAGATATTACCACCTGAAAAGCAAGAGAAAGAAAAGAGACGGAAGAATAGCAATCATAACGACAGACAACATCGATATCGATAGACAGAGATACAAACGTTTGCGGCTTTCTTTATAACGGTGACATCTTGTTTCCCTTTAGCGTGCTGTTGCGCATCTATCTTGCTCTTCTCCTCTACTTTGAACATTTTCTGCAAAGTAAACATTGAAATCTGTAATTTATTGTTTTCTATTTTAATCGAAAGAAGATTCTAACAGGATCTCTCCTAGAGAACTTTTCCTCCATTTTCTTCCTTTCGTCCTGCGCGTTGACTAAAGCAGCGTGTTCGGCAGGAGTGAGCGTCATGAGTCTAGGATCCATGGCGACCCAATCGCTGTTGATGATTTGATCCAATCTCAAACGTTTCAACGGATCAGGCTCCAGAATATTGGTGATCAGCTTCTTCACCTGTTCGCTCAACAACGACGCAACTTTCGTGCGAAACTTCCACTTGCGATTCCTTTGTTGCACGTACAACCGTTTGATATCGGTATCGTCGAACGGCATCGCTTTGTTCAGCAAGATGTACAAAATAACGCCCAGTGACCAGATGTCGGACATCTTAGGACTGTACGGAGAACCCCGAAGAATCTCTGGCGCGATATAAGATAGAGAACCGCAATAAGTGTCGCTGAGGACCTGTTTTCCCCGGTCGTCGATCACGTAACGTGCGAACCCAAAGTCGGCAAGCTTCACATTATAATTCGACGTAAGAAGAACGTTCTCGCACTTGACGTCACGGTGTGCTATCTCCATTTCGTGCAGATACTGCAGAGCTAATTGTAACAGGAACTTGATACATTTTGTAACAGAAACTTAATTGATACATTCCCTAGCTCTCCGTAACTTCTTCCTATTGCATACTCAAAGCGATTGGGAAAAGTTTAACGACAACGATCGTACATTTTGTAAGAGAGAGTCGAAATGTTAGTTTAGAGTTTAGAATTTGGAGATAGTTCCACTATACTCTACCCACTCGCTCTGCTTATCAATAGACAGCGGATTTTATGCATGTATGTATGTAGGTGTAATTTAAAAAAGTAAAACCACATTAGAAAAATTTCAAAATGCTGCTATATTATTTTCAACTTATTCAACATATTAAGAAAGAATACAAACTATTTCACTCCAGTATCTTGCAATTCGTTTAGAAAATTTTTATTTTGCATAAACATCTGCTGTCTACTCATCAATAATATTATCACATTGATAGTAATACTACCGAGTGCGAGCTGTCTGGACCACACGCGAGCTTGACCTTCCTGAACCGCGCCGTTCTTCAGTATAAACTCGAGGAGATCCCCGTTCTCGGCGTGTCGCATAAACATAAAGTATTTGGCTCGCCGTTGGAATATACTGTGCACATGAACCACATGGGGATGGTTCACTTTCACCAGAATATCGAGCTCACGAGGCAGAAACTTCTTGACGAAATCTTTCGGCGCTTTACTAGTGTCTATCACCTTGCAGGCCAGTCTCTTGTTCTTGTCTGTTTCCGTATCTGATCTGTACTCCGACAAATATACCTAGAACAAGAAGAATCGAATAAATGCATTGTTAGGAAATCGAACGAACCATGGATCGAATGCAATTGTTGTACAGGGTGTCACAAAATTATATGTCTACGCAAAATTGACCTTGAACGCGAGAAACAAGGTCAAAGAAAAACCAGAAATTCAGAGATGAATTCGCGCTGTGGTGTCCGCGACATTTTGTGACACCCTGTACAAGTCGCATGCTCCTAGAGTGTATACCTTCGCGTAAGAACCTTCACCGAGCTTTTTCACGAACTTGTAACCGCGTTGGAATAGAACAGCCTCCTCTGATACAGTTTGACTCAAATCCGTCATGAGATCTGATGATCCTCCAATGACATCCTACCACCTCTGTCGTGAAGATTAAGAGTGAATCAAACACGATATACTCCCCGTGAGAAACTGGCCAGAGGACGAGTCGTTGATATTCTAAATGAAAAAACCGCTCCGCGACGACGTCATTTTTAAATAGTTTCTGTAGATGTCACGTTTTCGTTCGCATGTCTTGATTCGCATTTTCAGAAATGGGAACCGATAAAACGATGTGTGCCGTGTTGATAGTGTGCTTTGACAACCTGTTTCTACTTAACCATTTTAACCAGTTAATATACCGCTCGAAATAGAACATGACAGAAGAACTCATGGCCTGCTAACGATCTCGCGAGATCAAGACAATAAACGAGTTAGGTGCATGTTTCGTGTGCGTGTACCTATCATGTAAGGTACACACTATGTATAACACCGAATATATCTATAATATCTTATATCTCGTCTGTGTGTATACTTACGTCTATTTTCGCGGTAAAACTTTTGAAATTCGAATTCCGGAAGTAACTCGCACGCCATGCGTCGAGTATCGAGAATGTCGGTCTCTATCGCGATACATCGATATACGTTCGATTTTCGCAGCTAGTCGATATCTCGAATCTCGAATATCGTTTGGTCTTTCTTCCGTAACCGTACCCAGAAGAAAGAAAGAACGTAAGTACGCTCCGACAAATTTATTCGATTTTGTTGTAATAATCATGGATTTCGACATTTTCAAGCTATCACTTCGAACGCGAGCGTTCGTGAGATTCAAAGAAAATTGTTAAACAAAGAATTTGTTGTCGAATCATCGAAATAAACATTATTGTTGACAGAACCACGTGTGTAAGGGTTACGCGGCAACAGTGACGATCACTTCCCATTTATAATTGTCGTGATCGTATTCATATTTCGACTATTTTTCAAGTCATAGTTATTGTTTGTTGTTGTGGTTTATCTTCTTCTCTCCATCAACTGAAAAATGCGATGATAATAATATCTATACAATTTTGCAGAATGGCGGACGCTGCTCCAGCCGCGCGTGGAGGATTCCGTGGAGGTTTTGGCTCTCGTGGAGGTGGCGGTGACCGTGGTGGATCTCGTGGTAGAGGTCGTGGAGGCAGAGGAAGAGGTCGTGGTCGTGGACGCGGCAAGGAAGACAGCAAGGAATGGATTCCAGTGACCAAGCTTGGTCGTTTGGTCAGGGATGGCAAAATCGACTCCTTGGAGCACATCTATCTCTTCTCGTTGCCTATTAAAGAATACGAAATCATCGACAAATTCCTTGGAGTCGATCTGAAGGATGAAGTCTTGAAAATCATGCCTGTACAGAAGCAGACCAGAGCCGGTCAACGTACCCGTTTCAAGGTGAATTTGCAATGTTCAAAACAGAATTACTTTCTTACAGTTAGACCAAAAGCGAGTCACCGTATATTTTAATCTAAATGAGAACCGTTAGACAGTGCTTCTTATTTCAACATTATATAGAATTCATGTAGTGTTAATATCTTTCACCTTTGAATCGAAACCTCGAAGCAAGAAATATATGACTTGGACCACTTTGATAATTATGGGCACATTTATGGTCTGTTTGATGAGACGAGGTAGCAAAGTACTTGTCCAGCGTTATGTCCTTTGCCAACTACTATCTGAGAAGGCAAACTTCACCTCTGTCGCACTAGAGTGGCTGTGTTTACGTTTGATTCATTTCAATTTCTCAAATAGTTATTTCTATGTTCCAGGCGTTCGTAGCCATAGGCGACTACAAGGGCCACATTGGTCTAGGCGTGAAGTGCTCCAAAGAAGTAGCCACTGCCATCCGTGGTGCTATCATCTTGGCCAAGCTCTCGGTTGTGCCAGTGCGTCGTGGTTACTGGGGTAACAAGATCGGTGACCCCCACACCGTGCCATGCAAAGTCACTGGTAAATGTGGATCGGTTCAGGTGCGTTTGATCCCTGCGCCTAGAGGTACAGGCATCGTCTCCGCACCAGTACCAAAGAAACTGCTCCAGATGGCTGGTATCGAAGACTGTTACACGTCCGCGAGAGGGTCGACGTGTACTCTTGGTAACTTCGCCAAGGCTACTTATGCAGCCATCGCCAAGACGTACGCGTACCTGACACCAGACCTCTGGCACAACCAGGCACTGAGAAAAGCACCTTACCAGGAATACGCAGACTTCCTGTTCAAGAATCACAAAGGTGTTGGCGGACAAAGACCTGCTGAGGTTGTTTAAACAATAAATCTCCATGTGAAAAATTCTACCAAAGTGTTCTGTGTACTCTCTTCTCCTACATTCTTTATATTCTATATTAACTTTAATTGATAGACTGCAGATGTTCATGCATTTTCCAATTTTTGTCGACAAATTTTAAGAAAGTAAACTGAAATAAAATTCTATTTTTAATGGGAACAGTCTTCGTAGATTCAAAACAAATGAACATTGTACGTTGTATGTTTTCATAACAAATTATTTTATTCTTGAAATTTCTTGATTATTAAACAGTGTAAAACAAATAGTATAATTATAATGATACATGACAGTTCTCGTAAAGGACATCACGTAGTATCCATATCTTTGGAACTTTTAAACTGACTATAGGCACCATTAAAAGTTTTCAAAGTATGGTCGCAAATCTTTTCGAAGTCTTGCAAACCTTTCCTTAAAATGTCTATTGCCTTTCCTTTCTTCGCTTGTATCCTTAGGTAAATATTTCCCTCTGCTGGATGATTGACAAAACAAGCACAGAATTCCACATCAGGGCTGTGTAAGAACATTATATAAATAAATAAAAGCGGAAAATATAATGCTGAGGGTATTCGGAAATCTGTTAGAAATATATCTCTGATCGTACTTCTGAGTGATCACTGTTACCAAAGCATTTCCCAGAGTGTAGCCTTCATTCATGAATACGAAAGTTTTGTTTTTATCGGACGATTGTTCGCCAGTTACCTGCAAATCAAATTTTAATTATATAAAATACACGTATATGTACCGTAGAAAATATTTCTTTGGAATATAGAAGTTTTCTATCAAATACCGTACCTCTGCTAGTCTACCCATCTTTGTTTAGTCGTTGTTTAATTGATGTGCAGTATTTTTATTAATTCACGTTACTCATTCGATGTTCAATAAACGACAGTGTCCATAACCATAACAATACCATGTGATCGTAATCATGTGAACATCGCTGAACAATATTCCTACAAATCGGAGAAAGTAAAACACAATTATTTGAATCTTTTAATAAATAGTAAATGAAAATTTTGTTCTGCATCTGACTTACTATCTTGTTCTCGAAAATTTACACTGAAATTTATACACTGGACAAAAAGTGATGCGCATCTGCCGACACAGTGTAATTTAAAGGTAACAATGAACCTAACCTCATTTCGAATTCTCAATTGTGTAAATATATGCGACACGATTACAGATTTAATATTACAAAATGTACAGTGCATTCTATAGATTTTATTTAAATATCCTAACTTGATTAATTAAATAAACAAAAATGTATTAATTTCATTGTTAAAGACAGACTTGAGCAATGTTTAATGCAATTGACAATTAAATTAAGAATGAATGAATCTAATCATAATTTTTGTTTTACAGGATAAAAAGCAAAGTTGATTCGACATAAAAGATGTCTCTAAGAAGTTTAGTTGCCAATGTGCAGCTAATAGTAAGGGTCCAAAGTGTTGTAGGGAGAAGATACTTTGCGTCGAATTCAAAAAATGAAATTCTCGAATCTGTGGAAGAAGAACCAGTGTTTCTGAGCGAAGAGGACAACATAGAAGCCAAAAGAAATAAATCAAGACTGAATATCGAACATAGAAATATCATAAATGGCCGGAAACCCTATGATGAACCCATGACTTGGTATCACAACACAGTGAGGTATAAAAGAAGAATATTAGGTAGGTATGGTATGGAGGCATTAGGAGTACCTGCTGGGTTAGCTTGGCCAACACCTGAAGAAGTAGAGGATGCTAAGGAACGGGAGAGAGTTGCATATCCGTTAACCATTCAACAAACATGGCAGAAGATCGCTGCGGAGAAAATGGAAAAGGAGAAGGATATTATGGCTAGGTATGCAAAGTTAGTCGAAAAACTTTTGATAGAGTTGAACTGAATATACATGGCGAGTTGTTGTTATTTACAGGCAAAAAAAGATCGCGGCTAAAATGGCTACCATGGAAAATCTGATAGCCTCTGTGAAAGAAAGAGTTGCGAGGAAGCAAATGGAAGCGGAACAGGCGATTCTAAAGAAACAACGTCGGTTAGACGAAATTAGAAAACAATTGCGTGCTACGGGTGCTGTGACTACCGAGAAAATGAATGAAATGTTAGAAAAATATGAAAAGGAAGATAAAAAGAGGAAGAAGGAAGCCAAGAAACAACGACAGCTTGAGAAGCAGAAGCAATATTATGCGACGAATATGCCAATAGAAAAGCCTGCGGCAGAAACATCTTCGGAAAGCAGAGAAGGATCGCCGGCTGCTGAAACAACGCCGAAAACATAAATATTTCCACCGAAGCATGCCGTGTATCTACTTGAAAATCATTTCTATATATAGTAACACACAAAAGTTTAAAGGAAAATAGAACTGAATTGAAAATATTCTAGGAACCTCGGAAGAACGTTATTTACACATCATAGTAAATATTATATATTTTTTGTTTGTTTTTGCTAATACAAAAAAACGTTACATGTTACTCTGTAAGAGCTAGAAGAAACTATACTATAATGTGTAGTATTAAATGACTCGATAAGACATGTATTCAGGCACAATCAAGGCAATATCAATCCATTCTGGTCGAACTGTTTCACATGGATTTCAAGTATCCCAGAGATATCTGTTTCACAACCGTCCGCGAACAAGTTCTTTATGTTCTCTGTATAAATCTTGTGGTAGCGGCAGCATCGTTGCTAGAAAAGTCAGCTCTCGACCGTTGAACATACGTCAGAGTTCTCGACATGATTCTGTACGATCGAAGATGGTTTTCCATTAGCTAGAACGTCCTGAGACAATTCATTTCCTTTCGTGGCACTGTGAGGGTCGCGAGCAACGGTGGTCTCCGTTTGATCGCAACTTTGTATATTTTGTACGTGCAACTCGTCGATCACTATCAAACGCAATTTGTTTCTCTCCGTATGTCAGGCAGACTGAAGCTGCGACGGGGACGACAATTCATAAAACTGAAAGTTCAACTCTTCGCCAAAGAGATTCTCCGGTGTGATGATTTCTGGCGTGATGATCTCTGGTTCGACCATGTTCAAGCCTAAGGTTGCCGGATTCAAATCCGTGACTAGATAACCCTCGCTTATAAGCCCGCACTCCTCCGCCACTACCTCTTTCGACACAGGATTAAGGAAATCTATAAAATTGTAACTATTGTAATTGTTTTCAGTTACAAGATTATCAAGAAACCGTTAGAATCCTTACCACTTTCCTTCACAGGATAATGGAGTTCTTGCGGCTGCTGAGCGGTCTGCGTCGAATCGTGTTCGTTGCTGGACATCATCATAGGGATCAAATACTGTACTTCTACTTCCTTCTTAATACCACTGAGTATTTGCTCTGCACAGTGCTCCAACGTCACAGAGCTCACTATGCTCTCCGTTTCCTCTTCCGAAGCTGGTTGAGCGATGCTAGCGGTCGCTGCTTCCACTTCGTCTATGGGATTTATGTGACTGCAAAGAATTTCAATAAATAAAACAGCCCCGAAAGCTTACTGTTAGGGAATATCTTGAAAACTATTAAATCTAGAGGAATTGTTTAAATGGCAAATTCGAGTACTTTTTATTCAGGAATTCAGCTACGCAAACCAATTTTAGATATCTTTATTTGTTTAAAAATACATTAGGAAATAGTAATATTTTTAAAATTCATTCTTCCATTGTAACGTTCATCCATATTTCTGAATATTTATGTACTAGAAGTATTTGATTAGTAATTATAGAAATCGTATCACCTAATACTCCTCCGAGAATTCTCAGGTTCCACAGGTAACTTGACAACTTGCTTCGTCGAGGGATTGATGATTTGCCTAGGTCTAGAGTCCATGGATCTGTTGGCGATGGCCCATAGGTGACCAGCCCCATGGGGAGCCTTTGATCCCTTACGGAAGTGCGGGTTTATAGAAAGATTGTGTCGCACAGAATTCTTCCAACGATCATCGTTGCTCTTGTAATACGGGAAACGTTCGCTACGGAAAGGAAAGAAAACCATGAATAATACGAAAAGATTAATCGGACAAATGTCATTCTATCTCGAATAAATCCTCGTGTATCTACATTTCAAGGGGCTTCATTTGCATAATGACAAACGATTAGGAACTATAACCCTACGGTTCATGTAAGCATCGATAAGCTTGCACCCCACATAGACCAATTTTCTTCACCTGTTCACGGCGATGTCACGGCGGGTTACAAGCCCCTATAATTAAGAGACCTCCCTCTGGTATGACGCTCCGATTGTAAGGCGATCTTTCGAAATTTCGTAAGGCTAAGGTTTCGAACATTATAATTCCATACTCGATACGCTAACTAAAACAAAATTCGAAGAACGCGTACAAATCGTTTAATGTAGAAAGAGCGTATATTAGTAATTTGAAGAAAATGTTCATTGCTGACGAATGCGATTCTAACTATGTTGTGGTATCAATTTTTCAAATTACGTAATTTCGAAAAGAAAACACGAAACTACTTTTACAACCCGTCAATCTGCGGAGATCCTGTAATTATCAATTATCTGCAACAATGCTGGTGTGGTATTGCGAACGATCCTGTCTTGTTAGCAGAATCATTTAGCAAACGTTCGGTAATAGGAAATTGGACGGGAAGGAGTTCAGGGGCTCGATTATCTATAGCGTAGTTTTTCATGAGCCCACGATCGAACAGGTGAAAGCATATAGAGCCCAGTAAATTGTGCGCATTCGTGTTGGAGGGGTTGCAAACGTCGAGGAGAGTTGTCGGTACCAGGTGGTACCATGTTCGAGGGCAGCGGTACCAAGGGGTACCATCTAAGAACCTTCCTCTGACCCTCCCCGACGAGCCACCTCTCATCGACGCAGGCCACACATACACAAACACACGCGTGCGCAAATTTGTAGAAACCTGTTCCCTACATTTACCTCTGAAGTTTTAGTTATACAGGGTGGACCGGAACCACTTTCGCCGATAAACATTATTTTACGAAAATATTCGAGTACCTTTCTTAAATATTGGTTAAGAAGCGTACCAGGTTGGAATCATAATATTCGATATCTAAGCTTCAAAAAATTTTTCTTTTCACGTTTTTACTAACTCGATATTAAATCTTTTTATCGAGAACACGTGTACAAGAAAGTACATAGATTTTTCGAGAAAGCACTTACGAGATCCATTGGTAAATAGCCGACACAGTCAGCTCTCCTCTTTCTCTAAGAGCATGTTCAATGAGCTCTGTGTAAGTGAACGGTGGCTTTTTGGGACCATTATACGAGTAAGTCCGTGTCGTGTCCTGATAGGTTGCACCGCTCTCGTTGTAACTCCTTTTGACGTCGTTCGCGTAGGTGGAACTGTAAGTGCGTCCATTTACTTTAGTCTTACTCCCTATAAAAAGAAAGTTCAAATATTAACGGAGGTCGAGCAGCGCCAGAATGATCGAAAAGTGACTCCGACTTCCAATTAGGCAATTGTTCGAGTTCTTTTTACGAGAGGTGGGTGCGGGTACTCGAAATTTCCGGGTACCCGGGTATCACGAATTTTCGGGACCCGACCCGAACCCGAATTTCCGGGTACCCGTCTAGCCCTACATTTTAGACTAGAAACTTGAAATAATATATTTCTGTACCCGTAAGTCGTGCGTGGGCTAACAAAAATTCTATGCACACCATTATGGTTGTCCCTGTACGTTGGTACATTGGATTTCTCATCTGCAGCCTCGATGAATGAATCCAATTTGAAGTCCAACAACCAGGACAGGTTCCCAGTTTCCTGATCGTCGAACTGTTGGTGATGTTGCTGATGCTGATTCTGCTGCTGCTGCTGCTGCTGGTGATGCTGATGGTGATGGTGGTTACTGAAAGGCGGGCCAAGTTTGTTCTCTTGCAGATTCGTCGAAGGTAACGTCACCACTGGTTCCCAGTAGCTTGAGTCCACCTGGTAGCTGGTTTCCTCGACTTGGACGTTCTGAATCGCTTGTTCCAGTCTGTGTACCGATGGCGAGGAAGTCGGGGACGCAGCGATCTCACCAACATTCTGCTGTGATTCCGATTCAGAGATAGTAGTCCAAGTGCAATTGGTCCCATCTACCAGGAGGACCTCTAAGCGTGCCATAGGACACTCTTCGACGGCTTCCTGGGCCGATAACGGGGAAAATAGAGCGGCGGTGTTGTCGCCGATCACCTGGTTAGAGGCCACCAGCTCCATCGGAGTTTCAATTTCTTCAAGGTGATACCGTTTCCTGCTGTTATGGACTTCCTCGCACAAACTCTCTATATCCAGATCGTCAAAGATCCGCTTCTTCGCCGTTCGCGACTGGTTATTCGACACCTCGTGATCCGGAATCCCTCCGGTACCCGAAGACGGTCCGATCATGCTCTGTTCAAAGGTCAATTTTCACTGGATTTTTCGGGGACCCGCGAAAATAGCGTGTTCTAATATTTTTCATTTACAATTACAGCAGACTCCCTCTTATCCGGCCAACGTAATCGTTCGTTTCATTCTATGAATCTTTAACCCTTAGCACTCGAGTGGTGACTCTGTACCATTATTTAAAATATTGTCTACATTATTAGGTATGTTGGTATCTAATCAATTATTAAATATTTAAATACTGTACGGGGTACTGTACCAATTTCGCATCCACCAAATTTATCATTGAGAACGAAAATATTCTAGGTCGGAAGAAAAGTGAAAATAGCTCCGAGTGCGAAGGGTTAAATCTATAACTTAGAGGAAAATGAAATGAATTCAAGCTTTAAAATGATTCACGCTCGAGGTTGTGCTATTTGTTTTTACGAAACGATCGCGATTTAAATATCGACAATTTTTCGGGAATCGGGAATGTAGTGTTTAAATACTGTTTGGAACGATATACCTGATTAGGTTCAGTCCCACATGGGTCGGTTAAGAGGGAATCTTGTAAACATGCGTGCACGAGGAATTACTCAACGAATTTATTTCTTTGCGTGTATGTTACAAAAAAGGAAATGGCAACAAATTTTTGGTAGACACATTCTAGTTATTTTATTTACACAGTAATGTAAAATAGCGACGCTTACTTAGTGCTCCGTATAAAGTACTCTTTGTACACGAAGCTATTTCGACTGCAAAATTCGAACCAAACGCGGGACAACTTTGATTTATAGCTGTGCTACGATTGGCAACAAAAAATAAAATAAAACATAAATTTCAACGTACACCGATCGCTAATAGCGTTGGGAAGCATTGGAAAGCTTTGGAGTGCAACATAAAATAATGAAAAACGTGCAGTGTAGCTTCCAAGGCCATTCCAAGGGGTATCCTAAAATCAAAATAAATGTTAAAATAAAAGATAAGACGTTGATTTTTCGTGACACTTAAATGGATTTTCGAAATAGAATGGAAAAAGCACAACGATCTATTTTTCTCATTCGTTTTCATCGAATTAGCAGATGGAAATCCACTTTGCTTTGGAGTAGTAATCTAAATCTTCGGAGTTACATCGAGACCCATTTAATAATGATCAGCCGCAACAATTCGAAGGATCCACTTAATAATTAAAAAAAAAAAATGAAAAAACAATAAAAATCACTTGACTTATCGAATCGTAATCGCTTACCTCGACGCTCCTGTTCTCGATATCGTTGAACCGATTCGCGACGCCGATTACTTCAGGCGATCGTCGAAAGAATGGTTAAACTGGTCATCACGAGGTCTTATTGTCAGCGAGAAGACGACCATTCAGAAAATTCGAGTGTCTCATCGATGCTGGTATGTACTCCAAATTGTCACACGGGAAACACGAAGAAAACAGTTGTTTCGATTTCGGCTGGGAAGCGTTCGCGATCGACAGGACTAACTGGAGAACAGCGCAATTTATTACCGATATCTCATCATCACACTACCACACGATCACTGTTCGCCGATCAACAATGATTGATGATTTCGTTTACGACTGCGAGTTTCCACTTTGTAAACGGTATATCACCTTGCGTTCGGACGTTTTTCGAATATCTGCATGATCAACTACCGCGACCACGACTGTCTTCTTGCCTTTTGTATTTCAACTGTTACGCGGCGGTATGCGCGCGCATCTCCTAGCCATGATCGCGATGGAGGGGATGCCGCGTCGGCGCGGTACAAGATGCGCGCGCACATGGAACGGCGTACAGTGCAAAGTTTGCCATTATTCGAATACCTGTAAAGGAGAACAATACAAATGTTGTAAACATTCAAGTAATCCTGAAATATTACTTAGGCATCGGTCTGCAGGTTCCACCAAACTTGGGCGTTTAACGAAATGTTTCAATCACTTTTTAAAGTTATTTCAAAGATATATCTACCTTTCAAATAAGAAAATTTTATCATTAAATATTTCATACGATAATCGAATTCATTTGTCTCGAAAGATAATAGATTAACCTAAAAACTACATATAATACGTTGACGTATAAATTATAAAATATTTAAGTATTGTATGAGCTATTTATAATTATAAAACTGCAAAAACTGATTACAACGTTTCTCGTAAAAATAATTCTTGTAACAATCTCACTTGTAAATCTTAATTACAGTCGGAGCTATTTTAACTCGAAAATTAAACATTTCTTCCTGCCTAGAATAATTCCATTCTATATAATTTTTTCATTTTATGGATATATGGAGTTGATGAAATACCTCCTCCAATCTTAAATGTTCAGTAATTGATTAGATAGTAACATATTTAAGAATCTAAACAATATTTTAGTCTACTCTCAACGAATTAGGAGCAAGAAATTCTAGAACCCTCTGGAGTGATTTTGTACAAAGTTTTGGTGTATTCGGGTCGTGATAAATAGACTGCGGATGTTTATGGATTTATGGCTTATGAAAATTTTCAGAAAATTCTATAATATAAAATTCGATAGAATTTTGTACGATTTTTATTTGTTCTGGATCTACAAAGGCTGTTCCCATGAAAAATAGGATTCTATTTCATTCGACTTTCGTCAAAGTCTATTAACATCCGCAGTCTAGTGATGAACAAGTTCATCGCTACTTGGACGAGAAAAACAGAGAATTCATCGTTTCTTCAGAGGTTTCCAAGGTGCCTAACCTTAACCCCTTAAATCATTGGACCAGTAACGCATTCGATGTAATCGGGGTTGGGGGTGGGGGCGCTCACGATCCCCTTACGCATGCAATTTGCGATACACCGGCGCAGATAGGCGGTGGGGCAGCTGTGCGGACGAGTCGATTTCGCGAGTGTTCTCCGTGTGACGTTTCCCGCCATCGCGGGTACATATCTTTATTTATCAGCTGCACATACGTTCATATCCGAGCAGACCAAGGTCAAGGTGACACTACTTGAAAAAGGGGTATTCATAATAGTCGCTGGTTGTCGCCTTTTTCCTCATGGCGGCACGTGGCTGTCATAACACGCCGATACGGCCGATACCTGTCCCGTACTGAAAAGGTGTCGGTAATCGGACAAACGCAGACTCGCCAGGGGGTGAAGATTACACGAGTATAGCAACCTCAGGAGTCGAACGATACTGTTGTCAACATTAAAATTGAAGTGGAAGATATTACGTGCGTGCCGGATTATCTAACTTCGTTGAAAGTTAATTTGAGTGAGAGTGACCGGAAGAAAAAAAATCAACAGAATATAGTGGAGCGGCTAGAACTAGTTGTAAGATGTACAGATCGGGCAGACGTAAATATCAAAATTTATTGCTACACACGTCGCAAAGGGAACGAAGAAAACGGGAGCGCGGATTCGCCTCGATTTAACAGACTGTACCGTGAAAGCGATTATACGTATATATATACACATATATACATATATATATATATATACATGTATGTATATATATATTGTGCGTCGCGACTCGCGTGATTCTCGCGCGGAGTGTACCGTGTACCATCGGAGTGTGTAGTGTGTAGTGTGTAGTATGTAGTGTAGATGCATGCACTCGCTGCTCCGTACAGCGCACGGCGATCACACAACGTCACGGCGAATGACATTTAAATTTTCCAGTTGAAGATTCCGCTACCGCAGAAACGGAGAAAATAGGGTTACGGCGCGTTTACAGAAACCGTGTTCGCGTTCGGGTTCGCGTTCGCGTTCTTCGACACGTTACATTACGTCAGCGTAGAGGTTCGAAACAGTCAAAGTCGAAAGGAAGCGCATCATGAACGTAGACAACGACTTGGACCATCATTTGTTGCGCCAGTTCAGCTGTCTAAGCACCACCGATAAGGACGATCTGGTGGAACAGCTGCAGAGCATGCTCGCTGGCAACCAAATAAACGAGACAGCCGCCAGATTCTTCCTCGATATGAATAACTGGTGAGAAACACTAATCCTTCCCGCCTGACGTTCTTACCGACGATCGACGTATCGTCCCGTCTCTCGCGACCTAACCCTAACCGTCGCCATGTTTATGTTGAGAGTTCACGTCTCTTGTATCTGTTATCTTTTGACCTCTGTGTTGACAGTTCGCGTTCACCGATCCGATCCTACTTTATCGTTCCTACGATTCCGAACATATAACAATTAATAATTTTCATCTGGTCAAACGACTATTTAGCGCTCGAATTCTTGTAAATTTAGGATAATTTCAATCTTAATTTCAAATGCGTTTCTTCGAAGAGATAAGCTTTTATCAGAGATAAGCGATAATAAACAAAAAAAGAAAACCAACGCAACAAGCGTTGTTCTTTGATCATTGTTAAGCAATAATTACCGTGTAATTGCAGGAACCTCCAGGCAGCTATATGTAGTTATTTCGACTGTGAGTCGCCGTTTCAATTCCCGTGCATGACGCTGATATGCGACAGTACGATCGGCAACGGTGAATCTGTGCCACCAGATACTAAATTTCGAAAATCATGGCACGTGCAGAACAGTGGTACAGAGCCATGGCCAGACGGAGTTTGTCTACAACACACCGGAGGAGTAATAATGGGATGTACAAGGGTACCTGTTCTATCTCTAGGTCCTAAAGAAACGATGGAGGTGAGTGTCGAGCTCGTAAGTCCTCAGGTTCCTAATGTCACCTACGAAAGTAAATGGAGGATGAAAACTTCTACGGGTTCTTATTTTGGTGGTAAGTTTTTTCTTTCTTTTGGATATCAAGATATCATTGTGCAATCATTTATTTGTTGCTTCTCCTTCTTTGTTTAGACATTATCTGGGTGATTATTACGGTGAGCGAGTGTGGCACCTTAGCGGTTACTCAACAGCTACATCAATTAAGTACTTCACAGTCGAATGATGTACAAATGTGTTAGCCCTTGATATCCGGAGACTTCCCTTAAATTTTATCCTTTTTTTTCTCTGTTTTCTTTTTAAAAAATATCTCGATTTATTTGAAATCAAGAGAGTAAGCACACGATCGACACACACGTTTCAAAGATGCTTCTTTAAACAATAGAAGTACATATTTTCTGCTACAGACAATGCAATAAACGATATCCTAGCAGACGTTTACACATGATTTAAGGAAGTACTGGATTCGAAAACTGTATAGATGTAATTGTAATTTTTGTTAGATTCGAGAGCTGTTTACATAAGGCCTTTTAACGTCCATGCTTGTCAGTTACGTCTATAAAACGTGCTCTTTCTTTCTTTGCACATTTGTGATTTTCACTCGACAGAAACGAGTGAAACTGGAAGTTGTAACAGACACGTATGGACCATATTAAAGACCGGTACTGACAATGAGAGAAATTGGTATATATATATATATTATATTAGGTATATATATATATATATAAATAAACATACGTACATACATATATGTATATATAAATAAATATATATATGTATATATACATATGCGTGTGTATGTACAATTATTAAGATACGAGTTTATTAAAAGTATAATTTTTATTAGGAAATAAAGCATAGATATAGTTAGAAATTGTACAATAACTTGGATTATATTCATTTTACAATTGGAAACTGAATCGGGAATGCGTACTTTTTCGATGATCCTGTTCTTCGGCAAATTGGAAGAAGTAGTTGTTCGTGTAAATGATTAAACAGCCATCTCCATAGCGATTTTCGCGTGTGGACTGTATCCGGTCAATTCGAAATCTTCCGGTAGAAAATCGTCAACATCTTGAACGTTCCTAACTATTTTTAAACGTGGGAACGGTTTCGGTTCGCGCTCTATTTGTTTCTCAAGCGCAGCCACATGATTGAGGTACACGTGACAGTCGCCCATCGTATGTACAAATTCACCTGGCTAAAAATAAACAAGAAAATAGAAGTTTTATCCAAACGATTCTGTAATTTGTTTCTGTAGAAATTTAGAAATAAGACAAGTCCGAGCAGAATAGGAAGACAAAATTAAGTATGCTTTAGCCAAAAAATATTCAGCAGTCACTGGACAGTGCACTATCGTTTTAGAGATACATACAAGTGTAACAATATATAACGTGATACTATTTAATTATATTAGTAATTTCGATCGAATATTTTCTGCCAGAAGTAATATCCAATCGTAAAGGACATATCAAACCTTTAAATTTGTGATATGTGCTAGCATGTAAGTTAACAGAGAATAGGATGCTATATTAAAAGGTACGCCGAGACCCATATCTGCACTTCTCTGATAAAGTTGACAGGATAATTCCCCGTTGCCAACATAAAATTGAACAAGACAATGACAAGGAGGTAGTGCCATCAGTGGAATATCGTTTGTATTCCATGCTGTCATAATTATTCTTCTGTCATCAGGAGAATTCTTTATCTTATCTATAACGTTCCTCAATTGATCGATGCCTGTTTACCAAGGAAAATAATTTCATTTTGATTTGCAAACATACCAGTTTGATTAACAGCATATTAAATAACATTACCTTGACCTGTATAATCTGTGTTCATATCTTGATATTTCGCTCCGTAGTGCCTCCATTGAAATCCATAAACAGGTCCTAAGTCTCCTTCTTCTCTATCGTTAAATCCATGCGAATCTAGAAATTCCCGTGAGCTGTTTCCATCCCATATATGAATCCCTTTCGACGAGAGTTCTTTCGCGTTCGTTGATCCTTTTATAAACCATAGCAGCTCCTCGACTACTCCTTTCCAAAATACTCGTTTTGTGGTCAGTAATGGAAATACACCTATAACAGGTAAGTCATTTCTAATATTATTATATCGTAGTTAATTCAAATTTTACATGAAAATATATGTATTCTTACCGTCTCTTAAACTATATCTCATATGAGTTCCGAAAGTCGATAATGTGCCGACACCTGTACGATCGGACTTCTTGATTCCATGTTTAATTATTTTATGGATTAAACGTAAATATTGATGTTCCTCGTGTTCATTTTCATTTTCTGCGTGATTAGTTCCATTCGGGTTAACTGTCAAAGTCGCACTCATTATTTTCACGTGATTGTTTCACCAACAATGTAACTGTGTATATCCGATCTTCAAAATTAACCTCTTTTGCTATTACATTCCTGCATTTCCCGCCCATTTCGAACAATTTACCTTCTGCTAACTATTTAAATATAACTATTCGATTTCGATATATATAGACAAGAATAGAAGCAAGAAGCGAATCTACCTGCTTATATATAATTTGATTTCTACAATAAATTGAGAATCGGAAACGGGTGATTTCTGAGGTTTTCCTTTGTTAATTCGCGCCGAAACACTTTGTTTTCAAATTATTAACAAAAAAAAAGCACGGACCAATCAGAGCGCGACTAATTTCGATGAAAGGTCCCGCGTTCTGATTGGTCCACGTTTTTCGTTAATAACTCGAAAATAAAAAACCATCTCAAGTACCATCACCCCTTTCATTTTCTTAAGCTCTTTCTGGAACACCCTCTGTACATAATTTACAAATAGATATAAAAAGAAAGAAAAAAAATACCGACCTGAGGGTACGCCCGTCGCTGTATATATATATATATATACGCGAATCTGATTGGTTATTATTTAATTAATCGGTACACAGAATTTTGCTATTGGTCGAAGTGACAATGTCAGCGAATCAAATTATGAAAATGTGTCGTTCCGGCTACCTTGTGCATTGCTTGTGCATTTACATTTACAGCCGTGATTTCAATGCAAATTGATGCAAATGCAAGAAAAATGCAATTTCACGTTTATATAGTGATTACACGTTCTATCGGAATGAGCCAATGGTGTTCTTTTCTGGAAATGTAGAAAATAGAGTTGTTTTTACACGTTGACAACTCGAGGACAATCGAAATTGAATATTGATGAGGTTTCTATTAAATTTTTAAGAAGAACAACAATGGTGCTCGATAAAGTAAACTCTTCGATATTAAAAATCATCGAACCCTACAGAAAATGGGTTATCGAAAATCCGAAGTTACTGGCAGATTTGGAAGAAACAATTCAATGTTTATCTTACTTCACAGCTGGTTCGAAAAAAAACATTATTCTTTCCTTAACAAGATATAATGCTTTCGTTTTGATATATCGTCGAAATTAATTTTTTCTAGGTCGTTTCAACAATTCCACATTGACCTCAGAGCTCATTTACTCTTTATCAAATCTGATAGTACTTTTTAATGATTTGTTAATGTGCAGTGGAAGGCATTTACATCTAAAGTTTCCACAATTTAGATCGAAAATCAAAATCTGGTTAACCATCATCGAATATACGGAAACTCTGCTTGAGATCTCTGCTAGAAAACGGTGGGGACACACTGGTAAATGGTTTATAATTATTACGATACAACTATTCAAGTAAGTTGTTGGTATTTCCAAGTTCTTGTACTTTTAACGATTGGAGAGAAGGACAGTAAAAAAATGCATGTACGAAAATCATTTTCAGAGCTGTGCTGAGACTTTTGTTGGTACATGTGTACAAAGAAGGGATAGTAAAGAGTCCTCCGCTGAAACCGCTTAATAGAAACAAGTTGAATGAGTCGGAAGAGGAGAAAATAAAAGAAGGATTCACATTGAAACGATCCGGCACTGTTGTCAGGAGTATAAGAGGCACAAATTCAATGCATATGCGTACATGGGAGCCTCTGTCCCCTAGTATTCATGATAATTTAAACTCTTCCACTAAATTAGAAAGAAATATAGCTTTAGCGGAGGTAAATGTTTACGTTTATTAGTTATTAATTATTATTACTTGTGTTTAATATGGTTTCTTCTTTTTTAGAGTTTGTATATTATGAAACCACTGTTTCATCTAGGTTGTATATCTGTAACAGGTGAAAAACAGTGGCCACCATGGTTACTGTCATTAATCATTGATTTGCTTAGGTAAATAACTTTCTACCAACAATATTGATGAAAAATTCAATTGGAGAGCAATATGTTAAATCTGAACGTTGTTTCTTCTAGTTTGCAAATATTCAATAAGGAAGTAAAGACAACTGCATTTAGTAAAGAGGACAGAGGAGAGTTACATAGACGAAGAGCCGCTCTATTGCTTTATCTTCTAAGATCTCCATTTTATGATAAATGTAGTAGGCTTCGGATATATGCTTTCCTTACCGCATTATCCAAGAAAGTGCCTTTCGCAAGGTTAATCGCAGAACCGATAAAAAGATATCTTCCACACTGGCAGAGCACATACTTTTATGTGTGGTCCGTCTAGTTTATATAATCATTGCATATCTTTGATATTTGGGAATGGTTGTTCACGAAAAACTAAGGGATACCTAATAGGAAATATTAAGAAACATAATGATTTGAATGTGAAGGACTAACTCATTGTAGATGGTGATGTAAATAGAACAATTCAGAGATTTGTGTCTACGGAATACGAGGCATAGATGAGGTCAAGGGAATCGTATATATCATTTATAAATTTCTATATATGTTAATTACTGAGGAAGCTACAAACATTTCTCTAACTTGGTAACGGAAACAGCGGAAAAATGCACGTGGAATATTTCGTTTATAATTTTCAACGTTAAACGTTAGGAATATACGTTGCGCTTACTTTTTATACTGTCATACTTTAGTAAAGAATAAAATCTCAACAGGATTTTTTAAATTGAGATCAGAACTACACACATCTTTCAATTTTTCTCTTTCAAATGTAAATGGCTGCATTTATAATAAACCAAGGCAGGAGGGAAGGTGAGACAGAGAGAGAAAGAGAAATAAAGGATCAATAAATGTGGGAAACATTATGAATGGTACTTTCATAGAAAATATATTTCCCTGCCCAGTAAAGTCTCATGAATCTCCTTACGAAACTTCCTAATCGTTGAAACCATAATACGCATGGCAATAGATCGCACATATATTACATTCTGAAAGTAATACAGCGTAGCAGAAAATACAAATATGGCCTTTGGAATTAAATAAAGTGATTTCCATACAAAAAAAAAACTACTTATTCACACATCTGAAGCAATGAATTTATAGTTATGTCCTTCTTCCCTTGATTCACATCGTAAACAGACTTAATTACTTCCTTGTCGACGTTTGGGAACATTTCGAATATCTGCAATCAATATGCTCGAGTGGTGATTCTCATAAAAACCAAAATAATGCTGCATCTTCGATAATTAAAGTATAGAAGTATAATTACTTCTGAGAATAAGTATAAACTCAATGCACTACCTGTTTCAACTCGACCTCGGCATTTGGCATAGAACTGGGTGCAACGGGTGGTGCAGCAGCTGCAGGTGGTGTTGTGTAAACATTTACCGTGTTTGCATATCGTTTCATACCGAACATCGTCGAAGAAGGGACCGTCACAACTGACGGTGGTGCGTTCATGTACGGATGTCCCTTGGTCTATTGAAATTTGATAAAATAATTAAACGATCGATACAAATTTCTTTACGATATTAATAATCGTTCATTTACCATGTTAGCTACCAAGCTAAAAACTAGATTTATCATTCCCTCTTGATTGTCTCCTTGCTTTCCGCTAAGCATATACCAACCCTCGCGTGTCTCTCCCTTTTGGAGGACTTGCTGTGGAATGTCTATGTGGCCCCATGCTATCAACTCGTCCATTACAAAAGAACATTCATCATAAATTTCTACATATATTTGTGTAACTCCGGGTGGCAAGAAACTATAATAACAGGAAAAAAATATGTACACGATACTTAGATATACTTGGAAGTACGTACATATGCATTCTTTAAAATGCGTATACCATCGAATAACTTTGTTCCAATGTGGATTTTTTGCTCCGTTGGAGCATGTGTGTGTCTCGTAGACGGCATGGCCTACTCTCAGTCTTACGTAAGGGTCCATTCTGATCATCCCATAGTTTTTTACTAGTTTAGCCTACAGGAAGTATCTTTTTGAAATTACGAATAAAATGTTATTACAAAAATATATGCGTATCGATTCTGCAGAGTAAACATAAATCTCTACAATATCAAGACCAATAGCTATCGGATTACCTGAGCAATCGTTATGCTAAGCGTGCCAACGTGCGGTTCATGCATCGTAGGTATACTTTGCAGCTGCAGCTGATGAAGCGCGAGTGCAGCTTGTTCATCGGCAGCTTCTTGTTGTTCTTGGATACTGTGTTCCTCTACTCTAAGAAATCCCTGAGGTAGAGGGCCCAGAAAGACCTATATAGAAAATTCCGTGTCATATATTCATATTTTAGCTTAATGTTACTTATTTTCTAACATCGCTATCACTCAATCAAAAAAGAAAGAATTGCATCGTACTCCAAAAAATTTAATCATTGCGCCATTGACAACGAATGAATGTGCACTATTTACCCGTTTTTTCCATTCTTCGTATAAATCCGATCGCCTCTCGGTTTCCATTACAAAATAATGTGAAGTCTTATTCTCGGAAGTGTCCAAAATAACTCGATTCGTTTAATGTAGAAGAACCGCTGTCACAGTGCAAAGGAAACCTGTCAAACTACCTACGTGAAAACGTTTTGATGCATCGAAATGTAATCATAACACGCATATGATACGGTGACAGCACGCCATCTTAGAGAAATCTTAGAAAAAGAGGTCGCGCGGATGGTAACGAGCGCTTTTTGAACTTAATTTTCTGAAGAAACCCTTTGCATCAAGTACCCGTGTGAATCTATTGTGACACATTAAACTAGCATATTTTTAATGGAACGCTATTTTGATACGTCGTCTATCGATTTGTATTATATCAAATAAGAAATATAATAAACTTTTATATAAGAAATAAATAAACTTTCTTAGAAATGTACAATGTATGAGCAAAATTAATATATTCCACTATATATATAATAATAGTTCCAATTAAACGTCGACAAATTTATCCACTACAGATAATAAGCTCAAGGTCACGTGAAGGACGCGACCATTCATCCCACGCCTATTATATACAATCAGACTCGCAACATGAAACGTGTACGCGATTACTAATCTATTTCGAACACTAATAATATCATATATTATTTTAAATATTTTACAGTGACGTTTACTTGAGAAATTTTTTACATTTTTTGTATATATTCAACCTATAATATATATAGACTGCGGATCTTTATGCATTTATAGCAAAATTGAGAAGATGAAATCGAAAATTGTTGAAAAATATCAATATATTGTCATCTTCTGATATAGAAGAAATAACATTTATTTCGCAGTCTATTTAGTAATATACAACGGAAGTTGTAAACATAGTAAAATTATAATTAATTTGTTGGATCCCGTGTCGAAAGTAAAAGCGTGTGTGCGTTTAGGAAAGTTGCGTTCGAAATTCGTGATAAATTGTATAATTTTCCTGTAAAAACGGCTCGGAAGCCATTTTGAAATTCAGATGCAATTATCTCGTGCTCTTTCTCTCTTTCTATTTCTCGGTTAGCCTGTCTGTTGATTTCTCTTTCCGTTTTATTGAAGAAAATCATAGACCGAGCGTGAACTGTGAACTGTGAAGTGCATTCGGATTTGGAGCATTCATGACAATTCGTTGGTCCGCGTTCGCTGGCGTGACGTCCGGATTCTTTCGAACCGGGAGGCCGTTGTCTCTCGACAATATTTGCCAGAAAGATCTGAAAGCCGGTTCTTAAGTTTCTCTTGATTTCGATTTCATTCGATTTTTTTTCCTCGCATTTGAATCATTTACACGGTCTGCTTGCGACGGTGTTGGTGGTGGATCTCCTCCCACAACTCTCGAGAACGGTTACGCGGTCTACCATATTTTCGGCGAAAGAAGATATCGACAAATCATCCTTGCAATCATGTCACATCAGACAGGGATCAAAGGTATATATTTATTCTCGCACTTTGTTATTTGTATTGAAACTTTTTAAAATCTCATTGAAGTTTAGTTAACCCTAATTTGATAACAATCGTTGCATAGTACCCGGATCCTTAAAAATGCGAGTTAAACTGGTATCGCCGTTATTTATGTGTTGCGTATTGAATAAAGAATGTTTCTAGTTACTGACAATGTTTTTTTTATTGTAGCGAACGATGCTCTCAAGAAATTGTTCGCCAAGTGTCGTGATGGAAAAATACGGGTCTTGAAAGTTTCCATAGAAAACGGTAAGTTAATGTAGATAGAAAGTAGTAGATCTTGTACATAGGTATACTATGTCTCTTATATTGCAGAGGAATTAACAGCTGCTGCTTCCTCGAAGCCTGTAAACAAGTGGCAAGACGACTACGACAAACTAATTAAGCCCCTGATAGTTGAAAATCAGCCTGCGTATATTCTTTATCGACTGGATACTAAGTCTCCGGATTCTGGTTACGATTGGTTGTTTATATCCTGGTCTCCCGATACCGCACCGGTTAGACAGAAGATGCTTTACGCGTCGACTAAAGCTACCTTGAAACAAGAGTTTGGTACGGCTTCCATAAAAGAGGAGTTGCACGGTACCTTGCCCGAGGATATAACTCTGGAAGGCTACTATAAATACAAACGAAACGACGCAGCTCCGGCACCATTAACCATAGCTGAAGAAGAACTAGCGGAGCTCAAGAAAAATACAGTCAGTACGGATTATAGTGTAGAAACAAGACACCAAACGTTAAGCGGAGTAGCTTTCCCTGTAACGGACGAGGCGAAGCAAGCAATCACGGAGCTGGGTAAAGGAGTACACGAATACGTTCAGTTGAAGATTGATTTAGAAGAAGAGAAAATACACCTGGTTACAGCCTGTGATGTTTCAATGGATAAACTGCCGACAAAAGTTCCATCGGACTCTGCTAGATATCATCTTTATAATTTTAAGCACACTCACGAAGGAGATTACATGGAATGTATTGGTACGTGGAATAGAAAGAATTATTATGATGATTTCGTTGACTAATGTCTCGCGTGTATGTTGCAGTTTTTATATATAGTATGCCCGGATACAGCTGTAGCATTAAAGAAAGAATGTTGTACTCATCGTGTAAAGCGCCGCTCCTAGAACTTATTCAGTCACTTGGAGTGATTATAACAAAGAAAGTAAGTACAAAGAGCTACTTTACAATTTTAATTATATATTTTCCAGCTTCCCTCATTTTCATTAATTTTCTTGTAATAGAAACGATTCAACGCTATCGATTATAGGTATCTGTGACTGTTCTTGAATAATTTCGATTTATCGTTTAGAACTCTACCATATTTCCTCCAAAGCTAGAAAAAAAACAAACGCGCATTTTTTACTTTCTTTTAACTATACTGTGTGGTATCTCTTTCTTTTCTAGCTTCTACTCTTTTTAATATCGGAAAGTAAAGTATGATTTTTTTTGTAAAATTTTGACAAATCCTAGTTGGAAGTAAATAGTGGCGAAGAGTTGGCAGACATGTTGGAAGCTCCTCCAACCATAAAAGAAACAGCTGCTATAACTCCTGCAACTCCGTCAACGCCCTATGCCCCTACTCAATCTATACCCGAAAAGAAATCAAAGCAGAAGCGATCTTGTGTCTTGAGTTAACCGATTCTATGTACTTTAATCGCCATTATTTTTTACTATTCGTCAGTGTTAAAATATTTGTGATGATGTTTTACAACACATTCGATATAGCTTCTTCCATGAATTCGAAATTTGTGATAGTACATTATATGAATATGTAGTTTAAAAATGATAACGATGGGTTTCAGACAGTGTTCTTGTTGGCGTAAATATAGTTGTGCTCGTCGTGAAAACAATTGAAATAAGAAATCTGCTGCGTCTTACACAGAAAGAGAGAGAGATACGAATTCTTTTCAATTAGCAGTATTTATTAATATTTAATATTAATTGGTTAAAGTGATACATACATATACATACATAGATCTATATAGCGAGTCAGAGTAGACCGAGCAGTGTATTTTTCTAAATTTTAGAAACAAAATTCTCGCGATAAGGTCTTCTTGAATTGCTTATCGGTAACTACAGACACATATTCTGGATAAACACGATTGTCATAGGATGCAGGTTTTTGCTGATTCTCGAGGATACAGTAACGAATGATTCTTCCTTCGTGCTGGGTACAGTATTGCTGAAATGCGATGAGATTCAGTTGCTTGATATTGAAAGTGAAGCCTTCCACTGGATTTTGCAATTTTAATTCCATCTTTCAATAACTAACACGCCGATAGAATCTAACTTTTATAAAAGTTTTCGTAAGAGTATTACTTTTGTAATTACCAGTTCCTTTATTTTATCTTATTTTATTCTATTTCTATTTTATTCCATACATTTAACGTTTGTCGCTCGAATATACGATGAAAAGAAATCCAGTGAACTCGACTGTGAGAATTAGTTCCTAGTCCAATGGAAAGTGATATGTATTATAAGTCTCGTTTCTCGTATTAGTGATTTCGTTAGGTGAAACTCGAAGGCTTGATTTTCAAATTCATTCGAACACTTGTATAGGAATTAGCAATATAGATTAGATCGTTTCAGATTCAAATATCTGTGGTAACTTGCATACCTTATGTGATTTTTAGAGAATTAGGGAAAATTCCATGTGCCCTAGCTAACTGACGTCACTCACGTAACTTCTCTGAGTAATTTAAGTAGAGAATAATATAGCAGACAAGTGATAAGTGTGCAGATACCATACTGACGTGTGGATATATTTTCTTGCACCCGATTATCGTTTTTGAACACAAGCTAGTGATAATGCTAGTTACTTTATATACATATTAAATATATATACATATATATATATATAAATATAAATATATAAATATACATATTATACAACATGATATATACATACATACATGTATATACCATGTTCTATACTATTGTAAATGATACAGAATACTAGACTTCACAAATATATATATACGAAGACTGATCTTGGTATGTCCCATTGGCTGTATAGTCAAGAAAACGCACAAAGTGTTCAGATTCGTGTAGGTGAAAACAAGCAGCACACTTGAAATTATTTATTTTCTATTTATTATTTAAATTTACAAACGATACGTATTTACATGAGAAATAAGACGAAGAAGTTTCTGATGAACTTGTGTTCCTAATGAATTAAAAGAATGGAAGAAAAAAATGTTTGTACAACGAAGTTGGGAATCGGATTGTGATATATATGTTATCAGTATTTCTTTGGAAGAGAAATTGTATTTTTTGAAATTTCTTGGAACAAGACATTCCTTCTCTGAAACGTATAGCAAATGGGACTTGTATAATCTAATTACCAGCGACAAAATATTCGAGAGGCATTCTATTTTTTCTGATCTGTATTTTTTTAACTCTCGTAGCTTTTTATAAACTTTTTAAAAGTTTTCGTCCAATACACATATACAAACACAAAAACGAACAAATTACTGGAATTAGAGTTTGGCCTAATTTGAATTAGTATAACAATAGCGCGAGCTGTGTTACATCCTTAGCATTTATTTGATTCGAAAGAATAACCAATACATAGCATGTTTTGCAATAACATACCCAAGAAGAAAGTTAAGTTACATGCTTATGCTTTAAGACATATTACGCTGACATAAAAAGTCGAGCTTGATGTATGAGATTTTTTACGATATATAGAAATTCATTTATGGTTGGAATCGCAACATAACATACTCATTGTTTGGTAGCTTCGTTTCGTATAGAAGAATTTATTCGATTTTATGTTCCTTTGTACTGCTCTACTATACACGTATTCATGTATATAAAAAAAGATGTAAAATTTGGCAAACACTCTTACGTAGTAGTTTCAGATACAAAACAATATACACAAAGGGAAAGAATGCTTTGCAAAATGCTCAAAAACTGTTAACAAAAATGTGTTCCACGTTATGTAACAACGCACATTATAGCCTGGACACTTTTTATATTCTTGTCCCAGGCCTATTCTGTAAGTTTCTAGTATAATTTTTATTTTCATTCTGTTAATATGTAATTATAGGTTTATTACGATTAAAGAAATTGTATATCTTGCCAATACTAAAATTGCTACAAACAATAAAGCATTATGTAATTTAATCTAACAGGTTGTTGTTGTTTTAATTTTCAACAAATTTATATCGGACGAAATATGTCTACTTTTCTTTTTCTTGGATTAAATAGAAATAGGTCTGTAAGGAGCACATGGTGAGTCAATCCTTGGATGGGTATGTAATTACAATTAAGATTTCCAAATACGTTTCATTCACCTTACAGAATAGGCCTGTGCATTCAAAAAATTTTATGTTCAATTACCTTTTTTCTTTTCCAAAATTATTCAATTTGTTTCTTTCTATTTACAAATTATGCGACATGTTCCTGCTTTTGTCTGTATTATAATAATTATTCTTTTGAAATGTGTTGATTGCATAGCTTGAAATAGACGATGGAAGAGAACTAACTGAGGGATTTTTACAAGAGGAATTACATCCGAAAGTCAGTTTGCATCAGCCAAAATTCGCGAAGCCTAAGGGTCCACCAGGCAGAGGTGCGAAACGTTTAACCAAGGTTCAAGATTTAGGAACTTCGGATCAAGATAGTTAAATAGATACTTTAAGAACTTGTTGATCTATATGCTCATCAGATGTATATGCATACATAGATCTATTTGTATATATCGATATATACAAAGCACACACACACACACACCCATTTATATATATATGCATATATATGTTATGTTCTTTCTTTGTCGAGCAATGAGTGTGTCATCTTATACCTCTTTCCATTTATTGACCTAAAAGTATTATTTTATCTATGCAAAAAAACAATTTTTTTGTGTAATCTTGAATTAGAATTTATTGGTTTTACTTGAGCATCAGGCCTATTTTGTAACCGTGATTCTGAAACTGTATTACATGATTATTTATATTATATATATTCATTTCAATGCACAGAGTATTATAAAGATGTAAATAAGGTCCATTTGTATGATAATGATGATATACATTATATGTGTTTACAGGATAGGACATAATGGGATTATTTTTTATATATAAACGGGAACGATTATTCAAAATTTCCCTTGTTTATAGATACATGGAAAAACAGTTTAAATCGAAGTGAAACTGTTTAAAAAATGTGGGAAAATTTTATTTTAATCCCATGTTCATTTGGATCAATAACGTTTCAAATATCTTAGCTTCTTCATATATCTATAAACACTAAAGCCATTTAGGTATTCCTATTTGCATACCCATCTTTCTGTATATTCAATTAAGTAATGAGTTTCTAATGAAACAAGTGATACATTTAAAGATTGCAGTTAAATTTTCTATATTCAAGATATATTTTATTATACATATAATCTGTATTATTCGAGAGTTATTAAATAAATAAGGAATGATACAGATTTATTCACATTCTAAGTACAGTTCTTTCAAAAACAACATGTTAGCTATTTTTATTTTGAGGCTTTGCTGTTTCTTGGAGTACTTTAGTTTCAATAAACATATCTCTAAATGCTTTTGCTTCCTCATCCATGTAACCTCCTGCCACTTTATTTATATTACTAAAACATAAATATTCATTTTAGAAAAGTTACAAGTTGTTACCAACTCGATTCTCAAAACCATGAAACCTTACTCTCGTCTCTTTTGCATAAGTTGCAAATGTATTTCGTACAAGTCACTCATCTCCACTCCAGCAATATACAATATTAGCTTTGTGATTGAGCCATAAACAGTACCCAATATACTACCAGCGACAGTACCAGCTATCATTCCCTTAAGTCCCATGTTTGTTTTGAACATGCTTCCTGTTACAGCGCCAGCAATGGTAGAATTAAACAACTCGAATTTGCCTCTATATACGTACAGCATAATTGACGTGCTCCTGGTACAGAACTTGAAATGAAATTGCATTTATACTCTTGTTTAGCTATGATCGATGACCACAAAATTCTCTTACTGGAATAAGAAGCAAAAGGCACCTAGTTTCCAGCAAAGGCCCATACCCCCTTTAATGAATTCCAAGGCGAACTTATTATGTAATTGTCTCTTTGCATGGAAAACACTGTCCCATTTTGTAGCTTGATGCTCTTTTCTAAAATTATATGGTAAATCTATGGTTTTCAATATTCCACCGAAACAAAACCCTCCTATGATGCCCGTGGCTGTGGCGCTCATGATAGATTGAAACTCTTTAGTTATATGGCCTTCTCTGCATCAACAGTTTTGAATTAATAATTGAATTAATAATTCTAAAACGTAGATGATTCTACTAGTCGAGAAGTGTACTTACGAATCGTGAAACATGTTTTTCAATCTGTCTATACCAATTTCACCTGGAGATAAAGATTCCATTTCAGCTATTTCAGGTAGTTTCGTCTGTTTGCTGACTTGGTCATTCGATCCGTCAACATTGGTAAATGGAAAGAAAAATGCGTACACCAGTGATCTATTTATCCGTAAGTGTAACATTATGCTTTTCTTTCTTTTACCTAACTCCACAGAATTAAATAGGTTGTGTTGCAATGTTAATTCCTGTAAAATTAAAACACTATTCGTCTCATTCGCTGAATGTATATTTCACGAACTTTGCAAGGGCCAACCAAATACACATTTCATGATGCTTAATAACATTTTCATTTTCAATTCACAAAGGAAAAAAACAAGGTTAATTCCGGCGAGATTTTTCCAAGTGATTCGTGGCGCCTCTTGCGGCGGATTCTCAAAGCGTCATATGACATACTATAGTGTCCAACAGTTGTCGACATATGGCGCTGGCATTAAATTCCATACTTTTTGTGTATATCAGGCATGGGTGGGCATGGGCAAAAATAGCACGCGAGCTAGGGAATTAAAGGAATACCCGTGGAATACCCTCACTTCTCCCGGCCGCGCGTCTCGCTCCCCGTGACAGCCCTAGTGCTTGGTGCAACCAAGGCTGCCAAGGGGATTGAGACGCGCGGCCGAGAGAAGTGGGGGTATTCCTTGAAAATCACTTGATCACTAGCACGCATGCTATTTCTGCCCATGCCTGGTCTATATATATATATATATATATATATATATATATATATATATATATATATGCCATATGCAAATAGTAGGGATTCTATCCCTACCAATCCCTACTCTTTTTCACTCTTTTTCATCTTTTTCTGCTCTTTTTGTCATTTTTGTTTTTTGTCTACTGTTTTCTACGTGGATAGTTGGCATGACTGCATGATCAGTCTAGGGAAGTTCTATGAGTACCGTAGACGTTCTATAAGTGCACCCATCATTGCATTAATTGTTTGTGCAGGGCTCCTGCATTGGGGTCAACTCTTCTCGATTCGAATGATTTATTCCTCCGCTCTACATATGAGAGAGCTTGAAATATTGGCGGTCGAGGCGTTGATAACAATTGAAATTGAAACAATCGCCGTGTACAATCACGAACGAGTCGGTGATAGTCGTGTGATCGATAATAATGTTTGCTAGTACCACGGACACGAAGCGAGCCCAAACGTTGATCGTGTTCAAAACGAAGATTTAATACGAGCTCTCCTACCCCCTCTCCCTGTGGTAAGCATAAGAGACACCAACGAAAAAAGTGTCGCATAATACAATATATAAAAAGAACCGAACGAGGCGTCGGGAACACGAGGCTGTGTAATTCATTTCGATCGGACGTGTAAGAGACACCATTCGTCTAGGCAAGGGTAGAGAAAGAGAGAGAGAAAGATAGGAAAGAAAGAGAGAGAGAGAGAGAGAAAAAAACATCTAGCGTGGCGAGACCTCGAAGAGTCAAAAGCTTGTTGCTGGACCATCTCGCGCGTTAATTCAATTTTTTTTTACAGCGCGCGCCGTAACATTTCGAAACGTCCGTTATTTTGCACGTACGTAAAATAGATAGAAAGAATTTCCTTCCGGAAGGAAATATCTATCGTGATACAGTGTTTTGTTTTTATCGTTGCAATTGATGCTATGATGTCTCGGGTCCTCGTACCTCGTTCTTTGAAACAAGCGTTTCGCGAGTGATTCTTTCATTCGTTAAATACATTTTTTCTTTCTCTTTTTTTAATAGGTATTCTCACCTTCCCGTTCGTTAGAGCGGAACACCGTTGGACAGCGGAAATTCCACTACGACGAGATACACCTTGCGTTATCGGTGTCAACGGGAGCTATTTCGTAACGGGAAAGGGATCACTACCACACAAACAGGAAGAGAAATTACGGTATGGCATCATCCATGGTGGCTGTTCCATCTGGAACAGCTTCGGTCCCAACTGGAACTGGTATCTCGCAGAGCGAAGAGGTGGAGAACAGAGATGTTTTCAGCGAACATAATATTAACTCGGTTACCGGCTGCAACGAAACCTCTAGTCCCGGAGATGCTCTGGAGGAGATCAATTGCGGTACAGATGAGAACGGCGATCAAGAGTGCGCTATATGCATGGGCAAACTGTGCTCGCCGCGAGTGCTCTCTTGTCTTCATGTGTTTTGCGAGGCTTGCCTAGACAAGCTTCTGATGGACGAGGCTGGTGACCCAAAAGTCGGCTCGGTCCTTGTCTGTCCTATCTGTCAACAAGAAACTTCCATTAGTTCTAAGGGTGCTGCATCGCTCACTTGCGACTATGTTCTAACTAATATACTGGATATGTCCGCAATCGAAAACATGGCTGTACTATGTACCTCGTGCAAAGCCAAAGAAAGCGCCATCGCGCGGTGTTCGGACTGTGCCAATTTCTTGTGCCCGAGTTGTAACTGCGCTCACCAGTTTATGCGCTGTTTCGAAAGTCACAAGGTGGTCGCCTTCGAAGATTTAAAGAAATCCAACGAAGCTATACCGATACACAAACCAATTTTTTGCGAGTGTCATCCTACCGAAAATATGAAGTTTTATTGTTACACTTGCCAGGTAATACTTTGTTTCTTGTTAATATGCTAGAAATACGTAACTCCGAAAAATATCTGGGCCCATACTTAGTATGGATTACTTTGGAGTATCTTGTAAAGTAATCAAAAGTTTTTAAAAAGACTATTCTAGTAGAGCGTAGAAAGAACCAGGTAATCTATAGAATTTATTTTGACTAGGAACCAATATGCAATGAGTGTTTACTTGTCGAACATAAAGCCCCAGACCATCAATACGAACGATTAGTAGATGCGGAACCACGCCAAAAAGAAGAATTAATCAAACTAGTGAACGAAAGTAAAGCAAGGATTGCCGATTGTGATCAGGTGTCTGCTCAATTGGACAACGCTCTCAGAGAACTTCAAGCTCAACACGATCAGGCCAAAGATCTGATTATCGAAACATTTCAGAGTTACAAAGCGGTATTAGAGAAATGTCGCGATAGCGCGTTAGTTGAGCTCGAGAAACTGCATTCTAACAGAGAACTGGAAATAATGGACACGTTTCATAGGTCAGCGAGGATTATTTCTCGAACGCGTGTTTATATCGTTCCGCCAATTGATTTGCATCAATTCATTCTCGTTTCTTTTTTACACACAGTGTCGAGAAAACAGTCGAGAAAATAGAGAATGCTTGTCGTTTCACCTCCAGACTTTTGGAACATGGCGATGCTGTGGAGATTCTTGCGCTTCGCCGGATCGTAGGAACTCAGTTAATGAATTTAATCAAGAATACCCCGAAACCAAATGTTTCTTTTTCAATCGAGTTTCAGACTGATTACGATCAATTTGAGAAAACAGTAAAGGTAAGTTTCGTATTCTAAAAATTTCTTTAAAATGAACAAGATTTCGAAGAAACAGGAATGATGTTGCAGGATGTGTTTGGGAAATTTCATACTGAGACTACTCCAGTGATAAAGAGCGAGCCGATCACCACGGTCCCGGGAGTGAGTACAAGTCAACAAGTTGTTCACACTTCAATGGGCTGTCCACGTTCCATTAGCACAAGGTCTCCCATTTCTCTTCCTGCGTCAATGCAATCTTCGTTCGAAGGTGAACCTTCGTTTGTTATACCCACGACATCCAGTCCACAAAATATTCCACCTCCACCAGCACCCGTATCCCTTCCTCCAGGTCCTATGCATGGCCTCACCAGTATTCAAGAGTACAATCTGCAGCAACTAGCCAGTTTAGCGGAAAAGGTTGAAATGGTTGGAGACACGAACGTGGTCGGGCCCAGCTCAAATCCCAGCCCAACTCCACCGTTCACTTTGGCTGACCTATTTGCCGGTGATCTGAGTTCCACGAGCCACGCGATCAATAATCTCCAGGCTTTAGCTAAATTAGGGAATTCGCTTGGCAACCAAGGTAAGTAAACGACCCATCGTTTACTCTCTGAAACATCTCAAATTATAATTCCGTTGTTTGTGATACTCTCGCAGACCTTGGTAACACAGCGATCAATGGTGGCAGCGGTCTGGTATTGGGCAGGGGTCCGTCACCAGCAATTGTAGATACGCCAAATTTAAGTTTAGCTGCCAACACTCTTCTAAATGGGGGATTTCAGTCTTTATCGTCCTCCACTTCGCCGATACTTTCACAGGGTGCTGGTAATTATAGTTATACAGTATAATATAATATGTGTGTTGCAACAATTGCCACCCGATTTATTATCCAAATACGTATTTGTTTTTGTAGATGATTTAATGGGAGATTCGATACACAACATGCCTGTGGTAGTGGGAAACACTGTTGGCAATGTGACTGGTTCCGGATCCGGAAACTATGCTCATCCACGTTCGAACAACGCGAAGTTGACGCCCATGCATATCCGCTGTAAATTTGGGCAATTAGGTCCCAGTAAAGGTCAATTCAGCTCACCCCATGGATTCTGCTTAAGCGCCGACGAAGACATTATCGTCGCCGACACGAATAATCACAGAATTCAGGTAGGCGTTCGTCTCGAAACGAAATTACTCTTATTTCTTCTAGATCTTCGTCTAAGTCCGTTCGTAATTTCTCTTCCCTTTCTTTCTTTTCTTAGATATTTGATAAGACTGGTGTTTTCAAATTCCAATTTGGTGTTCCTGGCAAAGAAGAAGGACAACTGTGGTATCCGAGGAAAGTTGCCGTTATGAGAAACACCGGGAAATTTGTTGTCTGTGACCGTGGAAACGAGCGTTCTAGAATGCAGATATTTACAAAGAACGGTCACTTTATTAAGAAAATAGCGATTCGTTACATCGATATTGTAGCTGGCCTAGCTGTTACTAGCGAGGGCCACATTTTGGCTGTTGATAGTGTGTCGCCAACGGTGTTTGTGATCAGCGACACAGGGAACTTGTTAAGATGGTTCGACTGCAGTGAATACATGAGAGAACCAAGTGATATTGCAATTAGTGGTGAGGAACGAGTTAAGCGATCCAGCGAATGGATCGATAAGCAAATTTATTGAATGATCTTCTAATTAGGATCGTTCGCGGTTATATAGATCGTATAATTTTCAGGTAAAGAATATTTTGTGTGCGACTTCAAGGGACATTGCGTCGTAGTGTTCAACGAGGAAGGCAAGTTCTTGCGTCGCATTGGCTGTGACAATGTAACAAACTTCCCAAACGGGATAGATATTAGCGATGCAGGCGACATATTGATAGGAGACTCACACGGCAATCGTTTTCACGTGGCTGTTTTCTCCAGAGACGGTTCCTTGATTTCTGAGTTTGAATGTCCATACGTGAAGGTGAGGTTCTGACTTGTATTATGATATTATGTATCGAGATCGTAATACACGATATACAGGTTGTTTAATGTACTCTTCAATCGTATTCTGTACAAAAACAGTCGCAACAGCGGTCTGTAGTGAAATCCGTAACATAGGTTACTTACTAAGGACGCGTGTACTAGATTGATATTTAAATTGAATTTTCTCGGAAACGAAGCCTCCTACGCAATTTCGTTGTTCTTGATTTTCTTGGCCCAATGTGTACCATAAATTATGAAACACCCTGTATAGGCAATAGAATTGACGACGATAAATATTGTATTACCAAATCAATCAATCCGAATGCAATTCTCGCAGGTTTCTCGATGTTGTGGCTTGAAAATAACTTCCGAGGGATATATCGTAACACTGGCTAAAAATAATCATCACGTCCTCGTACTGAACACTCTTTACATATCATGAAGCGAGGAGGCAGACCAAGCAAGTATGTCACGATTATCTCCCGCGAGTGGAACTTCCTTGTGAGACGAAACAAAATCTGCTCTGCTTCTCAACGAAGGACAAATCGGCACGAATACAAAGACAAGAAATATATATATATACGCCTGGTTTGGGCGATGTTCGAAGTTCTTTTGAGATTTGAGATTTGGGCCTATCAAAGCAATAGTAAAAGCAAGCGCAGCATGCAGCCTTAATAGTCTGTAACAAAAAAGGAACAAAAACCTTTAAAAAAAACCCAAAAAAAAGAGGAAGAACGAAAGAAGAAGTTTAAATGCGTCCCTGTTTTATGAAAGTAACACAACAACGTCGAAACGATGAATACTACAAACAAACAAAAAAAAGAAAAAAAACAATGGTGAATGTAACATCTCCGACCAAAAGTGAAACAAAGAAGAAAAAAAATAGTATAAATAGTGATTTAGCAAGTTGCATTTGATAAACTGCCAAGATAAATTTTAAAAAACGTCAAGATAAAAGAAGCGGAGGATAGGGAAAGGGAAAAGGGGAAGGAGAAGCGACGAGCAAGAGGGAGAGAGTGAGAAAGCGTGGCATTTCTTTGGTAGAAGGGGCAACGGAAGCGAGAGAAGAAAAATTGGGGGAACGGAACTTCAGTGACAACACACGCAGTAGCTTTTCTCATCGAAATCATCGGTTGCATCTTCATCTTTGACTCGTCAGTATTTTAGGTATGTTTACAAATCAAATTATTCTAGTCTTCAACGAGCACTGTTTACACGCTGGTTTCGATCTGTGCTCTCGAAGCAACAATTTTTGTCGTGTATTTTTAAACCGGGTTCTCCGTGTTATGAAACCGCTTATGGCGGACACATATGACACGTATATATGTATATACATACACACGCATGTAAACACAAACACACACAGAGGGAAAAAGAGAGACACACACACTTGAGAGGGGAGGAAAGAGTACACGGTATATACGGTTCTTTCTTCCGACCGTTACTTCGAGACCTATTTCGTAGGCACGCTAAGTTTTCTAAAGGTTTCCGTTAAGCTTAGGCTACTATATCCGGTATAGAAGTGGGAAAAAAAAGATGAAAACGCGCGTACAGAAAAAATTGTAAAAGAACAACTTGTGCTTAAACATGTCAGAGTGAAAATGTGTTGCATGCTGCGACACACGGTAGTACTTCCTGCTCTAATGTCATATCATATCTCTTTAACGAATTGAGATGAGTGTGAAAGAAAACACTAAACAAAATATACCAGTAACTCCTTGTTATGGCAGGCATACGAAGCTTAGTGAACTTAAAATGATTAAAAAACGATTTAAAAACAAAAAAAAGAATAAATGGGAAAAAGAGAGAAAATATACGAGAGAGCTATATGTTCCTGATAACATTTCTCTGTGCATTTGAGAATTAGTAGATCATCGAAAAGGGTGGAAAAAGAGATAGAGCGAAAGAGGTAATTATATTGAGACAGCGTTAACTAGAATGGAAAATAATTATGACATGTTGAAAATCAAACATTTAATGTCTTGAGAAATGAATCGGCACACGTCATATATACATATATATATTTCATGGACAAATCGAAACGATTTATTGTAGATTTGCCATTGACGACGATAGATCCCATTTGTGCATTGTTAAGAGAAACAAAAAAAAATAATAGGCAAGACACACAATGGTTACAATATTTACTCAGGATGCTTTATTATGGTCCACCATATAAATACAATATACTATATATATATATATACATGTATTATATATGTATAAATATATATAAATATATATATATATATATATATACATAAATATATATAAATTTATATACATATATACATATATATGCGTGTGTGAATTATTGGTTCGTGGTGCTAGCGAATTATAATAATATATCCATACCAAGTAAATGTATTTGTTATAAAAATTACAGAATCGTTCCAACGTTTTACAATGCCGTGGAATGATCTTGTAATATATTATACAAGGTTCATAAGTAAATTATACCACCGGTATCATAGGAACAATACTTTATCTATGTAAAAAAAAGCAAAAGGGATATAAAAACAAATAACGTACAGTTTGCTAAACAACTTCTATTTATGTATATACTAAAAAAAAGAAGAAATTAATAATAACGATAACATGATCCGTAAAGAAAAGGAAAAAAGAAATCCATGTAAAACACATACATATATAGAAATACACATATTTTTTAGGGTTGTTTACATGATCAGCCTTAAGATTTGATTGAAATTAAAATGCAATGTGTATACAACATATATGGATATATATATGTGTATATACATGTATATATACATATATATATACCTCAGGCAGATCGCTATATACTGTGTTATATGATTACCTACAATAACAATTGAATGTGAATAACTATCTTGCCATACCAAATGTTAGAAAGCACATCCATATATATATATTTCTACTTGGATAGCTTCAAATTTGTTTCACATAATGAATACAATTGACTATGCGGAGAGCAGAATGCGATTAGAGTATTATAGATGGAAAATGAAATCGAAAAAGAGATTGGGCGGATGTGGGTACGCGTGTGCGCGCGTGTGTGTGTGCATGAGAGAGAGAGAGAGAGAGAGGAGGGAGAGAGAAAGAGCGAGAGAAAGAGAGAGAGAGCAGAATAAGAGATATAGGAGAAGGGTCTCAAATACAGGATCGATAAATATATAGGGGGCTACTCGGAAATTTGCGCATAACATTTGTAGTAAATTGCACGAAGCCTACGTACGTACACCTAAGCTAATCAGTCGTAATCATCTTTTATTATTAGAAGTTTTAATTTTATATATATTAAAAGGAAAAAAAAGAAGTAATTCTGAAGTATTTAATAGTCATGGTTAGCAGAGTTATATAAATAATGCCTGTGATAATAGTATCGTCAGGATAAGTTGTGTCCTTACAGAGTCTCTGATGTTGTTGCTAGGTAAATATAAATTAGAGGTACCAAAACGAGATGCTGTTAGCGAACGCCTTGTGGAAGGTGTGTTTATGTTCGATGCACAATAACACCGTACACAACGCCATCGATGGTCTCTAATGGTACATTGAATACAAGAAGAAAACTAAAGAAAAAGATATCGAGAGTATCCAACAAAAACAAACAAAAAAAAAAGTGAAGAACTTTAAAGAAGTAAAAATAACAAGAATGTGTTGCAAAATTTTTGCCAGTCGTATTTAATGAATGAAAAAAAAAATGAAACTAAACTCATAGTGTAACGAATGGATGACCATTAATGAAGAGGGTCTTTTACCTCACAAAATTATTATATTACGCTCACCTTATATATACTTGAATATTTTAGTATAGATTTACTCTATTTACATATTTTTATCTGTGGAAGACTACTTGGCTAATTTAGGCCACTGTTGAAATTCACCCCTTATTTGCCTTGATGTTTAAATTACAATAATAATATAAAAGAAAAAAAAAAGAAACGAGAATTACTTGTTACGTAAATGGTAATTGTGATAGATTTTTTGATGATTTTTACAATCTCAAAAGTCTTATTATCCTAATATGTATAGAATTATAATAGTCACTCTACATAAACTACATAAAGAAAAGAAAACTCTGCTTACATTGTTGAAACTACTTATTAAACAACAACAACAACAAAAAGAATGTCTGAATAATAGGATATATATATATATGTATACCCTATATCCGTAAGCAGTTCACAAAGAGAGGGGAGAAAAGAAAGATACTGTCTATTGTATAATGTATTTCAGAATATGTTCTACCTATTATTTTTTAACTGATAACAATGTTTTTAATCGCTGATACACAGTTTCCAAGGCCTTTTTTAGGTGCCACCTAAGAACTTTTTCGACACGATTTCGGTTTTTATGATCGTTCTTTGTGTTCGTTTATGATGACGTGCTATATGTGTGCAGCTTAAACAACAACAAAAAACGAAACACACACACATACACACACACACACACACCGACAGAAAAAATAACAAGAAAAAAGACCAAAAAAAAATTCGAATTCGAGTTCGAGTTCGAGTTGTTCATTCTTCAAAATTAAATAGTGTTATTTGTCCATAAAGTCATGGATTCGACCGTCGAATGGGAATGGCTTTATCGATTCCCGGATCGTAGATGTCTGCTTTACCGACACGTACCTCTACCCTTGTACGCGCGCGAATTTCAAAAATCGCGCGGTGATCTCGAAAATACGTGAGACGCGAACGCATACATACGTGTTTACGAGTATCGTTCGTTTATTTTTGCTGGAGCTCTGTGACTGTGTGCGACAAAAATCTGTCAGGCCGGCCGTAAAAGACTAAAAAGTTACAGAACAATTGTATCGCGCGTATTTCGACGGCAAATTTCCGACGAGGGTGTAACGTATGAAAATATTTAAATGAATGTTCCTGACTTCGAACGATCGCATCACAATAGAAGATATATATACATATATATATACACATACATATAATAAAATAAGGTGACCCTCGTGTATTTGTTTTCTTTTTTTTTTCTACTTGCGAGTGTCGACGAGGGGGGCACCGCTGCATAACAATTGTACATACATATATATATTTATATATGTATGTATATACGAACTATAATGATATAAACAGATAGGATTTAAAGATGAAGAACAAAAATAATAAGCAGATGAAAAACACACACACAAACATACACACATGTACACACGATGCAACTTTAAACTGAATTCTAGCCTACGGTTAATCATAGTCTTCCTAGTGTCCTGGATAAACGATAAATGAAAGGGAAAAAAAAGAAACGTATGTCTTTTGCGATTACTAACTTTTTTAGGTCACGGCAATCCGCTAGAAGCCGTGCCGCGGCCGATCACTATATATTATATATTAAACTGAAACGAAAAGCAAAAGAAGCATAATCGAATGAAAGTTGAAATCCCCACACGGTGATGTTATACTTTGATGAGAATTGTCGGGCGATTCGATTTGCCGAGAGGATCTTTTATTGAACATGACTTTTATGCATTGCAAAAATCAACCAAAATCACAAAAAAAAACGATATATAAAAATAAAAAGGAAATGATTTGTGGACGAGGCGTAGAGACGATAAGGAGAACAATACTTATTATTCCTTCAATCGTTATTCGGCATATATTTGTACAAAGATTTAGGATGAGTGAGGTAAAAAGGTTCGGTAAAGAACAGAGAGAGAGAGAGAGAGAGAGAGAGAGAGAGAGAGAGAGAGAGAGAAGATATATATCTATATAAATACATGTAGGAGCAGGTTCGTGTAGGAACCAAATTTTACGTGTTTACTACGTCGACAAGTGTTTCTTCGTTGCTTTTTTTCTCGACTTTGTAAACGGCATTTTTTCCATTCCCTTTTACTCTGGTGTTTTTTTCCGTTCTTTCTTGTAGGGACGTTTATTAAGTGTACAACGTTTGTTTTTAATCTCTTCGTCGAGGCATTATTACTATTATAATTATAATAATAATTATTGTTATTAATAATATTATTATACCTTGTGTGTGTTCCATGTGTCGAGGTGTCGTTCGGGTTCCGTTCCTCTTCGGACGTTCTTTTACCATTCTTGGCGATTGTTGTGTTCGACGATAACCGTTTGTTTTATATTATTTACGTATCTCGCGGTGTTTCTCTTTTATTGTTTTCTTTCGTTTTTCATCTTCTTTATCGCATGACCTATTTTCGATTTTTCAGTTAGGTCTAACCGGGGCCTAACCCAGATCTAGTTAGTTAGTTTTTATGGGTAACAACCCAGACCTTAGCCAGGACCTATTTTTTATTGTCTTTTTAGTATTTCCAATCCTCGTTTTTTTTTCACCAGCCCCCCAATCGTTTTTTCATCTCATCTCGCAAACTCGTCGATTCTGATAATTGTTTTACGTTCATATTTGTATTATTACGATTATTATTATTATTATGATTTTACTTTGTTCCAGATCGTTCGACTTTTCTGTTTTCGTTCTTGTTTTCATGAATACTCATATCGAAGCGACAATGAAAGGCGCGGGAAAAAGAATTTTCTCGTTTCGTAGCCTCTCGATTCCCCCTCCCCTTCTCCGATTCCCCAGCTCCCCCTTCCCCAATTGATCGGTTTTTGAATTTTATTTTTGTTGAACGACTTAAAAGGCGTTTTTAAGGATTATTATTACTGATATGACATATTATTATATAATTAATATTACGATTAGTACTACCACTTCTACATTGTTTCGTATCTCTTAACGATAGACATTAATTTAAGGTGTAGTTTAAGCAATGACTTTGCATTTCTCTTTTTCATTTGCTGTTTCGTTTCCCATCTTTTTTCTTTTTTAATTCGTGAAAGGCAGTGCAAGGCAGAGATCTCAAGACAACGTCTATGTTTTCCCGTTGGAGCCTGATTGTTTACAAAATTCAATCGATGATCGTTGCCTTTTGGTCGTAATCGTATGTGCCAAACGGCTAGTTCTCTTCGTCCTATCTCTATCCCATTCCCTAATCCCATTCGCCCTGCATAAATTCTCTTTTTGATTGTCTCCTGTTTTTTTATTTCGTTACACGGAGAGGATCCACGCGCTTCGCGGTAATTTCGAGTTTCCCGCGAAAGGGGGTCCGCGCGAAGCGCGCGCTCTTTCGAGTCGGTCTCCAGCTTTTCCTAAAAGTTCTTTTTCCTTTCGTCGAGTCGTTATTTCGTAAATTAAATTCTTTAGTGCCAAAAAAAAAACAAAACAAAAAAGGAGAAGAAGAAGCGAAACAAAGGGAAGAAAACTGAAATACGAACAACTGAGACTGTTCTCTATAAACGTAGGAATTATAACGAAACGAAATGAGGAGGGAGACAAAGCGCTTAGCTCGCTCGCTATACACTATTTTTACGTTTTATTTTTCTCGTTGATTATTTATTTACAGCGATTTGAGTTGAGTTGAGTGTTCCATTTTGCCGCGTATCAACGGGGTGTCGATGATTCTAGATTTTTAATAGACGCGACGAAATAAGCAGAATAAGAGTGGAGGATGTCAGAAATGGAGGGGGAAAAAAACAAAAAATATGTATATTATATATATATACTATATATATACATATATGTAATATTTCTATACATTATATATATGTAATATTTGTATATATCTATAATATTTATATATATATATATATGTATACACACACATAAACATTATAAAACGGATAAAGGAAAGCAAAAAAAAAGATAAGAATGAATATTAAATGATTATTAAAAAATCCTTGCTTAGTCAGTTAAAGTACAAATGTTTAAATGTATTCTATGATTCTAGGTGATAAGTGAGATAAGAGGGAGAGAGAGGGAGAGAAAGAGATAGAGGAATGTATGGGAGAGAGAGAGAGAGAGAAGAGGCGTAGCAGCATATAAAAAACTTTATTTCATTCCTTAATAAGCCTCTGATAGCTTTATTTATATTCGCATTAGTTACTTGACGTTTAATAATACTTAAACCAGCAAACGAGGAATATATACGATATTTGGGCTGAGAGAAGACAACAGAAAAAACCAAGGGAAGAGAACAATTTTTGTTTTTTTCCCTTACGATATATATATAATATACATTATATTATATTATATATATATATAATATACACACACATATATGTATACAAAACCGCGAATTACTTTGATATTGACACGTTCCTTTGTTTTTTTTTTGTTTTTTTCGGAGATGTTTTCTTTGACATATCAAATTGACCACAAATGGACATACTAAGGAAACCGTTGCATTCCATTGGCGTCATCGGTGCACGCCCTTCAATGTTCCCCATGATCTCTCTGTTTTTTCATACTTTTCCAACGACTAACTCGTTGTTGAACCTGGCGAGAAAAAAGCCAAGCCCCACCTGCCCTCCTGCCCCCCGTTGTCCATGGTAATACTCCATTTGGGACTACAGACAATTGAACGTCTTCGAAACTAATTAGAAACGGTTCTTCTATAGAAGAGTTAATCCTGTTCTACCCGATGTATGTAAGCAAAGATCTACCTGGGCGAAGCATTTCTGGACTTGGTGTCTGGCTCGGCGTTCCATTTGGAAAGAGCTGGAGGGGAAACGAAGAAAATTTTTCTTTTTCTTTTATTTTTTTTGATCGTCGTTTAATCTTCTCTGGAGAGAGACATACACAATAGAGACACAGGGTAAAAGCTTTTAGGTGAAATCGTTTCTTGAGAAGGAATTGGTTTTGATAATATATATTTCGTTCATTCAGGCGAGGCACTGCAATAATATGTTATTTATATAGTTTGTAATCTCTGTAATATAAGTTACACACACCGTACCAGTGGAGATCGAGTAACATTTTTTTCCATTAGTTGCTCCAAAGTCCATGCGTAGCATGCACCGATATCTTGACTGTAATTTCTGTAATACAGAAATTTAGTATCGCCAGATTCATCTTTTCTTCTTTTTTTTTTTGTAGTTTAGATTTCTTTGGACTCGGATGCATCGATTTGCCAAATCTTGTGTTAGTCTAGGGTTCTTCGATGATCGCAAAGTCTTGCACCTGGAAGCTCTTGATACAATCTAGTCATAAAGGGTTCAAAAGAGTTCACGGCCTCGAACTTTGTATTCAAACTGCAACAGGTTTGACAGGATTGGTCGAGAAAGAGAGTTTGGCTTACTCCCAAAGCAGTAATCAATATATCTGATAGCAGACCTGAGGACACAGATCTGAATCGTTTATGAGCTTTTTCTAGACAATTGTCGTAAATAAAATGTCTTCTAGTTATCCTATCCTTGGATAATAAATCAAAACCTTTCATGGAGAAGGAGAGTCAATGTGAGACGTACACAGGGTGATCTTTCGAGAACATTGCCCCGGTTGAATTTGTTACAGCAGAAAGAGAATGAACGCCGAGCCATATGTTAAGGAGAACTTCTTATATACCACAGAACGTGTATGAGATGTAACATTTAAACAATGTATGTATAGAACATATATATATACATATATACATACACATATATATTTGTATGTGTATATGTAAGTAGGTATTGTGCGTACGTCTCAAACAGGGAGGGAAGAGGAAATATAATAAGGTACGCGTAGAGACGAGGGACAACCAAATGGAAGGAACGAAATCCACTGTTCAGTATGTGTGTAGTAAAACCATGTATTCCTGAGACCTCCATTGGTATTTTTTATTAAATGAGACAATTCGTGAAATATGGGATGGATTTTAAATGTTCCGACAAGTCGCTTATACTTCAAAAAAAAAAAAAGAAAACGAGTGGCGAGAGGATATTGTATAAAAGGATAGTACAAGACAAGAAAAAAACGGTAAATCGTAAATGCAATACGGAGAAAGCGTGTATTCCAAATATATTTTTTATATATGCTAATGGGATGCCAAGGAGCATGGTCGCGCGTTATAAACGTAAATGTTGTATTATTTATTGTTACACGTACGGTAATATGTAATGTGCACACACATATATATATTATATCGGACCGTGTAATCAATTGTCAGTCCCCCTAAGACTACTCAGCCTTTAGACATAACAAAAAAATATATAATATGTGTATATACATATATATATATTTATAGCCGCGAATTTTCATTTTTTCCGAGATATTTCAATATTTACAATAAATATATATATATTTATATACATGGTGTACGCGTACGTACATATATATGTATATCCATTTCTCGAATAAGTCCTTCAAACAAACAAACAAACAAACAAAACATACAAACAAACAAACAAAAAAAAGTAAGAATGCGATACCTTTGACGATTCTAATTTTAAATCCTTCTACGCCCCCCCCCCCCACGAATTTCCCCAAAGTTTGTTAAACCTAGTCTTATATAACGCATACGTATACACACATAAATACAAAAAAGAAGACTGTAAGTATATATGCGTGTATATCTGTGTTAGGTATATACATACATATATGTGTATTCGACCTAGGGTCTCTCCTTTCGTTTAACGCGGGTTTTTCGCTTATTATTAACTACTACTACTATTACTACTACTATTATTATGATTATTATTATTATTATATTTTTCCTTTTTTTCTTTTTTCTTCTACATCGTACCTACTAAATTTTAGTTTCATTTTTATATGGAATATTCAAATTTATGGTATTATACGTATACACATCTATATACACTTTTACAAGCAACAATAAAAAGAAAAAAAACAAATGAATAAATATTTTAATCTACATAACTATATTATTACGTAATTAAAGATATATGGAGACATTTGCTACTTATACATATATTTGTCAAATGTATCGCGTGTGTGCGTTTGGAAAGGTTTTTTCGCGGGACGGGCGAAAAAAAGGCATTTTGGGACACGCAGTGTCTGGTTGTTGTTGATAAACGGGCGTGCGGTTGCTATGACCCCGCGACCACGGAGGGTGATATAAGTGTACAGTTGTTCCGTGAACTTTAAACGATTTTTCTCGCCATTTTACCTGTCAATTCGCCTTCGCCTCAGCGTTCCGCGGCGACACGTTTCCAAAGCCGGTTATATTCAAAAACTATCGCAGTTCTTTGAAACATTGTAGAAACATACGTTCTTGTCTTTTGCGCATACGCTGCAAAAATGCAATAATAATATATTGTGATGCTCACGAAAGCACATAACATAATTTACCAAAATTGTAATGTTTAAAATATTTCATGTGATTTTGGAAACTGTTATATTTTTTATTTTCCTGCCAATTGTTTAATTTGTAATGTTGTTCTTTGTTCTTTTTTCAATAAAGTAAGCAAACGGATTCGTCTGAATTTCTTCATTCCCTTCCCGCATGAACGTCTAGCTTTAACCCTTCGCACTTTGTAGTTTATTAAAATATTAAATACGTTTAGTAACTTATTCAATACAAATTTAATAATGCAACAAATATTTTGAATAATGTTATAAGAATATATTAGTGGCGCATCTTCTCCGAGTCGACACTCAAGTGGAAAGGGTTAATTTGATTCGAGGATCATCTATAGACGATTTAAAAGGTATAGAAAGAAACACACTCTCGTTATTCCTTTCAACAAGCAGAGTGCCTGTATTTCATAAATAGTTGTTAGTTATAATAAATATTTTTCTCTTTTTTTTTATCGCATTTAATCAGAGTCGTCGGAGTCGCGCCGATATTGTTGTTTAGGCAATTGTTCATGTAACTCTAGAATGTGTTCAATGGGCTTCGGTTTCCCATCTTCCCCGATGCGACAGGGTGCAACCAATCCTTCCCTGAAATGATAATGCCCTTGTTATATATGCGTGCTAACAATACTAACCCGATACTCTTGAGTTACAGATCATTCTGGTCAGCCGACTATATACTAACTTCGTTAACTTGTCTACAAGTCCTACAAGTTGCATGGCTTCGTATTCCTTTTGCTCCTCCGACATCCCTTCCAGAGGGTTAGGCTTCGGAGGCTCAAAACAACCAGTCACAGGGTTAATCCTTAAATCGTAATCGAATATTAAAAAGAAGAAATTATCCACGGAAAATCTTTCTCCGTTTATACTAACTGTTCTTTGTGCCTCAGGTATTCCTCGGTATCGCTGTCCTCCGATTCTGAAGAATAATCTGCTTGTACCCTCTTCGAGCCGAGTAATCCCTTGTTTGCGAACATGCCTGCTGCGTTCCCATATCCTGTGTACTTCACCATGCGACTAACTGAAAGTAACATTCCTTAGAATTTCCATTCGCTCTCCCGCTGACCCGTACATTACACGCGTATGACAACTCGTACCATTTTGCTTGCAGAGTACGAATAGAAACTCGGCGACTAGATCTCGTAAATCTGTCAAAGGAGAAGTTAATAATTTACACAGGTTTGCCCTGAGAGTGGTTCCCTCTTCGGGACGATGCATTACATCCTTCAACGGAGGTAAGATCTGAAAAAAAACAAGAAACTTGTTAAACACCATCGGAGACGGTTGAACAAGGGAAAAGAAAGCAATGCGAAGAAATTTCTTGTACCTGTAATCTAGTGTATTTCCGTATTAATCTTTCGGTTTCGGTCATTCTGATCATCGTGATGACGATCGGATTGAGTTTGAAATAGGCAGTCGAATCGTCCTTCTTGGTCAGTCGTTTGTCAAGAAATTTCAGTAGAACAGACACGGCTGCCATGTTCACACCTTGATACACGTGCTTTCCTTTTTCCTTTGTCGGAGGTATGAGTATCGAGTAACAGTTGTACGGTACCACTGTCAGTAAATTGACTATGTCACTGTGACAAAATTTACCGGCGAGTAAGAGGAACGTAATATCAAGGGTACAATCACGTTAGCGCGCAGAGTCTACCTTTGAATATCATCTTCCTGTTCGCATTTTAACAGCAACTTGTAAAGAGTTGACATTAAGTTCTTATTCTGCTCGTCTTCCTCCAAGTCTACCAGGCGTGCAGAGTCATCGGAGTGCATGAACAAATTGAATAATACTTTCAATGCGTTGCACGCCAACATCGCAGATTCCCTCTGTAAAATAAATATTGAAATTAATATATTTCTGGACTTCGATTCACTCGTAGCTACTATATAGTACCTCGATGGTACCGTTCTTCTCTTTTTCACTTTGTTTCTCTACATTCTCCACGATTTTAATAAGACACGCGTCTCCTCTCAGATCTCTTTTAACCGTCTCTCTCGTGGAACAGTTTGTCGCAGTGATCAGAAACAGGACTCTCGTATCGAAGAGCATCACGTCGTAAGGTGTGTTGCTGTCATACTGTCTCATGCGCTCGACGACGCAGGATAGACAAGACGTCGATGGTAATACTTGCTGTACATTTGTACTATTAAATATGAGATTGCACAGTAATTTTAAAGCTTCAATAGTAACTGTAAAACAAGGATGTCAGAGCGACAATTTCTACACGTGTCGTACCATGTTATACATATATACGGAAGAGTCTTACCATTGGTAAAAGTGGTCTGCTCCTCTGCGCCAGGATTTTTTAAAGCCGCCATGTCTAATATCAGATCTAGTCTATCGTCTGTGACTAATTCGTTCAAATCTGTTTTGTCGCGGCTATGTTAACGAAGAGAAACAAGGAAATTACTTGATAATATATGCTGAATATGGCGACATAACTAGTCAATTGTGATTCGCATATCGTCGGCCTCATATAAGAACTGCTTAAGTCCATTTTTTATGAAAAATGGCTTTTTAGCTTCGCCTTGTTAGGTATTTCAATTTCTACGGTTTGAGGGCTTTAATTAGTATATAATGCGTAAACAGAAAAAGTAGGACTTTTGAGGGAAATCGCGGCCTCGTTTGATGTTTTATCTAGTGCTTTTGACTACTGAAAAGCCCCATCTTTGCATTATTGAGGATGAGAACACGCATTCCGCATACTTGCAATCCTGGAAACGTGTCTCCCGTGTAAAATTTACTTTTTTGGACTTAGGCAGTTTTCATATGAGGCTGACGATATCTTGTACAATAGGCCTGGGCAACACTGGCTCACAGAACAGTTTGCTTCGACTCTTCGTCTAGCATGAGCCCCATGATGCTGTACTGGCAGGTTACTTGCTTTCAATTCATTCTTTGAACAATCATCCCTATCATAAAAATTAAATAATTGGTAAATGTCATTGGTGCCAGTTCAAGCAAGGGTTTTACCTACATGTATACATAGTATCAGTGAGTAACCTGCCGGTGCAGCATCGTCAGCTTGTACTGAAAGAAGAGTCGGTGTGGACCCAAGCTGGTTGTACAACAGCGATACCTGAGAATCCGTAAAACAGCTAGGCAGCGTTGCTGAAGGGAAGGCGACCAATCACTGGATAAATAAGTGAACAGGGCTTCCCATAGCTTCTCCCGTAACTGACTCTTATTCAATTCGTCGAAGGTGGTTCTGGTTTCGTACTAAAAGATACAAAACATGGGACTGTCAGTCAATAATTACTTAGAAATACATCTATAGAAGAATTGAAATCACAGTACTCACCTTTTCCTGGAAGCTAGCAATGTCCTGCGAGAATTCCTCGCTTGAGTCGCAGATTATTTTTTGTGCCAACGCATACATGTCGATGCAAGTATGTTATTCTTCCGGAAAAATTCAAAACAAACACGATCCCATGGGACACTGACAGTTCCAGAACGTTTACAGAACGTTCCTGCCATGCGATTCAACCCAATGGCGAATGATGGTTGACACAAGGGTTCATGGTTCTCCCGTTAGATGGCCGTACCATGTTCTTGAAAATTTCTATACGCGAGGCGGCCATGTTTGCTCATTCAAAATCGACGCGATGAGAAGTTTGTGTTTCTGTTCCGGAAATTTCAACGCGAAAATCAAGATAATCGGAGGAATCGAAACACAGGAGAAGTATAGGAAACTATAATCTTCGTTGTGCTCCGAAAGTTTAAACTCTGCAGAAAATAGAATCACCGCTTACACTACCGCTCAAAAGTATCCGGACACTTGCGAAATAGCAACGCATAAAAGTTACCTAATCTAAAATAGTGACTAAAGTCGATCTTTATTACTTCTTATGGAATATATAACGTTTTAAGTTGAAAACTACCTATATGGAGACTTACCAATATTAGACTAACAATAAGGTTAAATACGAGATTCGTCATCGAATATTTCTAAGGCGAAATACGCAAAAAAATGGTTGGTTAATGAATTCTTTTGCACGTATGTTTACATATCCTTAAAAGGTGAGTCACTCTCACATTTACAATTCACGTGTGATGCCTTCAGGTGGCGAACCAAGCCCTTATTCACCCAAACGCTTCCGTAACGCAACATTTCACCATGAATTGACCCTGTAACACACATAGGGCGTCCCTAAGGAACGGGGAGCCCACAGAAAGGACGTGGAACTCGCAATCGACATGAAACAGGTTTTCCTCTATTCGCGGGACCCTTTTCTCTCTCTCCCACTCTTTCTATCTATCTATCGCTATATTTATCCCTATCTCTGTCTATCTATCTATAGAAGTATGTAATGAGAATTTTCTCAGCGTTCTCCCTAACCTATTTATGCAAAGTCATTCTTACAATTCACAGAAACCTAGAATAGTTAAGAACTTTATATATTTCTTTGTTACGAAAACGAAGATAGTAATTAGATAATATTTATTCATTGCCTACCGGTGATAATTTAATAGGAATTTGAATAATCTTTATTTGTAATTGTTTAACAGGAGATTTTTCATATCAAAACGAGACGAACATTGTTCAACAATTATTTCTGTACGGTGTGAACGAAAAAGACGAACTAAATAGGCAGGTAATTTTAATAAGCAGGTTAATTTTAATTACAAATAATGGAAGCTATATTATTATTGAACAATGTTAAACATATATTTTTATAGATTCAGTCAAATGTTTTCTTTAAAAAATACGGCAGAACTTCCCCTCCGACCTAATACATACTGCAGACCGTAGACCGTCGACGGGGAAAAGTTTTGGGTAATCAAACGTTTTTTGTCTTTTTTTTGCCAGAGGCGCAGCATAGTCAGCGGCCGTCGACTCTTGGTCGATGCTCCGGCGGCAATCTGGTTCAACGACTTTCTTCCAAGCATTTCTTCGACCTTCCAGCGCGGATTACATCACGTCCCCGTAATCGTTCAGGCTCCGGCCGACTTTGTTCGTTTTTGTTTTTTGCCTGGCGGAGAAATTACGATGCTCGGAATCGGAAGGAACGCCGGAGTTCGGGAATACTGTGCAGCGTCGTAACATTTGTTAATTGCTGTTCGCCCGGGCCACGTTGCCATTTCGTTGCTGATCAAAAGCTTTGGAAAAGTAATTTTCTTTTTTCCTAGTGCACTATAAACGCCAAAGAAGTTCTAATCATAATAATCGTAAAATAAATCGTAGTGCAAGGGGTTAACGCAAACGATTCTCATTTGGCATAACGATCTGCATTATAAACATTGTTGATCAAATATGCGTGTTGCTCTTGAACGTCTTGGCAACAGCCATAGATTGTAAACTATTACAGCAGAGAGTTTCGATTTCTAGTAATTTGCTATATGTATCTTGTCATGTTGTAGATAGCGGGGCATAGGCGTAGGGCGATGAACCGCGACGTCTCCGCGACAGTTTCCTGCTTCTGTTGTGAAATCGCGCAACCTTGAACCCGGGGAAGATCTCACTCGGGGAGCTGTTGGAACGAACTCGATGTTTGAACAAAAGGGCTGCCTCCTCGCCCTTCTCCGGGACGTATGTGTGCTATTCTTATCGTCTGCATTTGCACGTTACAAAGGCTCTCCTCTCTGTCTCCCCCACGTTAGACTATTTTTGTCCGTTGCAGAGGGATCGGCGGGGGAGTGAAGTAGGCAGAACGTGGTATATGTGTGCGTGTGTGTGTGAGGGAGGGAGAGAGACAGAGAGAGAGAGAGAGTGAGAAGAGGGGTAGGGGAAAGAGGAATAGGAAAAATGCGGCCCGCCTCGTCGATCGCGCGGTTGTGTCGGATGTGCACATTAGGGAAAGAGCAACGATACAACAGGTGCCTCACAGGAAACACGCAGCCATTGTCGGGCTCGACAAGGACACGCCGTGTATAAAAACTTCTTCCATCCCGTTCGGGCAGGCATAAAAAGGACGCGCGTCGGAGAATAGAAAAAGGATGACCTTGGAGGGTAGGGTTGTCCAATCGCCGACGGGAACGTCGCTCTCACAGATGCGTAAATTATGTGGCACTTTCTAGTTTGACCTGGCGTAGGAATCGAGTCCTGCCGGTTTTCTCCTGCCGCCGTGCTGCGCTGCGCTGCTAGAGAGAACCCTAACGATACGTTAGCTTGTTGCGCACAAGTGGTTCGTTCCGTAAGCAGAGAACGGAGATAGACTGCAAACGGCAACGAAAATGTTTGAGCGCCCGACTATTTTCTCTGGAACGAACACTTCGGTCGTTTCGAGCGTTACGCCATTTGGCCTGGATAACGGTAGCGTCAATTTTTGATACCCTCGACCGACCACGTGCTATCCGTAAGATTATTTCATTTGCAATTGTAATTTCTTGTTTCTCCACTTGCCTCCAAAATTAAACAATATGTGCTCATAATTGTGAAAGTGTTTGTCTAAGTCAAAATTTAAAAAAATTAGTCTATCAGTTATATTTCACATTACATTATATTAAACTAAATTAATTCTTTCTATAATTAATCCTTTATATTAATATCTTTCCCTTTAAATATCTCAAAACCAGAAGTATGTATATGACTTACAATTAGAGCACTTTTATAATTATGCATTGTTCTCGGTCGTTACGAAGTCGTCATGCAACGCTGTAACGGAACATCGTGAAATTTCCATTTTACGATAAACAACTTTCATGATGATCGTGCAACGCCTCGATTGACTTAATTAGAAAAATAGAGAAAAGATCATTGGGATAATTTTTTAAGGAAAATGTCGCAGGTTGCATCGTAGCACACGTGGCCACGAGTGAAGGTCACCGGATAGCAAGGTCTGAATATTATTTCAGCGGTTGGTTGGTGAAACTCGGGGCCCCGGAGTCACGGTTTTTCTCGAAATCGTACGAACGACGCGACGGGGGGAGAGTGCTTCCATGTGTGCGTGTCTGCACGCACGCTCGCATATCCCGCGCGCGCGCGATTAACAGGCCTGCTGGATGCACTTTTGGGAAATCATGCATATATGTGGCAACATCGCACCGCAGGCTAGCATTCCACGTGATCAGGACCGGTTTGCGGGTGTCGACCCACTGACACTCGCCTAGCACAGATAAACCGAGGGCCCTACGCGTAGGGACAAGCTCTATCCGATACACCTTGCTTGTCTTTTTTCTCTTATTGCAACGAAATGTTGTTGCCGCCGATTCCTCGACTCCCCACTCTGTAGTATGCTGCCACGAAACAACAATCCGATGTACCGTTGCTCGTTGCGCCACGGACTCCTCCCCTATTACGGATTTACAAAATATGTAACAATCTCCATGCAAACGATTCTCTATTTGCATAATTTATCGTTACGGGCTTTCCATTTTCGTTGTTCTAAAATTAGGAATTTGGACAAGTCTCGGGAAACATATCGGTATTTTCTAACACCTGCTCTCCCATAACACAATTATTCGCACTCCACTTTCTACACAACTGGTTACATGTGTGGAGCTTTACATCACTCCACATGCATAAATTATCATTCAATGAAATAACTACATTAATGCAAAGTAAACATTTGCTATATATATATATATATTGTGGTCGACGCTGTTGTTTATGCTTGAAACACTAAATTTCAAACGTTGAGATTGTAAATACTATATGCGAGTAATTAAAACTTTTCCTCCGCATTATTAGGAGGCTTTACTGTACTCGAGATCACACGAAGGTTACGATGTGTAAGGTCAGTGGTCGCAGGGTATCTTTCTATCGTAAGAATACTTTTTAAAGTAACTGCTAGACGAGTAACAGAGGGAGAGAGAGAGGGAGGAGGATTGTCCGACTTTTATTAACACCTTGTGCGTCGGGATCCATGAAAAGGGGCGTCGTTTGGTGGTGCATTGCAAGGCCATTGACCGAGGGGATTCCGATCGATGATCAGCTACCTGCTGATACATTGTTCGCCTTACAATGGCGAAAGTATTTCTGGTCTGGTGGGAACCCTTGGGCGTCAAGTGCAATTATTCTCTGTAACCGACTGCACTTCGTTCTGCTGTTTAAGATCAACCTTCGCCGGGGGCCATTCATTGCAGCCGCCTCTCTACTCTCTGCGCAGGGCCACGCCAGGTCGAGACGGGTGCAATGCCCCATTCACCTGCGCCGAACCGCCGCGACACGTAATACCCTCTTCCTTCTTTCTTTCTTTCTCCCTCTCTCTCTCTCTCTCTCACGCGCTCTTTCTCTTTCCCTCTCTTTTAATTGAACGATTGCCCGAGCAAACACCCTCGAGAAGCAACGACTCGTGTAAAAATGTTTCAGCGGGATTCATGATGGTTCTGAACTCGGTCATCAGGGAATCACCTGTGTAACTTTGTACTTGGCCCAGTTCACTGATCATACCCAGGGGTCGGCAAACTACTAAGACATTTTAAATAAAAAGAAATATCACTTCCTAATAAAAAAAATTTCGAACCTGCTTTTTCTATTGCCAGAATTCTGTATCCAGAATGATCCTACCCGGGCCGCCGATGCTTTAAAATTTTACGATCTCTGGCCCTTTCCAAAAAAAATGTTGCCGACCCCTGATCTAACCCATTGTCGTGAGTTAGCAACGTTAATTACTTTGTAATTCAATAAATTGTAATTGAAGTTTAAAAGTAGTACATACTTTCCTTTTTTCATTACAGATTGTCAAGGCGGTTCTTCCGCGTAGTTGAATCTCGAAGAGAGCGAAGCGAGACGGGATGTCGAAGCGATTTTCCAGGGACATGCGGTAGGAATCAGAATTTCCGTGGGACCTGGTGGAACCGCGAGGACAACAGGGAGAGCGAACATAGAGGAAAAACAGGTTCCTGCCGAGGGATCGAAAAACTGCTCGCATCTACCTTTACAGCTGAAACTGGGCCCCAAGACCCGGGACCCGGGACCCGTGTAAAAATGGGTTCCCCATAAAAGATTTTACACCCACACACACGTGCAGCTGTCTGCGCAGCGTGCAGTATGCAGCATGTGGGTACCGTGCCGCGTAGGTATAACGGCCCACCAATTGTTTTTCATCACTTCCAGCTAGATACGCGTGCAATGTTCTCGATCGTTTTCTATCCGATGAATTTTTCTTATCTTTCCAGCACGCCTCGAGCGGAACGAAGATTTCGACAAAAATACGCGAGAATACGGAATCAAGACTGCCGTGCTATCTGTAGACCCGATAAGCAAACAGTTGGTATCCCTCTATCATCGCTTTGCTCATAGATAATGTGCAACGCTGTATGTAACTATCTATCACTAATATATCCCCGGGATGCATTGCGTTCCCTCCCGAAAATTTACTTTTCCCGTCACAACGACGCGTCGCACCGACAAACACACATTTTGGCGATGGGCGGCCTCGTGGCGTCGCGTCGCGTCGGTGAGACCGTTACGCGCTGCCACATGGACGCTATTTGTTTACCATGGTCTCGCGAAGTGTCAGGCGGCTCGAGCACCGAAATTATCTACACGCTTCCGACTCCCCTATTCGCCTTATCTCGACGAGTTCGTACGGCGAAAGAAGAGGACACAATAAACAGAAATAATAGCGTGTTACGACCGAAAAGGAAAATCGTCTGCGCATTCGCGCTCGCCAGCCAGCCATATGTTAGCTAGACTACGAAAAGCAGATTCAAAACTCGAATCGAAGTAAATATAGCAAAATAAGTGCTAAAGGCGTTTCCTCGTAAGTCAAAAATTGGAAACGGTTTCCTACGCACTTGGGGTTCGTTTCGGAAATGAAAAAACATCAAAGTACAGGTTTGCCTGGCTAGCTTCTATCGTTTGGAATACTGCACGTGCATGTATGCGTTCGCGAGAGTGTGGAGGGTTCTAGGCGAGTGAAATGACTACGGTAAAGGGGGAAGTCGAAGCTGCTAAGGTGAATCCTTGTATCGCTGCGCCCTGCGTCATCCGAAAAAATTCCATACACGATGTTGCGTTAGAGCGTGTTGTGCCAAGCATGCAGCAGGCCGAGCCAACTTGAAAAAGAAAACTGACGAAAACGTTGATCCATCGCTCGGTAATCGATTAATCGATGCTTGTTATTATTAGGTCGTTCGGAAAGTAATTGCTAGACTGCGGATTAGCATGTTTCTCGCTTTTTTCAACATTTTTTATGCGGTGTCAATTTCATTTTGATCGAAGTCGTAAAAAGTCATGTAACTCAATTTTTTGCTAATAGAAAACAGACATCCTACGAGCATGGGATCTGTATGTTGCCTGTAAAATAGCAAGACGTCATAGAACACAATGTCATAAAACTAATTCTAAATGATACAAAAATTGGCTTTCTTTTTCCTTGAGAAAACGAAATGACTTTCCGAACGATCTAATACGTACTTCTGTGGCACGTTTTTATCATTGGAACCTGAAATTAGGCTTCGATTACTATCGTGCTGGCTGCGTTCCATCATTGCGTAACGCATATTTGTCGAAGACTCGAACGCTCTCGGAGAGTTTGCCACATTTCAATAACATTCGAAAAATCGACATCTTGCCGCACAGCGAAATCGTTTATTTTGCTTAGCTGTTAATAAAAAATCGGAATATTTTTAGACATACACACGGGATCTCTATATCAGAAATCGGTGTGCTCGGATATGCGCGGGTCTGTGCTGGATAAAACGTGCAGCGTTGGTATTCCGGATTTAGCAGCAGGCTGCAGCACCCTCTTGTCACGGGGCGACTGGGTTTTCGTGAAAAAAAGAAGCCAGAACCGGCGAAAAGTGTTCGTGGCGAGGGCTGCGGAGTGCGGGACGCTGGGCGCGGGGCTCTGGAAATGAGAAACGAAACAAGAGAACAGGAGAGAGAAAACTATCGAGCGGAAACCGAGGCGACGCATCGCTCCGAGACGATAGCATTCCAGCGTCGTTTCCTCGTGTTTGCGCAATTTCCGTAGCCACCGATCTGTATGCCGAAAAATTATTTATACCTTGCTGAGAATTGTTGAGACTGTTAACCCCTTGCCGTACCATTTTCTTTACAGTTGCAGTGATTAAAACGTCTTTATCCCCAAAAATGTCGTAGAAGGGAAAAGAAAATGTATATTCGTTGTGGCTACATTTATTATTAATGCTTCAATGTTAAAACATTACCGACCGGTGATTATATTGTATAATTTTGAAAAATGTATGGTACATGGCTAAACACTTTTTAGTGGAACCTTCAATAACAACAGCAATTTTCATTGTGAACTAACAAGTCACCCTCAATAACGTCATCTAATAGTTTCATTTAAGATTGCAATGTAAAAGAAAATTTCTATGCTTTCTTTTGGTGCAGCACAATTATTGAAAATCCTATTAATAGGCTTCCGGTAGGTAAAGTGTTAATGAAAATACGGCAAGGGGTTAAAAAGATTGTTGAGAATTTCTTCTTTGTCCGTAACAGAAACAATCTAGAATCGAGGAGATTGTGAATAGTTTTTCCGGCCGCTATATTTGCCTGGTCTTACTGGTTGGGTTCTTCTAGGGGGTGGAGAATCGAGGCAGCCACCATAAGTCACATATTTGATTTGCGTGGACACGGAGGGTCCCACAACCCTGGGAAAACTCGTAGGATTTTATAAGGAGACGCAGGCGCAATCAGCGGTCGCATCGCAAGAGACTGGGCGTGGTGGCAATTTTCGGGGACGCTTACAGACACGCGGGTTTTTCGTCCTCGATGCCTGAAGACTGAACACGAATGCATTAGCGATGGCCTCGAGACGATTCAGCCATCGACTCGTAAATCACCGATCGATCAATGTTTTTTAGGTTAATTATTCGAGGAATACATTTGAGTCTCGTGAACAGCTGCAGGTACATTAACTTTGTTCTAAAATGTCACGGCTTTTATTTATCGGAACCTTGATCGTATATCCTGTTGTATTTGTTTTTTAGTGTTTACAAGACCAACGAATTACATTTGCAAGAAAGGAAAATTTATTAATACGAGAGAGAAAGAGAGAGAGAAAAATTGTTCGAAAGATTGCGAGTTCAAAAAACTAGGAGCCATCGCTAGCGATGATATCCGGGTAAAAGACGTGGGTGTACGCACACAACGACGCGTCTGTGTCTACGCACGCATACAGCTGCATGCATGCACTGGCTGCGCGTGTATGCGTCGTATCCCGCAGGATATTGGCCTAGACGCTGTGTGATTGGCCGATCGTGCAACCAGGGTCGACGATGCCTCTGCAAGTCTCTCCTAGTGTGTGCTATTCAGTGGCGTAACCCCGAAGCTTCGCATTTTTTAGCCTGATTTTCACAAAATCAATCGGTTTAATGCATCCTCTCTTACAATGACTTCGATGGATCCATGCGACGCGGCTTGGCAATGGCATAATAGCCTTTTCACCTTGGGCTCAAGGTCATTACTGTCACAAATACTGCTGTGTAACGGCGATTATCGAAAGTCCAATTAGCAAACCGCAGGTCGTTTACGCAACTTTCCGTTTCTCCAGCCTGAAATCCGTTACAAACTTCCTGGCAGAAGTTTCCCTCTCGCAAAACATTCGGCAAACCTTCGAAAGAAAAAGTTGCTTTTCACAAGATTTTCCCGAATATTGCGAAATAGAAACGTCGCAGAGTTTGTGTCTAATTCACGATCGGTCGGTAGAAATTATCTTAACCGTGGTGTACAAGTAACCCCAACTTGTCGAGCGTTACTCCACTCGACGATTCAAGAAGAATCAGCTGTAAATGTCCCCTGGAAATATTTCGCATGAAAAGCGCTTCGGTTACGCCACTGCCGTTGCGACGCCACTCACGCTCTCCTAGCGCATACATACAGACAGCCGTCGTGCGGATAGAGAGACGGCAAAGATGAGAGCGAGCGAGAGAGAGAGAGATAGACAACGACGCACTAACACATGTTGGCGCGGCCACCCCTATGCGAGTCGAGCCATGACCAGCTCTCGACCGAGTGCGTCTTCTAAACGCACGGGCTCATTGGTGCTCAGTGGTCGCCGAGTAGGTCGTAGGAGAGGGTTTCCGTTCGCGCATCGACTTCGTCCTGCTGCTGCGGGTGTGCACTCGTATCGCAACGACCGACGAGACGCTGTTGCCCAACATAGAACAAAATAGAAGAGCTTCGCCGAAAAACGGACCTGGAGAAAGAAAAGCGGCTAGAAGAGAAGCGCGCGCGCGCACAAACACGGAGAATAGAGAAAACTAAAAAGAGCCCTGAACCGGACAGAAATCGCAAGTGGACCCAACAGAGACAGAGATACGAAGGGAGAGAGAGAGAAAGAAAATCAGATTTTCCTTTTTCTCGGCTGGAGCCTTGTGCGCGCGCGCGCTCAACAGTGCATCCGACGAGCAGTGTTGATCCACGTTGACGTGCACGGGTGCAGACCACGCGCTGTTCAGCGAGAATGAAGTCACGAGTTTTGTTTTGATCGGTCCGTTCGCAACAAGTCGAGTTTCGCGCGCTACTCGCGCACGCGCTGCCACAATCGCCATGCAAAACAGCAGCTGAGGGGTGGAAAACGTGGTTCGGTCGGTCGGCAGAGGGTTGATGCTGGTCTGCGAAGAACATTGAGGAAGAGCTGCGGATGCGAGTGCACACGCACGCGGATTCGTGCGCGTCTCCTAGCATACACGTCGGCGGCCATTTGAACGTTCACGTATAGGGAAGAGAGGACACCGTCTCGCAGAGTAAGTTCTCGCTATGTGTCGCGTTCAAAGGATCGATAGATCATTCTTCCGGAAATATTTGACAAGTGCAATTCTAGTTTCGTTGGTTTTGCTAGTTCATAGAACGGCGATTATTCACGTTCGCGGGGAGGATGGAGGTTGCTATCGTGTTTTGCATTTGTATATGGGTCATTGGCACAGTAAGAGCACGGGGAAACAAACATCGTTGTAATCGCGTGTTCGAGCCCCCGGTCGTGCGGCAGAATCGATTCGTATCGTGTTCGCGATCGCACAACTTCCTCTCGTATGCGTTGGCCACACGGCATGCTCGTGTTCCGCACATGCGCGCTGCTTCGCTCGGTTGTTTTACTCATTTTCTCGGCATTAGGCGAACCCGGTAAATTGGGGGGACTAGTTCCACGTGAGTGAGTCACGGCAGAGGTAATTACCGAATTCGGTTAACGACTTTTCACTCTCCCCGAGACTGCGTTCGACGTGCCACCGCAAACCATCGAAACGCGCGTGGTTTAATATTTTCGAAAACTTCGGATTCACGATCCCGATTGCGTAACGCGTTTAACGCTGCGCGAGATCAAAGCGCGCGTACAAGAGTTCTCTTATTTTCGAAATACAATGTCGTATAGGCGCGTCCAATCGTAGATCCAAAGTTATCCGCGTAGATTCGTTCGTATACGTGTGACGGTCGGTTGAAAGACAAATTTTCATAGATAAATCTCGAAAATTGCAAAGAGGTAGTTTTGCTGTAGTTTCGGTGGCTGGCAAGTGCGTCGTATCGTGGTAAGGCCGAGGTGCAGTTCTGGGAAAAGGGAACACATTCCAGTTCGAAAAGAACCGAATCCCGGGGTCTCTCGATTTCTTTTTCGTCCGTTCTAATCGCGCATCCTTTTCCAGGTATCGCCGCAGGCAGGCAGCCAGCGATAAGATCGGCCCGCACGATGGCGAGCACGTCGCAACAATATTGCCTGCGTTGGAACAACCACCGTTCCAATCTGCTGACGGTGTTCGACGAGCTGCTGCAGAACGAGGCGTTCACCGATGTGACCCTGGCGGTGGACGGCGGTGCTTCGGTCAAGTGTCACAAGATGGTGTTGGCCGCCTGTTCCTCCTACTTTCAAAGGTTATTCATCGACCTGCCGTGCAAGCATCCGATCGTCGTCCTGAAGGACGTGAAATACTCGGAGATCAAGGCGATCCTCGAGTACATGTACCGAGGCGAGGTGAACGTAGCGCAGGAGCAACTGGCAGGTCTTCTCAAGGTCGCCGAGGTGCTCAAGGTCAAGGGTCTCGTGGAGGAGAACGGTTCCTCCTCTCAAGGTCGCCGCGAGGAGGTAGAGACCTCGATGTCTCCTCCGCCGGCGATCAGCACGAGCACAACCAGCAGCGCGGCTCACAGCAGCGGCCACACGTCGCCGCCGCACTCCACTGGCTCCTCGTACACCGTCTACGGGAAATCATCGTTAGACAGGGTCCCGAATCGACTCCCTATGCACATGTGGCCCCTCGCAGGGATTCCTATTTCCGCTCACACCGGCTCGAACCACCAAGTAGCGCCGCCGCATCTTTCCCAACACTCGATTCTGACCGGCTCCTACGACAACGGCTTCGAAACCTCCCCGCTCAAACGAAAAAAGCTCTCGAACATGCTGATGAACAGGGACACGCCGATCCTGAGGACGGTACTCGGCCAGGGACACGCAGACAGCTCGCAAGGCATACCTCTGTTGCACCCGGACAGTCACGAGAACAATCACTTCAGGACCACGAGCAGCAACGGCTCGTCCAACGATAACGACAGACGCAACAGCCAGGACATCTCGACTCAAGGGGAGCCCGCGCACAGCCCTTACACGGACGTGTCAATGATGGACGAGGACGATAAGCAACCCCTGCCGCAGTCCTATCCCGGGGACGTTAAATCAGGTAAGGGTGACCGAACCAGCCAGCCAACATGCCGGAAACCTTTCGGAACGCTAACGGGCTGTGCCGTTGAATTTTTTTCGCGACCGTAGTTCTTTGTAGTATTCTATTATAGATTAAGTTGTAGCTTTAAAAACGAGACGACTCCGATCGAAATAATTTTCAGTCATTTTAAAATGACGACCACTTGATCACGCTGCTCCGACTAAGGCCCGCTACACACATCCGTGTAGTATGGTTTGAAATACTATTCATTTAGGCGCTGCACATTTGTTTGAACCGTAGCACAGTGGTCTGGAGACCCCGTTTTCGTGGCCAAAATTCAATTTTTCAACTTGAATACATTGAAAAAATTTTTCTTCCTATAAAGAAACAACCCTTCAAATTCCCAAATCCAAAATATTATTCATTTTAGATAATTCTGTGATGAGATAAAGCGTTCTAAAGACAAAGTCAGAAAATTCAAAATAAAATAAAACGTTTTAGATTTCAATCATCGAATATCAGAAAATAGATTTTAAGAGGGCCTTTTCCAGCAGACGACGCTCGCGCGTGAACACTCGCACACCGCTAGACCACGTATACGTAGGCGAGGATTGCAAGGGTCCGGGATTCCACTTCTGATTTTTCGATAATGCAAAGACGGGGTTTTGTAGTAGAAAATCAAAGAACTTTCGATAGAAATGAGGTAGAGCGATGAAATTTTTTTTAAATTAAAGCTGAAACTTGGCAGAATATGGGGAAAATAGGAAGATTATGGTACGAACGTTTTATAACCTTGAGAAAATTCGTTAAACAATTCGTTCACAAAAATCGATTTCTTGTAAAATCCTGAAGTCGTAGACAAATTTTGAGACCAGATTTGAATTCAACATGAAAAAATCTACAGGAAATGATGTATGGCATGTTACAAAAAAATTTTTTTCTACCCGTGGTATTGCAAAAACCACAATTTTCGTGACATTGTGCAAGTTTGACGATTTTTTTCAAGGTTAAAAAATGTTCGTGCCATAATCTCCCTATTTTTCCCATATTCTGTGAAGTCTCAGCTGTAATTAAAAAAAATTCAGCTCTCTATCTCATTTCTATCGGAAGTTCTTTGATTTTGTCTCCGAAATGGACGAAAAGTTCCACTGTGCGGCGCCGCAATACAATTTACCACAATTCCGTTACCGCACAGCCGCCGCACGTTAGACAACCGGATGTGTGTAGCGGCCCTTAGGGGTGTGGAAGACGAACGGTCTCTTTCTTAACGCGAAAATGAGTAATGTTTCGCGATTGTTGTTATAATCATTCGTTTGTTTAGGAATCGTGAATTGCGTTCCAACGCAGAAGCCCGAGTGGAAACGGTACAAGCAGTACACGCGGAACGACATCATGTCCGCGATCGAGGCGGTGCGTTCGGGGTTGACGGCGTTGCAGGCAGCACGTAAGTACGGCGTACCATCTCGAACCCTTTACGACAAGGTGAAGAAACTCGGGATCAAAACGTCGCGGCCGTTCAAACGCGGCTCGAATGGTAGCGGCGCCTGTTTCCCGTACGGGATCGGCGGCAACGTGAACGGCAGCATATACGGCGGCGCGTTGTCCGAGAACGAGAACGAGAACAGCAACGCGGTCCTCGAGAATCCAGGTTCGATCCTGGACACTTACAAAGCCAGGGAGGGTCCCATCGATCGTGAGATGTTAGATATCACCCGGTGTAGTCCCAGCCCCGTTATACACTCCGCGAAACAGCAACAGCAAATCAACGAAGACCAGGTCGAGGATCTTTCCGTGGGTCGTAAGTCCGTGTCGGATGTTCGCGTGATAGTCCCACCGCCAACGTCGCACATCAAAGAGGAGGACGACGTTGGCTCCGATTCCTGTAACCATAACTAACAGCGGTATTCTCGTTTCTTCCACCGGTCGTAGGAGTTGCTTAGGCGTCTCCGTGCCGCAACTAGACGTACTGTAATCTTGGTTGTAACAGGGGATCGTTGGCCATGATATCCACGAATTAGTAGCCAGGGAACGCGCATACGACACGTACACCCCCGTCCATAAATCACCGGATGCTTACTTATCTTCAACAAAATGGTAGTTAAACCACCGACGAGATACTATTAAAGACTGCCAGCCCCTGTGTTATTCAGCGGGACGGGTAACCGGGCGCGACGGGCGCGGGGATAACGTGGAACTTACAGTGATCTGAAATACCACATCGCTAAAAATTCTAAATAGCGCCAAAATAGTATCAAAACATCGTCTGAACTATGGCGGAGAATGTGATAACTCGCATTCTCACCGATGCATCGCGACGAGAATCTCCTCAGTGGTCTTCTTCACCGACAAAATGCCGTCGATGGCCTTCTGTTTCTCTGGATGGAGCTAGAATGTATCCTAGAGGGCGTAAGAAACACCGAAAAATTCGAGAGACACCAACTCCCATAAGGCTGGCAGTCTTTAATAGTATCTCGTCGGTGGTTAAACAGTACAAGTTTCCAGCTTGATTTTACTGTTTTATTTCGATTAGATGTCGCTGTCATGCGATAATATTTCAATGCAAAATTAAATATATACATATGCTATTTGAGTAAATACTGGAAAATAGAGATTGAGAAATTGTGGGATGATTAAATTTGAGAAATATAGGGTATTTTGGTCAGATTTTGGACTTATGGACAGGAGTGTATACGACGCGCGTCGAAACGGAACAGAAGAAAGATAAAGCGAAATCGAAAAGCCGATCGAATCAGCGTTTCGATAACGTGCTCAGGGATTAGTAGTACATTGCCGTTTCTAACGGCGTGCCGTAGAACGTCCAGTGACGATACAAAAATTTACCATGAACTGATATAAACGCCGAGAACAGACGGGGGCTCGTAGAAACCTCCTCTCGGATTAACCTTTACGGAAGACTGATTAGCGCATCGTGGACTCGAGAGACTGAAACGTAACCAGAGTTAGCGTTCCAAAGTTGTTAAAGCCTAATGCTAATTACTGGACTGCGGATCTTTATGCGTTTCGTGGTTTATAAAAATTCATCAAAAAATGCTGGACTATGAAATACAGAAAGAATTTGGTACGATTTTTATTTATCTCGGACCTACAAAGGTTATTACCAATGAAAGTAGGATTTTATTTGGTACGACTTTCTTCGAGTTTCTCTGTAAAAATGGAGAATTGCATAAACATCCGCAGTCTACTAATTATCAACTAACCGTGTGCCTTGGTTTCGCGTCGAGATCGAAACCTTTTACAGGATTCTACCGTACGGAAAATGTATATCGGTAATCCTTGCTCGAAACGACAAACGACGGGGTACGTCTATACGCTGTACCCATATATCTATATGTATATCATTGATTCTACCGTGTTTAGCGCAAAAAGTGCAAACGTTCCGCCCGATGAACACTCGAGCGAACGTACGTCTAACTATTCGAATCGCATTGAGCTTTAAACAATTTCGGACCAGTGAATACGCATACGTAGAATTTTATTATTATTTGTACTATTGTGATTCGATATTTTCATTTTGTCTTTTTTGTTTTTCTTTCTGCAATCGACATAGCAGTACTATTAGAGCCTTATCGATTTTAAATTAGTTCGTATACATATACATATATATATATATATACATACATAGGAGACGGAAGAAAGTTGTATATTATTTTAGCAATATTGTTTTATTTTTCTTCGGGGAGAAATATTCCTATCTTTTAAGCATTAAAAATGCTGTTCCGTAGGATACGATTATATGCGAGTTATATAATCGGACGGGAGAAGCGATAGGAGAGGGATGACGGATAGAATTGAGTTTGATTGATTTCGTAAATGACTGAGATATTCCTGTTAATTTGTTGGTAATTATAAGATTACATTATCGTTACTGATCATGGCCCTGGGATACAGCTGCAATATTGCTCAATATTACGCATTATACATAAACAGTACACATAGAACGAACTACCTCATATCGTACAATGAACAATTGTTGTTCGCTTATTACGCTAAGACTGATTGACCGAACCTGCGTTACCAGCACGACGGAATCGTGGTTTCTTATTTTTTTTTAATTTTATTTTACAAACACTGATGTATGTATACAGAGAAGAGAGAATAGAGAAGAGTATGCATAGATATATACATACCTATATTATACATATAAGTTATGAGAAGTATATTATATTATGAGATTTAAATTTTAATTACGACCTAGTTTTAAGCGAAGAGAGGGAGAGAGAGAGATAATTTGCCGATCACGAGGCTGCTAGATATTCGTCTCTTTAGGTATTTCAAACCTTCACGTTGCCCGGAATGCAACGGACAGATTTTACAATTAGTCAGAGTCCATCCGATTGCATAGATCTCAGGATTGTACGTTTACTTAGGGACAGGGATACTCTAAATTTAGGTACAAACACACCACTGTCTTCACGATCAATTGTTGTCGCGTTAGTTATATATAGATCTCAGATTTTATAGTGCAAGTTGACAGTTTATGCCAGGGAGTTCCAACTTGTAGCTCGCGAGTCCGCTCTTAGACTGCATCGTTGACGTAGAAGTAACGGAAGAACAGTTGGCGGGGGAAGCAAGCGTTTGAGGGGCCTCAACTCTGCCCAGCGGCCGAGAGGAGCGCCACCTGACCGAAAGGGAGGTTGGTGGGGGAAGCAGGCGTTTGAGGGGCCCCTACCGTGCCCACCTCTGCCGTAGAACTTCGTCCAACTTTGTCCGAACTGTACGTAGTAGTGGGGAGAGAGTTTGACTAATGGCGAAGAGGGGAACAAGTTGGAACACCCTGGTTTATACGATAACGATAAGAGTCCGCTCTATGCCAAGCCATTCGTGCGGTGGAACTCGTGCGAAACTTTTTTTTAATAGAACGACCGTAGTTCAGCACAGGATACAGACACCGATAAGTACAAACCAAAGCTGCCTTGAAAAGTTTACACCTCAGCATTCCGTAGCCTCCTTAACATAGTAATAGATATGTAGCGTGGAATGTACGGCTCAAATCTTCGTCTGTCGAATTTATCTCCGATCAAAATCTGAATTCAACAATGTTTTTCGGTACTCGATTATGGGGTGCGAGCAGAAGGGGATTTGAGCTTTGTTAACACTAAACCTACCACCACAATTGATTTCACAATTATTGAAATTATAAAGATGTTCTCGTGGTAAATAATGAAATAAATATATTCAGTAGAGCAGAGTTCAAATAAATTGAAGCTTGTTGTTTTTTCTTGGTAGGTTTAGTGTTAATTTAATGATGGAACATGTAACACAGTACCTGGTCACTAATCGCTATGCGATTGCGAAATAGAATGATATTTATGTACAAACAAATTCTTGACTTTAGACGATGCAGTCTAATTCGCCATATAGCAATAAAAAGAAATATATTTATATAACAATAGTTGAGCGAGAGACGCGAGGGCGAGACATAGTTGAAGCCACAAGTGCCTAAACATAGAAATTCTAGTTCAAATGATATAGTAATATTTAAAGCATATATATACACCTAGAAGTCTGATTGTTATAACGAGAGTGTCGTACAGTGTGTTCAAAGCAGAATAAACGTTGCGTAGGACCAATTTAGTAAAACCGTGGTGCTAAGGCAAAATTGAAAGATGAATTTTTGAAATCCGCGTTGATCAGAATTGTCCTTTTTTCGTTTCGTGAAGTTAATTTTAGAATTACTAAATTAAATGAAAGTTCAGGTGGAATATTGTGTGAATATACAAACGAAATTCAAATATTTACCCTCGTATAGCATAAATTTAATTAATGCATAAACGCAATTTTCGATGCCTTACGTTCTCAGAACGTGTTAATACGTTAGATGTATCGATTACTGAATTAAGATTTTGTACATAATCAGAAGCAGAAAGGGAGAGAATGAAAATTGCCTTTTTTTCGTATCTATTCTTAGCGTTGTATTATTTTTTAAGACTGATTTTTTCCTACGGTCCTAGGTGAAGATTCGCATGTACGATCACGCACTAATACAGAAGATCGCACGTTCAACCGATCGTACGTTCCTACGTTTTATATACCATTGTGAATGACGAAAAGAATTACCGGTACCGATTCCCATTTCCACTATTTGGACACATGTTGCTAGAAGTGTACAAGTTTGTTATAAAAAATATATTATCCTTTGAAAACATGAACAGCTTGTTTTATTAATAAATAACTTTTTCATAATAATATAATAAAAGAGTAACTTTTTTATGAATAGACCAGACGACTTCAACTTCTCTGTAAGACTAGCAGAATTAGTTTAGTAAATGACATTACTATTAATAACCGTACAGCGCCAATTGACGTAGCGGCAAAATGATCAAACTACTCGCTAAATTTACCAACTATCAGTGTCTTAGCATCAGTGGCACCATGGTTATCGACACAAATTTCAACGTGTTACCGGCTGCCGATACATTTGGCTAGCAGTTTGATTTGCCGCTGCATGATTTGGCGTTGTACGAACCCTTTACAGAAGCAAATGATTCTCGCCGGGATATACATTGCGTCTTATGGGAAAAGCGGCAAGAATCATTCGCGTTTGAATAAAACGCGAAAAATAATTTTGATTTTTGGCAGGATCAAATTCAACCGAAAAGTGTACACTTTACGCTAAGTGTGCTGCCATTTGGAAATCTGAACATTACTTGTTATATTATACAGAACAGATACTGCTGGAACTGTAATGAATGATTTAAAAAATTGGAATGATAGTAACCTAAAAATTTTAAACGTTAAATCGCATTGGTATCGAATTAATTACTTTTTATTTAGAAATAGATACAACGAAGAAATCTGATCCAGTAGAGACGCAATTAATACAAATGAATAGATATACGAAGTCCAAAAAGAATATCGTAAGCAGAAAGTGGACGAGCTTAGGCGTTGTCTATTTACGCAGTATTATTTTGAAAAATTGTGAAGTTTTCATGCCTAAGGGTTTTTCTTATTGCAGTGTTAATTATCCGAAAATTCCACCGATGTCAGGCGGTTCTGGAAAAACGTGCCTGTTAAAAAGAGAAGGCGAGGCGAACGGGGGTGAATCGCATTGGTATATCGAATTAATTACTTTGTATTTATAAATTTGATATAGTAGAGACGCAATTAATACAAATGAATAGATACACGAAATCCAAAAAGAATGAGTATGTGCTTTCGCGTATCGTAAGTAGAAATTTAGTGGACGAGCTTAGGCGTTGTCTACACCGTATTATTTCGAAAAATTGCGAAGTTTTCATGGCTAAGCGTTTTTCTGGGTGCAGTGGCAATTATCCGAAAATTCCATCGATGTCAGGCGGTCCTGGAAAAACATGCCTGTTAAAAAGAGAAGGACGAGGCGAACGGGGGTGAGAGAAGTATGGAGTCGTATCAGCATGATCAACGACAACGACCAACCATGGCGATCAAATCCCACGGACTACGGCTCCGACGCGCATTATCCCAGGTCAGTACGCTTCGGTCTGGTCATCCTCTGTTCTATAGTTCAGCCCCTCTAATAAGTCTCATTCCAGGCTACGCGCACTGAGAGAATAATTATGGGCTTGCGCAGATCGCTCGTCGGGGGTGGAGGTGGGCGACTAAGGAGAAATAAAGCCCCGAGCCCAGCCGGTGAATGCGGTCACGGATAGCGAAATTTCTCTCTCGGGTTGTTTCGTTCTTCCGGAAGCCAAGGGATACCTCGTTCGTCCCGGTGCACCGCGGCGCAAGCAATTCGCCTTTCGCTATTTCGGTAAGCCGGTGGTCGTTTCGTTCGTCGTCGACAGTGTTTGGTGTCTTGATTTTCGAATTGAAAGAGAAAAAAGTAGAGGGTGTCGGTGCATCGTCGAGCGTGCCGCGTCGAACAGAATTTCTCCTAGCAGATATCCGCTTTTTTTCCCAGACACGCTGGACCAGCGGCGGCCGCTCGTGACGTCTTCCTGGATGCTGAGGCATGCGCCCTAAAAACTTCGGGATTGATGTATTGCAGAGCGCAGGTACAAATCAGATCGTTTCGCGTGTGTGCAAGCAAACGTTACTGTCATAACTCGTCACATCGATGCATCATCCATTTGCATGCCGAGAATCGCTTTTGTCGTTCCCCTTCTTCCAGGTGTACGTCCGGTACAGGATTCCTGCTCGTTCTTCCCGATGCATATCACCTTTTTAGTTCAGAACACGCATTTCGATCTCGTCTAATGAAATCAATGGACCACCCGTTCGCAGATCCGAATGGTTCCGTCGCTTTTTCGGTTCTCTTAGTTTTTCTCGAGATTTCAAAGTTCGAAGCAACGCCGACCTGATTTCCCTGGAAACGGACGGGTTGCCGTACGAATGGTATTCGCTTCTCGTAAATCTTCGGAAACGGAATTTGATTGTTCAATCAAGGAGAAATCGCCCGGAACGATTGGCTAGTCGAGCAAATTGGTTTCGGCTACCGAGCGATCGTCCGTGTAATCGCTTAATCGATAGAATTCATTCGCCGACGGAAAATGTGTGCGAATTCATTCGAAAGTCGTGCGGAATTCCGATAAATTATTTCACTTTATCTTGGGACCCAGTATCGAGACCTTGGAAATTACGATGGCACAACGATAGTTTTATTGAAATCATTATTTCACCTTCTTCCGTTTCAATTGTAGATCTGCATTTATTACCTGCTGTGGACAGCGACGCTGAGTCCAAGACTTACCTTGCAACAGGAACTCACCACTGCAAAAAGATGGGACTGTCCTGCAGAATGCAATTGCCTTTCTCCAGAACAGGTATCTATCGTTCCCGCTAAGTTACAGCCACTGACAGCTTCTTTTAAAAAACTTTGATCTCTCCAACTCACATCGACAGCTATACACGCAGACAACGATCCTTACTACAACATTCTATCTCTGTGCATTACAGCACAATCACCAAGGACTAGAAAGCAAAACATGGAGAGACATTGTACACAGAAAGAAGCACACTCCAATCGAAATTCCATCAGATTAGACGGCTGCACAGTAGATCACGCATGCCAGAAGACTTAACATACACACAACCGATTCAGGGAGTTACACCATAGAAACGAATTACAACTTCTCACCGACAACGAACAACATTATACAGGGTGAGTCTCGTAACGCGACGATCTCGAATAACTCGTAAGTTGTTTATTGTATGAAAAAATGTTACTTGAGATCGTCACGTTACGAGACTCACCCTGTGTACATCTTGGTTACTATCTATAATTTTTATGCAATCAGTCTAGAAGCATACCTAGCTAATCGTGTTGATGAAATGCTCGTTGACACCGCAGGTGCTATGCAACACAGGTGGGCTGAAAGAAATTCCCACCCAGCAGTTGCCCCCGACGGTAGAGGAGCTTTCTCTGACGAAGAACAGCTTCCCAGTGATAAAAGCCGAGGCGTTCGCCGGGCTGAAGGTTCTGCGAAAGCTGACCATGGATGGTAACAACATCTCGACGATAAAGCCGTTCGCGTTCCGCGGGCTTAGCAAGTTGCGTGAGCTCTCGATCCATCACACGCCTCTGCCATGTATACAAGAGTTCTCGTTCGCCGCTCTACAGAACGTGTCGATGTTGCTGCTGGCAAACAATAAGATTCGTTATATAGAGGGTTACGCGTTCGCTGGAACGTCGAACATCGAGCTGATCCTGTTGAGCAACAATCCTCTGCTGAGAATCCACAGCCACGCGTTCTCCGGGCTGACGAACGTGGACCACTTGATCTTCCCGTCGGGAATCAGGATCATTGAAAAGGATGCGTTCGACGGCCTCCAGCACGTCGGAGTCCTCAAACTGGCCTACATGGATCTGACCTCCCTCCAGTCGTACACATTCCGCGCTCTGTCCTACGTGAATTCGTTGAACATCCAAGAGAGCGACCTCGGCGTCGTCGAGAAGGACGCGTTCACCGGGTTGACCAACGTCGGCCAGCTGAACGTGCTGAACAACAAGATCGATTTGATCGAGAAACTGTACCTGAAGTATGAGAACAGTATCAACCTTTTAAGATTCCACGGGAATCACGTGCTCGAGGCGCCCCGACATCCCAAAGACATCAGCCTCGAGGTCGGCTCGATCAGCGCCGTCGATAATCATTTCCCCTGCGATTGTCAAGCCCACAATGTCCTCGAGAGCGACTTCGTCAACGGCACCGCGATCGAGTTCCAGAAGAAAAACTACTGTATCTCGCCGCTCGAGTACAACAGCAAACCGATGAACTTCGTCGACTTCGACCTGATCGCCAGGTGCCACGACAACGTTGTACAGGATAACCTGGGCTCGGGAGTCGGAATCTTCACGCTACCGACCACACTCTTCTTCGTTGTTTTCTTCTCCATGAACCTTTTTCAATGAGTCCGAGCTGGTGTTCTTATTGTTCTTGTTGCAGTTCTTCTTCTTCTTCCGTGGCGTATTGTTCGGTTGCCAAGACTGTCTACAAGGTGCAAATACACTAACAATTATAAGAACTTGCTATATTTCTTGCGTGCGTAAACACGTTTAAGACAATGTCTACCAAGAGAATTCAACGATCTCGCAAGTTACTTGCTAGCGTATGTGCACCTTAAGGGGGTAGACTCGTTTCTAGGATTGGAAGGATGCGGGATGCGCCTTCTCATTTCTCGATAATGCAAAGATGGGGTTTTTCAGTAGTCAAAAACGCTAGATAAAAGATCAATCTAGGCCGCGATCGCTCTCAAAAGTAATTTGCATTATTCGGTAGCATGTATAGCTGCCGCAGCTTTATGAAATTAGCTACAAGCACAGCTGTATGCTTCCGAATAATGAAAATTACGCCTCGCAAACGTAAAAGTAGGACTTTTGAGAGCGATCGCGGCCTTTTATCTAGCCTTTTCACTACTGAAAGCCCCCATCTTTGCATTATCGAGAAATGAGAAGGCGCATCCCGCACCCTTGCAATCCTTGAAACGAGTCTACCCCCTCAAGAAGTACAACAGAGACAGTTTAAACTATTTCCTTTGCTCTCGTCTACTGAATACGTGAATACATAAGTACTTGAACAAGTACGATACCTTCTACCATCTCGCGACGCAATCAATTGCGAGGCAGCAGTCAAAATAATCAGTTTCGCCGCATCCTCCTGATAGCACGAATATTATGAAGGAAATATCGATGTATTCCCACTTCTTCCGTTAAGCCGCGTAGAACGCATTAGGTTGTTCAATAGACGACTCTCTAATTTCGACTCGAGCGTGTACAAAGTCACTTGTTAAAAGAGGTTTGAAATCGCCTAACCGAAGTCCTTTAAACTTGGCCGACGCTTGGAAGTATATCAAGACTCTTCTACGGCTGTCGTTTTATTTTGAACGAGGGAAACAGCGACTGCATAAGTAATCGATCGCAGAACCTCACTTCTTGGATAAACGATTCACCGATCATGCTCAAGCTCATCCGTGGGTGATTATTATTGCAGCTCCGCTTTACACGAAACAATTATCAAGAACTTTTACAAGACGTTCACTGTAATCGAATTATATTGTAACTCGCACAATTTTAAGCATGCGACTATGAGCTTTAAAACTGACCTGCATAAACTGGGCCAGTAAAATTGCATCCATTTTGGATTTACTCTGTGAAAATAGGAACGTTCGCAGACGAGTATTTGCTCACGTTCGCCATTTCTTGTTACGTTGACCCTCTGTTTCGTTCATATCAAAGCTGTTCTGCAACTTGATTGAATTCTTCGGATACCTTACTTGCCTGTATACCTTAGATTTAGAATATATTTTTCTTAAAGGGGGTAAACTCGTTTCCAGGATTGCAAGGGTGCGGGATTGCAAAGATAGGGTTTTTCAGTAGTCAAATCGCCCTCGAAAGTCCCATTTTACGTTTACAAGGCGTAATTTGCATTAATAACTAAGCTGTCGTAGCTTCATGCTTCTGAATAATGCAAATTACGCGTCGTAAACGTAAAAGTAGGGAATTGGAGGGCGACTTGGCCTAGATTGATTTTTTATCTAGTGGTTTTGGCTACTGAAAACTCCGATCTTTGCATTATCGGGGAATGAGAATTCTGGAAACGGGACCACCCCCTTAAATGTTTCATAGACACTTCTAGCTTTGCATATGTGTACGTCATCATGTGGACAATTAAAATATCTTTAAAACGGTTGCATTAGGGTGCATGAAACAGGGGGCTGACAGCAAGATTCGAGCAAATAAACCTCGTCGACGATGAAAGTATATAGGAACTAAGGGTATAATAAGTTAAAGTTATACGATATAAGAAATGTTCGTCGAAGGAACGAAAGTCGCGTGATTTGGAGGAGTACACGAGTTACGATAACTTATGCTTGATCTTAGGAAGAGTTAGCATCTCATGATACTACATTATACATACATACAGGATTAATTCAGTTCGAAACTTATACGTAACACTTTTTCCATTGAAATTTTGGGACAAGAAATAAAGGTGTTCGCTGCTTAAACAAACACGATTCTACTATAAATAATACAAAATTTAATCGTTTTCTAAATAAATGAATTATAGAAATTTCGTTCTGTCGAGAGTTAATTCATCCTAAGATGGCTTTACGTACACGTAATCTTCCTTGCATAAAAGAACCACTATAAGTCAGATTTAGTCAGATAAGTCAGATAGCGCGTGCAGTGCACCTGACCTAGTATAGATACTTCGAAAAATTTACTTTGCGGATCGGAAGCGCAGTTGCTTGGATTCCGGGAACAATACCACTAATCTTCCTTTTCAAATATTTCTATACTTTCGCAACGATTCGGTTTCTCGGCCTAAATATATAATATCACATTCTTCCTAGTATTGGTCGCATCTAAACATTTTGCGAGCGGCAACGACGAGAACTTTCTAAGCTCACACTCCGAAACTGTCGATTCACGATACAGGTAAAAATTCCAGATTATGTTCTTTCAAGCGGCAAAAATAAAAACCAATAATGTGCTTTTAATTATATAAAAAAAGAAAAAGAAACAAAAGAAAGCACGAAAGGGAAAGAATTTTCTCCCTTTGCCATTTACAATATAAAATCTGCGTGGCCTTCGGTCAGCATAGTAACCGAGGACCAAACTAGCTTATATTTTTTACCAACATCTAACATGTAACGTATAACGGAAAACAATAATTAGAAAAACTGTAACCTTTTATTGTAGCTAGAACGGTCTGTCATTTAATAAACATTAAAGAACGAGCAACAACTTTACTTTGCGTAACAAAGTGTGAAGAAATAATACGATTGTACACCTATAATTATGTATACTCCGTTTATTGAGTTCAGAGCACACTTCGTTTTCTTACTAATTCCAATAGATCATGCACCGAACGTTAACGTGTGGGAATTGTTTTTGGTGGTGGCGGTACCACGAATTCTCCCAAAGTGTGTTGATATCTATTCATAAATTTGAATGGCTTGATTTCCCAAGGTACTTTCGATTCCATGTTCATCGGCGTAATACCTAAATCCTCTAGCGTAGGTATACCGGGCAGTACTTTATCGGAAGCATGTTCCTATGAAACACAAATCACAGATTACATTTCTCTTCTCTTTCTGCGACGCGATACAGAAACATTATTTTGTTCGCTAGACAAATTTCAAGCGTAGACGAACCTTTTCCAGAATTTCCCAAGACAAGGGGATAACTGGATACACATGTTGTATAATTTCGTTTAGAGTAATTTTCATATGATAGAGATAATGATATTTAAGAGGATCTATTGTATAGTTTGGATCTTCTTCTCCTTGAGTTGCTAACTCGAAAAACCACTTGACTATCTCGTGCAGTGTGTATCTGTTCGGGCTAGAACAAGATTTTCATATTCCTATATTCCTCGCCTCGACAACGTCTTATGCTTATCCCTTTGCACTCGGAGTTATTTTAACTCGAAAATTAAACATTTGTTCACCAGTATGAAATTGGTATAATAACTCATACAATACTTGAATGTTTAGTAATTGATTAGTAGACTGCGGATCTTTATGGAATTATGGCTGTTGAAAATTTTCAAAACATGCTAGGACATAAAACTCGACAGAATTTTGTACGATTTTAACTTATTCCAGATCTAAACAGGGTATACTACCACGGAAAATAAGATTCTATTAGATTCGACTTTCTTAAAATTCGTCTTCAACAATTGCAAATTGCATAAACATCCGCAGTCTATTGATTAGATACGAACATATTTAATAATATAAACAATATTTTGAATAATGGTCAAGCAATTTTTAGTAGCGCCTCTCAGAGTCACCACTCGAGTGCTAAGGGTTAAATACAAATTCTACTATACGTACCCAACAAACTGGTAAGTTTGACCAGCAGTGCGAGGATTAGTTGCAATGGCAGTAAGTCCGGCAGCTACATCGGAAACATGTACCGGTTGCTTTTCACATTTTTTACCTTCCTCCCACAATGGTATAGACCTGTAAATAATCGAACCAATCAATAGAATGACAAAGTAATAAATAGACTCCAGATGTTTATGCAAAATAAAAAGTTTGCGCATAAATTGCAAGACGCAGGAGCTAAATATAAATTTATGTTCTTCATGAATAATTTTAATGTGTAAAGCCTTTCAATATTTTCACTGTTTTGAATTGCCTTGCTCATTTTTGTTATAAATGCATAAAATCCGGAGTTTAGTAATAAGTATCGAACAATTAGAACGTTTATTACTTGAGAAATCGTCTCATCGGATGCATATAATGATGTATAAAGCTGTCTCCTTGTCCGTACACACACGCGGGTCGAACGATAGTCGCAGTTGGAAATTCTTCTCTTACCGCGCATTCCCCATCCCATTTTGTTTTAAGTATCTCCGATCCTGATGACAACATGAGCGGCTAACAACGAGAAAATAATAGGATTCGTAAAATTAATTTGATCACCTTCACGCGTATAAATATCAATTTGATCAATTACTTTGGGTTCGGGATCGGCGTTCAAGCATGACACATGAACAAAATGTTCTACGCCGCATTCTTTAGCAAGTCTGGCTATAGTTCTAGCTCCGTGGACGTTCACATCTTTCATACTAAAATTTCCTGTGTTGGAGTTAGTACCTAATAGGTTAATCACAACGTTGGAATACTTGATGGACTTGATAATAGACTCTTCATCTTTTAAACTGAAAGGATGAAACAGAATTTGTCCCAGGTCTCCGCACAACTTAAGAGGCAACGCGTAGTATGGATCGCATCTGTGCGGAACTATTACCTGTGAAAAAAGGCAGATTAATGCGGTTTCAACCCTCTTTTTATAGAAACAACATCCAATACACATATACAGGATAAGTTATTTGATGTCGTCATGTGACGACTCATCCTATATATACATACATACACGATATAGAAGAAACATAGCAAGTTACTTGCCTGCGTACCAATTTTCCCAAGACGGTTGCATACAGACTTTCCAATAAAACCGTTCGCCCCAAACACTGTACATACTACTCCGCTGAAAGAACTACGACCTCCGGTACCTCTTCTCAAGCTGGCTGTAGTTGGATTTTTAATGATCCTCGGCTGATTTGTACAGTCACGGCTTTGTATGACTTGACACGCAGTGTATGCATTTTGGTTTTCTGAAAAATACATTCGTTAATATTTCTAATCAACCATTAAATAACTTAACAGATAACTGACTTCGTGTAAGCAATTTTTTCTGATTAACTTTCTTCTACTTCGGAGCACTACGATTAATGTTCAACTCTTCGTTATATAGTTATATAATTGTAATTCGTTGTCAACAAAGTGCACGGGATCGAAACAGTGCATCGCAAGAATGTTGTGAAACATATAGTGAATTATGAATGACGAATAGACATCAACGTAAAATAAGATATAAACAAGATAAATCAACTTACTAGCGGCTCGTACCACGGTTTTTGGAATCCAAGCCGCCATGTCTACGGCTATGGCATTCAGCCGAAAACTGACAGGAAGTCAGCAGTACAGTGGTACAGAGTACAGAGCAGTACAGAGTACTGCAGAGTACAAAATACAGCGTAAATAGTGTGCCGTGAAGGCAAGCGACTTTCGTGCTTCTTGCGAGCGCGCGAAATTTAAAACTGTCTTTTATTAGGAAGGAAAGTCCGAATCAATTTATATATTAGCACCTAGTCAATGATAGAATTTCTGTTATTTGTAACGACTTGTTGCCGTCTTTCAGATAACCCATCAATTCCAAATTACCTGCTTATTTAAAATACGACATAGAGCTTTTCGAATGAGCGGTAATTTCATAGTTGTGAAACACACGCAATGTTATACAGTCAGGGACAAAAATCACTTAACTTCTTAAAAATTGGTCAAGAGGACTTGAATTTTTTTAAGATGTTAGACCGACTAGTTTGCTAGAGAATGAGTAAACAAAAATTGGTTAAGATTGCAATTAGTAGGAATCATACAAAATTTAAAAAATGATGTTTTTTCAACTATTTTATCTGAGCCTGTAACGATAATTTAAAAAATACGTTTTATAGATTTCGATAACTTATATGCATACTGAAAGTTTTATCAAAACCGGTCAACATTGCAATGAACTACTACGTTTAAAGATGAGACCTTAAGGGGTGAAAGTCGCAGATTTTCAGCCCTGTCAGGGTATTTCGCTCTTACATGATCATCTCCAAACGTTTGTAGCTCAAGTTGTTGTTAAAGAAGCGAGGGGAATGCACATGAATTAAAAAAAGTAATTAAACCGAAATCAGATCATTCTTATTCTTTCTTTTTTCTTTGATCGTTAATGTTCTCATCGTACCGCAAGAACATGTAATAGTACAATAGCCAACAATAACTCACTCCTACTGCACAATATATCGAGGTGATTGCCTGGGGCAGGAACGGCAATGCATGGCCAAATATCGATTTATGCAATACAGTTTGGTACACCGTCAAAAATGGTAGAATAACTACATAGATAGTTTCGTGATAGCGAAGCAAACGTTGCTTGAACTTTCGCGACATGGCCAAGAAAGACGCGACCATAGACGTTAAGAGCATTAATATTTTTAATGGGGTCAAGTTGTTTGGATGAAGTAGCGGCAGGAGAGCAGTGTGTCCAGCGCTGCTTAAAATTAAGAATACTCTCGCATCGTTTTTGTCTATCACAGCTAGGACACTAAAACACATAGTGAAAACCAGAGAGATTAGGTGAGAATTTTTTGTTTCTCGAGATTTACACTCCCGTCCATAAAACCACTGGACACTTATCTTCAATAAAATGGTAATTTAAGAATACAAGCTTCCAACTTGATTTTATCGTTTTATTTTGACTAGATGTAGCTGTTATACGATAATATTTGAATGCAAAATTAAATATATACAGTCAGATTTGATTTACATATTCTCTACATTCGAAAAAATTCGTAAGTACCATTTTCATTTCATAATATACGTCCTTTAATGACAAAAAATCGTCTGCACCCAAATTTGAATAAGTGTCCAGTGGCTTATGGACGGGAGTGTAATAAGTTATTATATTTATTACTAATAACTACGAGTCTCTTACCACAGTGGAATAATAGCAGTTAAGATAGCTTTTTCGTGTACATGCCAACCGAACATGAACGAACATAAAGCGCAAATCACCAGGCATCTGACGAACTGATTTGGATTTTGGTCGCAGCTTTTCTTGAAGAACAGGCAGTACAATGCAGGCTGCAATTCACGTTATTATTAACAAATTCCGAAAGAATGTACGCATTGTTGCTCAAATTTTGTTTAATTTACCGATATCGAGATAAGTGTTAGTAATAATGTTACAACTGGAGTCGGTGTTGGTAATACAATTAACGACTGTTCCTGTACCAAACCACCGGTCATTACAGCCGTCTTTGTAACATTTATCCAACCTAATCGTTTCAAAATAATCGCTGCTACTTTATCCAAGCCTATGTACAGTGCCCATGCGTTCGCAGCCCAATACGCGTGTACCAGGCCTCTTTTAAATGGGAACAATCTCGACAATACCTGAAATAACGATTAATTTCAGATTAATTTTCGATTAATACACGATTAATTGTACGCAATAACAAACACTGTTTTATTATTCTACCTGCAGCAATTGAGATGCAAATGGACCGAAAGAAATGAATAAAGTAGTCAATACTATGCCTGCCAGCACGCAGAAACGTTTAAGGAAACGATCGCTGTTCACGCAGTAAGATTTTAATAACCAAACTGCGAAAACTGGTGCCACATACAGATAAATATGTTTCAAATTTAATAACAAAGCGAACCAAAGAGTTCCTTGCAGGATCGAAATCTGAAACAGAGCTTTTTAGTTTCAACAGAAAGATAACATAATATTTTAATATATAAATACCTGATCATTCTTTTTGGATACATTCGCAACGGCTAATAGTAAAATGCCAAGTAGAAAACCATTATATTGGAAGTGTATGTGATCTACTACCAGCAATCCCATATTGCATAATGATAAAACTACAAAAATTGCATAGCTATCGAAGGAGCTACAGAACACTTTTCCAACTCTGAAATACACAAATAAACATATTAAAACAGGTCTTATAATTAGATTGCAGATCTTTATGCAAAATAAAAATTGTCTGCATCGATTACAAGCCAAAGGAACCAAATAAAACATTCTTTCTTCTTTTAATTATCTTATTAAGCTGAAACTAATACACCGATGTCCTTAAATCTTTTCAATATGTCCACTGCTTTAAATTATATGTTTCTATTTTCTGTCATAAATGCATAAAATCTGCAGTGTATTTATAATAGATTGAATAATGACACGGTGTCTAGAAAGTTTCGAGAACGTACTCTCTAACTCCGTAAGCGAATAGTATGTCCATGAATATCACAGAGCCTCTTTGAAAGAAAATGGTACCGGAGGATGCATAATTTAAGTTGTCCACTCGAAGCATCTCGGAATCGACCAGCTTCGCCAAATGACTGAGGAAGTATTCGAACCATGCAAACAGCGGTGGATAATCTAGTGTCCATTGAGACTTGGAGTTGACGTACCATTCTTGAATGGGTAAACTATGCGTTATGGCTAACCAGTTACGGTGCACCTCGAAATCTGTAGAACGACTAGAAGAAGTATAACGTATATAATCACTTGGAAAATAATAATAATACATTCCGTACACGTGATGGGAGAAACGTACTATAATGGGATCAGGAGTATCTTGAGACATGTGATAAGGACGAAAACTTGCAAAAGAACTTTGTCTGGGCTCCATTTCGCCGGCGTACTATAACCTTTCTTCGTCCTCTTCGATTTTGGAGCATCTTTACAGTTCGTTACAGTCATCACGACGGATATTAAGTTTCGCGGAACATTTTGCGACACGTTCGAAAAGCAGACCGGTTACCTGGTGCTGCCAACGTGCCAACGCGGCTCTCATTGACTTCTCTCTCCCCCCTCCCCCCAACTGTTTTCTTTCTATCTCACTTTATCATACACTACTGTGCAAAAGAAAGTAGCACCTAAATATATAGTTAGTATTTACATATAATTATAAGATATAATGACAAACAATATCTTTATGTAGAAATTGTATTGTATAACGATTGATTTATTGCGTTTAAAGTATTAGGTAATCCGCAATAACAAATATTCTCAGAACTATTTAATCCTTTTCCAAAACTTACTGTATTCTTATTTGATTTTTTATGCCTTTATATTAAATATGGCCGGGTGCTTCTTTCTTTTGCACAGTAGTGTATATATTTCCCTTCTCCTTCACACAACACTATCCTTGACAGGAGGGAAACGAAAGGATTATTTATCAAACAGATTTTCTAGAAAAAATAATTTTATTGTTATTTAACTTATATAACATCAGCATGTTATTAAATATCGGTTCTCCTCAATTCTTTTTACTTTACAATATAACATACAAAAAGAAAACTTCGCACATCTTTCGTTCGAAGATGTTTCTGATCTTTCCAGCGCCAAACTGTAACAAATCAAAGACCAAGCACGGACAGACACTAATAACTTGGAAAACCGATCGTAACCACTAGAAAAATGATTGGCTACAAAGTTATCTAGTAGAAATTACCTCGTATTTACAATATAAATACACAATCAGCAGAGGGACAAATGCTAGTATAAAATTGGCACTGGAAGGATTCAGGAAATAATACGTCCTAACGCCTGAATCATCTTTCTCTACCATAGAGCTCGTGGGTTTCGATCAAATATTACCACAATACATATGTACAAATCAGTCGCATGCAGTTATCAAAGACTGCGCGTCCAGCAGACTCTCCGTGGCTAACATCGAACTGTTTATTATGGGAGTGCTGACCGTGTTACCAGTTTTCTTATTCGAGAACGGATAAAAACTGTCGATATTCATTTGAACGCTATAGCTGCTCGTCTTTACAACGGACGAATCGCAGTTCTCGTTTATGCTTATTTTCAACCGATTCACGCTGTTTCGAAGTAATCTCGCATACAGTTCTATGTGGTTTTGTCCGCCGTTGCGGATCTCCAAAGGTGGTATCCACCGGAAGTAACATTGAGCCCATAATTCGAGGCTCACCACATTGTGCTGGGGTTTTATTATGCTTTTTTCTGTTACGTTTGTTTCGCGAGAGCTGTACAGAGGGTTATAAAACAACAATATGTCCTGTTCACTGAACTGTTCTCTCCAATCCCAGACACTTCGAAGAACCAAAGGATTACTTGGATCCTAAAATACAAAACTCGTTTTCAGCATCTAAATAGCACGTGGAACTACTTAATTATATTTCGAATGTTTACCGTAGCTGCCGTCACCCGATCTTTCTCGCAATTAAAAATAAATGTATCAAAAATTGAAACGTGAGCAGCGTCCCACAATGTTGTCAGGTACGTTTCCGTGAACTCGAATTCCGCAGGAAATTGTTGACACAGTTGCCAGACACAGTCAAGGTATAAAAGGAACACCGGAGACTGAAATAGAAAGGTTTTCACATTTTTAACATGATCATATATTTCATGTAAGAAGATTGAAAATGTTTTGTATATATACATATATGTACCTTCTCGGATTTCCTTTTGGCAATATGACCTAATCTATCACAAAACGGATGCCCACCGGCAATCCATTCTTTCTGCAAAAGCGACTGAAACCCGTTTATGGTTCGGAAGTATGGGTCCAGTAATAATTGAACTAAGCTTGATATAACACAACAAATATCCGCGCCAGCACCTTCTGAAAGATCGGATCATTTCAAATCAGTGGAACAGATTAGGATGGCAGCGATTCGAGATGCTCACCTTGTAAAATAACGGAGGATCCTAAATGAAGATGCTCACAGGCTTCAACAGCTTTTTGCAAACAATACGATATATGCTTCAACCATTTCGTGTTTTCTACCAATGAGTAGAAATTGTTGTCTTGAAGCCAGAATTGCCGGATGTTCTCTGAACAGAACAGAATCTATTAGAATACGATAAATTTCTGGAAGTATGCGGAAACAGGTAGAAAAATGCTTACCCGGGGAACAGAGATTAGCAAATTTGGAAAAAGACGCGGCTATCAACTTTATATTGATCTCTTTGTTCAATTCTAAAACGAACGGTGCCCTTTTTTGTGGATGGCTTTTGCGGACGTTCTCGAACAGAATATTTTCTTGCATTCTATTGGTGATCAAAGGCGAGAGCTCGGACATTTTGACTAACGCCGCACCGTGCGCGCTCGACCAAGACCAAACTGGTGGATGGTTGCCTTGAAAGTGTTTAACCGCGTCCATTAGTTGACTGTCCGTGATGGACGCTGGTACAATTATGTATCGCGACAAGCTGCAAACGAATCGGTCATTCTTTTGTATTCTATTCGACGTGGGTTTCATTACAGATGGCATTTACCTACGACAAAGCTTGAAATCCACGTTAACCGTAGACAGTCTCCAAAATTTTCTAAGCTTTTCGTTACTTATTGTTCTCTCTAATTCGTTATGCCAATCCGATATATCTCGAAACAAGCGTACAGCTTTGTCAAGACTACTATAATATGCTTCCGCGTAATCGTAAGCGAATAACAAGTGATGTCTGCTCGGAAAAGCATGGTGTAACAGTGCGGTCAACAGAGTTTTCCCGTGTCCTATGGGTGAAAATTTAAAGGAAAACGACCACGTTCGTAGATTCTGAAATCCATAATGACTTGTATATCATGGACTATGTTGCATTACCGGTAATAGACAAATATAAAATGTTTACTTTGCAAATAATAAATATCCCTTTCACTTTAGATGGTACGGTATTGCCAGGTACCAGTCTTCTTTTTTTATCATTCACAGTTATATAAATATGTTCTATGTTCGTTAAACACGTATCCATGTAGCCGTAGAGATGGTTCTGTTGGCGCACCATATCCTGTGAACAAGATGGAAAGATAGTTGTTTAGATAATCGAAAGAGGCGCTTCGAGAGGCTACTTACGTCTTCATTCGTGTCGTCCGTTGTGACAAAACTGAGCTTGAAATTTGTAACAGATAGATTGCCGGAGGTCCCTTGCTTCAGGTCGCTGACAGGTGAAAACATAAGAACGCTCTGCGCACTGGTAATCAGAATCTCGCCGGGAAGTAATTTGACAGTGTTTTCGGATAGCGAATTACGACGACTGGAACCTAGTGGCTGTGGACAAATGTATAATTTTATAGAAAACAGATAAAGCAATAGGACCTGGGCAGAAATAAGTTTTATGATTAGAGAATTCTGAAAATATCTTTTTTATTTTGCATAATGCATATGTTTTTGTGTTTGATATTTAAAAACATATGGAATAACTTATTGCATAACAAGATGAACTTGCACAAAATTTAATATTTATTAAAGCCCATGTAAGCACTCTGCCTGCTACAATAGAAAAATTGGAAATAGTTGGTTTGCTGTTAAATGTTTCAGTGGGAATATACACAGATTACATTAATCATTTAAAAAACATACTCGGTGATCGCGGAGAAAAAAGTATTCGCTATTATAGAGAAAAATATTGGATAAACGAAAATTAATACAAATTTCAAATATTTTAAACAATGAAACCTACTGGAGTAAATATAAGTATGCACCGCTTACATCGTGTGATGTGGAGCAATCATTTTCCGCATATAAATTAATTTTTACGAAAAAGTGTCGTCAATTATACGCCATCCAATTTGGAAAATATACTTGTCATTTACTGTAACTCGAATTACAATATGTCGCAATAATCGTAAAATGTATTGTTAATGTTGTATGTTTTCCCTGCATATTTGCATATTTATCATGCATAAATCGCATATGTTCTTACATATTTATCGTGCATAAACATCCGGAATCTATGTAGTAATAACTTATTACTAACTTCTTCATGCGTATCTTCATGCAAAATAAAAATTGTCTGCATCGATTGCAAGAAACAGAAACTATGTAATTTGAATGTTATTTCTTAGAGAAATCATATACTGACATCCTCAATTTTTTAAATTTTACAACAATTTTGAATTTTATCTAATAAATTTTCAAATAAATGCATAAAGATCCGCAGTCTACTAATAACGTTCGATCAACGGTATTGCACCATAGTCGGAAAGCTCTCGGTTGAGGTTATGTTTGAATGTTTACATGAGAAGTTCACCGACAAACAATTGCATACCTGCATTTCGTGTTCCTCGAGGCCCACGTAGCTTATGAAATTGTTGCAGCTTTTGCTTTCCATCGTGAACGCGTGAGTGATCGGCATCGACCGTGTGAAAATAAAACCATAGAAAACAGAATATATCCCTCGACATAAGCTGCGGTTCTTTTTAGTTTCCACTTAATTTTCCATTGTTGCACGAACGCTGATGATTATTCAATCGTCAATGCTCAAGGCATTTTTTGACGAGTGTCACGAGGAAGATTTTCACTTTTCGGGCCCAAACCAGGCCGCGGTACAACCCTCCGTACAAATCATCCTGAACAACTCCTCTATGTCGTCCTCCTCCTCGCCCGTCGTTTTCGTGCTTTATTCATATCGCTAGCTAGACCTTGAGGCTATGTTGGCCTGTTCGCCGCGGCCACGGTGTGTCACGAGAACTTCGCATCATGTAACGTGATCTTATGGTGGATGGATATTCAATGAAATTGTTATTCAAGGGCTAAAAAAATTGGTGAGTGTATATTGGAGAATCCTCTGTGTCTATATTGTACAATAAAGATAATTTATTTATGCAGAATGAAAAATATTGGATATTCATTACAGCAGCAAATATAATTCGTGCCACGGCAAAACGCTCAAATTGTTAGGCGGTAACAGCACCATCTAGCGGTAGATTTGGAACTAAATTTGGCTAACAGTTTGAGCGTTGAAAACGCCACCCAATAAAAAAACTGATACTGCCCCCTCTTTCGCCCTCTAAATCCTTGGACACGTGATTTACATTTTTTAAATATCTCTCATACTTTTCGAGATATTTGGCTGGAAAGTTTTCAAATGAACACCCTGTATATACTTACTATCATATGGATACGAGATTCCCAATTCCCATCTCGCCCGTAAGACTGCTCAATTTATCTCTATAAGTCTATGGGTCTTTGCCACTTTGTCTCACGTGAACTCTCACACTCTCACTCTCGGCTTTCCTATACACATACTATGCGTATGCCGGGTCTATAAGTATATACATATATATATGGTCTAAGTTTCTACCGTACAAAAAAAGATGTAAAATAAAATTCAGAGATAAAAATATGAAATATTTATTCATTGATCACTAATGTACAAAATCATAAACAAACGAGAAGTGGAAGTCTTCTTATTTCAGTACAATACACTCAAATCCTGACCCTTCTTTCTATGTTCGAAATGCGCCTGCGCGATTTCCAGAAATTGCGGTCTTTGCAAAAGATTGTAGGCGAGAGAAAGCATGTGCAATGCCATGTTTTGTACACGAGAGACACCACTGCAAAAAATATCGTGTCCCAGTTCTAAGCAAGTGCCGAAATCGCATTCATCCGCTGCGATTGTCGCCAATCTTAGAACTTCTTCGAGATTTGAAAATGGTGTTTTCCTTTCTTCCGGCGTCTGAGCATCTTCTATTTGTTGTAATATTTTCTTTAATTCCTCTGAAATAAAGACAGGAATTAACGTTCAAGTTCTATAGCTCTAATTAATAATTTTTCTATATTTTCTGATAACTCACTGTCCGTTACTGCCAGCTCCCTATACCCTAGCTCAGTTTCCTTATTGTATGGTACCACGATTCCAGCTTTGTGAAAAGTTCTCGCGACAACTTTCTTTTCTCTATCTTTCATTCTACTCGACTTTTGGTGCAATGTTATATTTTTCTCTTGAGCATAACTTTTCAATTTTTGCTGCAACTGCATTATCCGGGTCTTCTCAAATGGATTAGTCAGTTTTACTTTCTCCCCTAGGTATGTACTGGAATATAAATTAGAACTAACTATTCGAGAAATGAAGAAACACCACGATTTTCATGATTTAATAATTTTCTTACTGAAGCGCGCCAAATAGGTTTTCGGCTACCGGTTCAATCACGCAACTTGCAGTTGCTTTGTTCTTCGCCACAAATACAGGCATTTCTGATACATCGTCCCTCCAGTAACCGATGTGCAAATGTTCTTTATTATCAACTTTCATGATAGTCTGTAAAAAATATTATATTAATATCAATCGTTTCTCAAATCGTAAAAGAAAATAGTTAAACTTCTTACTTGGAATTCTGGTGGATCATAATAGTACCTCCAGTGCCTGAGTAGAGACTTTTCATCGTCGACTGTGGAACTTAGAAATTTCTCGTTAAATACATCATAAGGACCAACGAGTTGTAATTGTACATGTTTAAAGGCATTCAAAGGATCTTTCTCGGAAATAGTCTTACAGAACTCGTACAATTGAAAGAAATCTTCTGGCATTTCTGTTAAGAATAAACGAGAAATAATTGTCTGTGCCTCGTTTGGGGATACTTTGTTGTCTTTGAGACTAACGTTAGAGAATTTTAATAAAGATGCAATGGTAACTCGAGTGGATACATCTTTTACATGTTTTTCGTTATCCGAAACTGATTCTTGTTTCATAGTTTCAATACATTCTTCGGTTTTTCCTATGTTCTGATTGTTATCAATTAGCAAGGAGCCTTTGTCCATCTCTGTATCATCTTTCTTCTGTACTTTCTTCTTAGGAGAGTCCTCCAACTCTTTATGGTTCTCGTGTATCTTCCTTTTCTTGCTAGGAGCTGTATGTCTAACGCCTTTCTGGTTCTTCTACAAATATAAGAGTACAATGCAATCCTTTTTCCCTTGTTTAAAAACAAAGCATCAGAATACGAATTAAAAATTGTGTGTGAAATGTGCAGTGTAAAATGTGCAAAATAATATGATAGTGTCGTACCGTGTCTTTCGAAGGTAGATGTTTATATTTCTCGTGATGAACCGCATTCTTCTGATAACATTTTGCTCCATATCGACAAGGAATCCGCGTATCTTCCTTGTACGCTTTAAATTGTTCCTCCTCGGTGTCGGACATCTTTTATGTCCTTATGTATTCGAACGAGAGTTTCCCGCGAAAAATGAGGCTGTATTTGCGCACCAAAAAGAATGAAATAGACACGAATTTCTTTTTAATTTATGTATGATACGTATGTACAATAATTATGAGTTCCTTTATAATTTAATTATGAGAGAGTGGAGTTTTTCATCAATACGTTATTATCCTTACAATTAAAACATTCTTCGGGTTTCAATTTACTTTCAATTTAGTTTCATTACAGCATATTTTCCTTTGAAACGATCGACCACACTTTCTCAATTTTTCGGATAGAGTACTACGTAGAGCCAGTGTTCCGATATTGCCTAAGATTTTTCGTACGATGGATGACCGCTAGAGGCGCTACGCGTAAAAAACAGTAACGTATCTATGATGACGAAGTAGTGGAGCACTGCGCCCCTGCGCCTTGAGAGTGCGGAAGTACCGAAACAATCTGTTCCGGACAAAAAAACTTCAGGACGTGTCCTACAAGTTACAAAATATACACAAATGCACATGTTATACACTCATTTTTCAGAATCAAATCATACAAATCTTTTCAAATTCTGCGGGGTGCTCAAGGTACCCCATTTTATCGAGGAGCTTACGTTATTGAGGCTGCAAGCGCCTCTAGCGGCCATCCATCGTACGAAAAATGCTGGACGATACGGAACACTGGACAGAATTATAAATAAGAGGCGGCAACGCTGTCTGCATGTAAGTTGTGACCAGTTGTGACGTTAGTCGAGATCGTAAAAATAAAAAATTTCAATAAGAATTTCACCTTTGATGTTTCTACTCCGTGTTAGTGCAGTTCAAATTTGACTTACTTACGGCGACCAACGAGAACCCGAGAACGTAGTTCGTTTCAGATTTCTTTGAATGGCAGCTAATCGCGCCACAAAAGAAACATGTCCATTAATGTTACTGTCAACGGGAACCCTTTAAACATAAGGCAAGGGAGAATGGCGTTGTCCGATTTAGATCAAATTAAGAAAAATGAACGGGACCGGCGTCGAAGGTTACGTTTGGAGCAGGTACGCATTTGATAAAATATAATTTAATAGTTAAACTCTATCAAAACAAAAATATTTATAAATATCCATTTCTATTCGTAGGTAAGGCAACAGTCGAAAGAAATATCAGATAGACTTTTGGATCGTGTTAAGAATATAACTAAGCAAGAGCACAAGAAGCTGGAAAGCAATGATAATTTGAGTTCGAGGCAGTTGTTTAATGAAAAAATTATGGAAATCCAACAAAAATATCAAGAAGACATGGCAGACATTGGTCTGGCACATTTGTCTGCGATGTTAGAGCCTGATCACGATCAAATCGTACAGGAACAAGAAAAAAAGAATAAATTAGCAGCATCGAAAAGAGGAAGAGAAGCGGTGAAACAAATTCATGAGAAGCAACAGGTAAGATTTTTAGTGTATATAATTACTTAGGTTTTCAATCTTAGTACATTGTATTGCCTAGATTAACCCTTTGCGGTCAATCTAGGTCAACAATCTAGATCAACAATCTGTTAAAATTTATGAAAGTACAAGTAAAATCCGTGTAGAAAGAATCAGCGGAACAACAACACCAAAATCGACTGCGCCAAGTACGAGAATTAGAGAATCTGAGGTCCACATTGGTTGCGAAACTTCCTCATGTGACCCAGCCGGAGGCAGACATTACAATGAAAGAAATCGACGAAGGAAATAAGCACAGAAAGTCTGCTAAGAAAAAGACAAGGAAACAATGTTTTAAAAAGTCACCGGGAAAAGTTACAAAATCATATACAAGGGTATAGTAGTTGGATAATAAGATAACTAGACTGCGGATCTTTATGCAAAATAAAAATTGTCTGCATCAATTGCAAGAAATAGAAACTGCACTGAATGTTATTTCTTCCATTAATGATTTTAATAGAGGAGAAATCGCATCGACATCTTTAATTTAAAAAATTTCCCAACAATTTTGAATTTCATCTACCCAATCTTGCTATAAATGCATGAAGATCCACAGTCTAAAGATAACAGTAAATGTGTAGGTTCTTGAAAGAGAACTGTCTAAATACACGAAGCTAGAGTTTACGCATCGATTGACTTATTTTACAGATAGTTTCCAGTGATTTAAAGACACAACAGAAAGCAAAGAGACAACAGATATTGCACAGAGATCCAACAAAGTATATTGTAAGATCAGAAGAACAATCGGCAGCTACTTCAGCTACAATTCCATCTGCGTTAAAAAGTACAACTACAACATCAAATGCTGAAGAAATTGTGCTCGAACTCGAACACGATCAAATTCCAGAGGAAGCGACGGCAACTTCAGCTGCTGCGTCTGCAGAAGTTGATAAAACATTAAGGTGTGCACCATGTAATTACAATTTCAATATGAAACAGTAGTTAAAACACCTTCCTTATATTACAGATACAATCCACAGGATTACGTACAGCCAGCATCAGCTTCAACTTCTAGCAGCGAAAGCGATAGCTCTAGTTCATTGAGCAATAATTGTTCGTGTCTGCCTACTAACACCGAACAATCGAAATGTATAAGAACACCAAAACAAAAAGTTAATTCCTCGGCAAATGATAAAGTACAATTATATGATCATAGTAAGCATCAAAGTAATGTATATAATAAACCAGTTGGTGTAGTTGAAAAAATACATGCATGGACAGAGGTTTGTAATTGCAAGCAAAGAAAAGAAATTATTTATAGTGTAGTAGATACACTGAATTTGCAGCGTACAGAATGCATTATCCAACATTGATATTTCTAAATTTTTGAATGATTGTAGTCGCTTGAATTGAATCGTTATAATTAGACTGCGGATTTTTATTCACAATAGAAAGTTTCCAACTAATTTTCAATAATTTTCGCACGTCTTAAATAGCTTTATAAATGCATTAAATCCGTCTAGTTATGATTAGACTGAGGATCTTTATGACACAGGAGCCAAATAAAAATTGTGTTCTTCTTTCAATTATCCTATTAAGCTGAAACTAATACATTGATGTCCTTAAATATTTTTAACATGTCCACTGCTTTAAATTGTATGTGCACATTTTTGTGCTTAATGCATAAAATCCGCAGTCTAGTTATAATATTGCGAGATACGTATACGGTTTCAGTGATGGATAATTCATTCTACATAACTGTGTTCGTTAACATTATAAATCTGTGTAGCCAAGCGCAATAGACTTAGCTCAAGAGATCGAAAAGTCTGAAGCGGCGAAATCGCACGTAATGGAAAGTCGTAAAGCCACAGCTCAAAAGCGTGGCGAGGATGCGGTGTTGCGAGAAAAAGTGCGACGTGATTATCAAACGCTTCTGCAGAACTTGAATCATCTCGCAGTAGAGGAGCGTAAATTGAAGGCAAATCAAGCCGAGCATTATCAGGTATTTTTCCGGCTTTGAATACTGTCTTTTGTTATCGATGTTCAATTTACTGTATTATATTCACGTGCTGGTAGAACGACGTGCACATATTACAAGAACGGAGAAAAATGTTGAAGCACCAACATAAGAAGAAGCTGAACCGTGCGCTGGAGACACTGTTGCCTGAAGAATGTACAGTACAATGCCCGTCGTACCCTATAGAAAGACAAATCACTCTATTGCCTAGAGAAAAAGAGAAAGACGTTGACGTGAACGCTGTTTGGGAAGACCAATGTTGTGTCAGCGAACGTTCAGACAGCAGAGCTGTACAAAGCAGAAGAAAAGAACCAGAGACTTCGCGAGAGGAACAGATATTGGACATGTTGAAGAAGGTTGAAAAGCAGAAGCAGCTTTTATTGAAAGAGTTCGGAGCCGATTTGCCAAGCGATATATTCAACGCAACCATGAAGCCTTTATTCGAGAAAGATAAATCGATTCAAGCAGAATCAACTATGCATCAGACTTCGCCGATTCAACAAAGACCGTTGTCACCAGAGATTAAAGTAATAAGCGCACCTTGTTGCAGCGAAAGTAGTCAGAGGGATAAAACAGAGACGAAAAAAAGCTCGTCCGTGAAAAAAGTAGAAATCGCTGTGCAAACTACCACGGAAACGAAACGCGACGTGGTTCAAGACAAGAGTATTCAAGTAGAGATTGCGCAAGAAAAAGGAAACGAAGCTAAGACATCTAACGATGACGTTGACAAGGTTCCTAGACACTATCCCATTGAGCCAAAAATTACAGTTATCACTCCGGAAGGGGACAATAACGACTCAACAAGCTCTACGTTTGCGAATACGTTGAACGACACGGATAATCAGAATTTCGAACTAATCGCTAAGAAACAAAAGCACAAGAAGGTTACTCCTAGAAAAGAGAAGCAAAAGTCTTTAGCCAGTGTAAGTAGGACGTCGTCGTTTACGAAGAAGCTACCGAAAACGTTGTCGTCGAGGTCGCGTCTGCACGGTTCGAGGAAACCTTCCAGTTCTGCCACAAGTACGCCTAACGAGAGAATTAAAATATATGTTAATAGGACCGGGTTCAATATCGAATTAAATCCAGCTCAAACGCCAGAGGTGGCTGTAGACGCAAGCACACAAAGTTCCGAGATGCGGTCCACAGGCGTGCAACATCCAACAAATACGAAATCGTATAGTGTTCGATCGCAATCGACACAAATCAAAATGCGGGATATCTCAGACTCGTCCACATCTTTTGCTAGTCTTGCACCGATGAAGCCTAGAAACATTCTCGAAGCATTAAGCAATAATATATCTGTTCTTGAGATGTTAGACTCTTCGACGAATGAAAGCATGAAATTGCTACGAAGGGATATTACTCCAGTGTCGACGCCAGAAACTCCATCGCCACGTACCATGGCAATGCCTTCGAACGTAAATCATGCTGCTAGACTCAGCAGAATGCTTAGATACACATCGATAGACTCGCAAACGAACGATAGCAGTATTCTGTCGTCGAAAACAAATCAGCCGATGACGACAGATTCGTCTGGTTTCCAACAGAGGGAACGATTACCTCAACATATGAGAAAGCATTCTCCGAAGCAAACCGTTTCTTCGAATGGAGCCTGCTCCTGTGAGAATCCAGAATGCAAATTCATGGACGCGAAGTATCATCACATTCGTGATTACGCGTTGAAGAACTGTCCCGAAATATTGCAGAAGTACGAGGACCTTCAAACTATGTGCACGGAAAGAATTGTGTCCTTAACGAATCTCATCGAGAAGGTTCGAAATGATCAGAAAGGTATGGTACAACGTTTTAGTATTGGAATGTAGATGATTATTAGTCTGCGGATCTTTATGCAAAATAAAACTTGTCTGCATCGATTGCAAGAAATAGAAACTAAATTGAATGTTATTTCTTCTCTTAATGATTTTAATTGAGGAGAAATCATACATTGACATCTTTAATTTTTTAAACTTTACAACAATTTTGAATTTTATCTACCCAATTTTTCTATAAATGCATAAAGATCCGCAGTCTGATGATTATAAAGAAACTTGAAAAAGTTAATAATTCCACAATTGTTTTAGGGGTGGAGCTTTCAATAATAAATCCAGCCGACGAAACCAGTTTGATGCAACTACCTCCACAACAGAGCACCAATCTACAAAGCGTTCGCGATCTCGTTGAGAATATAGAAGCGATTCATAAGCAACTAGCAAAAACGCTCGCTGAATCGCAAAATATTATAAAGAATAAAACGGTCTCGACGCAAGACAGCAATCACTTTGACGAGGCAAATGTTGAGACTCAAACGAACGAAGACGTGCAGAAGATCGCGTCTCCGTACGTAGCGTCGAAAGTAGACGAAGAAAGGGTGAAAGCTAAGCCAAGAATTATAAGCGATAAAAGAGTTAGCATACAGCTGGACAAGTACTGTGTACAGCAAAGATCAAAAAGGTTAGAGCAAGCAACGCAAGACGACAATTCCCGACACACTTCAAAGTTACGCGACGAGGAGATGATAGAAACGTTGTCGCAAGAGATTCTAGAGCAAAGTAAGAGTCTTAAAAATAATTTACTAGCGACGAAAGAGCGTATCGATTCATCGGTAGGTCATACGCTTCAGACTGACGTTGTCGACTCTAAGAGCGATTATCCTTTGAGCTCGACAAGAAATGAGACAAATGCGCAAGTACATTCTTCTAAAGAGGTAACTATACTTTACTCGGCCAGCTTTATTATTAAAAAGAAGGAAAACAATTTGAATTTGTTGGACATGCGCCAACCTAATGCTGCAGAATTATTTTATATCTTGTCACGAACTTGTTTAGGTAACAGAAACTAGAGATTTTGTTCCATTACTCGCGGACATTCCAAAATTATCAAAACTAGTAGACACATCTCTACAAACCAATGGGAGAAGCAAACCACCAGTAAGCCTGCTCAGCGGACCATATAGGTAAGGGCTTTTATTCTATTATTCTATTAAAGGGTAGACTCATTTCTAGGATTGCAAAGGATGCGCCTTCTCATTTTTCAATAATGCAAAGATGGGGTTTTTCAGTAGTCAAAAGCGCTAGATAAAAGATTAATCTAGGCCGCAATCGTCTCCGAAAGGCCTATTTTCACATTTACGAGGCGTTATTTGCAGCTTTATAAAAATAGTTACATGCGCAGCTTTATGCTTCCGAATAATGAAAAATTACGCCTCGTAAACGTAAAAGTTGGACCTTTGAGGGCGATTGCGGCCTAGATTAATCTTTTATCTAGTGCTTTTGACTAATGAAAGACCCCATGTGCGACGCAACCTTGCAATCCTGGAAAAACGAGTCTACCCCTTAACTGAACTATTAAGCGAACTGGCTTACAATTAGATCGGAAAGCTCCGTTGTGCTTAGATCGCGACTTTACTGTATTACACTTTTTACTATGGGATCTCTAAGCGTAAATTTAATTTAAGAACCGAGATCGGATCGACGTTACACGAGCTATCAACGATAATGGAGTTCGATACGCCGGACACTGTGAACAAAAGTCAGAGTAACGTTAAATCTCCAGCATCAGTGAAAAAGATTGCAGAGTCACGAGCGACTAAAGTTGTAATAGATCCAACGGAACATGTAGCTGGTTCAGTGAACACACACGATCGACAACAGTTTACGAAATCTTACGATCCGTCCACGTCGATGTTATTGTCAGAAGTTGCGAAACATAGCGTACAAACTGCCGCGACTCGGTTCGATTCTCCGAGAGGATCGAAGACTGTGATTTCCCAAACGGAAGGCAAAGAAACCATAAATAAAAAGTTACAATGCAATACGCAAAGTAAAAGATTATCACCGAAGGAACAGTTCCAGCCGGCAATGCATTCTACCGGAATTAATATAAATGGCGAGAATAAAAATAACGATAGAATAACGTCGACAAGCTCGAACAGTTTCTCTGGACTGTCCGGGATTTCGCAAATAGCTAGCACACCATCGTCCGAACTATTAAAGTATGCATCTTCCCCGGAAGAAATGGAGATAGCACTTAAAAAGCTTGGCCTAGGTTGGGCGATAACGACATTGAAAAAGACGAGAGAAGCAAGTGCCTTGAGCTCGTCATCTGCTTCCGATGATCGAACACCGATAAATACTGGCAAGAGAATATCACCTGTTAAAAAGCAATTCGAGAGTAATTACGCCTTACCAGATTTCAGCGATGTGTCTTCGATATCCGTGAAAGAAGCTAGTAAGAGTACCGAGCATGCGGTGCTTCTCAAAGGGAGAACATCAACACCATTGCATTCGCAATTGCACGATTCGAATTCGAACAGCGCGATAACGAACACTAGTAGCACAAACGTTTCTGAAAACTTGCAGGAACCCAGCGAAGGTTTGATCATTCCTGATATCGCCCTTACCAGTTCGAAAACTAATATCAAAAGGCTAGAGAATCTTTAATATATACATATATATTTTTTTACTTACCGATTTACACCACGAAACGTTGAAAGACACATAATAAATTAAAATAAATTATGTTTCTAGCGAGTACGTAAATTCATCGTTTATATTAAAAATCAATAATACTGATACCTTTACAGTGTTCTTTTACTTTTAGTATGTAATCCGCAGTCCGAGGGAAATTGTTGAAACTGAAAATAAGTATATATTCAAAATAAGTATTGAACTGTTCAGTGTTTAAAAATAATAACTGTTTATTAAGGATATTACTTGGTTTCGCAACTTGAAAAGTACATTTCAGATGAATTTCTTTCTTCACACGAACTTCATATACAATTTAATGTCGCCGTTGGTAAAGGTGTACACATACTAAAACAGCAATATTTTAGCTGTCCTTGTTGAAAATTATTTTTATACTTAGATTTTATACTTATTATATAATTGTATTTTAAACATTGTATATTTTAATAGCGTATGGGAATTGACAAGAAAACACTCGAAATTGATGTTTTCAAAGGTAAAAAAACTATTAGTATAGATTATTATGTTTTGGATTCTTTTAAGAAACGCACTGATCGAAAATAATGTTTTAGAGCTAGATAATAAAATAATTTTACCTTTGACCTGTTATAATTCATTCCAATAAAAGTGTTCTTCGATCACGCTGCTAAGCTACGACGTAATTAATATAATTGAATTGTTACACTTTGTGTGTATATTTTGAATGAATTGAAAATAAATCTTTTTATATAATCTTCTGTATTACATTCATTCGAACAATTTCGGTCGGAAAGCTTGATCGGTAAGTGTACACATTTACTGCATGCTGTCATAATGTAGAAAATAAATCAGCACAATAATGTTGTTACCATCCCAGACACACAATGTAGAAGTTTCGCGTATAACAATTTCTTTTTTGTACATTTTCTTTTTAAATATAAAGTTCACGGCTTGTATTATTCTTGCCGTTCTCGATGTTTTCTATAACAATTATAAAAATGTTACGGTCCAGCTACACGCTTGATAAAATTGTTCAATAAAACCTTTGAACATTCTTTATACAGGATAAATTACCTAAACATACATATACGTAAGCATAAATTTAATCGTGCGTGCATATACATTTTATTTCATCTAACCATTATAAATCATAGAATATTAAGTATACCAAAAACACGGCTTTTAACACGTTGACTGCCGAACTATTTTGTAATCAAAACTGCAGAGTTTTGTATATCACAGCGATTACTTCCTAAACCCGTTTAGATCCTACAAATGTAAATGAAGTTTAGTTTAAGCAATTGGATTATGAACAAAATTAATTTCTGGAGACAGATGACAAACTGTGTCGCTCGCATATGACCAGCACCGGCAGTCAACGTGTTAATATCACACTTATTGAGAATATTTGTCAAATATAGAAGTCAGCGTTAAATTCATTATTGCACTCTAATGATTCCCATAAAAACGTTAACATTACACATATAGAATAAAATGAGTTAAACGAGAAAGAAAACATTGACATTGATATTTATACAAAATTCATTAACTACTTACGAATAATAAATACATTTAAAGTTTGAATGATTTTGTTTGCTAACATCTGTAATTATCTCTTAACATTTTAAATGCTTACATGCGTGTCGTACATTCCATACGGCTGTTATAAGTGTAGGTTTTTTCACGAAGGCATATTCGAAATGTTTACATAGACAATTTGACTTATAAATAATCATGAAATTAAAATAAATAACGAAATTCAACTCCATACATCGCTCGAATAACGTTTTTGTGAATCCATCTTCTTAATGTATGTAGCTGCATCGAGCTCCGCCATCTTTCCTTTCTCCATCACAACTTTTAGTAATATATTATGTACGTCGCGCGCCATGTTTTTAGCGTCACTATAATAAAATGAAATATATAATCATAGAGACGTTCTTTCGAAGAATATATAACATTATCCTCGGAGAATGAAATATTATACTAACCCACAGACATAGATATGGCCATTTTGTTCGCCGATAACTCTCCACAGTTCGTCCTTATTCTGTTCCAGTAAATGTGTAACATACACTTTGTGATCTTGCTCTCTGCTGAATGCATTGTGCATAATCAGACTGCCATTTTTCGCATATTCTTCGAGTTCTTCCTTGTATAGGAAATCTTCGTCCCGTTTCCTACATCCGAAGTACAGAATTGTGTCGCCGACTTCCTTGCCTGGAAAACATAAATATTAATAGATTTTATCAGTTTTATCATTCGTGCACTTCACGTAATTAAAGAATACAAACTTCCAGCTTGACTTTATTGTTTTATTTTGATTAGATGTAGTTATTACACGATAATATTCGAATGCAAAATTAAACATACATATACTATTTGAATAATTGTTGGGAAAAAGAGATTGTGAAATTGAGACAGCTCTAAATTTAAAAAATTAGAAAATATAAGAATAATAGTTAAAATTTAGAAAATATAGGCTATTTTGGTCAGATTTGATTTACATGTTCTCTACATTCGAAAAAATTAGTAAGTACTATTTTTTCAAAATTGTTCCGAATTTTTTTCAAAAGTTCCAAAATTGAAAGATCAGACTCGAGAGAGCTATGCAGGAACGCAAATAATAAATATTAGAAAATTTGGTAAATTGTACCTTCTCGTTTAGCGAGATCACGTTCCTGGATAAATGCTCTGAACGGTGCAATACCAGTGCCTGGACCAACCATCACAACTGGCGTGGACACTTTGGTCGGCAAACGGAACTGGGATTTTCGCACGAAAATGGGAACAAGGCACGGTGGATCGGATGGGTGCTTCTCCTTCAACCAGCTGGTCGTTACTCCCTTATTAACTCTTCCGGTGGGAGTCTTATATTCTACTACAACCGCAGTAATGTGAACAGACGTAGGGTGCAACTGTAAAACAAGAATTCATCGAAGACATTATTAATACGCCAGGCATAATGTTCGTATAATATTGAATAAGAATCTCACTGCATTACCTTAGGCGACGAGGAAATTGAATAGTAACGACATTGTAATCTCGGTAAAAGTTCACACAAGTGATCCAAAGCTGGTTTTAGACTAGGAATATCTTCTAAAATGTGCACTATATTTCTGTTTTCTTGAACTACCCATTGTTGATAAGCAGCCTTGCCCTCTGCACTGGTTGACGTCATTAACTTCAACTTTTCCTTGTCTTGCGAGTCGGTGCAGTACTCAGCCAATTCTTTAAGTATATGGGTACGCGGATTGCCAGTAATGTCCAAGTAATGCGTCAAAGCTGTTCTATAAGAACAAGGACAAGGGAATGGATGTTTTTTCGTAGATTCCTCTGTAATATAAAGAATAATAGTTAGAAATATCTTTAAACGAACGTCAGTTTCGTTAAATATAGCTTTGAAGATTACCATCTGTGTTCGTAAGCGTAAACACAGTATCTAAATCCACGCCGCATTTCTCTCCAATTTTGTTCACTAGATCTACGTTATTTACAGGATACACTGCCAAATGATCGCCGGCTTCGTACCGCATTTTCGAGCCTTCTATATCAAACTCTATGTGCATGCAAGACCTGTCCGACTTCTGTCCATGCAGTTCTCGATTGACTTTGAGTGGAGCCAAGAAAGGATTCTTTGCATCGTATGGCCTAGAAGTAACAAGATAAATGTGAGTATTGTGAAAATTGCAGGTGAATACAAAGTGTACGTAAAATATGAAAATAACGTACGCTCGTTGATTCTTGAATGAGTGAAGACGAGCTATTTCACCAGTGTAAATACGTTCAATGGGGACGTCGTTGTGTTCCGTAAGCTGATACTGTCGAATGCTAACATCTTCGCCTGTACCTTCGATTCCGAAGAAGTCGCAGACCGTTGGCCAAAATTTGTCCTTCCACGTGATGAAATCATCTTCTATACTATAATAGGAAACGTTTTGTATGCGTGCTTTGTCTGCACAAAGGAATCATAAAGACTTCCACAGTTTTCGAATCATATAATACAAAGAAAAGTTATACTATAATAAAACATAAAAAAAAATTAATAAATAAAACTTAATCGGTTTGCAGAAACTTCGAAAATGTTTACTTTGAATTGTAAAAGGTGTCGAATATTATAAAGTATTTAAATATAAAAATCTGTATTACTTTTAATTTGCTGCTGCATGAAATATAATAGAGTAGTTGAGTTAAATCTTGGCTATAACTAATTTATCGTTTTAAAAGACTGTGTATACTTACTTCGCATCGTCGTCTCCCAAACCAAGTTCAAAAACTCGAGTAGCACCAAGTTGTTCTAATCTATGATCGACGTATAATCCTACTTCATTATAATGTTCGTACGTTTTATTTCCGAGGGCGAACACCTGCAAAATAGAACAGAGAAATAGAATATTAAAAACAACGAATGATCATTGCAATTTAATGCGATTAACTGTTTAATGTAAATAACAAAGTCAACGCTGCAAATACTACATAGAAGATTGTGAAAATAAAATAATTCATGTATATTATTGAACAAACAGTATGCTAAATTCTGAAATTATTTATATAAGGAAAGGAACCATGCAAATTGCTTATATTACCAAAATTTATATCTGATGAGCCTCTTAGCAAGTACCCCTTATTTTAACATGTTTTATGGTTGAAATGTGATCAAATATAAATAAGAAAATATGATAAAAAAGTTGCAATAATACTTAAACGAAAACTGATTAAAATTACTGCAACATTAGTCACACGAAAAAGCACTCTCCAAGTACCTCAAATGTTGGCGGCAAAAATAATGTTGCAAACGACCGATGAGTGGCGCTACCGTACCTATAATGTTTGATTATCACTCGTAAAAGTTTATCGAATTTATTGATGTTCATTATTTTTCAATTTGATTATTCTTTGGTGTGATTAATTCACTACTGTTGTATCATTGATAACATGAAAATTATTTAATTATTTTCGGGAAAGAACACATGTAAAAAATGTGAGCGACTATGGTATAGCTGTCCTACACGTGTGCGTGGTTCGATACTCGATAAGAATTGCTTACGTAATGCTACTTATTCGCGTGACCTGAACCTAACCTCAAATATTTCCGCTACGTGTGATAAAATGATTCAAATATGTTCGAAAACGAACATTTTAACGATGTGTTCACTACAAATGTACAGAATCGTGTAAAATCGCCTTGGACAGAAAGTCGACATTTCTTGGAAAATACTAAATAGAACTCGAGAAAAATATGCAAGCTGCCCTATTGCAGAGTGTTGAAATATTTTCATTGAAATAAGCATGATCAACGTGCAGCTTTACAGTAATGTAACTTGAAATGTGCATAGTAATGTATGTATTGATTTCGTAGGAAAGTAATGTCAGCTACCATCCACGCTGTGATGAAATTACTACTTGTTATTGTTCATTAATTCAGAATGAAAAAGCTCGCTGAACAATGTGACAGAATTATAGAGTAAACATTAAACATGATTCGTCACCTAATAAACATGACAACGGAAAATTCTTTCTAAATTGTTCAGCAAAAATGATTGTAAAGTATAAGAATACAATAGTGTTTATGGATGCAGTTCTTTAGCATATGTAGGATAAGAAACAATTAATACATACAGCATAATTCAATCCATCGAGATTGGCATCACCGTTTTTCAGCCAATCTACAAACTCCATAGCATTATCCGTAGGATCGCCTTCTCCGTATGTAGCCAGACAGAACACCGCCAAGCTATTTGGAATCGTCTTTAGATGTATCAACTCCTCCTGTTGTGGAGAATTACAATTGTTGTAAATTGTAACATTTATAAATGAACTAGCATAATTTCTGGGATAAAAAATATATTTGTGCTCCCCTTTAAACTAACGGCTACCTGTGTACCAGATTTCAATTTTCTATGCCTTCTGTGTTTTGAGATTTGTTTACTGTTACAAAGGACAAAGGAATTGACAATTTTATGTGTATATAGATTAATAAGCCCAGATTTTGAAAAACTGTTTCCCCTACTCATTTGCTTTGCATGTTCTTACTTTCGACTTTTCTTTAAATATAATTTCTATAATTTTTTAAATATGTAGTCGTTCTATTCTTTCATGTATATTCTTTATTTAAAAGATTTTAAATCTGCTGGTCAGATTTTCAAGGCATGTAACGGAAGTTATTGATGAATCAAGGAACTATATGTATATATATTTTAGGTTCTTACCATATCACATTCCTCAGGATCAGCAACCATGCCTTTCATTTTATAACGGATGCCCTCTTTAGCCAATCGACCCGCGAATTCTTCAGCAGTTCCGGTCTGACTGCCATAGAATACTACAAGACTTCTGCCAGAAGTCTTCAATTTTTTGATGAATGAATTTTCCGACGGCGTCACCGTGGGATACAGCGTTGGCCTTTAAACAAGAATAATTTTCAACACAACAATTACCAATTAATATATACATTAGTGCTTCTTCCATTTCGCAAACCGACGTAACGTTCTATTTTATATAAACAAAATATCGGCCAGTAATTTTTTCAGATCTTTTCGGTAAGGTTCGTCGCGCAAAATAAGAATGAACAACCGATTTTACCGGCGTTTTCTACAAAAAAATTCCTGTAAAAAACTTTTCACATTTTCATTAAGTTCCTCGCGTTTTGTTAAGTCACGTGGCGCTTCATAAATGTCACAGACGATATTTGGAATTCTCGAAATGACGGGAAGCCATTTAAATTTTAAATGATCTTGCGAACGATTCGATGAGAAATCACCGAGTTCGATTCGCCAGTTTCCGAACTGCAGACCGGTTTTTCGATAGAACGAGATTTTCCGAAAAAAAATAGTTGTGAAAGTTCCGCTCGCTTTCCCGTGTTCTAGGCGCAGGTGACCTCTTAAACTTGATAGGACACTTCCTGTAAAGGTGAAATTACGTCGTCGCATTTTCTAGGAGAGCCTGAGGTATTTTCCAGGTCGTGTTATCTATAGTACGCTTATATAAGTTTCTAGGGTTATGCAATTCAATTAAGTCGTGTGCAAACAAATCTGTGGAAGTTTAACGCTCGCTGGAATTCATTCAGCTCTTACTGAACAGAGATCTGAAAAGCGCCATTATATACAGCCATATAAGTTTACTGTTGTTCGCAAAATATCGATCTTCCTACCGCATTGAATTTTACCATCGTGATTTGAACTGAATCTCAAACAAAACTTCTGTTTGCTTCTAATGATATCGTTACGGAACCTCCACTATCATATCCGTGACATTTTTCTGATTGAAACGAGTCCAAACACGACACGGTTTCGATCATGTTGGCTCGTTTAATCCACGATAATGTAGAACCCCGATTAAGTGAACTAATAGCAAATATGATCCGAACAGTGTCACGTTTGGACTCGTTTTAATCAATTGTCAAAAGGCGGACTTGTAGACTTAATTATTATTTATATTTCTATCATACATTTGAAAGAAAAGATCGTAAATGGACGTAGGTATTTCTAAAAACATTTATCGTATGCAGAACTTACTGAATGGAGTATGATTTTGTCGCGGCAGTATAATCGTCCTGTTTGTTCCTGCGCATCAGCCACCATATTGCGGCCAATAGGAGTGCGCTTAAAAGTACTATGTCAAGGACACTGAAGAGGGGCTCATCGAGATATTCACCCTCGTCTTCGTTCTCCAGCACTGGAGAACCTGCCATTCTTACGGCCTTGGGTTGGGATGCGCTTGCAGTCTGCAACAGAAACAACAAAATCCGTAAATGCAACTGTCTGATCAAACACCTTGGGAACACTGTTCAACCGCATTTGAAATGACGATGGGACCTTCAACCATTGTCCAAAGAGCTGTGCACACCGTTACTTTTGCTTTGGCAGTCATGCGTAAAGTAAAACGATTTTTGTAAAAATTCAAACGTACTCGTTAGTCGTAAAACTTCAAACATGTTCGTAAATGTCTGACATTTCAGAATATTTTTAGACAAGCACACGTCAATGAAAAAAATATTCAAAAAACCGTCACGCAATGTAATCAGTAAAGTATTAACAAATTTTTATATGAACGTCGAAAATACAGTAGCTGAAGTGTTTTAAATATTTTAATATAATATAGTCTTCAACTTATTCAAATGATCGCGGAAAGTAATTTGTATACAAGAAGATATCAATTTTTTTCCATTGGGAAAATTACAGTAATTATTGAAGGTACTCTATCATTATAACGTTTCTTGGTATATGTGCGGTTTTCCTTGAATCTTTTATCATTTTCCTTCGATGTCTTTTTCTAATTCGATGACATGGTCAACTTGTTTACGTAGAGGAAATCATACTGCGGCAACGTGCTGCATACGTGTTGTCCATTTTATTTTACATTTTGCTAAAACCCTAGGGGCGCCATTTTGGCTGTAATTGTGAGAAAAATATTGATGTGTTAAATACCCGATTAATAGAGAATTTGCTTTTATTGAAATAAATGCTTTTATTAAAATTTAAGTAAAATGATTTGATTTTTATTGAAAATAAAAAATATGTACCTTTATTTAAAAAAAATATATATATACATATTCTTAAGGGGCGGCAATTTGTCTTTTTATTATATTATTATTATATTATTTTACATTTTGCAAAAACCCTAGGGGCGCCATTTTGGCTGTAATTGTGAGAAAAATATTGATGTGTTAAATACCCGATTAATAGAGAATTTGCTTTTATTGAAATAAATGCTTTTATTAAAATTTAAATAAAATGATTTGATTTTTATTGAAAATAAAAAATATGTACCTTTATTTAAAAAAAATATATATATACATATTCTTAAGGGGCGGCAATTTGTCTTTTTATTATATTATTATTATATTATTTTACATTTTGCAAAAACCCTAGGGGCGCCATTTTGGCTGTAATTGTGAGAAAAATATTGATGTGTTAAATACCCGATTAATAGAGAATTTGCTTTTATTGAAATAAATGCTTTTATTAAAATTTAAATAAAATGATTTGATTTTTATTGAAAATAAAAAATATGTACCTTTATTTAAAAAAAATATATATATACATATTCTTAAGGGGCGGCAATTTGTCTTTTTATTATATTATTATTATATTATTTTACATTTTGCAAAAACCCTAGGGGCGCCATTTTGGCTGTAATTGTGAGAAAAATATTGATGTGTTAAATACCCGATTAATAGAAAATTTGCTTTTATTGAAATAAATGCTTTTATTAATATTTAAATAAAATGATTTGATTTTTATTGAAAATAAAAAATATGTACCTTTATTTAAAAAATATATATATTCTTAAGGGGCGGCAATTTGTCTTTTTGTCCGGGGCGACGTAACCGCTAGAGCGGGCACTGGGTCCACACGAAGGGACTTTCGCAAGTATACTTACAAACGTAGAGAAGGAAATTTGTTCAAGTGGAAACTCGTCGCACTATCGCATTAGAAAAATGAAAGGAGTGTATCGTGAAACAAAAAATTGCATTCTCTTTCTTGTCAGATAAGGATAACTTTTTGAAAGATAACTTTTTCAATTGACCAAGATGCAGGAATAAAATCAAGAAGATACGAAAGCATAATCGCGATGGCTGTTATTGTCCGATTTTTGCTTCGACATCGTTACGTATTTTAAATTACGGACTGCGACAACGTTAGCAAAGACATTGTTCTAACACGATCGTGCGAAGAAATTATAGCGATACGATTTTATCTTATCGTTTACGAGTATCGGAAGAATCTGTTCGATCGTGATGACACACGCTGTTTCTCTACTCTACTGATCGTGAATGCAAGAAAGAATCCAAAATGGCGGCGATGAGAGCACATCGCGAGGAAGTGCGGATTAAAAAACGCGATCGATTGTGAAACTGCTAATCGGCGAATTTGTTTTTAACTTGAAATGAATTTTTATCTTCTCCAGACTGAGAGGAAAGATTGCTCTGGAAATGAATTTTGTAGCATTTTGAATGTTGCGGAAGAGACTCGAACATATTATTCGAATGAAAATGTAATTTCAAGACACAGAACTGAACAGGAAGTCACGACGTTGGGAATTGTCAAGTAGGCGTATGAACATTCATGGTTTAAACGAATTTCTAGTTCTTAGAATCCGTCAATGGAGATATATTAAGCATACTTTCCTCATTGTTATCGACATAGTTCTAGATATATATAAATATGCCAAGTAAGATGATAAATTGCTTGGTGACGTCAGACCAGTATGATAAATATGAAAAGCGGAAACGTAGAATGTATTGAGAAAGACAGCAAGAAGTATAGAAAGAAACTGAATAATTTTATTCACGTTGCTAGTCATTAGTCAATTAATCGTTCGCAATTTAATGTTCAAGGTCATCCAGTATCATGCTGCACGTTTACCTTGACATAGATTGTCTAGACGTATCTGTCACACGTCCTGTTGTTGTCGATCATCGAAATGGCTATAGACATTTCCTTTTGATTCATCAAAAACCTCTGTCGCTAGTTGAAAATTTTGTGTTCTACGAGGTGTCTATATAAATACTCCCAGTCATACCAAACAACTTTTATATGAAGAACTTTTTAATATCTCTTGCGAAATAACTATTGTAAAATGGAGCAGACCGTAGAGTTCGCATTATCGACGATTCGAATCTCTCGCGACACCTTGTACGAAACTTAGGCGCCCGTAAAATCGAAATATGTAAAAATGATCGCGCATGGCCATTTGACCTCGAGGGGTTAAAGCAATGTAGAATCATTAATTTACGACAAAGTGTAACCGAGTCGAGCGTGGCCGTTGTTATTGCAAACCGGCGTGTTAGTTGCGTGTACATCATTTCAATAGAAAAATGACTGCCACGAGAATTCAATTGTTACGTAATCTCGTGCTAATAAATTGTGATGTAATAGTCAACTACGTCGTCGTCTGACGGAGTACTAAGCAAAAGCCACGTGTCCGCAACTATGCTCGAATCTGTCTTCCTGACTGTTTTTTAGCTCGAGTACAGTGCCATTTAAAAGTTTCGTTGCAGTTCACTAAACCTGTATTAACACTAAACCTGTATTAACACTAAACCTGTATTAACACTAAACCTACCACGAGGTGTCATATGGCCCATTTTAACTTTTTTATTTGATAATTATTGAGATTGTAAAGGTGTTTTCGTGGGAATTGATTGAATACATTTTTTGACTCCAGTATATATTATAGTAAAAATCGCAGAAAATATAAATAAATTTAATCTTCGTTATTTTTATAATACCATACACACAGAGGTTCGCTAATTCAATTACAATGTAATTGAGTTGCATTGTATTTCAATTATATACTAATTCAACTACATACGTCGTAACTGAATTGCGTAATCCAAACCTTTCAATTAATTCAATTACTAAGTATTTTAATCAGATGTGTAATTGAAACACAATATAATTAAAATACAGCTCTCCAAATTATAGCCCAGAACTTCGAAGTGCGTGATATTTTTATGTTTTTCTTTCATATATTTATTTCTTTGCTGTCTGTGCGGCGTAGTTTCTGTTCCTCGTCCTCCTTCATCATTAATACGTGACGCTATTTCATATTTGTTTGAAATTTAAAAAATGTGTGCAGAAGTTATTTCTGTACAGATATTACAAATTTATAAATAATAAATTCCTTCTGTTTGAAACCTTCACATGGATTTTTCAACCTCTTCTTACCTATTACTTTATTATTCTTTAATTTTAATTTAATTACAAAGTAATTCACTTGTAATTGTAATTATACTCCAATTGCAATTACGAATTACATTGTAATTTAATTGTTGTAAATAAATTACAATATGACTGAATTGCAATGTAATTCAATTATGTACTTTGTAATTATAATTCCTGGAGTAATTCAATTGTAATTCTGCACAACTCTGCATACACAAATATTACAAAAGTAATATAATTTATAATATAGTATACAGGGTATTTCACCTAATTTGACCATCTTAAATATCTTTGTTGTTTTTAAAAGATACGTCAAATGTCTTAAGGACAAAGTTGAATGGTACAATTGGGCTCATACGATACAAAAAAAATTTTTGTTTTTATGTAATTCTTTTTAGAGGTATGAAGGTCACCTTCTTTTTTTTTTTAATGGAATGAGGTATTTTTTAACACATCAATCGATGAGCTGGAAATTCGTTATAAAAAAGTACTATCCTATGTATTTCGAAAAGTTAGTAGATTTAACACATCACTTCGAAGCAGCTGGACATTCGTTATAAAAAAGTACTAACCTATGTATTTAGAAAAGTTAGTAGATTTAACACATCACTTCGAAGCAGCTGGACATTCGTTATAAAAAAGTACTAACCTATGTATGTCGAAAAGTTAGTACTTCAGGAGATATTTCCATTTAAATAACTCTAAAATACCATTACTGTCGTACTAAGACGTTACACTAGTAAGTAAACACTAACGTCTTTTGTTAGTACGACAGTAATGGTATTTTAGAGTTATTTAAATTGAAATATCTCCTGAACTACTAACTTTTCGACATACATAGGTTAGTACTTTTTTATAACGAATGTCCAGCTGCATCGACTGATGTGTTAAAAAATACCTAATTCCATTAAAAACGATGAAGGTGACCTTCATACCTCTAAAAAGAATTACATAAAAACAAAAATTCTTTTGGTATCGTATGAGCCCCATTTTACCATTCAACTTTATCCTTCAGGGATTTGACGTATCTTTAAAAACAACAAAGATATTTAAGGTGGTCAAGTTAGGTGAAATACCCTGTATATTAAGAGAGTATAACTATAATATAATATACAACAACGTAATTTAATTTATAATGTAATATACTGGATTAAAAGTGATATAATTTGGTATATGCTATAAATGAAAATATTATTGCTGAATAAGAAATAACTATTACCATAGATCGTATGGTGCATGAAAAATTTAGGCAACGTTTGTACCATGCATATTATTTAGTAATATTTCGGAGTATAGTATTTCGAATTTCCCCACGTGTACCGTAATCTATACATATACATGATAAATTACTACTCAAAATCAAAGTGATAACGAACAATTTTGAGTATGGGTTACCGGATGCAGTCAACGAACTTTTATCAGATCCACGCGCCAATTTCAGTATCAATTTGACGGATATCAATTATATTTGTCCGTATGACGCGACATAAAAATTGTTTACACTCATTCAGTATGCAAGATAAAAATTTGATAAACGAAAAGCATTTAGTATTCGAAGATATATCTCAAACGAAAAACAACAGCGTTCGAGGAAGAAATTGCAAAATCGTCTGAATAATGCGGAGATTGATTATAGAATTACGGTGCTTGGGTCTGTGTTGACCCAGGTCGTTGAAAGAGCAATCAGGTCTATTAATATTTCCAATAAATAATTGCGTCTGGTTATATAAAATATGATAAAATAAAGTCTATTCAAGTATAATAAAATAGAGTGAAGTGAAACAAAATACATTAAAATGTATCATAAAATTCAATACAGCAAAATACAATAGGATAAAATACAATTTTTGTGTAAGAATGATTGATCTTTATTGGATAGATCAATAGAAAAATCCCTATCTTCGAATCAATGCTTTATCCTAATCTCCGATCGAAGGGTAACTGTGTAGTCAGATCATTTGCAACCCTAATCGCCGATGCCCCCGACAGTCAAATAAAAATTATGCAAACATATTCCAGAGATAGACATGCAGATATTGTTAAACTACTACAAAAAGGTATACAAGCATGATACATGAATATGTATCACTTCGACAAAAGCATAAAAATGTTAGAATTACGATCCGTTAGAAAACTGTTATCGGTACAAGAAGATTAAACTTTCACGTGCGTATTTCCCCTCGCACATTGAACGTTATCTCGATTACTATAACGATAGCAACAGGTTGTCATATCGGTGTAATCATTGCGCAATTTGTAATTTAAATTGCGAACGTCTACGTGGACTTGTGATTCAATTAGTCGGCTAAATATAGTTAGTTCTTTGCTGTATTGAAAAGTTCATTCGACGCGTCCGAGTGTTATGATATTTTTGAAGGTTAGGTAATACACTTTCGTTCAGCGGCGGCCCCAATCGGTAAACATTTGGGGCCCTCAAACTTGAGTTTAGAAATAGAAGTTGCAAGGAAACTCTCATAAACTAATTAACAGAAAAGAAGAGTAATGAAAAATTTCATACCGTTACACATTAAGCAAATTTATTTAAAAATTCATAAATTCATTTAAAATTCGGGGCTCTGTGGTATCCCGGGGCCCCAAGTGACCGCTTAGTCCGCTTACCATTAAATCCGCCACTGCTTTCGTTAGTAAGTTAACTAAAATTTTCTTAATTTACATGTTCCAGACTTCGCACAAACGAATCACACTGTCATTTCGTAACATTTTTGACTTGAAAAAATTAGAATTTATATATAATTATGAAGAAAAATTCGAATTTTTCATTCAATGATTTTCCCCAAAAAGCTCAAAAAGTCTCAGCAAGGTCACCTTTCTTAAAAAATTCGCGAAAAATGTATAAAAAATCAGCTGAACTCGACAATTTTGGCAAACAATACTGAGCATACATGGATCTCACTTGTTCATCTTTGTTTCGTTTTTCATCGAAAGAAATGCGTACCTAGAAAGGTTAATGGACCAGGTTCCGGGTTCCCGTTTAGCCCAATAAAAAAAAAGTCATAACCGTTTTTCCAAGGATCCGTCTGCTAGATAAAAGTCGGAATAGCATGTATAATGAATGAAACACTATTTCGCACGAATAATATGCATGAATGTCAAGTGCTGAAGCGACTTTTGCACACGTGAGTGCGTGCATTGAAATCGTTGTTTTCTGTGCATCGAACGTCACGTGTCGGTCTAGTTCTTATTTGGACAAGTCGACTAAATGAATAGTCGAAAGACGTCACGGCGAGTTCCCGAAAAAACTATTATATCCGTTATTGTCGCCACAAATACATTGTTCGATATCATTGCAATGCCCGAGGTCTTATCCGACGAGTGCGTCATAGCCATTCTGTCTCGTTTCCGATGCGAGGCAGACGCGTGGCAAAGCTCAAGGCGTCAGTAAAAACGGCGATTAATTGACAATGGCGATGTAAAACGTTGCGCCCACAATTCCGTCGGTTTTATAAAATATAAAAAAATATTTTGTATAAGTTTACTCGATCGCTCGATTTTACTGATCATTTTGCAGATTATTTTGAACGCATCGCTGAACCGAATTGAGGGGGAAAGGTTACCCCCCTCCCCCCTCTCTGCCAGTGCCGGATTAGTCACGTGACATGGCGGAAGCGTGGAGGAATAGCGCGGTAGAAGGACAAGGTAGAGTGGGGGAACAGATCTGACGACTCTGAATCAATTAGAGTTACACCCACTGTAATTTTAGAGACGAACTGTTTGAAAATCACGTCTTAGTAAAATTTCGAGTATGCATTCTCATCGAATCGCACAAAATTCAGGGCAAAATATTTATTTTTACGTGTTTTAATCTCATTGGGAAAGAATACCGCGGTAGAACGTACATTCGAAAGTGTTCGAATCACAAATCATCGTGGAAAATTCTGTTTCATTGATCGAATACATCGCGCTAGTCCTTGTCTCTTGATAGTGTATTGGAGACCTACCGAACGTAAGCACATAATTCCAGAATAAATTACGACCGACAACGTTCCGAATTCATTAAAACAAAGACTGCACCATGGTGGTCTAATCAACGCAAATGACTCGGTCGTCCATTTCTAATTAGCAGACGCGGCCGCGACTTGACGCGCACATATTTTCTGTTTGTACACCGACGTGTCAACATTGACGCTCGCGTCCCGTATCGACGTCACTCATCGTTCAGGTCACGGTTTACCATGAACGACCGCCGTCACGCACGTGTGACGAATGCATAATCTCGCATTAACGTACCGGACAATGTTTGAAACCAGTCCAGATTTCCACCGATTCATTCCTGAGACGTCGGATTGTATATTCCACTTTCCTTCTTACGGAAACTTTCGTTCTACGACAACAACATTCACTTTTGAAACTAATTAATAATCATTTTATACCATTCTACTATTCTATCTACTATTTAATCATGATTAACGATTACATTCAAGATTATTTATATTGTACTAGTTGTTGGCGAATAATAAAAAAAATTCGCGAACAGCCACGAATTAATTAGTCCAGCTAATTGTTCTTACGTATTATTCAAGTCTTAATTTGCACGGTATCTTAGTCATACTATTACTCAATGTTATTGTATCGGTCGATTTATTATTTAATGTCTATCCAATCTTATGCAACTGAGAAAGTAAAAAGGTATTTATGCCAATGAAATAAATATTATAGCACTCCGGCAGAGTCTATGAAAAACGATTACGCAAGCAAACGGTAATGGTCTATACGCGGCCGTTATGATTGATAACTGTTTTACGTATTCCGTGTTCCGGAAATTATACGTAACTTTCTCTTGAAACGATACGGAGTTTTCTACAAATTTTAATTAATTTCGCGAAACTGAAATAATGGAGACTATTATCGAACGAAATTAAGAAAACGACGACGAAGATTTTTAGTGCTAATCCTAGTTAGAAAATATCGTTCCAACCATTATTGTCACAAATTTAAAAAAACCTAGATACGCGATTAACTAAACTCCGTAATCTGAAAAATAATTTGTGAAGAAATCGAGCTTGTTACAAGCGTATTACAACATCAAGTAAGTGTTCGTGAATAAAAGTGTGCATATGGTTGGCATACTTCCAACAGTTCAGCTCAACTCGTACAAAAAAAGACTGTGACAGCCATAATTATAGTAGGCCTATCCCAGAGAAAAGAAGAAAAACCAAAGAAATCTGTGATTCCACGAAAGTATATGTAATATGAAGTATTTAATTATAAATATTATATTATACTATTATACATACAACCATAAATACGATCTATTCAAATTAATCTAAATGATGTAACGAAAGAAATAAATAAGTATATGTATAAGTAGTAAAAAAGTCTACTCATAACTGTACGTATACGATACAATACAAAATAAGCAAATGACTCTATATGCGCAGACAGAACGCATTGAAGCAATAAAATGTTTGTTGTTGATTAAGCACGTCAGTCATATATTTTTCCTCAATCGTCTGCTAGATAAAATTCTGCAAAGTTGTAATCGCCTCAATGCAAAAGAAGACAAGGTTAATTTACGAACAACAATCATGCTTTCTCTATAGAAGTAGGGAATATTCAGTAAAGTATCTTCATCTGCCTTCAGAATTATTGTTGCATCTTTATAATAACCTGATTTATTATCTTGAGGTTACAACGTATGTATTCAGAGAAATTAAAAGGTCACTGAAACCAGTGTATGTTTAAATGATGTACAAAAAACGAGTCAGGTGATAAACGTTTAGTTTGCTTGGATCTCAATGTCTATCTTTTCAAAAAAATTTAATGGTGCTCAAGTACCACTTCTAGGAGAACCTACAAAATAATGGAAAGCTCTAATGCCATTTTTAGAAGACCCCAGAAGATGATTAAAGACTCCATGCCATTTTCAGAAGACCCCAGAAGATGATTAAAGGCTCTATGCAATTTTCAGAAGAATCTAGAAAATAACTTAAGGAACCATAGCAACGTGTGCTCTCAAGTGCCTCAAGTACCATTTCTAAAAGAACCTAGAAAATTGTGGAAAGCTCTAATGCCATTTTTGGAAGACTCCAGAAGATGATTAAAGGTTCTATGCCATTTTCAGAAGAATGTAGAAAATGACTAAAGGAACCATAGCAACGTATGCTTACAGGTAGCTCCATACCGTAGTGCTTATCGAATTCTTTAGCAAGATCCCACAAAAGGGACCCAAGTCAGCTTAGGTCAGAATATCTCAGTCTTGTAAAAAAATTTACGTAATTTCCTCGACCAAGAAAGTCGAGTTCCAAGTACCTCATGTACCATTTCTAAAAGAACCTAGAAAATTGTGGAAACCTCTAATGCCATTTTTAGAAGACCCCAGAAGATGATTAAAGGTTCTATGCCATTTTCAGAAGAATGTAGAAAATGACTAAAGGAACCATAGCAACATGTCGTTACTGGTAGCTCCATACCGTAGTGCTTATCGAATTCTTTAGCAAGATCCCACAAAAGGGACCCAAGTTAGCTTAGGTCTGAATGTCTCAGTCTTTAAAAAAAAAATTACGAAATTTCCTCGACCAAGAAAGTCGAGTTCCAAGTACCTCAAGTACCATTTCTAAAAGAACCTAGAAAATTTGTGGAAAGCTCTAATGCCAGTTTTAGAAGACCCCAGAAGATTATTAAAGGCTCTATGCGATTTTCAGAAGAATCTAGAAAAAGACTTATGGAACCATAGCAACGTGTCGTTACTGGTAGCTCCATACCGTAGTGCTTATCGAATTCTTTAGCAAGATCCCACAAAAGGGACCCAAGTCAGCTTAGGTCTGAATATCTCAGTCTTGTAAAAAAATTTACGTAATTTCCTCGACCAAGAAAGTCGAGTTCCAAGTACCTCAAGTACCATTTCTAAAAGAACCAAGAAAATTGTGGAAAGCTCTAATGCCAGTTTTAGAAGACCCCAGAAGATGATTAAAGGTTCTATGCCATTTTCAGAAGAATGTAGAAAATGACTAAAGGAACCATAGCAACATGTCGTTACTGGTAGCTCCATACCGTAGTGCTTATCGAATTCTTTAACAAGATCCCACAAAAGGGACCCAATTTAGCTTAGGTCTGAATGTCTCAGTCTTTAAAAAAAAATTACGAAATTTCCTCGACCAAGAAAGTCGAGTTCCAAGTACCTCAAGTACCATTTCTAAAAGAACCAAGAAAATTGTGGAAAGCTCTAATGCCAGTTTTAGAAGACCCCAGAAGATGATTAAAGGTTATATGCCATTTTCAGAAGAATGTAGAAAATGACTAAAGGAACCATAGCAACGTGTCGTTACTGGTAGCTCCATACCGTAGTGCTTATCGAATTCTTTAGCAAGATCCCACAAAAGGGACCCAAGTCAGCTTAGGTCTGAATATCTCAGTCTTGTAAAAAAATTTACGTAATTTCCTCGACCAAGAAAGTCGAGTTCCAAGTACCTCATGTACCATTTCTAAAAGAACCTAGAAAATTGTGGAAAGCACTAATACCATTTTTAGAAGACCCCAGAAGATGATTAAAGGTTCTATGCCATTTTCAGAAGAATGTAGAAAATGACTAAAGGAACCATAGCAACGTATGCTTACAGGTAGCTCCATACCGTAGTGCTTATCGAATTCTTTAGCAAGATCCCACAAAAGGGACCCAAGTAAGCTTAGGTCTGAATATCTCAGTCTTGTAAAAAAATTTACGAAATTTCCTCGACCAAGAAAGTCGAGTTCCAAGTACCTCAAGTACCATTTCTAAAAGAACCTAGAAAATTTGTGGAAAGCTCTAATGCCAGTTTTAGAAGACCCCAGAAGATTATTAAAGGCTCTATGCGATTTTCAGAAGAATCTAGAAAAAGACTTATGGAACCATAGCAACGTGTCGTTACTGGTAGCTCCATACCGTAGTGCTTATCGAATTCTTTAGCAAGATCCCACAAAAGGGACCCAAGTCAGCTTAGGTCTGAATATCTCAGTCTTGTAAAAAAATTTACGTAATTTCCTCGACCAAGAAAGTCGAGTTCCAAGTACCTCATGTACCATTTCTAAAAGAACCTAGAAAATTGTGGAAAGCACTAATACCATTTTTAGAAGACCCCAGAAGATGATTAAAGGTTCTATGCCATTTTCAGAAGAATGTAGAAAATGACTAAAGGAACCATAGCAACGTGTCGTTACTGGTAGCTCCATACCGTAGTGTTTATCGAATTCTTTAGCAAGATCCCACAAAAGGGACCCAAGTTAGCTTAGGTCTGAATGTCTCAGTCTTTAAAAAAAAAATTACGAAATTTCCTCGACCAAGAAAGTCGAGTTCCAAGTACCTCAAGTACCATTTCTAAAAGAACCAAGAAAATTGTGGAAAGCTCTAATGCCAGTTTTAGAAGACCCCAGAAGATGATTAAAGGTTCTATGCCATTTTCAGAAGAATGTAGAAAATGACTAAAGGAACCATAGCAACATGTCGTTACTGGTAGCTCCATACCGTAGTGCTTATCGAATTCTTTAACAAGATCCCACAAAAGGGACCCAATTTAGCTTAGGTCTGAATGTCTCAGTCTTTAAAAAAAAATTACGAAATTTCCTCGACCAAGAAAGTCGAGTTCCAAGTACCTCAAGTACCAATTCTAAAAGAACCTAGAAAATTGTGGAAAGCTCTAATGCCATTTTTGGAAGACTCCAGAAGATGATTAAAGGTTCTATGCCATTTTCAGAAGAATGTAGAAAATTAGTACAAGGAACCATAGCAACGTGTGCTTACTGGTAGCTCCATACCGTAGTGCTTATCGAATTCTTTAGCAAGATCCCACAAAAGGGACCCAAGTTAGCTTAGGTCTGATTGTCTCAGTCTTGTAAAAAAATTTACGTAATTTCCTCGACCAAGAAAGTCGAGTTCCAAGTACCTCAAGTACGATTTCTAAAAAAACCTAGAAAATTGTAGAAAGCTCTAACGCCATGTTTAGAAGACCCCAGAAGATGATTAAAGGTTCTATGCCATTTTCAGAAGAATGTAGAAAATGACTAAAGGAACCATAGCAACGTGTGCTTACCGGTAGCTCCATACTGTAGTCCGTATCTAGTTCTTCTTCGAGATCCCACAAAAACACGTCTAAACCGAATCACCTCGGTGTCAGGTGGTAATATCAACGTTTGTGTGCGTTCCAATGTGCGTATGTACGGAGCACCGACCGAAATCTCCCGATGGCTTGTGACGCGAGAGGACCCGGTTGAACACTGACTCTGAAGGAGAGGCAACGGTTTCTTTCCTCTGCCGTCGTTTTCCTCCGCCGTGGCTTGTGGCTTGTGGCACTGTGGCACTCTGATGTCTCACCGACGACGACGACGACGGGGAGGACAACAGCACATCGTCACGATGGGAACGAAAACCTGTCAAGTCATCCACTGCACGCGTCCGTGTTCACGCGAGCTCATGTCCATAACTGCGCAACGACGACGCACGTATACCCACCGAATTACGGATTCGCGGGCACACGAACGAGAACGTTGCTCGAACGTCGCGCGTCGTTGAAACGCGTCGCAAAATGTCACAGGGTGTCGCGAGGCTGTCGCAAAGCGTCGCTCGAGCGACAGAACGCGTCGAAAACGGTCGCAGGGTGTCGCAGAGCGTAGCGTGAGAGATCAGCTGGGTCGCAAGCAAACTTGAGATCCACTTTCAGTCGAGTAAGTAGATGCTATCGGACACCGGGAGAACTGACTTGTATTCGAGATATGCTGGATATTATAGTATGCCGAATGTACGGTCTTTGCCCTACTCTGTCTACATTACCCCCAGGGTTGTTTCAAATACATTTAAAAAAAATCTGTGCAAAGTTGAGTGTCCACAGATAACGGGAAAACATGCCCCAAAACGATTATACATTTTTTCTTAAAGTCTCAAAAGCTTTTGTCTCAAGGTCTTCACATCTGACCTTGAATACCAGGAAAATTGAAGGGTTTAGTTTTCATAAGAAACTTGAAAACCAACAGGATTTGACTGAATTTTGCTAATTTTGCAAATCCCTGACGCTTCACAGTATTCTTCTTTCAGTTTTATCCCGGGTAACCTTCCAGTGAAATAGCTTTTCCCCTCATTCTGATTTCGACGTGCTCGCCCATGAAAATGACTATCTGCATAAAGGTCTGCACAGTAATTTTTATTTATGAGACACGTCGATAGTGTTAATCTTTGCAAATTAATTTGGAAAAGAACGTTATGTAACAGATCGTCAGATAGCTGGGACAAGCACAATGTAGTACAGTTTGCTGCCTGTTGTAATTATTTACAAATGCAGTTGTTTACATGTGCAGACACAAAGATCTGCATGCAGATAGTCGATTTTATCACGCTGGATACGAGAGTCCAAGTCGAATCGATTTTAATTATCTCTACACATTAAATCGATACATTATCATCATTTTCATTGATAACATTCCCGATGCAGATACGAGATAATAAACAGCCCCTTTGACGCAATCCGAATTTCTTAGTGCCTCATTACACGCAAAAATAATCGGCACGTTTAGAAACATGAATGATTCATCATGCAAAAGTAATGCGAGAACACAAGAACAAGCAATTTTGTAGTACAGGATCTGTCTGACATCAATATGTACCGTTAAAACATTCGCTGCGTTACGATGAAATAGGTGGTTTTGGTGAGGATCGCCGTATTTCAACTTTCACGATTCACTACTCAAAGAACACGAAGTATCAAGAACACAAAGTTACTTTCTGGAATCAGCGAAACGTGCCGTAGCAGAGATTAACGTCGACTAACCCGATACAAGCTTTCGGGGTCTTATATACTAATGGATTATCTTATCTAAGGGTATGTACAAAGGTTTGGGACTGTTGATGGTACAAATTTATGGGACTGTTGATGGTACAAAGTATTGGGGCGCTGAGTCAGTGATGAACTTGGGCCTGGTGACGTGTTGCGAGGGTCAGCATCTTACAAGGGAAGGGCCCCAAGTCCCAAAGCCCGATTTTGATAATTTTTTGTGAGATGATGGTATATGGATGCCTAATTATGTATGCAAAATATTAGGTGTAGTTACTCAATAGTTTTAAAGATATAAACAATTCAAGTTTCATACTTATAGAAGTTTTCGAAGTTCCATTAGTTCCATGAAACTTTAATGGTTTGTATCTTTAAAACTATTGAATAACTACGCCTAATATTTTGCATACATGATTAGGGATCCATATACCATCATCTCACAAAAAATTATGAAAATCGAAGTCGGACACTTGGGGTCCTTCCCTTGTTAGTCTTATCGGGCCGTAACAGCTGCAAACCAGTCAAAGGCTCACCGTGCAGAAGGAACGTTAGGGCTCGAACTGTTAGAAAGTTAGAAGTACAGTAATGCCTCGATATATTAGTAAAAGATGTGCAAAATATTTTCACTTGCAATTATTCTTTTGTGGAACCTTTATTAACACACTTCTGACATTTCTCTGATTAAAATGAGCCCAAACACGATACAATTTGGCTCGTACATATTTAGTTACTTAATTCACGATTTCCAAACTGACATCTGAATTATCCATTCAAACAGTCCAATCTAAAGCGATCCGTACACACCATGGTGTTTGGATAATCGAGGTTCTACTATATCATGGATTAACGAGTAAATGCGATCCACATTGCACCGTGATTGGACAGATTTGAATGGGAAAAGTCTCACGAATATATCCATAAAAGTTTCATTAAGAAATCATTCGGAACACGTGGCGGAACGTCACTGTATTGTCTCGGTCAATACGCGAACACGTTGATTTACAACTCGCTCGCGCGGCTGACGTAACACCGTTAGGTTTGTTACGTACGGAGGCTTTGCCTATGTGACTTTTGCTCCCTGCTTGAAACCACGTGTTCATGCAGGAGGTATGAGGTACATGCCCAAATAAACAGTTTCTCCTCTTATGGGAAAGTGCATACATCTGGGAAACATAGACAATCTTCCAGATTTCCGTTTACCCCAACTACCATTTTACCACGTTTTTTTCTACACAATTTCATTACTATACCGGGTGTCCAAAAATTCGTGAACTTCCCGAAAGGGGGAGGTTCTTGAGACCATTTCAAGCGACATTTTCCTTTGCAAAAATGTTATCCGCGGCTTTGTTTAGGAGTTATTAACGAAAAACACGGACCAATCGGAGCGCGACCTAGACGCGAGGTGCCACAGTCGGCCAATAGAATTCGATTCCCGGAGTGGCATAAATTTCCAAGGTGGTTTTTTCTCCTGCTACGGGCTCAGTGCCTACTGTCGGGGTCATGGGGCAACCAATAGCAACGATTTCCCCTTTATCCAGGGAATCGGTAAGCTATTGGGAGCCCAAGTTGGCCATCCCGCCTCATAAGGGTACCCGCCGGCTCTATCTCCTCTGTTTGGGGGATAAGAGTAAGGAAGGGGGTGGTCAGCGAACAAATGGTACTACTGAGGAAACTGGGCATGGGCCCTACCAAAAAAACGGAATCAGAAACGCAAAACGGCACATCAATTAGAAACCTTTAAGGGAAAGGCCGGGTGGACGGAGCTAATAGCTGAACACCGACCAGAACCGAGGATGGTGGTCACATCCGAACAATCAGCCATATTTTCTAGGATGTGTCAAGCCCACCCAAGAAGGAAGATCCCGATGAACCTCATATCAAAATCTCTCAGGAGACAGATTTCGGTGAAGTTGGTGAACCCTTCCTTCTCAACCCCATCGCGAAGTAGGCGGCAGGTGAAGACCGAATGGAATTGATATCTTGGCCCAGCCGAGATTTCGATGAAGTCGGATTGGATCCGAAGTAGCAGTAACTTCTTCCCAATGGTCAAAAACAATACGCGGTCCCTTGCATTTGTACTCCCAATAGACTCACAGCATAGGCGAGGAGGGATTAGCCCTAGGGGAGGGTGTGGAATTGCCCTAGGGGAGGGTGTGGGTAAGTTTCTGGACTATCCGGAAACAGTGTAGGGACGGGCTCAAAACTTGACACATTCGACATGAAAATACGGTGAAGGGGGGGGGGAGTCTAAAAAAGGGCAGGCGAGACACCCTGCAGGTCTGAAGGTGAGGGGGCCCGACGTTCACACCGAGCCGTAAAACAGCTCAAAAACTCACAAAAATTAGGTAGCATGGCCCGCTCATCAATGACGACCGACCCGTCTAGTAAGTCGACGACTCTGAAAATGGCCCGGGCCGAATAAAACAGAGGGGACGGCTGAAAAACGAGGACAATTGCAACCCGCTAAAGGGCCGAGTGCCGGCAGCGCCAATTGTGAAACTGGTGTTTAAAAACCGGTGTGCCCTAAGGAAGCGAGGGGCGGCCGAACCGCCCCTCCCCGGCAATAAACACGACTACTACTACTACTACTAGGGGAGGGTGTGGGGGCAGGTTTCTGGACTATCTGGAAACAGAATAGGGACGGGCTTCAAAACTTGACACATTCGACATGAAAATATGGTGACGTGGGGGGAGTCTGAAAGGCAGGCGAGACACCCTGCATGTCTGAAGGTGAGGGGGCCCGACGTTCACACCAAGCCGTAAAACAGCTCAAAAACTCACAAAAATTAGGTAGCATGGCCCGCTCATCAATGATGACCGACCCGTCTAGTAAGTCGACGACTCTGAAAATGGCCCGGCCCGAATAAAACAGAGGGGACGGCTGATAAACGAGGACAATTGCAACCCGCTAAAGGGCCGAGTGTCGGCAGCGCCAATTGTGATACTGGTGATGAAAGAACTGGTGTGCCCTAAGGAAGCGAGGGCGGCCGAACCGCCCCTCCCCGGCAATAAACACTACTACTACTATTACTACTAGTCCACGACAACCCCTTTTCTCCTAACCTAGTGGCGACCCGGTGATGAAACAGGCACCGGCTAGTTCACGACAATCCTGTTCACACGAACAAACCTCGGCCACGTCTATCCGCCAGCCCTCGGCTCGTAACAGGTTCCTTTTATTCAAAGCTCCGAAAGAACCTGCGTAAACATGCCGACAACACTGGAAGGTATGAATGAACTCATTATAAATGCGTGCAGAAGCATTGTAGAGGTGAACGTACTAAAAGCAAGACAATCGTTCATTCTTCCACGAAGTTGAAACACGAAGTCGACGAGCATCGATATGGACACGCGCCGCGCCGAAATGACAGTGGTTTTCTTGAGTAAAAAAAAGTTGATTGTTTAAGTTTTTTATTGTACGTAAAACTGACCGGTACCTCAAACACATAAGTCGTTATGTATTAAAAATAGGGATCGAAAGTATTGCGAAAATTTCTTAAAAAACGCCCTCACATCCGATAAGAAAAAAAAATGTTAACCTAGTCATTATCCATGTGTAAACAAATTGTAAACCATCACATTTCGGCTGTAAGCAATTTTCTGTTATTAATATAATAAAATTGTTAATAAAATAACGTACACGTTGCGATTCACGTAAAGCTACTTGCAGAAATCCTAATCAGTATTCTCAATCAATATACGCTCATTTTTCATTCATATGCAGGATATTCCACGACCTGCAAATGACGCACAATCGCGCTCGTTATTTATTTAACGAAAATAGCCATGAACTCCGCTTACGCAGCTGTTAGTTAATTTCCTAGTTGCTTCGCGAGAAGACATTCAATTCCGAATATACGGAGCGCGGAAATAATAAATTCCATTCTAAGTTTACGAATTGAGGATGGAAGAACTGTTTAAAAATGGCGTCGAGCTGCTAGGGAAATATTTAAAAAATTGACAACGAAAAATTTCCGCTTCCGAACGGTGTGAATATTTTTATTTTTATTTACGACGAGCCGAGGTAGTAAACGTAAACATCGGAGTTTATACTATTTAACTTTCTCAGGTAGGCAGCATGGGTCGCACGCTGTTACTTTTCGAACGAAGGGGAAAATTGACTGAACCATAAAAGGACAATGAAGATTATTTACCTACTAATTTTGAAAAAATCAAATGAGAAAAAGGCTCGCTTCGGAGATTGTCTTGAATTTGTTCGATCAAGCTGTCACGAGAGGAACGAGACTATAAGGGTTCGATAAACTGTGGAAATAGAAATATTTCACTTATTTATGTCACTGGCTTACGTTTATCTCGCCATACGTAACTCGGATAATGCGTTAGGCAACAAGAAAGCGATTACACAATAATGACACAAATACGTGCGCACATTGTCGAAGTTACACCTCACTGCAACGATATGGTGCTTCTTTAGAATTCAGAGTTTAGAGTGTCTTCCGTTCTGTTTGGTATCTGAGCGAAAGATAAGTAACGCCGCACAGTGGTCCAAATCGAGAAATTCAGTGACTTTTGGCCCAAAAACGAACTTTCTTGTATCGATACCTGATCAATGAACATTGCTTCCCAAATGTCCATAGACCTCGGAAATGGAGAAATTAGTACAATTTATTAACTATTATAGTTGTAATAAATGTTGAAAGTTGGACATTTTAAGAAGACTATTTTTCACGAGAAAAATTGCTTCACTTTGATGCGATGCCCTGACGTTCCTATTTAATATTTTCTCGCGCTTTTTTTTTAAATAAAAGAGCAGATTTTTGCGATAAGAAATCGTATCTTACATTATTAATTAGTCTGCATAATATATTAAACGTTAATGCTGGACTAAATGGAGAAAATTAAAAAAATTTTTTATAATTATAATTTAGTATATTATATGGAATCATTAATAATTAAATAATAGAAAAGGCAGGCTTTGAAATGTATCGACTATAAAAAATAATGCTAGACAAAACCATTTGAGAATGAAGACCGACAAAGTATAAACAAATATTATTTTTTTATATTTCATGTTCTTCGTTGTATGCTATTATTATTATATTATGAAACCATTATTGTTATCACATTTTTATCACAAAAGATTTACAAAAATGTTACCAAATTACTTTATATTATATACAATATTACAAATATTATCAATTATTATAAAAAATATCTTTTGACACAGTTATGTGACATTTTTACCTTGCCCGACTCCTCAAATTTGCATTTAACCCATTTCATTAAACATTGCATGTGTGAAACACCCCTAGTAGCACAAAAATATTGGCTAAATATTTTTTAAGCCACACTTTTTAATATGAGAAAAATATTTCTTCCTATCTTATAAGTTAGGATAAAAAAGAATATTTGGTACTTAATGTAAAATAAATATTGTATGTATATTTGAATATTAAAAACAGATTGAATCTCTTTTTGATATTATATGAATGTGTATACAATATCTTGTGCTGCTAGGGATAAATATAAAATACACGCTTAGAAAGAAAAAAATGGTTTGGAAGATTGTGTTTAAACAATTTTTTTTAGTGAAAAATATCAATGAAAATTAATTAAAAATTATTGGTTGAACAAATAAAAAAAATATTAATCTCTCTTTAGTTCAAATTGACTATTTTTTAAATGAATTTTAGTGCAAATTTCATCCCGATATCTCTTATAGTACAAAAGTTATAACAAAAAGTCACTGAATTTCTCGATTTGGCCCACTGTGCGCCGTGACGCCGACGATCTTTTTTTGTTCGTATACGACTGACCCGTTCGTTTCTATCTCTTGGACTTAGTAGTCGAAGGAGGAGATTTGTTGGTTTCATTTTATTGGCCGTTCTTTATACGTAACGACCATTCGTATAAGGTATTTATCCTGTTTCGGATTTTTCTATACTGAAGAATTACGACGGAATTAAAAGGAAACATGACATGTACCATCACTCACAAAAGCCGTTGTGTACCTAACAATTTTATTCATCATATGTAGTAATATTATAGTCATTACGTACAGTCAATCGTCGTTGTTGAATTTAAATTGAATTGATACATACTGTATTAATTGCTACTGTAGACAACGTATTATATCTACATTAATTATTAACCTGAGTCACGCATGCCTGACGAGTTAGTTTTCATAGCCACGGGATATTATTAATTGTGCACAATTTTTTTTCTGCAATCGTTCATTACCGTTAGAAATTACCGAGAAGTGGAGACATTATTTTATGAAGAATAAAAATGGTCTGCATCGATTACAACAAACAGGAGTCACATAGAAATGTCGCTCTTCCTTTACTTAATGATAAAAATATAAAATCATCTGTGTACTCATTTTCGTGAAAAATTGCATGACGTTCGCAGTTTACTCGTGGAATAGCACGATCGCCAATCATAACCGGACACGTGGCTACTGAGTCTTCGCATCTCATAAACCCGAGATTAATACTGAAGTGGGAAATACACAGATAAGAGGATCTAAACATCGATAAGACTGATAAGAACCTACAAATGAAATTGAAGATTGTACATACACCGAAATACGTTTCTCATGCTGACTCATCTATTGATCTAATTTCATTGTACTCGTGTTAATCGTCACTGGCACGTGACGTTGTACAGGATAACGTTTCCATTGTATGTATTGTGAGCCAGCGAAAATCAGATATGTTAATTAAATGAAAATAAGAAATATTTCGAAAAAATTCCATCAACCTTCTTCAAAGAGACTTAATTTTCGTGTAAAAAAATTGTACTGATTAATTGCAGTTCTAAATAATTTATGAAAGTATAGATTCGACAGTTTGGTTTGTTCACTCGGAGTTCAATTCGAGAATATTCATAAGTAGATACTATCGGCGAATTCAATGACTGTTCATAAATAAACATTATTATCATGGACACATGTCTGTCAAATTTGTACCCTCATGAATTGTGCCCATAATTTAAGTTAAAAAGGAAAAGGATATTAACACTAAATAAATTCCATATACAGTGGGTGCACAAAGTATTCGTACACTTTTTAAAAACTAATAACATTTTTATAATTGTACCAAACAACCTGATTTTTTATAATCAATTAGAAGCATTGGTTTACGAAATGATATACAAAAAAGATTTTCCAAAAACTATAATTTACAAGGTTAAATGCAAAAATAAACTAGAGGGCTATTGTTGCTCGCTCGCTTCGCTCGCTCGCGAGTAGGGTTGTTTTTGCTCGCTCGCTTCGCGAGCTCGCGAGTAGGACTGCTCTTGCGAGAGGGTTAGTGATACGCATGGCTAGTAGGGCCTACTGATATTAATGTTTTTTATTTGATGTGTGACTCTCCAAGAGTCACACAAAGAACTTCCCGATTCGTTACTCCTTCGCCAACATCGCTAACATCGTTTTTTTTTTGTACTTTCATCGATATTCTCCCAAAATGTATTCTTGGGAGTAGAGATGATAAATTCACTGTTGCATTGGAATAACTTTCGATTATTCCAAGCGGTAACATTAGCATCAGTTAAAAAAAAATTTTTTTAAATCTAAAAAAAAAATTTTTTTTAAATCTAAATAAAAAATTAAGAAAAAAATTTTTTATGTAATTGCGTTTGGTTCTTTGGTGGAAAATTTTCGTCCTCCCTTATAAATTGCATTGTAGAATCAACTCTTTTCGAAAAAAAACTAAAAATCTAATAAACTACTTGACCAATATGGACCAAAATCTAATCAGCTCTAAGTTACGACGGGGCACATCGATTGCATCATTCATCATCCTGATCGCGTTGTTACTTTTTCTGAAAACGTTAACGAAAAATTTGATTACATAGAAACGGATATACGCACACACACACACAGACATTTTGATAGAAATAGTCTAAAATGACTCCAATGACCATGAAACGTGAAGATCTGCTAAAAAATCGATTTTCGATTTTCGGGGTAATTACAATAACTTCCCTATAAAATCGGGAAGTTAAAAAGGCATTTTTCAAAACTTTTGTATTTGGGTCCTTAATGAAAATTTAAAATGTATATTTTGTAGATCTATGTCAGTCATGCTCATGTTGAAAATTTCATTGAAATCGATTAACATACACACGAGCTACAAGCGGTTAAAAATGGTGAAAATCGTAGTTTTCCACGACTTTCGATCAGTTTCTGCTTAAAATCCACAGAATCGTACATCTTTCGACGCCTGTTGTTTTTTCCTGCGTCAATCGATTTCGATGAAATTTCGAACATGTGTATAAAGAACATGGATCTAGAAAACATTTGTTTTAAATTTTCATTAAGGGCCCAAATAAAAAAGTTTTAAGAAATGCCTTTTTTATTTTTGCCTGCAACCTTGTAAATTGTAATTTTTGGAAAATCTTTTTTGGATATCAGTTTGTAAACTAATGCTTCTAATTGATTATAAAAAATCAGGTCGTTTGGTACAATTATAAAAAAGTTATTAGTTTTTAAAAGGTGTACGAATACTTTGTACACCCACTGTACAGTTGAAATAACAAGTACTATCTAATGGTTTTTTGCCATTATTGTCATTATATCGTAAGAATTACATTGAATGAATTTAGTTCAAAATAATGTGATGTGAAATAACTGATAAATTCAAGTTTCTTTTTTTCAAATATTGACTTAGAGCACTTTCACAATTATGGAAATGCAGAAAGATAATAACGTCAGCACACGCGATGACTTTGAACAGCTGCGTTGGTATAGCGAAGTCAATCAAAGGGAACTCATTTCTATGCCTAATACATACTTTCTACTTATTCATCCGTTGCATAAATATGTATATATTAACTTTTTGCGAGGCGGATTATAACAGGATTCGTATAATCCCTGTGCAAATGTTTGCGAAATATGTACATCGGTGACGGTGTCGCTTTTTTCCCGGTGAAAGTGTCGCGTTATCTGTGACCATACCAGAGACCAGGAACATGAGTTTTCAGTTTATCTCGGGTGAAAGTGAAAGGCAAAAGGGAAAAATGGAATGAAGAAATGCTATCTACAAGGTGTTCCATTTACACGTTCAAAGTTTAACCCTCATCCGTCCCTCGTGTAAACTTGTCCGAAACCTCGTGACTTTTATTTTTTTTAACTCATCACTTTTAATAAGAAAACATCGAAAAATAACTGTTTACCTTGTTATTTTATCGATCTTTTATCTCTGTGTCAATTTGACAGGGACAGATTATTTCTGTAAAATGATGTAAAATAGTCATTTTTAGTGATATATGTAAATCTATTGTAAATAGAAAGGTCTCCACATAAATTTTGTCCCCGACTGTATGTCACTAAAAATTCTCTTCACCCATACCCACGTAATACATGTGTCTATGACGTCGACGTATCATGAATTGCATTAATTCGCTGGGAATATTTTTTGGCTTCGTATGCGCCATCATTGTCTGCTTAGATACTCATACTTAGCTTCCAGTGGGCAGTCATCGGATTGACTATAATATGCAACACAGATAAAAAGTGAATATCAGGAAACCATAGGACATCCACTGATACACAAGGCAAATCATTTTCAGTTGTAATTGCCACCGGCGCCATTAATTTCTGATAAGTATACGTATGATATACGTACGATCCGATTACATCACAACATTTAATATCTTAATTTCTAAACCGTGATCTAGCGTATATTGTACTCGCGATGGCTCTATCACGCTATATATACGTTCCAGTTATGCAATAATAAATGCACGCCTCAGGAGTAGCATGCGGTAGTTCTAGGTTAGCTCGAAATGACGGAAGGTCAAAATTGTTTCAAATTCATTTGAATCGCTTGGCATTTCTACTGTCAAGTGTATGAATGATCGTAGAGATTTGGCAAGTAAAAACGGACGAACTTTCATTCATGGAATGCAAGTGACACTACGTTAAAAAAATACATAAAAAAACGTAACACCTCTGAGCCAATGTTTATATTGTACGCGTCTCGGCCGTTGGTATTCCCGTTTAGTGTTTAGGCTTTTCTCGTTACTTATTTCAATATTTCCGCGAATGCTACGTGCCGAGTACTCCAGGAATATATGTAATTCACAATGAATTATGAACTTGCTTCAAGGCTGAGGACAGTTTTCTAATTACTAACCCTAATTACTTTTCTAATTACTGACCCTTGTACTGTTCTACTTCAGTCTAAATGTAAACTTTCCTTTCATCATTATGTTCTAACTCGCAAATTATTATTGCAAACATACTTAGCAAATTAGAATAATTCATGTTACTCAACGAATATACTGATACGATATCGTTACTTGAAAAGTATTAGCATGAGCTAATTTTTTCCTTAAAAGTTATTGGTAACACTGTCCAACAGCCAAAAAGTATTTCGATTCCTACTATACGATCTTTATAGAGTTTTTCGCGCTGATTCCAAATCTGTCCTTAATTTTTCTCCTGGCCATACAGTTTTTGAGAAAATTGAGTTTTAAAAAAAAGACATTTATCAACTTTGAACATATATTGTGATGTTATTATAAAAGATATTGAATTGTTCTTTGCAGCAAAAGATTCTGTAGACTTTCCCGAATACAGCGATATCCAATATTAATACATTATGATTGTTTAAATATATGTAAACAATGATTAAAGACGGAGAAACACCACTTTTGCACCAATTTTTGCGGATATTTTTGAATTTATCTAAAAAAATAAGGGTGCAGCGGAAAATCGAACTATACCACGCGATAGAGCAGACTTTTATCTTGTTTTTTTTAACCAGAAAGCAAAATATCTTCGCCCGACATGAGTTGCCGCCAGTGGCGCTCACAACTAGAATGGGCGTTCGTCGCGACGCGCCGCGCCGTATCTGGTGGAACGCTCATACTAGTGGTGAGCGCCACTGGCGGCAACTCATGTCGGGCGAAGATATTTTGCTTTCTGGTTCGAAAAAATCGTCGACCATGCAAACTTGAAAGGGTGGTTTCTCAAGATAACAGTCTGCTCTTTCGCGTGGTATAGTTCGATTTTCCGCTGCACCCTTATTTTTTTAGATAAATTCAAAAATATCCGCAAAAATTGGTACAAAAGTGGTGTCTCTCCGTCTTTAATCATTGTTTACATATGTTTAAACAATCATAATGTATTAATATTGGATATCGCTGTATTCCGGAAAGTCTACAGAATCTTTTGCTGTAAAGGACAATTCAATATCTTTTATAATAACATCACAATATATGTTCAAAGTTGAAAAATATGTCTTTTTTAAAACTCAATTTTCTCAAAAATTGTACGTCTAGGAGAAAAATTAAGGGCAGATTTGGAATCAGCGTGAAAAACACTATAAAAATCGCATACTGGGAATCGAAATACAAAAAAAAGTTGGAATTTGTTGGACAGTGTAATTTGTGTTTCAACATCAGTGCAATTCCTGACCATAAATTGTATATTATTTTTGTTTTAATATTAGTGTTAAATAAGATCCAAGGCTGTAATAATAATTTATCATTTTCTTGAAACACTTTGTGCGAATTATTAATTACTAAGCTGAAGTAAGCTTACATAAGAGAATGACTAGAAAATTTTAGGGATAATTACACGGATGGTATAAAGTATGGAAGTTACAGAAAAATTGCATAAATCAGTAAAACACATGTAGAAAGAGTGATAAGATAATACTGCCTTGATCTGTGTTAATTTAAAAATTTATTGCAATTTTTATGGATGGTACAGTCATGAACAGAAGTATTGACACAACAATCATTTTGTTTATGACTGTACACAACTTCACTTCATGTATGTTTCTGTAGAGATCTTGTAAAGTATAATTTGTAGAAATTCAATAAACAGCGACTATTATATAACTCATATATGTATATATGTATTAATCCACTAATCAGTATTGCTTTTAGAAACAATAATCTATATCACACTGATAACGTCACTTTATTTGGACAATAATTAAATTAAATTAGATAAGATAAACTAATAAAATGTATCCAACAGAAATATTAAATGTATGTATTAATAATTGTATGTTGTGTATTAAAAACCATAACAAAAACAGAAATGGCTTCGTGTTGATTGAAAACAAATCTCTGATTGATATATGGATGCAGACACTTAACAAACTATAAAATTTATATCGTTTACGATTGAATGAAACAGCTGGTGTGTCTGCTTGATGTCACATCAGATCATGCTTACTTAAATGTCACTACTATCTACAATACATATAGACTTCGTGTGTCATAAATGTTTAAAAAGGACTTAAAAAAGCATATACATACATGCAAAATTAAACACATTCATAGCAGTAGTAACAGTAGTAATAATGTATATCAAAGTTAAACATTAAAAAAACAAATATACAAAAATAAAGCTACTGTAGTTACAAAATTTATTTAGGTTTGAAAATTTAAAAAATGCTATGTTTAATATTTCGTCGGGCAATTCATTTTAGATAAGTAAAATGAAATTTAGATGAATTTAGATGAAACCGTTTCATTTTAGATAAGTAATGTATTCGCAGTCTTTTATTCGAAATGCATAAAAATATTTTTCCGCGTTTGAATATTGTACCAAAAATACGAATTTCGTGAGAACGGTACTTTCACAAATATTTCTATCTATATTTACTTTCTTACAGATCGAACTTTTCGCATAAGAAATATACAAGAATATACAAGAAAATTTACAGAAGAAGCATACTTAAAATGATTGAATTCATTCTTTTAATATCCTCCGGTATCTCCGCTCGTTCCAAACCAGATCCTTACGCACACTACAGCCACAGTTACTACTACAACCAGTACAACCACAATTGACACCTGTTGAAATGCACTTTCTTATTTACCTGAGGATCCGTCTTCAGCGAAATGAAATTTCAATTGTCGTTCGGCAGCTTTTCCCGTGGAACTTTTCTCGGGAAATAGTCGTGGATAATTCGACAGGCCACGTGACTGCACTTTCTTTAATTCCAATTCGTTACACTCGCGACAAAAAATGATCTAAAAGACACTGCAACGATTTTCGCCGATGCGGGGGATCGATAGATGCGTGTGTCGCTGGCCTCTCGACGCACCACACATTAAACGGTTTAGCCTGACTGACCGTGTGTCGTCAACTTTATCTGTCGAATCTGCGAGCAGAACGTATTTCTTCCGGTTACGTGAAATACATGAGTGAATCCAAGCCTAAGGAGGACGGACGAACACGAAGAACAAAGTCAGATTATTGGATGAATCCGTACGTGATACGTAACCGGAAGGTTCCTTTATGGCGCCTAATTTAAAAACCTTGAACACAACGAACCAAAATTTTCATTTTATCCAACGTTCGATATCAATCAATTAATTAATCGACTAATGTTTACGATTCAAAATTATCTACCATTGAAAATCTTGACTTGACTGATTAATAACAACATTAATCGTTAACTATTAATTTTTAGTCTTTCTTCTTTCTGGAAATTATTACTGAAATTACTATCCAAATTCTAATAACTAGACTGCGGAACTTTATGCAAAATAAAAATTGCTTGCACTAATTGCAAGTGACAGGAGCCACATAAACAGTTTACTCTTGTTTTAATCATTTTAACAAGCTGAGAAAAATAGGTTTGCACTTTTCTACTGTTTTAAATTGCATCCACTCATTTTTGCAATAAATGCATAAAATCCGCAGTGTACTAATAACAAGAATAGCAAAAATATATTGCATTACAAATATCTTGTCCACCATGTAAAGAACAGGTACAATACTGAAAAATTTTGTATTTATCCAATCACAATATTACTTTATTGAAATTGAAATAGTCGTTTCACTTGTAATACACGTCAGAAGTCTTGTTTCTCTTCTATGTTTTATGTCTTTGTTTAATATTCTATTACCGAACCTGGACACTCGAAGCATTTATTCTTCTTTCTTCTCCGCTTAAGATTTTTTGCCTGACCATTAAGCGCTAAAAGAAACATACGTGGTAATTGTGAAAGAAACTAAAAGAATTATGTGTGCATTTGAAAATGAAATATTCATAGAACGAAATTATTCGCTACTCGGAAATTTTACATACTTATCAAGTCTGAGCCAATATCGATTTTCTGTTTTACGTTTTCTAACTCGTTTAAAACTGTCGAGTGAAAAGTTAATACAGCAACCCTGGCGAATAATTCTGATACTCCGTCTCCTGTCCTAGACGATACTGCCCAGAATTCTGCTTTCAATTTCTTTGCTATAACGATGGCTCTCTTCTCTATTATATTATATATTTGATTCGACTGCAATTATTACAAAATTCATAGATTCATATTACAAGGCACATAGTATCACATTAACGTAGATGAACTGTGTAATTTACCAATAAATCTCGTTTAGTGCCTACTAGAAATACATGGTACGGTTCTGCATTACTTTTAGCAGCTTCGGACAACCATTGTTCACAATGTCCCAAGGATATTAAATTGCTCAAATCAAAAGCAACGACAATTGCTAAAAAATACTTATAAGTAACTTCTGTACTACTATACTTTTATATTTATAATATAATGTGCTAATAGAAATTTTTATACCATTTGCACTCCTATAATAGGAAGCAGCAATGGACTTGAATCTTTCTTGACCAGCTGTGTCCCATCTAAAATGAAAAGAGAAGACAATTATGTAGTAATTGCTCAGAAAATTGTTCCAGATTTTAAATCTCTTGATAAAATATGTAAAATTTAATTAACCATATCGCCAACTTAACATAAAATTCTATCTATACAAAGGCTACTACAACTCACAATAAGTATTTATTGGATTCCACTTTCTTAAAATTTCTCTACAAAAATTGAAAATTGCATAAACATCCGCAGTCTATATAATGATAATTGTAGAAAACTTACATTTGCAAGTGAAAAGGTATACCAAGGATATCAAATCTCTCCACTTCGAAATCCACCCCAATGGTTGCTTTGTAGTTAGCATCGAATGTTTTATGGCAAAATCTGTAATGTAAACATTGTTGATTTTCATATATTGATTTTGTATTTCCTTTATTTGTTGTTTCCTTGTAGAAGAAGTATATTACCGATTCACTAAACATGATTTTCCGACGGAAACGTCTCCGATTATTATCGTTTTCGAGATTCTCAAAGATATACTTTTCGAGGCGCATGATCGCCTAACAAGCGTACTGAAGTTTGTTTCATTGTATGGCGTAATGTCGGATGAAAATGGTGGCGGCCAATTGTCGATCTAAGGAAATATATACATTTATTAGTACACTATGTATATATATTAACATATTTTAAAAATAAGGACCCTTTTTATGTTATTCGTACGATGTTATTCGTTTTGTTATGCTACGATTAATTAAAAAAAAAAGTATACTTTTTAAAGTCATACTTACCTGTCTTTCATAGCGCGCGTCTCCTAACATTTTATAAACAGCCGAACGCGTTTCTAACATTTTTTACACAGCACGTAATTTAACCGGTCTAAATGTATTTAGTAGAAATGAAATCATGAAATTCCAAATGATTTTTATCATATATAATGATGATTAATATTGAAATTTATATAATTCTGTTATTTGTACATTTTATTAAATTACTCGACTCAGACATATTACAATGCAAACACAAGTTACAAAGCCTCAGAGAGGAATAACATAACACGCCGTAGGTTGCACCCCCATTGTCAGCGAAAATGATTTTGAACAAAATAAAAACATTGGTTGCTGTGGCAGGTGCGCACCCTCATCAGTTTCATATTAACGCGTCGACTTATACATGAATGGAAATAGAATTTTAATTCATACTCCCTGAAGTATTAACTTAATATTGTACATTGTAAATTGTAGAGTAGAATAGAATAAAATGAATGCACACCTAGCATATTGTAATTCGTATTGCAAAAGAACAAATTACACATTGTACTTAGCTTCAACTATTTGAATTATTATATGCATTCTTCAAAATTACGATGAATTTGGTAAACAGTATTATATGCTCTCTGTATGCAATTACGATTACTGTATATTGTTTCTCAATTTTATTTTCTGGAAATATTGAATTTGGATGTCAACGACTAACGTAGTGAATCGATCTTCCATACCTCTGCTTCCGGTTCGTGCTGACGTTCTTTTTAGCAAAATGGCTCCAAAACCTAAGCCCACGGACAAAGCAGGTATGTTTTTAAACTGTAAATAGAAGAAGAAATGCTTTGGAAAGATTGCAAAAGTTCTACAAAAATTCACTAATAAATGATAAGTGGAAATATGTTAATTAAACAAGCGATATGTAACTTCATTCGGTAACGTATGTACACTTACAATATTAGCCATGTGGTTGAGCCTATATTCCGAGTAAATAAACATCAACATTTGAATAATCACGTTGCTCCAATGATAATTTTCAAAGAATTATTTTATACATTTAAGCTATTCGTACAAATTAAATATGTGAACTTCTTGTCATTCTGTATCTGTGTATGGTTATTATAACCTAAAAATGGGCGTCGAAAGTAACCTGCAATTTCGATTATCAGCATGGAGTTTAACTATGGGTTGAAAGTAATAAATTTAAAGCAGCATAATTAGTGGATTATAGTTCTGTAATTAAATTTCTTGTACTTTCGTTTTCAGCCGGCAAACCGGCTGAGAAGAAGACTGAGAAGAAAGCGGAGAAGAAGCCAGCTTCAGCTTCCTCTACGTCAAAGGTGACAAAGCCAGCTGCAAAGCCTGCAGCAAAGAAACCAGCAGCTGCTAAATCTACCACTGCGGCTAAGCCTGCAGCGAAACCAGCAGCAAAGCCTGCGCCTAAGCCTGCTGTTAAACCCTTGATCAGTAAGCCCAAGAAGAATGTCCAGGCTGCGAAGAAGACACCTAAGGGTGGCAAACCAGCTGCACCTCTTCAAAAGGCACTCAAAGTACAGAAAAAGGTAATATACATGCATTTACAAGGTCTGAAGTAATGCACTTCGATGTAAATACTTTCTATCATTATTGTAGGACAATTTTATCATGATGAAAATACTAGGGAATCTCTTTGAACGTTTATGATAACATTATATAGTGCTGATTTGAGACAACTACCATAATGAATGTTATTTCATATAAGCATATACTTAACATAATGTATTTCTGTTGTATAGATCTTGAAGGGTGTTCATGGATCCAGAGTAAGGAAAATCAGGACATCCGTCCATTTCCATCGTCCGAAAACATACAGGCCCCCGAGGAATCCAAAGTATACTAGGAAATCAGTCCCGAACAGGAATCGGTAAGTTCTATGGACAATTCATTTCAGTACACCTCAGATTTGCTCTTATAAGTTAATAATACATGTAATACATGAAATTAATTGGTAATTACTTTGTTTCTTTCAGTATGGATGCTTTCAATATTATCAAATTCCCATTGACCACCGAAGCGGCCATGAAGAAGATTGAGGACAACAACACATTAGTTTTTATTGCACACACACGTGCCAACAAATACCACATTAAAGCATCCATCAAAAAGTTGTACGATGTTGATGTGGCTAAAGTTAACACTCTGATCAGGCCTGATGGTAAAAAGAAGGCATACGTGCGGTTAACGCGTGACTACGATGCACTTGATGTTGCCAACAAGATCGGCATAATATAAACATACCCATACATGATTTGTATAGGATAAGACAAAAATCTGTACTGATAATAAATATTGGTACAAAAACAATTTCGTTTATTTCTTCGGCCGCGTATTCCTCGAATTTTAAACATGATGATATTGATCATGTATGTATTAAGAGATTTTGTAGCAGGAGAGGGTACATCATTTTTTGTATTTAAAAAAAACAAGTTAAAGGTACCTCACATATTATTAAAACAATTTTTATTGTTTAATACTTTTCTTTTTACACTACACAAAATAAGTCAGTACGCGCCAGTTCACGTAGTTTCATTAGAAGAACATTATAAATCGTAAAGTATCTACATTCTTAATATTTACACATTTTCGGATTGTACATTACTAGACTGCGGACTTTATGCGTTTATAAAAAAGGTGTCGACGACGCTATCAAACATTTATTTTGCATTAGAGTGATTATTTTATTGAAACGAAATTTATCTAGGTTGGAGTCATATAAAGTTCTATGTAACCAATTATGTAGGAAGTGCAAGTAACTGATGGTTAAAATTACCGAAAGAATGAATACATTTCCATCAAACTTCTGTTCTCTACAATTAACGCAAAAAGGTTCTATTTTGCATAAAGACCGACTGCTTAGTGATTACAATCCTAGTCTACTTGGAGTCTTGCGATAGGGAGCTGGAGTTCCTGGTTCCCTGATACCAGGCGTCAATATTTCTTTCCTGCAACAAAATAATAAAAGAATAAAGTAACCAAGAAAAATATCTGTACAAACTGCACAACTGAAAAACTTACTTCCTGATAGAAGCCTGCTCGCGTTCGAGTTGCTGTTGAGCCCTAGCTTTCATCTCTTCTTCTGCTTCCTTCATCTGTCCCTCCATCTCATGCAGATGTTGCATCGCTTTTCGCCTCTTCGCTCGTCCGCTTCTTCCTGTTTCCTTTACACTGAAGAACATAGGACCCAACTCCGCAAGCCAGTGTCCGTCAACGGCAGTGACACACTGCATGTACTCTTTAGCAGTCATGACAAGTTCATGGTAAACCACATAGTCCGGCGTGAATCCCATACCAAACAAAGCGGAAGTTGGATGAAGATGGCATGGCATTCCGGTACGGCAATTAACGTATTCGCCGATACCCTTGAGTCGGGCTGCTTGGTGGAAATACGCCGAGCAGATACACTTTCTAACAATGTCCCAATCGGTTCCACAACTGACAACCTCCATCTTTTGTTGTTTCAGAATCTCTTCAAGTTGCTGACGTACTTCCCTTACCTTTCGCATGGCTTTCGCATGAATAAAATGGTCATTACACCACGAACTTGAATAGCCGTTTGTTTTCCATTGATTGTACACGTTTAAGTACGTCAAGTGATCGGATTCGGGCACTTGGAACTTCTCTCTGGCTGAATCAGAGTCTTCCTCGCGGCCTTTGGGTCGATAGAATATCGATGGCACCGACAACATTGAAACTGGAAAGAAAAAGCATTTTAAAATAATTGTTTCAAATTGTTATGTGAAGGATTATGATTAAAACAGCTCGGGCATACCTATAATAAGTATATCAGCAGTACAACCAAGCTGCGAAGCCACTATCAACATTTGGCACTGAGGAGGATCCAGAGGAAACTCTGCCATTTGACGTCCCAAAGGTGTGAGACGTCCCGTATGATCTAGAGCGCCCAAAATCCACAACTGATACAATGAATTCAATATATTGTCTTGAGGTGGAGGGTCCATGAAGTGAAACGCTAACAAATCTTGCACACCCAAGGACTTTAACAGTAACACGGTGTTCGCGAGATTGGTTCGCTGTATCTCAGGAACTCCAGTCAGAAGTAACTCGTCCAAGTATTGTCTTCGCGTGTATAATCTGTAACATGTGCCAGGACCAGTACGCCCGGCTCGGCCTGCCCGTTGATCGGCGTTAGCTCTGGACACAGGGTACACTTGCAACGCGTCCATACCGATTCGTGGATTGTACACCTTCAACTTGCAGTATCCAGAATCGACGACAAACACGATACCGTCTACGGTCAACGAAGTTTCTGCGATGTTTGTAGCCACGACACATTTCCGTAGGCCTCCCTCTGAACGCTGAAAAATTTTAGCCTGCAGGTCCGAGGGCAATTGCGAATAAATCGGCAGGATAGAAAGTAGTGGAGCTGATTCAATCTCGGCTAAACGCTCCTTCAACGCTTCACAGGTGACTTCAATGTCTTCTTGACCAGGCATAAAGACTAACACGTCGCCAGATCGTGGTTGCAAATGTATTTGCATTACTTGCTTCACAGCGGCGTCCACATAATCGTCTACCGCATTCTTCGCGTGTAATATTTCCACCGGGAACGTGCGACCTGGAATCTGAAACGTCGCAGCATTTCCGAAAAACACCGAAAATTTATTGGAGTCCATTGTGGCCGATGTTACGATTAATTTTAAATCGTGTCGCCTAGCTACAACCTGCAATATATTTTCCAGCATTAATGATTACTATTCGAGGTTTAGATATTTCAAATATTAAAAGCACCTACCTCCCTGAGCAAACCAAATAATACATCGGTGGATAAGGATCTTTCGTGAGCCTCATCCATAATAATAACACTATATCGATCCAGGTCTCCCTCTCTCAAACTTTCTCTTAATAAGATACCATCGGTCATATATTTGATAACAGTCTGCAAAGAGAAAAATAATAATTTAAGCAATTTTTATCAAGATTAATATAATAATCTAAAGTGTTCAAAAATTGTTAAGAATTTAGTACGATTTTTATTTATTTTAGTACTACTTTCTTAAAATTCGTCTATAAAAATTGAAAATTCCGTAACATCCGCAGTCTAATAACGTACTGTAGTTTAAACATAGTACGTACATCTTTAGAAGTACAGTCCTCAAATCGAATAGCATAACCAACTTTGTCTCCTAAGCTAGTAGCCATCTCATCGGAGACTCTCTTGGCTACAGACATGGCTGCCACTCTTCTGGGTTGTGTACACCCAATTATTCCATTACGACTGTAACCGTCTTCGTGGAGATACTGTGTTAGTTGTGTAGTTTTTCCACTACCAGTTTCTCCGATTATAACCACCACACTGTTCTCTCTGATAACGTTTAACAGTTCTTGGCGTACAGCGAACACAGGTAGACTCCTCCTTTGATGTTGAATGGTTCTGTATTTAGCTTCCCCTGTAACTTCGTCAGCTCCTATGTGACGAGCGTATTTCTGACCAGCTTTAAAATCGTGTTCTTGTCCTGGTTCTTCTTTGTCTTCTTTATTTCTATCACGAACACCCATAATATTGCCAATATGAGTCCCAGCTAGCTCCCAATGCTTCTTCTGAGCTCTACGACGCTCTTTCTGTTCGCGATACGCTCGTACTAAACCCGAACCTTTCCTTGCGACAAGGGCCATGTCAGAAGTGGGATCACGCACAGGTACTACAGGCTCCGGTTGTTTAGTGAACACGATTCGACCTGGACAATTTTAGTTTTTCACAATTTAATAAGTGACAAACTTTGAAAACAGAAAAATCGATTTTTTAAACCATATTTACCATCTAAGAATGGTGGAACAACATTGTGAACTAAGAGATGCACTCTACTCTCTCCTTCATCATCCGGGTCATCGTCATGGTCTAACGAACTTACAACACCGGAAGTTAACATTCGATTACGTTCCCACAGTTCGTTATCCTTGTTGATCTGTCGCTGCTGTGCAGAAAGACGTTTCTGTCTTTTCGCTTCCAGTTCCATTTCCTTTTTCCGTGTATATTCCTCAGACACATCAGCAAACGCATGGTTCTCGCCATCGTCTAAAGCATACCATTCCCTGTCCAATCTAAGGCCAAGCGTTTAGTTATCGATCAATGCAATGAATAAATATACATTTGTTAGAAGTGTTGTAGCAATGGATACCTTTGTTGCTCTTCTTCCCACAATTCTTTCTCTTCTCCATCTACCATAGGCGTGGCACCACTGGCTTTATCTTTGTTCCAAGAATTATATTTGTACGAAGGAGTGAATTCACTCCTGGTACTCTCACGACCATCTCTGTTGCTGTAAAGATTTGGCGTCGGATGATCCCAGCTTGACTTCCTCGGTTCTTCATCCTCGTCGTCGTCCCAATTACTTCTGGACGTTGGATCCTGCACCAATCAAAAAAAAAATAATTTAAAGGAGTATTTATTACAATATAATCACGATTTATTGACACTTCTTTATACGACTTGACCTGTCAAGCTCTGTCACCAAACTGTTATTCATTACCGAGTAACGGCGCATCATCAATTCTATATATAATATAAAAGTACACTCATATCGTTATTCCCCACAAATTACATTTAATTTAAACGCTAGGTAAAAGATCAATCTAGACCGCTGTCTCCCTCGAAAGTCCTATTTTTACGTTTACAAGGTATAATTTGTGAAATAACTACATGTGCAGCTTGATGCTTCCAAATAATGCAAATTATAGCTCGTAAACATAAAATTGGACTTTTAAGGGCGATCGTGGCCTAGATTGAAATGAGAAGGCGTATCCCGCAATCCAAGTTTCTAATTCAGCAATTCAGTTTCTTGCAATCTAAGAAATGTGTCTACCGTTTTAACACCTTCACACAGAATTTGACATTTACCTTCGTTTTGAACTTTGGTGTCTGTGGCTCATCCTTAAATCTCAAAGGTGTTTGTCTACTGCTACCCCTGCTTCTACTCTGTTCTCTTTCTCTGTCCCGTTCTCTACTTCTGTCTCGTCTCCTAGAGTCACTATCTCTACTATGCTCTCTGTGATGTCTACGATGCTTATCCTGAGCACTTAGCCTCTGATGTTTCAACCTTGACTCTAATCTTCTTTGTGCTTCACAATTCACCCCACCAGTATGAGTTGGTGTTTCTTCGGCATATGATCTGTATTTTCTCTCTTTAATCTCTGATTCTGGCGAGTTTGATCTCAATGAACTTGCCTCCTGCGCGTTTTCTTGTCTTTTCCGTTTCGCAAGTTTATCGAGACCCAGGATTGACATCTGAGGCTTCTTGAACGTGTGATCAGAAGGTTTCTTACGAATAATCAAACCCCCAGCTTGACTTTTGTCAGTCCCTTCTAACCTATACAAACCTGAATCGTTTGAGCTATCCATTTTAGCTTAAATGCAGAATCACTGGTTCCAATTATATGGTCTAAAATTCCATGACTATGAAACACAACATTGCAGCATTAGATAAACAGTTAGAGTAGAAGTAGGATGCTATTGGATGCTATGCTAGGATTAGGATATATCAGCAATCACTGATATTAGTTATATAGTATATATGTATATCAGTGTCAGAGATGCACGGATGCACGTACCGTGCAGTGCGCACAGTGTTCCGATATGGTGCAATATGGTGCATCTTTTCTCGCGCATGCGCGGCCAAAACAGTAACGTATCTATATTAGGATGATGAGGTAGCAGAGCCCTGAGGCAGTTATAGTGGCAGGAATGTACTGAAACAATCTGCTCCGGACAAAAAAACTCCAGCACATATCCTACGAGTTACAAAATATACACAAATACACATGTTATACATTCATTTTTTAGAATCAAATCATATCAATTTTTTTTAATTCTGTGGGGTGCTCAAAGTACCCCATTTTATCGAGAATCTAACTTTACTGAGGTTGAAATCGCCGCGCATGCGCGAGAAAAGGTGACCCGTCCGGGCATCACTGATTTGACTGATTTGAAAGTTTAACGTTTCGTAGTCATTCGTAGTTGTTCGTAAATAGTTTGATTTAGTTTGACATCTGTTCTCGATAGGTTGTTCTCACACGTAACCGCAACTAATTTATCGTAAAGATGAGTCGAAATCTACAGGGAAAGATGTCTGAAATATTTTACAGATCTCAATTCAACAAAACTTCTCACCAAAGCAATTTGAAGAAACTGATGGACTTATACGAGAAGGTACGTTGGCGTACTACACTACGTTACAAAAATTATAAACGTATTTATTAATTTTATTAATTTAATGAAATTGATTCTATTCAATCGATTACAGACTGACCTAGAAGTTTTTTGGAATGTTTTTAAGTCGCATTTCACAGTTCCTCTCACCTTTGCACAGAAACATCCAAGAATTAAGAACACTTTGCAGTTTGTTGCCGATTTTGCTCTCAAGTTGAATGATTGTTTGGGTGCAAATAATGAGACACAGGAAGAGGAACCGCTGTGTCCCTTCCTTGTTCAAATTTTCGATTTCCTTCTGACCATTCACTGTGCTGGAGATTCGGCTGTGAGATTTCGTACTTGCCATTTTCTCAACATTTTATTCAACGCTATGGGAGATCAGGCTTTCATAGATGACGATATTTGTGATAAAATTACTGTTGCTATGATGGACCGTTTGTTGGATAAGTCACCGAAAGTCAGAGCACAAGCTATCTTTGCTTTGCAAAGACTCCAGGATCCGTCAGACGACGAATGTCAGGTGATAAAAATGTATATATTTCACGTTTCTAAGGATCCAAACGCTGAAGTCCGTATGGCAACATTATTGTGTATGGGAAAGAATCAAAAAACTCTGCAAGCGGCGTTAAGACGCACCAGAGACGTGAACGAAGGAGTACGTAAACTAGCATACGAATTTGTTAGCAAAGTTACAGTCAGATCGTTGACTATTACTCAGAGAGATCAATTATTGAATGACGGTCTAAAAGATAGATCGGAAAAAGTGAGGACATGTGTGGAGAATACCTTATTGCCATCATGGTTAAGACATTTTAACGGTTGTATTATAAGTTTAGTAAGAGCTCTCGACGCTGAAATCGCCACAGATATATCCATGATGGCATTGAAAACATTATTCAAGTAAGTTATTAAGAGATTCGTTATTTTTAGATTACCAACAACTCCGTGATCTATTTCCTCTGCATCTGTCCATTTACGAACTAAATCTGTCCCTCGGTATCAAATTGACACAGTGATAAAAAGATAAAATAACAAGTTAAACAGTTACTTTGCGACAGTTTTTTATTCAAATTGATGAGTTAACATTTACATCTTCGATTTTTCAATAAAAGTCACAATGTTTTGGACAAATTTACCTACAAATAACAGAACAGTACAACTTATTTCGGAAAAACTAAAATATTCAACAACCATGTCTCACTAATGAAAAAAAAGCTACCATACGTACACGTACTATTTACAAGTATGTGATAGTAAAGAAGCCCTGACATTGTACCATGTACAAACACGTTCGTAACAGCATCTTGTAGTGATATCCGTGACATCGGTTATTTATCAAGGATGCGTGTACTCGACTGATATTTAAATTTAATTTTCTAGAAAATGAAGCCTCCACGCAACTTTGTTATTCTTGATCACCCTGTATATTCCATATTTCTTTTACCCCCTTAATGTTATATATTAAATCACATTTAACTTTTACTTTTTTAGGAAGAGTTCAGTAGTCACACTGATAGAACAATTACCAATAAGCACGGAAACGAAATTGATTCCATTGGATAAACTGACCAGTGAGAGTGTAATCTACTGGAGGTGTTTAGTAGAATATTTTCAACAGGAACATTCTGTAGATCAAGTGGAAATGATTATACCAGAATTATCTAAATTTTGTACATACATTGAAGACTATTTAGCATCAATATCCTTAAATGAAAATGAAATATGGAGGAACAACATGCAAAAGTTCATTCTTTTACAATTATTTGAAATAACAACTACGTATGATTTATCTGACGAAGCTGGAAGGAAAAAATTGAACGATTTGATATGCAATACATTAATGGGTAACTACTGGTCTGAAAAAATTGTTGAATGTGTGGTTAAATATTTACAGAAAGTTATACCAGATGTAAATACTAGATTGGATACCTTGGCTAACATTATTAGCGATATAAGATTGCCTCTGAAAGAGCCTACACAGAGCATACAAATTTCGGAGGACGAACAGAATACCATTAATTTGAAAGTAAGTTCGTAATATCAATGTTATTAGTAGACTGCGAATCTTTATGCAATATAAAAATGTTTTGCATTGATTGTGAGAAGTAGGAATAAAATAAAAATTCATGTTCGGGCTCAACGGTCGGCTGTGCCCGACAACATAGGGAGCATCTGCCGGACGACCGAAAGGATCGCCACGGTCCCCAAACAAACACGCGAGCCCGCCAAATGGCCGCCGCACTGGGCGTATTTGAATCCCTCCCGTGCCGGGAGTTCCGCGACATCCCTCCCCAGCACCGGGAAGGCGAACATATGTATATACCCCCGTGCAGCGAGGCGCGAGTAGAGTTGAGAAAAGATTACGAAGCGAATTAGACACCTCTACGTTTTACCGATTAACTGCCGTTCGAGAACGGGAGCACACCCTGTGTGCATGTGTAATAGTTGTTCGCGAAAAGTTGTCTAACAATAAGTCTCTCGTGTTCGTTCCATCGTCCCATCGGCATTAACGTCCGTAAAATACGGAACAATTGATTTTGTCCCTTAACGACTTTGATACATTAAAAGCAACATTACAACATTCTTGAATTTCTTCATAAATGTATCAAGATCCGCAGTCTAGTTATTAGTATTGAATATTAATTGTTAATCAATTGAAACTTACATCTATAGAGAGCAAGACTTCGAGTAAAATTGTTGAACCTGAAGGAAGAGGAATATCAAGCTATACAAAACCAAGAGTATTTGCAGGCTGATGAATTGAAGAACCAGATCAATGCATTGAATGAAGAGATTGTGAAATTGTCAAAACCGCAGGTCGTAACAGTTACAGAGGAAATAAAAGAGAAAGATGATGCAGAAACGATGATAAAATGTTTAGCCATATTATGCACTATGATGCAGTCGGTGTCTTCGTTAACACCGACTCTTAGGAGTATGATGCAAATAGCTCTCGACGGTTTAGAGGTGAGTGTCTCACGCTTTTATTCGTTTTCCAATTTTACCACGTTTTTATTAGCTCGCTTTCTTTGTGTCTGTTTGTTTGTTCGGTGGCAAATTTTTTAAATATAATTCTTGATTCCAGCATCCAGATGATGAAGTCCACATATCTGCAATACGCGCGCTCTCTATTTATTGCGTATTGGATAAAACGTTAGCTAAAAAATACCTGATGGTGCTGTTTCTACAATTTTCTTTGGAACAAGAAAATCTAGAAATTTGGTTGATAGCGTTGAAAGGAATTTTCGATCTCTGCTTGTTGCACGGACTTGAATATTTAGATATTATAGAAAATGTAGACGGGACTGCTAATAAGACGGAAAAATCTCATTCTGTAAAATTGTACAGTCATAATGACCAGGAAGTATCCTTAACGTCGATGCAACAATCAAGCAGAGAGAAAGACGATGATTATAATTTCATCAAAATTATAATCACATTCATGGATCACACGGTAAATAGAAAGTAAATTATGCCTGATAAAGGAACCGCGTCGTAGGGAGGCGTGACCATCTGAGAGTAAAACTATCGCGAGTTACAGTCGAGAGACAAATTCGTCGGTGTACGCGGTATTGAGAATGCTAGCGGACAGCTGCCCGAAAAACTTTCGGAGAGAGCGAACATCAAGTTGAAACTCGCTCTTTTAATCATTGAATTTAAATCTAAATTCAAAGTCAACTTTCAGCAACCCAATTTAAATCGAAATTCAACTTTCAATCACTACATATTTACATCTACGAGACGTAATTTGCATTATTCGGAAGGCATAAAGCTGCGACAGCTGCCGACGGACATGCAAATTTAGAGTACTCTCGAGAAGAACTATCGACAGAAATTCTTAGATGGACACGTACCTATACGATGAATATTGAATATTGAATAATTCTTTTTAATAACAGGATGAAAATTTACGGACGATTGCCACTGAAGGTATTTGCAAGCTGCTGCTGAATCGTCGAATAAGAAGCGCGACTTTGTTATCAAGATTAATTATATTAGCGTATAACCCAGTGAATGACAATGACTTTTATCTACGGCAATGTTTAAGCTGTTTCTTCGACAATTTTATATCGCGTGTGCCGGACGGGCAACAAATGTTGGAAGAGGCATATTTGCCAACGTTACAAATTATATCTAACGCACCCGAAACCAGCAGTTTGCAGGAAGTCGATCCTTACGACGTCTCCAAGTTTATATTGAATTTAACTGGATTGAAAATTCGCAGAGAAGGCACGGAAAATTATTATTGTTCCCACAATAGTCTTGTTTTTATTATTCTGGCGGAAATATTGAATCCTATTAGCAGTATTGATCAAGATGTTCTTCTTAAATCGTTGAGAGATTTACATTTGGAGATCGAAGATGACACGATGAAAGAAAATTTGAAATCCGCCGTTGATAAGGTCGCTGGAGTGGTAAGAGTGAACACTTTGTTTAAAATAAAAGTACGGTATTCCTTCGGATGACGTGAGAATCTCGGGTGTGGAGTCTCAGAAAGCGTAGAGTATTACGTTCTTTGACGTGTGCTGAACATAGAGGAGGACAGCGTGTAAACGACAAAGAGGGTCCGAGCGTCAAGGCAGTCGGCACAGTTCAAAAGGCTACGTATCTATTACAATGTCAATGCAAATAGGAAAGTTTTCTATTTTTCATTCTTTTTTACAGAATTTTTACCGGCGTATTTGTGAGATTTTCCTAATTAAAATCAGTCTAAATGCGGCATAATTTGAACCATATTACTGAGATATCGGTAGATCGGTTTTTTATCGGAGATATCGGTTTTTTTAATCAGGGAAAGTTTTGTACAAGTGGAACTAAACATGAAGAAATTATGAGTGAAACTAACAACGTCTTGTTCAGTGATCGGTTCTTCAAACAGCTCACATAATGCGAGACCTGGAAGCAAATTCGAGTCTTTAACAGCTCACTATCCCAATCCTGGCATACTGTCCTTCTTTGCGTTCGAAACTTTCATCGCTTATTAAACAAGTGAATATAATCGCAATTCTATCGTGCTTGGTCTCGTTTTAATAAAAAATAATTCACAAGTCCGTTGGTAAAGGTTTAATAACAAAATAACTAAAATTAAGAAAGTTTCATCATTGCATTAGTATTGCCTCTTTGTAGCACGATCAAACATCATCCGCATACAAGGAATACTGTACTGTGTTCAAAATAAAGGGATCACTCCCAAGGGTTAACGTGTTAACATTTCTTTCCAGGTAAAAGGGAAAAGTAGACTTCTTTTGAGCCAATTATACAGATTCGACTCGAACCAGAGTGACCCTTGAGTGTAACAGTTGAATAGTTGCAGATTTTCGCGTGTCGAAGGAAGATAAGCGTTACCGGTCCCAATTTCCCTTCCACGGTTCCACGAAGCTGTTGCCTCGAGCCGGTCCGGGCCAGTCTGGGCCGCGTTTCGGTTCTTCGTGCGTGCGTCACAATATCCCGAATCGATTTCGGTATTACAAAATATGTAGAGCGATTTCCAACCCTTCAGGAGAGAGCGATACTTACCAGGGGACGGAGACGAGGCTGTTATCCATAGTATAGACCTGATCTAACTGGGACATTGTCCGGGCTTCAGCGAGACATGCAATACAACAACGCATTGGCTGGCTGGGCCGCCGCGGCGAACAATGCGCCATCGCGTATTAACACTCCTTTGTCGAGTGTGACCCGAAATTAGAGAAAGAAAAATGTAAATAAAACGAGTTTTTATATCTATTTGGTTTTTCCTTTATTTATTTAATTGTCTTATTTTTTAGTTAAAAACAATTATAAGTTCCACAAATATAAATGACAACAAAGTTTGAGAGATATGTTTATAACATAATTAGTAAACAAAATTGTTTAAAATAAGTATAGCAATACAGGAACTGTCCTTTGAAGTAAATTTCAAATAAAACGCTTAAAATATTAGTAGGGAATTGTTGGCAACAATAGTTGGAATTGTTGGTTCATTTTATAGGATTTTTCTGAACGCAGTTCTCTTTATAAGACCTCGACCCTTCGAAAAGTGGAACCCAAAAATTTTCAAGACTAAAAAATAAATATATGGAAAATCTCCTGTAAAATAATGTTTTCTCATGTGAAAGTTGAGCTTTTTACAATTTATAGAATACGGACGAATTTAATAATATCAAAACTATTTTGAATAATGGTATGGCAATTTTTCAGAGTACACAGAGGGTAAACAGTAGGGGTGGGCGAGTATCAGAAAATTTTTAATATTCATTTTAGGTCCCGCTTTGTATAATACTTTTTCACGCAGAATTTCATAATTTATCCGAATTTCAGAAAAAATAGTAGAGATTCCATTGAAAAAATTGAAGGCGATCTCGATGAAAGAGCAAAGTAATAAAAACAGAATAGTTTTTAACTTAAGACGTTAGATATTCCATAAGAAAGTAAAGATCGATTTTAGTCACTATTGCGTTGCTATTACACATTTCGTGAGTCTCCGGATACTTTTGAGCGGTAGTGTATATTGGCGGGAAAGTACCGATATTTTACGGGGTGTTCAAGGTACTCCATTTTATCGAAAAGTTTACTTTACTGAAGCAAAAATCGCAGCGCATGCGCGAGAAATCATCCACAATATTTCACAATTTCACCACTGCCTATATGTATACACCACTATACACTGTATTTGACTGTATACTAATACAGTGGTCGAACTAAAGCCCGGCCCCTGCACTTTGTGCACAGAGCATTCAAAAATGTAAATGAGTACATATATAGAAAAATATCATAAATTGATTAAATCTCTTGCTGCTGTTCTATTGTTTAGGAAAAAGTGAAATGTGTAAATAAGTAATTTTTAATAATAATTTGTATCTTTTATTATAGGCAGCGAGATACATTTTTGAAAAATGTTACTGTATAACATTTTTGTCTATTAAGAATGATATAATTAGATATATACGCAATAAACAGTTTCAATTAGATGAAGAGCTTCAGAGCCGCATAAAAATGACACGAATTCGTATCGTATCTTATCTGAAGATAATTGCGATAATGTCAATTGTTTAATATTGTACGTCATTTTTTAACGTGAAGTCGAACGAGTCAAGAAAACGTTAATAATGGAAATGTTCCATTTAACTCATCCCGAAGTACTGTCAGACCCTGAGCTTCGGGAAATCTTAGAAAATGTAAGCCGATGAGGTTATGTTTACCGACACTTTGTTTTGATTATAAACTAAATCGTAAATTAATCGTTTTGTGAATCAAACTATCGCTTATTTTAGTATAAATCAATTCAGAATGTAGCGACCTATGATGCGTGTGAAAATGAATGTTGTATCTTTTGTTGTAAATAATATTGGAGTACTGATAAATGGATTCTTATATATATGTACTGCAATTAAATGCATATATATTTATTTGTTTACAGTGTTGCATCGACTTTAATAATTATAAACATTTATCCAGATCTCAGTTAATAGAATTATACAGACGGGTGGCGATGCCCTTACCTAAACGAGGAAGTGAAAATTGTCAAAACTCGGATACTAATAAGAATAACGAACAGGAGGAGGAACATTTACACATGTAAGTGTATCATCTAATTTTGCATTTTAATTACTATAAATTCTGCGTATCGTAACTGTCTTGTATTTCATAAAGTATTTATTGTTTACAGCAATGGCATAAGTAATATAAAAAGAAGCATAAGTGAAGTAAAATCATCCCCATCTTCTTGTTCAATGAAACCTAAATCTCCTGTGAACGAGCTTAAACAAACACCTAAAAAGATACGTCTATGCAATTCGAATAATCTGAGAGATTATAATGATATTGACAAACGTGTTAATGATGGAAAACTTGATGTAGGTATATTTGTTATTTATAAATCTATACAGATCGTATAATTTAAAAATTATTCATTGCAGGAAGCTCCATCAAAGAAGAGACAGAAGATAACATGGCCGTAATAGTATTATGTCATTAAATAATTATTACATACGAAATTTATTTTCTTAAGAATATGCTTGTTGTTCTTGTAAGCTGTAAGAAATCGTACCCAGATCGATGTAAATAGTAGTAATTTGTATGTAATTATTACGTGGTAAACAAGCATATTTTTACTGTCTGATAAGTTACTAATTACTGTAAGACAAAGTAGCTGATACTTTTAACTTTATTTTTATAGTTTAACGTTTCCTATTATAAGTAAGTTAACGGTAAGCAGACGGAACAAATTTCTACACATACTTTTGTACATTGTGTATACTTGTTTTACGGATTGACCGAAGGGTAAAATTAAGAAATTCTTGAAATCTGTTACTAGCAAAATATGTAGTTATAAACGAGACTTTTTAATATAAGTAATTAATAAATCAGACATTTTTTTAATTGCGAGTTGTATTATTATACATAATGCTACATAGTGTTGTGTAATCAATATTAAAATGCGATCAGAACACTGAGAACCGGACACGGAATTTCAAATTTGAAAGCGAAATGCAAGCATTCCAGTACGGCGCGTCTCGGCTTAGCAGGACATTAGTATTCTTCGCGCTGCGTGCTCGCATGACGGAAATGTTACACTTACGGCTGGAACTAAAACCGCACTGAATTACGCAACGGTGAAAGCACAAGTAAGCTGGAAGAATTATTGACCGATTTTATCATGTTTCTCGTCATATTTTATGTTTCGCAAGCTTTCCCCCTTTTTGTCCCCACGCAATGGAATTTTGGAGCAATTTGAATTGTTGGAGCAAACAGGTGCGCTTTGCAACTATTTTGTATTTTATAAAGATTCGATAGTATCTCTTCATTTTTACTGTTACAGAATCTTTTTGGAGACGCGGCGAATGTTCAGGGAATCTCCAATGTTATTGGGACGATCAACTCGTTCATCTTGATATGATTGGTAGTTAGAGAAAACGAGAGCGAAACTTTTGCTGTGAGGAACGGAAGCGTGTCACGTACGCGCCTTCGAAAAGCTGTTTGCGATGCATCGGGGGCTGCGGCGAGCCTCGGTTCACGTACGAAGAATGATCACCCTGTGGTCCCTATAAATACGTTTGTCACTCGAAATCGAACAGTCAGTTTCATTCTCGACTTTCAACCACGAGATCCGCCGCAGACCTAATCGATATGGCCATCAAGGTGAGGGAGAGAAACATTTTTGAATGAAAATAATATTTCACTAATATTTTTCTATTCAATAGTTTCCTACAAATGGGACAAAACATTAAATATTACATTGAATTAAAAATTGAACAGTATTAAATGAAGAAATTCAACTTGATGCTCAATCCAAAAAGTAAATTAAAATATGAATTGCACCGAAACAAAAAAATTAAATTGAAATTACATAATATAGATAAGATAGTTTTCTACAAATGGGACAAAACATTAAATATAACATAGAAATTCAACTGGAAATGTACTCAATATCCAAAAATTAAATTAAATCACGAATTGCGGGATTGAGAAACTAAAAATTACATTGCACTAACTTGAAATTGATTTGCAGAAGGTGATGATCGTAATGGCAATCGCAGTATTGGCCACATGCAACAGCGCCGCAATTCCTCTGACTCCTCTGCCGGTGGCTAAAATCGCGACAGTGGACCCAGGTCTAAATTACGACCCTCATCCTCAGTACACTTATGCTTACGACGTTCAGGATAGTTTGACCGGGGACTCGAAGAGCCAGCACGAGAGCAGAGACGGCGATGTTGTCAGTGGTAGCTACAGTTTCATCGAGGCTGATGGTACTAGGAGGATTGTCGAGTACACTGCTGATCCGGTGAACGGGTTCAACGCTGTAGTACATAGGGAACCTGTTGCTGTCATCAAGCCTGTGGTCAAGGTCGCTCCCCTGGCCTTCCACCCTTAGAAAACCAAGGACTTCCTTCGAAATCAGCGCACGCTAACTTCCTATGGACCTTCATTATTCATTCATCATGCCAGATCTTCGTAACTCGGCGATTATGTGAAACAGTTGTGTACTACTGCGTCATTCAGCCACGCCCACTGTGCTGACCGAGTACGCTCATTGTATTATTTAATCGCGTATACCGCGTTGATGACGTTTCATTTACACATTTGTTCATTATGCTGTTTGACCACGCCCACACTATTCATTGAGCACGCCTGCTGTACTGGAATTCGTTCGGCCACGCCCACGAGGAATACTGACTCCTCCCATTCGACAGATAGTCTTGAATAATATCGTTACAACAAGATAAAATATTAAACCAGAAAAATTGAATAGCTATGGAAAAATACTGGGTTGGACATTGGTTTATTGAATGATGTTTATTTAATATGTACTACTGCTCTTATTATACAACTAGTCATATCACATATTGTACATACTGCAATTATATGTTTGTATTAAAGACTTTTTTACGATTATATTTGTACTGCGTTTTATCACTCCCCAAATGTATTACTGACTGTAGTGTGCGATTTATAAACACGTAGAAATGTGAAAAGTATAAATATAAATTTTTTGGAGTTCAATGATGATTTTGAGCGCCAGTAATATGAGTTTATAGAGTTCGTGACCTTGCAATGACCTTGAAATATTTAATAGAAAAACAAAGGCAGAATCATTATTTTAAAATCAAATAACGAGTGGAAGCGAAGGGTACGCATTTGTCTACGAGAAGATAGGAGAACCATTTGAATGCACCCGGTGAACACAAATTCATTTCAATTAATGCAACACGTGGCACGTTCGCCGTGCATGATAAACAGGTAAGGATGGATCGACTGCGAATACAAGTCTTCGTTGTAATCGTTTCACAAGAGTGACTCGGGAATGAAAAGTGAGGCGAATTAGAAATTATAGTCATCGATTTACGTAGACACTAGCCGTATTTTCATATGTTTGAATAAATGTGTATAAAATCCGCAGTCTAGTAATAGTATTATATGTATTCTAATGAATAAATAAACATTTCGTTTTTAAATATTATATCAATTGTATAAGATGAGTATTAGTTGTGACGAATATTCATTTATGAACTTACATAGCAGAATATCATTCGTAGAACGATATTAATCTTTGTATAAATAATACACAAAATTGTGTTATAAAATGTAACAGAGTATCAATTTATCTCAATTTTTACCATTGTACAATTTTCTATCTATTCCGACACTAATTTTATAACAGAAGAAATTTTGAACTAATTGCTTAAAATGTTGGGGAAAAATATTATTAATCATTTAACTGGATTAAGTATTTTATGGAGAACCAAGGAAAAATTACTTTCTCCTTTTTAGTGCATTTTAATATAAGCGTGGTTTTTAAAAAGTTTTTTTTATTATTCAATAAAATAACCACTTTAATGTAAAATGGATGTTTGCTAGCGTAATTGATACCCTCGTTTATGTTTAAAACATTGAATTTAATGTTTTGAGATTGTAAATACTATATGCGAGTAATTAAAAGTTAATATCAGTATACGTCGCGCGAGATTCATACGTTCACGCGTCTGACATATAGGTGGCAATACTACTTATGCGAACGCCTGCCATCAGTATTCGGCACTGCAGATCGTATCCTGAATTCTGTAATCGATCAGACTAATTCAGAAAAATTCAAGGAAAAATTTCGTATGTATTAATATCACGGAGTTTAATCATTACAAATTTGTCGTGCATTGTGTTCGCAACATATTAAAATTATTCTTAGATAAAATCAGTTCTTCTCAGTGGCGCACCCAGGGGGGCGGGGCCAGGGGGCCAAGTCCCCCCCCCCCAAGAATAATGACACTAGAAAATTGGTCAAACTGTAGAATAGCTGCTTCCTCTACGATTTCGATGATTTTTGGATATTTTATATGTAAAACTCAACATTTGGAACAACTTTACCCTATACATATAAGGCATGCACTTGCTTGGGTTCCAAGATATTTGCAAAAACTGCCAATACTAGAATACTGAATTCTGCCTATTGCTGTGCGTCTGCGGCCGTGTACGCGTCAGTATTGGTGCTCCTACCGCGCCGCTGCGTCGCACAGTGGTCGATTTACTCCAAAACGTGGCCAAAAATAAAAAAAATGAATTTTCGAATCAAGAGTTTTGTATACGTGGGTTGGCTACCCTGATAGTTGGGCTATTGGATGGTTAATGGGAAAAGGGCCTGACCTTTCCCCATGTTACACAAGGATATAACAACTGGAAGAAAGCCGTTGATAAATTTAATAAGCATCAAAACACAAAATATCACATAAAAGCTGTTATGACTTACGAAAAACTACAAAATATTAGAGATGGAAAATGTCTTTCCGTTGATCGACAAATTGACGCAAGCAAGATATCACAAGCTGCAGTTAACCGGAAACGATTGGAACCGATTATAAAAACAATAATTTTATGTGGTCGGCAAAATATACCTTTGAGAGGACATCGCGATTATGGAGAAATTTCATTTGAACAGGAGCCAATCGCTAATGAAGGCAATTTTCGAGCTTTATTAAGAATGAGAGTCGATGCGGGCGATGAGAACTTCACTGAACATTTTAAACATGCTGCTAAAAACGCTACCTACATTAGCTGGAACATACAAAATCAAATCACAAATGCTTGTAATGAAGTCATTTTGAACCATTTGGTTAAAAAAATTAATTCGGCGAAATGTTTTTCCCTTCTTGCTGATGAAACTTGTGACATTTCTACCACTGAGCAACTTTCCTTGTGTGTCAGGTATATAGACGAAGAAAATGATAGCAAGCTTTGTGAACAATTCTTACAATTTGTTCCTGTAACAAATACTACAGGAAAAAACTTATCTCAAACAATATTAGAAAGCTTAAATAACTATGGTAACACATACAGTGAACCGGATTAATATTCGGACGCTCCAAAAAAGACGGTAACTTTTTAAACATTGTATTATACGATTTTAACTTTTTTGAGAAGCTAGAGCAATTAGTTTACTACAGGATGTGAAAAGAAATTTTTTCAAAAATTGCAATTGATGAAATTTTTTATGTGGGCCTATATTGAAAATTTTAAAAATTTGTAGGTCTGTGTCAATTACATGCACTGTGAAAGTTTCATCGAAATCGGTTGATGTGGGAATGCAATTTTTACCATCTTTGAACGTTTGTAGCTCATTGCAACGTCGACTGATTTTGTCGAAATTTTCAGAATATTTTTAATTGACACAGATCTACAAAACGTATTTTTTAAATTTTCAATATAGGCCCACATAAAAAAGTTTGTAAAAATGCAACTTTTAGTATTATTTGTACAATTACGATCGATTGCAATTTTTAATAAAATTTCTTTACACATCCTGTAGTAAACTTATTGCTCTAGCTTCCCAAAAAAGTTCAAATCGTATAGTACAATATTTAAAAAGTTATCGTCTTTTTGGAGCGCCCGAATATTAATCCGGTTCCCTGTATGTAAAACATGTTTAGCTTCTAAAAGCAAAATCGCGGAACAGCCCTGGGTTCCGTTAGGGGATATTTTGGCTAAAAAACGAAAAAAAAGGTCATTCATTGTGTTTCATATTATTATCACTAGTTATAACGCGCTAACTGTACATTGGCAATTCTTGCACCAGGCCACAAAATTTTGTCCATTCAACTCGGCCCCCCCAAGATTAAATCCTGGGTGCGCCACTGGTTCTTCTGTAACTCCCTTTTCTAGTAATTCATGTAGACGTATTGAAACTGTAAATTTTTAAAATTTTTCTATTAGTTTATGTTCCACCAACTCAATTTTGCTGTACACGAAAATGAACAATTCAACAACAATGCCAACGCTGATGGCTTCGCAATGAAATCGATAGTTTCATCATTGGCAGCCGTCTATTGTCTTCGGAATCGTGCAGCGCGGCCTCCGAAATTCAAATGGCGGCGAATCGTAAGTGACCGGTCAATTTGTATGCCGATACGTCAAATGGAGCCATCCGAGGTTAGTCGCCGAAATTACGAAAGTCTTTCCTTTCCCGACCTCCATATTTCCACGCTGTCGATACGCCTCGAATTTAAAAATCGATCCCTTGGAGCGGATCCCGATTTTTCCAATCACGAGTGCAGCTGCCTTATCAGATTACTTAGATTTTCATTTATTCGAATTTATTCTAAAAGTGTCCCTACCTGAGCCGCAATAATCGTCTCCCAATTTGTTTAATAGGTTGAAAATTATTTTTACCGTTTTAAATAATAGCTACTCATTTTTGTCACAAATGCATCAAATCCGCTGTCTGATAATTACCCGTGCAAAGTTATGGCGTTTATGTCAGACCGTTAACTAATCACGAGGAACCCACACACGTCACGATTCATCGTACAACGAGTTGTACAACTTTGTTTGACACGACTGAACGACGATGATCACCACGCGTGTGACTCGTAAAACACGTCCGTGTTTGATCGCAACATAAAATGTGTTGTACTCCATGCTGAATTGAAATGTGTGTGGTCGTATAGTGACCTTCTTGCAAATGATATTTTGAATGTTTTTTCAACTATCATGTTATTTAATTGAGTATTCAAAGAGTATGAGTATTTAATTAATATATATATATATATAATTAATCATATTGAGCATTTAAAATAAAGTATCGATAAAAACAGCATTTTCTTCAAATTTTTCACTGTGCGAGCAAGTGAAACGACCTTGGACGACCTTGCGCCATAGAACTCGCAGGTTTGTGGCATTGAACTCGCCCGACTCTGTTAGGCTACACGCAAGAAAACATAGAAGTACGTTCAAGAAAAGGTTTAGGGAGCTCTGAAAATAACTATTTCACTTTATTTTATAAACATAACAAGAATGTGTATATATTAAATTCCCTATAAAATTATTATAATTAATATTACCCCCTCTAATAATATTGAATCATATAAAATTTCATAATAATTTAATGTGTCTATCCAAATTTTTGGCCATTTCTCCAATAATACATACCCCAAGAAATGAATTTGCTGAAGAATTAATCAGAGAAGCACAATTTACAATTTACAATCTTAATAATCGCAAATCAAGAATATTGGAACCCGTCAAAATGACGCGTAAACCTAGCGTTAATAATAGTTCAAATAATATTTCCATTTATTTTACCATATATAGAATTATCTATCTGAAAGTAGAAATTCTTATGAAACCAAGGGTTTTGACGAAGCTCTGCCCTCGACGAAACAGGACTGTCCACTTCGTGGCTAAAAGGATTATTCTCTTAGCCATATAGAATTTTTATAGCCCCTGGAATATCATTACCAAGTTGTTTACGAAAATTCCCAGTATTAAACGGCAAGTTATGGCAAGGCCAGGCCTATCTACGTTGCATACTAATAAAAAGCAACAAATCTGGTTCGGGTAACGTGCACCGGTAAAACAACTACGTAATTTCTCTCTGAAAGTACACATTACTATTACATTTCTGGAGGTATGCCGCCAATTTATTTTTAGAACTTAACCCTGCAGAATTTCCGGAATAAAAACATGTTTGCACCCTTCTGGGGTGCTAACTAATTTTTAACTGATTTTATGCATTATGATAAAAATGAGTGTCTATTTTCCGACGGTAAAAAAATTTGAAGAATTTCACTTCAAAAGAAATTAGATATTTATTCCACCCCAGCTTGTTGTAATTCAGGCAGAAAGTTTTTATTTTCCATAAAGATGCGCAGTCTAGTAATTAACCCCTCGCCTTACAATATCGTGTCCGACTCGTGATGAAGATTCTGAACAGATTCTGATAAAAATGCGTGTGAATAATTTCCTGTAACCGAAATAAAATTCTATTTTGGTTTTGTCAATGTACAGCCAGTGCCGTAACGAGGGTATGAAGCGCCTGTGACAAGTGTCTAACTTGCACATTCTCGTAACCCAATAATGATAAAAAAATAAAAAATTTTAATGTAACAAGTTAAATTTTGCTAAATGCAATATATTAAATACTATTAACCTTATCAAAATGAGTTGCTTGTATATACAGGGTCATCCGTTTTTAAACGGACAAACGTAAACCAGCTATAAAGAACCCCAAATGGAACAAGTTTTACCCCTGCCACTTTTTTTGTTTCGGCCTTGATTTCTAGAAAATTGCAAAAAACCATAATTTTTTTAGTTCACATAAACTTGAATATCTCGGGACTCCAGTGATGAATCTTGATGATTTTTCCTTTGTTTGGTTTAAAATAAATAGGGGCATCTTTTTTGTTAACAAAATATTTTTGTATGACCTTCGGATCTTTGTTTTTTTGGCATAGGGCACGTCGTGGGAAAATTATGGTTTTTTGCGATTATCTAAAATTCAAGGCCGAATCAAGAAAAGTGGTAGGGGTAAAAATTGTTTCATTTGGGGTCCTTTATAGCTGGTTTACGTTTGTCCGTTTAAAAACGGATGACCCTGTATAATAATGTATTTGTCAAGGTATTTATATGAATAAATATAACTTAAATATAAGAGCAAATTTTTATTCATATTCAATGACGACAAAATAAAAGAAATACAAAACATAGGTATATGTTAAAATAATATAATAAAAACATAAAACAGTTCAGCACATTTTATGAAGTAATTTTTCTCGTTTTTTCATTTGCAAACACATCTATTATATCGTCATAATTTAATGTTTTGGCAACATCTTTTTCAATTGATATCGTAGACATGTTTGTTAATCGCTCTTGTTCAATAGAAGAACCAAGGTACGATTTTACAATTTTTAATTTCTTAAACGAACGTTTGCAGGAAGCTGTTGTTACAGGCAATGTTATGAAAATCCTTAATTCTATGTCTAGATTTGGATACGTGTCTTGTAATGAGAGTTCGTAATTTTTTTTGCGAGATTTGAAAAGCGTCCCAGATGCGCCCGTGGCGGGCGCCTCTTTCGCCACGTCCTCGTTACGGCACTGTATACAGCTAATGGAGAACATAGGCACACAATAGACACAAGTTTTCTCCTTTTTTAGGAAATTACGATCTACAAAATGGTTCCAATCCCTAAAATCGTAGGGCAAGGGGTTAATTTGAAATGTTCGATTCACGAAAAGGTGCAACTGATTTGCACAAGGTTGAATTTGTCTTGCAAAGGGGTGAATGCGGAGTGCAAAAAACCTGTATCAAGCTGGCAGAAAAGACACCCTGAACGACCAGGCTGTTTTTGGGTATCGGTGGCATCCTAATCCCGTCGCGCCGGTTGCCTAAGTGTGAAGCTGTTGTACAGCATGTAAATGTTAATCGATAACTATCGCGCAACAACCGGGGACTTTTGGCAACCAGGACTTGGTCACCGGGAAGAAGAGGGAGGGTTTCGTCGGTGTGACCTCGACGACGAAACCGAACATACTACAAGCATGTATCTTCGACATATTGGCATACAGGTCGCGTGTATAGGCCGCGCGGCGCGCTGGCCGATATGAAGAAACATAAGCGCGCATACTCATCGGTCGCCCGTGTCGCGTGTCCATCGCAACAACGTTTTTATGAGGAGGTCATCGGATGGCAACAGAAAGAAAGAAAGAAAGAAAGAGGATTGCCCGGGGCCCCGAACGCAGCCGCGACAGACAAAAAGTGGGGGCGATTGCGCGCGTGTGTGCTAAGCCACGGGTGCCTTGCCACGCGGGTTTGGGTGCAAGGAATAGCTTCGTTTGTTGCGAACGGATGACACAAAACCGCCATCAACCGTATAAAAGTACCGGCAATCTTACCCCGAGGCATCAGTCCTCTGACGATCCTCACGCAAATCAACATGGCTTCAAAGGTGAGTCGGTGTCTCCGCTGGGGGCAGCTTGCGACACTTATCCTGGGCTGCTTCTTTCGGACGCTTGATACCTCGCAGACACCATTTCTCGGGATAGTGGAAATTGTTGAGATTCTCGAAAACAATGAACATATCGAGTTTTCGGTATTATAATAATTAACAAAAAAATTAATTAATTATTAAAAATCGATAAAACAACAAGGTAAACAGTTATTTTTCCAAATAGCAGACAGCAAATAACAGAACGGTATAACTTATTTCGGGAAACTGGAAAATTGACACGGGCGACGGAAGAGGTTTTTTATTTTTATTTATAATTATTAGTTTGCAATTTTAATAAATTTCAGTAATAAAAACGCATCGATTAAATCTTCATTACAGTCTTGGATTAAAAAATTCCGAAACTTCCACTTTTTTCTTCTCAATCCTGGCCGGTAGCAATTTTTCAAAAGTGTTCTTCATCCATTATTCGGTAAAACATAAAAAATCTGAGCTGATGTGGTTGAATGTTGATCCTTCGTCTCATAAAGTTACCAAAGACCGAGCACCCCTAACCGATTTCATCTTGCAGCTCATCGTGTTCGTAAGCTTGGCGGTGTTCGCGAAGGGTGCTTTGGTCCCCGCGCCGTTGGTGGCTGTACCCGCCAAGTTGGAAGAGCTGGACGCAGCTCCGCAGTACAGTTTCGCGTACGACGTCCAGGATGCTGTGACCGGCGACTCGAAGGCCCAATACGAGACCAGGAACGGAGACATCGTGCAGGGTAGCTACAGTTTGATCGAGGCTGACGGTACCCGTCGTATCGTCGAGTACACGGCGGACCCGATCAACGGGTTCAACGCTGTCGTCAGTCGAGAACCAGCGACAGGTTTGGCAGCCATCGCAGCACCGGTGGTCCCATACGCGGCGGGTATCGCACCGGCTGCTGTGCAACCTGTTTTACCGGCTGGGCCAGCTGCTGCACCCGCCATACCCGCCAGTGGGCCTGATTCCGACGTCGAGGTGGTGGAAGCAAGGTCCGGGCCCCTGAGAACCGCAACCAGCCGTGACCAGCAGCTGAGACAGCAGCAGGAACAGCAGCTGCAACAACTGAAGCAAATCGAGAGACAACAGCAGGAGCAACAGCAGCAACAATTGCGTCAACTTCAGCAGCTTCAGCAACAGTCCAGGCTCCACTTCCAACAGGCTCAACAGCAACAAGCTCAGCAACAACAGGCTCAACAACAGGCTCAACAGAGGCAGCAACAGAGGCCCCAGGAGCTCGAGAAGGATCAGGACCAACCGCAAAGGCTTCAACAGCTCCAGGAAGCTCCTGTGAGAGCTGTAGCTGCTCCTCTGCAAATCCCAGCCAGGTCCCAAAGAGTTATCACTCTCGCCGAAGCTAAGGGTATACCTAACTACCCTGTCGCTTACTACTCCACGTACTCGTCCCCGTTGGCCTTCGCAGCGCCCCTAGGGTTCACACCCGCTGCCGCCGCGCTTCCTTAATTTTTAATCTGTATTATTGTTACGACTCCGCCCACCCTATCGATGTTACTGCAGTTTTAATAAATCTGTGTTTATGAGGAAGATCTGTTGGGTTCTTGGTATTTCGAAGCACCTGGAGGGTTGATTCGGGGTTGCGTTGTGGATCTCGGATCTTCGAGGTTTCTGTATCTTCATGCTAGAAGCATATGGCGGGGCCAGTGACTCCATAAACCGCCACCGTATGTACAATCGATGACGTCGATTGTCTTGATGACAGTAGGGTGGCTTTTATTTACTCTTGTCCAAAATTTTTGTCGACATTTCTTTTACCGCACCCCCCAGAGTTGTTCCGAATAATTAAAAAACAAATCAGTGCATATCAATTTTCAAATTTCAGAAAAAAGTTCTGTATTTTGGTCCGATTTCCTCAATTTTTTCGAAAACCGTTCGTTTTGCGACGAAAAGTAATAGGACACAAAAGACGCAGCCTGTCCAGGTCTACGGGTTTTGTCTAACATATTTTTCGACGGGGTAAATAGTTTAGAAGATATTCGGGAAAAACGAGATTTTAATGTTTGATCGAGAGCTCAAACTTCGCACTGATTTTTTCGAATTATTTCGAACAACTCCGGCGGATGCGGTAAATATAAAATAAGAGCCACTCTAATCTTCATGCTATAAGCATGTGGCGGGGCCAGTGGCCCCATAAGCCGCCGCCGTATGTACAATCGATGACGTCGATTGTCTTGATGACAGTAGGGTGGCTTTTATTTACTCTTGTCCAAAATTTTTGTCGAGATTTCTTTTACCGCACCCCCCAGAGTTGTTCCGAATAATTAAAAAACAAATCAGTACATATCAATTTTCAAATTTCAGAAAAAAGTTCTGGATTTTGGTCCGATTTCCTCAACTTTTTCGAAAACCTTTCGTTTTGCGAAGAAAAGTAATAGGACACAAAAGACGCAGCCTGTCCAGGTCTACGGGTTTTGTCTAACATATTTTTCGACGGGGTAAATAGTTTAGAAGATATTCGGGAAAAACGAGATTTTAATGTTTGATCGAGAGCTCAAACTTCGCACTGATTTTTTCGAATTATTTCGAACAACTCCGGCGGATGCGGTAAATATAAAATAAGAGCCACTCTAATCTTCATGCTATAAGCATGTGGCGGGGCCAGTGGCCCCATAAGCCGCCGCCGTATGTACAATCGATGACGTCGATTGTCTTGATGACAGTAGGGTGGCTTTTATTTACTCTTGTCCAAAATTTTTGTCGAGATTTCTTTTACCGCACCCCCCAGAGTTGTTCCGAATAATTAAAAAACAAATCAGTACATATCAATTTTCAAATTTCAGAAAAAAGTTCTGGATTTTGGTCCGATTTCCTCAACTTTTTCGAAAACCTTTCGTTTTGCGAAGAAAAGTAATAGGACACAAAAGACGCAGCCTGTCCAGGTCTACGAGTTTTGTCTAACATATTTTTCGACGGGGTAAATAGTTTAGAAGATATTCGGGAAAAACGAGATTTTAATGTATGATCGAGAGCTCAAACTTCGCACTGATTTTTTCGAATTATCTCGAACAACTCCGACGGATGCGGTAAATATAAAATAAGAGCCACTCTAATCTTCATGCTATAAGCATGTGGCGGGGCCAGTGGCCCCATAAGCCGCCGCCGTATGTACAATCGATGACGTCGATTGTCTTGATGACAGTAGGGTGGCTTTTATTTACTCTTGTCCAAAATTTTTGTCGAGATTTCTTTTACCGCACCCCCCAGAGTTGTTCCGAATAATTAAAAAACAAATCAGTACATATCAATTTTCAAATTTCAGAAAAAAGTTCTGGATTTTGGTCCGATTTCCTCAACTTTTTCGAAAACCTTTCGTTTTGCGAAGAAAAGTAATAGGACACAAAAGACGCAGCCTGTCCAGGTCTACGAGTTTTGTCTAACATATTTTTCGACGGGGTAAATAGTTTAGAAGATATTCGGGAAAAACGAGATTTTAATGTATGATCGAGAGCTCAAACTTCGCACTGATTTTTTCGAATTATCTCGAACAACTCCGGCGGATGCGGTAAATATAAAATAAGAGCCACTCTAATCTTCATGCTATAAGCATGTGGCGGGGCCAGTGGCCCCATAAGCCGCCGCCGTGTGTACAATCGATGACGTCGATTGTCTTGATGACAGTAGGGTGGCTTTTATTTACTCTTGTCCAAAATTTTTGTCGAGATTTCTTTTACCGCACCCCCCAGAGTTGTTCCGAATAATTAAAAAACAAATCAGTGCATATCAATTTTCAAATTTCAGAAAGAAGTTCTGGATTTTGGTCCGATTTCCTCAACTTTTTCGAAAACCGTTCGTTTTGCGACGAAAAGTAATAGGACACAAAAGACGCAGCCTGTCCAGGTCTACGGGTTTTGTCTAACATATTTTTCGACGGGGTAAATAGTTTAGAAGATATTCGGGAGAAACGAGATTTTAATGTTTGATCGAGAGCTCAAACTTCGCACTGATTTTTTCGAATTATCTCGAACAACTCCGACGGATGCGGTAAATATAAAATAAGAGCCACTCTAATCTTCATGCTATAAGCATGTGGCGGGGCCAGTGGCCCCATAAGCCGCCGCCGTATGTACAATCGATTACGTCGATTGTCTCGTATGGGACAGTATGGGCATAGGGCGTAGGCGTAACAAGTAAAAGCGTCGTCAATCACGTCGATCAATGCGACAGAGCTGGACAAATCGATCGCTCGTCACGTTCATCCGTGGGCTTCGACTCATTCTTCGTGGTACCCGTTACGCAAGTTGCCGTTACGACGGCCATCCGTCCTCCTCGCGATTTACGCAACAAACGTCGCGTCTCTCTGCACATACACGCACCTGTGTGTCATGACCCGGCCAACTGCGTACGGTCGATGTAGATCCTATATGTATGCTACGCATTGTCCCGCGATTCGGGCCATTAAGCCACGTCTACACTGAAGCAACATCCTTTTACGTCAATTCAAATCTCTGTTGCGGCGCAATAAGAATAACCTTTCCAAGAATGAATTTTTTTATGAAATAAAAATGTAATCCTTCCTCGTTTTTCGTAAAATTTATAATAGGACCATTTGCCCTGTTCGACGTGTATACTCGTCATTGTTTGATTTTAATTCCTCACTCTGTGGGGGATTTTTAAAACCAAATTCCGCAGTTAAGAGGTTAAAATTTGATTTTTCAAGTGAAAACCATCGCGTACACAATTGCTGGCCAGTGAATCAGTCTGATCCGTCACGCTCCGAGGTGAAACGGTCGTGCGGTCTTATGCGCACAGTACTGGTCTGTTTTTTTTGCAAATAAATTGGGTTTGTATGTGCCGTTTATTTTGAAAGTAGCCTAAGTCAATTTAAGTTTAAATTGAGATATTTAATTGTAAGAGTTTGCGTTAAAATATACAGTGGGTGTACAAAGTATTCGTACACTTTTTCAAAACTAATAACATTTTTATAATTGTACCAAACAACCTGATTTTCTCTAATCAATTAGAAGCATTGGTTTACGAAATGATATACAAAAAAGATTTTCCAAAAATTATAATTTACAAGGTTAAATGCAAAAATAAAAAAGGCATTTTTTTAAACTTTTTTATTTGGGTCCTTAATGAAAATTTAAATTGTATGTTTTGTAGATCTACGTTAGTCATACACATGTTGAAAATTTAATTGAAATCGATTAACATACGCACGAGCTACAAGCGGTTAAAAGTGGTGAATATCGTAGTTTTTGATCAGTTCTGGGAGACAAAAATACAAGAAATTCGAAATCCATCAATACATGGCAATGAAAGCCATTCATGAGTATATTTTGCATGAAACTTTTGCGAATACTGTACCCTCTGTAGCTATATTCAGTGGTCTACACTTGTCACGTTTCCATGCTAGTGAGAGACAACAAGATAAATTTGACGTTTTGTAACAGTTTATAATTTTTTTGCTCTGTAACTGTTTAGTGAATCCTAATAAATTTTGAACATAATTAATTACCTAATTTTTACTACATATAAGAAAAAACTGGAGTTTCTAGTTGCGTTTTTTCAAGGTTTAAATAGGGTTTGAAGTGGAATTTTATGAATTCTCCATAAGAAGACGTGTTAAAATGTGCAAACTTTAAGTTGCTATAATTCTTAAACGGTGCAGTGAATCGAACCCAAACTTTGGTAATTGCATCAATTTAGTAAGAATTATATCTTGTCAAATTTTCAAAAATTTTGTTGCGTTTTTATATACCTCCAGAACATCCTTAAAATCCACAGAATCGTACATCTTTCGACGCTTGTTGTTTTTTCCTGCGTCAATCGATTTCGATGAAATTTCCAACATGTGTATAAAGAACATGCATCTAGAAAACATATGTTTTAAATTTTCATTAAGGGCCCAAATAAAAAAGTTTTAAAAAATGCCTTTTTTATTTTTGCCTGCAACCTTGTAAATTGTAATTTTTGGAAAATCTTTTTTGCATATCAGTTTGTAAACTAATGCTTCTAATTAATTATACAAAATCAGGTCGTTTGGTACAATTATAAAAATGTTATTAGTTTTGAAAAGGTGTACGAATACTTTGTATACCCACTGTACGTATAGGACACCAATGTATCACACTCCTTAAGTGTATCTAAGAGAGTTAAATTTATAAATCTTATTCAAATAATAACAATTAGTAATGAATTATTATTATTATCCATTGACATCTTATAGAAAATTTTGTATGGTTCATTTCTCGAAAAACGCGTCCAACATATTTTTAACCAATTTATTGTTTCTCCGTTGGAATTCTTTACCCTTTTGAAAATTGCATCCTCCAAAACTTTTGTCGATATGAAATCCTCAAACAACATCAAACAACTGACAAATGGACTTAGGCCACTTTCAAAATAAAAATTTGTATCATTCTATTAACCATTACTAATTGTTAATTTCCTTTTTACGAAATCTTTGTGATTTTAAATATATTAGTTACAATTTGCTTCAGAATGAAAAGATAACGTAGAAATGTAAATATTAGATGATTGCATACAAATATTCAACAATTTTAAAGAATACAACTTTATTAATCAATTATATATATCCATTATTTTCTAATTGTAGAAAATTTAACCATTTTTTAATTTTAATTTAACCCATCTTTAACCAATCTTTAAAATTTAACCATTGAATTTTATTTTCAAATCGGACACGGACTTGTGCGATCATCTAATATATCTCATTTGTGCAGCTGTGTGTAATAAAAATAACAGCAGTGCTCGTTTCAATATCTTCGTCAAATTAAATTGAAGAAAATTGTAATAAATTGCTAGCTTGATTTTTCACGAAAATGGACTTAGGCCACTTTCAAAATAAACGGCTCATATAGATAAATGTATAGCAAACTGTACAAATGGTTGACCGACATTAGTTAGCATTTGGAATGTTATTTTTGTTGGTGTTGCAATTTCTGAATTGCAAAGTCGAAAGAGGTAACAAACAATGGGAAGGATGAATGGAAGATTAAGATAGAATTGTATTGGCTAGCTTCATAGGTAAATAAATTATACATTATTATTAAAATTCCATAGTTTCGTTGGGTTCAGTAAGTTCATGAAAACAGCTTGTGAATAATAAAAATGTTTAGTTTGGTTTCCTGACGCACTGTGCACCGTCGGAAAGTGACTAATGCGTCCGCGTCTGATATCATAGTGAGTTATACTACTGCGGCCGTTTGCCACCTAGAGTCCTCCACAGATTAAAGTCTTCGGATATTTTTTCTGCTAAATAAGCGAAGCCAAGAATAATATGGACAATGCGAGACTGTTCACTTGCAATTTTTCTCTGATTTTCTTTTCTTTATCTTATAATGAAAAACTTCTTTCATATCGAACGATCTGTGCTCGTTAAATTTTACGTTCACGATATTTCCATAATATTTACCACTTCGCCATTTAATTAATGGGAAACAAGTTTGCAAAGTTGTAGCCGTGGAAAATTATACAACCGAAGAAGTTACATAAAGGAAACGGGCGACTGCAAAAATTATATAAAACAATGATTAAAGAGGGAACATTTTGAGAGTAATCGTCTTTCGAAATACCGCGATATACCAGTTTCAGCTGATCCTTATGCAATATACACTGCTTCTTAACGATTAAAAAATTGTGGTAAATTAGTTATGTCAATTTTTCCGTGGAATGTTGGCATTTGTGCAATTTGTAATGTGTTTGTTTTCTTTTAAATAAGAAATATCATGTGGTAAGAAAATTTGTAAATTTCGGAAAAATCACCTTTGCAATTTGTGAAGGTAGATGATCAGTAAAAAATTGATAAAAACGACTTGCTTTTATTCTCGTCCGAACGAGAATCCCCCATAATGAAATTATGCGAAGACGAACGAAAGGAAAGGCGATCAAGGACTCGCTCTCGTTCGGTGATCGAGGAAGAAACGAGACTTCTTGTTCGCAAGAACGTAATTTTTGCAGTCGCTCGCGGAACGTTTCCATTATTCTTCCATATCGGATCGGTCCGGCTTTTTCTGCGTGACGAAACGAAACATCCCGTGACTTGATGAAAAGTTTTTGTTATATTAATTTATCAGAAATTGAAAGAGTGGACGAAATCGTAGTTGCAGACAATGTTTATTCTCAGCAAAAAATCCGATCTCTAATAATTACGAGTTTGTTCGTAATAAAACAGAATAGAAAATGCAAACCAGTTTCATTCATGGAGAGTGACCCAAATTCACGACTTTTTACCGCGACGGATACATAGCATTTCGATTAAGCGGCTGAATAACATACATTTTTAAATAAAAAAAAACTTGTTACGGAACGAGATCCCACCGCAGAGATAAATGTCGACGACGTCGCGCCTTCTGAAAAAAACAAGGTGGGCTGGACGACAGGATATTTCCATAATACAATAAAAACTGTATCCATATCTGCGATAAAAAAAGAATTTAATACATTTCTGAAGCAGACGTTGTTTGGACACGATAAGAAAAATCAAGAATTTTTAGATACACAGTCTCTCAATGGATGTTTCCCTTTTAAAAACCTTTTTGCATTCTTTTCTAAAAATACCTCGGATAAAAATGAACGGTGGGTGGTGAAAGTAGAGGCTCCAAGCTTCAAAATGAGTTCAGAAATATTGTTGTACGATTTCTTTTCACGAAATTATGACAATTTAAATATGGCCGACAATTCTCTAAAAATCGTAAGTTTAGCGAGTTCATTTCCTGAGCTGCTACAAGATGTAAACATTTTTTACTGAGAAATTAACAATGGTCTGTGAAAGTAGAGGCTTCGAGCTTCAAAATGAGCGCAGTCATATTGTTGTACAATTTTTCTCCACGAAAGTGTAACAATTTATATATGGCCGACAATTTTCTAAAAATTGTACGTTTAGTGAGTTCATTTCCTGAGCTGCTGCAAGATGTAAAAATTTTTTACTGAGAAATTAACAATGGTCTGTGAAAGTAGAGGCTTCGAGCTTCAAAATGAGCGCAGGCATATTGTTGTACAATTTTTTTCCACGAAATTGTAACAATTTAAATATGGCCGACAATTTTCTAAAAATTGTACGATTAATGAGTTGATTTCCTGTGCTGTTGCAAGATGCAAAAATTTTTTACTGACAAATTGACAATAATCCGTGAAAGTGGAGGCTTCGAGCTTCAAAATGAGGGCAATCATATTGTTGTACAATTTTTTTCCACGAAATGATCACAGCTGAAAAATTTCAGGAAAATTGTTTTTGGCTGCACTGTACAGTAATCAGAAGTTGACGTTCTAATTGGACGATCTCGGATTGTGCAGCCTGACCCCCTCTCGAAGCAATCCTTATCAGAATTTATAACATTCAATTAAGGGAAACGATAATCTTGGTGTTCTTCTTGCCGAGTCTACCGGCTGACGATCGGGTTCTAATTGGGACCAACGAGCAAAGAAAAGATCGGCGGTTTCGGCCAAGGCAATCCATCGTACATACAGTCGAATTCTTTCGGCAACCGGTCTAGCAAAAGTGAACCGGTTTCATTCGACGCAGAACGGCCACGTAATACGGGGCGCGATTACGATGGGGCCACATCTTGACATTGGGCGCGGTGGTTTTGACGGCCGTGGGCTCTCTGCAGCCCTGGCTCTTGTTCCTCGGTGAAAGTTACTCGGTACGAGCAGGTATGTAACCAAATACGCGAAACTAACACTCTGCCAGGTGTCTCCGAGCAGCCGGTGAGCACCGCGAGTTTCATCAAGCATCTGCAGACGTTAATCGAGTGGGTGTCTAGCCAAAGCCCGGGCAGATCGCTAAGGAAATTCGTAGGAAGATGTGGAACACGATTTTGATCGTTTCCTTACTTAATGTAGCAACCAGAGAACGATATAGCGTGATATGCACCCTTCTTCCATTTTGGAAAATTGAATACAGTGGGTAATTAAATTATTGGAGCAGCCACTTGAATAAATTGGCAAGTTCATATTGAAACAATCAATTACTCTGTTATACACCCATCTTCCATTTTGTGAAATTGAATAAGGTGGGTAAATAAATTATTGGAACACCCATTTGCATATACTGTCGAGTTTATATTAATACAATCAATTTTTAGCAATTAGACAATCAATTGGTCTGACGTACACCCTTCTTCCATTTTGGAAAATTGAATACAGTAGGTAATTAAATTATTGGAGCAGCCACTTGAACAAATTGGCAAGTTCATATTGAATCAATCAATTTTTAGCAATGAAACAATCAATTACTCTGTTATACACCTTCTTCCATTTTGGAAAATTGAATACAGTGGGTAATTTAAATTATTGGAGCAGCCACTTGAATAAATTGGCAAGTTCATATTGAAACAATCAATTTTTAGCAATGAGACAATCAGTAAGTCTGATATACACCCATCTTCCATTTTGTGAAATTGAATAAGGTGGGTAAATAAATTATTGGAACACCCATTTGCATATACTGTCGAGTTTATATTAATACAATCAATTTTTAGCAATTAGACAATCAATTGGTCTGACGTACACCCTTCTTCCATTTTGGAAAATTGAATACAGTAGGTAATTAAATTATTGGAGCAGCCACTTGAACAAATTGGCAAGTTCATATTGAATCAATCAATTTTTAGCAATGAAACAATCAATTACTCTGTTATACACCTTCTTCCATTTTGGAAAATTGAATACAGTGGGTAATTTAAATTATTGGAGCAGCCACTTGAATAAATTGGCAAGTTCATATTGAATCAATCAATTTTTAGCAATGAAACAATCAATTACTCTGTTATACACCCTCTTCCATTTTGGAAAATTGAATACAGTGGGTAATTAAATTATTGGAGCAGCCACTTGAATAAATTGGCAAGTTCATATTGAAACAATCAATTTTTAGCAATGAGACAATCAGTAAGTCTGATATACACCCATCTTCCATTTTGTGAAATTGAATAAGGTGGGTAAATAAATTATTGGAACACCCATTTGCATATATACTGTCGAGTTTATATTAATACAATCAATTTTTAGCAATTAGACAATCAATTGGTCTGACGTACACCCTTCTTCCATTTTGGAAAATTGAATACAGTGGGTAATTTAAATTATTGGAGCAGCCACTTGAATAAAGTGACAATTTTATATTGAATCAATCAATTTTTAGCAATGAAACAATCAATTACTCTGGTATACACCTTCTTCTATTTTGGAAAATTGAATACAGTGAGTAATTAAATTATTGAGCAGCCACTTGAATAAATTGGCAAGTTCATATTGAAACAATCAATTTTTAGCAATGAAACAATCAATTACTCTGGTATACACATTCTTCCATTTATAAAATTGAATACAGTGGGTAATTAAATTATTGGAGCAGCCACTTGAATAAATTGACAATTTTATATTGAATCAATCAATTTTTAGCAATGAAACAATCAATTACTCTGTTATACACCTTCTTCCATTTTGGAAAATTGAATACAGTGGGTAATTAAATTATTGGAGCAGCCACTTGAATAAATTGGCATATTTACATTAAAACAATCAATTTTTAGCAATGAGACAATCAATAAGTCTGATATACACCCATCTTCCATTTTGGGAAATTGAATAAGGTGGGTAAATAAATTATTGGAACACCCATTTGCATACACTGACGAGTTTATATTAAAACAATCAATTTTTAGCAATTAGACAATCAATTAGTCTGACGTACATCTTTCTTCCATTTTGGAAAATTGAATACTCTGGGCAATTAAATTAATGGCACAGTCACTTGAAGAAATTGGAAAGTCTATATTGAAACAATCAATTTTTAGCAATGACACAATCAATTACTCTAGTATACACCCTCTTCCATTTTGGAAAATTGAATACAGTGGATAATTAAATTATTGGAGCAGTCACTAGAATAAATTGGCAAATTTATATTGGAACAATCAATTCTTAGCAAAGAGACAATCAAAGTGGGTAATTAAAATATTAGAGCAGCCACTCGCCTAAATCGATGAATGTATATTTCAAAAATCATTTTTTGTATGAAAGTCTATCTACACTGAATTCCAGTTATTTCTCTAGAATATTTCATAGAATATTTACAAATTAGGAATTACTGTATGCAATGTTAACTCGCTAATAAACAAAAGAAGAACAGAAAGAAAATGTCGGTCGGACATGTGTAAAAGGAGGGTTAGAGGTGTTCATAAAGATTGTTTTAGAGGAATACCTAAGTGGATTCCGACGTGGATTAGTATTGTAAAGTGGAACGTGAAATCACGCGGTCCCGATGTCCCATTGCGAGCAATCAATGAACGTTTGCGAACCGAGTCACGTAGATTGTAGACAGGAGAGGAGTGCAGGTGCTATCGTGACTCGAGTATGCTTCTTCCCTGCGGATTAAAAAGGTTACCAGGCATTTCTACAAGCTTAGACAATGAAAAATGGACAAGGCTATTACAGAAACGCGAATTTCACATTCGTGGAATACGTTTTCCCCTGGGTCACTGCGTCAGCGTTCCTGCGAACTGTTCTTATTTACGTAAACGAATAAATTATCACCTGGTGGACGCTACGCAACCATTGTAGACCGATTAAGAATACCAATTGTTTTTTCTGAAATAATTAGAAAAATTGACGAGACTGGGAAAACTGGAAATACATAAGTTTGTGCAGATGGTTATTTATTAAACTCAAAATTGCCTGTAATTATAAATATTTTCTTTTATGAATGACTCAATTTGGTTTATACTAATTTAAAGAAGAAATTCTTGCTATAGTGAAACTCATTCAAAATTGACAATACAAAAAATCAGCAATAAATTTACAAAATATTCTATCAATTTCATCTTGATTTACATTACGAAAATACTTTTTAAAAACCACGCTTATATTAAAATGCACTAAAAGGGAGAAAATAATTTTTTCCCTGGTTCTCCATAAAATACCGAATCCAGTGAAATGATTATTAATATTCCTCCCCAAAATTTTAAGCAATTAGTTCAAAATTTCTTCTGTTATAAAATTAGTGTCGGAATAGACAGAAAAATTTAATATAAATTTAAATAAATTAATCATGACATTAGTGACTACAAAAATAAAAGCGTGGAGCGCCCACGAAGATTACGTCAATATAGTTTTAGCGCTCCACGCTTTTATTTTTGTAGACACTAATGTCATGATTAATTTATTTAAATTTATATTAAATTTTTCTGTCTATTCCGACACTAATTTTATAACAGAAGAAATTTTGAACTAATTGCTTAAAATTTTGGGGAAAAATATTATTAATCATCTAACTGAATTCGGTATTTTATGGAGAACCAGAGAAAATCTCCTTTTTAGTGCATTTTAATATAAGCGTGGTTTTAAAAAAGTTTTTTTATTTCGATTACAATTTTAGTTCGATTACAAGATTTGACGCGTAGACCAATACGGCAAGTTAATATAAGCATGGCAAAAAAGACATGATAAATTAAAGTCTCCATTTCTTCAATTCATCTAGCTCTACATGCGTTCGAAAAATCCTGATGCCTTCCCCAACTCGTTCGACCTGACGTAATATCACTGCAGTGATTGAAAAGCCTCCGATTAATTTTCACCCGATCCGCAGCAGAAAGGCGCTCGATGTCGAAATCCCAAATTCGAAACTTTCTTCCAGGTCGCGAGTGCGTATTCAACGTTCTAGAAAGAATGGGACCGGTACACGTATCTCGTGGGTACACCTTCGAAAAACTTAATCGCTCTGGTTCACTTTTATTATGCAACCATTTAAATCGAGGGCCTGGAATTCGGCCGCCTTTCTCCCCTGGTGTAATGGATTCAGCCCGCGCGATCGAGATCAATTTCGGTGTGCGTGTGTCACACCGGTTTCCATTGTATAAACTTTTTTCTAAGAAACCTCACTTGCAAAATTATAAACTCGTTCCCGCTTATTCCACCGGCGAGAATGAATCTGTTCAAATAACACGGGCTTCAAAATTCTGAGGGTGTCGTTATATTGTTAACATTGTTAATCACTAGACAGCGGATTGTATTCATTTATAACAAAAATGAGTAGGCGCAATTGAAAACGGCGAAAACATTAGAAGAATTTAAAAATACTGTTATATTATTTCCAGAAATAAATTTCACTCCAGATTGTTAGAATTCAGACAGAAAACTTTTATTTTGCATAAAGATCCGCTGTTTATTAATCACTAGACTATGGATTTTACGCATTTATGAGAAAAATGGGTATTTATAATGTGAGAGGATTAAAGAGTGTCGATATACAGTAGGTCCTAAATAACCGGCTTGATCGGGATTATTTTTGAAAATTTATTTCCCTTTTTAATATACTATATATTTAAACGCACATTTGTTTATATTTTATCTATCTCTCGGTGCTTATTTCTTCGATCCTTACAGTTCAAGCCGCATTCAGATTCCGCGCGCACTGCCGTCAGACATTTTGCAACGTCCTGCGTGACGAGAGTGGACGCCGCAGAAATTTGACAATTTCGCCGGGTTCGCAATTGGGAAACGCGAAAGTAGACAGTCGAAAGTAGGTCGAACTAGCGAAAGAATGTTTGGCCCGATATGCCGGACGTGGTTCGCCAGAAACGCTACCCTATTTTCAAGGATGCGCGTAGGCGACTGTCGAAATCGAGAGCCAACGACACGTCGAAACCGAACGCGAAGCCCATTCAGCTAACTTGAAGTCCCTCGAGAAAAGTAAAATCTTCGTTGAAGTCCAGAACCACAAATTCGAAGACAATTCTTGTCAGGTGAAAAATTGCGGGCGTACCTGAAGACCATTAGCAGGTCTTCAGGTTTCACACCGAAGACAAGGTGTGTCGAATCTGCTGGACTTTCACAGTTCAAGGTAGTTCACAGTTGCGGCCACTTTTACCACCTGTCCTTGCCAACAATGTCGAGTAGAAGGGGTACGGTCGTGGGATTCGAACTCCCACTGCGGTTGGTGGAGGCTGTTGGTGGTGGCGAAGGACAGGGAGCATGATGGTAGACTTGAGAAAATTGAGAGAAACTCATTGTTTTGGTGAATAGTTCTTCTCAAAACCGAGAGACACGGTTCAGAGCACAAGGTTTTGATCACCTAGGCAAAATGGAGAGCTTAGACCAGCCAGTGTCTTTGCAAAGGGCGTGGCAGAGTATAGGAACCTCCCAAAATTAGGCTAGTCATCTTAGAACCGAAGGTGGTAACTTAGACCAGCTAATCTCTTTGCAAGGGGCGTGGCGGAGTATAGGAACCTCCCAAGACAGTCCTAGTCACCTTACAACCGAAGGTGGTAACTTAGACCAGCTAATCTCTTTGCAAGGGGCGTGGCAGTGTATAGGAACCTCCCAAAATTAGGCTAGTCATCTTAGAACCGAAGGTGGTAACTTAGACCAGCTAATCTCTTTGCAAGGGGCGTGGCGGAGTATAGGAACCTCCCAAGACAGTCCTAGTCACCTTACAACCGAAGGTGGTAACTTAGACCAGCTAATCTCTTTGCAAGGGGCGTGGCAGAGTATACGAACCTCCCAAGACAGTCCTAGTCACCTTACAACCGAAGGTGGTAACTTGGACCAGCTAATCTCTTCGCAAGGGGTGTGGCAGCGTATAGGAACCTCCCAAGGCGGTCCTAGCCAGCTTAGAACCAAAGCTGGTAACCTAGACAATCCGAAGTGCTTGGAAGGGAACTCCTAGAGTGCAGAAACCTGATAAATTGTCTGTATTAATCGTAAAATAAATCCGCAGTGCACTGAAAAATGATCCGAAGTAGATAGTCCGAAGTGTTCGCAAGGGTTGTGGAATGAACAGTTGGAAATACATTGATAACGTGTTTAATTATAGACAAACAAGTCTGCTAAAAAAATAAATAAAGTTCAGCCTGAGTCGACACCGATAATTATCTTACAGCACAAGTGATCGCTTAGAGGTAGTGTGCGCCATAGGCAAGAGCTGGGGCAGCGGCGATTTTGCCGATGGGAGCTGGGTGGGCGGCGTATGCGAGGGGGGCTGGGTGAGCGGCGTATGCGACGGGTGCTGGGTGGGCGGAGTATGCGAGAGCGGGGGCGGAGTGAGCGACTGCGTATTGAGCGGGGGCTACGGCGTACGGTGCGGCGTACGGGGCGGCGTATGGGGCGGCGTATGCGGCGGTGTACGGGGCAGCGTGTGCGACGGCGAGCTTGGCAGCTGGGGCGTAGGCCAAGGGGGCGGCAACTTTGGCGACTGGGGCGGCCAAGACTGGAGCGGAGGCAGCATAAGCCAGAGGGGCGTGAGCGATGGGGGCAGCGTGTGCGATGGGGGCAGCAGCGACGGCCTTGACAGCGACTGCGGCGGGTTCCTTGCGGACTACGGCGTTGAATCCGTTGACTGGGTCAGCGGTGTAGTCGACAGTGCGTTTGGTTCCGTCAGCCTCCAAGAGGGAGTAGCTGCCCTGTACGACATCTCCGTCACGGGTTTCCTGTTGGCTCTTGGCATCTCCGGTCAGGGTGTCGTGGACATCATAGGCGTAGCTGTATTGTGGGTGAGGGTCGTAGTCAGCGTCCACAGTCTTCGCCACCACCGCTTTCGCTATTGGCACCGCTGGGTAGGAGAGAGAGGCCGGTTGAGCGTAGGAGATTGGTCCTGCCGGGATGAGTCCAGCGTTGGCGGCTGCCACGAGGGCCATGAGAGCGACGAACTGGAAGGAGACAGATTATTAGTGATTTTTGCAAATAGTTGCTTCCAACAACCCTATGGAACTAGGATATGCCCTATGCTAATTTATTAGAGTTTAGATTAGAATTTATTTGATGCCCTGCTAGCTTGAGTCTAAGCCAGCGTATAGACAGCGGATTTTATTCATTTATGAGACGAAATGAGTAGGTGTAATTGAAAACAGTGAAAACAGTAGAAGAATTTAAAAATACTGTTATATTATTTCCAATCTATTCAACATATTAACCCTTAGCACTCGAGTGGTGAGTCAGAGTCACCACCAGAAATTGCGATACCATTATTCAAAATATTGTTTACAGTATTAAATATCTTGGTGGTTAATCACTTACTAAACATTTAAGTATTGTATGACGTGTTATATCAATTTCATATCCATAAAATGAAAAAAAATTATATAGATTGGAATTATTCTGGGTCGGAAGATATGTTTCATTTTCGAGTTAGAATAGCTCCGAGTGCAAAGGGTTAAGAAAGAATATAAATTATCATTTCACCCCGGTTTGTTGGAATTCAAATAGAACATTTTTATTTTGCGTAAAGATCCGCTGTCTAGTTATGTAAGACATATATTTACTGTTTTTGAATTGGAGCATTGCCAGATCAGATTGTACAAGTCTCTACCGTGGTCAACTTGTAGTCCTCAGAGGACTATGTTCACTGTCTAAATTGACAAACTGAATTACTGTACAACGGACAAATAGTGCAAGATTGTTCTAGTTAAATGAAATAGATCAAGACTAGGTTGCGTACTAGGACTCCACTTGAATGAAATCATGACTAGACTCGAGGACTCGATTAGATCCTTCCCACTAATCCCGAAGGATCGAGCAAGATTCTCGGGATCTTTTACCCACCTTGAATGCCATTGTTGAGTAGATTTGGTTGGTTTGGATCGACTGAGGATCGACTGATGATGCTAAACGTTTGACCGGGCGGGTTTATATACCAGCGACCGGGCCACAGCTGCCATACTCCCCACCATGTGGGTTAGGTTTTGCCGGACTTTCGAAGTTTGGCAGCGAGATCGTATCAGCTAACCGCACTTGAACTTGGCCGGTGTATCTGGAGCCAGGACACACCCACGGGTTAACTAAAATTCAAACCGGAACCGTTATACCTGAACTATTCGAAGCTACAGAAAAAATTACAACTGTATTGTGTACCTTGGTCTCGTTTTCTCTGGCAGGATATCATGCAGGACTCCGTTTCGAATGATCACGATCCATTAATTACCATCTAGATACGATTGATGAGATTGAAATTTCTTTTACTTCGAATTAAAATTGTTTCTGGCGGTTTTTGATCATTTCGGAAATGTAAATTGAATATTGATAAATATTGTCAACTTGACCAATTATTAATTTTCTGTTTATGTCACGTGTGACAACCCTAGTAGCACAAAATATTGTATACACATTCATATGATATTAAAAAGAGATTCAATCTGATTTTAATATTCAAATATACATACAATATTTATTTTACATTAACAGCAAATATTTTTTTTTAAATATGCATGAAATATCTATTTCATATTACGGGAAAAATATTTTTTTCTAAATATAAAATGAATCTCTGTTTCATATTAGAAATAGAATATTTTTTCCTAATATACAGATACTATTTATTTCATATTAAAGAAAAATATTTTTTTCTAAATATAAAATGAATCTTTATGTAATATTAGGAATAGAATTTTTTTTCTAATATGCAGGAAATATTTTATGTTTAACGTTTAATATGGAAAAATATTTCCGAGTTCGAATCCCCGCCAACTGCATAACAATTTCTGGATTTTAATAAGCTCCTTTCGAAGACAAAGTTGAATATTCGCTCAAGCAGTGCACAGAAAGTAGTATTATATATAGTTTCTAATTTTTGTTATAACTTTTTCTTAAATTTGAAGATTTAATTGAATGTTATTTAAATATTGGTTTCACATTTTTTAAATATTTACTTTATATTTCTTAAATATCTATTTTATATTCTCTGAATATTTAGCTTATATTTTCTAAACATTCAATTTACATTTCTTGTATACGTATACAATATTCAGATCCAATATTTTTCTCATATGAAGAAGTGTGGCTTAAAAAATGTTTTCCCAATGTTCGAAAAAAATATTTATCCAATATTTTTGTGCTGCTAGGGAAACGATTGAATGATAATCAGTCGAAATACATTTTATACTCGAAACAATTGATTTGCTATGACAAAGATCTTGAAATTTAACCAGCAATTTTTTACAATGAAATATTAATCACTGTACGGATCAATGATCATCAGAGTCGTTTGTTAACGATCATTAAAAATATAGCTGAGATTTCTTTGATCTCGAAAAATATCGGTCGTAAATAATTATTGACTTCATTGATTTTCATCGAGTCACATTTAATATCGAACGAATTCGGAAGATTTAAATAACCGGTTCCGTAATCGATCTTTTGTTTTTCCCGAATACTGTCGTAAACGTAAATCATAATTAACCAAGAATTTAATGAGACCTCTGCTAAACATGGAAATAACACGTGTAATTAAATTAAGAATTGCTTCAGATCGAAATCAATATACGTCGATGAAAAAACAATTTCTACGACCAAAGTATCGAGGAAAAAAATCGTTCCCTCACTTCCTGCACTCTGAAATGTTGAACTCGTTTGTACGAGGTCAACGGAATCATTTAATGATCTACTATTAAACATTCCGCGCCCGGAACTACTAAAATGTCGTTTCAACACTAAACCTTCGATCTTCGAAAAACAGGCGATATTTAAACTGTTATAATTTCGTCCAAAAAAACTCGTGCGATAATCAATCAGGATTCGTTTTAAAGCTGGGAGTTTGTACTTTCGCTATCATTTTGTGAGTTTCTTCCAAGATGATTTTGGGCGATGCAGTGGATGGAAAACTGAAGACAAGTTTTCTCTCGAAAATCCTACACATTGAAACATCTCTGAAAATCATAAAAAATTTTTTTCACTAATGAATATAGCATGGATTTGGAGATTGAAGCTTCCTCTTTACAATGATTCCTCGAAACTTGATGTGCGATTTTCTTTTGGAAATAGTTCGGACGCGAGAAGCTCTCATGCTGTATCTTGTATTATTGAAAAGATGGCGGTACTTTATATGCACTTTACATTTTTATACATTTGTTCCTTACATCTTCCATTAACTGCAAAGCCTTATCGCATGACACGTTCATATTTTGATACATTTATTGTTTACGTGTTCTATGAAGAGCACGAACTTATTGAACATTACGCTCACGCTTTTGTGCATTTATCGCTTACACCTTGTACTAAGTGCGTAAAGTGCGTGAGTTTATTTCATATTGAATTTACACTTTTGCACATTTATTGGGTACATCTTCTATTAAATGCGTTAACTTATCGGATATTAAATTTACATTTTTGTACATTTCATTTCTTACATCCTCTATTATATGCGGTATATTAAAGTTGGTATAAAATACAGATTGCGAGTGAAGTGCAACGAACGATACATTTATTATCGTTCATGGCACATACTCGTATGCAGTATGCGCCACGGATGCGTAAGAAATTTCAGATCACAGCTGAATATCAAAATGTATACGTAAATGCAGAGTGGTTCATAACTGTGCTCGAATTGAAGAAACACGCGTAACATAATATCGTGCAATTAATTGTAATCTCCATAATAACAGAATGTTCGGAAGGACAGCTTGAAAGCCGCATTAATTGCCGTGCATCGAAGCGTGCAGGTAGCCAGTGTCAGCCATATTAAGAAGTGGTGTCACGACCCTCACTAATTGAAACTTTTTATAACATTCAATCTACATTGCATTAAAACTTGCAACTGTGTTGGCAGATTTTTTAGTTCATAAAATTTGATAATGAATCTTTCAGACTCGTCTCAGGTGCCTCATAAAAATCCTATATAAAAAACAAGATGGTAATATTAATCACTTTCGTAAAAGATAGACATTAAACTGCACGAAATATAAAAACAAAAGTCCTACATACAATACAAGATTGGGATATTAATTAATTTCGTAAAAGATAGACATTAAACTGTACGAAATATGAAAATAAAAATCCTATATACAATACGAGATTATGATATTAATCACTTTCGTAAAAGATAGACATTAAACTGTACGAAATATAAAAATAAAAATCCTATATACAATACTAGATTGGGATATTAATTAATTTCGTAAAAGATAGACATTAAACTGTACGAAATATAAAAATCAAAATCCTATATACAATACTAGATTGGGATATTAATTAATTTCGTAAAAGATAGACATTAAACTGTACGAAATATGAAAATACAAATTCTATATACAATACAAGATATGGAATATTAATTAATTTCGTAAAAGATAGACATTAAACTGTACGAAATATAAAAATAAAAATCCTATATACAATACAAGATTGGGATATTGATCACTTTCGTAAAAGATAGACATTAAACTGGACGAAATATGAAAATAAAAATCCTATATACAATACAAGATTGGGATATTAATCACTTTCGTAAAAGATAGACATTAAACTGTACGAAATATGAAAATAAAAATCCTATATACAATACGAGATTATGATATTAATCACTTTCGTAAAAGATAGACATTAAACTGTACGAAATATGAAAATAAAAATCATATGTACAATACAAGATTGGGATATTAATTAATTTCGTAAAACTTAGACATTAAACTGTACGAAATATAAAAATAAAAGTCCTATACACAATACAAGATTGTGATATTAATCACTTTCGTAAAAGATAGGCACTAAATTGTATAAATGGATAAATATAAAAATACAAGTGCAATAATAGGAAACGCAAAAATAGAACTTGTTGTAACTATTAATCGGTGCAGAGCCGATCATCATAGTCTTAATGTGTCTCTATTTCGTGTAGGAATTTTATTAGTGATCCGAAATTCGACTGCAGACACAGTAGTTAGGATATCAATCATATTGTTTGGCAATGTAGCCTCTTCGATATACCGCGATCTAAGCTAATTCATCACCTGCGTAAAATTAAAATTCAATTACCCTTAAGCTTAGAAATATTAGTTGCCCGACCCAATATTAAAGGTTGTTTCCCCATTTTTAATTTCTTCAAAAACTGTGAACTACGAATTTAATTTGATTTAATGTAAACTATGTACATGTATGAATATGTATATACTGTAATTTACTTCAGTGCAGCAGAAATTGATCTCACTTGAGATCTGAAATGTTTGAAATAAAAAAAATATGACAATAACTAAATAGTAAAATTATTGAAAATAATACAGATCATTTCACAGTATGATACACACTATTTCGTAATGATACATAAAGCGAAACGTACGGTGGTATACTTATGTAGAAATAGTGAACTGTTAATCGATTCTACGTAGAAGGTGAAGGTGAGCAATAAATTTTCCACCGTGCCCATTGATGACATAATGCTCTGTATTTCGCGCGACGCACTGCCAACTCAATGAAATTTTCTCCTCGATGTCTACAAAGATTTATAGTGCCAAAAAAATATCTAGAAGAGGAATTTAAACTTTTTTAAAATTTTAAACTTTTGTGTTGGAGGAACGATAAAATAAGAATACTTAAAATTGTTTAAAAAATCCTGTACATAGAAGTCAATGATTCTTCAAATTTTTATGATAAAGAAAATTATAAAAATATTTGTAAAATCCCGCATATTTGAATAGGCAATTCTTTGAATTTTCATGATGAAGAAAATATGAAAGTGATAATATTTAAAATTGTTCGAAGAAGTCTATACGCAAGTCGATGATTCCTTGAACAATTCCTTCTACAAATTAAAATTGTTAGGTACGTAACATTTAACCATACAAACAAATTCGAGCAAGCCCACAGATTCTTGTCAAATTATTTTCCACGGTAAATAAATAATTCAGATCGTTCGACAGCGTGAAAGAACAGGTTGTTACGGCGGCCGTTAATTTTCGAAATTTCGCCAAATTCCAGGGCCGCGGGTAAAAAGGGGGGCCGCCGGGTACCAGTTGGATCGCGAAACTTTCAACGCGATACGTATTCGGATCTACCTCGATCGTTGCGTCACATCTAACGTTACCGGCAAACAGAAGTGGAGCACTTTCATAAAGGAAGAAAAAAAAGCGAAACGAACGAAAAGAAACAAAAAGGTCAGGCCCTGGGCCAGAGAGCCGAACCTCGGGGCCCGCCTCGATCGATCGATCTATCGACGGGCCCTGAGGCGATCCTCGGCTGACTATACCCGATCCAGATCGAGGATCGAGAGACCTCCGGCTTCTACAGCTTCTGTAAACCTTCTCTGCGAACACGTGCAACGAATCTACGAACTGGTCTGCCGCGTGAAATCAATGTCACAACTCGAATTTAGGTCTTCCGCGCTTGCTGACCGCTGTCCCCCGGCATTTCAATCACTACACCTATTCTGGCGGATTAGGTGCGAATAAATTTGAAAAGAAGACCGATCCGAAATACCTCGAATGATCTACTCTTCTACTCGGAATCCTATTTTTATACTTGATCTGCAACCATAACTACTATTAATAGACTGCGAATTTCATACATTATGCATATATGTATTTGTGGAAATTCTGGATATGGTCAAAAATATTGAAAATTACAAAAATACACTTTAAATAGAAACATGAAAAAGTCGATTAGCCTCTAACAATTTTTGAGATGTGTAGAACGAATAAACTCGTCGAAGAACAAAATTAATTGTACGCGACATTAATGAATTAATATCGAATTAATAATAGTTAATGAATTAATGCGATTTTTAATTTTACAATACGATTTTCGATCATGTCAGACCTATTAAAATGATGAACTCTTCCCTAGCAGCACAAGATATTGTATACACATTCATATAATATCAAAAAGAGATTCAATCTGTTTTTAATATTCAAATATACATACAATATTTATTTTACATTAAGTACCAAATATTCTTTTTTATCCTAACTTATAAGATAGGAAGAAATATTTTTCTCATATTAAAAAGTGTGGCTTAAAAAATATTTATCCAATATTTTTGTGCTACTAGGGTTAGCACTCGAGTGGCGACTCTGAGGCGCTACTAAAAATTGTACCATTGTTTAGAATATTTAAACATTTAAAAAAGTCATTGGGAATGGAACTATTCTAGGTCGGAAAGTGTTAGAAAAGAGGCTGATTTTCTGTGTAAAACTCGTTCGTTACGATCGTGGTAGAAACTTTCGATTACGTATAAAAGTTCGCCCGGAGTACAAGCATTTTATTGGCGAAAATGGCGGACGCCTCGAACGTGCGAAAATAAAGGCGAACGAACAGCAGTAAGCGTTTAATCGTCCGAAAATCCGATCAGCGTTGCTTCACCCGACATGTTACGTCATGACCGCGTAATCAGGCCCTCTTCTTATTTTTTCATACCGCGAGAAAAGAACCAGTTGATTCCGCCAATTATGGAGGAACTGAAGGTCGCCGGTCCCGGATCATGCTGCGGAGCAGCACTCCTCAGCGTCCCGTGCACCGGCGAATTACACGGCGAATAATTTGTTGGATTCCCGCGAACCAGAACTAATTGGCATTATGAAGCATCTCGCGAATTTATCACAGACCGAGTTCGACTACGAGGCGACACGACGCGACGTTTTATCGCCGCTTCGTAATGCGACAAACCATCATTATCGGTTATTACTAGCCCTCATGATGTTTCCGATCGCAAGCTCAGGCGATTTTTCTTTGCGGATGATCGACGACTTATGATGTATTTCAGTGGATACAATTGCGGGACAAATTAGGAATTATATTGTCAGGGCGGCGGACAGGAATTGTTAGGCTGCGAATTTTTATGTACCAATTAATTGCTGTCTATGTATGGGTAACAATTTATTTTCTTCAATTAATTATTCTTATGTTTCAAATAGTATATCGACATTGTTGATCTCTTTTATTCATTTCGAATTACACTTTCTCATTTTTGTCTTAAAATCCACTAGCAATTAGTAATTACTAGACTGCGGATTTTTATCCATTTATGAAGAATTGCGAATTTTTTTCATCCATTAATTGCAGTCTATACATATAGGTAACAATTTATTTTCTCCATTAATCATTTTTATGTTTCAAATAGTATATCGACATTGTTAAACTCTTTTATTTTGGAGCTGCTCATTCTTGTCATAAAATCCACTAGCAATTAGTAATTACTAGACTGCGGATTTTTACCCACTTATGAAGAATTGCGAAATTTTATACCTCAATTAAAATTAAGAATTTATTTTCTCCATTAATCATTCTTATGTTTCAAATAGTATATCGACATTGTTGAACTCTTTTAATCATTTCGAATTGCACCTGCTCATTTTTGTCTTAAAATTAGTAATTTCTAGACTGCAGATTTTTATCTATTTATGAAGAATTGCGAATTTTTATTCATCAATTAATTGCAGTCTATACATATAGGTAACAATTTATTTTCTCCATTAATCATTTTTATGTTTCAAATAGTATATCGACATTGTTAAACTCTTTCATTTTGGAGCTGCTCATTCTTGTCATAAAATCCACTAGCAATTAGTAATTACTAGACTGCGGATTTTTACCCACTTATGAAGAATTGCGAAATTTTATACCTCAATTAAAATTAAGAATTTATTTTCTCCATTAATCATTCTTATGTTTCAAATAATATATCGACATTGTTGAACTCTTTTAATCATTTCGAATTGCACCTGCTCATTTTTGTCTTAAAATTAGTAATTTCTAGACTGCAGATTTTTATCCATTTATGAAGAATTGCGAATTTTTATTCATCAATTAATTGCAGTCTATACATATAGGTAACAATTTATTTTCTCCATTATTCATTTTTATATTTCAAATAGTATATCGAGATTGTTGAACTCTTTCATTTTGAACTGCACTCATTTTTGTCATGAATGCATGAAATCCATTAGTAATTCCGTGCTTGACAATAAAGAATGGAACTCGTAAAAATAAAAACAATGACAATATTTTATCGACCCTGTGCTCAGCCAGCGAAAACCGAAGAAGAAAGTCCCAGCCCGCGCGCAGCAGAAAAAGCGGGCGTATTTAATTAAGTAATCGACGGAGGAGAACGGAGAAGAGGCTCGAGGATACAGACTGTTTCCCTCGTTCGACGTTCATCAGAAGTGGCAAACAGGAAAAAACTAAAATTGCAGGACTTCTTTTAACGAGAAGGTCGCCTTTATAGTTCTGGGCCGGCAGATTAGTCAAAAATAGATTTTACATGCATATGCTTAGCAGCTTATTATCGGCAGCCAAACATTCAACACGTTTTCCTCGGATCTATATTTGTTGAAATGGTGTCCACGACATTTAACCTCCAGTTACAACATAAACAAATTTACAGTAGCGGACAAAAGTTTATGATCGCTCTAAACAAGACGATAACTTTTTTAATATTGTACTATACGATTTGAACTTTTTTGGGAAGCTGGAACAATTAGTTTACTAAAGGATGTAAAGAGAAATTTTTTCAAAAATTGCAATTGATCGAAATTGTTGAAAAAATACTAAAAGTTGAATTTTTAACTTTTTTATGTGGGCCTATATAGAAAATTAAAAAAAATATGTTTTATAGATCTGTGTCAATTAAACATATTCTGAAAATTTTGTCAAAATCTGTCGATGTTGCAATGAGCTACAAAAGTTTAAAGATGGTAAAAATTGCAGATTTTCACGATTTATTGCCGTATTTTTTAAATTTTCAATATAGGCCCACAAAAAAAAGTTAAAAATTCAACTTTTAGTATTTTTTCAACAATTCCGATCAATTGCAATTTTTGAACAAATGTTTTTTCATATCCTTCAGTAAACTAATTGCTCTAGCTTCCTAAAAAAGTTCAAATCGTATAGCACAATATTAAAAAAGTTATCGTCTTCTTTAGAGCGGTTTTAAACTTTTGTCCGCTACTGTATATTCAATAAAATAACTACTTCAACACGAAACACATATTTGCTAGTATAGTCCACACCTTTGTTAATGCTTGAAACACTAAAAAAGCTTCGAGATTGTGTGTATTATGCGAGTGATTAAAAATTAAAAATCTACTTGACCAATCGCCATAAAATTTTATGCACACCTTCGGCACATGTGTAACTTGTACCAGAGTTATTCTCAATTGTAATCTGAGCAGAGCTTTCCAAGATTACCGCAACGTGAAACTTCCATATCCAGCAAGTTTCGTCTGTGAAACGTTTGTTGGTATCGGCTAGAATTCTCGAGCGATGGAATTTCGTCCAGAAAACGGGCTTTCCGACGCGCGCCCGTTGAAGTCCGGGGAAGGATTAAGTAACTTCACGGCAAGGACGTGGCCTAGTGTACGGCGTCGGCGTCCACGATGGTCCCCGAGACGGGGATCGTCGGTGTTCGAATTGTTCGTGTTGGGCGTGGTCCGATTTCTTGCTCAATTTTCTGCCACTCTTTCGCGGCCGCAAATCGGGTGACCGTCGAAGGTACCGTCACCCAGTTACGTCACCGTTCGCCCGTGGGTCCTGCGCCACGGCTTGCGGGTATAAAAGCCGAAAACCACCCGACCATGGTATCATTCGCATCACAGACAGACAGATCGTGAGATCTACCAATCAAGCAAGCTACGATGGCATTCAAGGTACATATATCGAAAGCGATACTCGATCATTCATTCAACACAACACCCCGTACCGTTTCTTCTTCTTCGACCTCGTCTATCGAGCCAGAATAGCATCTCGACTTTATCGCTTTAAATTCATTCGTTTTCATTCGGGCTTTCTCGGAATTATTCAAAATTTTCTTCACAATTTTTCCCGAACGTCTGAAAACTTCTTCTCGCCACCTCGAATTTGTCGGCTCCTCGTGACTCCTCGAAAGTAGAACGCACGTATGCCTGCGCCTCGATATAATCCCACACGTACGATTTCGGTAACGCGACTTTCGTCAACCTCTCGGGAATTCCATCATGCCGTTCCTTCTGTATTGTATTGTTACAAGTATCTCGCTTCTCAATAATACATCTAGTTTCTCGAAGGAAGCCTGCGCTTCGATTTGTAGAAAACAGATGCACTATTCAATCACCCATGTTGGCGAAGTAGCAACAATATATAGTACATAGTTCTTTTCTTCTTTGACGAATTTTTGATATAATGTTTCTACTGTTTTCAATCACACCGAAGCCTGAAATCGAAAATATTGGAATCATTCAAACATATCGTTTCGCATGAAAATCCGCGGTCTAGTAATACCACTCGATTGCTGTAGTCAGCTCCATGCAGTGACTGCACTACTGTGCATTCACCGAGATAGCAGACTGAACGCTAGACTTACCATTATCTGCTTGTTCCACTGAAAATCAGTTCTCCGGTCTGCGGTGATTGGTCGAACTGATTACCCTCTGCAAGAGGAACGTTACTCATCTTCATCTGGAACATGTTTCCTTCGTTCAATTTATGTTCTCCCTCGTCTGCAACACACACCACCCGCATTACAAATAGTCAACTGGACCAGAATTTAACCGTTTGCACTCGAAGCTATTCTAATTCGGAAACCGAATTTTTCTTCTGGCCTGAAATATTTCCATTTTGTATGATTCTCTTACTTTTATCGATATAAAACTGACGTAATACCTCGTATAATGTTTTCAGTAGTTTCCTGAAATCTTAAATACGTTTAATAATTTATTTTCGAGTGCAAAGGGTTAAATTGCAGATTGCAAACTTACGAGGTGATTCTAACAAAGACCATTGTTATTGTTGCAGTTTGTTGCTCTCGCCACCCTCTTGGCCGCCGCCAACGCCGGTCTCCTGCCAGCAGCCCCGCTGTCCTACGCCCCAGCAGCCCCTCTTGCCTACGCCCCGGCGCCAGTAGCGGTAGCCGCGCCCATTGCCAAAACCGTGGCGGTGGCTCCCGTGGCGAAGGCAGTGGACGCTGACTACGACCCCCATCCTCAATACAGCTACGCTTATGATGTCCACGACAGCCTGACCGGTGACGCCAAAAGCCAACAGGAGACCCGCGATGGAGACGTAGTCCAGGGCAGCTACTCCCTGCTCGAAGCTGACGGAACCAGACGCATCGTCGACTACACCGCTGACCCAGTCAACGGATTCAACGCCGTAGTCCGCAAGGAAGCCGCCGCTGCTCCTCTTGTAGCTGCACCTGTCGCCAAGATCGCTGCCGCACCTGTCGTCAAGTTCGCCGCTGCCCCCGCCATCTCCTACGCCGCGCCCATCGCTAAATACGCCACTGCCCCCGCCGCCATCTCCTACGCCGCGCCCATCGCTAAATACGCCACGCCCCTCGCCTATGCCGCCCCCGTTGCCAAAATCGCCGCTGCCCCCGCTCTTTCCTACGCCGCACCAATCGCCAAGTACGCCACACCCCTCGCATACGCCGCCCCCGCGCCCGCCTACATCCACTGAACAACGGTCTGCCCACGATAGGATAATGTTTATCTGAATAAAGTCACTTTTTTAGCAACCATACACCAATCGTGTTCTCTCTCTTTTTATTCTTTTTTTTGCGAAGCGGTTCCGAATGATGCCATGTTGGGGCTCTTTTTAACCGGAAAATTGCCACGAATACGATGACAAAGGTTTTATAAAAATATCGTTAAAAATATAAAGGTGTTGTCGATCGGTATTGTTCAAAATAAAACTGGCAGTTTTCAAGGTTTCCAGCGCCTCGAGAGTGACCAATTTCAATACCTATAATATTTTTGCGAAACGGTTCGGATTATCGAGGTTCTACTATAATCGTGAATTAAACAAGCAAGTCTGTTCCGAATGATGCCATGTTGGGGCTCTTTTTAACCGGAAAATTGCCACGAATACGATGACAAAGGTTTTATAAAAATACTGTTAAAAATATAACAGTGTTGTCGATCGGTATTGTTCAAAATAAAACTGGCAGTTTTCAAGGTTTCCAGCGCCTCGAGAGTGACCAATTTCAATACCTATAATATTTTTGCGAAACGGTTCGGATTATCGAGGTTCTACTATAATCGTGAATTAAACAAGCAAGTCTGTTCCGAATGATGCCATGTTGGGGCTCTTTTTAACCGGAAAATTGCCACGAATACGATGACAAAGGTTTTATAAAAATACTGTTAAAAATATAACAGTGTTGTCGATCGGTATTGTTCAAAATAAAACTGGCAGTTTTCAAGGTTTCCAGCGCCTCGAGAGTGACGAATTTAAATCTTTCAATACCTATAATTTTTTTGCGAAACAGTTCGGATTATCGAGGTTCTACTATAATCGTGAATTAAACAAGCAAGTCTGTTCCGAATGATGCCATGTTGGGGCTCTTTTTAACCGGAAAAATGCCACGAATATGATGACGAAGGTTGCATAAAAATATCATTAAAAATAAAAAAGTTTCGTCCATCGGTATTGTTGAAAGTAAAACCACAGTAAAGTCGCGTTATTTTGCAAACGGATGTGTTCTACACGGAGAAGTATCGTGTATAGAGACACTACTCTTTTATGACTGGGTTTACCGCGCCGAAAGTACAAAGGAAGCCGAACGTAGAAAAGGACAGCATGTAAACACGGATCGCGCTCTCCTCCCTTGCGCCTGAAACTTTTATCGTTAATTAAACCACTAAATACTGTTGAAATTATATCGTGTTCAGTGTCATTTTAATCCGAAAAACGCCAGAAATAAGTTAGCGAAGGTCCCATAAAAAAATCATGAAAAATAAAGAAGTTTTGTAATTGGATTAGTAGTGGTTCACACCGATATATCCGTGCCGAGGCAGCCAACACCACCGTAGGTGGTGTTGAAGCAGCTCGAGCTTCGTGGCAGCTGCGGTATTGCCCGTCGGTGGGGGGGGGGGGGGGGTAGGCAGTTGACAAATTCTGGGTAGACGGTCGCTGAGAAATAACGCGACTTTACTGTAGCAGTTTTTCAAAGTTTCCAGGATCTCGAGAATGACGAATTTAAATCTTTCAATACCTATAATTTTTTTGCTAAACGGTTCGGATTATCGAGGTTCTACTATAATCGTGAATTAAACAAGCAAGAGTGTTCCGAATGATGCCATGTTGGGGCTCATTTCAACCGGAAGAATGTCACAAATACGATGATAAAGGTCCCATAAAAAAATCGTTAGGAATAAAAAAGTTTTGTTTCCAGCCCTCGAGAGTGACAAATTTATATCTTTAAATAGTCATCTTTATTACCAGACATTCTCAACGTCGACGTGACGATTATTATTATTGCGCGTTTAATGCTTGTCAAGCTGATTGGTTACGGAGCCACCGATCATCGAACTGGATCGGCCGTTCAAGGCCACTTTCTCAACCGTGAATTATACAGTGCGCGCAACTTCTATTGTTACACCATTCTAAGTAACGTTGGTAAGAGATAGAGAGAGCATGAGAATGATCGCGAGCGTTGATGCTTTCCATTTCTCAAGCGCATATCGAGTGGGAGCGAAAGTGTAACGGGTAAAGAGGTGGCGGCGAGGGTTACCATGAATGACCTTGAGCGGCCAATTGAATCCCATTTCAACGTTCATAAGAAACAGATGTACAAGGTGGTTCTGGGAACTGTGACAAATTACTGCTCTTTTTAAAGTAAAACTAGAAAAAAATGGTAGAGGAAAAAATCATATGTCACAATACGTCCTAACTTCCTATGACCTTGTTTTTTATGTGGATGCACCGATGCACTCGACAAGTGCAATTTATTGTTTAACACTATAGGTTTACGGAAAGTAATTTAATTAAACATTAAGATTATAAAGATGCTTCCCTGAGGAATTGTTTACCAAATGTATTACTTTAGGTATATGTATACAGGGGCATTAATCCTGGCCTCCTGGAAAATCTGGAAAACTAAATTCCAGAGAAAAAATGTTTCGAATAAAAAGTTGAAGTCAAGGAGGGCTGATGCAGCAGTCATATCCATTTTAAATTTTCATCATGTTTTCAAGGTCATTCCAAGGTCAACTTTATTTTTTCAAATGGAATGTCCTATTTTTTTATACCGTAGATCCATAGAGTATCAAATTCTGAATATAAAAGTGTTGGCCTTCATATGTCCTAAACCTAATAGTTAACGAGATATTATCGAAACAATTTTCTTTCTTCTTTGGATAATATCTCGTTAACTATTACGTTTAGGACATATGAAGGTCAACACTTTTATACTCAGAATTTGATACACTATCGATCTATGGTATAAAAAATAGGACATTCCATTTGAAAAAATAAAGTTGACCTTGAAAACATGATTAAAAATTAAAATGAATATGACTGCTGCATCAGCCCCTCCTTGACTTAAACATTTTATTTGAAACATTTTTTTCTCTGGAATTTAGTTTTCGAGATATTATAGGAAGCCAGGATAAATGCCCCACCCTGTATATTATTGAAAACTTTTGGGCAGACACATTCTTGTTATGTTTATAAAATAATGTGAAATAGTTATTTCTAGATCTTCGTAAATCTAGTGTTAATGGAACCCAATTTTTGTTGCTAAATCAATCGATCCCTTTTATTATCCTACTTATAAGAGTACTAACCCAAGGTCATCGAAATGTCAATATTTCACTTATAAAATATTTGCTCACCAATGAGACATATTGTTATAATTTTAATCCGCGGGAATTTTTCCTCCCGCCATTATAAAAAAAGAATCAAATAAAAATCGGTAGTCCGTTCGGATTCTATAAAATTCGATCTTTCAAGGACATAGAAGGGCTAGATGGATCAAAAAACGGGGAAAAAAGCGTCGAACGGAAATAAAAGAAGTATAGCATTGAGATCGACGGCTAAACAATGACGCGTCATTACGTTCGCGTTTCGCTACTTTAAAGGGGGGCCCGTTTTTTTTTATTAACAATTCACGAACGGTTCTCCAACACTTTCTCCACACAGTGTTGCACAATGCACAGCCACGCCTCGCACGCACCGCGTGTAATGCACGTAATACGAATCGTTGCGTTAATCGGGAACTCCAAACCAGATCCGTGCAACGGTACAGACCTTGATCCACTTACGATCCAGTACGGCTTCGTTCGTAACCGCGGTTATACCTTTATTCTTCGTAAAAGTCCCTAATTAATCGCTGGTGCATAACCTTAGCACCGCCCGAATTTTTATGTTACCTCAAACTTTCGAAAAGTAGAGGATTTCCAGCTTAAAAACGAGTTTAAACGCCGAACATGGACACATTACAGTAGTGGTAATTTTTATTGTTAAATTAGAACTGTTTTTATTACCATTAAAATTTATTGCTATTATCACTAATATTTATATTGATAACGACATAAACATATTAGAGGTACGAAACATACATTATAATTATCACATAATTAATTCGCTCCCGTTCTACACGTCATCAATATTTTATTAAAAAGTATAAAAATAGTTTGTTTCACCGTTATATTTCATGAATAAAATACAACGTAAACAATGTTTCATGTAACAAGACTATCAATATAAATATATTATTTTGACTTATGAAAATATGTTTTTGCACGCCTTGTATTTATCTATACGGACTTCCGTGTCGAAAGAAAACGTTCTTAAGTTACATAAAAAAAGATAAACTGAAACCCGTTGTCTATCTACGAACCGATTGAAATTTTTTTGTTTTCATATCGGAGTACGAGGTTACTGATAATACTTTAGCAAATACTTACAAGTAACATTTCTCAATGTTAATCGCATTACCAACAATATAAATATACCATTTTCACGTAATAAAAGTATCATTAAGCTATTTTATATTTAACAATATCAACTATTAGTCGTCGCATTGTTCATACATTACCGTAAAAAAAAACGTATCACTTTTAGTTGAAAAAAGAAAAACTTTTACAGCTTGTATATATCGTTAAATAATACGGCCAGCCTTATAAAAAAAAATGCCTAACGAAGATCGAGTATGGTAAGTGATAAAATATTTTTGAGGGATAACTTATATATCCTGAGAAAAATAAAAATCTTCCAAAACAAAAAGAATCTAAACTATATCCTAATTCTGATTTCCCCTTTCTGGTGGTGCCAATCTTGAGAATTAAAATAATTACACAAATTAGTATAAATATCAATTTTCAATTATCTCTTCATTGAACTTTTCATTGTACTTACCTATGAATTGTAACGTAATCTTCTGCAAGGATGTTAGATGTATCCAGCGGGGTCAGAAACGTAAACTGACTTTGCGGATGCGTTTTGGTATGATCCAAAAGAATGTCCATTATGACTCGCCGGTTCACCTTATCCTAATTACAAAATAATTGCTCGTAAACATTTTTACACGTGTGTACAAAGAACCTCGATATTTATCGATAATGAACGTACCATAAACACGTCGAATTCATCGAGAAAATAAAAAGGCAAACCGGTACAGTCCCACAGCGCCAAAATAAAGGCAACGGTCGAGTAAGACCTTTCACCGCCTGATAAAGATCTCGCATCATTGGTTGACCTTTGGCTGCCGTTCTGCGTGTCCACTTCAAGTTCAAGTATTCTTCTGCCATGGTCGATGTTTATGGTACCCTGATTAAAACATATCGTGTAATAACGCAGAAGAAGCCATGAACACAATTGTTTATGTTCCAAGTAGAACGTTGTTTATTCGTACCTTTTTATTTCGTAATGCAAGTACGTTCGAAAATGAATTTTGTATGCTTGTTCCGTATGTCTCTTTCATATCGGAGAATAATTTTTTTCGATCTTTTAAACGTTTAAGATGTTCCTGCAATATACATAAATAAATACATGAATATATTAAAGAAATTGGGTATGGGGTTAAGAAGAAAGAAATTGAACGTGCAAAATCAAAATAAGAATGTCAGAAGGTGAAAGAAAAGAAAGGCTCTACAAACAAAGCATTTCTATTCTATATTCTAGAAATCGCACTACCATTGAACAAATCTGTTTATTGTATTTTAAAATGAACATAAAATTGAAGAAAGTTGCGAGTGTAAAAATAAATACAATTCGTAAAAATAATATATTACAAAACCATAACTTACTTGATAACTCTTCTCAATTTTAGTAATTAAATTCAAATTTTTTCCACACTTCGCCTCTTTGGCCTGCAGCTCTTTTCGCAACTTTTCTACAGTGCCAAATTGTCGCTCAATCTCAAGAATTTGAGCTTTTAGTTCTTTGGCTAATCTTCCAAGTTCTTTCGCCGATCTGCAAAAGGCAACGAGCTTCGTTTTTTCCCGACAAGTATTTCATATTTTATATTTATAATAATACGATAATCTGTTCATTTACCTGGATGTTTCTATCCTATCGGATCGACTCGTAGCATCGGATACTGCTTTCGTAGTAGCCCTCTGTTGCATTTCAAATTCTGCAGTTGCGTTCTGCAAAGCTTGTCGCACTCCCTCTAATTTTCTGACTGCGTGCCGAGTTTTTGCTCGCATCTGCTCTTTTTCTTCTTGCAATTGCTTTATACTGGCCTACGCGACGCATATAAGGTCATTCACGTACATTCATTCATATAGGAATAATTAAAAAATGAAAGAGCAAAAAGTCTTTTGCAAGAAACATTTTAGGACATCCTGTATAAATAATTAAATAATTAAATTAATAACAAATACCTTTAAAGGGTTGATTTTCAGGTCCAGGTTCTGCCTTAGCTCACGGTATCGTCTAATTTCCGACTCCAAATGCTCCACCTTCTTCTGAAGTTCGTGAACGCTTTCATTCAATCGTGACTCTTCACATTTTTCTTGGTGCAACTTCTTTTCTATCTCGTTCAACTCATTTTTCTGTACAAGATGCAATCGACAGTTTTATATAAATTATTCTAACGCGAAGAGATGGATCAGTAAGCATTAAAAAGCTCGTGAAAGTTAAACTTACAAATAGAGTAATGGATATCGCTTCGTTGGCTTCGATCTTATCTTTCAGATCGTTAATTTGCGCTTTATACTGGTTTTGGTTGGCATTGAGCTTCGCGATTAATTGATTGGCAGTTATCAATTCAGAGCTTGTACGTTTCTCTTTCTCATGGGCTGTACTATACGATTGAACAGCTGCTTTCTTTTCGTTATCTAAAGCGCGAAGTTCTTCCTCGAGTCCCCTAATCAGTTCAATGAAAAATGTGAAACACTTGTAACGCTATCAGAATAATTAGAAAAATTAAGAGATCGTACTTAATCGCATCGGAAACAGAGACTTGAAGGAATCTGGCTTTCAAGCCACGCGGTCCTCCGTAACTCCTATAATGTGGATCCGGATAGAACGTGTCTGCTCTTTGAGTAAAGGCTCTCTTACAATTAGCTGGCACTTTCGAAGCATCCGACATAATGTCAGTTGCTTCTTTACTTGTTGGGATTAATAGAACACATTCAACTTCCCTCTGGTCGATTAAGCAGTTAGCTACGACAGGATCTGATATATCCATTGCGTCCAAGAGATTGGAATAATCGGGAGACTGAGTGCAGTGAGCATGAACATCATGAACCTGGAAACACCAAAACATCGTAATCCAATCAGATATAATAAAACGTTTACAAAGATATCACACTTACTCTGTTATAGAATTTGCTGCATATTATTTGTGGAGTGGTCTCATTTAAATAAATTTCCTTCATAATCGCTCTTAACACTTTGGCATCATTACTATTATCGACGCAAAATGCGCTGAAAGTACCGAATCCTAAATAATTCTCTACTGCGGGTATCCATGCCGAATCTTTCATTTTTATGTACGCTCCTAGGGGGGAACAGAGAATTATAAAAATATATAAAATAAATAAACATATTTTCTAGGTTCCAATTGCTCTTAACATACCAAGTGGGCCGCGTGGCTTTTCCCTAAACTGTTGATTATTATATTCCTCGTCGATCCTTCTCAAAAGACGTGGTATATTTTTTCCAAATACTGATAACGCATTATCAGACTGTCTTTTTGTGGCAGCAATATCGCGTCGAATTTGTTCTGTAACACAATCAGACTTAAAGTAAAATCAGATAACAGAACTACTACATTTGTATGAACAATTTAAAGAGCAAAAGAAATGTGCGACTTAAGGGGACATACTTATTTTTACTTATACTTTGATATACTCACGTATACGATTGTCACAGCCTGTTATTTCTATCTTCGTAGTGTGCATTTCCTTCATGAGACGCATCTTATCGGTTTCCAAGTGTGTTTGATGAGTTTGTTTAGTCCGCAATAAAGCTTCAATCTCGTCCAATTTCTGTTCCAAATTTGCTAGCTGTTGTTTCATTTCATTTCTCTCAGTTTGTTCTGCATTGTCGCCGCTAAAAAGATACGCTCGCGTTAAATGGTTACTCGTATAGAAATTCTGTGAAACCAAAAATGAACAAACGTTTCTTGTCGTTGTATCTCTCTTTTAATCGTGTTAATTTCGTCTTCAAATCTCTTGATCTTGGTTTGAGAAGAACGCCACTCTCTCGCTTTGGTGGAATGTGTGTCTTTACTTATACTATACTCCTGCTTCACTTTATTATAATCCTCCGAACTATTAGTAACTTCTCGTTCCGCTTCTTTAATTTCTTCCTCCAAGTGTCTGCACAAAAATGTTATATGTTATACAAAATCATATTATACAGAATCAAATGGTGATACAAAAAACATACAGAATCTTTTTATTTATCTCTTCATCTTTTGAATCCGCAGATGTTTCAGCAGCCACAAGATTTTGATGGGTGTCTTTACACTTGTTGAGAACTTCTTCGACCCTCTGTAACTTCTGTTCTTCAGCTATAGCCTACACCACAGAATTTCATGTTATTAATCGAAACCTATAAATACTATCATAAAATTTTCCTGTACTAAATTCGTCACTCACAACTGCCCAAACCAATTCCTTCTCAAGACTAGTTGCTTCTTCACGTAAATTATCGATTTCTTCTGCCCTTTTAATATTTTCTTTCAACCTTTCTATTTCCTTCCTTCCCTCCGACAAAATCTACAAGAATATTTGCCGATATGTACAAAAAGAATCAGCGGTAATTATATAGAAGTTTGCCATCCTCACCGATTTTAATGACCTTGAAATATGTTGTCAAGGTTTATTCAACCAAAAAGGACGATACACAGTGAAACGGAAAATAAAAACTCAAAGAAAGAAACTTCCGCACGGAGCCATTCGCAGGACTGCAGAATAACACCAGTAGACTCGACAGTGATAGTTGGAACAAAAGAAGCCCTCCGAAGCCTTCAAAGGACTATTATTTATTATTTGGTCTTTGAATGGGGAGAGTGTCTCGCAAAAATAGTGGGGAAGGAAGCTCGCGGAAAAGATTGCTGGTCGCGAAAACAGTGCTATAAAAACCCTTGGTCGTGCGAGACCGGCAATCAGGTATATGCGTGTACCTGAGGTAGCTGGACTCGTCAGGGACCAAGGACACTCGCTAGCGGAACTTTATGGGCCCGAGCGAGTCTGGCTGCCAGATGTGTCGGAAAAACCCATCATAAACAGGCTCGTACCGGGCCCAGGTAAAAACTCTGCTGAATTCGCCGGGGCCTGGTAGCGTCGACGTCGCTACACATGTTACCGCCGCTCGATTTTAGTTTTCGAGATATTCGCAAAAAGCTATTGTTAATACTGTATTGAATTTTCCGTATTCTTGCACGCTCCATGGCAGCGTAAGTCTGTTCCGGCGCAGCGTCTGTTTACTTTTTATTTGTTAGCACGCTGTGGAGATGAGAGAGAAAACTGGGTCTCACTCACATATTCTCCACAGCGTTTTCACAAAAAAAAAAGTAAAAGACACCGTGCTGGAACAAGCAAGCACAAAAATATAACATTTGTAAGAAGCAGAATACGTTACGAACGTCGTTAATCTAAATTTGACTAAAGATTTTTGCAAATATCTCAATAACTAAAGCCGAGCGGCGGTAACATGTATAGGGAAAAATTGTTCAAAATCGGTGAAAAGGACAAATTTCTATATAATTACCGAATCAGCTATTATCAAACGAAGAATGTATAATAAAAACATACCTCGTTGTACTGTTGTAATTTCGTATATTCATCCTCACATATTACTTGAGCTTCTCTATAATTACTTCCGATTACGTCTAACAGCGTCGCTTTCATAAACAATTCATACTTTTCCTCGGGTTTAGAGGATACTAGAAATGTCCTCGATATGTCCTGATTCAAGATAGAAATGGGATTGTCTATTTGGATGTTCATTGCTCGAAGTATATTGTCAAGTTCATTTCGTTTTGTTGAAATTACTTCTCCTATGAAAGATCGTACAATAAAGATGATTGCATGCGACAGCGTAAATAAGTGTTCAACACCAAAATTATTTTAATATTAATACCTCTCCAATTTTTAATTTTATAAGATGACGAACTTGAAATAGTGCGGAGAATTATTATTGATTCGCCGTAAATATGCGGTTTGTATGCCATTGGTCCTTGATTGAGTAACGTTACTTCAATTGTTGCCGATTGTTTTCCCTGCTTTATGAAACCTAGGGAATAACAGGCATCGTTGCAAAAGTAGGAAAGAATCGTTGACTACACGATAGAGTATGTTTATACCTTTCACAGATGCTCCACGACTGGTAACATTAGCTCTGGCGCCAAGACCAACTGTCAAGGCTGTCAATATTGCACTTTTACCGCTTCCATTACGACCAACAATGAAATTTACATTCGGGTTTAGTATAATTTCCAGGGCATCGTGACACATGAAATTTCGTACTAGAATCTTGCTTACTTTGCCGACTTTGCTCTACGGATACACAGAGAAATGTATGAACCTATGTTAATTGCAAAACCGAAAATGTAGTTAGGGCTAACATATACTTACATCTTGCAAATGGACCGAACTATTTTCCTTTCCTCTGGATCGCTTCGATTGGAACGTCTCATCATCGATAGATTTCCTCTTTTTTTTATTTCTCGCATGATTCTCCATGATTATCGACAGCTGTGCAATCTATCTAAATACTTATTTACACGCAAATCGTACACTGATTCAAATAATGCACTAAATTAACGAATGCGAACACCATCATCTTCCGCAAATATCTTATCAATTTTAATAATCATATCCTCATAGCGTTGGAAGGTCATTACGTACATCCATTTATCAGACTATCTTAGTTTATCAACGCTACTAGAACACTTTCAAACACGTTACCGGGCGCAACAACTATTCAGAAACGTGCGTGAATCTTCCCGCCAGCGCCAGTAACTCGGTTTTGTTTGTGACTTTCATAACCAAACTGCACAAACTATGTAGATTTCCTAACGGCTTCTTGCTAGCTGCTTACTTCAGCTAGCGACATTGCAATGTCGAATGGTGGCCGAATGCAGAACTTCGAATGTATTCAAAAATTCAAACATTTTTCTTTGTCATCAAAACAATCTTATTATTAGAATATCTTCAATTAAATTACATACTATCTACGATATATAATGATTCATTTCCTGTAGACTGTTTAACATGAAATGTCCATTTAGCTCCCGCTTTTGACAAGTAATGCAGACCATTTTGCGTAAAGATCCGCAGTCTAGTAATAAATATTTATTTTATCGTATCGAGTATTTTAAATATATAGTAGCGCATCATTTTGAACACGTTCAGTGCACGTATCAAATATTTTAATAGAGAGCTATGTATCTATAATATCCTAAAGTCGAGTTCACAAGATATAATTACTTAGTGGCTATAGCCACTTTTGTCAGTATATATATATACAGGGTGTCCCAAAATTCGTGAACTTCCCGAAAGGCGGTGGTTCCTGATTGTGAGATCATTTCAAGCGACAATTTCCTTTGCAAAAATGTTATCCGCGGCTTTGTTTAGGAGTTATTAACGAAAAACATGAACCAATCAATGCGCGACGTAGACGCGAGTTGGCACAGACGGCCAATCGATAATTGGCGCGCCGGGCCGACTGTGCCAACTCGCGTCTAGGTCGCGCTCTGATTGGTCCGTGTTTTTCTTTAATAACTCCTAAACAAAGCTGCGGATAACATTTTTGCAAAGGAAAATGTCGCTTGGAATGGTCTCAAAAACCACCCCCTTTCGGGAAGTTCACGAATTTTGGGACACCCTGTATACAGTAATTTTTCGATCGGAGTCCCAACACCCGTGTGTTGAACGGACTTGGGTAGCGTAGAGAGGCTATTTTTTTATGACTCCGTCGACCGCGCCGAGACTTCAAACGACGAGCCGAACATAGAGAAGGACAGAATGAAATAGGATCGTGTGGCCGAAGCGTGTCGCTGTCGCCGGCACAGTTTAAAGGCCCGTGCGTCATCACAATGAAACACCAAAATCTTAGCTTCTTTATTTTCTATGATATCATTATGGAACTTTCACCAACATATTCGTGGCATTTTTCTAATGCAAAATGATACCAAATACGATACAATTGGGCCAATATTTAGTAGTTTAATCGACGATGAAAGTTTCGAACGCAACGAAGAACAGCGACAACGCGGGCCTTTGAACTGTGCCGGCGACGGCTACTGTTCGCGTCTCTTTCTCTTCAATACGCTCTTCTTCGTTGCATTCGAAACTTTCATCGTCGATTAAACCACTAAATATTGGCCCAATTATATCGTTCTTGGTACCAGTTTAATCAGCGAAACGCCAGGAATAAGCTAGTTAAAGTCCCATAAACCGATCATTAAAATTAAGAAGTTTGAGACTTCGATTCAGTCGAGTCAATGTGTGGTGTTCACACCGATATACCCGAGCCGAGATCAAACATCGCCGCCCTACGGCGCGGCGCAGCGTTGGCCGGCAGTGGAGTGAGTAGGCACTGGACTACGGTTAGATAGGCGACCCAGGACTCCGATTGAAAAATTACTGTATATATAGACCAGGGGTTCCCAACCTTTTTTCTACATTGACCCCAATGATTTTCTTCATCTCTCGACCATACAATAATAATTGCATATAAAAAACTTAAAGATCTAAGAATATGAAGAAAAAATTAGAAAAAGTGGTTTATTAGATTTATGTTTTATTATTTTTGTACTACACTTTCATTTTACCACGTTTTTTTTAATTTTACATGTACATATATATCAACAATTGTTAAGATTTCAGAAGCACAGATTGTATGCACATCTGAAATGTTATGTGAAGCCGGGGGTCTATGTATACGTGTATAATTAGGCCCGGTATCCGGTACACATATCTGTTTTTCTAACGTGCGGTGACCGTGCAGTAACGGAATTGCGGTAAATATTGCACTGCGGCGCCGCAACTACAGTTCAAACAAATGTGTAGCGCCTGTGGTAGCGCCTAATTGAATCCATAGTATTTCAGACCACGATTCCGGTAGCGCACGGTCGCTGCTGGTCGCTGCATGTTAGAAAAACGAATGTGTGTAGCGGGCCTGAAGGTCCACCTGAACCCCATTGGGAACCTCTGGCACAGACAGAGACAGAACATACCCAGATTTAGCACGGAACAGAACCTATACCCTCGTGGTAATTCGCGAAGCACCATCTCGAGTACATTTACTGATGCTCGCGCGCAATACTTGCTGTGTCGATAACCGTGTTATTATACGTACCGCGAAACGAGCGTCCGAAATTCCATAGCTGTTTCGTAAAAGCTCTGGTAAAAGTAATCCCAGTGCTCCGTTTAAACATCTTGAAACATGCGAAAGGTATAACAACATATATTTCCAACTTATAGTCGATAGATTTGATTTCATATTAGACCGACGTTTTGATGAACATGTATTTAATAGAACAATAGAAAAGGTTAACCTATAAAGTACTCCATAGAATACAGTTCGAGTTGAAAATATTTAACGTCTTCGATAATCTCGACCAGGTTACTAATAAATCATGGGAAAGCATGAGATGAAAGTATAATATTATCAATAGTAGTAAACGATTAGCCACCGTTGGTAGCTTCAACATAAACTATAGCACCCTGCAGACGGCCATTGTAGCATAGAATCTGTGTCCGTGTCCGTAATCGTAATATCAGAGCTCTGGTAATGCAATTTCTCGATCTTGGTCCCGATGCGAGTCGGCGCATTCTATTCCTATGTAACATGTAACGTAACCGGACTACCTTCCGTGCGGTCCCGACGCGTTTCCAGCGTTCAAGCAGCCGTGTCCAGTTACTTACAAGTTGCAAACCATGCTTACGAGAGCACTGTGTCGTTGTGCTCGCGACGCAGTAAGGCGGGAGGCAGTGTCAGCGTCAGCGAACATGCACATCGAAGATAGTAGCTTTCGTTGAAAAAGCGTGGGAGAGGCGGCGAGAACTTGCTTGCCGGTGTTCGAGGTTGATCTTAGTCGTAACAGTGCGTTCGCCGCGTTCGCGTATACGTCTCCGTTCCTGTCGACAAAATGCCTGAAAAACTATTCGGATGCTGTCTGCTGTGGAGCTTGTTCTGCGCGTACCACGTGGTCGCCGAGACTCCGCCATCGACGGATGTGGACGGTAAATAGTTTTGATCTTCAAGCACCGCTGGACCCAATCGCTCGCAATCGGTTATTTATCATTTATCGCCGATCCCCGAGAACCCTTCTTCCAATAGTCCGCGAAGCATGAATGAAAACTTGCTCCCCTTCTGTCGCTCAAACACTCGAACACTGCAGAATTTCTTTTCCAGAGCTTTCCACCGACGAGACCATTTCTTAATCGTTCGCTCGATAAAAGCTCGCTCGGTACACACCGAAGGACATTTATCATTTCTCTCCGTTCGAGCGTGTCCAATTTAGGGCAAGTTCGAGAAAACTTTGGAACGAGACCCCCGGTATATTCGTATAGTTTATTGTTCTTTACAGTTTTAGAAAATGTTCAAACCAAAATCCTCTCGATGTTCCAGTTCGAGCAACCCTCTTTGTAATTACATATATATATGCACATTCCCGTCCGTTATCTTCAACAAACTGGCAAATTAAAGAATACAAGCTTTTATCGTTTTATTTTGACTAGATGTAGCTATTACACGATAATATTTGAATGAAAAATTAAATGTATACGTATATACTATTTTAATAAATATTGGAAAAAAGAGAGTGAGAAATTGTGGGATGATTTTGGATAGCTCTACAAGCGAAATTGGAAAACAATTGCTCGGCTTAAATTTTAAAAATTAGAAATTATAAGAATGATAAGTAAAATTTAGAAATTGTAGGATATTTTGGACAGATTTGAATTACATGTTCTCCGAATTCGAAAAAATGAGTATGAGTACCATTTTTGTTTCATAATATAGGTCCTGTCATAACAAAAAACGTCCGTTTTTTTAAGTGTCCGGTGGACGGAAGTGTGTATTACGATCGTACAGTTTTCACTTTTGTAAGATAACGAAATATTGTTCATTCGTGCGTTGTACTGTGCTTTTTGTGGCTACTCGACAGGGAAAGTTAGGGTTCATTGACCCGGGGAGATTACGACTTGGATCAATCATCGAGATATTCGATCTGTAATCTCTAATCTTTCACTGCGCGTTTCGCTCTGGTGGAATCAAAAGTTTTCGCGCTCGTCGGTCAATTCGAATTGCATTGAAACGCCGGAATCATTTATCTCGTTTGTCGGATGACTGGGTTGAGGACGGTTGACCTCTTTATGCCCGATTTCGTGCGAGATGATGATACATTCTTATTCTTATTCGCGGCACGCAGTACACATCGATAGAGAAACCGTTTAGTTTGCACTATCGATTGATCAATTATTAATAGACTGTGGATTTCATGCTGTTATTACAAAAAATGAGTAGGTGTCATTTGAAACAGTAAAATTATTACAAGAATTTTGAAATACGTTTTTATATTATTAAATATATTATATTTTTGTATATTATTATTAAACACATTACGAAAGAAAATAAATTTCTATTTCACTCCAATTTGATGGGATTCAAGTAGAAAATTTTTATTTTGCATAAAGATCCGCTGGAAATAAAAATTGTCTGCATCGATAGCAAGAAACAGAAACTAATTCGAATATTATTTCTTCCCTTCAACTTTAATTATTAAAATTTTTCAACAATTTCGAATTTCATGTACTCAATTTTGCTGTAAACGCATAAAGCGGCCCCTAGACCAGGGGTCAGCAACCTGCGGCTCGCGAGCCACATGCGGCTCTTTGGATGTTTTTTCTTGTGAATAAATAGATTAGTTTTTTTTATCAAATAACTTTATTTATGCGAGTACTATTTATTGTTGGCAAGAAAATATTTTGTGGCTCTTTAAAAACTTTGAAATTTTGTAAATTGTAATTTTTGACTCTTCCGACTCAAAAGGTTGCCGACCCCTGCCCTAGACGTTCAATAATATTGTCATTATGCAAATGACTATATAATTATGATTATGTAATTATTGCCCATCAATAATATTGACGAGGTGCATTGAAAGGGCATATTGACCGTTTAGAAGGGGTTCAAACGCATTGATCACTATATCGAAGCATATTGATAGAAATTTTGATTGAAGCGCATTGACGTTTAGGAGGTTTATTCTCAATATTTTGTCAATCTCACTAGACAATGATGCGATATGGTGCAAAATTTCTCGCACATGCGCGGGCGAGACAGTTAACGTATCTATATTACAATGATGAGGTAGCAGAGCCCTGAGGCAATTATATTGGCAGGAATGTACCGAAACAATCTGTTCCGGACAAAAAGACTCCAGGACATGTGCTACGAGTTACAAAATATACAGAAATACACACGTTATATGTACATTCATTTTTCAGAATCAGATCATACCAATTTTTAAAAATTCTGCTGGGTGCTCAAGGTACCCTATTTTATCGAGAATCTTACTTTACTGAGGCTGAAATCACCGCGCATACGCGAGAAATCTTGCACAATATCGAATCATCACGTACAGGCAAAATGGCTAAAGCACAGATTATAGACCAGGCCTGGCCAACCCAAATGGTTTCACGGGCTACTTTGATGACTCGTAACGTTACGGCGGGCCACACTTTACGTAAACATGCTTTTAAAAAATGTAATACAAATACAAAATGAATAAAACTTTATTGTTATACTATTTATCCAATATAATTTACTCTCGAGTCTTAATTAATGAGATATTTGTTTATCCTTTCTTTCACTTAATTTTTGTAAGTCTATATTTATGTTCGACGTTGCACATCGTTTGATAGCTGGTTCTCTAAATTGGCATCAGTTAATGAAGCACGTGATGAACTCTTCGAAGATTTCATCTTCGAAAAGAATGTTTCACAAACATATGTGAATCTAAAAGCACTTACTTTGCACTCGTTGTGCAAAATATCTTAGGTTGGAATATCTTTCGGATGTAATATAAGTATTGTAAAAATTAATTTTTTATGTGGACGCAAAAATTTGTTTCATTTCATTGTTGCACTGTAACTCAATTATATCAAAGATATGAAATATAGAACTGGAGTTTTTGTATACATACATACAACAAGAAACAACAGTTTCAATAGAAATATAAAATCCCCTGGCGGGCCGCACAATTTAACATAGCGGGCCATATGCGGCCCACGGGCCGCGTGTTGGTCAGGCCTGTTATAGACGATTCCGACTCCGACGCGGAACGAGAATTTACTCGTGAAATCGAAGGATTACTTTAACCATAGCAATAAACAAATTTCCCAGCAGAAAATAGTTCACCGCAATCAGAAACTTTCGCGAAGTTTTATGATCGCGACATTATAACAACCAAGGGAGAAAATTTTTCCAAAGCTATTCTTAACTTAAAATAAGGCAGATTAAAGTTACCTTTGTATTGAGGTTAAGTTTTTGTTTTTCATAAGCAATAGCCGTGGTGTTATCTACTCTAAGCAAAATATCACAATCCATTAAACCTTTTGTAAAACACTTAAGTTCAAAGAAGGCAGCTAAGAGTTCTAAACTGTTAATATGTAATTGTTGATCCGTCTCATTCCAAAAACGATGAGTTCTTTCTCCCTTACTGTACGCCTCCCATCCAGTGTTGCGATATCGTCCAAGATTTTTCGTGCGATGGATGGCCGTTGGTGGCGCTTTCAGCCTCAGTAAAGTAAGATTCTCGATAAAATGAGGAACCTTGAGCACCCCGCAGAATTTCAAAAGATTTGTATGATTTTATTCTGAAAAATCAATGTATAACATGTATATTTGTGTATTTTTTGTAACTTGTAGGACACGTTCTGAAGTTTTCTTGTCTGGAGCAGATTGTTTCGATACTTTCGCGCCAATATCTCTGCGTCTCAAGGCGCAGGGTGCAGGGCTCCGCTACCTCGTCATCATAGATACGTTACTGTATTTTCCGCGCAGCGCCTCCAGCGGCCATCCATCGTACGAAAAATCTTGGACGATATCGGAACACCCACTGATATATATACTATGGATACGAGATGCTTTGAAACATATTGAAGTGGCTTTACATGCCAGCGCTGCTAGGAGGACACCGCTGTACTATATCCCCCCGTACTCCTCTTCACCCCCGTAGTGCTCTACACTTTGCCACTCTTCAGGTGGCGTTGTTCGCAATGTAGTTGCGCGTTGGGGAGAACGACCATTTTTAACCATTTTGGTTTACAGCGTGGTTTGGAGCAGGCGTGTATTTTACTGTTTATCGTGTTTTGTCGTGCATATTTAGTGAAAATAAAAAAAAATAAAATGTTAAAACATTAAACATTAAATGTTTAATGTTTAGAAACATTTTTAAAATTACTATTCACTTTCTGCGAATTCCAATAATCATTACTCCTGTTTCTTTTATATTATATTTATATATAAATATATTTATTTCACTATTTCCATGAATATTATTTTTTGCAACCAGTTTTTTTAATTTTAACCTTCATACAAGCAGTTCGTATTATTGTGCTATATTAATACGCGTCCCTTGTAAATTCAATCTTTCAAACTTCGCGCTAGTTCCGTTAGTACAGCGGTGTCCTCTTAGCAGCGCTTACATCTAAAGTCACTCTTCAATATGTTTCAACTGCTGTACGGCTGGCTTACGGGAATCTCGTATTCATAGTATATATATCAGTGGGAACACCGCTTCCGCTCCCATCCTGTTCGGGACAAATCCGAAAAAATTTCTAACTGGAAAGACGATTTCCTGATAGGATTGAATGTTGATAACCTTTGTTTTCCACCTCGTAACAAATGTCAACCTAAATTGACAATATTATTGAAAGTCTAGGGGCCCCTTAAAGATCCACAGTTTACTAATTAATAATAATTGCACCGATTCGAAAAACAATCGGGACGTTAGCACGTATCGTTAAAAGCAACGGGGGCTGTCAATGAGCGCGACGAGACGAATCGGACGTAGGATCTAGATCACTCTGCACCGATTTCTTTAACAAATTCTTGCTTTTGTCGAGGCGACGATTTTTCCTAGAAGCCATGCATTTAATTACGCATCTTTTACGGTTACCTTTACGCGCTGACCGTGCGCACGCAAAAGAAGTGTTAATTCGGTCTTAGATTTTCTATGTTTCGGTGGCTAACTAGACCAACCGCGGACCAGTTATCTCTCCATTTCCGGTTGCTTCTGTATGCATCGCGCCCGAGCCTCCGTGATTCCGGAGAGGCATCTGTCGATTTGATTCACGGAATGCGTATCTAATGAGTAAAGATTATTTCAAAAATTTTCAGTTAGACCTCTTACTGCACACTCCAGATATGATGAGATATTTAGTACGAGTCTTATAAAAGACTTCTGTGTCAGAAGAACATCAGAAGGTAATATATGCGTGCTAAGGTGGCTCTCATCTAACATTAAACCTACCATTGCCGAATAAACGACCGGTCCTACATTTTTAATTTTATAATTATTGAAATTATGACGTTGCTTACATGGAAAATGATTGGATCAATTTCTCTATCCAAGCGCATATTGCAATAAAAATTGCACGAAATCGAAATAAATAGAGCCTTGTCATTTTTATCAGCTAAAACATTTCAATCGCTTTCAAAATTTCTTTTACTGCACCTCCCAGAATTGTTCGAAATAATTAAAAGAATACTGTGTAAAGTTTAAACATTACAAACCCCGAAACGATTAAACATTACAATAATTAATTTAATGCTCATAAAATCGTTTTCCTCGAATATCTTCTAAACTATTCACCACGTCAAAAAATGTGTTAGACAAAACCTGTAGATCTGCTTGATTTGAACGGGGATTTTCATAGTTGGGGTGTCGATTTCTTCATTGATTTCGAACAATTGACGTTTCTGTCATAATTCTCGAGGCCAGATTACTCGTGATGGGCACGTCCGATAATTCTAGGAATGACGCGATTTTCAGCGCAGCCGGCGTGCTCGTTTATATTGCGTTCAGATCATGATGTCACGACGAAAGGCAGCAGCTATGAGAACCATAAACGAGCCCATGCGTTGGTGTGATTACGCCAGAAATAGATGGACCTCTATACGCTTTGTTACACCCTGGAAAAAAAGAACGTGCCCGAGATCAAGCTTGCGTATACACGCAGATATCACGGGTACCGTTTCCAGCTTTACCTGGAAACAGACATGTTTCCCAGAAAAGTTTTAATTAACTGATTGCTTGATTATCGATTAAAGTTATTGCACTGTACCTTCGCGCGCCATTGATTGCTAGAAACGTGGAAAGGTAGAGTAGTGGTCGGTACAATTGTTAATTAGTTGTTTAACACTAAACATGTTGCCTTATAAAAATAACAAGGTTAAATTAATTCGAACTTCGTGCGGTTCATGTTATAATATATCTGCGCTACTAAATACAGGGTGTGTCCGTTGGGTCACCATTTTTTAGGCATTTCCAGTAGTGCAATTAAAAAATGTTTTAGACAAAAGTTTCTCAGTACTTGGTCAGCTACATTAATTCTACATAGTTCTGCTTCAAACAAACAAACTATGAATATTACTGTTTGAATTTATTAATATCCTATCACTTGTTCTTCAATTGTCTTGTATTATGTGATAATACGTTAAAATTTTAATACAGAATCCAAAACTTCATTATTTTATTAATGAAAATTAATAAACGGTTAAGTTAAACATTAATCTGGTATTAGATTCTTAATCAGCAGTACAAAAAACGTTAGTATACCAAGTTTCATGAAAATCAAACAACAATTTCGTATTTCGTCCGCGTTTCGGGCGATATTGCATACTGTGCGACGCCGCACAGTGGTCTGGTAGCTCGGTTTTTGTGGCCAAAACTATTGTAGCGTTATTTCAAGGTTTAATGTTATATTATTATATGTCGTTGGATTCGTCTTGATACCAGTTAGAATATTATGAAGTAAAAAATATATGTTAATATTTAAAACATTGAGGTGACCTTCATTTTTTATAAAAAAAGTGATTTTTCTTTAACTGTTTGTATTGAAGTTTGTAGAAAAGTGAATACTGATTAATTTTCGTTGGAATAATTTTTTTGTCAGATCATCGGAAATATTTGAAAAATCTTGTTAACAATTATCACAATGCATACTATTGTCTAGAAATCGCGGAAAAGTAGATAAGATTGAATTCTTCATAGGAATTATACGAAAACTAGTAATGGGAGGTTTTCGAGGTCTCTGACTGGCACAGAGAAAACATATACATACATTGTAATTCCAAGCTGCTATGCAAGATTCAAGTGGAACTGCGTATCCAGGCGTCGAATAATCGCGGGCCCGTATTTGTTAAAATCCGTTTATAGTTCAAGATTGCGGGAGATTGCAGTTAAAATTTACATGATCTTCTTAGTAAATGTTCAAGCTTTCATATAAAACAAGTCCGATGCTTAGCGGTCTTAAACGTTTTTGTATAATTCTTTTCAAAGTTTGAAATGTCATTAATTTCCGCTATTCGTGTATGGACTAACCAATGCTTAAAAATGGATTAAATATTTGAAATGCGCTTACTAACATATATAAAATCATCGTTAAAATCTATTTTCTGATATTCGGTGATTGAAATCTAAAACGTTTTATTTTACTTTGAATTTTCTGATTTTGTCTTTAGAACGCTGTATCGCATCACAGAATTATCTAAAATGAATAATATTTTGGATTTGGGAGCTTTAAAAGGTTGTTACTTTATAGGAAAAAATTGTTTTTCAATGTATTAAAGTTGAAAAATTGAATTTTGGCCACGAAAACAGGGTCTCCAGACCTCTGTGCGCCGGCCAAACGGAAAGTTCACTGCCGGTCTAAAGCGATCGGCGCCGCGCTCAACGTGTTAATGGAACCTTCAATAGCAACAGCAATTTTCATTGTGAAGCAACAAGTCATCCTCAATAACGTCGTATAATAGTTTCATTTAAGATTGCAATGTAAAAGAAAATATGCTTTCACTTGGTACATACAGTACAATTATTGAAAATCCTACTAATAGGCTTCCGGTAGGTAAAGCGTTAACGTGAAATTGATTTGCAAAAGGGTGAAATTGATTTGCGAAACGGTGAAATCGATTTACAAAAAAGTGAAATTGCACAACCTATGGGTTTCTCCGAAGAGGTATGCAATCTCACTGGTCTCGGTTCACTGCCACCGTAGATCCTCTGTGATTCGATCAACGACTGTTCGAATTCGTGTTACAATTAGTTCCAATTTCAATTTCAGATGTTCTGGTGTTTACTGTCGCCAGTAACGAGACCGATGGCTATAAGAGATACATTTCGTCGGTCAATACCTATGGATTTCGCGATAACTTGAACGTGCTGGGAATGGGAGAGACCTGGAAAGGTGGTAACATGAAGACTAACATCGGAGGAGGGTACAAAATTAATTTGTTGAGGAAAGCTTTAGAGCACTACAAAGACGACGAAGAGAAGATCATGATCTTTACAGACAGGTTTCGAAATACTTTCTAATGCCAATCCTTGCAACCAGCAAGCTTGTCGAATCGATTGACGAACGTATTCAACCGTTACGTATACTTTTTTCAGTTACGACGTGATCTTCTTGGGTGGTCTGGCGGAAATAGTCGACAAGTTCAAAAGCACGAATGCCAGGATATTATTCTCTGCCGAAGGATCGTGTTGGCCGGACAAATCTCTGGCGTCCAAGTATCCGGTCGCGCCACAGGGGAAACGTTTCCTAAACTCGGGAGGCGTCATCGGTTATATTTCGGACATCTATGCAATATTACATTATGCTCCTATAGAAAATACCGAGGACGACCAGCTGTTCTTTACTAGAGCGTTTCTCGACGAGAAGTTACGGGAAGAACACAAAATCAAGTTGGACCACAAGTCCGAGATATTTCAGAATCTTTATGCAGCCGTGGGTATGTACATGAAATCTACTAATCCGTTTCTGATCTTTATGTGAAATGAAAACGTTTTGCATTGATTGCGGGAAGCAGGAACAACAGAGAAATTGATTTCGTCCCTTAACGACTTTGTTACATTCAAAGCGACATTACAGCATTTCCAAATTTTTTAAATCCTTTACTGTTTTATATTTCACCCAACCAGTTTCTTCATAAATGCATAACGAAGCGATTATTCTATAGTTTTACCAATGTGATCTTTGTCGATAGCCGACGTGGAACTAAAATTCGAGGGAGGAAAAGCGTCCCTCGTCAACACCGTTTACAACACGTCACCATTGGTACTTCATGGAAACGGTCCTAGCAAGTTGTTTCTGAATCCGTTGGGAAATTATCTGGCCCAGGCTTGGAACTCCGAGACAGGATGCGCGATGTGCTGGGAGAACACGATAGAACTGGACAAGACATTGCCAGAAACGTATCCAATCGTGGTAATCGCCGTATTCATCGAATGGCCGACGCCTTTCTTGGAGGAGTTCTTCGAAACGATATACGATCAAATGTATCCGAAATCAAGGTTGCACTTGTTCGTTCACAATAATGTAGAGTATCATCAGCCCACTGTGGACGAGTTCATGAGGAAGCACGCGAGCGAATACAAGAGCAGCAAACAAATCCTTGCCAGCGATAAAGTGAACGAAGTCGACGCTAGGAACCTGGCCATGTACGCACGAAAGACCACGAACAAATCCAAGTCTGAATCGGAATTGGAGCTCTTAAAACACACGTACAACAAATCGTACAAATTAAGTTTGCTACTGCCAAGACGATCGCAACGTTTGTGGTGCGGTTGTACAACGTGTAGAATTACTTTAGGGGGTAGACTCGTTTTTAGGATTGCAAGGGTGCGTTTTTTGACAAAGATGGGGGTTTTCTGTGGTCAAGGACGCTAGATAAAAGATCAATCTAGGCCTCAGTCGAGTTTACGAGACGTAATTTGCATTATTCGGCGGCATATAGTTGTCGCAGCTGTATGAAAATAGCTACACGCGCAGCTTTATGCTTCCTGAGTGTTTGGCTATGTTAGGATGCTCGAATGTCCGGCTAGTAAGAGCTCCAATTCGAAATGTCGACATATACCGCTACGGAAATGTTTAGTTGAATATTTTTTGTAGGGATTACTGTTTGCTGAAGCAATGCTCTGGATATTTCTCTGTCGACTCCGTTTCTCATTTGGACAATGAGTTCGCGTTGAAGCTGCTGGTGGAACAGCAACGAGGAATCGTGGCACCATTGCTAGTCAGACCGAACAAAATGTGGAGTAACTTCTGGGGTGCGATTACGGACGACGGTTTTTACGCCAGGAGCTTCGACTATATGGAAATTGTGAAGAACGAGAGGCGGTGAGTGCTCGAAATGCTTTTCTGTAATCTGCATTTATTTCGTAATGTAACACCGTGTATATTAACTGTATATACGGGTACGTGTGTATGCATATTGTATACATATGTATATACGTACACCTCCTGTCCATAAGTCACCGAACACTTATTCAGATGCAAACGATTTTTCGTTATTAAAGGACCTATATTATGAAATCAAAATGGTACTTGTGCTAACCTTTTCGAATGTAGAGAACATGTAAATCGAATCTGATCAAAATATCTTATAATTATCGGATAACAACTATATCTAATCAAAATAAAACAATAAAATCAAGCTGGGAGCTTGTATTGTTCGATTACTATTTTGTCGAGGACAAGTGTCCGGTAATTTATGGACGGTATACTATATTATGGACGATATATTCCAAGGATTGCAATTCGTTTTTAATCTACAGTCATTACTCGCACTAGTTTTAGTCTCAGAGAAGCGTCAAACTTAATCGAAAGCAATAGAAAAGTCAGTCTTGAAGGATCTGCGATCGATGCTGTACATGTTATCGGCCGAGCACTCGTATACTCCGGCGTCCATTTGAGTCGCAGGATCAATCTCTAGCTTTGACTTCACTCTATCCGTTCCAATTTGCCATTCGTGCACCTGAACATCGAACGTGTTCGCATGGGTTACACACGGTTCTACGGCTCGTCACGCTAATCTATTACGGTTTACTAATGTACTGTACGTACGTGTAGGTAGAGATGACTGTAAATCTCGGCTCCATCCTTGAACCATGTGATGTGTGGACGCGGATTGCCGCGCGCAACACAGAGGAACGCGATCTTATGACCCAGAACGTACTCCAGATCAAAGTGCGACGCCATCAGTATCTTCGCACCCTGAACAAACATTCGATTCAAACTCTTAAGAAACTGTAATGACTAGACTGCTGATCTTTATGCATTTATAACAAAAATTAGTAAGGGTAATTCAAAGTGACAAACATATTAGTTTCTATCTAATTAGTTTCAACCTGCTAAACATAATAAAAAATAATATCAATTTCTACTTCACTCCAGTTCGTTGCGATTCAAAGATTTTCATTTTCCATAAAGATCCGCAGTCGAGTAATGGCATTCGTTTAACTCTTTCAATACCAACGCCGACAGTTACGAAAGGGTTAACAAGAAAAGGCTGGAGACCTACGTTGTTATTGTTGTAATACTGATCGCTCTCCGGATCACGGTACTTCCCAGTTATGGGCAATCCTATTTGGACACGCGACCGTGTTTTACCTCTGGAGCGTCCTCTTCGTCCAAGAATCTCCTGACTGTTCAGCAATAGAATGATCACCAGGAAGAGCATCACCATCATGGACCGAGACATGATCAGATCTTCGCAACAATAGTCTGAGAACAAACGAAAAGAAATGAAGTCACATCGATGAGACTGGGAGTCGGACGATCAGACTCAACTGTTTGTCCGGTCGGAGTTCGTTGAATGATTTATTTTGTGTCAATTGTGTTTGAAAAGCATAAACAAATGCGTCGACTACACTAGCAAATATCTATTTCGCATTGAAGTAGTTAATGGAAACAGTTATGTAGAAATTGATAATCTTATGAATCTATTCTACATCGAAAGGGATTGTCACCGTATTCCATTAGATTCTACCTGGATACTATCCGGTAAACGGGGCGTGGAGTGACCCGAAAGCAAACCGGAAGACCCGGAAATTGCTGGAAACTAGAGAACGAGATTCTTTGGTCCGCAGTGTCCCGTCGAATCTGACTGTCTAAGGTACGGAGTGCAGCGTTCCCGAATGCGGTGCAACTTTTCCCTTTTTTCGTGGATACTCACCGAGCAGCACAGGCAACGTACGATGATCACACGGAACTCCGATGCAACTGACAGCCGCCTAATCATTACTCCCCTAGTGTCCTCTCCTATCTATTACAAACGTATAGGCAAATACTGGTGAACCGCACTTGTGTAGCGTATGCGTGAGAGCCGATTATTCTTTTGACACTTATTGCGTTGCGGTGATCAATGAATTTCGAATCCAGTTCGTCCAGAACTGGACGGGATCGACGGGTGCAAACGCGATCAAACGATCCAGCACTAAGAACAACAAAACTAGATGCTCCGGCTAACCCTGTTACTAACTTTTTCTTTTTCTCTCTCTCGCTCAATTAATTACCAGCATTTGAAACGGTGTATTTAACTTGTTTTGGTTTAGCTTTGACTTTGCGGAAATTTTTATTTAAAAAGTGTCTTGTATTTTTTTTCTTTTTTAGGGTAACTTTTCGAACGTCCCGGCAATTTAGCAGATAGATTTGCGAGCGGCGAACCGTTACGAATGTTTTACGCCTCCCAGACCAGACGCGTACCACCCTTATGAGAGCCAATTGTGATTTAATGAACGTGCGCTAGGGGAACTGTAAATTTCCAACGTGTGCCGTCACGCGTAGAAATTCTTAATGATCGAAATGGTGCTCGAGTTTTAAGGAAAGCGATCGAAGAACGCCTCGGATTCATTACACTTACACGAATTCGTTGTAATTACAGCGAATGATCGGTCGGATTAAGTCGGATGGATAGTCGGTTGATAGCGCTTAAAGAGGATTACTCGTCGGTGGTCGCTGAAACAATTATTTCTCTTCTCATTTATTACTTCCTTGTGAACAATTAGACTGTGATGATATTAAAACGGCGAGGTCTTCCTCCACTTCTGTAGCGGAGAAGCTACGTTCGCCGATGTTGGTACAGTCGCAAAAGGCAACGTGTTTCAATAAGTGATCATAACGTAATCGGTTCTGAAGCCGCGTCGATCTACGGCATACTGATTGTCGGCTTGACACTCGTAATATCCAGCATCCTTTTGCGTGGCAGGGTCAATCTCCATCTTCGATTTAAGCGTGTCGTTGCCCACGGTCCACTCGTGTACCTACGAACAAACGACACACGATCTTTTTAGATCCTGAAAACGTTCGCACACCTTTCTCGTAGCCAAAAGAGTACCTGAAAGAACTTGTGATGGTACATTTCGATTCCATCCTTTAGCCACGTGATCTCAGGCCTTGGGTATCCAGTGGCCATGCAAAAGAAAGTGATCTTTCGGCCTAACATGTAATCCAACTCGAAATGAGAGGCCTCCGCTATTCTCGCTCCCTGCGGTATTCAATATTTCAATGCTCTTTCCGCGTCTAAAATGGTAATACCGATAATCCGAGAACAGAGAACTCACATCTTTGTGGTCGTAGTAATTGGCGCTGGCTGGGTTTCGATGAGGAATCAGAATGGGCATCCTAGACTTGAAGAATCCTCTACCGCGACCCCTGTTACTACTTCTGACTCCGCCAAACTTCGCTGCCTCCGTGCTGATCAGTAAACAAATGAATAACAGGCATGCGTACCTGCATGTTGTCATTTGTTTGGATCGGAAGATTGTATGTCGACGCACCGAAACGAACTCTGTCTTCTTCGAGAACTTTTGGTATTTCGTGAACAGTTGTCTGCTGTACACTGATCAACAAACGGCTCGCTTGAACCTCGACATGTAGAAACTTCGCTACCGTTTGCCACTTGACCGGCAAGCCGTCTGGAGACGTTTCTTCCGACGTGCGTCGAGTGGACGAGCTAAGTCAGTGGCTTCGGGTTTCTTTCGCCCCTACAGCCTAAAATATGAATGGACTACTGTGCACTCGATGGGCATGCTGTCATTGGTGACAGAGTGATGAATCTCAATTGGATAATTAGGCATAACCCATTGCCAGTGTATTCATCGACCAATCACGACCTCCGAGCGATTGCGAAGCGAAAACATTTAAGCGTTGACCTCTGAAAAACAACATTGTCTCTCATGGTTGATAGAGAACCACGTCAATCCCTCGATGGATGCACGTCTGTTCCTCGATGACCTTCAACTCTTGAGAGTATCGGAGCATCGCGATACCCACGTGCTGGTGGTGGCATTTGTTGAATCAAGAACGACGTATATCCCTACTTTTTAATATTTCCTGATTACAACAAGTAGAATAGGGGCTCCGAGAGAAAGAGAGAGAGAGAACGAATCTATTTAGATGTAGATTTATATTTAGATTTAGATTATTAACCTTCGCTCTGCGTATAGGGGTATAAGCACACCCCAGACTAATAAATAAGTACACAAAAAGTTACCGAATGGAGCTTAGGATAACAGTCAAAGTTTTTTCTTTACATTTTGCACCGAAAACATGCAAGAGTGTGATTGCACCCCAGCGCAGAGTTAACATTAAAGTGCATATACTTGTACCTTTTCAGGGGACTGTGGAACGTACCATTCGTTAGCAGCTGTTACTTAATCAATGCCACGTTGATCGCTAACAAAGAGACCCGTCCATCCTATTCAGAAGGAGATTTGGACACCGACATGGCCTTCGCTTATGTTAACAGAGAGCGATCTATCTTCATGTATGTCAGCAACAGGGTCGACTTTGGGCATCTGGTTAATCCTGATAGTTACGACATTTCTTTGATGAATCCCGACCTGTACCAAATCATAGACAACAAACTGGACTGGGAGAAGAGATACATACATGAGAACTATTCGAAGAACTTCGATCCCGACAAGATTCCGATCCAGGCAAGCTATAGATATCAAACTTGTCCCACTCCCCAGAACCACCCAGTATATACGTATTATTTGTTTGAATTTGAATACCTTGTGTTTTAATCGTGCTTCAAATTCCTAATTCGATTACATGTTATTGCAGCCCTGTCCGGACGTGTACTGGATCCCCATAGTCAATGAGAGATTCACCAAAGAGCTGGTGCAAGTTATGGAGAAGTTTGGAAAGTGGTCCGATGGAACGAATAATGTATGAAAACTAATTAACATGGAGACTAGACTGTGGATTTTATGCATCTATAGAATATAAATTAGAAATTTTACTTATACAGAAATATATTATTAGAAGTTCATACACGTAGAAACATTTATAGTTGCATAAAGATTCGCAGTCTATTACGTTTCCTTCTCGTTCGGTGAAAGCGTAGCAATATCGAGCTAATCTTAATCGAGCTAAACTGTCGTGTAGAACAGTAATTAACGATTTTTTAAAAGAACTATTTGTTCGACAGGATCCCAGGTTAACGGGCGGTTACGAGAACGTACCAACCCGCGACATTCACATGAATCAAGTGAACTATGAACCGCAGTGGCTATACTTCTTAAAGGAGTACGTTAGACCTCTGCAGGAGCTCGTGTTCACAGGATATTATCACGATGTAAGACCACCGGTTTCTTCCATCTAATAACGCATGCGTCGATTCGTTTCTAGGACCCGCGTATCGACGGCGGATACGAAGCTGTTCCAACGCGAGATATTCACATGAGACAAGTCGGCCTCCACGAATCTTGGTTATACTTCCTTACCGAATATGTCAGCCCCGTACAAGAGCATATTTTTACAGGCTACTACACCAGCGTAAGACCTCAACAAATTCGGGAATAGGTGCTCCTGGTTGCACACGAGACTTCTCGACCTATGGGCGCGCGCACTAATTTCATTTCTCCCTTCATTACTTTTCAAATAGATGCACACCGTTTTCTGATCGGCACGAGGCTTCGTATATGTACGGGGTGTCACAAAATTATATGTCGCGGACACCATAGCGCTATTCTACGCCCCCAATTTAGTAAAATTGACCTTAAACTTGAAGAACAAGGTCAAAAACATTTTGGTTGTTTTTACCTTGTTTTTCACGTTCGAAGTTAATTTTGCTGGGGTTTCCTTATGTTATTTTCGACTAAATCGGGGATGTAGAATCACGCTATGGTGTCCGCGACATACAATTTAGGGACACCCTGTACATACAGTGGGTATATATAAAGTATTCGCAACTTTTTCTAAATTGAACCCAAGAGCTTGTGTTTTTTTTTTGAGACGTTAGAAGGATTAGTTTACTAGCTAATTTGTAAATAATTTTTTTTAATTGTTATTGATCGCAATTGCGAAGAAAAATGTAAAGGTCACGATTTTTTAATTTTTTATCTCGATTTTGAAAAGGTTATTCGCTTTTAAAAGGTGTTTGAATACTTTGCACACTGTACACGCTCCTATAATTGCGTAGACTCTAATAGAAAGTAGAGGGTTCCATTCATTGCGCATCGACCACGTTGACTGTCGCGTAACAACCATAAAATTAAAAGAAATTCTATCTGACTTATTTGTTGCGATTAGATATTGCGCGTAACGCGACAGTCACTGCGTATTAGACTTGATTGTACTAAATTACTATATCGAACAGCTTGTAATCGTGTAAGTGCTACATGCTTACGATAAATAATTGTGTAGCCTTGCGTGGACAAGCTGCTTTAGTCGCTTGATAATTAACTTTAGGTATATGTTAACAGCCAATTCGAGCTCTGATGAATTTCGTTGTGAGATATCGACCGGACGAGCAACCATCGTTGAAGCCACACCACGACAGTTCCACCTACACCATAAACATCGCCTTGAACAAAGCGGGGGTGGATTATCAGGGCGGCGGCTGCAGATTCATTCGGTACAATTGTTCGGTGACAGACACCAAGCCAGGCTGGATGTTGATGCATCCTGGAAGATTGACTCATTACCACGAAGGGCTCAGAGTCACGAATGGTACTCGATACATCATGATCTCGTTCGTGGATCCTTGATCAAACGAATAGATCGTAGGACAGTATAAATAATCATTCGAGGAAACAAAACGTGTTGTCGTTAACTAACTGCGGACGTTCATACGAACTTGAAATTTCATACCGTGACGGAGATTGATTTTCATCGTATTTTCGATATTAGGATAGATATGCATAAACCTCCGCAGTAGAATTCAACTGAACTGAAACGAAACGGAACGGAAGGAAAACAGTGAGCCCCCAAGCAACTCTTTCTGTTTCGAGTTGCTGTTGATCAAACTACGATCGAGAAGAATCGTTTGATCTCCATGTACATCTATCCGATAGAAAAACATTAACGGGGAAACTCAATGTCAAAAGGACATGTCCATCGCATTTAAAGAAGAGGAACTCATTCCACCTATCGATGTTATTTTTCTAATACGAGAAAACAGATACGCGAGCAGAAGATATTAGCGACCAAGCGTATAAGCATTTGTACAATAAAAGAAAAATAGTAGGTTACATTTCTGCTTGAGCGCGTTTTCCTTTCGGCGAACGCCATCAAAACGATCGATGAACACCAACGGTCGGGTTATACTTCCTTTTTTTCCTTTTATTAAAAATTCGGTATTTTCTTCTTTTTTTCTTCCGTTCTTAAATTATTTACAACTTATGATTTCTACGCGATCGTCTCCGTGTCCGCCAACGCGAAACGTTGCTGTTCTACGGGTCGTGTCTTTTTAATTAACAGGACATAAACGATCCAACTAGCGAGAGGATTACAATACGTACACACTGTAATTTTTCTTTAGAAAAAACAACGAAAGCATTTTCACCACATTCTTCAGACTTTACACGCTTTTTTCTCTATACAGTTTCTTCTCTTGTTCGATTACGTTGCGTTTACGTTGTATTAGGAACATCCTTAGGATAAGTGTTATTCGTAACATCACCAAAATAGCAAAATCTTTGAAAAAATTATACCGTTTTTATAATATTATAAATCGTATCCGTCGTTCTCCTGCACGCGCGTGCACCTTTCAATTTACACAGTAAAGGAAAAGTGCCTCGCAACGGGAACATGCCGAAATCCATTCAACGAACACTTCTGCACGAAACGATAAGTAGATTTGAAATCGAATCAATCTCGGCGATTACATACACACGTTAGCTTCTCTCTCTCTTTCTCGAACTTTCCTTCCCTGCGGACTCCGATGGTTCAGGCGGTTCAGGCGCGCACAACAAATTCTTTCGAACCAATTCGCGGATACAATTCGTTTCCGATCGTTCGTTCGGAATGGATGAACACGGTGTATCGAACTAATTTCGATGCGGCTCCGGTGTGTATAACAAGCGGTGTGATGTAACGTAGCGTCACGTTGAAAAGTGTTTCTCTGCCAGCGAGGTGCCTTTACCATTACGGTAGAATATCTTATTTCCTGTTTTTCTTATAATTCTTTTTTTTGTTTCTGGTAAACACGAATGCCATTCGAATTCACAGTATCGTTTAATTTAACTAGGCGTTATTTACACAGTTTGTTCGATTCGATAGAAAAAGAGTGAGGATTATACGCGCGGCTGTATGCTTTTAATAGCCGGCCCGTTTCAATTCGTTCAACTGATGCGCCAGCTTTTCCTCCTTGGTTCTCCTCGCTTGGCCCAACTTCCGGCATTCGATGTAAGTGCCGAGAAAACGTTCTACGTCTATTTTCCTGTTGAGAAAATCCTCGGCGATCCTCTCGCTCTCCTCGTGGCTCTCGTCGGCCGCCTTCCTCAGACATTCCTTTATATGATCCGGAGTGAACACCTCGGACAGTTTATTGTATCTTCGTATTAGCTGATCGTATCGGGCCTTCAGTGCAGCGACCGTCTGCACTTTTTTCGCTACGTCAGACTGCAATTCTCTAAGCTCCGGTTCTTTGACAATATTAGCCTCTGGAAAACAAATTGGGGAAGGTCAGCGAATCCTAAACCAACAAACAATTCGCCTATCACAATAAGGATTTAACCCTTAGCACTCGAATGGTGACTCTGGGGCGTAAAAATTGCAGTACCGTCATTCAAAATATTTACATTATTGAACGTGTCGGTATCCAATCAATTACTAAACATTTAGGTGTTGTATGAGATATTATACCAGTTTCGTATCCATAAAATTTGAAAAATCATAGGGAATGGAAATATTCTAGGTCGGAAGAAATGTTCAATTTTTCGGGTTTAAAATGCCCCTAGTGCAGAAGGTTTTAACCCTGCAACGACACACCGTGTCCTGGATCTTCTCGGACTATTATCAGCAAATATTTGATATTTAATATTTATCAGAAATACATTATTCCATTTATAGAGAGAGTCCGACGAGAAATTCATTTCGAAAAGTTTTATGTCCGAGAAAACAACAGAGTGTGTACCCTTGCGAGGATTCAGAGAACTTGCCGGCAGTTTTTTGGACCCAATCTATAGCGTCGTCGATGGACGTGTGAACGTCTTTCAGCTCGGAATATTTGTCCAGGAATTCGTCCAGCCTGTCGTCGTCTTCGCTGAGTCGTTTCAATTCCTCGTTACTCAGGTTGTTCAGTTCTGGAAACGCAACGCTCTGCGAAGCTTTCACCTGCAGCTGATTCGACAACGATTGCTGATGATAGTTCGCGTTCGCGTAATGGGAGTTCAAGTACGTTCTTTGCTGGTTGGAGTTGTATCTTGTTATCGGATCGCTAGCATGGAGCGACCTGTTCCTCGAGCCTGACATATTGTACGAATGCTGCGACGGCGAACCAAATTTTGTGCAACCGTCCGTGGCGTACTGTGTGCCTGCATTCGTTTGGTTATAATTAAAAATACAAGAACTTGTACTGGCTGACGAGAACTGCGGGTACTGCGTGGCATGGTAAGAATTGAACGATGTCTGCGGGATTTCCGAGTAGTGTGGCAGAGAATATGACGGAGAATTCCTTCCTTGAATATCTGCGATCGAGTATCGTAGGGATTAAACACCAATTAATACAACCGTTTTATAAAACTTACCGCTATGCGACTTAACAGATCCTGGAGATACATCTTCCAGTAATTGCGGAGGATTTTTACTGTACTCTCTGATAATTGCTTGAACAACTCGACCAAGATCGCTGTGTACTGTAAACTATTAGACAGAAATATTATAGACTAAGCTGGCTTTCCAAGTATAGAAATATCGATACGTCGAGCGAGATCTTACATTGAGTAGCCCTGGCGCGCTTGTGATTTCGCTGTATTCGTTGCACCAAGGATGACTCACAGGCGGAGAGACCCTAAGCACTGGTTTTTCCAACGGAAACTCCGGTGACAAAGAGACCATAATAGCCATTCTCCTTTCCCCGGCATTGAATTGTACCTGGTATTCAACATCTTCTCTTAATTCTACCACACTGAAACAATGCAAACAATGTAGTAAAATTCGATTATTTTATTCGAAAATGAGAGAACAAAGCAATATTTCATGGGCATCGTTCTACCGAAGAATCTGTAAGAATAATATGTAATTGGAATCGCACGAAACGTGTGCGAAAAGCGTTCACACGAGCCGGGCATGTGCCATGAACGATGATATCATTCATTTTCGTGGAAATAAAAAGCTGCCCGTAAATTTACGTTCACCTGTGGTCCATTGTTCGCGCACCGTTCGGTTGCCTATACGAAGAAATTGTTCGTGCATTTCGAATATGCATTTAGAAAAATCGAACGCGACGATCATATTGAAAGAAGCAAAGAAAAAGACAAAAGATAGATTCGCCAAACGGGAGTAAGGTTAAAAGCGGTAGAGAGGTTACACGGTGGCTGGTTATAATGGTCTTACTTGTCGTTAAAGATTTTCAGCGTGTCGATCTGCCGTTTTCTCTTAACTGCGACATTCTCATTTTCGCCACGGAATATTCGCGATATCATTTAAGAGCGTGAAATGTAGATAAAACATTCGCTTATCCTTCGACCTCCCTGTCAAAGCAACCATCCAGCAGAACAGCTGTTTCCTTGGCCCTCTCTGGTCGCACTTCCCTGGAGGGGAATTATTGTCACGATCGCAACTCGCAACGTCTAGTATAGCGCGGTATTCATACTACTTGCTCCTCTACATATATATATATATATATATACATATACAGAGTGAACCACGAATCGTGACCAGTAGAGATTACTCTGTACATAATTAGCAGTCCAATCGAAAATGTTTTTATCAGGTACAGCATGATTTCAAGAGAGCTTTCACGTGATTATAGCAAATTTTTTTATGTTACGATTAGACTACGGATTTTTTATTAAATTTACTCTTCCCCTTGATACATTTGATACTCTTCGATTCTTTTGTGTTTCTACTATTTAAAATTCCGGCTGTTCATTTTTGCCACAAGTGCATAAAATCCGCAGTCTAATCATAACATAAAAAAATTTGCTACAATCACGTGAAAGCTCTTTTGAAACCATGCTATATGTGATAAAAACATTTTCAATCGGACTGCTACATAATATGTAACAGAGTAACACAGAGTGTCACAGAGTAATCTCTACTGGTCACGATTTGTGGTTCACCCTGTATAGGACGCAGCTACATGAACGTGCACATGCACCAAAGTGGCGCGCGAGTCGTTAGCCGTCAGTAGTAGTAGTTTTGGCTACGTCATTCTTTCATTGCATCGTGTCGCGTCGATTTTACGAGCTGCATAAATATTTTTCTTAGCTACATAAGTGTTTTTCTTGAAAATAATATTTCGTATACGTTTTTAATATAGATTTTATAAATACGAATCACTATATCGTGATAGTGTGGACGGGTTGCATTCACTTGGGGGTGGGCTCGGCTCCTGGCCTGGCTCCTGTCCAGTGGCGGATTTAGGGGGGCGGAATAGAGGGGCTTTAGCCCAGGACGACAAATTTTTGGGAAAATACCAAAGGCAGAAGTCACAGCAATAAAAACAAACGAATAAAAATGTTAAACAATTTAAAACTAACATGTTTGAATGACGTTGTATGAAATTATAATCTGTGTATACGAATCTCTGAATACGGTGGGCAGAGGTAGCCCCTAGGCGGCAATTTTGAAATTCCTGTGAGAACATATCCTAAAATCAACTCGAAGATTTTTCTAAAAATCAAGAAAATTTTGTTCAATTTGATTGGAGTCATAGTGGACTACATATTTACAAAATTTTACAAAATACCAATGTATTACTTAACAATTATCAGAGGCGCAAATGATAGTTTGAGAAACGTCTTACAAATCCAATGAATTTAATAAAAATGCGATGTAACTCGCAATTTTGTTTTAATGTTGTTCATATCAGAGAGAATATTTTATATAAAACATACGCGCCAAGACCAGTTGTACTCTCCGCCACCAATTAGAAACAATCACGAAAATCACGAATCTCTGTCAAAAAGTCACCGTGATTGGGAATGAACGTGATCTACTTTTATACCTCGTCTGTGGTAGGACGTAGCCAATAATATAAACATTTAACCGCATGAATGAAAGGGCTGTTCGCAGCATTGTCGAAATAAATCCGAAATAATTTAATGTAACTTTACGTATGGTTATTTATGGGTCAAATTAGGCGTAAAGCTTTTACAGTAAAGAAAGGGGTGTTGTCCATTTTTGCTTATCGGTATCGTCGATATTGCTTATTCACCAGGTTCCGCGTTTCGCCGTAGATAGCATTACGGGAAATTTACTAAGTTCAGTGTTTTGCCACGGATGGCGTCACTGTTGCCAGGATCGTGGCGGTCGATTCAAATGAAATTATCGAAAGGAAAGGGAAGCGTTTCTTTTGAAGTCTTCTAATTGAATTGATCGATGCTGCTATACAAGCATGTCTCTTCTGCAGGATAATCGAATATTTCTAAACGCACCGCGAGGAACGCGAGGATCACGAGGAGAGAATAAAAATGTGCAGCCCTCTAGTGGTTAATCTGTGTTTGCGACAGTGTCGCCACATTTTAACAGCTCTTGTCCGATCGTTCACTATCGTCTGCTCGGTCTCGTGAATCAGTGAAATGTGTGCCGGCATCCTCATCGAATATGTACACCGTTGACTTCTAGTTGAGCAGATACCTGCTTTCCGAGAACCTGACAGCGGGGTGTAGCCGTCGTCGATTACTTTCTCAGTGAGTGTTCAACACATCATTAATAATACAACGGATTACCGAGACGTTCATTAGCAGAATAATACGTCGCTCTAATTGTTAACCGCGTTAATCGCCGTTGATGCAACGGCTCGTTATTGCGGATTAGTAATTTAACACCTAGTCGGTTTTAGTTAACGCCCGCAGGAAATTACGTGTTGCTCGATCCGCTATTGTTCTCATAACCTAACCAAAAATCACTTTGACCAGTAGAAATGGCAAATCCAATGAAGTCGATCGATTCACCGAAGAAATAACTATCCGTCTGTTCGTGGTTGACTCCCGTCTACCGCATTGCAAGAAATTCCAAATTTCCTGTGTTCGTGAGTTTTACGAGTTCTCTTGATCCTATTAGAGTACATATGTATAATAGAGAAATGAGAACATGACCAATACAAGTGACATTCGAAGGCATTTGGCACAGGATTCGCGGGCTGGCTATTTTCAAACGCAGCCTTGCGACATATTTACGGCTTTGTATATTATCACGGATTGTTCGTATTTCAAGGTGTTACTTTTGCACGAAGAGGCATAAAGATTGAGAGATACAGCGTCTCTGATCATTGTCCACGGCCGTAGGCGTTTTCTTTTTTCTCTTCTTCTCGAGTATTTTATTGTAGAATGTATTGTCTTTTCAAATAAGTCGAACATGGTCTGCTCGTGACGAACAGATTTCTCTCTCTGCTTATTTATATATATGTATGTACTACATATACGATGTGATTATGTATATATATTCAGAGAAAGATGTCTAGGGAAATGAGGAACACTGGATCTGGCTGGTTACCCGAGCGCGTCAGCTTATATAACCCCCACGTGCTTCGGAGACTGTCAAGGTCTTTGAAACAGTGTCATGTGAATTATTTTTCGACACACAGTCGACGGTTGCGTCGAATGCGTGAATCTCACCGACCAAATACACAAGCGTCACGCCACTTCGCGCGTACGCACACGCAACGCTTCGTGGTCTTTTCCACCGCGTATCATTTTTATTCAACTATGATCTCGACCGATAACAACGGTGATCCCACTTCGAAATTCAATTTTCTCGAAAATCCGGAAAGATTTTCAGATTGGGACAGATAAACGAAGCTGAAAATTTGTTGATCGGATGGGATTATTTCCCGAATCACATTATTATATTGTCATCCGATGGAACGTAACGATAACGCCTACAGCACACGTTTCGTAAGACGGTGGCTAATATACGTTTCGTTTTATCGCGTGACATAGATCATTTTGCAGTGGGACAAGAAAAACTGATTAAGTCGGTCGGCGTGACAAAAGGTGATTTCAGGTCATCATCATTTGTGAATGTCTTGCCATTCAAAGAGTTTTGTAAACTTCGAAATAAATGGTAATGTGATGGTGTAATGTCCGGGCTATATCCTATCTCCAATCATTTTTCACATGTTCCACCATGACAACGCTAGGCTAACACACATCTTTGGTAACATATAAAAGATATAGCCCGGACATTGCACCATCAGATTACCATTTATTTCGAAATTCACAAAACTCTTCGAATGGTAAAATATTCACTAATGACGATAACCTGAAATCGCACTTGGATCAGTTTTTTGCCGATAAGAACCGGAAGATTTATGAACGCGGAATTATGAAGCTACTCTATGTAGCTTATCGATGAAAGTTCATTGCTTGAATAGAAAAGTTCGGTTTTATTTCGCCTTAAAATATCGAAATAACTTTCTTGCCAACTCAATATTAGCTGGCTGATAAAGTTTGTCAAAGACTTCATTGGAAAGACAATGACCTTGATTGGGAATTCTTCTCGCCAGACGGTTCACCGGTTCACGCCTAAGCCTTACGGACCGAGAATTTTTGCAAGATAACATTGTTCGCGCATTTCGTTCGGTTTCCTCCAGTCATGCACAGACCGTGTGTCGTTCTGTTTGTCTAACTACATAACGCGTAACGCGCTTTATCTCTACGATTACGAGAAATCATATACGCAATCAAATGCACGCAATCCGCTTCTAATCGCAACCACTATCGAGTGGTTACTCGATGGCTCCTAATTACGGAATTTCATTGAACAGCACACGTTGCTGTTTCCGTATACCTGATATACATGCACACATATGTGTACGCGATAAGCATACGAGACACTTATCGAGTATGACTTTTTACGAATGATGCGATAGCTCCGGCGATGTCTGCTGCTTTCATTGATACGATAAATCACGGTCCATGGTGTAGGAAGTTTACCGGTAATCTTGAAAATCCTGTTTGTTCTAATCTATCAATAAAATAGATCCCCTTTTTATTACATCGATGGATCTTTCTAATTGACATTGAAGAGGTAAAGGAAAGTTTTCTATGCTAAGTGGACGTCATCGGCGAGGCTACTCGTTAGACATTGGGCTTAAACTATACAGGGTGAACCACCAATCGTGATCCTCAGTCCGATCGAAAGTGTTTTTAATCAGATATACCAAACTTTTTGTCAACTCTTTTTTTTTCATGATTTTTCAAGGTCACCATCAATTTTTTTGCAAATACAGCTATAATTCGTTTACGCCTATCTTTTAGAGGATTTCAGGACGAATTCGGTAAGCACGGTAACTTGCAAAAAAATTGCTATAATCACGTGAAAGCTCTCTTGAAACCGTGCTATATCTAATAAAAATATTTTCGATCGGACTGCTAATGATAGAGTAATCTATACTGATCACGATTCGTGGATCACCCTGTATAATTATAGCACTTATGCATAGCACGCAGTGTTCCAAGATAACGGATTATCTGGTGCCCACAAGTCGCGTCACAAGATAATTCAAAATGGCGGATAGCGATATAAAAGCGAGATATACAAATATATTTATGGACTATTTAATAAACATCTGAAGAAACGGTGCAAACTCGTTGCATAAAGAATTGTAAGGAACGAAAACACCGTGATACAAATACATATATCTTTTCACATTTAAATATTTTATACTTAATATCGCATATATATTGTTCTTGCTTTCTTTCTTTTTTTAAATAAAGTAAGTTGCGAGAAAGTAGATTATAATTGACAAAATGTGTTATTTAAAAATGAACGAGTAATAAAATGAAACGTATACATATATTACAGTTTCAGTGTCCATAAATATCTATACGGTATTTTTATTTCGATTTGCCCTCTCGCGGTAATTACGCGAGATACGCGGTGAGGATCCATCCGTTGCGTCATCTTGCGATTTCTTCGTGAGTTCCGCGATGATTATACGGCACTTCGGCATGTGTCACGCTGCCACATGATTGTGGACGTGACTCGTGACCACGGAAATGAATACTGTCACGTGCGGTCAGCTGCAGATGAAATTGTTCGATGCAATGTTCGGAACTTGGCCAATCTCGATCGATCTTTTAAATCGTGGACCGTGCGGGAGCCAACGAACCGTCCGAATGTCTGGCTCGTTCGATGCTCCATGTATCAGCTTCGCATCAATACGCACACGCATCTACTACGTACCTCCCGACCCGTATCGCACCTGTTGATACACTGCCAAATATCGGACCGGGTGACTCATTAACCTGTTGGCCGGCTAAGAACAAAGTTATGCATCTCATTACATACTTGTCTGTACCCCTCGTTCCTGGCGTTTTTAAGAGGGCAAACTCGTTTCTAGGACTGCAAGGGTGCGGGATGCGCCTTCTCATTTCTCGATGATGCAAAGTTGTATTTTTTTAATGGTCAAAAGTGCTAGATAAAAGATCAATCTAAGCTGCAATCGCCTTCAAAAGTTCTATTTTTACGTTTAACACTAAACCTACCGACCATTAAAACTGACTAATGTGTATGGTATTATAAAAATAACACGATTAAATTTATTTATATTTTGTGCGATTTTTACTATAATATATACCGGAGTTAAAAAATTTATTCAATCAATTCCCATGAAAACTCCTTTACAATCTCAATAATTGTCAGATAAAGAATCTAAAATGAGTCATTTGATCCCTCGTGGTAGGTTAACTGTTAAGTCCAGCATTATGCTCTCAGCTGAAACAGAAAATTTACAAGATTTCTGGTGACGTAGCGCGTACATTAACAAATGACGTTACTTAGGAAATTAACATCCAATTACTCGCACTCCACTTTCTACGTAACTGGTTACATGGAACTTTACGTCAACATAAATACATTTTTATTCAATGAAATAGTTATTTCATATTCATATATACATATGATCATTGAAAAAAAGTAGTTACTTTAATGCAAAATAGATAGTGTGGACGAAACATTTGTTTATGCTCGAAACGCCAAATTACAAGTTTTCAGATTCTAAATACTAATTAAAAAAGTTAAATACCGAATGATTTAGTAATGTAGAATGAGGGGGGTGCAGATAAAAGTGTGGGAAAGCGATAAGAGATTGTATTAAAAGAATTCCAGAGACGCATTAAGTGTACATGATGTAACAATAACGTAACCATGGAAAGAACAGTCGGGGGTGATCGAAACGATATGGTACACCGCGGTTAGGGTCGGCCACCAGGCGATTCCATGAGGCCAATATTTTTCATGTACTTCTCGTGCGAATAGTATCGGTTTGGATATACAGGACGAGACACCTAACCTAAGATTTACACCGAACATATCTCCGTTGTTTTTAATAATACCAGGTCGTTAAACACAAATTTCAAACATGTTTGTCTGATACAAGCAAATGTTTGGTTCAGTGGGGCAATTGTTGTGACGGAGAAGTATTTTTTCTCTAGGTCATACTTTCCGATATGTCAAGGTCATCGCCGTTTTTTTTTTTAATGGAACGACGCATTTTGACTAGCGTAACATTATAGCTAATAGAAAGACAAATTCAACCGCGTTTAATATGTTGACCTTCAAACGACCTTCGAAGGAGTTATTCTTCAAAAAGCATAACTTAGCGTGCGAAGAGCATGTTCGTTGTCGAAATACATCTCTTGTTTACAAAGTGCCGTGCCGTGCAGCACTTCGTGTTATATTATATTAGTATGATTAAATACTGTGCAATATTCTTTGCGAAGCAGGTTACAAAGCATGTTCAAATGCCACCATTTTGAACAGATTCTTGAAAATGCTTATACATACCACTAATTCCACCGTCTCTACTTACAGATCTTTCTTGGAAGATTGTCGTTGCGGCTAGAAGCGACTTAGAATGGCATCGTTAAAACTGCTGGTGGGGGTGACGAGTGCTGTAGGCGCCGGTGCACTCACTTCCTACATGCTCAAGTCCGACAATGTCGTAAGTATCAACCATGCCGGCGGGAATCGATAAGAGATCGCAGACAATGATAGGGTAACTGTACCGATTACTACGGTATCATATTATTCCTAATTTATCATGAAACAATAAAACCTAATACAACATAAGAACATGTCGAAAAATAAAATCGATAACATTTTGTATATATTACTGCGGGCCGAAAAGAGCCATGTGCCAATTACTGCGGATTAGAAGATTCGAAATATACGAGCGTACGAAAGCATACTACGTATCCAGGCATTCGTTTAAATAAATCCTGAGTACAATAACAAATACTTTTCTCATTTGTTACATTTTACATGAATGAACTTTGTATTAATTTTAACACCGTAGTTTAATATCGAATGAATAACTAAATACATTCATTTAACAAATATTTGAATAAGATTTATTATCTTCAGTTAGAAGCTCTGCTTTAAATGAAGAACGTTTTCACCTCTTGCAAAGAATGTCTCTTCGAATCCTGAGATTATAAAAATATAATACATTCTCATTGAATTGTACAAATTTTATTCAGAGGAAAATATTAATTTTTTTTACGTATTTCAATCTCATTAGGAAAAAAACCGCAGAAGAACGTACATCCGAGGTAATAGGTACTTTTACCGTATCAGAAATCCAGACGTAAGCGGTTGAAGCTCGCCGTATTCAAGGTTGCACAGCACGGTGTTTCGTGATCAGCCAGCGGTCGCGTGGCTGCCGAAAATTTCGTTGTTAGTAGACGGTAGACAAAATCTGTGCCAGGCCAGACCGGGCAGACTATTTCGAACACGATGCGAACCGTTGATACAAAAACCGTGGCCGTGCGTGTACTCTTGTGCGTACATGGAGTCATCCGGCCGCGGACAGAGAAAACCAATTAAGTAATTTTGTTATCATGGCCCCGAGCACGCGCGTCGACCAAGTCTAATCGAGTTTAAGAAATCAGTTTATCTCGCCCAACCGCGAACGCAATTGATCCGATTAGTTAGCCGACTAAAATTGATTCGGCCAAGGTTGCCGCAGGAAGTCGGCGCGGCGGCGTGCCGCTACGATATAATCAGATTGCTTGGCTGTCGCTAACAACGATCTTTCAGACGTCGAACGCCGGCAAATTGTTACCAATTCCTTCGCTCTGATAAACGGCCCGCGCATTGCCAGGTCCTACGATTGCTATGAATCATGCGATCCCATCGAATCGAACGTTGTTGATTCGTGTCCTATTAACACGTTGGCTAATGTGTCAAACCATCGGCTAGCTAATATCGTACTCACTGGCGAATGCTAAAATAGTTACCCCGGTTCGGGTTGATTAAAAATAGACCTACCGACGCGTACCTATGTAGGTGCTACAATACATGCGTGCGTAACACTGCTCTCCTTCTTATAGGTGTACACGGAAAAGTCGAAACCCAAGAAAAGGCCCCTGCCAACCCGCGAGGATCAAGTCAAGACCCTGAAAACTCATGGGGAGTATGACGTCCTCATCGTCGGTGGGGGAGCAACCGGCGCAGGATGTGCTTTGGATGCTTGTACACGAGGTATCTCGCCGCCTCCTCTTCGTATACAGTCGTCTCTACGGATAGTGTTACTTTTGTATCCCCCCTGCTAGGGGGTTCCCCCGTAGGCCATTAGGACTGGCCGAAGTACAGCTCTCGGGCATTCCGGTCAGTCTGGCCAGACACTGGAGGCGCCAGTAGAGCGGAAGCGTTTAGTAGGTAGTCCCGATCGGCACAACATCCCTAGTTCTTGGGGTGTTACCGGGAAATCACACATTTTTCCGGGGTTGGAATGGCCCTGGAAACTAGTGCGTACATGCATTTCAACCCCCTACACTTTAAACAATAAAAAAAGGGGGTTCCCCTTGGGCGGTCGCGTCATAATGTAACACGATCTGAGGTCGGATATCGGTGAGACAATGTCAGTGCAATGATAAAATTTCATTACTTTTAGCTATTTCGTTGCGAAACCATTACCAACGGGTTGGCGAAATTTTTCTGATTAAAACGAGACCAAACACGATAGAATTACCATTATACTTACTTGTTTGATACGGACAGCATGTGAAAAAAAAGTAACACTATCCGTAGAGACGAAAGTCATACTACGAGAGACAAGAATGTGTCCCAGCGTTAGTTTAGTATTCTAAGTGTCGAAATATTGCTCGCAGGTCTTAAGACGGCTCTGATAGAAGGGGATGATTTTGCGTCCGGCACATCTTCTAGAAGTACGAAGCTGATTCACGGAGGAGTACGTTATCTGCAAAAAGCCATCATGCAGTTGGACATGGAACAGTATAAGATGGTCAGGGAGGCGTTGCAGGAGCGGGCCTCCATGCTGAACAACGCGCCCCATCTGGCTCATCCTTTGCCCATCATGTTACCGGTTTACACGTACGTCGAGCATCGCGTAAAAGTTCGACGTCCGCAATATCCGCTGCTATCCGTCTCTGTTTGAACAGGTGGTGGCAAATTCCATACTACTGGTTCGGCATAAAGATGTACGATATCGTCGCTGGATCGAAAACGGTCAAGTCGTCGTATTTCCTCAGCAAGTCGAACGCGTTGGAGCTGTTTCCGATGTTGAAGGGTGATAAGCTCACAGGAGCTATCGTCTACTACGATGGTACGTCACGCGTTTCTTATCTGTCGCATTCGTCGGCGTGTATTATTCATCCTAATCTCTTTCGATGGATATAGGTCAGCAGGATGATGCCCGGATGAACTTAGCGGTAGCTCTGACCGCGTCTCGACACGGTGCAACCGTGGTGAATCACGTTTCGGTTGTTAATCTCACGAAAGGCATCGATAAGGTACATTCGTCGACTCGTTAATCCGCGGGTGCTACTCGTATAGATAAACTTTGCAGAGTATGTTCTTATCTCTACGGAACAAATTGTTGTTGAAGGATGGCAATCGAGTACTGACAGGCGCTCGTGTCAGGGACGAGCTTACTGGAGAAGAATGGGACGTGAAAGCGAAAGCGATAATAAACGCAACCGGACCGTTCACCGATTACATTAGAAAAATGGACGACCAAAGCGTCAAGACTATCTGCGCCCCGTCGTCCGGTGTTCATATCGTACTTCCCGGTTACTACAGGTGAATTAGTTTAAGGGGGTAGTCTCGTTTCCAGAACTGCAAGGGTGCGCCCATTTCTCGATAATGCAAAGATGGGGTTCTTCAGTAGTTAAAAGCGCTGAATAAATGATCAATCTAGGCCGCGGTCCCCTCAAAAGTGCTATTTTTACGTAATTTGCATTATTCGGAGGCATAAAGCTGCAATCCTGAAAACATGTCTACCCCTTTAAGACCTTGTCGAGCTTTCGAACAGGCTCTAATTAACGAAGAACATATTCCATGCAGTCCCGATCAGATGGGTTTGCTGGATCCAGCGACCAGCGATGGCCGAGTCATCTTCTTCCTACCCTGGCAGAAGCAAACGATCGCAGGAACGACCGACTTGCCCTGCGACATCACGCATAATCCCCGACCGACCGAGGACGAGATCATGTTCATTCTTCACGAGGTCAAGAATTACCTAAACCCGGACGTTGAAGTCCGTCGAGGAGACGTGCTGTCCGCGTGGAGCGGCATCAGGCCGCTCGTTTCCGACCCGAACAAGCCGAATACTCAATCGCTGGCTAGAAACCACATCGTGCACGTTAGTCCTAGCAAACTGATCACGATAGCTGGAGGCAAATGGACAACTTACAGAGCGATGGCCGAAGAAACAATCGACGAAGCCATCAAAGGTACTCCCTGGGCTCATAGACTCGTTTAACCTTCGACCGACGAAGCCGAATAGTTTATTGACGAGCCTGTGAACGGCAACCCGGTATACGCTGCAACCATCAGGCGCAGGCGCAAGCGGAACGTTGAACTGGCTCGCACCATTCGCCGAGAGTTAACACTAACTGCACCACCGGTTTCACATTTTTTGTTTTTTAATTATTGAAATTATAAAGGTGCTTCCATCAGAAATTATTCAATAAATTTCTTTATTTAATCATTATTATAAAAATTGTAAAGAATCTAAATAAGTTCAGTCTTGTCATGTTCATAAAACAATGTGTATCCGACACATTTTGTAGCCGGTACGGTTAGTGTTAATGGTAAAAAGACCGCGCGACGAATAGTTGAAAATCCAATATGTACTACTGTTTACAAATTCTTCAGCTTGCGACTTGAAACCGGAAAGACCTTGCCAGACCAGAGAACTTCTTCTGGAAGGCGCTCATGGTTGGGGCCCAACCATGTACATCAGATTGGTGCAAGATTTCGGACTGGAATGCGAAGTTGCCCAACACTTGGCCAAGAGTTACGGGGACCGAGCGTTCGCCGTAGCGAAGATGGCTTCTCTCACTGGCAAACGTTGGCCGATCATTGGCAAAAAGATTCATCCTGAGTTTCCGTATATCGATGCCGAGGTGAGACCGTCGTGCAATCTGCTATTTCAAATGATTTTATTTCATCGATTGATCGACCAATTGGTTTTTAGATTCGATACGGATGTCGTGAATACGCTAGAACAGCGATAGACATGATCGCGCGAAGATTGAGATTAGCCTTCCTTAATGTTCAAGCGGCGCAAGAAGCCCTTCCAGGTATCATAGACATCATGGCGGAAGAATTGCATTGGTCCGACGAAGAGAAGAAGAAGCAGCACAAAATGGCTAGCGATTTCCTCGCCAACGAAATGGGTTCGATGGTGAACCGTGCTTCTCGCGACAAGATACCTATTAACCTGACGAAAGAAGAGATACAGCTGTACATCAAGCGTTTCGGAATCATCGACAAGGACAACAAGGGATACGTATCTATCAATGACATCAGGCGAGGACTCAAGGTACGTATAAACGATTTCTCTCTCTCTCCCTCTCTCCCTCTCTTTCTTCTATCTATCTACACTTTCTTTACCTTTTTCTTCTTCCGGTTCGTCGTATATCATGTAATTGTCAATGTCCAGGTACTTGGCATTAAGCTAACAGAAGATGAGATGCACACTTTGCTCAATGAAATTGATCTCAATTACAATGGGCAAATGGAACTACAAGACTACTTACAGGTAAATAAATAGAACCTCCATGTTAATATTTACCGTTTTACCATTCGCAGCTATTCGGTGACAAGGAAGTACCTGGTGAAGAGCTTCATGAAATTCTACGCGAAATCGACACTAATATGAACGGTCAAGTCGAATTGGACGAATACCTTCAGGTCTGTGAAAGCTCGCACGCAGATTTTCACTGCTGCTTTCATACATTTCTTTTGTTGCATAACACTACGACCTTCTCTTTCGTCCAAATACAAAAATTTCAAATCGCAAGACCTGTTGGATATCCAAACTCACACATAATACTCTCTTTGCTCTATACGATACGATAACGCGTAAACCAACATACGTGTTTTTAGTAACAACAAATCTCTTTCAAACTCTACTTTCGTCTTTCACTTGCACGAACAGCGTTGTTATACCCTTTTCCATTCATACTACAATGCGAACTTACATTTGTGATCTAGTAGCAAAGGAACGTTGTCTTTCGTCTTGTATTGTGGTGTGTCACACTTACACTATGCTGCTTGTATTCTTTTTTTCTTGTTAGTTGTTTTAATATCATGCTGCTCTTGTGCCAGAATGCGGCGTAACTTATTAGAGACTTTTTTTGCAACCGTTTCGTTTGGTTTTGCTCGAGTAATACGATCAAACTGGGATGATTCGCGTATTTAACTCTGTTGTTTCGTCTCTGTAGATGATGTCGGCCATCAAGTCCGGACATGTAGCGTACTCGCGTTTCGCGAGAATGGCGGAAATGGAGGAGGCGCAACACGAACAAGAAATATTGAAGAAACAGATCAGCGTGGAAAGATCCGGCGGTGGACTGTGAGGAGATCAAAGTATCCAGCATCATATCGAAAGAAACAAAACAGTCACGGTGTGATCGACGCACCGAGAAAGATCACCGCGCGACGAACTGTTTATCATAGATAATCTTAATTCACCCTGAAAACGGTACGAATATAGCCCAGTTTAGTACAAATGTTCCAGAATCACTTGGTATTTCGTACTTTCTACAATAACATCTAATCGCAATCAGCCTCCAAGCTCAAACCGGAACTAGATCCGCTTAGATTTTAACGATGAAAATGGCAAGGTCGTACGAGTTTCGACGTTAATGTAAATATCTTGTGTACAGTGTCTTAATTGCACTACGTTATAGCTGTGCCGTGTCTGTATATACGTATTCTGCAAAATGCAGCACGATCAAGGTACTAGCAACGTATCGACGATCGACTACACCGCTACACCAATTAATACCACAGTCGTTACAATCTATAATATGTGAAATTATACATTTGATCTCGCATTGTAAACTTTTCATATGTAAGTAAAGGAAACGCTTACGACCCGTTTATAGGTCGTCAGCATTTTAACGATCATAATCATTCAACGCTATTTTCGCGAACTACGGAAATGGAACACGGTGCAGTTCTGCGAGAACAACAACGTGCCACCAATAATTTTGTCTCGGTACAACGCACGTAATAGTCCTACACTACGGGTTAATTCATGCCATATTGTAATCTTATTTTTAGTATTTGATGAGATGATTTTATTTATAAATTATATATTGATTAAATTATATTAATCTACATATATATATATATATAGATATATATACAATGTTACTTAAATAACTCTTTATTTAATTTATTGCCTCTGATGTTGCAGGACGACGACACGTAAACCTGCGTTAGAGATTTATTTATTTCGCTATCATTAGTCATCACCATTGGCTTAATAAAACTCGTGTTAAACTATTGCTAGGTTGGATACATGTATTTTACCTCTCCATGTCTTTTAGACCGACAAGCTTGGAATGCTCTCGACAATGTTGACTCCGCAACCACGAAAATTAGGTTAAACTCGAAGCAATTTATTCAGTAATTCAAAAACAGTCTTTCAAGTGCTTGCGATAATCTGACAAAAAATATTTTAAACAAAAGACGATCAGTTTTCGATTGGCTATGCATTGCAATAAAAGTTAAAAATTTTTTTTATTGTCAAGGCCACCTTCATTTTTTTAAATGTTACTTCAAGGTCATGGTATACTGATGGTACACGAAGGTCGTGGTATACTTATGGGTCGTTGAATTCGTCTTGATACGGGCTATAATGAAGGTGGCCTTGACAATAATAAAAAAAAATGTCGAACTCTTCACTTGAAAATATTTTTTTATCAGATTAACGCAAACACTTGAAAAATCGTGAAAAGTGTTAGGTGAGACACTATATATTTCGCAGATCGTAGGCGAACTTTTTCATACTTTAAAACCTCTTGGACCTTGCTCTTGCCCTATAATATCGTGTCAGACTCGTGATGAAGATTCAGAACAGCGTCTAATAAATGTTGATGTATAGTTATTGGAGAACATGTAGGCATACAATAGATGTAATTTTTCTCCTTTTATACGAAATTGCGAAGTACAAAAAAATTCTAATCACTGAAACCGTAAAATAAATTGTAGTGCAAGGGGTTAAATCGTTCGAAAAGTTGACTGATACGAACTCTCGACTAAACGGCGTCGTATAACCTGGTATAACCTCAAAAACGAACGTTTCTCGTACCGTAAATTGGGTAAGTATCTATCTACAGTATGTACAAACGAGGGAATACCTATCCTAGAAAAATGTTTAAAGAATACCTAAGTACGGTTTTCAAATACACCATCGATCCTATCGAAATTCTTTCGATAGAAACGTTGTGTGTAGTAAACCGAGAGGGAGAAAGAGAGAGAGGGGAACGTTGCCGAAGCAATTAGGAAAAGGGCGGCGGCATAAAAGGGTGTGCAGAGCTCCTCCCTGCCGCAATTCAGCGGTCGCGATCCCCAACGTTTTTGAGCCTAGCCGATGCGAGGGTTCGGGACGACCAAACGCTAGAGTGAGAGAAAAGACGAACACATGTCCAATAACGACGCTGCGGCGCCGCTTCGTGCAGCGTGCGGCGTGCAGCGATCCCCGGTGCAGCTTGTACGGTTCGCTGAAAGGAGGACGAGGAAAGGGGAGAGGGGCGACACCAGCAGCAGCTCCCGCTAAAAAGAGGGGAAGGAAGGCCAGAGAAAGTAGGAGGTGTGCATCGTTTATCCCTCTTCGACGGGGTGGGCGTCCGACGGCTGCCGCGTACGCCCCTGTCTAACGAACCTCCGCTCGTCGCCGGCAATCGCGATCCAAGCACGACCAATCGGGACGCTCGTTCGTTGGTCTCGTGAACAGCGACGTTGCCACCTCGTGTACCGCCCCACGGCGAAAGTAGTCGTCTCATAGCGGTATTCGTAGTCCTGTTTTGGCGAGGGACGGCCAACCAGCACACGTTGTCGCGAACGGATATATACGTGCACGTGTTGAATCACGTTGGAAATCAGATCGCGCACGCCTCAGGTGTTCTAAGATAAGCTGTAGCTCGTAGTTCATCGAAAAGACGAGCCCTCTCCTCGTTGTATCGAAGCAACCTTCGCCACGCCGAAACGAAGACACAGCTCGACCGCATCTACGGTGGTTTTGGCGGCAATTTCAAACGCGGCGTCGACTCAACATCGTTCACTGGGAAATCGTTTAATTAGAATGGTCGTTCGAATCGCCGATCAGGCTCGTTTCATCCGATAAAATGGAAAACGAGCGTAGAAGAAAAACGGTGAATCGCCGACCAATTGGTTGATCATTCGGAGCCAGTGTCGCCAGATCGAGAAAATCAAGGGGAATACAAGTACCCCCCCTCTGATGACCAATCCAGTCTACGGCACGGGCACCGTGGTTTACGGTCTTAGTGGGGGACGTTGGAGTGTGCGCATGGTGCTGGAATGGGATAGTGGAAGGGGAAAAGGAGGAGAGTAATTGATGACCATTTGGTCATCAACTGGCGATACTGTTCGGAGCGACGTAGTGCGCTCGCGCGCACGTCCACTTTGGTGTACATATATAGGACGCTCGGATCTGTATGCGTGGCACTTGAGTACGTCCGTGAGCATACCCGCCTAGCAATAACCGGCGTGAAAAGAAAAGCTTGTGCATTTTTGTGATATGAGTCCGTAATGCGGTAGACTCTGTTATGAATCTTGACCAGACGCGACAGAAACGATCAAGTTGTTGGTTCGCCGTGCTCCGTAATATGGCCGCCTCGAGACTATGCCGAGCGATCGGATTAAACGTTTAGCAGGCAGGGGTGGCGAGTGACCAGATATTTGGTGAACCGAAGGGTAGAAGGCAGTGGCGGGAGGCAGCGTGGACGTTTCCGCGGAGAAGCACGTGCCAGTTCGCGAGTTAGGTGGAGTCCCATGCGCAAAGTGGGTGGAGGCTGCATCGTGAGGCTGGCTTCCCTGTTATCGCAGGTACGTGAGAGTGTGTGCGAGCTGCGAGCCGACCAGCGCGACCGAGTGGGCGGGTGTGACGACACGCGTCGCGCACGTCGCGCGCCTCCGCGCCTCGTAACCTCCGTGCCTCTGCTTCTATGTGTTGGTTTGTCGGTGTTGGTGGGTATGCGCGTCCTTGCCACAGCGTGCGATATTTCGAGAGGCGGGTGGGGCGGCAGGAACAGGGGCGTAGAGAGGCGGTCCTCGATCGGGTTCTCGAGGAGTGCTCTCTGGCCTTCTTTGTCTTCGGAGTGTGGTCTTTGCACGTGTCGATATACAGTTTCGGTCGGTGAAGCTTCTTAAGATTACGCCCTGTCTAGCCGTAGGTTCCGTTCATGTTGCCACTGGCGTTCATGTTGACGTTAACGTTCGTGTTGACGTTAACGTTGACGTTGACGTTGACGTTCAACCGGCCGCGTCCTCCTCTTCTACAGTCTGTCCCACAAGAGCTTGTCGACGATATTTCTGTAAATATTCACATATTTGTGAAAAACTGTATATGAGTTGAATCTATACATCAAACATCAATACGCTCTTACTTAGTAAGGGGTCCAATCTCCTCCATTAACATTTATAGCTAGCCACCATCTCGGCACACTTTCAACTACATTCTTAGCGTACGCTACAGGTAGAGACTTATCTCCATATCTTCCAAATATGGTATACAAGAGTTCTTATTTTGGTAATATGTTTCCCTCTCAGCTTGGCCTTCATTATGGACCACACATTTTGTATTGGGCTTGCATCAGGGGATTGGGATGGCCAAGATAGTACGGTGATGGTATTTTCTGCTTTCCATTTGGTATCAAATTGATGGTTTCGCATACGCTGCACTCATCTTGGAAAGCTGTTCTTTTCACTGTCAAATACTGGCGAATATTCAGCCAAGCCATATTAAAGACATCTGTGTTTGTTTACATTATCCTTATTTCCTTCTCATTGGGTAACAGGTCTCCAAAATATTACTGATACACTCTTGTGGGACAGACTTTACTTCTTCTTACTTTTAATGAAAGATGCGTTTCTCCTTAATCCGTAAAACAGCAAACTGATCCTCCTGATATATCGTCGGCCTCATATGAAAATTGCCTAAGTCCAAAAAAGTCAATTTTACAGGAGGCGAAAAAAACAATTTGAAGCGAAACTATATTGCTTTACACAGATTTTTTCAAACTATGTTTATATTTAGTCAATAATTAAAGCAGTTAACAAAATAAATTACCCTCAAACCATAAAAATTGAAATACCTAACAAGATGAAGCTGAAAACCCAATTTTATGAGGCTGACAATATGCTCTTTCGATAAACAATTGTCACCGCCACGCGCTATGCACTATTTCTAAGAAAAAGATGAATTTTCAGATCGAACGCTCGTGGAGCAAGCGTTTTCATGTACCACGGACCAAGTAGATGGCCCGATTCCATTCGTCGAAGGATGAATTCCTAGCAGAAGACTGTTCTACATAAAAGTAGCGTCAACACCGGGATCGTTGTTGTCGTCGAGGATAATACACGTCGGATACACTCAACATGAAACGTAGCGTGGACGGGAGGACCATTTCTCAGGTAGTAGAGATTTTTCTGGAAAGCAAATCGTTGGAAACAAACGAACAATGAACACCCATCGACAGGAGGAGATCGAAGACCATGATCCGCTGCAGGTACAACAGCAAGACGAGGCTGAGCAACAGCAACAACAACAGCAACAGCAAATGGAACAGCAAACTGCCCAACCACAGATTCGTTTCTTAAGTGCAAACGTTCTGCAACAATTGCAACAGCAACAAGATGTTCAGCAACAAGCACAGCAGCAGCAACCGCAAGTCATTACGTTGCAGCAGCTGCAAAATTTTGTGCCTTTACAAGCTCAGCAGCCGCAGCACGATCAACAGAGAGCGCAAACCATTTCTGTGCAGTCGTTGCCCCAACAGTTCTTGCAAGTAAGTATATCGTAATCGCTCGACGTCGAGTAAAGTATCTCCTTGGTAATTAATTCTAATTTTAATCTCAGGGTGCTCAGTTGATCAGTACTCAAGCTCAAGCCGCGCTGCAACAGCAACAACAGCAGACGCAGCAGGCGCAGCAGCAGTCACAGCAGCAACAGCCTCAGCAGCAACTTAGCTACAGCGTAATTCCGCAGATGCAAACCGTTAATATAGATGGTCAAGAGGCGCTCTTTATACCGTCTTCTGCTATGTCCGCGACGGGAGGACATCATCAAACTCAGCCGACTATGCAATTTGCTACGGCCAACGGTCAACAAGTTCAACTCACCAGTCAGCAAGTGCAACTAGCAAACGGTCAGACCATTATTACTCCTCAACCTGTCAGTTTGATAAGGGCCCCAAATGTCTTTCCTACTTCCATCATACAAAATATCACTGGGCAGACTGTACAGCTACCGACGGGTATGTACTATCCACCGCCAAAAAGTCAAAAATTTCAGCGGTATAATAATGTGATTCTATTTTGCAGGGCAAAGCGTACAAGTTAGACCTCTTCAATTTCCTATGCAACACGTTCAACAGACTGTGCCTGTACAAGTACCAGTCACTGCTAGCAACGGACAAACTGTGTATCAAACAGTGCATTTTCCTGTTCAAGCATTGTCTAGCGTTTTCAATGTGCCTGCAACACAAATGATACCACAAATCACTCAGGTATGTTGCGAACAATTGAAGCAAATTCTTCTTGTAGTGGCATATGTTGTGTACGATTTGAAATTGATTTACAGCAATTACCGCAAATGGCGCAAATAATCACACCGAACGGACAGATTCAACAAGTTCAAATTGCCAACTTGCCGCAACTCCAAAGTTTGCAGGTAACTAGGATAGAACACGTATTTTATAGGAAATACATTTTGCAAAATGGGTTACATCAATTTTCTGTCGCACAGAGCCAACAGGTAACTCAGGTGGCCCAACAGGTTGCTCAACAACAAGCGCAACAGCAAGTGGTGCAACAACAAACTCAACCGCAAGTGTTACAATCCGTACAGCAGCAACAACAACAACAGGCGGCGCAAGCTCAGGTGCAACAGCAGCAGCAGCAGCAAGTGCAACAGGTTGTTCAGCAAGTGATACAGCAACAACAGCAACAACAGCAAGTGCAGCAAGCGCAACAGCAATCGTCTGCCCCGTCCTCTACCGTTGCGACTTGGAGTACAACTGTAACAACTCCTAGCAACGTTCAGGTAAAAGAATAAGACGATCGTCGCGCAAAATTGAAGAAAAACAATCCCGTAAAATACAAGTTTAAAGATCCGTATTTCTGCGTAGGTACTTGGAATTGGTGCGCTTGGAAGGCCAGTTGCGGCGGGCGGTAATGTAATTACGACGAAGGATGGTCAAAAGATTGATGTGCAAACGTTGTCGGCTCTGACAAGACCACCAGAATCAGTTGAAGGTGATATAAAAGTAACCAGTATCGATGCCAGGCAATTAGCTAGTGGTCAGGTTATACATATTCCTGCTGCTCAATCAGCACAGCCTACTGTCCAACCTATTACGATTACAGGCATGTTATTTATATATGTATATATATATAGCAATGACAATCATACTTTGCAATTCTCGCCTCGCCCCTCTCACCTCGAAATAGACGAAGAAACGCGTTGTTTCAATTATTCCTATACTTTACGTTTCATTCTCTGCAGTATACTGATACATTGTGTACTTGTATATCGTAGGAACGCAAGCTCAGCAGTTAACTTTAATTCCTGCCTCTGCATTGGCAAATTTGACAGCCCAACAAGGTAATATGATGAGAGGTGTCGGCGGCGGAAGTATAATGCAACTTCAGCCCGCTGCTGGTATGAATGCGAGTAATAGTTTCCTTCAGTCGATACCCGTGCAAAATATCCCGGGACTGGGCAACGTGCAAGTTATACCTGCAAGCGCGCTTCAACCTGCAACCGTGCAAACTTTGCCCGCGACAGCTGCCGCGCCTATCGTCGCTGCCCCAACGGTGCAGTTAGATTCGAACGATCCAACGAAATGGCAAATCCTTCAGACTCTTCAATCGAACAATACGTTTACGACATCCACGCCTACTTCGCATCAGCATCAAGTAACGAGCACAGCATCCACGAACGTGGAGAGCGATTCCAAGCAGCACAGAAGGAGAGTCGCTTGCACGTGCCCGAATTGTGGTGATGGCGATAGGTGAGCCTTGTCAATTATCATGTTATTCCGTTAAGGGAGAGACTCGTCTCTCCATTTCTCATTTCTCTCCGTTTCTCATTTCTCGATACTGCAAAGATGGGGTTTTTCAATAGTTAAAAGTGCTAGATAAAAGATCAATCTAGGCCGCGATCGCCCTCAAAAGTCCTATTTTTACGTTTACGAGGCGTAATTTGTATTATTCGGCAGCATGTAGTTGTCGCAGCTTTATGAAAATAGCTACATGCGCAGCTGTATGCTTCCGAATATTGTAGAGTTACTAAATTAATTAAATTTGAAATTTGGGGGCGACTGCGGCCTAGATTGATTTTTTATCTAGCACTTCTGGAAACGAGTCTACCTCCTTAGTGCCAGTGCGTTCGAAGAAATTTCAAGAAATTTCAATGTCGTTCCACAGAAACAGAGACATGACCAGAAAACGACAACACGTCTGTCACATAGCTGGATGCAATAAAGTATATGGAAAGACCAGCCACCTGCGGGCACATTTGAGGTGGCACACCGGCGAACGACCATTCGTATGTAGTTGGATATTTTGTGGTAAGAAATTCACTAGATCGGATGAACTTCAAAGGCATCGTAGAACTCACACTGGAGAGAAAAGATTCCAGTGTCCCGAATGTACCAAGAAATTCATGCGGTCCGACCATTTGACGAAACACATAAAAACGCACACGAAGATTCGAAGTACGGTAAGGAAAATTCGAAACCTAACAAGACCAGTGTCCATGGAAAAGAAAAACTACAATTACTAGAAGTTGATAGAGTTCATTCCAACTTCCATGTATTGCAGGAAGCAGCTACATCGACGCAAGAAGGCTCGTCCGACAGTCAATCTTCTACCGAAGAGAAAATCATTATTGCCCTTCATAAAGATACCGAGCAGTCCGACATAGTTATTTCGGAGCCAATGGAGGACATTAAGACTCAACCAACGAATCATGTAACGAACGAATAAAATATGATCATTCGTGCAGTGTGAGAATTCCACTGCCTTTCAGATTTTAGATGAATATGTTAATTGGATGATGGTTGGTTGGTTGGTTAGTTGGTTGATTGGTTGGTTGGTTGGTTGTTGTGTAACCAACATCAAGGATAGATTAAATTTATTAATAAATGTAACGTTGAATTGTTTACGCCGATTTACAAAGATTATTGCAATTATTTTCTGCGATCGAACGAAATCGACGAGAAAGCAGGAACTTTTTACAGGGATTATCGTAATTCATAGTGCTATGAAATAGAATCTATTTTTGTATCGAAATGACAATTGTAAATATGTATATAATGTATATTAATGTAAAAATTTTTGCACAAAAAGAATTTTACACTTATAAACCGTTTTTTGATATCATGACTCATAGATATGATTCAATTTCTCACCTTATTGTAATAGAAATTTGAGCTGCACTTAGAGACAATAATAATGTTTTACATTCAATTCGTTTTTTCGAAAGTAGTCTTTTTAGACTGTTCAGACAAAATGTACTGATACGATTATTTCGTATCTTTTAAAATTTTATTTTATCGAAATGAAAACATCTTAGAATTACTTTGGGAGAGCATGTTACTGAATTTAGTTATCAAATAACATAATATGTATATTGCCTCAGTTTTCTATGCATTTCAGCTATAACGTGCAAGTATTGTTTTCTATAGTTCAAGCATTCTATTTCCCGCGTACTACAAACAAAAATTAGTCGTTTGTCTTTCAATTAATACGCCAAGAAGACAAACTATCGCGTTTTCTGTTATCGTCGAAGCATGAAGTAAAAAATATATAAACAATTAGAAAAGATATAGGTATTTGGAGAAGACAAAAAAATTATGTTTCAAGTACTATTATACATATATATTTAGTAGGGCTGTTACTTTCCTTCGAAGGTCGAAGATTTTGAAGCTTTGGAGTTTCGATTTCAGAAACTTCGAAAGTGATGAGAATCGAATTTTCGAAGCATCGAAATTCGAACCTCCGTAGTAAATTATTAGAGGATTAAAAGAAAGGGAGTTTCGAAGTTTTGAACTTCGAAATTTCGCTGCTAAGTTCGATTCTCATCACCTTCGAAGTTTCCGAAATCGAAGCTTCAAAATCTTCGAAGGCTTCGAAGTAAGTATATAGGTAAATAGTAAAGTATAACCACCGACGAGATATATATATATATCTTCTCGATTCCAAACTCTACATATTTAAAACAATAGTAGGGCTGTTATACCACCGACGAGATAGAGATGTAGAGTTTGGAATCGAGAAGATTTCAAGGCGGATGTGCGTCTCTTTAACGGAAAGCGAGGCTAGACCGCTAGACAACAGCGGCCAATCGCAAGATGGTTACAAGGGAAATGCACCGTTCTTATTTCACTCATTTCACTGTATGATTATAAGATCTCACGGCTCACTCAGGTAGTCAGGTCGTCAGGTGTGGTGAGTGAATGAGTGGTGTGTTAGTGTGCATTCAGGTGCACTCGACGTATGCACGTTCGATCGACTAAAATCTGACTCGACGATGCAATAAACAAACGGACAATAATTGTCAGAATGTGCATTAATTCGACGATTTCGACGATTCGTTCGTACATCAAGTCTACATTGACTTGCATTTGTACAAACTACCAATGTATTTGAATGTGTTCGAGTAGTTCGAGTTCGAGTCCTGGTCCTGGAAGAGTTTGGAATGACGTGGGTTCCGTTCGTTTACACTTACACTGTAAGTTACACTGAATCGAAGACGGACATAAAGTGCGGTAGTTTCAAAGATCGTACCGCCGAGGGAACAAGATCCTGTTGTCAGTTTTAGGTAAACATTTCGAGAATTTTCTCGTTTTTTCTTCCTAAAAGAACGTTCACTCTCGAAAGAAATATTTTGACACGGACGAAGAACGTTCGGTTCAAAAATGATTTCCGTGCTAACCTAATTCTCCCGTTTTCTCAGTAGGAGGTCTAATCTTATCTTTTAATATGCACTTCAGCCATTGTGTCGTTTACCACCCACGATTCAAGTCGTGTCTCAGAGAACCGCGTCGTGTTTTTCCGTATTAATCGATCGATTTCTACGTTTTACCAGGAATACCAAATATTTTGTTAATCGTTTGAAGAATGCCTGCACCACCACCTCCTCCGCCTCCTGCATTTAATGCAGCCAGCTCTGCCTCTGGAGATCAAGACAGGAGTATGTTACTTCAGTCGATCAGAGCTGGAAAAACTCTAAAGAAGACGGTAACCGTTGATAAAAGCGGTCCTCTGATCGGTGGTACGTAGCTTCCACATGCTTCCGATGTGTACACATCAATTACTAACTATTTTTCCCTTCTAGACAAAGTAAAAATCGAACCAAGAAGTTTGAACAGGGAGACTAATAACTCGAATACTAGTATTGGTAATTCGAACAATGGAGGACCCACAGGATTAGGCGGATTGTTCTCTAGTGGCATGCCAAAACTGAAGCCCACAGGGCTTAGGCCAACTTCGGGCGAAAAGGATAGTAGCAATGTCAATAATACGAGCTTCAATCAATCAGCGACGCCCAGCATAAAACGAGGTCCTCCTCCGGTCCCGCCGCCAGCTACGCAGAAGCCACAAGTATTTGGCCAGGTACGAGTATCTGAAAGTACACTACCGTCCATAAGTCACCGGATGCTTATTCAGATTTGGTTGCAGACGATTTTTTGTTATTAACCCTTATGTAGTCAACCAAAATGTATAGATTATGAAAAACCTTTTGTATTTAACATGCCTGCACAAATTCTCATTTTAAGACTATAAATGACATTCACAGAAGTTTTTATAATATGTTTAAAAAAACATTAACAAATTGTTGAAAGAAACGCAGCAAATGCAGGTACTCAGTTGGTTACACAAGGGTTAAAGGACCTATAATAAGTGTACCTTAAAGCATTAACCATTCGTGTTTCAGAAATCTAATTTTAGTCAGGGCCAGAGTGTCACAGACTCTGCGAATATCAATGCAGAATTACCGAAAGGGTTTGGGAAACCGAGTCTCGCACCCAAACCACCATCGACATCATCTAGTACAATGCAGAAGCCATCGCCTCCTCCAAAAAAGTTGAACTTGCCTACAGGAGGAAGTGTATCGAGAGCACAAAGCATGCGATTGCTTAGATCACCTCCAGTGTTGACTCCAACTCCACCGTCTCTACATCAATCGCAGGACTGTTTGAACGAGAGTCAAACAAGACCTCAGAATCGAGTGCTCAGACCGCCGGTGGCAAAACCTCCTTCTCCTCCTACTTCCAGAGCGAATACCTCGGCCAGTACGGCGACAAGGGTTGCACCTCCACCACCATCTAGGGTAACTGTCAGTGCTCCTTGCATACCACCACCCCCACCCCCTCTTCCACATCGACCCGTTGTTCACCAGAGGCTTGCTCCACCACCGCCACCACCGCCAACGCCTCCAACAAGAAATTCTTCCATGCGTAATGGACAAAGCATGGGTACCCTGGACTTGGAAGTACGTTTCGCAGACATGTTTCATTCTATTGCGAATTTCCCACCACCGGAGCCATTCAAAGGATTCCCGAAAGTTTACAGCAGCAGAAACGGTGAGGATCATAAAATCGAATATCAGTCGCCCACGTTCTTGAATTTTACCATTAGGCAGTATACGTCGCAATTGTTTCTGTAACATTCCATTTTGCATGAAAATATCTTGCATACCCGCACACCTCTAACAATAGAAGACGAAGTTTACTCATTCCTCCTCTTGTATGACTTAGCAAACTGAGTCATCTCATCGTGGCTAATAGTCTTGCATGATCGTATTGCTTCAACGATTAATCATTATTGTGTATGCTACACGTGAGCATATTTGTGCGCAATAATAGTGTTCTGTAATCGTTTCTGTAATTATTCGATATCTAAATAAATCGCTCGTACTTCGCTTCGATTAATGTGCATTGTTTTGGGAACTACGAATAGCAATCTAACGCGAAAATCTTTTGGTATTAGTTGCTTAGGCTAACCAAGTGTGCATGCGGCGTACGGTAGCGATAGTAAATGTTTGATGAGTTTACATACATATAATATATATGTGTAATTATTGGGTTGGAACGAAAGTTCGTAGCGTTTATAAATTAAAATTGAAAGCTAAAATTCAGATATTTATTCATAGATTTATTCAATATCATATTTTCCAATCTGTTTTATTACTTTTTGCCATTTTCAAGGTAACTTCTCGTGTTATTGAATAAACATATGAATAAATACCTTAATTTTATCTTCGATTCTTAATTTGAAAACGCTACGAACTTTCTTTGCAACCCAATATTTCTAAGTTTTAAGAGAGAGGTAGTAAAAAATGTTTGCAAATTACAGCTGCGAAACAGCAAGCTCCTGCACCACCTCTGCAAACGTCTTCTATGTCTAACACGATGGTACCATTAAATACATCATCTGGGGGTTAATGGTGGCAATACAATGCGACTTCACTGGCACATCTAATATTTTCGAGTAATTTGTTTTATTTATTATCTTACGCAATAGTTTTAATGAAATTCGGAACGTTTCTGCAACGAAATGGACGGTTAAGTAGAAGAGATTAGATGAAAAAGAGAAACGAAAATAAAATGTTAATCACATGAATCATAATTTAACTGTATAATTATACGGCAAAACTTTTCTGTTTTACAAGAAAAAAAGTTTTTTGTTTTCATTTTTTTTTCACAAATATCATTGTTCTGGTACAAGACTGCATTAAAATGTAACATCGTAATGGTGTCTTAAATTATGTACATTTACATAAAAACTATACGAGAGACAGTGGTATGGTATATATCCGAGAGCAATGAAGAATTGTAATAATAATACGCTAATCGATCGTGTGTATTTATCAATGTAAACTTCTAACGGTTTTTATAAGAAAAACATAGAATATTATATACTTTTATTTATAACAACGACCTTTTATTATTTACTAATGTACAATATTAAATATCAGAACTTTTAGATGTAGTTATTGTATCTGGCAGTGAAACAATGTGATACTTTCCTAATCCTACTTGTGAATCCAAACTCAGTCTATCTCATAGTATTTTATTGTTGACATTGAAATATATATTTATACATATACACACGTATATGATATTATGAAGTATGCCTTCAACGAATGCAATTCAATTTTCTTTAAAATAGGCAGTATGATATTTTAACGGTTGTCGATAAATATCTACATCGATGATCAACTTAAAAAGTATGCCCTGCTCCGGAATAAGAAGAAACATCTTTTAACGAACGTTCTTCCTCCCTTGTATTTATTTAAATCAATAAACATATTTTTATCGGTAACTTGACTCGGGACAATGCAAGAATGATAAAGCGATCAAATTCGAAATGATATTCAAATCTCGAGTTCTCTTTCGATGATCTTACGATACTCGTCGAAACCTCCTTCGATGCATCGTACAGAACCCTCTCCACATACCCAGAGTTCAGTGCATACCATGCGAATTAATCTTTCGTCGTGCGAGACTAGTATCACACCAGCCTGAAATTATTGCAATTTAATTAACACGTTCCTTTCTTAAAAATGTCTTAACGTAGAATAGAGCTCTTTACTATCAGAGTATCCGGATACGATTATTTCAACCTGACCCTAAAAATAAGATGTCTCGGCTAAATAAATGGATCACTTAACTATCCGAATACTCAAAACCCAAGTAATAGTAAAAGCTCCGATATAGAATAAAAAAGAAATTGGAGAGAATATTTTACTTGGCAGGTATTCAGTGCTTTGCCCAATGCTTCGATCGACTCGATATCAAGATGATTCGTGGGTTCGTCGAGAACCAAGAAATTCGGCATGGCCGCGCACATTAATGCAAATGCAACTCTCGACTTTTGCCCGCCGGACAGAGAATTAATATTCTGTAAAGCCAAGTTACCACTAATGCCGAAGCTTCCCAGCATTCTCCTATATTCCTCGACAGGTTTCCCTGTTAGAAAAAGCGACAAAGTAATATTTCCAACAGCTAACAATAGCTGATTTGTTTGCGAAAGCGACTCATACCTGGAAAATGATTTTGCAGTAATTCGACCGGACAAACTCGCATATCGAGTTGGTCAACGTGGTGTTGACTGAAGTATCCGAACTTCAAGTTTCGATGAACGTGCACCGTGCCTCTGGTTGGACTTAAAGAACTTGTTATTATTTTCAACAGTGTCGTTTTACCTGCACCATTCTCTCCAACAATGCAAATACGAGATTGCAAACTAGCTGTAAGATTCACACCAGCGAATATCGTGTTTTCGCTTCCGCCCACATAACTGAAAGATACTTCGTTCAGTTGTAATATCGGAGGACTTAGTGGTTCGACATCCGGGAATCGAAGTGTTACTTCTCCTTCTTTTTCCATTGGCTTCAATTCCGGTCTATTAATAGTAAAATAAGATTTTTACTTGAAAATTCTTTCTAGACCACGTATCATCGAATAGCGTTCAACTTACAGTTTCTCCAGCATCTTTATCTTACTCTGTACGCTAGAAGCACGATTGGCATTGTATCGAAACCGATCGATGAACTCCTGCACGTGTGCCCTTTTCGCTTGTTGAGCTTCGTATTCTCTCTGCTGATTTCTCTCGCGTTCTCCTTTAGTCTTCGAGAACTGTTCGTAATTGCCTCGATATGCCTCTATCTTCTGTCCGCGCAAGTATAGTATATCGGTGGGTACCTAACGCAAAATATACTCCATTTAATTCTGTTCTGTTCATAGTGAAAAATAGCATTTGTTTAAGAAGTTAATCTGTACCGTGTCCAAAAAGTTTCGGTCGTGCGAAACAACCAGTAACGTGGTCGGCCATGATTGCAGATACTTTTCCAACCAAAGGATCGCTTTGATGTCAAGCATGTTCGTCGGTTCGTCGAGTAACAAAAGGTCTGGTCTGGAGAACAATGCTCTCGCGAGAGCAAGTCTCATCCTCCAGCCACCGGAGAAAGATTTAGTTGGCCACGATTGTCTCTCAACAGAAAATCCAAGACCCGATAAAATAGCGCTCGCTCGAGCGGGTGCTTTGTCTACTTCGGCCAATTGCATTGCTTCGTATACTCTAGCTAATTCTTCGCCTAACGCGTCACCCGTCTTTCCACCATCTTTCTCTATCGCTGCCTGCAGCTCTGTTTCCTTGCTGAGCAACGTACTTCGTTCGTGATCGCATTGTAACACAGAGTTCAACGCGGATGTATCGTCGCTGGCAACTTCTTGTTCGACGTGTAACACCCGTATGTGAGACGGTATCCTCAACTGTTTGCTACGAATCAAACGAGACAGCGATATTAAATCTAATCGGCTGATTTTCTACAATAGAAATCACTAGACTGCGAATCTTTATGCAAAATGAAAATTGTCTGCATCGATTGCAATAAATAGAAACCAAATTGCATGTTATTTTTTCCCTTAATGATTTCAATAGAGGAGAAATCGTATATTAACATCTTCAATTTTAATACTCAATTTTGCTATAAACGCATAAAGATCCGCAGTCTAGAAATCACACTACGGCGAAGGAGTTTAATACCTAGATATCATTCTCAATAAAGTAGTTTTACCAAGACCATTTCTACCAATAAGACCGTAACGTCTACCAAACGCTAAGGTTAAATCGGCACCTTGTAACAAGATTCTGTCTCCATACGCTACATCGAAATTCTCTATCCTAATGTCCTGAGTTTTATTTACACCACCCTTGGTCTCCATGCGACTATCCTTTTTACTCGTCATCTGACTGGCACTCGCCGATTCTATACTTTGAATTACATTGTTAATACGTCCAGCCGACTCATTGTTCACTCGCTTTTCTTGTTTCTGTTGTAATTTCGCTTCTGCCTTCTCCAACTTTTTTGCATCTACTTTCTGACAAATAACACAAACGCGATCATGTAAAAGCATAATATTTCTTGTTGTTCGTTTATTGATTGAAAACTAACAACTCACCATAGCATCGTCTCGAGTGGTCACCCATATACTCTTAATTTGTTCCACCTGAGCTTCTAAAGTAGCAGCCATTGTACCCAAGTGAACAGGTGCGTTTAATACTTTATTTACCCCATTCTTTCTCTTTTCCACAAGTTCATCGTTCGAACCGCCTTTCAACATTTCCAATAACTTCACGCATATTTGCCTGTGCATAAAAATGTTTGAATTCAACGTTACGCGAACCAAAATCGTACGAAGATAGAACAGAATTAAGAAATAAATACGATAAATACAATGACGACAAACTTCGTAGTGTATGTATGATACAACTGGTCTGCAGATGTTCATGTAAATACAGATTTTTCTGTGAATCTTTATGCAAAATAAAAATGTTTTGCGCTGATTGTCAGAAGCAGAAAAAACAGAAATTTATTTCATCTGTTAACCACTTTGTTGTATTAAAAGCAACAATACAACATTTATGCATTTTTTAAATCTTTTACTGTTTCGTATTTCACGCAACCAATTTCTTCATAAATGCATAAAGATCCGCAGTGACCAAACAAAAATTTGATCAGGACCGAAACGCGATGAGACATTCGCCAAATTTTTACAGGTTTTCCTCGGTATTGAATTAGAAATAATTAGGTTATAAACATCCACAGTTCGATTGTAATCGTCGTAAACATAGAAAAGTGACAAATGTGAACACGTTTACAGACCTAACCTCATTCTCTGGTTTCTCCGCGACTTCGTGTAACACTTCTCCGATCGCCTCGTACACTTCATCGGCATCCTCGAAGTCGTCTTTCGAACTGTCTAGGATACCTTTACCCGACAGAACATTATGTATTTTAAGTTGAACAACACAAAGTGTAGATGTAAGGTTTACAGGTTAGGTTTGTTACATACCTTCCACATATTGATACAAATCATCGTCTATCGTTGGAAATTGACTGCGAATGTATTCGCCACAGACTGCCATGCCAGTTAAACTAGTGATCGAATATATTGAAGGGAATCCGTTCGAAATACTTGAAAAACGGCCTCACTTGACAGAATGGACGTCAAAGTTCTCTTGAACACTGTGAACACATGTTTACGCCATTTTGAAATATAGTACAACCGCAGTCGAGACATCAGTCTGGACGGTACATTTGAATTTTAAATAAATTTTTCACACGTACAACTCGTATACGGTTTCGAACATCGTCCTTCCCTTTTTAATTTTTTAGGATCGTGCATCGACGTCTTGCGAGATTTCTGAAAGATGCACAGATTTTCCTGTTCCATGTTCCATCCAAAAGCGAAGTAGCCATGTTGAAGCTGTCAAAAGTGATTCTTGCTGTTTGATTGTGTGTGCGGTAATACACGCTTTGTACGTATTCTGACAATCAGCTTCGATTACTGTTCAGTTTTTCTATTTCACGATAGTTCAAGTATAAAACATCAACATAATTCCCAATGTGTAACGCAATTCAACGACTAATCCCGAATTTTTAACAGGCGTTTAATGCTCCCAGAGAAATGGTGAACGGTGCCGAAAGGGCTACTAATTTTCACGAGGAAATTCTTAATTATCTATTAACGCGTGTCCAATAATATTTCTGTAAGATTCGAACGATATATTTTCGATCGTTTGAAAAAACAAATCTCAGTTGGAAGCATTCTTGTATAAGAAAATTCGAAAAATGGCGACCGACATCGAGGAATCTGACATTGATGATCATGAAAGACCTGCTCCGCCGAAACGACAGTGCACACGATTTATCAAAGTCAACGATACTGTCTGGGAAGAGGTAATTACGCGGTCTGACCGAAATAATCAATACAACAGTTAATTAATTTAAGATTGTTAATCGCGTATAACGTTTGCTTTTGTTTTCTCTCACTCCACTCTTCTAATTCGTCCAAATATGTTTACAGAATAAAAATTTGGATGCGAAGGAAGGAACAATACAGGACTCGGAGAACATCGAATACGACGAAGCAGAGAGATACACCAGAGAAAGATTAACGCAATGGCAGATGTGTCAGGTGGCCAAGGGATTCCTGGATAATACTATTAACAAAGTATTGGAGAATTATATTATGGGAGCACCCTCTTCTTATCCTCTAGAGGAATCCAGATTTCAAACGATCAGAGGAAATGACATGGAAGACACTGCGGTTTTAATGGCGATTCGTAGTCACGGTTTAGCTCGATCCATGGAGCTTGTATCTCAGTCAAACGGATTCTATAGCGGAAATTTTGGAAATTTTGGAAACTCTATTGCTGCTACATCTACAGATTCGATAAGGTTGAACAATTCGAGCGACATGGAAGAATATAATGACTGGGATTTGGACAAAGTAGACGACAATGACCAACAGGAAAACTTTTTAGAACGAGCTGTGGCAGAAGCTATTAAGAAAAAAGGACTTATCGCGCTTAGTAATAGTTTAAAATATTAAAATAGTTTATAGTCGAGAAAAAGTATAACGCATATAATTTTTTATCTTTCCAAATCTATTTCGATTAGTCCAATCGATTTCCTAGATGATATTCATCAGAAGTTATTCGAATAATTCTAATCGTGGAATTGCTGTTCGCTAAGGGAAGAAAAGTTCTGGTGATTATCTATTTCTTTGTCTATCGAATACAGATCAGTTTAGAGCTACACACGTAGAGGTGTAACAATGCATATATATTATGGTAAAATATCTGTTAACCCTTAGCACTCGAACAGTGACAAAATATTGTTTACATTATTAAATATGTCGGTATCTAATCACTTACTAAACATTTAGGCATTGTATGAGGTATTATACCAATTTCATATCCATAAAATTGAAAAAATCATAGGGAATGGAAATACTCTAGTTAGGAAGAAATGTTTAATTTTCGAGTTAAAATATAGCTCCGAGTGCAAAGGGTTAAAGTGCTGGATGTCATTGATATGTAATAACTAGACAGCGGATTTTTATGCAAGATACAAATTTTCTACTTGATTTATAACAAACTGGGGTGAAATAGAAGTTTATTTTCTTTCTTAATATGTTGAATAAGTTGGAAATAATATAACAGTATTTCTAAATACTTCTAATGTTTTAACTGGTTTAAAATTGCACCTACTCGGTTTTGTCATAAATGCATAAAATCCGCTGTCCAATGATAACGAATGAATGTAGTACAAAATTGTGTTGACTGAAATCTATGAAATCAAAGATTACAATTTTTGGCGATAGAGGAAAATGATGCTTGTTGTATCTAGTTTGCTAAGAGGATTATTATAAATGCAATTATAAAGAAACTGCAGTCTTCGGTTGACGATGTGAATAGCGAATAACTAAATGATATAAATTAGCGAGACGATTAGTTATCCTTCTATGAATCATTCGGTGGTCCTACGTCATTCCGCGCGGCATTCTATTGCTTTCGTCCATTCCTGAAGATGTATTACTTACATCTTTCTGTATATTGTAACTTTTGTGTAATACATCAAATACACGTTTATCTTTTTAGAATTAGTGACATGTAATGTATATGTATATCTCTCTTTTAGAACGAAGGAGGAAGGTTGTATGTAAGAATAATACTATAGGATTATTTTTCCCTTTTGTATGCAACATCTTCGTAATATGTGTATCTCATATTTGTAAATAGATATTGTTACGTATAGAACGTATAAATAAAATTTTCATTTACGTTACATAATATAGTATGTATCTCTATACAAAGACATGTAATACATTCTCGATAATTCGTAATTTCTGGTAATTATAAATAAACAAGTAAAACGATGATATCATGAGAAGTTCTTTGAGAATTTTCCATGTTTTTCCAGGCATCTGGCACCTGGCACACAAAGTAAAATTCAACGAAGCGAGACAATTGCCAGGCAGCGGCTAAGGCGATTGTCAGCGAGAACAATTGAAGGGTTTATGCGGAACGATTTTCGGTAGGTAGAAAGTAGGACCCTTCGGAACTCGCTTTGCTGAAAGATAGACCAACTTTATGCGGCGCGTACAACTGCTGCTGGAAATGGTAGAAAGTATATACATATATCAATATGTATGTATATATATATATATATATTATATATATATGTACATGTAGCTATCAATTAAATAAACGTTATCAGTCGTATCCTATATTGCGATATACATATACAAAAACATATATCACCAGTATCAATCGTGTTTTAATATATCATAAACAACGAGCGGTAATAATTGATTTATATAATAATAATAATAATTCCAGTTTTATTTTGATCATCGAACTTGCATTGCGTTACCAGTCTGGTGTATCGACAACTCGAGAATGTCGAACGCGCAAAATCAATAATACATACATATGCATATTACGGCAATTTCTTAAATGAAGAATAAGCGGCGCATTCGGTAAAAAGTGATGCGCATCGATTACGTTCGGTTATCTATAGTCTTTATCGAAAAGGCTGACACACGAGCTGAAACGTGCGTGCGTATATAGATTACATTATAGATGGTCAGCTATTATAATTTCATCGGAAATTCGTACACGCACACTGCGGCAAACTGCAACTCTCGCGATTTACATCAAGCTAAAATGGAGGAATTCTCCGAATAATAAATCGTCCGTATCGTGATAGAAATGTTATTATGTATTTTTACAGGCGAGACGATCTGCGCTTGGCGTTTAAATAGACCAGATTCAGCAACTTCTCCAATAAAGTCACACGACTGATTCGATAATTATTTAAAATAAATTACGAGAAATTAATTCCATATACCAGGGATTCTCAACCTTCCAAAAAAAAAAAATTTCTTGAGTTTCCTAAAAATTGTATATATTTTCGAGTTATCGGTGAAACAATGCTCAAAGGAGGATCTCATTAAACAAGAACAACAAAAAGAAACAGGCAAGGGGGAGAGGTGAATGAAATCAAGAAAGATATATGTAGAGCTAATGTAACGAGCGACTCCATAGCTCAGAAGTCCATCGAGATTGATGAAAGAAAGGAAAGATGAAGCGGAGAGAAAGAGAGAGAGGGTATATTTTTTCGAAAAAACTAAAAAGCATTTCCTGAGGATGCAGTAGAACCGTAAGAAAGGGTTCAGAGCCGAGGAAAAAGAAATAAATGCAACACGGTAGAGAGCCATTCGCGTAAATACATTCAGCGATTCAGTTACAGAACATGTTGTAACGGAGGGTGGAGGGGTAGGGGCAGAGAGGAGAAGAGAAGAAACGAACTCGAACTCTCTCGCACGAGCAGAGAGGGGAATTGAAATCGGAAAATAGTGGGGGAAAGAACGAGGAGAACCGACGAATAGCGCGAGAGAAGAAACGTTACGGCAGTAGGTGCACATCGGTGCACGTACGCGATAGACGAAGCGCGACCGCACGCCGAAAATCGAAAGAAACGGCGAGAAAGAAAGCGTCGAGTGGTGATCGGTGACGAGATCGAGCCTCGTTTAATGTCGTTTTCGTTTGCAAGGTGTCTTTCTTTCACGTGAGAACCGTTACTCTCGACCCGGTCTTTCGGAAGCGGCAATTTCCATCAATCCGTGGCTTTAGAGCATGGCGTCCGACGAGGAGGTGGACGAGAGCTACGCGGGTAAGTGCACGGCCACGCTCGCTCATGAATACTACCGGAAAGTTATGTGCTTCGTAGCACGCAGGACGCGCGCTTTTCGTACGATGGCTGCCATGTCAATCGGTCCCCATGTTACTTTTCCTTACAGTTGTCGTCTCTATTGCATTTATCATCCGTTCCTCTTTCTATTTTACCGGTTATTCTCCATAGTTTCCATGTCCAGCAATTATTCGGAGCGCTGCACGACGCCGCAACGCCGAATACCAATCTACTTTCCAACGAAAATCAAACTAATTCTCGAATTGTCAAATAATTCTCGGTCTCCGATTCTTGGATAAACGCTACGCGTTCCCACCTCGTGTACGTATATGTAGAAACGAGTGGAGTCATAGGCGGTTATAGGTTATTGTTTACATCGAACAGTTGCACGAATATATCGGAAATTGCATGGTTTACCGTGGTCCCGAGTCGTTGTCAGCGTTAGAACGTATTTCTGTAGATGTTGTTCTATTGTTTACCAAGGATTTTCGTCAAACTTCCTCGAATGCTTCGCATTGTTTCCAACGTGCATCGTGTACACGACTCACGTTCGAACAAATCATTTACTTTGTTAATCATTTAATCTGTTTTTTCACTGGAAGCGCGATCCTCTTTCTCTTCCTCTCGATGTGTATGCATAGTGAAAAAATTGAGAGGCACGCGCCCTTTGAATGCACGGCGCGTGTCTACATAGTAAAATCGGAATCTACTTTGGTTGTTCGCGAATGATTATTATCGATGCTCGCAGAAATTCTGCTCGATATCGAAAAGCTTCTTCGATCGAGTCGAATTTCAAACGTTATTTTGCACCTTTTGCTTTAGTTTTCCAATCATTCGGTATGTCTTTATATATAGATGAATCGTCGTGCACGTATACATACATACATACACACGCGCACGACTGTTCTCTTATATACAGGTGCGCTTATGTATACACACACATATAAATGTATACATGCACATCGCACGAGCGAGCGTAGAAAGAGAAAGAGAGAACGAGAAAGAAAGAGATTCCATGTTCTGCAACTTTTTAATAATTTCGAAGATGTCGTGCGATCGAAAAGATTCGTTTTTCTCTCTCACGATTCGTTCTTTTAGCGGAAAAGTAATATTCAGTAATTTCGAGTTCCGCTATAGTGTTGAACATGAATTATAGACAGCCAATGTGGTGTGAGCCCTTTTGAAGAAAATGGCGGACGCACATTCGCACAAAGCATTCACCGATCTAGCGAATTAGTCCGAAATCATTTATATCTTCGAATTAATTCGAACCCGGCACCGATATTTCTTCTTAACGATGGCTTGATTATGCATGCTCCATTGTATTCGTCGAAAACTCCGGCGATTATTCCGTTTTTATCAGGTTGATCGATCTTTATGAATAAAAAAAAATTCGTTTCTTTGCAAACCTTGCTATTGATTCAGCGATTATTAGTATGACGTTGCTCGGCGCACAACACTTCGACGAGACAGAAGTTTCGATGGTTGCCGGCCGATTTTCTGTCTCGTTACTAGCATTTTCATGTTTATTTTTATTTTCGTTTATATCTGTTAAGCAGATATTGCTGTCGCAATAGAATTCAAGGTCAAACTATTGTAACTGCAATGGTTTCCGAATAAACATTAATTATTGCCATAAAAAATTTAAATAATGCATTTCAATAAAAGTGTATACAAAATTTGTATGTATATGTATATTGTATATAATATTTTTGGACATATAATGTATACTAAACAACTTAATTTTTTACAAGGCTTGCAAGCATTATATCAGTATCCAGTATTCGATATTTATTCTTGTATGTATTAATTTTAGGTGAAGATGATTTAGAAGAAACTGGGGGTCAAGTATCGAATGTTGGCCAGCCAGTGGATGGATCGTCCGATGCGGAAGAATCTCAGAGATTAGTCAGTGAAACTCTCTTTACTCTGTTTTAGTAGCAATTCTTAGCAATCCTAAGCAATTGCGTAACAATTATTTTGAATGTAGGAAGAAGATGATGATTACGAGCCCGAGGAGAGAAAGAAGAAGAAAGGGAAGAAACGAAAAGCACGTAGCGAAGACAAGAAGGGAAAGAAGAAGAAGAAGAAGAAGAAATCTGATTCCGGAGATGTAACTATTTTACTTAGAAGTTTGTCAGTACTGTAAAAATCTGTGTCGGTATCGTATACTAATAATTTTGTGGTTTTTCTTATTGAAATTACAGGAAAGTGACTTCGGAGGTGGTGGTGAGCCAGGTGACGTGGGTGGAGACGACAGTGACTATGCAGGAAATAGAAAAAGCAGAAAATCATCGTCGAGAAAATCATCTAGTCACACAACACCAGCTCCTCCGAGTCAGGAGCCTACTACAGGCATGCCAACTATCGAAGAAGTTTGTAATACTTTCGGATTGACAGATGTACAGATCGAATACACAGACGCAGATTTCCAGAATTTAACGACGTATAAATTATTCCAACAACACGTCAGACCTCTTCTAGCTAAGGAAAATCCAAAGGTAAATATTGTATCGTCAAGATCAGATGTAAGATCACATATTCTTCGAATTATTTAATCGTCGTTCTCTGTTGTTCTACGATATAGGTACCAATGTCGAAACTTATGATGTTGGTAGCCGCGAAATGGCGAGATTTTTCTGAATTGAATCCTCACACTCAACCGGACGCGGACGTGTCGTCCGCTAACGTAGACGAAGATAATAGAAATTCAAGGTCGAGTCGCGGTGGCGCGGTACAAGAAGGTGAAGACGAAGAGGACGACGACGAAGATAGCGATAGAAAACGAAAATCGAGAGGATCGAGGGCTAAGAAGGGAAAGAAAGCTTCCAAAGTACCCACGCTGAAAATCAAACTCGGAAAGCGTAAACGAGGAAGCTCGGTAAAGAAATTTTTCCACTCTTCTTAAGGAGGTAGACTCGTTTCCAGGATTGGAAAATAAAGATGGGGTTTTTCAGTACTGAAAAGCGCTAGGTAAAAGATCAATCAAGGTCCTATTTTTATGTTTACGAGGCGTAATTTGCATTATTATTATGAAATTACGCTGGAAACGAAACTACCTCCTTAACATGTTACTAAGAAAAGAGAGATCTTTGTTCATTCGAGATATTTCATGTTGATAATTGAAATTGTTAATGCTACGTTTCGCGAAAGTAATACGTTAGTCGAAGAATTGCTAACTTATTACGTTGTCGTTTAGGACGAGGAAGCAGAAGGCAGCGCAGCCGGCACCGACAGAGATTCCGACATGGAGTTCGAGCAAATGTTGGCCGATGCCGAAGAGCCATCCGGCGCGGACGGGGCAAGTAAAGGGGCTGCCGAAGAGAGCGGTGTCGAACCCCCGGCGGAACCACCCGTCCGCAGGAAGGCAAAAACTAAAATTGGAAACAAGACGAAGAAAAAGAAAAAAACGAAAACCACGTCGAAGTTTCCTGATGGGGAAGAGGGTCTTCAGGTATGATCGCATCTGTTTTCATTAAACGCTATTGTATTCTATTTCCTTTCATTTTTTGGTGACCGTCATTTTTTTTATACAGACCGATCATCAGGACTATTGCGAAGTATGTCAACAAGGCGGCGAAATTATATTGTGCGACACGTGTCCCAGAGCGTACCATCTGGTATGTTTAGAGCCCGAGTTGGAGGAGACACCCGAAGGAAAATGGAGTTGTCCTCATTGCGAAGGAGAAGGTATTGCAGGTACCTCCCTGAGAGTCCTATTCCTCGCATCCTTCCCCACGTGATCGCCTAGCGTCTAGCGTATAGCGCCTAGCGTCTAACCGTTTAACGTTTAACGTCAATCGATCGGTGGACCGAGATTTTATGCGTAACCCTGTTTTAGGCGCGGCGGAAGATGACGACGAACACATGGAGTTCTGTAGAATATGTAAAGACGGCGGTGAATTGCTGTGCTGCGATAGTTGCACCAGCGCGTATCACACGCACTGTTTAAATCCACCGCTCTCCGAAATTCCTGACGGTGATTGGAAATGTCCGAGATGTTCTTGTCCACCTCTATGCGGCAAAGTCGCCAAGATTTTAACGTGGAGGTGGAAAGAATGTTCGGAAACGCCGTCGGAGGAACCTTCAACGAGTAAGGCTGCTCCGAAGCAACGAAAAATGCGGGAATTCTTCGTGAAATGGGCGGACATGTCGTATTGGCACTGCGACTGGATCACAGAGTTACAGCTGGACGTTTTCCATCCTCTTATGTTCCGAAATTACTCGCGAAAGTACGACATGGACGAACCGCCGAAGTTGGAAGAGCCGTTGGACGAGAGCGATTCTCGTGTGAAAAGATTGAAGGAACAGGACGGTGCTACGAACAGAGACGAGTATAATTTAGAAGAACGGTTCTATCGTTACGGAGTCCGGCCAGAGTGGCTCGTGGTGCATCGAGTAATTAATCATCGGCTATCGAGAGACGGCCGCGCGACCTATCTAGTTAAGTGGAGAGAGCTGGGTTACGATCAAGCTACCTGGGAAGATGAACACGAGGACATTCCGGGGTTGAAACAGGCGATCGAGTATTACTTGGATCTCAGGGCAGCGAATTGTTGCGACGGCAGTTCCTCTCGAAAGGGCAAAAAGGGTGAGAACAGTCGGTTAATCTACACTACCGCTCAAAAGTATCCGGACACTTCCTTTTTCCCTACAAAACGTAGTTTCAGTTAGTAGGACAAATATTTATTTTTATATACAAATTATATAATGAAAATGCAATAATATAATTTCTATCCACAAATACAAAATCTAGTGGAACGGTTTCGGTGCTGGAAAGGATTTCAGCTTTCACTTTGTTTCATTTCTAAGGTGCAGAGCGAAGTCAGAGAATGTTTCGATACAAGTACTAATAATAAAATACTAATAGAAAGATTGCCGCGATTAGTGCAAGCGGTAATATCTAATCGCGCTGAACACGTCGACGAATTTTGCATTTAACCTTAGTCTAATACTAGTAAGGTTCCACATAGGTAGTTTTTAACTTAAAACGTTAGATATTTCATAAGAAAGTGATAAAAATCGATGTTAGTCACTAGTTTAGATGCTCAAGTAACTTTTATGCGTTGCTATTACAAATTTCGCAAGTGTCCGGATACTTTTGAACGGTAGTGTATGTCTTTTTCTTTTCTGCATTGCGATCGGCTTCGATCGTCCAACTAATCGTGTACGTTGTTTTACGGTTGGCTAGGCAAAGGTAAAAAGTCGAAGACCCGCGAGCTTATCGACGACGAGGAGAGAACACCTAAAAGATACACTCCACCGCCCGAGAAGCCTACCACCGATCTCAAAAAGAAGTACGAACGGCAGCCAGAATATTTGGATCAGACGGGAATGCAGTTGCATCCTTATCAATTGGAGGCAAGTATAGTCTTTCGAGTAATATTTATTTATAGTAATATGTATATCTTCATCTCATCGTTGACTCTGTACCGCAGGGTTTGAATTGGTTGAGATACTCGTGGGGTCAAGGCATAGATACTATTTTGGCGGACGAGATGGGTCTCGGGAAAACCATCCAAACCATAACGTTTCTGTACTCGCTGTACAAGGAAGGCCATTGCAAAGGACCGTTCTTGGTTTCCGTCCCTCTGTCGACCATCATCAATTGGGAGCGTGAATTTGAAACCTGGGCGCCTGATTTCTACTGCGTCACATACGTCGGTTGGTATACGTGGATGTTGCACGCGCATCATTTCTATAAATTAACCCTTGTGTAGTCAACCAAAGATATTTTTACTCGAAAATTAAACATTTCTTCCGACCTAGAATATTTCCATACCCCATGATTTTTAAAAATTGTATGGATATAAAATTGGTATGATACCTTATACAATACCTAAATGTTTAGAAATGAATTAGATACCTACATATTTAATAATGTAAATGATATTTTAAATAACGGTAAAACAATTTTTAGTGGCGCCTCAGAGTCACCATTTGAGTGCTAAGGGTTAAAATGTTTGCACGAGTTCTCATTATAAGACTATAAATTAATATGTTAGGTTGGAACGAAAGTTCGTAGCGTAAATCAAAATTCAAAGATAAAAGTAAGATAATTATTCATAGGTTTATCGAATAACATGATAAGTCACCTAAAAAATGGCAAAAAGTAATATATAGAAGAGAATGGAAAATATGTTATTGAACAAATCGATGTATAAATTTTATCTTTGAGTTTTAATTTAAAAACGCTACGAATTTTCCTTCTAACCCAATTGTTAGCGAGCAAAGAATGGACATTCATAGAAATTTTGTAATATCTTTTAGAGGAACATTAACAATTGTTGAAAGAAATACAGTAAATGGGTACCCGGTTGACTACACAACGGTGTGTTCAACATACTACGTATAAATAATCGATAATTACCGATTACGAACTTTGTGGTTGCAGGTGACAAGGACAGTCGTATAGTGATCCGCGAGAATGAATTGTCCTTCGAAGAGGGCGCTGTACGCGGCGGTAGAGCATCGAAAATCCGCTCGTCTCAGATCAAGTTCAACGTGTTGCTTACCAGTTACGAATTAATTTCTATCGACTCGGCATGCTTGGGATCGATAGATTGGGCTGTGTTGGTGGTTGACGAGGCGCACAGATTGAAATCGAACCAGTCCAAGTTCTTCAGGCTTCTGGCATCTTACAACATCGCGTACAAGTTGCTATTGACCGGCACTCCGTTGCAGAACAACCTGGAAGAGTTGTTCCATCTGTTGAACTTCTTGTGCCGCGACAAATTCAACGATCTGGCCGCGTTTCAGAACGAATTCGCAGACATTTCAAAGGAGGAGCAGGTGAAGAAGTTGCACGAATTACTCGGCCCTCACATGTTGAGGCGATTGAAGGCCGACGTGCTGAAGAACATGCCGAGTAAGTCGGAGTTTATTGTTCGCGTGGAGCTGTCGCCGATGCAGAAGAAGTATTACAAGTATATTCTGACGAAGAACTTCGAGGCGTTGAATCCGAAGGGAGGTGGCCAACAGGTATCGTTGTTGAACATCATGATGGACTTGAAGAAATGCTGCAACCATCCATACTTGTTCCCATCGGCGTCACAAGAGGCGCCGACCGCGCCGAACGGTAGTTACGAAACGTCCGCGTTGATCAAAGCGGCCGGCAAGTTGGTGCTGCTCAGCAGAATGTTGAAGAAACTGAGGGACGACGGCCACAGAGTACTGATCTTCTCGCAGATGACGAAGATGTTGGACATCCTCGAGGACTATCTCGAAGGAGAAGGTTACAAGTACGAAAGAATCGACGGTAACATCACGGGCGCCCAGCGACAAGAGGCTATAGACAGATTCAACGCTCCCGGCGCTCAACAGTTCGTTTTCTTGCTCTCGACTCGCGCGGGTGGTCTGGGTATCAATTTAGCCACGGCCGATACTGTAATCATCTACGATTCCGATTGGAATCCGCACAACGATATCCAAGCGTTCAGCAGAGCGCATAGGATCGGCCAAGCGAACAAAGTGATGATCTACCGATTCGTCACTCGTAACTCCGTGGAGGAACGTGTCACCCAAGTAGCCAAACGGAAAATGATGCTGACGCATTTGGTTGTTAGACCCGGAATGGGCGGTAAAGGTGCCAATTTCAGCAAACAAGAACTGGATGACATCTTGCGATTCGGCACGGAGGAGTTGTTCAAAGAGGAAGAGGGTAAAGAAGACGAAGCCATTCACTACGACGACAAGGCTGTCGCTGAACTGTTAGACAGGAGCAAAGAGGGTATCGAGCAGAAAGAGAACTGGGCGAACGAATACTTGAGCTCCTTCAAAGTCGCGTCGTACGTTACCAAGGAAGGTGAGACGGAAGAGGAGGCGGACACGGAGATTATTAAACAGGAAGCCGAGAACACGGATCCTGCTTACTGGATCAAACTTCTGAGACACCATTACGAACAACAGCAAGAAGACATTGCCAGAACCCTCGGAAAAGGTGAGCATGTTCAAACGATAATGTAATAGGGCTGTTACTTTCCTTCTAAGGTCGAGGATTTTGAAACTTCGAAGATTCGATGTCAGAAACTTCGAAGGTGATGAGTAGACCGCGGATCTTTATGCATTCATGGCTCATCGAAATTTTCAAAAAATGCCAGAATATCAAATTCGATAGAATTCAGTACGATTTTTATTTGTTTTGGATCTACACACAGACTGTTCACATTAAAAAACGAATTTTATTTCATTCCACTTTTTAAAAATTTGTCTATAACAATTGGAAATTCGAAGCTTTGAACTTCGAAATTTCGCTGCGAAGTTATATTTGATACAATTCTGACACTCCTACATTTCGACAAAACACGCCACCACAGCTAAAAGATTGATTAAGTTACAACTTCATACGATTCGGACACTTCGAAGGCTTCGTAGCTTCAATACTTTGAAACTTCGCACACTTCGCAGTTCCCTTTGTTCCTTCGAATGTTCGAAGAGTCGAAGCTTCGGAATAGTAACAGCCCTATAATATACGTGAGCAGGTGTATTGTTTATCGTTCATCGTTTTAAACGGCTCGGGTTTGAATCCGTTTCAGGTAAACGAGTACGTAAACAGGTCAACTACAACGACGGAGTGGTAACTGGGGAACAAGGGACAAGGGACGATCAACCTTGGCAAGAAAATCTGTCTGATTATAACAGCGACTTTAGTGCGCCGAGCGACGACGACAAAGAAGACGACGACTTCGATGAGAAGGGCGACGGAGATCTATTGTCTCGCAGGAGCAGACGAAGATTGGAGAGGCGGGACGAGAAGGATCGACCTCTGCCACCATTACTCGCTAGAGTCAACGGAAATATCGAAGTGCGTCTACTTGTTCGATTTGAATGGACTCTGTTTTAAAGGGTCCGCCAATAGGGACGCAGTAAAGTAAATGCAAATTGAAAATACAAGGATTAGCGATCAAACCAAATTTATTATTTTATTTTGAACTTTGATCTATGCCATTTATATGTGTGAAAAATAATGTTCACCACAACTGGTTTTACAGACGTTGATTTTAACATGGTCGGTTCAATTGCATTTATCTCGGCAATAATGTGTTTTAAGTCTTGGATGTGGCAGCTGGTTAATTGACGTAAACTTAGCTCTTCAAAAACCCTCACAAAAAAGTCGAGGGGTGTCAAATCACATGAACGAGCATGAACGAAATTAAACGTTCACCGAATTTCGACCGCAACAACTCGATAACTTTAACACGGTCTTCAATCAACAGAAGGCTATATAGATGATAGAAAATAAACATCGGCGGACCCTTTATGATCGAACATTTACGTTAAAATACGAACTCTAACGCTGCTGGTTCGCTTTAGGTGTTGGGCTTCAACGCCAGACAGAGGAAGGCATTCCTAAATGCGATCATGCGTTACGGCATGCCGCCACAGGATGCGTTTAACTCTCAGTGGTTAGTCCCTCGCTCAGAATACAATTCTCAGTCAGTTAATTTAAAGTACTGTTAAAGTATATTGTCGCATTTTAGGCTGGTGCGAGACTTGCGTGGTAAATCGGAGAAGAACTTCAAAGCATATGTGTCGCTGTTCATGCGACATCTTTGCGAGCCTGGCGCCGACAACGCCGAGGCGTTCGCGGACGGCGTACCGAGAGAAGGCCTCAGCAGGCAACACGTCTTGACGAGAATCGGCGTAATGTCGTTGATCAGAAAAAAGGTATGATTCTTTATAGCATGAACCGTGCCGAGGTTCTTTCTTTTTTATGAAACCGTCGATTCGCAGGTTCAAGAGTTCGAGCACATCAACGGGTACTACTCGATGCCCGAGATGATTCGTAAGCCGGTTGAACCGGTGAAGATGGAACCCGGTGGTGACCCAGCAACCGGAACCAGTAGCACCAGTGCCACGCCAGCCACTTCAAACGCCCCTAGTCCAAGCCCTGCCGCAACACCTACCCCTATGTCCGCACCTGGAACCGCCGCGGATGCTGCTAAAACAACTTCCGATGCGGTTGAACTGAAAGAGGTTAAGGATGAACAGAAGGATAAGGAGGTTCGTCGTGCAGCTTTGTGTCACGTCGTTGAGAACGGTTATCAGTAGACTGCGGATTTTATGCATTTAGTGAAGAGATCACAAAAATTTAAGCATGTCGATATATTGTTTTCAAGTCTATACAATTTTTAAAGAGTCGGAAATATTTATATTCGGCTCCTGTTTCTTACAATCTATGAAAAAACGTTTTATTTTGCATAAAGATTCGCAGTCTAGGTACGTTATCAGTTATTCTATACAGTAAGTTTTCGACTTACGCGGATTCTTAGAAACGAATCCGAAAAAGAATTTCGAACTGTAAAATTCGTTTTTTTTGTGACAGAAGCGAAAATAAGTGTTTGATTGTGTACAGCGTAGATGTTCAGCTATTTATGAGTGATCAATTTTCCATGCACATAATTGGTTTATTTGAATTATCCTTTCAAATGAGTACATACATATAGTACAAAGCAGATCGTATTAATAACCTTTCAGCAGTGGCGCTCAGGCACTATTCGACTTACGCGGAAAGCGCTGGAACGAATGAACCGCGTTCGAGGATTTACTGTAATATTGTAGTACACAGATCCGACGAAAATCTTACGGTAACCGAGTGGATTATTATTTTTTAGAGTCCGGAAGTGAAAGATCTGAAGGACGAGTCGAAAGATTCCAAGGAAGACGAAGAGAGTAACACCGAGAAGGACAAGGACAAGGAAGACGTGAAGAAGGAGGAAAAGGACACGGAGACGGAAACTTTGGACAAGGAGAAAGATAAAACGGAGACCAAGGACGAGAAATCCTCGACGAAAGAAGAGAAGTCCGAGGGTAACGAGGGTAACAAACCGAAACAAGACTCCGAGGAGGATGTGGTGATCGTTAAAGACGACGAAGAAGAGACCGAAAAACGCGAGGAAAAGGACAATAAGGAAAAAGACGTAAAGGATTGTGATACGGAGGTGTTGAAGCCTAAACGAAAGTTCATGTTTAACATCGCCGACGGTGGGTTCACGGAATTGCACACGTTATGGTTAAACGAAGAGAAGGCTGCGGTGCCTGGTCGCGAGTACGAAATATGGCATCGAAGACACGACTATTGGCTTCTTGCCGGTATAGTTACCCACGGTTATGGCCGTTGGCAGGATATCCAGAATGATATCAGGTATTACGTGGTTCTACGGTGAAAGTGCACGTCTACTGTGCGGAGCACGAAAGAATTGTAGCGGGAAGGGAACGGGGCTTGCGAAGAAGTCTGATCACTCAGATATCCTTTCCATACCTCTTGCTCCGTTTCCTTCCCGCTGCAATTCTTTCGTGCTCCGCACAGTACGTATTAGAGCTTGATAATATCTCTTATTTAATAACGCTTTCCTTTCGCAGGTTCGCCATAATTAACGAACCGTTCAAGATGGACGTAGGCAAAGGAAACTTCTTAGAAATCAAAAATAAGTTCTTAGCTCGACGGTTCAAGTTGCTGGAGCAAGCGTTGGTGATCGAGGAACAGTTAAGAAGAGCTGCGTACCTGAACCTGACGCAGGATCCTAACCACCCTGCGATGAGTCTAAACGCGAGATTCGCCGAAGTCGAGTGCCTTGCCGAATCCCATCAACATCTTAGCAAAGAGAGTCTTGCAGGCAATAAGCCAGCAAACGCTGTGTTGCACAAGGTGAGTTGGATCTGTACGACAGACGAGATAGATCGTTGATCGGTCGATTAGTCATTCGTAGACTGCGGATGTTTATGCAATTTTCAATTTTTGTAGAGAAATTTTAAGAAAATGGCACAAAATAAAATCCTATTTTTCATGGGAATAGTTTTTCTAGATCAAAAACAAGTGAAAATCTTACTAAATTCTATCGAATTTTATATTGTAGCATTTTTCGAACGTTTTCATAAGCCATAAATGCATAAAGATCCGCAGTCTAGTCATTAGTGAATCGGTCAATCGGTTATCGTGGAAGTAATCGTTTGACTGCGTCGTTTCTAAACCAGGTACTAAACCAATTGGAGGAACTGTTGTCCGATATGAAGTCGGACGTGAGTCGTCTACCAGCGACTCTGGCTCGCATTCCACCTGTTGCACAGAGACTTCAAATGTCCGAGAGATCGATATTGAGCCGTTTGGCCGCGACTGCACCCGGTGGTAGCAGTTCCCAGTCTGGACAAGCAGCTCTATTAGCACAGCAATATCCCGCAGGTTTCTCTAGCGGTCAGTTGCCAGCTACTTTCGCGGGGCCAGCCAATTTCGGCAATTTCCGACCACAATACTCAGTACCGGGTCAACCACCGCAAGGATTCACAGGTTCGTTGAGTACAAGACAGGGAAACCTGTTACTTGTCCCATAATTATGAAAGTCTTAATTAGACTGCGAATCTATATGCATTTATGGCTTCTGAAAATTTTCAAAAAATGCCAGAATATATCCTTCGACAGAATCTAGTCAAATTTTGTGTATTTCGGATCTACAAAGGCTACTACCACTGAAAATAATATCTTATTTGATTCCCCCTTCTTAAATATCGTCCTAAAAAATTGCAAATTGCATAAACTTCCGCAATCTAGTCATAATTATTAACCCTCGTCCGACCCTCATTTCACGGGAAGTCCATTTTTAACATATTTTTTAAAATCAGTTTATATTAAAAGATTCGTCACTCAAAGACGCACAAAGAGGAAATTTTCGTCTAGGCCTAATAATTTCGGAGATATTCAATTAAATGGATTTTTAACATGAATGTTAACATGAATGTCGGTATGTAGCTGTAAAAAAAATACGTGTCAAATATTTTTTTCAGTTCTATATCATACCAAATCTTGGGTAACCACCTTTGTTAGACTACTTTCATAGTTATGGGCACATTTGTTTGAAGCATGTGTAACAAGAGTCGATTACTTATCGGCACAATCGATTTCTGTTTCAGCTTGAAGAGTGAACGGTTGACGAACAGTGGCTCAATCAGAATAACACGAGGTAGCACGGGACGGAACGCTGCTTTACCTTGACACGAAATCGTCGTGTACACTGTATTATTTTTCGTGAATTACGATTTCTAGCTGAATTTTCATTAGAGATGCTAAGATTGCGAAGGAAACGTAATAGGCGACACGTATTACACAAGACACGGGTGGGCGCGTAATATCTTAACATCTTAAATTACATTGATTCTTGTATTTATTACATGTAAATTCGGCGTTTAGCATCGAGGTTTTCATGTCTTTTTCTTTTTATTGTTGTATTTATACGTACGGTCTCTGCAGAAAGACGCGTAAATTATTTTCTTCGGATTCAATCAAGAGCATAATTTATATTTCTTCACTGACCGGTGTATTGTCAACGTTTACAAACCTATTTAAGAGACGAGTAGTTTTCACAACTCGCGAAAATCTTAAGTGTTCTCCGGTTAATAATAAGATGCGGTAATTTTAAACGGCCGTTTGCATAATTTATTTGCAACGTCCTGTTTGTTTCATCGGCGATTTAATTTTGGGATCACATGCTCGTACAAAACGGCGAAAACCAACGACAGAGTACAATGGCAATCATTTTAGTTAAGACTGACGTTGCAAATTGTATCCGAAAGAAAAGTAGAACAAAAAAATTAATTTCGCATACCGCATACAGACTGCTATAATGCATGGGTTTATAAAATATACACGAAAACTCGGTCGAGTTCATTGTTCCCCTCCGCCCAAAAAATTTTCTTTTAATTGTCTAATCTAACGAAACGCGAATCGCGTGCGAACCATGAAGGTGTCAGAGACTCAAAATGAATCCGTTTGATACTTAAATGTAACAATACACATTGTGTATGAATCAATATCTTATACATATAGGGAATATACATTTGACATCGCAGGAAACGATTCTTTTCCTCGGAATGCACGAGAGAAGACACAGCGAAGTAAATAGGTTTTACATAATCTTTGTACATACTGTCGTTAACATTCTACTTGCACCGTATGTCGATACACGCATACATACACACATAAACGGACACACACAGACAGAGTATCATATAGTAATGGATAAGTAAAAAAAAAAGAAGCGGAAGCGCGTGTCATGCCCCCATGCATTATGTTAGTATTACGAGCGATTAAATGTAATTAACGACGCGGAACTACGTTAACTGGTCTTTGAGCAAGTATATTAATTGTTCAATCTTTTTTACCCCGGGGTCCGGAAAATACTAGAGCATTTTTTAATTTCCTTTTTTGTGTTAATCAATTCTGCCAAAATTACTGCGTTGGCATATAATATGTTTTTAAGGGTAACTTTAGGTCTTATCTAGCTAAGAAATTTAAACGAGAGCGTGAACAAGAATGAGAGCGAAAGAGACGAGTGACTGATTAAGTATAAAGTAAATCAAACTACGGAAAATCGTTTGTTGTATGTATTAATTCTGCTGGAATAAATGAATAACAATTAGAAACGAAACTCCTTGCAATTTTCTCATTCAAAGACGTCTATGTCATCTATACAGGGTGAGTATCGTAACATGACGATCTCAATTAACTCGTTAAATTATTTGTTGTACAAAAAAATTTTCAAACAAACGTTGCATGTAATATCTATAATCCTTTAATCTGTTCTTTATTGCTGGACATCGGATTTTATTTGTTAGTACAAAAATGAGTAGGTATAATTTAGAACAGTAACAATAACATTAGAAGAATTTAAAAACACTGTTATATTATTTTCAACCTATTAAACATATTAGGAAAGAAAACAATTTTCTATTTCATTCCAATTTGTTGTAAGTCAGGTAAAAGATTTTTATTTTGCATAAAGATCCGCTGTCTGTTTATTACTTTGCTAGTTTTCTAAATGGAGTTCTCAAATTCGGATAGATTATGAAATTCTGTATAAAAAAGTATTACGTTGTTTGTACCAGCGAATAAAATCATATATTATCAATCATGTTCAAATGCAGAGTCATTTTATTCATCTCTTATATTACAAATGATAGAAAACAGACTTGTTGTGAATATAATCAATGAACCGATGAAAGAATGCAGATCTATTGTAAAGTGCTTTTGAAATAAATAACGGCAGTACAAAGAAACCGAGCATTAACCAGATGTATCTTTATTCTGCTTTTGATGGATCATTTCTCTAATGTTGTTCTCGCATTCTTTAAAGTTTTTCTGCAAGTATATTTTGTTGTTGACTAGGGTCTCCATTTTTTCATCTGCTGTCTTCGTTTGCTTATCCAAACCCGCTTTAATATTTTCAACATCGTCTAGGAGGAACATTCTACCTACGGATTCGTACGTTTTGGTATTCTCTGGATACGAGGTTATCTCTTTCAGCGTAAGGTCAGCGAATAGTTTTGATCGTTTTAATTTTTCAATCTGCATATCCGCTAATTTTAACTTTTGTGTGGTGTCGATCATTTTCTCTTGAAGCTGAGAGAACGCCTTCCTTAATCCCTCGTCCGGTTCCCTTGCCATTTTCTTTCGATTCTACGACACCAAGAAATAGGTTAGCATGCAGAAATACAGAGATCGTTTATATTATCTATAACAGTATCATTCAATGTAATAAAAAATTTTATCCGTACGCCGAATAAGCTCCGACTAATTCTATTCGATGTAGTGCAATATATGAAAAGTAAATTTAAAAGATTACAAACAAATAAATACCTTCTATCTTACTATAGCGTGTCGACGAGAGAAAACAGAACTTTGTATGAGTAAGTAATCTGTCTATTTACTTCAACCAATCCTTATATGGAATTGCTATCTTGCAGATATTGCATAAATCTATAACAATTTAAAATTTTTCTGTAGAATTTCATTAGCGTAAGAATACCTCTAGCCTGCTCTATTTAGCCCGATTATGTTTTTCTAATACATCGCGTTTCGCAGTTTTTCTCGATACTTGTCGTTATACTAGGAGAAAAAAAAATAAAAAATATATCTTTCAGAAAATATTGCCGGAAATTTTTTCACAGCAAATCGAATTGTTGCATTGTCATATTTTCCTAATCCGATACTCCAATTTTTGGCGCTAAATTGTAGGAACGAATAGAAATCTTTAGGGCTGTGTTTTATGAATTCGAAAACACACATATATTGCACATATATACATATATATATATATATATATTTGTCAGTGTCTGTATGTATATTCAATTTATATAGTTTCTATTTGGTGCAAATACAATTTTCATTTTGCATAAAATATTCAATATAAATTTAATAACAAATGTAATACAACAATTTGTACGTAATAATTATTATTAGTTATTTATTGTTAGACGTTTATTTGCAATTAGCAATAATTTACGGAAGGAAACGAATTCTGACGCCATCTACGACAACACGGTCGAGCTACTTTGTCAAACAGTGTCGACATACGAATGTTAGATGGCGCCACCGATCAATTCCCAGAGAAAATTTCTCTCCGGTACGATTAATTTTATTTATCGTTAATGTTATTAGTGTCTGTTAATATCAACGATATCGCGGTAGTAATAATTAGAAGAAGAATGTATTGCCTACCTCATTCGTTTGTATCACGACTCCATTTGACTCCATTTTCTGCTAGCTTTAGGAAATGTTGACATCGCCGGTATGATACTTTTCCCATGTAGGCATTGTTGATAAATAGGGTCCTACGTTTCTTTGATTAAACTTGATTAAACTTTCATAGATATTTCTAAGATAGAAGATTATTGTATCGATCGATAGAAGCACCGATACCATTAACAGATTACAAAGCAATAAGCGATTTGGCGACGCATGGTCAATGGTGAATGGTAAATGGTAACACGTTTACAAAGATTCTTTCTTTTAGCAACGAAAGATAGACATTTTCTCAAGGTACCTCAATGCGGCATTAAACGAGCGCCGAGCTTAATGATAATGTCGAACAGATATCTTCAGACTCCACCAGAGAAAAAATTGAAAACAATCAAGACGTCTATCGATTCGACCAAGAACGTGACCACCTCCACCGAACATAACCTCAAGAACGCCAACAGTATTCTTATTGACACTATGAAAACTGAAAATATCAAGGAAAACATCCCAAATGATGTCACAGCGACATCACCAGTAAAAGCCATCTATTTAGACGTACCCATTAAATCGGGAAACGATAAAAAGGATTACAGGTAATGGAAAGGCTTACACCTAACAGCTGTTTTTTCTTTTGCTTATACAATCATTCCTTTCTCACTCTTTTAGGGTAATACAATTGGAAAATGGTTTGACAGCTTTGCTGATCTCGGATATGCATTCTCCGGCTTCTGTAGATTGCAACGGCGAAGTAAAAGGTAATGGATGCTTTGAGAATCGAGCCAACTAATATTACGTTTAGCTGTAACCGCTCGTTTTATTATCAGCGAATGCAATATCTAGCGACATCGAGAGCGAAGAAGATGAAGAGGACGACGAGGACGATGAAGATGAAGAAGACGAAGAGGACGAGGAATCAGAGTGCGAGGGAGACGACGAAGAGGAAGATGAAGACGATACGGAAGACGATGAATTGGGTGCAAAGGATTCGCCCTCTCATAAGAAACGGGTGAAGAGAGAAGAGAAACTGGTATTTTCACTTGAAACATACAATTTCAAGTATATTCTATGTAAATACGTGCATTGTTAATATTCTTAGAGCGCAGCTACGCATATTTCTTACATAGGCAGCTTGTGGATTATCTGTGGGAGTAGGAAGCTTTAGCGATCCTTCAGAAATTCCTGGTCTAGCTCATTTTTTGGAGCACATGGTCTTTATGGGATCCTCGAAGTATCCACAGGTATTGAGCATGATTTTGAAACAAGTTCGATTTCAATGTTAATTCTTTAACATTCTATACCTTTGTAGGAAAATGATTTTGATGCATTTATCAAAAAAAGAGGAGGCTCGGACAACGCTTCCACCGATTGCGAAGTAACAACATTCTACTTTGAGATACAAGAGAAGCATCTTTTATCTGCTCTCGATCGATTCGCTCAATTTTTTATCGAACCATTGATGAAAAAGGATGCTATAAACAGAGAACGAGAATCTGTAGACAGTGGTACGTAACAACCGGAACGAAAATAATCGTTTCGGAAGGATGCGGAGTAAAGTTATACCTATTCTACAGAATTCCAAATGGCCTTACCTTCTGACACATACAGAAAGGAGCAACTGCTTTGTAGCTTCGCGAAACCAGACCATCCGGCGTCGAAATTTATGTGGGGCAACATAGTGACGTTACGCGATAATATAGTCGAAGAAAATTTGTACAAGGAACTGCACAAGTTCAGGGAACGTCACTACAGTGCTCACAGAATGAAGCTGGCCGTACAAGTGAATATACTATCTACGCTTCTCCTCCGATCTTGAACAGACCAAAAATCCTAGAAATTTCCACAGGCTAAATTTCCATTGGACGTGTTGGAAGACTATGTGAAACAATGTTTCTCGAAGATACCGAACAACGGATTACCCGCGCATGACTTTACCCAGTTCAAAGGAGCAAATTCCTTTGATACATCGAGTTTTCGAAGAATCTATAAGATCAAACCCGTAAAAGACGTTTGCACGGTACTGATTGCCATATCTTTGATTAGTGGTTCGCCATAAACTCTATTTTACATCGACTAGGTTTCTGTTTTTATTTTTGTTTCTACAGGTAGAACTAACGTGGGCGATGCCTACCTTGCTCGACTTGTACAAAGGTAAACCGAACCAGTACGTGTCGCAAGTGGTCGGGCACAAAGGAAAAGGCTCTTTGATCAGTTACTTGAAGAAAAAAATGTGGTGTCTGAACATGTACATCAGAGAGGGGGACAGCGGTTTCGAACACAGCTCTATGTACTTGTTGTTCGGCTTGACGCTCAAGTTGACCGAGCAGGGACACAAGCATCTGCAAGAAGTACTGAACGCTGTGTTCTCCTATATTAATATGATACGCAGGGAAGGACCTCAGAAACAACTGTACGACGAGTTCCACAAAATAAGAGAAACGAGCTTCAGGTGAATAGCTACTTTTTAGTAATTTGAAGGCATTCTGTCATCTATTTTGCATTATTTGTGATAAATAGACTGCGGATCTTTATGCATTTATGGCTTACTAGCTGCTCTTTTGATTTATACACGAAGGGGAAACATCAATTTTATTTTTAAAAATAAAGTAATGCTAGGTAGTTCATGTTATTTTTATTAATTTCTAAAAAGTTTGTTTTACGTTTTACTTTACGTTTTTAGATACCGGGACGAAGAACCACCGGTCGACATTGTGGAAGATCTATGCGAGAACATGCATTATTTTCCGCCTGAACATTATATAACTGGTAACCATTTGTACTTCGAATACAATCCTGAAGATATACAAGCGTGTATGGACTATCTCACTCCGGACAACGTGAACATTATCATTTCCGACAAGAAATTCAACGACGAGGAATTTGAGAAAGCCGAGCCATGGTTCAAAACGAAATACACGGACACAGAGATACCAAAAGAATGGGTGGAATGCTGGCGCGTTATAGATCCATTCCCCGAGTTCCATTTACCATTGCCGAATGTGTTCCTTACCGACGACTTCAGTCTGATCTCTATACCAGCAGAGGTTCCTAAATACCCTACGAAAATCTATTCGGATCGAGTGACCGAGATCTGGTATCGGCCCGACCCCAAATTTCGTTTACCTGAATGCTTTATGCACTTTTATATTTTATCACCTGCGGCTAGGTATTCGCCAAAGAGGTGAGCTTTTACGAACGTACAAGCAACGTCACTGAAACAACATTGTTAACTTGTTTAATGGGGTAGACCTGATTTTAAGATTACAAGGGTGCGGAATGCGCCTTCTCGTTTCTCGATAATACAAAGAGGTCTTGCAGTAGTCAAAAGCGCTAGGTAAAAGATCGTAGGTGTAATTTGCATTATTCGGCAACATGTAGCTGTCGCAGCTTTATGAAAATAGCTACATGCGCAACTTTATGCTTGCGAATAATAAAAATTACGCTGCCGAATAATGCAAATTACACCTCGTAAACGTAAAATAGAACTTTTGAGGGCAATTGTGGCCTAGATTAATTTTTTATCCAGCGCTTTTGACTAGGACTTGTTACTTTACTTCGAAGTTCGAAGATTTTGAAGCTTCGAAGCTTCAAATTTCGGAGCTCCCGAAAGAAACTTCGAAGGTGATGAGAATCGAAGTTTCGAAGTTACGATTTCTGTAACTTCGAAGCTTCGAAATTCGAACCTCCATAGTAAATTATTAGAGGATTAAAAGAAACGGAGTTTCGATGCTTTACTTTTGAAGCCCTACTTTTGACTACTGAAAGACCCCATCTTTACATTACCGAGAAATGAGAAGTCGCATCCCGCACCTTTGCAATCCAGGAAACGAGAGTCTACCCCCTTAAAGCACTGGTGTTTGACTTACAGCGCCGCCATGATGGACTTGTATATTTCGATATTGAATCATTTGCTAGAGGAAGAATTGTTCCCTGCAGTAGACGCATGCCTAGGTTGTGAAATCTACACGGGTGATAAAGGTATCATCGTGGAAGTGAATGGGTTCAATCAGAAAGTGCCGGTGAGTAGCAGCGAATTATTTGTCCTTTGTACTAGCCTACCTCGTCTGACAAAACGGACTGTTTTCAGTTGCTGTTATTTACAATTGCCAAGTACATTGCCGACTACGCGACACTGTTAACGAAGGATCTGTTTGACGTGATCAAGAAGGATTTGATCAAGCTCTACTACAATAAATTCTTGCGGCCTAACAAGCTAGCCGAGTATGCGACAAATCATACTTTAGCTATTATAATAGTGCTTTAGCTCTAGTTTTACGAATTGTATTTCAGCGACACAAAGCTGTCCATTTTGCTGCTGTCCTATTGGTCACTGAATGCGAAACACATGGCCCTCGGCAACGTCGAGTTCGACGAGTTCCAAAATTTCGTCAAGCATCTGACCGACCATGTTTACATTCAAAGTCTGGTGCAAGGAAATATGACGAAGGACGACGTTGTCAAGAACGTGCAGAGTTTCGTCGATACATTGAAATGCGGACCGCTACTGCCCGATACTATGCCACAGATCAGGGTCACTCAAATACCCGTGGGATCTCACATCTGTAAAATAAGGAATTTTAATAAGACAGACGCGAATTCTGTCGTTTCCAATTACTATCAATCCGGTGTGAAGTCTACGGAATTGTCCGTTATAATCGAACTCCTAATGGTAAGTTCAGCGAAGCAACACGAGTACAGTAATGTCCGATTGTAAGTCATTTCTCGATTCTGTATTCTGACCTAGATCAAAGCAGCACACTATCTTTCTGTAGCTTCAAAGACCGCGCCGAACGTAGAAAAGGGCAGCGAAGCTCGAGAGGCCTCGGTCGTCGAGAAGTGTAAACATAAATAATCCAATAATGAAACTTCTTTATTTTTCATTATTTTTTTATGGGACTTTGACCAACATATTCGTAGCATTTTTCTAATGAAAATGATACCAAATATGATATAATTCCAAAAAGTTTTCGATGCAAAGAAAGACAGCGTATGGAATAGGAAAAGACAAAAGCATTTCCCATACGCTGTTCTTCCTTGCGTCCGAAACATTCATCGTTCGTTACACAAGTAAATATCATAGGAATTATATCATATTTGGTATCGTTTTATTAGAAAAATGCCACGAATATGTTGGTCGAAGTCCCATAAAAAGATAATGAAAAATAAAGAAGTTTCATTATTGGATTTGTTATGTTTACACTTCTCGACGACCGAGGCCTCTCGAGCTTCATGGCCCCTCGCGGGATATGCGCCCCAGTAGAATGGGTAGCGTAGGGACATATAGTCAAGCTTTCAGCCGGTCTTAAAGTCGGACATTACTGTATGCGAATTCCGATGTCGCGAGTATGCAGGGTCGCGGGAACTAATTCGCTCGATGTCGTTGATATTTCCGATCTCAGATGATCATGGAGGAGCCGTTGTTCCATCGGCTGAGAACAGAGGAGCAGCTAGGCTATGACGTGTTCTGTCTTGCCAGGGATACTTGCGGTATCCTCGGCTATTCTATCACTGCCTGTGTTCAAGCGGACAAGTTCGTTACTGAACACGTGGATAGTAGGATCGAGTCTTTCTTGAACGCCTTCAAGGAAGGTCTGGAGGCGATGAACGAGACGGAGTTCGAGACTGTGAAGGAAGCGTACACCAAGCAGAAACAGTGCGCCGATATAACCTTGCAGGACGAAGTGAACAGGAACTGGGCAGAGATCTCGACGGCCGACTACATGTTTGACAGGATCGAAAGAAAAATAGTAATGTCGGAGCACATCAAGATCGAGCAACTTAGGGAGTGGATAGAGTCGCATACCATCAATGGTAGTAACTCGAGGAAGCTGAGCGTGCACGTGGTTGGAACTCCGAAACCAATCGATTCCAAGAAGAGCAGCGAGATCATTGACTCACACGATACAAACTGTAAAGGTAAGGCCGCTGGTTGACTAGGCCTATTTGGTTATTAGTAGACTGCGGATTTTATGCATTTATGACGAAAATGGACACATACAATTTAAAGCAGTCGCCGAATTAAGAAGATTTCAGGACATCAGCATATTAATTTCAACTTAACAAGACAATTAAAAGATGAAAGACATTTCTATTTGGCTCCTGTGTCTTGCAATCAATGCAAATATTTTTTATAAATGCATGAAGATCCGCAGTCTAATTACACTGTCCAACAAATTTCAACTTTTTTTTGTATTTCGATTCCCACTATGTGATTCTTATAGTGTTTTTCGCGCCGAATCTGTCCTTAATTTTTCTCCTAGACGTACAGTTTTGAGAAAACTGAGTTTAAAAAAAAGACATTTTTCAATTTTGAACAAATATCGTGATATTATTATAAAAGATATTGACCTGTTCTTTACAGCAAAAGATTCTGTAGACTTCCCCGAATACAGTGATATTCAATATTAATACATTATGATAGTTTAAACATGTTTAAACAATGATTAAAGACGGAGAGACACCACTTTTGCAACAATTTTTGAGGATATTTTTCAATTTATCTCAAAAAATAAGAGTCCAGCGGAAAATCGAACTATACCACGCGATAGAGCTCAGTTTAAAACTCAATTTTCTCAAAAACTGTACGTCTAGGAGAAAAATTAAGGACAGATTTGGAATCAGTGCGAAAAACTCTATAAGAATCGTATAGTGCGAATCGAAATACATTTTGGCTGTTGGACAGTGTTATTAGACTAGGGAGTTCCAACTTATTCCCCTCCGAGAACCGCAAGGTTTTCGAACGAACTTCTTCCCACTACTACATACAGCCGTAGAGTTAGCGAGGGAACAGGGACGGGGACGAAGTTCGACGGTTACAATGTATGCGTGTTCTGCTATACATATAACGATGAAGTCTAAAAGTGGAGGAAGAAACTAAGTGGGGAAGGCGCCTTGAATAGCTCGCGAGCTAAAAGTTGGAACTCCCTGTTCTACGGCAACGATGAAGTCTAAGAGTGGGGGAAGTACCTAAGCGGGGAAGGAGCCGCGAATTTTCTTGGAATGTATGCACGTCGAAAAAGTTGAAAGGCACGATAAAGCGTGGCTCTTCACTGTTTTTTCTTTTGTAGACGGAGAATCGGAAACGGACTCGGGGAAAACTGGGACCGCGAAGTACCCGCTCGATTACATTTCCAGCCCGGAGTGCGAAAAGGACACGTCCACGGTGAATTACATCACCGACGTACAACAGTACAAAAGTCGACTGTACACTTACCCTGTACAGCACATTGTCTTGTGATACGAACCTTTATTACATTGACATACGTATCGATGCGTACACGAAAAATATGTCACGAGTTTGATTAGCACATCGAGTAGTAACAGAATTGAATAAAAATGCAATCGATATCGTGGCCGTTGCCAATTGTCGCGCTTCACGATACAATTTGTATGCGCGCTTCAGTGTCTGGGAAACAAGAAATATCTCTCTACCGAAAGCAAGATCATGTTAGGTTTGCTTTTTTTATATAGTTCTTTTAATCGTATTCAAGACATGACAACACGTTTCAATAAATCATTATTAACTTTCGAAAATGTCAGCCAACCATCTCCGAGAACCTCTCACACGAACAGCTTTCTTACAAAATTTCACTGAAAGTTTGTTTCCATTACTTCGAACAGTGCAGTGTCCTGCAAAGCGTTTTTCTCTTTAACAGACGATCAGTGGAACCTTAACCGGTATACTTTTGCATCTGTGTTGTGTAATCGCGTTTCTCTTTATCTCTCTTCTTTTGTTTTCTTTTTCTTTATACATGAAAGAACAAAGGTAGATATATATATATTATTTTTTTCTTTTTTTGAAAGAAACAAACTTAAACCATCTGCCATTGGAGAAGCTTCTCTGCTCGTTCGAGATAAAGAAAAAGGGATTCCTCTTTTCCGTTTCCCGGTGTACGGTTTCGCTTAGTGTTCTATAATTTTCCTCTGATCGAAAAGAAAAATGCTATTCAACCAGCAGAGTGGTAGCGTTCCAAACAACAGATTCACATGAAAATATGTCGATGCAATTTGAATACTCTAAATTGTTTACAACATCCATTAGAAGTGCATTTTGCATTTAATATTTCGAATAATTATTGAATATATTGGTTTCTTTTCGTTTGTAGTATTATAGAATTGCCACTACATTTATATAATGATTACCTCCTACGTTCCAAATATGTATCTGCTTTAAGAGTACCTTTAAATGTGATGTTTTTTTTTAAAAGTTTTCGTTAACTTTATAATAAATTCTCGGTTGCCTCGTGTTCTCGCCAGCACTGATTCATCGTCCATTTTATCATTTGTTGCATATAATTAATGCGTGTTTCTTCCGATCTATACGGTTCCCTCCAAAGTATTCGACGACGTACAGAAAATCGTTCTCGACCCTTTGTTTTCTCTTTTGTCTCTGTTAATACACGAATCATTTTACACGGATTTTTCGCGCACGCTGCTTTCTCTCTTTTACAGGTTTTCCTTCAACTTTCGCATCGGTCTCGACACGTTCGTTCAATTAGCTCTTTTGTTCCGGTTTACCAAAACTAGCAAAAGCATAGAATCAGCTCTGCTCGACACTAGACACGAATGGGGTATATGTTACAACAGTAAGTTACAAGGTAGAATAATCCAACAGGAATACATCGATGTGACTGCATGTGTGTACTTGCGTGTGTTTGTGTGTGTGTGTCGGAGAAAAATGCTGGGACCAAAATGAGTCGGTTGTCTGCACCTCTACGGAAGCTTTTCGTGTGTCTGTAAACGAATCAACTAACAGGGCTCTTTGCCGGTTTGCTTTTTTCCCGCTCTTTCTGCTGATTCGGCTCGCTTCGATTGCGTTACATTCGCACATCAGATGCATAGCGATGATGACGAACCGTCTAGTTCGTCTAGTAGTTGAAGAGTAGTTTCTGTATCAGGCAACAACGCGACAACTTACCGACCCATGTAATTCAAACATGAATTGTTAGCATGACCGCTGACAACGCGCGTAAAGTGTTCCTTCGCTTCGAACGAGCACGATGATTCATCATCGCAAGACCATCTCTTTTCTTCGGGGAACGACGTCCGTGCTCGTTCTTGTTTCCCTCTTTTTTACACGCACAATCAATCCGATCACTTTGTCCCGGTTGGTTTATTTCTCTTTTTGTTGCTGTTGTTGCTGTTCTGTTACTGTTTCGTTTAGGTATAATTACGGGGGGAAAAAACAAAGAAAAGAAGAGAGAGAGACACTGAAAACGAATAAGAAACGTACCACGATTAGAAATTTGTAACGACACAATTACAAAATGGTCGACATCCTCTGTACGGACATTTTTCTGTAACATCTAATCAATCGAGTCGCATTCCCATTCTCGTTTAGCTGTGAAAAATAATAGCGGAATATGCACGTGTGTGTTATAGTAATATTTAATAAGAATATATAAGAACGGGGCCCACATACGTTTGCAGCTACGTCGATAAGTGTTTATGTTCTCGTTTTTTTTTATTTTCCATTTAATTCGTTACGTTGTCTTTATTTTTTTTTGTTGTTTTCTTTCGCTTTATTGGATAGCTTTTTTTGTCCTTTTCGTTATTATTTAGTTTAGTTATCTTTACTTTTACTGTCTTTGCTACCGTACTTTGAATATATCTCGTTAGTAGGTAATGCAAGCGAAGAAGAAACTATGATAAATGAGAAACTTAAAAGTGTACGCGTTTCGAGCATCACGTAACGACACGTCGTTCCTTTCGATCGTATCCCCGACGTATTTGTTTTCAGAAGAGAAGTCAGAAGAAACATCGAATGTTTTCTGTAATGCCCATTAGTTGCTTGCTTCTACGGAGGTTTACGGGCGAAACAATAGAATCGTGAACGCGTTTACGCACCGTCTCGTCAGACTCGTCATACTTGTTCCTATCCCTTCTCTTCGTTCTTTCTTTCGATCTTATTCCTCGCTTTCTATTTTCTTGGTTATGTCCTTTCTCGCAGCAGCGCGACAGCGCAGCAACGAATACCATTCGAAAGAAATCATTGAAATTAAACGATCCGCTCGATTGTTCTCGTTTTTTTTTTATATAGATATATTCCTTCTATGTATATGTACATATTATAGTTGTGTGATTCGCCGCGAAGAATACCCAGAACTCTAGCACAAATTGCGATTTCAAAATGAAACGGTGAACAAAAATAGTCGGCTAACAATAATAGTGGAAAATGAAAGAGAAACGAACAGGTAAATAATAATAAAAGACGGAACTGAAACGGCGGAAGCAGCCACGCGGTTTTACATAATATCTGTTGCGATCGCTGAATCGATTGTTCGTCCGGTGAGAAACGATCCGCGGTTTTCTTTCGAAGGATAGCCCCCGAACGAAAGTGTAACGATCGCGAAGAAATAATACATAAACTGAATGTGTGTAAAGAGCAACGAGAGAGAACGCTCGTTTGGAAAAACGGAATCGCGAAAAGGTAGGAAAACAAAAAGAAAAATTCCGATACACCTGTTCGACCGACACCGTGAGCGTGTCTTTCGTTTCTCACCTGTACAACAAGCGTTTCTCTGTCTAACGTTCGGTTCCGGGTCCCGGTTTTCTAGCATCATTACACAGCGCGTAAATTGTTTAACGGCACATCAAATCTTCCAAGTACAATAATTCACGTTTTTCCCGTGGTCGTTGCCTTGCCGCGGCAGCAACCACGCAATCGGATCGTTTGCAAAAATTGGCTTTACCTTCCTAAAAAGTACACAAGAGAGTTTATTCCTCGGGTTGGGTGATTCTCGTGGGCCCCTATATTTTTTTCTGTTTCCATTATTCATTTACTTTTTTTTTACCCATTACACGCTGCATTTTCTTCATTGGATCCATTCTTCCGTTTGTCTCGCACGTTTTACATCGTACCCCAACTTATTACAACGAAAGGCAGACAGGCAAGCAGGCAGGCAGGCAAGGCAATTAATTTGCCTTCTCTTTGTTTTTCTTGATCGTGTTACACGCAACTTTTCCATATTACTGTTTATATTCGCATATTTGTTCGCCTTACGCTACCGTTTGCCTTGGTTTATCTTTTTCTTTTTTTCCCGTTACGATATACTTTTCTCTGTTTGTTGTATTCAATGCGGATTTCGTGAATCTGAGACGCAGCGTTTTTTCTCTCTTTGCTTTCATATACGCGTTCGCATTTCCTCAGTTTTCCTTTATATTATGTCCATGTATTGCTTGTTCGCTTCATTTACTTATTATCAATATTATTTTATCGTTATGTATTATTATTTATTATTATTATCATTATTAAATTATTCCTTGTTTGCACACACTTGTTGATCGCGTTGACCGTGTTCGTCATGTGTTTCTGTCATACTTGTTTTCCCATTTTCTTGCTCGTATCTTTCGTCTCCGCCGTTTTTCTTTTCACTTTTATATATCGTATATATACACACATTTTTCTTTTGTCGGACCTGCTTCGCCGGTCTCGTTTTGCTCCTCGGAACGAAAATCTTCTAGCTTTACACGCGAAAGCGTACAGTGGGCGTTTTTTCTCTTTTTAACAGCTACGTTTACTCTCGAATGTGTTTTATACGTTCGTTCGTTCTGTTCGATATCTGAAAACGGCGTGTCCCTAGACTTCTAGATGTACGATTTATCCCGTTTCGTTAATTTGATACTCTTACTTTTTCTCTCTCTGTTGAACATTCGAACAAGATCCACACGATGACCTCTGTTTCTCGAATCTTTGCATTTGATTTATTATTCTATTTGCTCACGCATACGCAGACACGTAAGAAAACAACTTGTGTGTGGTGTGTGTGTTTGTGTAGATGAGTGGGTGCGTGTGTGTGTGTGTGTGTATCGTTTTTGTTCAATTGAAAATCGTGGAACAATAGCGAATGATTTATCTGTGAACAATCACGGCTGTTCGTTCGCGGAACCTCGTTTTCTTGCATTCTGTGTAATCGGAAATCGTTATTCGAAGCAATCTTCCATTATTTTTCGAATTACATCCGGGAAAACTGTTTATCATATGCATACGCTCTCATGTCGAAGCTGACACCGACGTGTCCACGTGTCCTTCTTCTTCTTCATCATCTTCTTCTTGATTTTCTTCTTTGTTTCAGGCTTCAAATTCGCGTTCGTTAACTGTTTCTTGTTTCGATTAAATGTTTTGATGCGCCAAGCAACTCGGAGCCTCCGAGAGTTCCGGAGACACAGAAGAATTAATGAGATTTTCCGTTTGTTTCTTGCTTCTCTTTCATCAATCACGGATGTCGAACATGTTCAACATACCATCATCATCTAATGCACTTTCATTCTTCTACCCTCCCTCTCTCTCTCTCTTGCACTCTCTTTCTTTCTGCGATCTTACTTGTTTAACGTTCTCTCTTCTCTCTCTCGCTTTTTCGCTCTCTCTCTCTCTCGCTCTCTCAGGCTCGTTTAACCATCACTCAAATTATATAAAGTTTCTCATTGTCTTAATGCATTTTACGCAATAACAAATCTACAAAAATATAACATTTTTTATTCTTATCTCTCGTTATATTATCTCAATAAATGGTTTTCTCTCTCTCTCTCTCTTTCTCTCGTTCGCTCGTTCTCTCTTGCTCGCCTTTCAATTATTTATGCGCGCTCAAGACACATTCTATTTGCCTCGAAACCTCTGCTCTCTCTCTCTCTCCCTCCCTTCCTCTTTAATAATCGTGTTCTGTCGTGCTGTCTTGTTCTTTTCTTTTTTTCTCTTCGTTTTTACACGTTTTCCGCATATCATACTTGACGGATAAAATCCATTCACCAATGATCTTTGGTAGAAAGTCTCACCGACTATTCTACGCTATAAATAGTATTTCTTGTTTGTTTATGTTTCAACATAATCATTCCCTATCCCCGTTCTCGCGGCAAGCGCGCAACACAGGTGCGCTTTTATGTACACCAATCACACTGTGTGTGTCACTTCTAAAGTAACTATTCGTATGTACAATTAAACGAGGGATATACATTTCTTAAAATATGCTACACGAGGGCGCAAACAACTTTTAAAAGTTTCACTTTTTCCTTTTCTTTCTCTCGAACATCGACGCGCAAAAAGCAACAAAAAAAAGAGAAGAAATATTAAACGACGATCTCGTTCTTACAAATATTTTTTACAAAGAAAGCCGAACTTTTCATCCCGCCCTCCCTCCTCCCCCGGTCTTCTTCGGGTTAACAAAATTTAGAATTTCGAAAACACGGACCAGATGATAGAATTTCGAATTTGCGACGGCACTGTAGCATATTTTCGAAGCAAAACCAGGGCGTACCGTGAGAACAGACTCTTTCAGAGAACTTGAGACGCCCGGTTCTTTTTGCCATCTAGCACGTTTCCCGAGGCTCTCGCGGCAAGCCCCGAAAAACCACGATTACAATTATCGTGCACAAATTGGTAATTCGTTCCGAAGTCGAACAAACGCAACGCATTCCTCTCGCCTCCTCGACGCAACAGCAAATAAATATATTTCGTAGGGACTGCGTGCACGCGCGCGCGCAAAATAAAATCACCCACCTCTCCCCTCTCCTCGTTTGTATTTTCGCGGATGCGCACGTTCCACGCAGCACCAACATTCTTCAACATCCCCACGGTTCTATATACATTTTTGTGGTTATTTCTCTCCTAAATAATTTCATTCGTAGTCCTTTCGCAACGCAGGCACGCTCTATCGCTTCCCTCTCTCATATATATATATATCATTCTCTCTAACCGCACAGCGATTCGCAAGTAAACAATCACACGAAATACGACAAACACGCTTTCTCTCTCTCTCTATTTCTTTCTCTCATAGAATATTTGTCACGCACGCTCTCGTCGCGCCGAGCATTCACAACTTACACAGATATATTATGCTATATATCGGAAACCTCTAATCTAAATCATATATAAATATATATTTTACCTATATGAAAAGCATCAGTCTCCATTTGCTAATGAACGTCTCAGTATTCTATCCCGCATATTCTGTCCCGTCCTGTCCCCCATTGTAAAAGAACAATGTTTCCGTGAAACTCGTCGTTCGCGTGTCTCCATCCGGTTCGCGGTCGATGAGAGTACTGAGACCGTCAATGCGAGCATTTCATATAATACCGGAAAATATATATTTTCATTGTAAAAAAAATAATCACACTTCTTAAGAATTAAATACTTATTAGCAGCTGACGACGACTTGTTCTCGTTTAGTAAAATTAGCGCACGCATACACTAATCAGTCGAGTTCTCATTCCATTGGTGATTTTTCGAGCGCGGAGTACGGTTCGAAACGACGCTCGTCTAGCACAAGCACGATTTTATCTTGCGTATCTCTTGTTTTCATTTTTTTTGTCCTTTCGTTATTTCTAACCGTTTTCCCCATTTATTCATTTTACTGTTTTTTTGTTGTTTTGTTTATTATTTCTATTTGCGTTTTCTTTTATCTTGTTGTTGTTGTTGTTGTAGTTGGTTGTTGTTTCGCTTTGTTTCGTATCTTACGCATTGAATGGTACGTTTTGGCAGTGAGGACATCGTATTGTGTACGTCGGAAACGGGTCACTATCCTGTGTATGTGTGTGTCGCATAGTCTCTTCGACATCGTTTAACCGATGCCTTGTCTCCTATATTAGTTTAATTATTTTGGCCCCATCAGAGCTTTAGACATTATCGAGTGATTCTGCGCGCGGACATTTGAAGAGTCTCTTCTCCGGCACTGTTGTGCAATTATAGCGACTTACGTTAAGGCGATTTTCGACGAAAACGTATCGTCTATCTGCGTCTCGAGCACACTCGCGAGAAACAACGAATATCTCTCTCTCTCTCTAGCATCTCCCCATTACTCGGTAGCGTGTTTACTCGGTAAAAGGGAGAAACGAACAATGTACATACATGGATCGAGGCTTGTAAACATTGCGTTCAAATGTCGTGTGCCGCACAATCACCTCGTTACACGTATAATAAGATTTTTGATTGCAGTCTTAAGTCGTATCCGGGAGTGTCTAAAAGTCGATAAAAAGTCATGTATATATATGTTTATATATATATATGTAAATACCTAATTCTTGGCGGCGACTGCACCGACCGGAGCAACCGGAGCAACCGGAGCGATCGGAGCAATCGGAGCAACCGGAGCTACCGGAGCCACCGGTGGCACCGGAGGAACCGAACCGACCGGAGCGACGAGAGACGCATCACCCTGGCCTTTTTCTATCCCTTTGCAATTCTCGACGGCGTCTTCGAATTGGCCTGGCACCGGCACCAGCACCGGCGCCGACAGTGCTACCACATCCTTCGTCGCGTTCGTGCTCGGAATCGTATCGCTGTTCGCAACAATAACGACAATGCTCGTGAGAATAGTTCGCCCCTCAACGTTGACATAGATCGGAGCAATTACAATTACTATCACTTACTTGTAATCGGTGATCCCATCCACACCGTTACCTCGTCCCCTGCTGTCTTTCTTCTCACACTCTTTACTCTTTTTCACGGTCGTCTTCTTCTTACCGGTCGCCTGAAAATTCAGCTCGGTGAGACTAATAGCGTTTTACCAGCGCTAATTTTTTTTATTATATTAGAACGTACTTTAAAACAATATAACTTTTCTATAATTGTACCAAACAACCTGATGTTTTATAAGCAATTAGAAGCGTTAGTTTACTAATTGATCTGTAAAAAAGACTTTCCAAAAATCACAATTGACAAGGTGATGCAAAAATGAAAAATGCGTTTTTACAGGGAGGTCCGTTTAAATAAGAACACCTAAATATTTCTTCAGATTATTGCGATGCAAAAAATATTTGTTACGTAATGTGCATGGTGTCAATGGACCAAATATCTGGCAAGAATATTTTTTACCAAAGGTCATTTTTTTCGGAGTTATCAAGGTCATCGATGTTTTTTGATACATAACTACATTTTTATGTTATTGATCTTCGAAAATTAAAGTTTCACCTTCAGATCAAGCTCAAGGTCATGTTATTATACATATCTGAACGTATTTTTCGATCAGTTACCCGATGCAATAAAATAAAAATTTAGTTATGTATCAAAAAAAATCGATGACCTTGATAACTCCGAAAAAATGACCTTCGGAAAAACATATTTGTGCCAGATATTTGGTCCATTGACACCATGTACATATATTTTTTGCATCACAATAACCTGAAGAGATATTTAGGTATCCTGTTTTAGACGAAACACCCTGTATATTATAAATCAACTATGTTCATGGAAAATTGATTGCTAGGCTGCGGATCTTTATGCAAAATAAAAAATGTCTAGATTAATTGCAAGACACAAGAGCGAAATAAAAATGTCTTTCTTCTTTGAATTATATGATTAAGCTGGAACCAATAGGCTAATGTCCTTAAATCTTTTTTGCCGTAAACGCATAAGATCCGCTGTCTACCGATCACTCTGGCAATGAAAAAACGAATTCCGCAGTTCGGAATTGGTTTTCTGATTCGTTTCTAACAATCCTATCGTTTACCTTCATTTGAGTCTTTTTCCCGCGTCCTGCTATTTGCGTGCGATTGCTTCCACGTGTGGGAAACGTTGATCGACCCATCGGAGCGAATCCACGTGGAAGACCGTATTTCAGACCGCCGATTGACGTTACCTAAAGCGAGACGATATGTGGTAACTCAACACCAACGTATACAATAAAAAACCAACATATGGATTTTTTTGATCTACCTGCGGTGGAAGTCGTCCACGAGGATGGCCTTGCAACGGTTGTGGCAGACGACCGGGTTGTCCGTAGTTGGCACCCCATTGACCAACCACGACTCCAGCAATCTCCAATTGGCCACCACGCGACGGTATAGGTCGACGCATCAATCCGCGTTGAGGCATCGTTGCGTTTCCACGGCCGCGCATCAAACTGTCGTTGATCGTGCAACTGGCGGCTAAAATATTTTGGGGCACCGACACGCGTATACCTGGGGAAACGGATCTACGGTTACGTAAACAAATCGCAAAACGGCAGCTTATATATTTCCCTTGGGAACACCTTTGGGAACTTGTATTCAACATTGCCATAGCTTTTTCGATTCGCTGTATGTTGTGTATGCATGTACATTCGAGGCCTAATCAAGGTGTGATGACCAGGAAACAACATGTCAAGGTTTTTGACCTAGATTATTTGTTGACTATTTGTTCGACCTAGAATATTTCCGTTCTCTATGATTCTTTAAATTTCATGGGTATGAAATCGACATAATAGCTCATACAATACTCAAATGTTTAGTAATTGATTAGTAGACAGCGGATCTTTATGCAAAATGAAAATTTTCTAACCATTTTATTTTCTTTCTTAATGTGATCAATCGATTGAAAATAATGTGACAATATTTTTTAATTACACCTACTCATTTCTGTCATAAATGCATAAAATCCGCTGTCTATTGATTAGATACCAACATGTTTAATAGTGTAAACAATAGTTTGAATGATGCTACAGCAATTATTCAAATGTCGGATGTGAAAGGCAAGATCGAAAAAGCTGTAACAAAACGAAAAGAAAACTTGATCGACAGTTACCTGGGGCAACAGGCATCGGGGGTCGTGCAAAAACAACATTGATACCCTCCAGTACAGCTTTCCTCATCCGTTCTACTTTCACAACACGTTCTATATGGCCACTGCAGAGTTCCAATAGATTTTTCGCTATCGTAGCACGGGCTAACGTATGGTGAAATAATTTACCGTCGAAATATAACCATGGGCAACACATTAACCACGGGATTGGTGCGCCACAAGCATCGTTAGCCAAGAGAGCGGTTTCGACGCCAGCCATAAACAATGTAGCTAGCTGTACTCCGCGCGATGTCACTAAAGGAAGCTACGGAGGAAATAAGGTTGATCAGCAATTTATCGGATGGAATTGACTACGTTCACGCGTCGTGTGTTGTAGCCTCGGTACCTGAAGATCTTGTAAATACTGAGCGTTCATGAGTTCCGGTGAAAATGCTTGCGCGATGAAAGCGTCTAGCTCCTGACGACGCAGTATCTTGATTATATCTGAGAATGACATGATATATCTGGAAGAGAAACAGGCCGCATTAAAGCAACACGAATCTCCGCAAGCGAAACATTCGATCGTGTCAATTGCAGGGACTTAATACCGGTAAAATGTTCATACCGGTATTATATCAAGAGGCTGGACCGAAACCGAAATGGATAAAAACCGAAATCGTTAAAATACCGGTTGCGGTATAACCAATATTCTACCGAAGCCGATATACTACCGAAACCGAAATAAATACCGGTATTTTTCGGTTTTTTCAATGCAAAGGATGCCCCAAATAAAAAGGAACTGCGTTCCACTTACCCGAGAATAGTCAATAAACACAGCCACCTTAATTAGGTATACACAATATAAATACGTTCCGTCGTAAAACCCTCCGTGTGAAGGAACAGGTCCGAATTCAGGTAAACTATCTACCGTGTCCGTCATAAAACATGAAGCCAAAGATCTTCGAGATGTACCGCCCACAATGATTTTTAAACATGTCTAATAATTCTATTTGATAAATATATTTTATTATTATTAGTAAAATTTACTTAAATTGTATCAACATTAATTATTAATAGTACATGTGAGTCGCGGAATACCTCGTTTATGATCGTGAAGCAGTTAATGTATCCTATACATTGGAAAAACCGAAATTATTACCGATAAGTGTACGCAAATATACCGGTATTCCCATATTTCGGTTTTTATAACGTTTAGGAAGAATTAACAGAAAAATGCCGGTATGATATCGGTATTTTTACGTCCCTGTATAAGTCCCTGGTTAATTACCTTAAGACACAAGCCATGACCAGCAAGTGTTGGGGTACGTAGGTCGTATTTAGCATGAGAGGAGTGTCGGACATCATGCAAGTCAAGAATCCTCTAAGACGGCGGCGTTTGTCATCGATACCTGTGCTGAAGGATGCAAAGCATCATTTTTCTGCGTGTTCGGTTGATGTAAGAGATGCAACCAAGATAAAAGTGTCTCACCCAAACCACAAACGTTGAATCGTAGGAACACCCCAACCGATTTGTTCCGCCTTGACCAATTCCGGGGCCTGATACGGATTCGATTTGGACCATACCCACTCTTTTATCAGAACGTCCGGGACTTCGATCTTTTCGCTGTCTGCGGGAGACACACCAAGAGAGCGTAGCAACGACTTCAACGAGATCGAGGAACAATCGTTCTACAATACTTACCACCTTTCTCTTTACTTTTAGCTGCTAAATACATTCGATGATGTAGATTGAACAATATCGCGTACACCATCTGCCTAACGGGTCTGTAAATCAGATGAATAGATGGGAATTCACGATGATTCTCGTCCTCCAGAAGGACCGGTAGTTTAATCTCGCCGGCGATAAGAATCTGGTAGATATGGGGAGACATTAATCCTTTCTGGTGTCTCTCGGACGCGGTGCGCATCACTTCTGGCACAGTGGTAGGAATACTAGTTGTCTTCTCAGCTTGTTTAGCAGAATCGGCCGTTGCGTGGGATGGCGATGTGGCGGAAGAACTGCTACTCGAACTCGACGAACTAATTAAAAGGTTGTGGGTACCGTTTATAGCGTGTCCATTACCTAAACAACGTTTCGCCGGATTAGAAAAACAAAACAAAAACACGGGAAAAACGCTAGCCACGGTTGTTCGATCGTTCAACCGCGTTCGCATCCTCTCTTACTTTGTTCCGTTTCTTCCGCTCTAATATTATCAGCATCTCCATGACCCTGAATACCGGGTGGGTCTATCACAATTTGCGGGGCAGACTTCGCGTTCACTGTCGCCTGCTTGTACGCATTTAAACTCTCGCGTTCGCTCTCTACAGTTTCGGACGCGAATCTCGACGTCTCTAAATTCGAATCGGCATCGGAAGTTGCCGGCGTTTCGGTCGAATTCGACGTTGGGGTTTGTACAGCGTTTTGCTTCGAGTCCAATTTGTGCACTGAAACACAAGTTCGTTTGCTTCACGTTATTCCACCTTACGGAATTTTACCCTTGTGTTGTCAACCAAAATGTATAGATTATTTAAAACCTTTCCGTATTTAACATGTCTGCACAAATTCTCATTATAAGACTGTAAATTAATATATTAGCGAGTAAAGAATGGACATTCAAAGAAATTTTGTAATATTTTTTAGAGGAACATTAACAATTGTTGAAAGAAATTTACTAATGGGCACCGGGTTGACTACATAAGGGTTAACTGAAGAGAGAGATAGAGAAGACTGACTGATAGAAGCGACCACACGGAGTCGGAGCAAAACTTCTTACCTCTGTTCTGTTTCACCGGTTTATAATGCAAGAACCCTTCTTTCGTTCCATTGATGTAGTACTGAACGGATTGTCGCAGTTTCGAACACCTTGGATCCGACAAAGTGCCGAACACTTTTTGCGCCACCACATCCAGTTCAACGGATGGAAGGTCTTTGACGAAATTAGCGATCGCTTTTATCGTAAGTTCATTTTTGTCTGTGTTCGCCTTGTTCAAGTTAGCGTTCACGTTCAGTTTCTTATAAAAATCAGCCAAATCCTGCTCGGTTAAGATATAATTTCCAAGTAGTGCAGCCAACAAGCACAATCGATCGGATGGTATGTTCAAGGCTTTTAGAAGTTCGGGGAGTATGTATTCCTTCGTGTCGAGGGAGTCCTTGAAGAGAAATGTAATCTCGCTTAATCGTTCCGCTAAATACGCGAACAACAATTATCTGAAGCAGTGACGAGCAACCTGCAGTGGGCCAAAAGTGGAATCCTAATAGCCGGGAAGTAACAACGATGTATCGAAAATCGTGCGGGCCGCCGGTTGCTCATCACTAGACTCCGGGTGTTTATGCAAAATAAAAAGTTTGTGCATCAATTGCAAGACACAGGAGCTAAATATAAATTTATATTCTTCATGAATAATTTTAATGTGGTGGAAATAATATATTAACTTTTTGCACTCGGAGCTATTTTATTTCGAAAATTAAACATTTCTTCCTAGCTAGAATAATTCCATTCTATATGATTTTTTTCATTTTGTGGATATGAGATTAATATAATAATGTAAACAATATTTTGAATAATGGTACAGCAAATTTTTAGTGGTGACTCAGAGTCATCACTCGAGTGCTAAGGGTTGATACTCTTGAAATTTTTTAATATTTTCACTGTTTTAAATTGCACTTGCTCATTTTTGTTATAAATGCATAAAATCCGGAGTCTACTCATCACTGATCCAAAGAACCGTGCCTATACCTTGTACGTCAGCTTCAACTGTTCCGACGAGAAATATCGTGGAGGATCGAATACCGCGTACTCCGCGTCATCGGCGATCAAGCCGTTGAAATTATTTTCTCGACAATAAGCAATTACTTCTTGATGATGGTCGTCCATACTGCATAACTGTTTCAACAACACGGTAAACAATGCAATGCCAAGACATATAATGTCACGAGATACTTTAAACAGTTCTACTTACGACTGTAACGTTTAAATGTCTCAAAGCCATTCGCAGACTGGTTCTTAAACAAACAGGAGGAGTCCACCAAATTTTTGGTGGTGGAGTACCTTTTATCGAAATGTGTTTCAATACCTGTACAAACGATTATCTCTGATTAAGTGGATATTCTAGGAGTTGCGTTGTGTATAAATTAATATTTGCTTACATTGTTCACTTTAATCCTGACTTGTAGTTGATTCTGTATCCAATCTGCACGCCGGGGAGATTCGAAACATCCATTGAAGAATACAGCTAATTCCAAGCCTGACATTTCTGTTTTCTGTATGAGGACTGCCAGAAACTGTAGCATTCGGTTCCATTGTCCTCCGCAAGTCCAATCTGAAGGACAAAAAATCACTGGCTGATACTCGTTCGGATGCAAACAATATGGCGAGCAGGAGGAAATGTGTACCTGAGAAATAGCCGCCATATAATCTATCTAAACAGCATTCTCCGTCAAGTACCAATTTCAACTTTCCAGAATGCAATTGCTGCGCTTTACCAATACGATTGTGCTGCCTTTGCGTAATGGTACGTGCGATTTTCAACAGATCGACTGGTACCGATCCTCCTTGTACGTAGTTGCTATCCAGAAAGACTTGCAAATCTTGGATGCCCATTTTGATCACGATTCAGTTTACGACGTAAAGTTACTACTTAAATGCTTAAGTATTACGTACGGTGTTATCACTCTTTTTTTGCTTATTTATTAACTACGGATGAGAGTGTTTGTTTAATATTTTGCTTGAAATACTTTTACAACTTGAAGAAATCTGATTTCAATTTCAATAATTTCAACCTGAAATAAATACCATTCTATCAATAACAAGATAAAAATTTCTTTTTCAAAATAATTTTTCTGTATATGTATCTCCTAAATTTTGTTCGTTAACAGGTGTGTTTGAAACACAGCCGATACAAAGTACAACGTTAGGGAATCTATTAAACTATTTAGTATAGTTACGTCGCGTGCTCGGAGCATTAGAAACTCTGGTAAAAGAGAGCCGCTCGTTAACAAATACGTGAGAAAAGAAAAACAGCGAAAAAACATACACGACGTGTATATAATATAAATTCCGGCAACGATGTTAGATGATTTCCATCGCGTGTAAGGGAATACGTTTCTATTAACGTAGAGCGTCCCATGGACGAGTGGGAAAGGGATGAGAAAAATACTGAAGGATCGAAAATTTGTCATATTCGGAGCCGAAGTATGCCGACGCCATTTATTTTGTTTATATGTGGTGATTTGTATATCGTCGGTGAGTTCTTTATCTATCGACGGAAAATTCGATCATGTCAATGCTAAGGATGACACGCGAATGGAACAAAGACAATCGGTTTCGATTAATCCCAATGTTTCTCGACGAATTGAACGTGCCCGAAAAAGAAGGACTGCTTTATAGACCGGCATGGCGAGTAAGCTGTTCGCTGTTCAGTGGGAAACTTACACAAAGGAATTCGCACGGTTTCGTGACCAGTCTCCTTTTACAAACGACACCGCGCGAATCCCACTGTATCGAATCTACGCGATTTCATCCGGGAAACGTGATGATACTTACGTTAAATTAGCGATAATCATCGTGGCCCCAAAGAAACACAAAACACACGGGTTTTCAGAGTAGGTGACGTCGGATTCGAAAACGGAAATGAGCGCTCGGCCGCGCTCGGATATCTACGCCATTTGTCCCGGTTCCAACGGAATCCAGCATTCCCATTGGCTCATCACCGAAAGCGACAGCCATGCCGGAAACGAATAATTTTACATTGTTTTAAAATTACCGACTACAGAAATGCAAAATATAACAGAATTATTATAGACATTTCACCGAGATCACGTACAAAATGTACTCTCGAACGCGCGCCACAGAGTCAACAAATTTTGTATACAAACAATAAACCGTGCTAGATAAAACAAAATTTTTCCCATCTTTTACACAATCGTCGTTTTCGATACGCGTGCTATGCGCGCTTTATTTAAACTTTCGAAAGATATTTCTGTAAGAAGAAATCCAGAGAATAAAAAGTAACTCGGTAATGGTAAAGTATAAAACCATAACGATAGTGTGACATGATCTTTTAATATGTCCTTTTATACAAACACATTCATTCGCAGCACAAACATGCTATCTTTTATTATACTCGATGAACGATCCTTCTGTTAGGTCACTATAAAAAAAAGTGAGAGAAAATTGAATGAAATAAATTACAATAATAATAACAACTATAATTCGTTATCAAAGATGTAGCCTACGACGTGTCTACAATATTGTACGCGTATTACGATGGATAAACTTAAAAAAGGAAAACGCGGAATATTGTACCCTTCGAATTTGTGTCTTTGTAATAACGCCGTTTATCATTACAGAACACTTTAAATGCTGTGAGAGAAGCATCGACGAACACTTCTTTCCTTTTCTGTACAATTACAAGAGTTCGTTTTCGATTGCAACGCGACGCAATCGGACACTGTGTAACCGTACATTGTACGGTTACTTATACAGTGACAAAGTTAGACTTATGCGATACAGTTTTCATAGGTTACAGTTCCTCGTGCTTTTTCTCGTCTCTCTCTTCCTCGCTCGCGTCCATATCTATAATCTTCTCCGACTCGTCTTCCTCGTCGTTATCCATCGAAGCAGATTCCTCATCTTGCATTTCTTCTTCTACTTCTTCTTCCGGTAGCTCGTCCAAAGGAATATCCAATGTTCTCCTCATCAGTTCTTCGACGCTCTGAGCAAAGGTTGCAGTTTCCCTGAGCATATATCCAGATCGAAGAGTAGCCGTTCTGAACATCATCAGAGCAATCTCTTTCGCTGTTTCATCGGCGGTATCTGCGTGCACGCGTCGTAGCAGTTCTCTGATCAATGGATGCCTCGGATTGATCTCCAGCGTCTTCTTTTGATTCAAGTAATAAGTTTTCTGTGGGTCGTCGCTTTTCTGATGAGCGTTCGAAATCGCGAGTCTCTCCATGTTTCCGGTCCAGCCAAACATACTGGCGATCAACGCGCACGGCGAGTCCGTTAGACGCTCAGAGACTTGAGCTTTGCTGATATGATCCTTCAAGATGTCGTTCAACCATTTGATCAACGGCTCGTACGTTGTCTTCAGATATTCCATTTTCTCCTTGGCTTTGTCGCTCTCGTCAAGAGAGAAACCTTCTTTCGCCACGTTCTGGAACTTCTTACCATCGAATTCGGGAAGAGCTGAAATCGCGTACTCGTCTACGGCTTCAGTCAAATATAGCACCTCGTATCCCTTCTTGTCCAGTCTTTCGACAAACGGAGACTTCTTCACCTCTTCCTCGGAGGAGCCTGCAATATAATAGATGTATTTCTGACTAGCCTTCATGCGGGAGACGTAATCTGCTAGAGTCGTGGTGCTTTTCTGTGTGGAGGAGTGGAAGAGCAACAGTTTCGACAGTCTAGCTCTGTTTTGAGCGTCTTCGATCACGCCCAGTTTAATGTTTGTGCTGTATTCTTTCCAGAACTTCTCGTACTCTTCTCTAGGAATCTTTTTGATCATGTCTAACACTTTCCTGATCAGTTTCTTCTTGATTACCTTGATCAGCTTGTGTTGTTGCAAGTTCTCACGAGACACGTTCAGCGGCAAGTCATCGCTGTCAACGATACCGCGAATGAACGACAAATAGTTTGGCATCATATCGGTGAATTTGTCGGTAATAAACACTCGCCTAACGTATAATTTAATGTTATCGGACTTGGTGCCGTAACGATTGAAGCTATCCCCAGGTTGTACTTTCGGAATAAAAAGAAGCGACTTGAAGGTAACTTCGCCTTCTGCTACGAAGTGAATCTTTCCCAAAGGTTCTTGAGTGTCTTTCGTCAACGCTTTGTAAAAGTCACTGTAATCTTTCTCCTCGACTTCCGATGGTTTCATGGTCCATATAGGCTTCGAATCATTTAACAATTCCCAATCCCAGACAGTTTTGTCGACTTTCTTCGTCTTCTTTTCTTCTTCGGCATCCTCCACCTTCGCGTCGTCTTCCTCGTCTGATACTTTATCCTCGTCTAACTCTTCTTTCTTGCTCTCGTCTTCCTTTATAGGTTTCTCGTCGTCGTCTTCTTCTTCTTCGTCCACTTGAATAACTTTGCTGCTCCACAGATATATGGGGAAGTTGATGAACTGCGAGTACTTTTTCACCAAGTTTCTAATAGTGTCCTCTTCCAGGAAATCCAACGCTTCGTCCTTCAGATGAAGACTGCAACCACAAATCAATTAACTCATTGAATAACTTTACTTTAATATTGAAAATATAGTGCATAATAGCTAGACTGCGGATCTTTATGGCTTATGAAAATTTTCAAAAGATGCTAGAATATAATATTTGATAGGATTTAGGTAAATTTTTATTTGTTTCAAATCTCTACAGCTTCTTGCCACTTTCTTAAAATTTGTCTATAAATAAATAAATTGAAAATTGCATAAACATCTGCAGTCTAATAATAGCAAATGTTATTTTCTGTACCTGACTGTTGTTCCTCTCTTCAAGGAATCCCCTCTTGGATCCTCGACAATACTGTAGCTGGAGCTATCCGACTGCCAAATGTATTGTTTGTCGTCGTTGTGCTTGGACGTGACAACCACAGTGTTAGATACTAAGAAAGCAGAGTAGAAACCTACTCCAAACTGACCGATCATATCGTTTAGATCCTGAGTGTTCGAAGTCTCTTGCATTTTGCCCAAGAATTCAGCTGTGCCAGACTTTGCGATTGTTCCCAGATTATTAATCAGTTCTTTCTTTGTCATACCGATACCAGAGTCAGTTAGACTCAATATTTTGTTCTCTTTGTCCGATTTAATCCTGATCACCAACTCGGGATTATTGTCTAGGACATTCTTCTCCGTTAGGGATAATAATCTGATCTTATCCAAAGCATCGGAAGCATTGGATATCAGTTCTCTAAGGAATATATCTTTGTTGCGGTACAGCGAATTAATAATAAGTTTCATGATACGATTGACTTCAGTCTGGAATACAAATTTTTCAGCCTTTTCTCTCAGTTCCTTCATTTGCGCTACATTTAATCCATCCAACTTTATCGCTTCCTCTTCTCTCTGAACGGCTTGGTCATCTATGAAACACATGAGCAATTATTATCGATGCAACAGGTTAGTTTCAATAGCGAATTAACTATACGTAAACAGACACTGCGGCTTTCACGCAGACACCAGCAATTATTATCGATGAAACAAGTTAGCTTCAAACTAGCTGCAAATAGTGATTTAACTGTTCGTAAACAATGTAAACATGAGTACAACGGTCCATTTAAATTTGACTAGGATAATCGAGGGAAGGGGTATTCCTCTACCTGCTTTAACACAGACACCAGCAATTATTATCGATGCGACAAGTTAGTTTCAACAGCGAGTTAACTATTCGTAAACAATGTAGACATGAGTACAATGGCCCATTTAAATTTGATCAGAATAATCGAGGGAAGGGGGCGTTTCTACATATGCCTGCTACGAGTAACTGTGTATCAATCAAAGGTTGGCGAATAAAACAAGGTGGAAAAGTAAAAAAGAAAACAGAAACTCTGTATAACCTGTTCGAGATGCTTCCCGACTGACGCCCAAATCGTTTTCCACGGTTCCAACATCTTCCTCAACTTGATCATCTGCTCTGGCGAATCCTAAACAACAACGAGCAGGAAAATTTTTATTGCGATACGGTTAACGTGTAAGTCTGAACACGTTTTTCCTCGATAATTATCGTTGTACTGTATAACGTACCTGCCAGAAGAAACAGGACCGACACCAATATTAACGCTTTTTTCATTGCTGTCGTGAAACGTTCACGAATAATCGCAGGAAAAATAGCGGAAACGTACGGGACCCGCGACAAACACTACGCTTCGTTGTTTCAACACCGACTGTCATACAATCCAGCCACGACGATGTGTTATAGCAAGAGGAATCCGGGAAGATTCACCAATCGGATGGACCCACGCAATGTAAAATAACCAATCAAAGATAAGCCGGCTGCAGCTCGGTCCAAATGTCCTCATCCCATTGGCGGATAAATGCAACACATGGCATTTGGCAATTCCAGAAGTTTCTATTCTAATTCTGTTAATTTCAAATGAAATTCCTATTAACATGCTTGTTCCATTAATTTTCATTGTATCTGTTCGCTCATAAATATATAATTATCCGAAAGAAAGGTAATTAGAAGAAAGGCGATTAGATTATTATCGATTGCGCGTCGAATGGTAAGTTAGCGACTACTACTCCGTCGGTAACACAGATTACTGTAACGGCCGCCGGTAATCTTTTCCCGCCAATATAATTCATATACGAATACGAATTTATGGTTCCTTATCGTTTCACGTTCGTTCGCGTCGGAAAATACATTAATATTAAATGTCCTTTGATAAGAACAAGTTGGTATACGATCGATTTAACGTTACAGATCATTGATCGCCGGCAGCGATAGAAACAAGTCGTTGAGGAAGCAGATCGTTTGAAAAAACAAAGACCGGATATTACCATATTACCGTTGCGCGCTACAAAATGACACCAAGGATATTGAAATCCTAATAGGTTTTATTTATATTCTACATGTATGTGCATATGTACAAGTATACATGTATTATACATATACATATAGAGTCTACTATATAGGATCTATTTATCCTGATCCGTCTTGCGACACAGTTTTCCCGAAATAAGTTATACCGTTCTGTTATTTGTGTGTAAACTTGCTCGAAACATCGCTTCTTTTGTTTTCTTATACGACATTCGTAACTAGACTACGGATTTTAAACAAAATAAAAATTATCTCCCTCTGTTGCAAGATACAGAATCCATACTTTCAAATTGCTTTTTTCCTTTAATTATTTTAAAAGGTCATAATATATCCCCACTCTTCAATTCTCTTAATCCTTGCACTATTTCAATCTATAGCGACTCAATTTTATTATAAATGCATAAAATCCGCAGTGTAAATGTCAACTCGTCAATTTGAATAAAAATACATCGAAAAATAATAACGGTTTACCTTGTTATTTCATCGATCTTTTACCGCTGTGTCAATTTGAATTCGAGTGGGCTAGGAGGTCCTGTTTAGGGTAGTTATAGCGAGTCCGAAGGAGATCGAGTATCCATGAAATTGTTTAAATAATTGTCTATGAAAAGAGAAAGAAAAGGTCGCGTCGTTCGCACAGTACGTAGAATGATTCTTCCGAAGAGATAGAGCGAGCTGATGCATAGTGTTTTGCCCTGCACGTACTAGGGATCATCCTATGTCCTATACTATAGGCTATATGTTTATATATGTATATACGAACATGTACAACACATATATATAGCAAACCACCGATAGGAAATCGGTATTGGGAATTGATCACGCGTGAAATTTTTGCCGATACACGTGTTGTGGCTGTTTGGTCGTTATGGATACGTTCTACAGACTATTGTATGGACATTGTACACGACAGCACACCTTGTTTTCCTATGTGAGCGTGGTGTCGATCAACGTACGTACATACATGTGGTGTGATCCACTGTATGTCGTCCTATCGAATGCGACCAGCCGCGTCAAAGGGACCATCTACCGTCATTCGCCTTCCGGTCTTCTTCGGAGTAGTCACGAATTTTTCCTGCTCCTTTATCCTGATCCTCAACGGTTGTCGTTCCGTCAAGCATCATCTACAAAATTGGCGCGCATGATTCCGACTTCCTCTTCTTAGGATCGAGGTAAGTACAAAGTAAACGTATAGAAGATAAAAGACTAAGAGACTAATTAGCTCGTAATTAGCGTTTTATAATATTTTCGGCAACGGATGTCCACAGCGTTCTAGAACAGTATAAATAATTAACGACAATAACTTTGGTCTCTAGCTGATTACGAGAAAAGGTGCGCGCGGTACGCAGATTATGCTAATCGATCGGACACGACAAATTACATTAGAATCGAATCGATACTTTCCTCCTACTTTTCGTGCAATTGCGAAATTGAGATCCGCTCGCAGCGTTTCGTCCTTCGTCGACATTTCATTAATTAAATATAGGCCGGGTATTTGATAAAGCCAGACCATTAGCCGCGCTCTGCAATCGAATAAAATGACACGTTTGTTTTACATTATTTCGCAAGAGCTCGTCGACAGGGGACACAGCGTATTCCTCGGTGATTTGAAAAAATGAAAAAAGTCGAAGCGGTAGGTGCAGTAATTCTGGGATTAGCGTGCACATCAGAGCAAACCAGACCGATACCGCAACTCCCACTCTTCGCGTAAATCCCACCAGTTCCGCTCCCGTTATCTTTCTCTGTCTTTTTAGAAAGACTGCGAATATTGAAAAGCATTTTGCAAAGGATTCGACCGTGCACCTAAATGGAACGTTCGATGGTGTAATTGTAGGTTCGCTCGATATTGCGTGTGTCGTACGTGTATTGTTCGTAGAGTAGATTAAACTACGTGGCACAATTAGTTATCTCTTTCCTGGAGATTCGGCGTCATTCTTGTCGCGTGAGTCAACGCGTCATGTTGCAACGGTGAGGAGAACGGGTTTGCCTCTTTCAGGGATGTTCTTTAACAGACCGCAGAGCGCGACGACCAGACAAGAGACTGAGATGATCAATAAGGCCCAACGGGCCATACACACAGCCACGGATTCCATAGAGAAGCTGCGTTTGCTCTGCCTGGCCAGAGGTGCCAACGGTATTCTCGGTTTGGGTAGGTAAGTTGACAATAAACTGCTGAAAGCGATCCTGAAAGCAAAAGACAGCCGACTCCCATTATTTTCACTTTTGATTTTCATTTCCAGAGCGTTTCGTCGTATGGACGACGATGGGAACAAGAAGTTGAACCTCGAGGAGTTCATGAAAGGTCTGGAGGAGACGGGCCTGGACATTTCCGAGGATGAGGTGAAAGAGATCTTCGAGAAATTCGACACCGACGGCGACGGGAACGTCAGCGTCGACGAATTTATCGTTGCCATACGGGTACCGGAAGTTCTAGATCTCGATGGCCGCGGTTCTCAAAGTATCGGATTGCGATCGCGACGATGACGATACGTTTTGTTGCACAGCCTCCACTGTCGCAGAGCCGCAAGAACGTGGTGGATCAGGCGTTCAAGAAGCTGGACAAAACTGGCGACGGTGTGATCACGATCGACGATCTCAAAGGAATCTATAACGTCAAATGTCATCCTCGTTATATAAGCGGGGAGGAGAGCGAGGAGAGCATCCTGAACAAGTTCCTGGGCAATTTCGAGCAAAACAATACCAGGGACGGCACCGTGAGGACTGTTTTACATACATTATATCTGTGATTGCCAGGAAAAACGTCGCATGTCACAATTTTGAGCTTTATAATATAGGATTTACGTATTTTACCAGAAAAAAGGTCATGAAAACAAATTCGAAAGGCTCAAAGCATTAGTGATGAAAATTTTAAACGGCAATACCAGGGATGTGGAAGTATGCGACATGCGACGTTCTTCCTTACAACCACAGATATATTTTCCAAACATTCTCCGTCTTGATACATATATAGCTGCGCCTCTAAGCAGAGCATCTCGTACCGATGAAACATCGATCTTTGATCACCTGAAACATAATTCCACGTTAATTTCAGGTCACCGAAGAGGAGTTCATGAACTATTACAGCGCGATCAGCGCGAGCATCGACCATGACGCGTACTTTGATTTAATGATGCGGAATGCTTACAAGCTGTGAACTTTGAACGCAACTATAGCCTACTCGGAATTATCGGCTTTATCAAGGACGTTAAGCTTTCACGGTCAATGCCGACAGAAAACCTATGCAGCTTGGTTATCCGCGCAGCACACTTGTGTTCATTATTTACGAACCGAACAGTAAACATACTCGGTTCTTTCTATCTTTATTTATCTCTTTCCCCCTCTCTCTCTCGAATGCTGTAAGGCCTCCTTTATGTAATAATGCATGATTTAAAAAAGGTTAAATGCAACCCGGTTTTCTCGGGCGCAGTTGATCGGTGATTCAGCCATTCAATAATGAGGGCACCGAGCAAATAATCTTGCAAAATAAGCTCCATTGTTCTTTATAGACGTTCGACAGCGGTTCTCAGTCGAGTCCACGAACCACGAATGTTCCTCGACAATCCGCAAATAAAATTACTCCGGGAAGCCGGCTGCACTGTGTTGATCGTGTTGGGAACCTCTGCAATTCAATTATTATCCCATTACACAATTATATGAATCATATGTGTGCATAGTGTATAACGAAAAGAAGTTGGTTACAGGGTCCAATACAGCGTAAACATGTATGTATATCTACAATCTACATCGTACACTTATACTTGCTTACCTACTGGAAACGGCGAGATCATCCTAGAGACTCACGATCGATTATGCCCTTGTTAAAGTTTGATTGCTACTTCAGCCTGTGTTTTATCAAGTTCAACACGTTACACTTTACACGCCGAAAGAACTAAAACGTGGAAACTCAAATGTACTGCTTTATATAAAATACAATTTTATTATCGTTCTGATATTATATGAAACGTGAAATATTCTAATAAACGTTTATACTTGATCTTAATACGTGTACCAGTCACATAATTTGCCTAACGACAACTTATTATCGCTATTTTTTATTGCCAGCTTGCAATATAAGCTTTTACCGCTGCGCGTGCGGTTAAATATTATCGCGTCGATGCACAATCCAACGATTTCTTGCAGTTATTCAATATTTATTAGCCAGCTTGCGGTATCAGAGAACAATCTTATCGTGGAAGATAAAGAATCAAATGTCCAGCTAAATTGTATCTGAAAGGTTACCGAAACAGAACGTTCCTAACTATAGTAAGGATATGCTTAGAGTTTATACTACACGCAGAAAATTATGCAGATGGTTTAATTAGCTTCGAAATAGAATAAAGGCACTGAGAATATACATATGCATACGAGTTCCAGATGTTGGAGACTTTAACGATCTTCTTACATTTATGTACTTGTCGCACGTTTGCATCTAAATCGGTACGTAAAATACTTTTTTAGGTGAATCCCGTTTACGTAATATTTATAACTTCCGTCTGTCAAAGTATTGCATACATTAGCAACGGTGACTGGATGAAATGAACGCAGACCGCGCAAAAACAAATTCTCCGTGGAGTACCTCCTACTTAAATATACGTTTCTTTATCGGATCAGTAACAAAGTAACTAAAAATCGGATAAAAAGAAAAAAAATTTGCATCGGCCGGGAATCGAACCCGGGCCGCCCGCGTGGCAGGCGAGCATTCTACCACTGAACCACCGATGCTTGTTGTAATCACATTCTATGGAGTACATAGATCTACGCAACAATAGTTACATTTATCACGATAAAACTATTTAAATCGACTGAATAGTTGATTACCTTCTGCTTCTACCGTATACAAACATTCGGGGTAACCTACACAAATGTTCCTACATGAACATGCCTCTTTGAAATGCATACAAAATTTTCGAACCCAGCGCCGCGCCTTTTCAAGTATTTTAAAAGCCCAAAGCCCATTAAACTAATTACGAGCGGTCGATGAAGGTATCGGGGACCCGTAAAGGGTTACTCGCTTTATAAATTCCGTCCATAAAATCTTTCGAGTTATCAGAAGCGTCTAATAAAAAGCATATGAAGCATTCGCCGTCGCGTCGGGTAGAATGCAAGGACAATGAACTCGTTGTCTTTTTATCAAAACTATGCAGGTTTTGCAAAAATAAATTTTTCCCGTTCGCTTGATGACTGATCGTTGTGTACTACAAAATTCGAGGTATCCGCCGCTCCAAAACTCATCAGGATTCGTTCAAAAACCAGTCAATTATTTCAGCAAAATCTTCGCATGTTTTATCACTGGATAGCGGATTTTATACGTTCATGACAAAATTCAGCACCTGCAATTTGGAACAGTAAAAATATTAGAAGATCTTAAAAATACCGTTATATTATTTTCATCTTAGAAATATAGAAATATCTTAGAAAGCATAGAAAATTTCTATGCTTTCTTTTGGTACAACACAATTATTGAAAATTCGATAGCTAAAATGCGTTAAGAGTTTGCTACGATTCAGGTAGAACATTTTTACTTTGCATAAAGGTCCAGTAGTATTCTTCCCAGCGATCTGCATATCTCTGGCAGATGTTTGGAACGGCGCGGCGGGAACCTGTAAAATCGAAAAGAACTTTCAATTATTTTGTCGTAAAATTGAAATGAAACGTGGTAAGATTTCGTGCGTGCGTGTGTGTGTGCGCGCACTCGAGTGGAGAGGGTAGGAGTATTCCCATCGAATTTATATAAGTCGAGCGCACGCGCTCAGCGGTTCAGTATCGGAGTAGCGTTACTGCGATCGTCCGAAGTCTTGTTGTTGCGTGCTCCGTTTCCGAATTCACGTCTTGCTCTTTCACCTTTGCCCCCCTTGTCTTTCGCTGGGTTTCCGTGCGTCGCGTTACAAGTCAGTTCGTTATAGAGCTTTCATACGAACAGAGGAAAAGCGGGCAACGGGTACGGAAACGGAAGTAATAGCGGGAACTTGGACCCGTCGAGCCAGGCGACACGCTCGTAACAGTGATGCGCATCTGATCAGTGTATATCCATCTTGCTCGTACAGCGGCACGTATTCTTTCGCCGTCGTGAGTAAACGCCGTCTCACCTCACGGCGTTTCGCAAGATAATCTCCTCGGCGAGACGTGTGCTGCTCCGTGAAAAATCAAGAGAACCTGCAATGAACAAATACTGGACAATCACTGCTGTGGTGTTCCTTTGCGGTAAGTCTGCCCTCGGCGACTGTCTCCGCCCCCGTCCCCGTCTCGGTCCCCGTCCCCATCTCTGTCGACGAGAACTGGGAAACGTAAGAGAACTTACGCGTTTTTGTTTTCCATCCACGTTGACAGAGTTCAAGCTGGCATGATTCACGACACGCAACGTATTGCGATAAACAACAAAGGAAGAAAACACGCGAACGAGAGAGACAGTTGTATATCGATGGCGAATTCGATGCGTGTAAAACGATCGCATGCACAAAATCATATAGATACCTACGAGAATGCTGTGCGATCTTTTTTTTACGTTCGCCTCGCTCGTTGTCGGATTAGATGTCAGGGACTTCTCGTTTACGTTCGCTCTGTCAGATTCAATTTGTAATACGACCGTTTTCTGCTGCAAGCGGCTCGTTGTGTTTCGAGCTGTCCATCTATCATGGCATTGTTTCGACAAGAACGGTACTGTAAACTTGAATCATAGTCGATTCACGATTGAAAGGAACGATAGAGCGACCTTCGATCGCATTCGCATAATCGATAAGAAGCGATTGGTCGTAGCATGGAATCCGACAAGATTGAATCGAATTCTCGATGTTGCTTTTCATCAATGCAAATTCCATAAATGTTTATGAAATAAACTGCTTCATTGCCGGGTGTGTGCAGTGTGCAGACATTAAGTTTGCGATGCACGTGTGACGAATGACGAATACTTAATCTGCTCGGTTTCCGTACTTTGTACCCCCTTTAGATGCATTTTGATTTGCTCGATTGTATTTCATGCAACCGCCGTACTTAACAATGACGTACGACAAAATGATACCGATACCAGTAACGAAAGTAGATACCGAAAGCAGATATACACGGTGGAATTATTAATTTGGATCGAGAGTCTCGATTCGAGACTTCTTTTGTTACGGGCTCTCGATTTCAGTGTTTCGTAACTAAAGCACTACATAAACTGACGAGTTATATTTCCGCCTTCGTTGCGAGAAACAAATATTTATTCTAAAACGAAACTTTCGAACTTCAAGAGTTTAATTCTTATTAGATTAGATCATATTGCGGGAAAAAACACTGACCACGCGTGGAAACGAAACAAAACAGTGTATACATGTAATATATATATATTAAAAATAAACACAGAAACAGAACACAACGCAATACTCTTACTTCAGTTACTTCTAACTCTGACTGCACCTCGCAGGCTGAAGTTCACTTTATGTCACGTGTGCTTTTCTCCCGACTGCCAAGAAAACGTGCCAAGCTTGCACCCTCCACACACACCCACACACAGTTCCTGAAAACCAAACAGTCCAGTGCACTGATATACAGGGTGTCCCAAAATTTCTGAACATTCCGGAGATTCCTGAGACCATTTGAAGCGACATTTTCCTTTGCAAAAATGTTATGCGCGGCTTTGTTTAGGAGTTATTAACGAAAAACACGGACCAATCAGAGCGCGACCTAGACGCGAGTTGGCACAGTCGGCCAATTGACAGTTGGCGCGCCGGACCAACTGTGCCAACTCGCATCTAGGTCGCGCTCTGATTGGTCCGTGTTTTTCGTTAATAACTCCTATATATATATAAACAAAGCCGTGGACAACATTTTTGCAGAGGAAAATGTCGTTTCAAATGACCTCAGGAACCTCCCATTCAGTGTTGGGATATTGCACGGTTTTTTCGCGCATGCGCGACGATTTTAGCGTCAGTAAAGTACAAAGTGAGGTACCTTGGTCACCCCGCATAATTTCGCAAAATTTTGCTTTCCGATTTTCAAATATGGATGTTTAACATGCGTATGTTATATTCAAATTTACTGTGTATGTACATATAATATGTAATATATAAATTTCTATCTAAATTTATAAACTCTTCCGCTACTTTCCTACCGGTAATAGTTCCCCACTACATTCCCCACAAACTTAGGACGCAATACATACGTTCCTGTATTTGGTCGCGCATGCGTGAAAAAACCGTGTAATCACGTGCAATATCCCAACACCATCAACACTGCTCCCATTTCCGGGTTCTGCAGGACTTTTAGGACACCCTGTATACTAGTGATAGTATATATATCAGTGGTCCAGTTGCTGTATATTAGCCGATATTAGCCTAAATTCTAAACAGTCAGGGTGTCGTTTTATGCCCGAAATCGACACCACAATATATTACTTATACAAACTCGACTTCAGATATCATGCCTTTTTCTAAGATTACATTGTCTATCAGATGACGGTTGTGGGCAAACTGCTATTTATATAGAAAGTATTTAGTATGATTATGTAGAAGGGAAAGGAAAATCCTTGTCGTATCTTATTCTGTATAAATATATTTATGGAGACTACCCAGATAGCCAAAATGCTCGATTCTGGCCAGGGCAGTTATGACCGTGTGGGCTCGTAACGTTCCCTCGGCACAAGCTGCCCCTCGGCCCGTCCAGGGCCGAGCACCTGGACCGACGGGCCGAGGGGAAGCTTGTGCCGGGTTTGTGCCGAGGGAACGTTACGAGCCCTCACGGTCATAAGTGCCCTCCTCAGATTATAGCCATTGTGTGCCTTTTGCCCATTCAAGCGACGTTCGGCCCGTCTACCTGACCCCGACACGCCGGGCTCGATCTGTGCGCGAGGATCGCTTGGCTATCTGGGTATACATACTTTATTTTATTACTCGTTCATTTTTACTTTACTCTTATTGTAGTGCGAGCTCATTTTGTCAGGTATAATTTAGAAACCGTGAAATTCTAATGTATATGTAGATGTAGATGTTGATAATATGAAATCTGTATTTATTTCCTCACAAATTACTTGATTTAAAAAAAAAGAATAGTAAGTTTACGATATTTTCAAAAATGAATCGTTAGATATTTAGTGCTTTCCTTGTAAAAAAATATGTCTTTTTTTGAGTCGTCGAAGTCTGTTAAATTCTCGTTGAATACCCCTATGACTGCCAGGAGTCTTTTCATCCTCTGAGGATGCAAAAGAGGGCATAAACATGACTCAAATAATATCTCGAAACAAGAAATACACGACTTAAATAGACCAATTTCATAATTATGGACACATATGTGGTCTAAATAAGGTTAAAATCGAAGCCGTCAAAAGGCGGCTATTAAACACCCCGTACAGGGGTTCATCTTCCCTTGCGAGGCCTGTAATGTTCTGTATTGGATTACTTTTAACAAGATGAATTTTTCTTCCAGGTCTCGTTGGACACACTAACTCTCAAGAAAATGACGACGTGGTAAACAAAGTTTCCAACCTTATAGACCCGAAAAGTCTCAACGCATCCGGGATCGACTTGGCCGCTATAAATGCATCCGCGATACCGGCTCTCAACGAGGCGAAGAATTTGTTTAAACAAAAATGCGAGAAGAACGGAGGCGAAGGTGCATTTGAGAAAGCTGTCAAAGCTAAAGATAAAGTGGAGGAATGCATCAAATCGTTTGTAAACCTGACGCAGCTCGAATCCGAGATGGAAAAGTATAAACCTACGGGAGACTTGGACGTGGTGTTCAGAAGATATTGCAGCAAGACCCCTAAGCTTAAGAAGTGTGTAAGCGATTTCACGGATGCAACGGAACCCTGTTTGGAAGCATCGGAAAAAGAGACTAAGAAAACACTTTTGAACATCACCGATTCTCTCTTGAATTTTGTTTGTTTCAAAGAAGGAGATCGTATTGCTCGTATGTATACGAATACTCAAATATTTCTATTCGTGGAAACTTTCTATGGAAACTCTAGCTAATATAATTCTTATTGTTTCTAGTTTTCATATCTGCTAACGGACCAGAATGTTTGCAGTCGAAACAACAAGAAATTGAAAACTGTATCAATGCTACTTTTGGCAAATACATCCCTCCTATGGATGCGAACAATGGATCTTTGATAGGATTAGATCGCATCAACCATCTTCTCGTACTTGGCAATAAAGAATGCGGGTATGTAGATGTTAAAATTGTCAAATAAAACAGAATTATGCTAATGGTAATACATTAATTCTTCCAATGTATGTGTAGGGACATTACTACTGTCCAAGCCTGCATCGTTAACGATTTGGAAAAATGTTCGGATCCCACACCTGCCAACATCGTGGACTCTATATTCAACTTCATTTTACGAGCAACACCTTGTAAAAATGTGGTACCTGGTCTAAACGCTGCTCCTATGTCTACGATTAGTTTATTATTGACTTCGAGTCTGGTGCTCTTGTCGCTGAGACTCGTTTGAACGAACTATTTAAAATTTTGCATTGTTCACTCCAATGTCGGCAATTGTGCATGGTCGATCGTTCTTTATATTACCTTCTTTCTTTTCTTACCTTACGATTCTACGTGGTCCATCGTACGATGCAACAGCATCCTCTTTTAATGTAATATATTTGAAAGTTGTACAAAATCACTGAGAAAAATTGTATAACATATTCAAAACATAGTAAAACTCTTTTCTTTCCTTTCGTTTTTGGATGTACCGTAAAATTGAAATGTAATCGCGCTGCCTTTGATTGCCAAATTTGCTGTTCTAATATTCCAGGTGCTTCGGAATAGACTGAGATATTCATAAGCGTCCATCTATACTGTATACATAAAGAAGAATTATGGTGAAACCTAATTCTATTTTAACTTTTACTACACTTTGAATATGTTAAATTTTGTACCATAGCAATGTATTCGAACGGATTGATACAATCTTGTAATATATAGATATTATAATGTATGTATATGTTTGTATTCGCATTCATCCTTAATTTTATCATTCGATATGTATACACGTATTTACATTCTGTTTCTTTGAAATATTTAAAAGCACAGCATATTAATTATCAAATCGTATATATACGAGATAACGAGATATCATTCATTGTTATTCTTTGACACCATACCAAAAGTGCGTCGTTCTTATGAAGAACTTAAAGAATGGTTGTTTATATTTTCATAAATGTTGTTTTTATATTTCAAGAGTACAAAATAATAGTCGATTGTTTAAATGATTGTGTCTGATCTTCTCCTTGTACCTAATACATATTATCCTTTCTAAATAAAGTAAATCGTAATTAAAAACGCATTCATTTTGATCAGTTTCAATCATTTCATTCGTGCATAAGTACGAAGGTTCAACATGATCAGGAATAATCAGGATAAAACAAAATAACGATGGCGGCGATGTGGTCACGTGACCGAACACCGATTGGTCGATTCCGTGTATGAGCTTCTTGGAAATTCAGTTTCCCGCGCAAATTTTCAATCAAGTTCTTTCAAGGCACGTTACGAAGATTCTGATTGGTCAATTCGCAGCGACACGATCAACGGGCCGCATGCGCTGTAAACGTTTTAGGGAGCTTCGTCCGCGTTCGGGTACATTCGCGATTTCGTGGAAGACAGTGCACTTGAGAAAGCCCGTCGAAGGCTGTCTCGACGTGTATGTTTTGAACAGTTCGCACCATGTTAATGAGTTTCTATCAAGTTTTTAATAAAAGTTCATGTGGTGCGTTCAGTATACGAAGGAAAGCTACTAGTGCAAGACATTTACCCTCTTGATCGAGTATTTTCGTTAGTATCAATTGTGCAATAAGGAAGGTGAAGAACGATGCCAGGCAAAGGGGGTAGAAGAGGAAAATCCGGTAAAAACTATTTCATCGTTTTTTACGTTTCCTGTTCTCGTACTTATCGTTCTCGAACGAAATTAACCTTGTAAGCTTGAAATCGGGCACATGGCCCGTTGAATTATCAATCTTCGCGACAAATGAGTCATCCTGCGTATAAATTTTGCTTATTCTGTCTTACGTCACTGCTAAGTACGTTCGCTCAACCGTAACATTTTCGTTTAAACATCTGCACCGACAAACGATGTTTCGTTTATTCCCTTGGCCAAGAAATCGTCTATCGATTTACCGAAAGTATCTTTAAATATATTAAAGCGAGGCAACGTTGTATCGGTACCAGCACCAGTACCACCTACCCCATGTGACTTTCATGCTTTTCTCACATGGATCTCTGGGTTAGACGCAGCAAAGGCGTTCGGGAAAATTCGATATACACGATTATCCATGTTACTTCGACTGATATTTGCTTATTAGTTTGCATTCGAAACAAATCTGATTTTCGATAATCTTGTTCCTTGGCGGACAACAAAGAAATTACAAGATTTCGTATTACTTTCGTTTCTTTCTCCACGTTGCTCAAACGCAACAAAGGTTAGATGGCTGAATTGTTCTTTTCGCGACAACCAATCGTGCGTTTTCTTCTAAATTTAGATTGCGCTGTCTCACATAGCATGAAATCGAAACTTCACCGTTCAATCAATCGTCGCGACAAATGTTTAAATAATTTTTCGTCGCTAAGTTCTCTCGTTTGCAAAAATAATTGTTACTTTCCTGTCACTTGAAACGAACAGAAATGTTTTATGATGCGTTGAAGGACGATTAACGCTGCAAACACGTAATTAATATTGTTTCCCTTTCATGAATTACCAAATTGCAGGATAAAATTGTCGATCAATGGAATTACTATTCTATTCAATAATCTCACCTTATATGTACAATAACAGTCACATATGGTACAGCTATATTAGATGTCAAGAGTGGCAGCTGTTTAGACTATGTAATATGACATTCGTTTTGAACAGCTGTTACCTTTTCCTTTCACTGGATGTGCAGATTACGCAAGAGTATCAATTTTTTTGGTATTAGTGCTGTCTGTTTCTATCATGTTTATATTTCATTAACACTAGGTGTACGGAGCTCTAGAAATAACCATTTCACATTATTTTATAAACGTAACAAGAATGTGTCTATCCAAATTTTTGACCATTCTTTCTATACCCAAAGAAATAAATTTGGTACATAATTCCTTAGGAAAGCATCTTTACAAACTTAATAATCACAAATTAAGAATATTACAACCCGTCATTTTGATGGGTCCTATAAACCTACTGTTAAGGGGTAGCATTTCCAGTTCTCAATAATGCAAAGATGGGCTTTTTCAGTAGTCAAAAGGGCTAGATGAAAGTAAACTCAAAAACCCTATTTTTACGTTTACGAGCTGCAATTTGTAACTTTATGAAAATAGCTACACACTTCAGTAGCTTTATTACTTCTGAATAATGTAAATTATGCTGCCGAATAATGCAAATTATGCCTTGTAAGCGTAAAAATAGGACTTTTGAATTTACTCCATCTTCGAAAAAATTTTTTATTGGAAAATTATGTACATATCGCAAGAAGTCTGTCAAAGAAAATGTTCCTTAAATAGGTCACAGCGGAAAAAGAGCTGAACTAACATCCGATGAAGATTCAGTTAACAACGATGCATGCAGCGTTACCAGCAGTCAATCTGATAATCGTAGCATGTTGGACGATGTGAACGATAACGAAGTGGACGAGTTTACCCAGCAAGAAGCGTTTGAAGAAAAACTAAAAGAAGCGATAGATGGTTTAACTCAACGAAGTGCGAAGGGCAGAACGGTTTGCTTCAGCGGAATAGAGAAGATATTTGCCCTGAAATATGTTCCGGACTTTGTGGAAGACAGAAAAATGACTATCACCGATTCCATAGAACGAGGTCTGAAGAAGGGTCGTGGGGAAGAGCAGTCGACAGCAGCTAGATTGAGTACTTTGCTTTGCGTTCAATTGGGAGCATTCGAAAGCGCGGAAACGGTATGCAGAGATCTGAAAAGTACTTTGATTTTCATAATTAACGATACATCTGCGTCGACTCAAGCTCGCTCCGAGGTAAATAATAATTCTTGAATGGTAATTCTTGATACAAATTGAAAAAAAATCTTCAACGATTCTTGTTTTCCAGTGTTGTTGGGCTTTGAGCATGAATCATTTCTTATCGAGCAACGATGCTGCGGACACGTTCGAAATTGTACAATTGCTGTCTGGTATTTTCGCTGGTTCCTATTTGAAGGGAAATGGAGCTGTACCGATTATTTCTACAGAAATGGCGGCATTGCATGCGGCAGCTATTTCTGCGTGGACTCTTCTGTTAACAATTATGTCTCCAGCCGACGTGTATAATTTCGTTGCAAGCAATAGGTCCAACAGTTACATGCCGTACGTACTTAATTTTATATACTTAAATACAAGGAACACGTGGAAATATCAATACGGAACAGTAACCAGAATCATGTGTATTTTAGATCTTTGAACAGATTGCGCGAATTATTGGATTCACCGCATTTGGATGTAAGGTTATCGGCTGGAGAAGCTCTTGCTGTGATATTTGAACTTGGTAGAGGCTTCTGCTGTGATTACGAACAGAATTGGTCATTGGATTTAATCGAAGTATTGAAAGATTTAGCAACAGACTCGAACAAATACAGAGCAAAAAAGGATCGTAAACAACAAAGAGCCAATTTTAGAGACATACTTCGTTATATAGAAGTAAGATAGAAAATAGCTAGAGAAATTAATTACATTCGATCGCTTACCATGTTAATATTAATCATTATCGTTTTACCGATTATCAGGAAGACACAGTATCAGAAATGCACGTAAAATTCGGCCAAGAAGTTCTATATTTAGATGGATGGTGTGCACGAACTCAGTATAATGCATGCTGTAGATTATTAGGCCCAGGTATTAATATTCATCTTGCAGAAAATCAACTGTTACGAGAAATTTTCCATCTTGGTAATAAAGTTTTACCTGTTAAATTGAATCAAAAAACTACAAAATTGGAGAGGGTAAGTCCATGTTCCATAACAATACGTGATTCACTTTCACACCTACTTTATGATGCTAATGATACATCGAAATTACATTTACAGACATTAATGAATGCAGCTGCATTTAAGGCTCGCACTATTTTACGCAATAAGAACAGGGATAAACGATCAGCAGCCTTGGCACCGTAATTCTTCAACTTTCTGCTTTTATACATTAGATAATTTGATTTAGGATAACGAAAAGTCGAATATACTTTTTAATTTATTATTAACCACAGTTTGGTAATAAGAGAATCCATTAAATGTGTTGGGTTTACCGCAACCAACTAGAAAAATTGTAAATAGAGATAATCATGAACAAAAAGATACTACATGAATTTCGTTTGTTGCGATGCAATTAAAAATTAGTTTTAGCCTGTTTGTGGTTAGTTGAAAACAATGCTATCATCCGATGTCATTTTGTGTTACTTACGTTTTGTATATACGAAACTGAAATGTATTGTATGTACATACTTACAACTAAACACTTGGTACAGTAACAACTTATTGTTTTCTATATACATATACATATAGTAGTAGTAAAATGATTAATATCAATGATTTTGTAAAGTGTTAACGAAGCGCAAACGTGTATGTTTACGACGCAGGAAATTGTTAACTTTACTTGCTTGTTTTATTTCAGATAAGCAACATTTTTTTATTTGAAATGTACGTAAAATCATATGCTACATTTGATTATATTAATTCGATGTAATCTCTTAGTAAGTTGTTTCATTGAAAATCTATAATGGCATTGTACATAATTACATAAGTTATGACATAGCATAGGATTCTTCATTTTATTACATAATAAAATACAGTGAAACACTTGCATTTCTTGTACTTTTATTATATAACAATCCACATGTACTTGTAAATAACTCAGTTCCCATATATATATATTTATATATTTAGATCACAGCTGGGTCAAATGGGTGTAAATTATTACAGTAATTGTATCGAATAACTATGCACACAATATCGTTTATATCCATGTACTGTATAGAGGCACACAGTTGTTTATACTTGTATGTATTTATGTATGTGCGTGTATATAATATTATATATATGTAAAAAGGGGTCCGCGATGCTGATGTCTGATGTAAAGTGAAAAGTTTACTACACATGTAATTTCAACGTTTGATTCTTAAATTCCTTTTCGGATAGCATGTGCCACCTGTAATTCAATATTCTCGAGACCGCTCTTTCTGTAGTCTCGTAGTTGCGACTATTCGTTTTAATCCATTTGTAATGTGCCGAGGACCAGTTCGTTACTCTCAGCCAATCCCTGTCGCATCTTTTCAACACTGCGTTTCGTCGAACATACAAGCAGCGCAAGGCCTTAGCGGTGACGACGATTTCTAGAATCGTGGCTGTTGATATCTTATCACGGATCATCTGTAGAAAAAATAGTTTTCCAGTGTGAAACTCGATCGAACGATTATTCGCATCTCAACTACTGCAAACATCTCTCCATAATTCGGTAGTTAGTTCTACATTTGTATATCGCAATCGCGTTAACCATGATAAGAGAGAAAGTACAAAACATATCAGGGATATTTGGCTTTGTTAGTCTGACATCGATAATTCAATCCTTAGCCAAGTTATTAAATGTGTCATGGTGAAGTATTTGCCTCCCACTGACTGGCTTCCAAGTCATTGATACAATAATTGGTCTCTATATAAATCTGTTGCCTTGTATACTATTCACAGATCGTCGATATTGCCACACAACATATGTACATAAATAGATCTCTAAAAGGTTCGAGAGGCCCTTTTTACATTTTCTACATGTACTTATTTTCAAAAGAATGGGTTACAGTTTAGTTAGATGGAACTTACGCAAACACTGACAAAGCCTTTTGTACAACAAGAATCTGAACGCATGCCGTCACACCGTGAAAAGGTTGTTAGGATCATAGCATTTTAGGAAAGCTGTCATAGATTATATTGGAAGTTTGTTCAAACACAAAATGCTACCAGTGTGTGAAGATTTGGACACATTCTGCAAAATTGCACCAATGCTTCGTCCAATCTTTGTGCAAAGTTCCTATGTAAAAAGTATCTTGTCAATCCCTTGAATGCGTATACTTCTATCGTTCTTTCGAAAAATGTTCCATGAGTTAAAATAGTGGCGGATGAAATCTGTAATATCGATTTAACTATTAGACGACGAACTATTTGTTCGTATTATACACGATCGTATACACTGACCTGTGTATTAGGATTGTCCAGAACAATACTATGACATGGAATAGCTCCATGTTCCAACAAATCGATAGGCAAAAGTATATCGGTGGGTTTGAAACTTTCCACTTCAAAATGAACTTTGAGATAGGGATTGTTCTTTCTCATTTTTATCCAACATGCTCTCTTAGGCTGAATCAAAGAAGGTTTGAAAATCAAATTTCAGAAAGCACATTCTAAGCTAATGGAACATAGCAATTACCAATCGCATTGTGGTATCCTTTGGGCTATATCGATTTTGAACAATATGAAGATGTTCCAATTTAGTGTAGCCGATTAAGTCTATCACATCCTCGTGAAGATTTTGTGGACTGATGATCAACACCTTTGCAAGTCAAGTGAATTCTTCAATTTAAAGAATTTACATCTATTTTACCAAAAAGTTCATTGAAAACAGAACTTACATTCAGATTAAGGAATACTCCCACATGAAGAAGGGGGCAATAATACCTTGTGGTATTGATCAGTACCAATTTGGATAATGTTTGCGTACAATTGGCGCAAATATCATCCATTAAGTGTAGAGCTTCTTTACTATCCAGCATAAGATCTATTAATTCTAAACACCGTATGTTACATAAATTGCGCATAAGTCTTTTCAGTTCCTCTAATAATTTCCCACCGGTTCCGAAGAGCCTGACATGATCGTGATCATCTCTGTTCGCCATATTACAAGGAAATGTGAATTTCAGTCGTCTAATGTATGTACCAACTCCTGCCACCGATGTATTATCAGATCCTTGTCTTTCGGTATACCAAGATACCATATTCATAAACTCGAAAAGATTATAAAAATTCAACATTGGTTCGAAGACCAATGTTCGAAAATTTCGTCCAACTTTATTCAAACATGCGGAGGTTCTCATGTGATCCAGGACATATTGCCAACCGCTGTAATAATTAAACTTGCCCCGAGTAAGCGTGGTATCCTCCAAAGTGAAAGTGGACCAAACATTTTGTAATTTAAAGGCACGATACCACGATTTGCACACCAACGATGCATAATAACGTTCACGAATAGTTAAATAGGAGAAAATTTCCTCTAGAAGTATATCAGGAGTTTGATCCCACTGGCTGTATACTCTCGTTTCTTTATCTTCCTCGGTTTCTTCGTCGTCGAGGTCTATGTACAACGCTACATGAGAAGTTTCTATTAAAATACAACGATATAGGATACTTGTTCGGAACATATACCGTTCTCTAACGTAGTGTAGTCTTTGACCGGTATGTACGCCGGTAACGCATGAAATGTAACTACAGAAAAAAACGCGTATCTAAAATTCTTATTATTTCTGACACTTATCGTTTTCTAACCTATAACGGTGAACCTGCTTACCTCTGTCCTCGTTGTCGAACTTCCAACAGCCCTTGCTCATTTTCGTAACGAACTGTCGCCGATATCTTGTCAATATACAATAACTGTGCGCCCGTGATTAAGTGTTTTCTATGCGATATTTCTAAAAATACATTAAAATAGGAAGGGGACGTCGCAACTGATCGAACAACTCCATGATGCAGCCCGCAACGGGATATTCTTAGATCTTAGATTCAATTTGCCGCCGTGAACTTTATATTTTCGTGCCGGCGAATTTCTGATGCTATTTGAATCAGCCAATCAAATGTCATCAATAATGATCACAGATTACGAGAAACACCGCACCTGTGCCAATGAATACGGATCAGTACGGATTACGGATCATAGACTTATAGAGACAACAAAAGGCGACACTCTGGGCGGTACCTTTGATGTCGTGGTTGTATAGGCACGCGGGAAATTTAAATCGACTGGAAATATATGCTTAGAAGTATTTATGTTAATTTTACAAGATTGAAAAGTTAAAAAAAGGAGAAATATAATATGTAAAATGATCACTATAGAAAATGCATTTTTATTTTTTTTATAATTATTACTAGATAGCGGATGTTTATACATTTATGACAAAAATGAATAGGTGTAATTAAAAAAAATGTAAAACCATTAGCAAAATTTAAAAATACACTTTTACATTATTATTAGGAAAGAAAATAAACTTCCACTTCACTCCACCTTGTTGCAATGAAGGAACAAAATTTTTATTTTGCATAAACATCCGCTGTCTAATTATTACAAATATATTAGAAATAAATTGTCACAGCATAGATTGAAAACATTACTTACTTATAATGTAATTTTGCTTATAATAATTTAAATGTACTATCATATATATTACAAAATATACAGGGTGTCCCAAAACTCCTGCAGAACCCGGAAATGAGAGATTCCTAAGGACATTTGAAGCGACATTTTTCTCTGCAACAATGGCTTTGCTTTGTTTAGGAGTTATTAACGAAAAACACGGACCAATCAGAGCGCGATTTAGACACGAGTTGGCACAGTCGGTCAATAGACAGTTGGCGCGCATTGGCAACATTTTTGCAAAGGAAAATGTCGCTTCAAATGACCTCAGGAACCTCCCATTTGCGGGAAGCGAAGGAGTTTTGAGACACCCTGTATACGTGTCTCGCATTCTCTCCCTTTTCAAGCACGTTCAACATCGAATAAAAAAGAAAAAAAAGAATAAAAATACAATTTTATTTTAAAATTGTCAATTGTAAATCGTGTTATAATGTCGTTACTTTTCTACGGATCCTTGTAATATATTGAATTAAATCATTTCTCTAAAAAACAATTACCACGGTTTGACAGATTCGAATTTTCTCACGATCTATCGTAGAGAAAAGAGATTTTTATAATGTATTCCTTAATTATTCTTAAACAATTCCAAACTTAACAGTTATAATTGATATATAACATTATATGATACATAAAATTATCTCGTTCACAGTGTACACTTTATTAATGTAATGGCAAAAGTAATTAAACATATTATTTAAGAAAAATCAGTTACATCGAATAACGTAAACGTCTGCGACAGCGACGATAACTGAAGATCGTTCGTTTAATTGTACAATACGTTATTCTTTTTTTCCTTTCTTTTTTTCGTTTTTTTCTTCTGCAAGAACCCTACATATACAATAGCGAGTGTTGCGTGGAATGTGAAAGATTTGCATAAATATCTTAATAATACGAAACTCTTCTCCTTCGTTTCAATTCGAATAAGCTCTATTCGTTATTTGGTTTTCTTCGTCGTGGTCCGTTGCGACCCATCGCTGGCTTATCCTGCAACGAAATGTTCGTTCGATTGAATATTTTACAATGAATAAAAATATTGAAGCTTTGGTATGATCTTTTTACTAACGTTGTCTTCGCTTTCTATCAACTCCTCGACCTCCTCATTTTTATCACGTTCGTCCACTGATGTCTCAGTTTCGTCCTCCTCCAGCTCAAGTTTTTCCTCACGTTCAAACGTTTCAATCTCATCATCTTCTTGTTGCGCAGTCGCTTCCTCATTTGTTAGCAGAGGTGGTTTATCTTCATCTTTCAAGTCGTACTTATCCTACGAAACGAACTAGTCAGTTTTGTACTTACTCTATAATTCGATTACTTTTTCCATTGCATGTTCTACATCGAAAATCAGTTGCATCGGAAAACATAAACGTCTGCGACGGCGACGATAACTGAAGATCGTTCGTTTAATTGTACGTTATTCTTTTTTTTGTTTTGTTCTTATACATAAGTCGTGAATAAAATCTATTGTATTATATTCACGTTCAATATACAATAACAAAAATTCATCGACTACATATTATCAGGGCATAAATAGTTACACCGAACATCATTCGTTACAAATATCTCTTTTTTTATCTTTCGTATGTTTTATGTATTATTATTCATACGTGGAACACGTTCACCGTGAAAAATTTCTTTCTACACCAGCACATTTGTGTGTATCTATCGTGGGTACTACGCACGCGTACATAAATACTGAAATTTGAATTGTGCAAGGTCCCGGATATAGACTTAAAATTGGAATATACCGATTTGTAGATGATTACAAATATTCGTTGTATATGTACAATTTATCGATTAATAAGTCTGAAAAAGAGCACAGTTTTCAAATGTACAAAATTACAAAGTATATTTTATAATATACAAATAATTTTTCTATAATAATATACAATAAAGAAGATACACTTCAGTACAGAGTAATGGAAAAGTGTGTATAGTACTTGTTTTCTGCTCTCTAGTGCGAGAAGTAGTTACTTCATGCACTACTAAATTGTGAGATTCTCAAAACGCCTTCTTCACGCACTAGTTAGGTAATATACTATTTTGTCTGCAGACCTTGCTCTCAAATATTCGTAGACATTAGAATAAATATAAATTGTATACAAAATTTTTAGTATTATGATTACTTTCTATAATTCACTCACTTCTAATTCCATAGATTCTTCTGTTGTTATTAATCCATTTTCCTTGAAATGATTCAACAATAACTGTAAACTTTTCACTTTTTTAATTAGTCGCCTTATCTTTTGGTTTAATACTTTTTGTTTTTTTTTATGGTTATTAAGGTGATCATTGACAGTTCTATAAGCAATATCAGAAGTAAAGTCCTCTCTTGTTAAATCTCCTAAGTAACGTGGATTATAAACACGCTTTACTGACATTGAAGATTGAGTATCACTACTTTGTCTGAAAAAAAATTAATTTTTTAAAACAGTCATCACTTATTAAGATATGCATAGTATTGTACATACGATATTTAAGTATCATATATTTAACTACCTTTTTAATGATGATTTTTTCAATATTGTTAAATTTTGTTGGTTTTCCAATGTGGTATCATCATCAGAATTCTTATTTGATTTTTTGGCGACCAAGACATTTTGTTGCTTGACCTTATTAATTTCTTTATCAGAAAGTATATTGAATTGAGGTTCATGCAATTTATCACCTTTCATACTTTCATAATTATGAGAATCGATGCTTAGACTAGTTTCTGATATCAATGACTGAGGTATGGATACATTATTATTATCAGAGTCACTAGGCTTCATGGCCTGTCTTTGAACACTTTCACTACAACAGTATTGAACAGGTTAATATCAAAATACAATATTATAAACACTATTTATAACATAGAAGTACCTGCCAGAATGACCATTTTTCATTGGAACAGCTTTACGCGATAAAAATCTTTTTACATTATCTCCAACAATTTTATAAGAAAAATCTCCTTCAGCAAAATGATTGCTACATACTCTACTGTTTTTGTGTACTTCTCGATCTATGACCGCTAACCATTTCAACTTTATCTCTTCCCTTTTAGGAATACTAAACATTAGAACAAAACAGTTTTACATTAATATTAACAGATAAATTAGTACAATAATCATACTACATGAATATAGTATAAAATAGCAAAAAGGATAAAACAAATTTTGTAAACATAGTATTTATAAGATAGCAAAAGGATAAAACAAATTTTGAAAACATAACCTATTATGAATGTAACAGCTACAAAAAATGATGTCTTTTATTTTACTTACTTATGAAAAGAAACATCAGGAACAATACCCCATTCAAGTTTGCAAATGCAGCACGAATGTACCATTTTTAAAATAAAGAACACACTTTGTCCTTTGTCCCACGAGAGTCCGGAGTCCGGACTCGTTTCGCGCAGCTTGGAAGATGATGGGGGCACAGCGAGCCTATCATCTCTCACTCCACTACTCACTCCCCACTTTCTTGAACCAATTAGAGCGAAGATGCGCAGCGACGAACGAAGACTGGTCTTTACGCGAGTCCGGACTCTCGTGGTACAAACATAGACTTGTAGAGATAGACTGCGCGGCCTGTACGAAGCGTTGAAGCCTGCCATGGCGGCTGGTCGTATATCTATCTCACTCGCAAACCGATAGTTGGTGGGGGCGCAGCGAGCCAGTTAACTCTCACTTCCTACGAACTCCCCACTTTCATTGGTCAATTAAATAGAGAGCGCCTTACGACCACAACCATGGATATAGAACATAGGACAGGCATGGGCAAAAATAGCACGCGAGCTAGGGAATTCAAGGAATACCCGTGGAATACCCCCACTTCTCCCGGCCGCGCGTCTCGCTCCCTGTGGCGGCCCTAGTGCTCGATGCAACTACGGCTGTCAAGGGGATTGAGACGCGCGGCCGGGAAAAGTGGGGGTATTCCTTGAATTCCCTAGCTCGCGTGCTATTTTTGCCCATGTCTGACATAGGAATATATCCATGACCACAACAGGCTCTCTCTCTGTCACTCTTTATATCCCGGCCGCCATAGCCAGGGTTAACATATTCTAGTCTCACCAGGCCCCTTACCCTTCCAGCCCTTGCCAGCTCGTGGTTCCGATTGAACCACTGATATATATATACCAGAGAGGAAATGAGAGTGCTCACGCCCGGGTTTTGGCCGTGCCGCTTTTGTCTCCACATCATGTTTAGCCTGGAACAGCTCCTACATCATCTTTAGCATGGAACAGAACCTACATCATCTTTAGTAGGAAACAGAACCCACTTTGCTGTTAGTACATCTGTGGCCTGAATCGGAACTAGCATCAACCAAAACTTCGTGCGCCATTACCGTTCATTAGAAACTGCTTCGTATAACATTACCATTTGTCAGAAACTGCTTTGTGCGATGTTACCATGACGAAGAATCCGTTGAATTTCGTATTATATTGATACGATGAGGAAAATTTGACGCAATAAAGTTTATTTTTTAATCTTGCCAAAGTAGTACATATCGGATCGGCACGTTCGAGTCCGACAACTGAGGCGTTATTGTTTTTCGATCGAATTCTTTTCTACTATTTATGTTAGATGTGAGACAATAATAAAGTCGCAGTAAATTGTTCGACGTTAAATCAGTGTATATTAAAATACACATGTAAAATAAATACACGAATATTTGTGAAATGAAAATACACGGGGTACCCGTGGCCGACCCGACCACGCATACGAAAATCCAGGAGTAGTCTTTCAAAATTGAAACCTCACCTTATATGTGTATCGCCGTATATAGAATATCGTTCGACGATCGTAGTGATATATCTGTAGAAACAGACTGTGGTACTGAACCATACCCCCTCCATAGCCTACTATCGCCCCTTCGTTCCTTTCCAACGCGCCCGCGCGCTACACTCACCAGCGTACCTCTACTGTATCCGTGTGCGCTGCTCGTACGCTGCTTGTGCGCTTGCGCCAGCCACAATCTATTTTTAGCACCTTCCATGTTGTATTGTTTTGCGGCAACGAAACTGAAATTCGGCTTTCGAGCCGTCGAGCGTACGAATCGCAATCTGGAGCTAGCCTTCGAGTCCCCGTGCAGCGATATTTCTTTTTCATTACTTTCTTTATTTTCATTCCTTTTTTTTATTTCATTGTTTAACCTTCCAGAAAATTAAAAATGTAAAAACTATGTTAAAAATATGTTTTCATTTTAAATAGACACGTTTTATTGCTATTATTCATTTTAATAGAAACGTTGTATTTATTTGGACTAATTGGAGAATACAAAAATGCAGACAGTATTTTTTAGTTTACGAAACAATTTGTAGATTTATTAGTTGTCAATTTTACAAGCATACACAAGTTTATTTGACCTTCTGTCTTCCTGTAATAAAAAAATACAGTCAAAATTATAATTATAATAGCATTTCATAAAATATCGAGGTTATTGCAAACTCATCTTTTTTCGCAATGAAGCTCTACTTTCATTGCTTCTCTCGAATGTCCATTTCCTTCCGAGGCAGTGGCGTTTCTAGATGTAAACAAAAAATGTTGACATAAAATGTATCATAATTAAACTACAATTATTCTAATCACGTGGAATGTAGTACATATTAAGTTTTAGTTACCTGGATTTTCTTCTTCGACGTTAAGCTTACTGCTAAGTTTACTGCTTCTCCTAAATTGCGTATACAGGGTGAATTCGATAAAGCAGGACACCTAAATATCTCCGTTACTTTTCGTTGTACAAAAAACCTTCGTAGGACAAAGTTACACTGTTTGAAGGACCACATATAACGGTGTAAGGGGAAAAAAATTTCAAGGTCATTTTTATGAGATTCCAAGGTTATCGATGTTTTTTCAGATGGAATGATATATTTTCGTTAACGTAATGTTGTAGCTGACAAAATAACGAATTCATGCATGTAACACAATATGACCTCCAAATGACCTTCAACCCAGAAAAATGGTATAAATAAAATTCAACGTGTAAGATTCATTTGATGTATTTCTGTTACGCCAAATGTTCAAAAATATTCCCTTGAGCTGCTATACATTCATTCAGCCGTGAAGTTACAGAACGTACTGCTGTGTAATTTATTTCTGAGGAAATCGACGCACAAGCCTGGACGATTCTTTCTTTCATGTCGTCTATAGTCGTTGGTGGTTCACTATAAACATCGTCTTTCAGTTTTCCCCATAGATAAAAATCAAGGGGTGTAAGGTCTGGTGAGCGAGCTGGCCATAATACGGGTCCGTTACGTCCAATCCAACGATTTGGAAACTTGTTATTTAAGAATTGTGTTACGACACGGGAAGAATGGGCCGGATATCCGTCATGTTGATACCACATATTTTCACGAATGTTCAAGGGTGTATTTTCCAGGAGAATTGGTAACGATTCTCGTAAAAATGCAATGTATTTTTCTGCATTTAATGTTCCGGTAATAAAGTGAGGCCCAATTATTTGGTTATCTAAAATTCCGCACCAAACATTGACGGACCATGGTCTTTGTTTGTCGACTGTCCGTAACCACCGCAGATTTTCAGATGACCAATAATGCAGGCTTTTTAAATTTATTTGCCCGTGATTTGTAAACGAAGCTTCATCGGTAAATAATACTTGATTAAAAAATGCTGTATCGTTTATCAATTGTCTCAATCCCCACTGGCAAAAGTTTACACCATTTACAAAGTCTCTACCATGAAGTTCTTGATGAATTGATAGGTGAAAGGGGTGAAATTTGTGTTCCTGGAGTATTTGCACTACACAGTTTTGACTAATGCCACTTCCTCGTGCGATTTGCCTCGTACTAGCATGAGGGTTTGTATTCACTGCTGCCAGAACATTAATTGTGTTTGCTTCATTCCTTACAGTCCTCACCTTTGTACGTTTTTTATTTTTGACACTACCAGTTTCACGGAATTTATTTAACAAATTAGAGTAAACGGAAACTGATGGACAATTACGATTAGGAAATCGGTCCTTGTACAACTGCACGGCTTCTCTTAAACACTGTCGACTTTCTCAATAAATGAAAATCATATCAATCTTATCTTCCTTCGAGTAACCCATTGTGAAACGTTCATCGATAAATTGATCGAGAAATCTTAGAAACTGTGGAAATCTGATAGCAAGAAGGTCTTCTGAGTAATTAGTAGTGGATAAACACGATTCTGTACGAACGTATAGGTGAAGGCAGTGGCGCACCCAGGATTTAATCTTGGGGGGGGGGGCGAGTTGAACGGACAAAATTTTGTGGCCTGGTGCAAGAATTGCTAATGTACAGTTAGCGCGTTATAACTAGTGATAATAATATGAAACACAATGAATGATCTTTTTTTTCGTTTTTTAGCCAAAATATCCCCTAACGATACCCAGGGCTGTTCCACGATTTTGCTTTTAGAAGCTAAACATGTTTTACATACAGGGAACCAGATTAATATTCGGGCGCTCCAAAAAGACGATAACTTTTTTAATATTGTACTATACGATTTGAACTTTTTTGGGAAGCTAGAGCAATAAGTTTACTACAGGATGTGTAAAGAAATTTTATTAACTTCCCGATTTTATAGGGAAGTTATTGTAATTACCCCGAAAATCGAAAATCGATTTTTTAGCAGATCTTCACGTTTCATGGTCATTGCAGTCATTTTAGACTATTTTCAGCAAAATGTTCGTATGTGTGTGTGTGTGTGTGTGTGTGTGTGTGTGTGTGTGTGTGTGTGTGTGTGTGTGTGTGTGTGTGTGTGTGTGTGTGTGTGTGTGCGTATGGCCGTTTCTATGTAATCAAATTTTTCGTTAACGTTTTCAGAAAAAGTAACAACGCGATCTGGATGATGAATGATGCAATCGATGTGCCCCGTCGTAACTTAGAGCTGATTAGATTTTGTTCCATATTGGTCAAGTAGTTTTTTAGATTTTTAGTTTTTTTTCGAAAAGAGTTGATTCTACAATGCAATTTATAAGGGAGGACGAATATTTTCCACCAAAGTACCAAACGCAATTACATAAAAAAAAATTTTTTCTTAATTTTTTTTTAGATTTAAAAAAAATTTTTTTTTTAGATTTAAAAAAATTTTTTTTTTAGATTTAAAAAAATTTTTTTTTTAACTGATGCTAATGTTACCGCTTGGAATAATCGAAAGTTATTCCAATGCAACAGTGAATTTATCATCTCTACTCCCAAGAATACATTTTGGGAGAATATCGATGAAAGTACAAAAAAAAACGATGTTAGCGATGTTGGCGAAGGAGTAACGAATCGGGAAGTTCTTTGTGTGACTCTTGGAGAGTCACACACCAAATAAAAAACATTAATATCAGTAGGCCCTACTAGCCATGCGTATCACTAACCCTCTCGCAAGAGCAGTCCTACCCGCGAGCTCGCGAAGCGAGCGAGCAAAAATAACCCTACTCGCGAGCGAGCGTAGCGAGCGAGCAACAATAGCCCTCTAGTTAAAAATTGCAATTGATCGTTATTGTACAAATAATACTAAAAGTTGCATTTTACAACTTTTTTATGTGGGCCTATATTGAAAATTTAAAAAATACGTTTTGTAAATCTGTGTCAATTAAAAATATTCTGAAAATTTCGACAAAATCAGTCGGCGTTGCAATGAGTTACAAACGTTCAAAGATGGTAAAAATTGCATTCCCACATCAACCGATTTCGATGAAACTTTCACAGAGCATGTAATTGACATAGACCTACAAATTTTTAAAATTTTCAATATAGGCCCACATAAAAAATTTCATCAATTGCAATTTTTGAAAAAATTTCTTTTCACATCCCGTAGTAAACTAATTGCTCTAGCTTCTCAAAAAAGTTAAAATCGTATAATACAATATTTAAAAAGTCACCGTCTTTTTTGGAGCGTCCGAATATTAATCCGGTTCACTGTATGTGTTACCATAGTTATTTAAGCTTTCTAATATTGTCTGAGATAAGTTTTTTCCTGTAGTATTTGTTACAGGAACAAATTGTAAGAATTGTTCACAAAGCTTGCTATCATTTTCTTCGTATATATACCTGACACACAAGGAAAGTTGCTCAGTGGTAGAAATGTCACAAGTTTCATCAGCAAGAAGTGAAAAACATTTCGCCGAATTAATTTTTTTAACCAAATGGTTCAAAATGACTTCATTACAAGCATTTATGATTTGATTTTGTATGTTCCAGCTAATGTAGGTAGCGTTTTTAGCAGCATGTTTAAAATGTTCAGTGAGTTCTCATCGCCCGCATCGACTCTCATTCTTAATAAAGCTCGAAAATTGCCTTCATTAGCGATTGGCTCCTGTTCAAATGAAATTTCTCCATAATCGCGATGTCCTCTCAAAGGTATATTTTGCCGACCACATAAAATTATTGTTTTTATAATCGGTTCCAATCGTTTCCGGTTAACTGCAGCTTGTGATATCTTGCTTGCGTCAATTTGTCGATCAACTGAAAGACATTTTCCATCTCTAATATTTTGTAGTTTTTCGTAAGTCATAACAGCTTCTACGTGATATTTTGTGTTTTGATGCTTATTAAATTTATCAACGGCTTTCTTCCAGTTGTTATATCCTTGTGTAACATGGGGAAAGGTCAGGCCCTTTTCCCATTAACCATCCAATAGCCCAACTATCAGGGTAGCCAACCCACGTATACAAAACTCTTGATTCGAAAATTCATTTTTTAAATTTTTGGCCACATTTTGGAGTAAATCGACCACTGTGCGGCGCAGCGGCGCGGTAGGAGCACCAATACTGACGCGTACACGGCCGCAGACGCACAACAATAGGCAGAATTCAGTATTCTAGTATTGGCAGTTTTTGCAAATATCTTGGAACCCAAGCAAATGCATACCTTATATGTATAGGGTAAAGTTGTTCAAAATGTTGAGTTTTACATATAAAATATCCAAAAATCATCGAAATCGTAGAGGAAGCAGCTATTCTACAGTTTGACCAATTTTCCAGTGTCATTATTTTGGGGGGGGGGGACTTGGCCCCCTGCCCCCCCCCCCCTGGGTGCGCCACTGGGTGAAGGTATATCATAATTGTCCTCCTGTCAACACCGAATCTATTATTATGTTGTGTATTGCGATACATTTGAATGTATAGCAGCTCAAGGGAATATTTTTGAACATTTGGCGTAACAGAAATACATCAAATGAATCTTACACGTTGAATTTTATTTATACCATTTTTCTGGGTTGAAGGTCATTTGGAGGTCATATTGTGTTACATGCATGAATTCGTTATTTTGTCAGCTACAACATTACGTTAACGAAAATATATCATTCCATCTGAAAAAACATCGATAACCTTGGAATCTCATAAAAATGACCTTGAAATTTTTTTCCCCTTACACCGTTATATGTGGTCCTTCAAACAGTGTAACTTTGTCCTACGAAGGTTTTTTGTACAACGAAAAGTAACGGAGATATTTAGGTGTCCTGCTTTATCGAATTCACCCTGTATACGCAATTTAGGAGAAGCAGTAAACTTAGCAGTAAGCTTAACGTCGAAGAAGAAAATCCAGGTAACTAAAACTTAATATGTACTACATTCCACGTGATTAGAATAATTGTAGTTTAATTATGATACATTTTATGTCAACATTTTTTGTTTACATCTAGAAACGCCACTGCCTCGGAAGGAAATGGACATTCGAGAGAAGCAATGAAAGTAGAGCTTCATTGCGAAAAAAGATGAGTTTGCAATAACCTCGATATTTTATGAAATGCTATTATAATTATAATTTTGACTGTATTTTTTTATTACAGGAAGACAGAAGGTCAAATAAACTTGTGTATGCTTGTAAAATTGACAACTAATAAATCTACAAATTGTTTCGTAAACTAAAAAATACTGTCTGCATTTTTGTATTCTCCAATTAGTCCAAATAAATACAACGTTTCTATTAAAATGAATAATAGCAATAAAACGTGTCTATTTAAAATGAAAACATATTTTTAACATAGTTTTTACATTTTTAATTTTCTGGAAGGTTAAACAATGAAATAAAAAAAAGGAATGAAAATAAAGAAAGTAATGAAAAAGAAATATCGCTGCACGGGGACTCGAAGGCTAGCTCCAGATTGCGATTCGTACGCTCGACGGCTCGAAAGCCGAATTTCAGTTTCGTTGCCGCAAAACAATACAACATGGAAGGTGCTAAAAATAGATTGTGGCTGGCGCAAGCGCACAAGCAGCGTACGAGCAGCGCACACGGATACAGTAGAGGTACGCTGGTGAGTGTAGCGCGCGGGCGCGTTGGAAAGGAACGAAGGGGCGATAGTAGGCTATGGAGGGGGTATGGTTCAGTACTCAGTTCAGAAATAATAATTCAAATAATGAATATAGAAACAAATTATAAAAATTTACTTGTTTAAACAATTATTTTAACAATAAATTATTATTGAAATAATAATTCAAATAACGAATATAGAAACAAATTATAAACATTGATTTGTTTAAACAATTATTTTAACAATAAATTATTGAAATAACAATTCAAATAATGAATATAGAAACAAATTATAAACATTTATTTGTTTAAACAATTATTTGAACGATTAATTATTGAAATAATAATTCAAATAACGAATGTAGAAATAAGTACTTCATCATTAAATTAATTTCCAAGATATAAAATCTGTGTTTCTTCGAAATCTTCCGGCTTTTTTATTTTTTACAACTGGAGTTTGCAACAAAGGCTCGAGAAAAATTAAAATACTTCTATGAATATAATTTATATTATTAGAGATTTGTATATTAGTTACATATTTTATATAAAACAATATAAACTGTTTGTCCTAATCTTGGCCAATGATGATGTAGGATCTGATCCAGTCTAAAGATGATGTAGGATCTGATCCAGGCTAAAGATGATGTAGGATCTTGTCCATGCTAAAGATGATGTAGGAGCTGATCCAGGCTAAAGATGATGTAGGAGCTGATCCAGGCTAAAGATGATGTAGGATCTTGTCCATGCTAAAGATGATGTAGGATCTTGTCCATGCTAAAGATGATGTAGGAGCTGATCCAGGCTAAGTACTAGAGTAGGGGGCAGCACTAGTATGGGCACGGCCAAAACCCGGGCGTGAGCACTCTCATTTCCTCTCTGTATATACTATGGATACGAGATGCTGTGAAACATATTGAAGTGGCTTTACATGCCAGCGCTGCTAGGAGGACACCGCTGTACTATATCCCCCCGTACTCCTCTTCACCCCCGTAGTGCTCTACACTTTGCCACTCTTCAGGTGGCGTTGTTCGCAATGAAAATAAAAAAAAATAAAATGTTAAAACATTAAACATTAAATGTTTAAATGTTTAATGCTTAGAAACATTTTTAAAATTACTATTCACTTTCTGCGAATTCCAATAATCATTACTCCTGTTTCTTTTATATTATATTTATATATAAATATATTTATTTCACTATTTCCATGAATATTATTTTTTGCAACCAGTTTTTTTAATTTTAACCTTCATACAAGCCGTTCGTATTATTGTGCTATATTAATACGCGTCCCTTGTAAATTCAATCTTTCAAACTTCGCGCTAGTTCCGTTAGTACAGCGGTGTCCTCTTAGCAGCGCTTACATCTAAAGTCACTCTTCAATATGTTTCAACTGCTGTACGGCTGGCTTACGGGAATCTCGTATCCATAGTATATATATCAGTGGATTGAACCGTTTTTCGCGCATGCGCGGCAATTTCAGCCTCAGTAACGTAACCATTTCGATGAAATCGGGTAGTTTGAGCACCCGGCAGACCATTTTTATTAACGCTGACCGCTGACGCGTACCTGCGCGTACCACGTGGAACAAGCTAACGAGTGTTCCAAAAAGACCGTATACTTATGTAAGCTGATTTTGTTAGGATAGGTAGGCTATACTGCTATAATGAAATAAATTCAGTCGTGTATTGTTAAATAAATACAAAAGAAACACAAGCTAAGGTTTGAAAAATGTATATTTATGCCCTGCTAGTTACAGTCACTACTATCGCTTTCGCTAGTTTCTTCTTCTACAATAATATTTCTAAATTCTTGTGGTATACTTTCTTTTTTATACATATCTCTATTAAAGTTTTTTAGAAAGTCGTCGCTTATAACATAATTGTGATATTCTGTACCAGTGTTTCGAAATTCTAACTTAATTCTTCCGAGTGCGGCAACCATTTGAGGTTGCAGTCGATTGCAATCTGGCGTTTTTACTTCGTTTACCAGAGAGAAAAATCTTTCCATTTCAGCATTGGGGTGTGATAAAGATAAACATATCAGTGCCAAGTTTGAAATATTTTGAAATGGCCTTGTACCATCAGGTTCACACATCTTATTAATTTCTTGCCAAAATTGAACTACTTCTAATCCTAGCAAATGCTCTTTCATATCTTTATCACGAACAGTTAAAAATCCTAGTGCGTGCCATTCATCACTACATACTCTTATGTCGAATTTCGATACCAATTTATTTAAAATACTATCTATTTGGCCTGTGTGTTTAGCAATATCTAATGCAACAGAAGGCTCTAAAAATTCCAGAGCCTTTATAAAATTATCATTAAATGGAAATCTCTTTATAGCTCCATTATATGCCGTCTGATAAAAGTTTTGGCAATTTTGAAGGAATTTTCTGATTTTTTCCTGTTCGTGATTATCTGTTGCTTGTTTTTTAATTTCATCAAGTATACTTTTCGCCTTTACTCCAATGTACATTGATTCGAGAGGCAATAAATTTTCACTATTGAAGGGGTCGATTTCGTGTAGATTTGAAGCTTCTGCGATGACAGTATGGTTTATAAAATTACAGCCTATTTCTTTTAAAAACTTATTACAGTATCGTAAGAGATTGTGAACTAGAAGTTCTGAAGTTTGGAAAATTTTATTAAATTTAGTTATTATATTTACAGTAAAATCTACGAATTGTAAGTACGCTTTTGTGTATAAACATCGTAAAGCAGTGACTATTTCCAAAGATGACTTTTTTAATTGTACCGTATCTGAAGTGTCTGATAATCCTGATTCTGATTGCGATTGTGACGTACTATCAGATTCTGTTTCATTCACTTCTATGTCAAACAATTTATTAAGTGCATTCCATTGTTCTAATACTCCATGTACGCATTCGTATAGTGCTAACCACCTGGTTTTGGATGGCTGAATCATCTTATATTTCGCCAGATGCATTTCTGTCTGTATTTTTGCTAATTCTCCCTGTCTCTCTGGACTTCTTGAAAGATATGTATACAGTTTGTACAGTAATTTTTCCAAATTTCGTGGAAGACACTTGCATGCGTCGGAGACAAAGAGGTGCATGTTATGGCAAATATATGGAAAAACTGCTATGTTCGGATTTTCTTTTAACAGCAAAGTAACCACCGATTTCTTATTCCTCAACATGACACTCGCATTATCAGTCGAAATTCCAATAATATTTTGAGTAGACAACTGATATTTTTGCAGCAAATATTTTAAATATTTGTATAAGCTTTCTACTGTTGCATCCTTCACTTTGACATAGTCTAATATGTATGTATGTATATTAGCTTCATGCACGTACCGCACCAAAATACATAAAGCTTTTACGCCAGCTATGTCTGTGCTTTCGTCTACAAGAATAGTAAACAATTTTTGCTTTAATATTCTTGTTGTCCTTTCAGCAATTGTTTTGCTAAGGACATTTTTTACGATGGCTGCGATTTTCGATCTCTTGAAATGCATTTTCTTAAGACTAAGACAGTTGCAATCAGGATGTGCTGCATGAAGCATCGGAACGTAATGTTCATACGAGTAAAAACTTCTGCTATGATGCACTATATCTAATACGTATCTTAATTCGGCTTTCTTAAGCAAACGTGTATTAATGTTGCTGTCGTCCGACTCCGATATGGTTCCTCCTGCTTCCATTCTAGCTGCAGCCATATACCTGCGATGAGTTTTGGTAGAGCTGTGTCGTCTGAGTTCAATTCTGTCAGCTGACAGCGTTTTGTTGCATGCAAGACACTTCGCCTCGTACGGATTTCCTTCACATTTTGCCAACCATGGCATAAAAGAAGGATCCGAGAGCCATGAATCGGCGAACTTCTTTGGACGCATCTTTTTCGAAGCTGGTGGTCGCATACCACTGCTATCTGTATCTGTCTCTGTATTTGTTAATAAAATTTAGATTATTAAACAATTTATAAAATACGGATGCACAAATGCGACACCACAGAAATAAGATATAGATATTTACGTCATAGTTCTAGGATGAATATTACTCAAAAAATGTTTTTCTTCTCTAAACTCAAAGTGCAAAAATATTAAGTAAACAAATATATTACCTTCAGTAGATACAATATTCATAGCCTTCATGGAAGTACTAGGACTAGGGTTTTCCGTGGATTCAGCCATGATATTACCTATTTATAAAATAATATTTTATAGGATACACACAATAAGCATAATATATAAGTCCACAATTTAAAAAAAAATAGCTTATAATTATACTGCGGATGCTTATACATTGATGAGGAATTTAAATGTACAAAAAGCTGCAGAATCTCCATGACATGTAAAAATATAGAAAATATTTAAGCTAAACTAGTCATTATAGTATTCGAAGTATTCAAGAAATTTCTATTTCAGCTCCTTTCCTTTCTTTCAGTTCCCAAAAATATGAATTTGCGTAAACATCCGCAGTCTACCTATAATCATTTATATTACATATTTAAACTATAGTGATCTAATATTCAATATAATATAATATTCATTACCTGCTTTCTCAATGATTTTAAATAATGCGTGGTATAAAATACTGCAAACGGTACTCTAAAACTTTGATTCTTACTACACTGCACACCAAACGTCTGCAAACTGCTGTAAACTGAATTCATAAACTAACTTCGCCCAAGCCAAGCCGTCCGTGGCGTCGCGTCGTCCGGGCTCCCGTGTAGTGTCGCCACTTAGCAGTGATGCCAGATGCGGGGAGTCACGGTGAAATGATGTACCCCCTCTCTGATGACGGGGAATGAGTGGAGCAAATGGGAGACACGTTGCAAGTGCGCGATGGGGACCGTGGAGTGTGCGCCTGCGCACGGTGCTGGAATGGAATAGTGGAAGGGGTAAGGAGGAGAGTACGGGAGCTCCGTTTGGAGCTCCATATGGCATCACTGCCACTTAGTAACCGAACGGTTACTCGAGGGGAATACAAGGTACCCGGTACCCCCTCTCTGATGACCAGAGCGGCAGAGGAGTTCAGGAGTAGGGTAATATGTGACACGTTGCGCGTGCGCGACGAGGATTTAGTGGGGCGAATGGAAGACACGTTGCGCGTGCGCGATGGGGACGCAACAATGACATGACATTTCGCAGGTTTTAGGTTATTCTGGTCATCAGAGAGGGGGTACATTTTTTTACCGTGACTCCCCTCAAGTGGCGACACTGCTCCCGTGCTGTCCCGTGCTCCCACTCCCACAAGGGAAACGAAGGCGCGCTTCGCTGCACAGTTTGGCGAGGGGCGGAAGGGTAAGGGGCCTGGCGAGACTCGCATCAGTGATGGCAACCCTGGTCCCTACAGGTGACGCTGCTTTCAATCGAGTTGATTGGACGCCATCGACACCATGGTGTTTGAATTCGTCCAATCATCTCGATTGAAAGCAGCGTCACCTAAAGGGACGTAAACTCATGGCAAAGTATAGAGGATCACGAAGGTGAAGAGGAGTACGGGGGATACAGTACACCGGGCACTCCTTGGCGGCGCTGGCATTGTATTCTACGATCAATTCGGGACAAAAGGCTGAGCAGCTGGCTTATGGGGGATCTATACCCTCGGATTTTGGGGTATTTATCAATGTTATCAACCTCTGTGCAGAAAAAAAGTTTGGTAACATTGATAAACACGCAACTGCATAATGAACACGAGATGGAGTTGCTTGCTATTTCCATATTCTATTCATCTCGTCGCGAATGCCGTTATACAGGGCAGGTCGCACTAATATTAGTGCCACCGATGAGAATATGTACCTCGTCTGTGTCAGTTTTGCTATGATTCCACATTGACAGCAGTGAAATGTTGCACAATATCGCAGCACTGATTGACAGTCCTTCTGACTAGGCACCATCTCGTGTAAACTAACTGAAATGAAATTGGCTCTAGATTGGCTCTACATCAGAGATAACCTCTGTCTTCATGAACGTAATATGGGGAAATCTCTGCTAATGTGAATGAAATCACGCGCGGCGATTTTTTGTCCTTATACGAGCATATTTTGAGCTACACAAAGGCTCATTTGATAGAGGAAGGTTCATCACGGCGCGCTCTGCTCATCATATCAGTCAGAAAAATCTCTTTGAGACAGGAAAATACATTGAAATCTGCGGTTATTTTTCTAGATTTTTTCTCTACTTTGGGAACTCATATTATTAGATATAAACATAATCTCGTTAAATCAATAGCAGAGCGCGCCGGATTTAACCTTCCTCTATAGAATGAGTCCTCACCCAGTCCAAAATCCGCTCAAATAAGGACAAAAAATCGCCGCGCGTAAACCCATGTTTCGACCCAAAATCTAGTAAGATTCTAGTTCCTTTCTAGTTACTTCATTGGGTATAGATCCCCCTTATGGGGGTAGTCTACCCGCTGGTTACAACTAGAATCTTACTAGAATCTTACTAGAAAACATGGGTTTACGAAAAAACAAATGCTGTCCTTATTTCAGCAAATTGTGGGCTGGTTGAGGGCTCATTCTAAAGAGGAAGGTTTGACGATAGTCGCTCTGGTCATTAGGCTAACGAGATTATGTTTATATCTAATAATATGAAGGCCCAAAGTAGAGAAAAAATCTTGGAAAAAAACCCGCAGGTTTCAATGCATTTTTCTGTCTCTGAAAGACTTTTTGACTGCCCTAATGACCAGAGCGACTATCGTCAAACCTTCCTCTTTAGAATGAACCCTCACCCAGCCTACAATTTGCTGAAATAAGGTCAGCATTTGTTTTTCCGTAATTGCATTCACATTAGCAGAATTTCCCCCATATTACACTCATGATGATAGAGTGCAGAGCAAGCTAGAGCCAAATTTAGTTCAGCCAGTTTTGACGAGATGGCGCCTAGTCAGGAGGACCAATGCGTAAAGATCCGCAGTTTAATTATAACTTCGCGTTTCCTTAATTGCAAGGGTGTGGAATGTAAAAGGGGAAGAATAATTGGCTAATGTTAAATTTTATACATTTATTTTTTTAATAACAAACAAATATAACTCGAAATCATTTAATATAATATGGGAATAGCCAGCAACGCCATCTCGTGTTCATCAGGCAGTGCGTGTTTCTCAGTGTCACCAAACTCTTTTTTTGCATACAGGTTGTTCACACTGATTTTCTAATTGTAACCATGGGGTAGACTACCCCCTTATGGGGGTAGTCTACCCGATGGTTACAACTAGAATCTTACTAGAATCTTACCAGAAAACATGGGTTTGCGCGCTTCGGTTGTTTGACCTTATTTGAGCAAATTTTGGGCTGGGTGAGGGCTTATTCTAAAGAGGAAGGTTCACCACACTGCGCTCTGCTCATGATTTTAACGAGATTATGTTTAATATGTATAATATAAGGGCCCAAAGTAGAGAAAAAATCTAGGAAAAAAAACCGCAGATTTCAATGCATTTTTCTGTCTCTGAAAGACTTTTTGACTGCTATGATGAGCAGGGCGCAGTGTGGTGAACCTTCCTCTTTAGAATGAGCCCTCACCCAGCCCAAAATTTGCTGAAATGAGGTCAAACAACCGAAGCGCGTGATTTCATTCACATTAGCAGAATTTCCCCCATATTACACTCATGATGATAGAGTGCAGAGCAAGCTAGAGCCAAATTTAGTTCAGCCAGTTTTGACGAGATGGCGCCTAGTCAGGAGGACCAATGCGTAAAGATCCGCAGTTTAATTATAACTTCGCGTTTCCTTAATTGCAAGGGTGTGGAATGTAAAAGGGGAAGAATAGTTGGCTAATGTTAAATTTTATACATTTATTTTTTTAATAACAAACAAATATAACTCGAAATCATTTAATATGATATGGGAATAACAAGCAACGCCATCTCGTGTTCATCAGGCAGTGCGTGTTTCTCAGTGTCACCAAACTCTTTTTTTGCATACAGGTTGTTCACACTGATTTTCTAATTGTAACCATGGGGTAGACTACCCCCTTATGGCAATACCGCATCCATAGTATATATATATCAGTGGTAGTATTGCGTACAGGAAATATTTTCTTCTGCTTTTTCATGTTTTACCAATGAAGTTTACATGCTAAAATATTAATTAAATAAATCAAGAAAATGGTCTCGAACAAAAATGTATTAGCTGCGACGCGACTACTGCAAAATTTCAGGTGAGTAGTCAAAATGTGTGCACCTTTCGATTGATAAACGATTAGAAAATTTCATTGTTTACAGGCAGTTGCATTGTTCGCACGTAAAAAGTCGAGCATACGAAGGGCCTGGTAGAACAACGGCTTCGATTCTTAACAATGAATTTACCTCTAAAATTTTAATAAACAAATGTTCACCGGTACGTAATCGCGAAAGTTGTTTATGTTTACTTTATTGAGAATCTAATGGAATCCTTGATATAGTAAGCGAATTTCTGTTTGAATCTATTTTGTCTAATTGTAAGCCTGTATTGTCTCTGTCTACATGGAATTGTATGTTTTACAGATAGGATTTGTATTCAACAATAATTCTAGATTGATTGGTCCTCTCGCACTTTTCCCAAAAACTGTATTGTGCTGGGATATTGGGTCTGGAAAGGATATCAATGAACAAACGTTATCCTTATTTCTTATCATCGAACCGAAACTAGATATATTAATTTTAGGTCTGGAAAAGAATTACGAGTACCAGAAAGTTCAAGGAATTAAAAAAATACTAATAGACAGAGGCATCAAAGTGGAGATACTTCCTGTAGATCAAGCATGCGGTATCTATAATTTCTTATGCGAAGAGGGTAGATATGTTGCAGCAGGTTTAATACCGCCGTTACCAGAAGAAAGCTACCAAATGAAATTGCTCAAAGAGAGTATACAAAAAATTAGTAAACAAAGAGCAATGTTAAAAGAATGAATTGTAAATATGACTCTACTGTATATACAAATATTAAGAAATAAATAATATTAATTTATCGTGACACATTGTATTTGCAATTGAAATAAATAATATTTATCCTAAACGTAATCTGTTTTATCATTTGAAAGAGTGCGTAAGTGTAATTAATTACTGAACTAGTCGCGCACGGGCGTATGGCGCTGACGAATCCTCACATAACCTATACACATAATAGTAAATGTGACACAGGGAACATGTGCGAATGTGATACGTTTTGAAATCATTTTGTGTTTTAAACTGTTCTCTAAACTGCGAAGGTAAATTTTCTATAAAATTTAAATAATCATGATTAATGTTCCCACACCTTCTGAAATATTAAATATGTTTTTAGATGACATTAAAGAGCTTTCCAAGAGGAGGGAAGAAACTGCAAGAGAAAAAGCCGATAACGAATTTAGTGAGTGAAATTATTTAACTGCAAGTTTAATTGTTTATTAATATATTACTTTTATTCCAACAGCTAGGAAAGAAACATGACAAAGTTAATAAAAAGAAACGCGAGAGGGGAAACACAAGAAAAGACGAAGCAGAGGAACCCAATTTTGTGGCGAATACAGCAGAACGTTTATCATACGCTACGATATGCGAAGGATTAGTAGTACTAGGATGCATTTGCGAAGTAACGGAGTACGATCTGATCGTATCCCTACCTGGTGGACTGTTGGGTCAAGTTCGAGTTGCAGACATTAGCGAATCTTACACGAATTTATTGGAGAAGCTAATAAAAAATAAGGACGATCTACCAAGTGAATTCAAGCCACTACCTGAACTCTATTCTCGTGGAGATCAAGTTGTGTGTTACGTAAAGAACATACAGCCTCAGGAAAAATGGCAAATTATGCTATCTCTTGATCCTAAATTGATAAATCAGAATTGGAATGTAGACTACCTGAGCAATGGTTCAAAAATAACATGTACCGTTAGTAGCATAGAGGATCACGGTTACGTTGTGGACACAGGCTTACCGAATGCGAGAGGATTCATACCAACAAAAGATCATGTTAGCGAGAAGTATTCGTTTCCAGGTAGGCAGCTCCTGTGTCACGTAAAAGAAATTAAGACAAACGAGAATATGTCAACTATAAAGTTGTCTTCGAAACTGGGGCTAGTTCAAGCAGTAAGCAATATCGAAATCAAATCGTTGGACAGCTTGAGTCCAGGAACTAACTGCAATTTGCAGATAAAGAAGGTACTTTCCAATGGATTACACGTTTCCTTCGGCAATAATTATACAGGCTATATAAATCAACTGTATTTGAATGAACCTTTGTCCAAATATTCAAAGGGAACAAAAATTACTAGCAAATTACTTTATGTTTTACCAACCCTGAAATTTGGATACTTCAGTTTATTGTCGAATAAACCTAAAGATAATTCTATAAAGCCAGGAAGTACAATAGAAGAAGCTACAGTTTTATTTAGGGAGTCTGGAGGAATCGTGCTGCAGTTAACGAAGAGTGGGATCCGAGGGTTTATACCTTTGAAAAGGACAAACGTGAACTATGACAAAATTATTGAAAAATTTACACCTAGTAGTACACATAAGTGTAGAGTCTTATCGTATTGCTGGTTGGATGGGATTTACGTTTGTACAATGCAACATTCGTTGATGCGAGAAAGATACTTTTCGCTTTTCGATTTGAAACCAGGCGACTTGGCTAAAGTCAAGATCACAAATATCAATACAGAAAATGGTTTCATTAATGTTCAAGCTGGTAAACTGCATGGTCACATTGCGTCGGAGCATATATCGGATGCTGGAATAAGCGCACTGAAAAAATTGAAAGTCGATCAAGAAGTAGAAGCGAGGGTATTAGCTGTTGACAATGGACGAAACAAAGTATACTTTACTTTGAAGAAATCGCTCTTATCGAGCGACCTGCCTGTTTTATGCGATGTTCAAACAGCGAATCCAGGATCCAAACACCATGGCACTGTAATCCAAATAAATAAGAATGGTATATTGGTGAAATTTTTTGGCGATGTTAAAGGTTGGATTCCGCAGTCTGCATTGAATAAAGGAGCATCCACCGAAAACTGGAATTACTCCATTGGCCAAACAATTATGGTGAAGATCGAATCGGTTGATAAAAATTTGGGGAGGATACTGTTAACTATAGCAACCAAGGATAAAGCTATAGAAGAAACTGGGTTTGTTATTGGAGAACGTGTGGAAGGAACAATTACAGAGTCGTCTAAGGAAGGTGTATATTTGAGGATAAGTAAAAACAATGGACAAACTGTTAGCACAGGATTTTTACCCGCAGGACATATGTCGCCGTGCATAGAAGTCGCTGCTACGCAGGCATTAAAATGTATTCCTGGAGATACTCTTTCTGCCCTAGTGTTTGCTACAGCACCTAGTCTGATTTTGTCCAGAACTTTCTTGCCAGAAGAGGAGTACAGAGAGTTTAGCCAACTGAAAGTAGGCGATAGTATACCTTGTTCGGTCAGAGACATAGAGCCGGATGGTGTGAGAGTTCTGTTACCTGTCACAGGATGTTCATCGCCGTTCTCGTATGTCTCTTACAGCAATGTTAGTCATTTTCAGGTTTTATACAAGCATCAAATTCTATTTGCAAAAATCATTTCTATTAATAAACAAAACAAACAATTGTTTTTGTCGTTAACACTGAAGAGAATATACGACGGGTTAACTGATCCTACGAGTAGAATGATGATAGCAGTGGATACGTTAAACTTACACCTGAACAAATTAGCAGAATTAGCCAAAAATTCTTATTACGAAAGCAGGCCAATCTCACTGGTCGCTTTAGGGCAGAAAGTAACGGGAAAGGTTGAACAAACTACGGACAGTGGTGTTGTAGTTCAATTGGAAAACAATTTATTGGGAATAATACGAAAAGAGCATTGTTTTCGGAATCCAAAGGTGGGAGATACGATTTCTGGAACAATTATATGGAAAGATTATGTGCTCGAAGTTGTTGAAATGACAATGGTACGTGCTATAATGAAAGGTATAAACGAGAAACAAAATACATGCCTACAGATTCCTGAAGGACAACTGATCCGCGGTAAAATTTTAATGGTAACAGATTGGTTTCTTATAATCCTCTTAAAGGGTCATGGTAAAGGCTCGTTGGCGGCAATGCCCGTTCGACGTCACATCAATGATATAAAACCGGACCTGTCGCCCTACATTGTTCACGCAAAAATCAGGTGTTACGCGATATTACATTCCGGTGAATCCGATATTGTACCTATTTGCATGGTGAAATCTGCATTCGAATCGAAATACATTACAGATACGAAACCGAGCAACACTACCTTAAAGAGAAAGAAAGCGCCAAAGGAGGATAAAGAAAGATCTGCTAAGAAGATAAAGACCGAAGAAATTCAGCCGAAAGTTGAATGCTCGACGGAAGATTCGAATAGAGAAGCTTTAAGTGAACAGCAAATTCGAAAGGAAAAGAAAAGAAAATTGAACGGAGTTAAGAAAGAGGAGCCTAAAAAACCAACGATACCAGAATGTGGTTTCTTCTGGGATGAGAAACCAGATATGAGCCTTCTTGAAAACAAAGAATCGTCCAGTGACACGGAGGATGAAGCGGAGCAACAACCAAAGCGTAAGAATAAAAAGTTAAGCGCTAGCGAACGCAGAGAACAAGAGAGACAAAAGGAGCGTGAAATTCGTCAGAGGGAAGAAGCAAATGTCAGTAATCAGTTACCGAACTCTGTTGATCAATTCGATAGATTGGTGCTAGCAAGCCCGGACAGTTCCATAATCTGGTTACAATACATGGCGTATCATCTTCAGACAACAGAGATAGAGAAAGCAAGAGCAGTCGCCAGAAGAGCCGTGAAAACGATCAGTTTCCGAGAGGAAAACGAAAGATTAAACGTGTGGAACGCTTGGCTGAATTTCGAATCGAAATTCGGAACTTCGGAATCGTTGAACGATGTTTTCCAGGAGGCAGTGCGAATTAACGACGCATTAAAAGTGTACACTCACATGTTAACGGTGCACTTTGAAGCTGATAGACAGGCTGAATTAGAAAAACTAATCAATACTATGCTTGGTAAGTTCAAACACGATCCTCAAGTGTGGATCGACTGTGGCACGGTATTGTTAAAAATGGGTTTGAAGGAAAAATCAAGACACATTATGCAAAGAGCATTGCAATCTTTGCCACCGTCGGAACGTGAGTATGTGTGGGCGAGGAGTACGATACAGTGAAATAAACGGTTCTATTTTAAGTCTGATTTTTTATGTGCAGATGTCAACTTGATGACGAAGTTTGCCTTTCTGGAGAACAAATTTGGAGATAAACAAAGGTCTCAGACGTTGTTCGAGCAAATCTTGTGCTCTTATCCTAAACGCGTCGACATATGGTCGTGTTACGTGGACTCGTTGACCAAATCCAACGATGTCGATATTGCGAGGTAAACGATACTTTCAATTAAATCCATTCGCAATCCATGTGCAGTAATCCTGCCATCTGAGCCGATTCTCGGTTCTGTGCTGTGACAGAGATCGTGACGTATCATATTTTGGTATCATTTTCATTAGAAAAATGCCACGAATATGTTGGCGAAAGTCCCGTAAAAAAATAATTAAAAATAAAGAAGTTTTGGAGTAGGCGAATTGGCTTAGATCGCGGGATTCCTGTATAACGTGGCGGAACATTTTGATAAGACTGTTTTCGTGAACGCAGGAAAGTACTGGAGCGAGCGGTTGTTCAGACGTTGCCACCGAGGAAGATGAAGACTCTATTCAAGAAGTTCATCAGCTTCGAGGAGCAGTATGGCACGCAGCAGGATGTTGAGCGCGTTCAACAAATGGCTGCCGAATATGTAGAGAAACAATGTAACAAAGATTCGGTATCATTGTGAATTGTAGCGTGTCCTAAATAAATTGTTTTTAATTATGCACCTGTAAATGATTACTGAAAGATTAAATTTCGACGACACGCAACTGGTTCGATACTGTTGATACCAGATTTGAATTGAATTTTCCGCGGCAACAGTTTGGCGGGCGACGCCGAGTGATTGTCAATTCGAAAGGCGCGCGCAGTGGCTGCGCAGATGACAGCACCGATAAGTCGCGCCACGGCTCCACCACCAGGGGGATCCGAAAACGGCATTTTGATCTGCGCTAGCGCAGAATGCGGTAGTCGCGGAAGCGATGACTGTCAACGCGGAAATCGGTAACCTTGTAATCGCCATATTGTTTGCACGCACGTTGCGTTAGCGAAATCGTCGGAGTGGTGTTAATCCCGTAGTGGTGTGTATTTAGTAAGTGTTGTTGACGCGGTGTTTTACCAAAAAAGAAACGGGGAAAGAGAGATAGAGCGTGCACAAGTGTGAAGAAGAAAGGTAATTTAATACACGGTTTACTTCGTTTAAGTTTAAGAGAAGTACGAAGCTGCAGGCGTGTACGGACGGTATTCGGCACGGTATCAGTACGGTGTCAGCACGGTGGCGGCTGGTACGGTGCACAGGACCGTACAGGATTCTGTTAGTACTCCGGCTCTATCGTGATCGACGTAAACGTGCCCGTAAATCGATCGTGCCCCTCGAGGTTCTCGTCCCGCGACTATCTCCTCACCTCAGCTGCATCGAAAGTCTCTCGAGTATTGGTCGCAGTGACGTCACGCCGAAAGCTACGAGCTATAAGGGATGGCCTGTGCCTCTCTTCTCTTTTTTCGTCCTTGTAACGAGCCATCGTAAATTTCTCGCGTGCACCATACACGATGACCGTGACGGAGAAACTCGTTCGTCGCTACCTTTTGTGAGAATCGTCGTCGCGTGTTGGTAAACTCCCGACACGACAGTCTTTCGAGTGAAACCAAGTCGCTTCTTCCTCTTTCGGAACCTCGTGAGTATCCCATTATACTCTCTGTATTTTCTATTAACGACTCTCGGTGTACGCGGCCGAGCTGAATCACGATTTCCCTCGGATTCTTGCGAGAAATAACTTTTGAAACGCGAGAAATGCCAAAGGCCGCTCGAATCGTCGAATCTTTCTCCTTCTATCTCCTTTCTCCCCATCTCTCTCTCGCTCACTCTACTCGTCCGCCCCACTCCTCTCTCTCTCGCTCTCTTTCTTCCTCGTTTCTCTCCCTCCACTCACCGCATCTGTCTTTTTCTCCCTGGCCTCGTGAGCACGGGGTTAGGTTACGAATCGGAACAGCTCGATAAAAATATTCGAAGTGAGAAACGCTTTCGTGTTGCAAATTCATTTTAGGCACGAGGAATTCAAAGGATGTCGGTCGTTTCGTGTGTCAAACATCTCGGATCGAGGCAATACGAAGAATGTTGAATCTTTACGTTTGAGCAATGTTTAAACGTGTTATCAGTCATGTTCCGGGAAACGGTAATCGAGTGCCAGTGAAGTCTTTCTACTGCGTAAGCGACCCTACCATTTTCGTTTTTCGGTGTTACGGTTCCTGGAAGACGGGCGTTACTCGTTAATCCGTTAGTCGTGAAAGTAGATACGGCGCAAGGGGGCAAAAGGGATTTCGATCACGTGACTGACGCAATTAACCGATCCGGTTGAATCGTTTTATTGATGTACTACATTTGTAGTAAAACTCGATATATAGGTAGAAAAGTCCGTTATCGAAATATCGTTGCGCCAACGAACATTTACGGGTAAAAACAAACAAATGTCCGAGCGGCAAGGCGACTTTCTCCGTCGGTATTCGGCGTTCACCGCATTTTCACAATTGTCGCTCAGTAAACTCCGTAATTCCGCCATTCGTTTCTCGCTGGCCAGATCGAATTACAATTTCGGTAGGTTCGAGATCCACCGGTTTATTTCCTTCCAGCAAAGTAGTGTCGCCATAAAATTAGACATGATCGAGCGTGTCCTTATATTATGTAATACGATACAGTACTCACCTACTCACGCATTTGGTTGGTCGAAAGAGACTCGTCCCGCTATAGACTGAATTCGAATCGATTTTATTAATCGCGTTACGAGTGCAGTTGCACGCGAGAACGGTACCCATAGTATTTCACGTCCACGTGCACCCATTCAGTCTTGCGGCGATTACTTCTTTACAGTGCTCGTTCCCCGGAAATTTTTCAACTAGATTTTTACTCGAAATTCTGACCATGAGAATAGTATATCTACATCGCTTCCCGGACATTTTTCATCGTGATTCAGCAAGAAACAGCAAACAATATTGTACTGAATTTCCGGTGTCCGTTGGTCGCACGTCACTGGCAACGGTTTCATTTGAATTATTAAGAAGCGGAGATTCAAAAGGAAATCCACGGTCTTGCTTTCATTGTGCAAATAGGTAACCGGCTTTCCAGGTAGTCCACGTATATAAATGCACTAATCTTCGTGATGCAATAGACGTGATTCATTCGTATCTCTGTCGTCCCGGGTACTTGGAAACGGAGTTTATCTACATTTTGAAAAGAAAAGAATTATTAATTATTAGCAAACTATACGTTCGATGTATTTTCCCGCCCGTTTCCCCTTTTGAAAATGGCGGAGGGCGTCGGGAAACCAGATCCTCCGAGCTGAAACTTTCGTTGCCGGTTTGAGAAGATTAAATGGAACGGTTGACCCGCAATTTATCGTAGATTCGCGTCACAGGATTGGTTACATAATTTCAATTGTGCTCTTTACGTTATTACATAACCTCGTTATTGACTTCGCCCATAACGCGAAACGTAAGAGATAACCCACGCGCGACGTCTTACCATAATTAGGTTGAAAACTCGGCGTGACTCGACCGTTCGTTTCGATCCAGCCGAGAGACGGAGAGAGACCGGTTTTTTTCTTTTTCTACCGTTCGCTCGGAAATAAAGCTGGAACGCGTCTAAAGGCCAATCTTACGAACGATTGACGTTCGATCACGCTGTTACCCTACGGCATTATTAGTCGCGCGATCGTTATTTCGAACAATTCGAAATCGCGATGGCAGCCGCGGTGGTACAAGGGAACCACGCGACGCTCGATCGGTAATCGAGTCGTTTCTACGTTGTTGGGCGATCTTCGGTGAAATCGAACCGTTTCGTGTATTTGTTCTGCGCGTCCGATTCCGGTGAAAACTGGGCCGTTTGCCAAACTCGAGGAAAAATGCGAATCGCGGCTGCTTTCTTGACGCCAGCTATTTGGCAAGACCGACAATTTTCCTGTTAAACGTACCGCGCGACGCCTCGTGTCGCCGAGAAGCCGTGAACCGTTGGCTCTCGTGATTTTTCGAAATCATTCGGAAACTTTTTACCGACCGCGACGCCATTTCTCGACCTAATTCGGCCACGGAACACAAACAGATGCTGCTTATTTATTAGCAAATAGGTGTTATCGGGTACACTACCATGTACATCAGAAATTTCTGTTTGCCCTTCTGTATTTAATCCTTACTTAGTCAACCGGGTACCCATCTATATACTGTGTTTCTGTCAACAATTTGTTAATGTACCTCTAAAAAATATTATTCATTTATAGTCTTATAATGAGAATTTGTCCGAACATGTTAAATACAGAAAGGTTTTAGATAATCTATACATTTCGGTTGACTACACAAGGGTTAAGACTAGATATTCGTATTCGAGAAAGTACGTGAAATCTTATATATGTACTTTCGCTCGAATGCACATACACACGCTCGTTGACTCATGAATGAAGTTAATTGTGTCTGGGAACGGTAATGTCGAATTGAATTCGCGCTCCGTTACGCAAGAGGTGTTGTTTGATAGTGTCAGCCGTAGTAATTCTTCTAAATTTAGAACCGCAGATATCTCTGGCTATCTGTGTGTTTTTTCTTTCGTCTCTCCTTCGATTCGCGTAGAACGTCGATTGGGGGTCGTTACACGATTGCGTTATCTGAATAGGACATTTCGCGTCCGATGACCCTAATACGTATTTAAATATCCATCTACACGTTCGACTGCGATTCTGTACGAGAAGATAAGATCAATCCTAGCCGCGTTTAGGATCTCTCTCGAGAATCTCGTTTCTGGATGATCGACACGATTAGAATTACTGTTGTCCGTGTCTGAATTCGAAACCTTTTGGAAAATCGTTCCGCCGTATCGTTCGGCCGCGCGTACAACGGTGTTAAAAGTCATGGCGTTTGTCCTGTATACAGGGTGTATCCATTCAACTGGCGCGTAACTCCCGAACGTTCTACATTTTTCCTGGCTCAAGGTTGGCCCGTTTCTTTTTTTAGCCCGACCCAGTGACCTTTGGCATTTCGTCGTTTTGTGTTCACGTTCGCGCGAGAATTGGACACGGCGGTAATGATAAACGCATCGGGTCCACAACAATTTTCTTACTTCTTTCCTTTTATTTCTTGGCTAACGGCGATCTCGCGTCGGGAACGGACAAGCGCAGTGGATCGATACTTCCGGTTCACCGTTTGAGCAGAACTCTCGCGAAACTCCTGCCAAATCGAAGGGAAATTGAACTGTATACGCTAGGGTGGCTCTTATTTTCGGCTGTGAATTTCGAAGAAAAGTAACGAGACATAAAAGTTCGGTCTGACATGTTTTTCGGTGAACCGTTTCAAAGATATTCGAGAGAAACGATTTCGTCAGCATTCAATTAATTATTTCAATGTTTAATCATCTTGGGACACGGTTTCCCGTTAGCCGATCCAGCTGAAACTTCAGCGCAGATTTTGTTTTGAATTATTTGGAACAACCCTGGCCACCTAGAAGCTAGCACCCCACTTGTTAAATTAAATAATTTCAATAGTTGTGCTGAGTCGTGCTAAGTTTGTGCTACATTGTTCTCGAATATTACAGCTATAATATCAAAAATAACACTAAAAATTGAAAAAAAAACGATTTTTGGAGTAGCCCCCCACTTTTCATTTTTTAAATTTTCTCAATTGTGCTAAGTTGTGCTAGGTTGTGCTAAGATTGTTCCAAAGTATTACTTCATAAAAATAATAAATAGAGAAGCTATGGTAAAAAACGATTTTTGGAGTAGCCCCCACTTTTCATTTTTTAAATTTTCTCAATTGTGCTAAGTTGTGCTAGGTTGTGCTAAGATTGTTCCAAAGTATTACTTCATAAAAATAATAAATAGAGAAGCTATGGTAAAAAACGATTTTTGGAGTAGCCCCCCACTTTTCATTTTTTTAAATTGTCTCAATTGTGCTAAGTTGTGCTAGGTTGTGCTAAGATTGTTCCAAAGTATTACTTCATAAAAATAATAAATAAAGAAGCTATGGTAAAAAACGATTTTTGGAGTAGCCCCCACTTTTCATTTTTTAAATTTTCTCAATTGTGCTAAGTTGTGCTAGGTTGTGCTAAGATTGTTCCAAAGTATTACTTCATAAAAATAATAAATAGAGAAGCTATGGTAAAAAACGATTTTTGGAGTAGCCCCCCACTTTTCATTTTTTAAATTTTCTCAATTGTGCTAAGTTGTGCTAGGTTGTGCTAAGATTGTTCCAAAGTATTACTTCATAAAAATAATAAATAGAGAAGCTATGGTAAAAAACGATTTTTGGAGTAGCCCCCCACTTTTCATTTTTTTAAATTGTCTCAATTGTGCTAAGTTGTGCTAGGTTGTGCTAAGATTGTTCCAAAGTATTACTTCATAAAAATAATAAATAAAGAAGCTATGGTAAAAAACGATTTTTGGAGTAGCCCCCACTTTTCATTTTTTAAATTTTCTCAATTGTGCTAAGTTGTGCTAGGTTGTGCTAAGATTGTTCCAAAGTATTACTTCATAAAAATAATAAATAGAGAAGCTATGGTAAAAAACGATTTTTGGAGTGGCCCCCCACTTTTCATTTTTTAAATTTTCTCAATTGTGCTAAGTTGTGCTAGGTTGTGCTAAGATTGTTCCAAAGTATTACTTCATGAAAATAATAAATAAAGAAGCTATGGTAAAAAACGATTTTTGGAGTAGCCCACCACTTTTCATTTTTTTAAATTTTCTCAATTGTGCTAAGTTATGCTAGGTTGTGCTAAGATTGTTCCAAAGTATTACTTCATGAAAATAATAAATAAAGAAGCTATGGTAAAAAACGATTTTTGGAGTAGCCCACCACTTTTCATTTTTTTAAATTTTCTCAATTGTGCTAAGTTGTGCTAGGTTGTGCTAAGATTGATCCAAAGTATTGCTTCATAAAAATAATAAATAAAGAAGTTATGGTAAAAAACGATTTTTGGAGTAGCCCACCACTTTTCATTTTTTTAAATTGTCTCAATTGTGCTAAGTTGTGCTAGGTTGTGCTAAGATTGTTCCAAAGTATTACTTCATAAAAATAATAAATAAAGAAGCTATGGTAAAAAACGATTTTTGGAGTAGCCCCCACTTTTCATTTTTTAAATTTTCTCAATTGTGCTAAGTTGTGCTAGGTTGTGCTAAGATTGTTCCAAAGTATTACTTCATAAAAATAATAAATAGAGAAGCTATGGTAAAAAACGATTTTTGGAGTGGCCCCCCACTTTTCATTTTTTTAAATTTTCTCAATTGTGCTAAGTTATGCTAGGTTGTGCTAAGATTGTTCCAAAGTATTACTTCATGAAAATAATAAATAAAGAAGCTATGGTAAAAAACGATTTTTGGAGTAGCCCACCACTTTTCATTTTTTTAAATTTTCTCAATTGTGCTAAGTTGTGCTAGGTTGTGCTAAGATTGTTCCAAAGTATTACTTCATAAAAATAATAAATAAAGAAGTTATGGTAAAAAACGATTTTTGGAGTAGCCCCCCACTTCTCATTTTTTTAAATTTTCTCAATTGTGCTAAGTTGTGCTAGGTTGTGCTAAGATTGTTCCAAAGTATTACTTCATAAAAATAATAAATAAAGAAGTTATGGTAAAAAACGATTTTTGGAGTAGCCCCCCACTTCTCATTTTTTTCAATTTTCTCAATTGTGCTAAGTTGTGCTAGGTTGTGCTAAGATTGTTCCAAAGTATTGCTTCATAAAAATAATAAATAAAGAAGTTATGGTAAAAAACGATTTTTGGAGTAGCCCACCACTTTTCATTTTTTTAAATTTTCTCAATTGTGCTAAGTTGTGCTAGGTTGTGCTAAGATTGTTCCAAAGTATTACTTCATAAAAATAATAAATAAAGAAGCTATGGTAAAAAACGATTTTTGGAGTAGCCCCCCACTTTTCATTTTTTTAAATTGTCTCAATTGTGCTAGGTTGTGCTAAGATTGTTCCAAAGTATTACTTCATAAAAATAATAAAGAACGAAGCTATGGTAAATAATCGTTTTGGACATGTAATTAACATTTAAGTTAGTAACAATTATCCAAACAGCACATAATCATATATCTGAGTTGTGCTAGCCTAGCACAAGTCAGCACAACTTCCAATTTCTCCAGCACAACGATTTAAAGGGCACTTTACTCTTGTCACAACTAGAGCACAACTCAGATATGCAATATCATGTTTCTGGGATGAAGGGAAAGCCCAATTATGATATTTTCGCGAAGCGCGAAGGTCCGCGGACAATAGTAAAGTGCCCTTTAAATCGTTCTGCTGGAGAAATCGGAAGTTGTGGTGACTTGTGCTAGGCTAGCACAACTCAGATATATGATTATGTGCTGTTTGGGTAATTGTTACTAACTTAAACGTTAATTACATGTCCAAAACGATTATTTACCATAACTTCTTTATTTATTATTTTTATAAAGTAATACTTTGGAACAATCTTAGCACAACCTAGCACAACTTAGCACAATTGAGAAAATTGAAAAAAATGAGAAGTGTAGGCTACTCCAAAAATCGTTTTTTTTTTTCAATGTTTAGTGTTATTTTTGATATTATCGCTGTAATATTTGAGAACAATGTAGCACAAACTTAGCACAACTCAGCACAACTGTTGAAATTATTTAATTTAACAAGTGGGGGGCTAGCATGTAGGAGGCACAACCCTGGGGGTGCCGTAAGAGACATTTAAAGAGCCACCCTAGTGCACACAGTATAGAATATATATTTGACTTGATAGTTCGAGTCCGAGTACTGCATTATGCTTCCCGGTTTTGGCCCGGTTTACCCCTGGTAACTTAAGAATGAAGGAAAACGTGATCAGGGCTGGGAATCGTACCGCGGCTAGGTTTTTCGCGCGAGAAAAGGGGGAAAGGGGACAAGGTGAAGTGGCGCGGCCTACTCGCGCAAGGTCGACCTCGGGAACTAAAGCTGGAACGCGACTTTTGAGCGAAGGTTCCAGCTGATGCGATGACTGCGCGTCGTTTCCTTTCTCCTCTTCTTCTCCGGAACTTGCCCGAAAACGAACTGCTAGGGAGGGCAATCGATATGACCGATCGAGGACAGTCTTACGGGACCTTATGAGTGAATGAGCTCGGGGTGTCCTTGATACGGTGTAACACGCGTTGTAACCTCGATGATTCTTCACCGGGTCGAACAGCGGGATTAGATCGATCGATTTTCGGATTTTGAGAACCAGTTCGCGACGAAGTAACGCGCGCGCAACGTTCTCCGGAACGGAAAACGTTGCACGATCAGGCTGCGATTGAGATAGGCCTTATCAGCTACAACCGAGCTATACCGATATACGATAAACGATATGTATGTGTGTTATGTTTACTCACCGTTCTCTCTCCGAAATTGTTGGGATTCAGGAAGATTCGGGTCTCTAAGGGAAGATAGAGACAGAGAAATAGAAAGAGTGAGAAAGAGAGATTGAGAGACTGGTGAGCCCAGGGTGCAATGTCATATCACCGTGGGGGCCAGGCGGGCGCCGTAGCAGTCTCGTACAGCAGCAGCCCAATGACACCGCATTCTCCTAGCAGGCGATGTTCCAGCGGTAGCAGCGGAACCGGTAGCTCCGCGATCGGCAGCTCTTCCGCCAAGCTGAACACCTACCGACCCACCGGCTCGTTTTACACTTCGTCCACCAGCTCGAGCTATCGTTCGAGCTATACGTCCGAATACAGACGACCGTACTGCCCATCGAGCAGGTGAGCTCTATAAGTCTCTCTCCATCGGGAGCATTCTTATATTCTTGTTCTTATTTTTATTTTTTATGGATACTCTCGGGATCGGCAGCCGCTCCATTCGCATGAAATTCTATCCCCGCATCTTCCATCCCAGCGGGGCTCGTTTCTTATCGCGGACGCTGCCGATCCCGAGCCTCGTTCAACTGGCGAATATGCAATGTTAAATAGCTCGTACTCGATCGGCCCTACAGTTACTACTCGTTAACGTCGACGGGTTCGAGCATCCGCAGGAACTACTTGTCGGACTACGGCCGTTCTCGTTACTCACCCGCAAGGTGAGAGCAATCCCTGATACACGTGGGCGTGTGTTAAGATGCGGGCTCGCCGGCTACGAGTGTCAACGGTGTCCGCGACACGCGACGTTCCCGATAAGTCTCGACAGTTTCATTTTTCAGTCTCTTTCTTTACAATTCCCGTAATCCCGTTCACCGTGATCAGTGGACTATCCATAACTAATAACAATCTTCCCTCCCCGAACACTTGGCTAATGCAAGTAACACCCGAAACGCGATTAACGAATATAGGAGGGCTAGAGCGAACGAGCTAGAGTGAAGTAAACGTTGGCTCGGCGAGTTTCGAACACCTGTGAACGGATCAACTGAATCTGTTCCCAATCCCAATCGGTTTGCTTTAACTTCCGGACTCTATAGTCCGACTGCCCTATACCATGAAAGGTCGAGGTCAAGAAAAGTTATGCTGATCGGGCGCGATGGTAGTGAACCAGGGCCGATAACCTGAACTAGACGCGTCAAGTTCGCATTTTCTCTGATAGCGTCCAGTCATTGTATACGTGCATGCGTATACGTACGTTTTAGGCCCGCTACACACATCCGTTTTACTAACGTGCGCTAACGGAATTGCGGTCTGAAATACAGGGTGGTCTTTTTATCTGAAGACATTGACATATCTCGAGAACTATGTATCGAATCAAAACAAGTGGGCAATGAAAGTTGTTCGTCGCGAAGGGGGACATCCAATGATACCAAACTGGACCCCCCACCGCCACCCCCTGGGGGTGGGGTGGGAGAAGATAAAAAACTTAAATGGGAACCCCCATTTTTCGTTGCAGATTTGGATTCTCCAGAAAAAAATACACAAATTTTACCTAGGAGTTTTTGCATTTTGATTCACAGATGGCGCTGTAATGGACAAAAATCAAAATGGAAAAAGTCGTTGAAAATTGGGCATATCTCGAGAAATACACATCAGATTATAAACATAAAAGTAGACGTATTTAATATTTTTATGAATGCTATTCAATAATACCATAATTGACCCCCCACCCCCACCTCCTGTGGGTGGGAGAGAGAATTATTTCAAAATCTTCAATGAGAAACCCTTTTTTATAGCAAATCTTGGTTCTCCATTGATTTGATATTATTGGTGTAATTTCTTTCACAGATGTCGCTGCAATCGAAAGCAATTGGAAAAATGCATTGGTTTGTTTATCAATCCTCAGGACGTGGGGGTGGGGGGTCAATTATGGTGTTATTGAATAGCATTCTTAAAAATATCAAATACGTCTATTTTTATTTTTCTGATCTGATGTGTATTTCTCGGGATATGCCCAATTTTCAACGACTTTTTCCATTTTGATTTTTGTCCATTACAGCGCCATCTGTGAACCAAAATGCAAAAACTCCTAGGTAAAATTTGTGTATTTTTTCTGGAGAATCCAAATCTGCAACGAAAAATGGGGGTTCCCATTTAAGTTTTTTATCTTCTCCCACCCCCACCCCCAGGGGGTGGCGGTGGGGGGTCCAGTTTGGTATCATTGGATGTCCCCCTTCGCGACGAACAACTTTCATTGCCCACTTGTTTTGATCCGATACATAGTTCTCGAGATATTTCAATGTCTTCAGATAAAAAGACCACCCTGTACTATGAATTCAATTAGGCGCTGCACATTTGCTTGAACCAGGGCTTCGGAGTCGGTAGACGAAATTCTTAACCCTAACTCCGACTCCAACTCCTCTTTTTTGAAAAAATATGTACTCAAAATAATTAAGAGTTGTACTAAAACTGAATAAATAGTTGAAACATTGTATTAAAGTCTAAGAATATGAATTTCCTATTCAGGAAATAGTTAGAAAATACTACTACCATAACTGTAACTGTTTCTTTCTCAATACGTCTATACTGTAGATCAAATATCAGCAATTTATTTATGTATACATAAATCTATCAATGATTTATAAACAAAAGAGCCAAAGTTAGAGTCGGAGTCGATATATCATTTTCCGACTCCGAAGCCCTGGTTTGAACCATAGTTGCGGCGTCGCAAGCTCATGTCTCGTTCAATATTTACCGCAGTTTCCCAAAGAAACCCACGCTCGCCGCAATCGCATATACCGTCGGCCTCGTATGAAAATTGCCTAACAATAAGTCCAAAAACGTAAATTTTACAGGAGGCGAAAAAAGTACGATTTACAGTCCCTGCTCACTTTATTAGACTCACCTCTATAATCATGATATTTTTAGTTTTACCATGAATAATGGGTATAGCAGCCTTATGCAAATATCACTTAATGATGACCAATGAATTTTCCATATATTTATTTTACAAAAACAATGGATACAAACACAAATAGATCAATATAATTCTTAAAACACTAATATTTTGTTAATCCGCCCTCAGCTGCTCTTAAAGCCGCAACTCTTCTGGACATGCTATCTATGCAAGTTTGTGCAATTTCTTTTAATGCAACGTTATGGTGCCAGTGATAGATTATTCTCTCTATCAACTTGGTCTTTGTTGTTATATTCTCTTTGGCCAGTTCTCTTTCCAGGCACTCCCAGACATTTTCAATCGGATTCATGTCCGGTGAGTTGCCGGGCCATGGTAAAAGGGGGATTTTTGGCTCTTGCAAGAAAATTTTACACTTGGATAGGCAACCCATAAGGCAACCTTGTAATACGAAATCATACCCCATAGGTTGAAAACAGCGTTGAATTCCTTATAGGATTTCAAAAAGCACCAATTCTTCATGTGTGTCTAATAAAGTGAGCAGGGACTGTAAACCGAAGTTTTCAGATTCTGATATGTATTGTGGCTCTACCTAACAATTTATCGCTGAGCTATTAGCCTCAAATCGTAGAAATTGAAGTACCTAACAAGACGAAGCTGAAAACCCAATTTTTATAAAACAAAAAGAACTTGGGCAGTGTTTTATGTGAGGCCGACGATAAGCGATCGTCAGGACATTATCGCATATCGGTCGATGTCCGTTATTCTGCCGCACGTTACAGAAACGGATGTGTGTAGCGAGCCTTAGTCGGCAGCGTTGCTCGACGCGTTCATTGTACTTATTTTAGCGATTCCAAAATGGTGGATCCATCTGAAAGAGGAGAAAATGGTGGCAAACGCGTCGAGTATATCGCCCTATACGCGGTATACGCGCGAACGATGTTGCGCGCCCGATTCGGGATTCAGTAACCCTGAAGATCCAAACCCGAAAGGGATGGTTTCAGTCGGCGAGTATGCCAGCTCCATCCACCGATCCGAGCGAAAAGTTCCTAGCGAGGCTTTCGCGTCGGTAAAACAGATTTCTCTTGGAATAAGATTGCCTTTTTGTTTTTTCTTTATTTTTTTTGTTTGCTACTGATGACCGAATCGCGTTACAGTTGATCTCACCCGAAAAACCGCCGAGATTCTCCGTTAGAAGTACATACAGTGGGTGTACAAAGTGTTCGCACACATTTTAAACACGAATAACCTTTTCAAAATTGGACTCAGCAGCTTGAGTTTTTCCGAGGCGTTAGAAGATGTGTAAATAATTTTTTTTTAATTGTTATTGGTCGCAATCGCGAAGGAAAAAGTAAAGGCGACGATCTCTAAATTTTTGGTCTGCGCCTGTAATGAAAATTGAAAACATGTATTTTGTAAATCTAAGTTTATAAGATGTAAAGATCTTTGAATTTTTGATATTTTCAATCAATTATATTCCATGAAAACCTATTGATCGATTTCGATGAAACTTTGTACACGTATATAACTGACTTAAATTTACGAAGTACATGTTTGAAACTTCCATTACAGGCACAGATCAAAAATTAAAAACAACTTATTTACACATTAGTTGGTGAACCAATCCTTGTAGCGTCTCAAAAAAGAAAACTCGAGCTGTTCGGTCGAATTTTGAGAAAGTTATACGTTTTTAAAAGGTGTACGAACACTTTGTACACCCACTGTAGCTGATTCCGGTGTTCGGCTGTATCCTAGGAATAATATGGATCAGAGACGAAACTCCTTACGGTCTCCTGGTCGGAGGAGAAGATTGTCGTAAAGTGTCCTAGATTGTTTTCTCCGAAACCGCGCGAGATAGAGAAAGATAGAGGGGAGAGACACAGAGATGGAACCGAAAATGTTGACGGGCACGAGTTTCGCGTCTGGTCCAGAGCGATCTGTGCCGTTACTAACATATACCCACGACGATGGCGCTGCTTACATATTCAGGTGACACGAGTTTGTGCGCGTGCGTGTGTTTATATGCCGAACGGGTTGCGTGTATGCTCGCAATCATTGCATAACTTGAAAAAAAATTAGAGAAGCGGCGCGGGGGTGAGGGAGAGAGAAGTACGAGGAGAGAGAGAGAGAGAAAGAGAGATAGAGAGGATGGTGTGCGGAGGGTAGCCCTTGGCCGCGGGCCCAGCCGAACGAAACGATGCTCGCAATATTCACATTGGACAAACGTTTGCAGGTCAGTTTCGTCGTCGGCGTACAACAACACGGGCAGCAGTGGCAGCTGCAGCGCGGGCACAAATGTAACAACGAACGGTACTGGCGGCGGTAGATACGGATTGTCGACCTCTTCGTCTTCCTCGAGTATCTCTATCGCCGGTTCGTCTTCGAGGGAGAGGGGATCGGCGCAGGATTCCTCGTCCTCCAGACAGTTGGAGTCGACGTCACCTACCACAGCGGAGATCATCAGCAGGTATTCGCCGTCCGGTTACGTGCCGAACATCCGGCAATCGACGAACATCACCGGATCCTCCGGTAGCAGCGGTGCTAGCGGACATCATCATTGGAAGCATCACGCGACCGGTTCCTCGTTGACCGAGCTGTTCGGCGGCGACGAGAGGGAGATAGTCGAACGGAGCAGGGACCTACGGCCCGAGTCCTCCCTCTCCTCCTCTTCGTCGTCGTCATCGACGGCTGCCGGTACCGGTGGTAGCGGCGCGACACTCTGGTCAAGGTCGAAGAGAGGAGGGTCACTGGCCAGCAGCACGGTGTTGACCAGCGGGCATGCTCGCGCGGACAATGCCGCCGCGTCCCCTGGCGAGGTAACGATTGACGAGCGCGGCACCATCCGCGACCTAGATCGAGACGAAAACAACGACGACAAAGACAATGACGAGGACGAGGACGACAATAACGACGACGACGATGACCAAGAGAACGAAGACGAGGACGCGGACGATGATCGGCACAACAACAACAGCAACGATCGCACCACCAGCAACGCCGAGGACGCATGCAGCGGATACGGCGTGAACAACAACGACCCCGACGATAACGACGAAGACGGCGACAGCAACCTGAACAACCGCCATCACCGCCAACAACGCGCCGGTGCTCATCGAACCGCCGACGAGGTCTCACCTAAGCGTAACCTCCTGTCGTCGTCTATACCCGGTGGTGTTGGCGGTGCCGGTTTGATCGGTGTTAAGCTCGATCTGCTCACTAACCTTGCCACTAATCCGAATAACACGGAACCGCTGACTAATAACAACGGCCAAAAGAAGCAGCAGCAGCATTCTATCAACGACCGGATCGAAATCGTCGAGGACAATAACGAGGTAATGCGCGGCATAGAGGATGCCATCTCGTTCCTGCAGGGCGGACGTGCTGAGGATCCGGATATCTTGGACGACGCCGAACAGCCACGGAACAACCACCCATCCTCCGCAAACGCGTCTTATGATATCGATCACACCAGATTCGGGGGCGGTGCCACTCCGCCGCCCGTCATGCGGAACGGCGTGGCCGGACGACCTTCCGGTACCCACGGAGACGATCCAGCCGTCCCTTCCACCTCCAGAAGACCGGACAGTCATTTTTCAGGGAACACGAACACTGCCAGTAATCTGACCCCGTCTTCTACGGCACCATCCACGGCGCACCAGAGTCTCTACCGCGGCGTAGCCGATCAGTTTGTGAGTGTCCCAATCGTCCGGTGCCAATTCATCCAAGGTAGCTACGCGGCTAGGATAACGAGCACGCGAACAGGAGCAGGGCTATCGAATCTCAACGGTTGCGTCCCCGGCACCGATGCTTTTGGCATCGGTTCCGATCTAGTCGACTGCGTTATTGCTTCTTATATTCTGATGCTTATTATTATTCGTATTCTAGGGCAGGGATGTTCGACCAGTCCGATCAATCCTAATTCAACGGATTCCAGAAACCAGATATGCTTTCGCTGACATGCGGTGCTCGCCCTATTAAAACTAGAGATCGCGGCTTTGAACGTATACTAAGATACACGTGTACGCGTGGTACGTGAACCGTGTAATACGTATTTACTACACGGTGCACGTACCACGTGTATTTATATACGCGTGAAATAGAGATCTCTAATTAAGAGTCGCTTCGGACTTATGATCGAACGTCCCTGTTTTAACGAATTTGTCCAGCCTGATCTTTCAGCTGCGAACCGGATAACGATTAACTACATGTTCATAACAAAAACAAAGAACATCGCGTTCGTTCGAGACCTCGGTAGCGCACGGATCAAAGGATCAATGGAAAAGCGGGCAATCGATCCTGCACGCGTTTTATTCGCAGCGAACACATCTGTCATCCGCCTTCGCTAGCAATCGCGCAACGTCCTCGGCTATGCAGCAACAGCTGCGTAGCTCTCGGTGTAGCGCCAAAAAAACACGCGATGTCGGAACGAGACCATTATGTCCTCGAGATGCACGCGCGCGCGATTACAAACCTTATAAAAATATACGGCGTATACTTTTTCGTATTGTTCGTATCGCGATGAGGGGACGAAACGTGTCAAATGTTGTCGCTAGAGAAGTTTCCGAATTCCCGGAAAGTTGAACGTGTAGAGCGAAGCCGCGGGAAAAACGATACGCGTCGAGAGGTGTCTGGTTTAGTTAGCCGCTCGACCTCCCGCCCGCTCGCTCGCGGTTCCGTCCGTTACGAAACGCAGTTTATCGAGCCGCCTCGTGCACGCGTTTTCGTCCCTCGAACGTCTTCTTCGAGCAGTTTCGCACGACGGTCGGTTGTCGCGCCGACTGCCTTTTATTAATAGACCGAAGCTCTCTCACCGGGAGAGTGAGAGACGCGGGTCCTCTCATAACATAACGGTACCCCGTGTAACGGCAACAAACGCGCGTGTTCGCGTTCACGCTCGTGCCCGTAAGCGTACCCGTGCTCTCGCGCACGCGTTACCACACCGAGTGCATGAGCTGCCCTACTCGCGCAGCTCGTACTGGAATGTGTAGAAGCGCGTATCGTCGACGTTTCTAATCCAGTGATCGTCGCGCTTTTTCCCGCTGGCGTAGCCTTACGACGACTGACCGACCGTCCCGTGTCCCGAGGAGGTTCGCCTCGCGCGTGTCAGTTTATTAGTGTATCACGTCGCTCGAGGGTGGGGGGAACACCGCATACTCGATTCGTGCAGTTTGGCAAAGGTGACTTTCGAGAGGAGTCAATACTCCGAGGTAACTCGGTGCCTCCTTAAGAAATCATTTAAGAAAACATGAATAAATTTACCGATGCCAGAGACAACAAAAAAATCTGTTTGTCACGTTGATGATCTGTTTGCGCGCGTTATCGTCGCGGCATATCTATTACGCAAACGTTACAAGTACATCGTATAGTAGAGGCTGTTCGAAGTCCCTCTCGCGGTTCGATTTTCACTGTTCGACCAGTTTCTGTACACCGCAAGCGCGCCAAATACGCAGTCTGATTGTTATTAGAGCCGGGACCTGTTCCTAGTTGCTAACCGTCTACTTTATTGTCTTTGTAACACGTCGCGGTGCTTAACCCGTTGTTTATACTAATCGCCGCCGCCGATCCTATCAACACGATCGAGACTAGCGAGCGGGCATCTTATAAACTCCGTACAAACTGGCTTACACCCAGTACGTGGGCTGGGGGTTGTGGTGTTTGTGGCTAGCGATCGCTCTGCTCCTCGTTTATGCGTTCGTGTTGGGTGTTTCGGCGCCTCTAACGCCCCGGAAGCAAACCGTCTCGCTCGGTCTCGCTTCCACGCGGTTCTGCGGATCCGTCGTGACCGTACACGCCACTCTTCAGCCTCCGGTTAGCAGTCGCGAAAAGGTGAGTGCTCGAGGAGGGGTTTGCGAGACTCCTACTTTGTAGCGGGGACCGGCCGAACGAACCGAAAACAATGACGTCCACGTTATGCGCCGCTTCTTTCTCACGGCTGCTCGATGCCCTCGATATTTACACCGTTGTCCCTTTTATCAATATATTGTGTTGGGTGTACTTTCTGTTCGGGACTATCCACACGCTGGGGTCGAACGCAACGGGAAACGTACGTACCGTGTGTGCGTGTGTTTGTACTCGTGCGAGTGCGAGTGGATCGTTGTGATATCGAACAAGCGCCTCCGATCAAGACGGCAACGCGTACTAACGCTACTATCGTGTCTCGTGTTGAATCAAGTGCTAACCGATACACCCTAAGGTCCGGTGCGGATTACCGGTTATAACGTTCGATTATACGCGTACTCGACAATTTTATTTCTTCTATTTTTAACTAGCTTCCAGCATCCGGTATTGCTTTGATATACTCCCCTCTGGTGCAAGCCACCGCATTGTCATAAGACCGTAGACTTTTCAACTTTTAGTCCTTGAACGTTATTTTTATTTGCTGGATTTCACAAGCGTAGCGGAAACAACGATCTCTCGTCGCAAAGGGTTCGTGATTACAGGGATCTGCGAGAACCCGAAATTGTATCGGGTCGGGAACACGAAAGAGTAGGGATTCTCGAAATAATTTATTCTTTACAAAATCATAAATATATTGTATGTTTAATATAATGTAAATATTTCGTTATTATACGTAATTCTTCTCGTTGGAAGAATGTTGTCCATCGCGACCTGACTCGTCCCCGGTCATCGTGATTCCCGAGAGAATATCATATATGACACTCTTGAAAAGAATTCGTGATGGACAACATTCTTTCAATGAAAAGAATTAAATATACAGGGCGAACCACGAATCGTGACCAGTAGAGATTACTCTGTAATTAGCTGTCCGATCGAAAATGCTTTTGTCAGGTATAGCATGGTTTCAAGAGAGCTTTCACGTGATTATAGCAAATTTTTTGTAAGAGGATACAAACAATTTTTTACAATTTTTTACAATTTTTTTGCAATTTAGTTTATGTTACGATCCTTACCGAATTCGGCTTGAAATCCTCTAACAAATAGGCGTAAAAAAAATTCTAGGTGTATTTGCAAAAGATTGAAGGTGACCTTGAAAAATCACGAAAGAAAGAGTTTACGAAAAATTTGCTATAATCACGTGAAAGAAAAGTACCTGATAAAAACATTTTCGATCGGACTGCTAATAACAGAGTGATCTCTACTGGTCACGATTTCTAGTTCACCCTGTATAAAGAATCCCGATTATTTCGGGAAAAAATTTCGTGTTCCCGACCCGACCCGATATTTCGGGTTTTCGCCCATCCTTACGAGATTGAACTTACAAGGAGAGGGCGCGGTCGATGGGTCACCGATTTTCCTGAAACTTGCAGTATTTGAAGATGTCGTCTCCATATGTAATTTCGCAAAGCTATAGCGCGCACTACTCAAGATTTTCCGAGAAAATTGCATTTGAAAGTCGTTTCACTCGGGTATAAAGAGTTTGCGTTAAAGAGTCAACAAGAAGATGAATGGCCGAGGGCGCAGCGGGAAGGTACTGTGAATCAGTAGGTTATTGGTTCGAACCCCGCTATCGACATTTTTTTTTTTCTTGAAACAGATATCTACTTCGATTTTAATAAGCCTAAAATCTATTATTTTAAAGTTATTTTTATTTTTTAAGTAGAAAATACATATTTTTTATTTGTGGGAAATGGGGAAATAAAATAAATCGAACATAAAAATAATACGAAATGTTACTTTAATAGAACTTACTGTATTATTGCACATGCTCTTTATTAATTACATGTTAGTGTATGTGTGTGACACGAGCTAGGGTGATATTGATCGTAAAAACATGGAAAACAATAATTTTGGCGGCATCTAGCACACACTATAAACGCCGCGTTCGTACATGCACACGCTTTTTTGAGGACTTCTATTGGGAAGCATACCTCGTTCACATTCATAAATATGTCTCTACTATCACAGAGTTTGGACGCAAACCACGCATATTGTAACATTTTTAAAAATATCGGAGAAGATAGCTGATGATGTACAATGGATTGGATTTTTATGCAATCCTCTCTTGAATTTATTTCACGTTTTTGTTGAATTAAATGTGAACAATTTTGCAGTCGCTTTATTAAATTTTTAACTTGTCTGTAGAAGTAGACGTCGCATGGCTGCACCAAAGGAGTGCATTTCGGAGGTATAACTTTCACGGTGCACGTTGGCATACCCTCGTCATCTATGAATACCTCGTCGTACATTGCCGGATTAGTTTGTCCTCCCCACGAATCTATTAAAAGTAGGAACTTTTCTTTGTGTACATATGGCTTTAAACAATTGTTTAAAAAGTCTTGGTACAACGCAGTTGTGAGTTTTCCCGATTTGGAACATTTAACAACAACGTTCTTGTATTTGGCCGAATACTCGTCTACCAACTTGCGAACCCTTGGTCCAAATGTTCCTGATACCTCTTGCAGGCATACAAAAACAGTCGGTAATAGTTTTCCCGACAAAGTGACAGCGTACTGGGCTGTATAAGAATGGGTTACCTTATTCATGTTTTGCCTTTGGACGGTGACCACTTTCGATCCTTGGTGGGCAAGCGTTCTGTCGTAGGTCGATTGATACTGACAGCCCGTTTGGTCCGTGTTAATAACAAAATCCGAATTGAAATTCGGTATCAGAGCACGAGCTTGTATACGAAAATTTTCGGCTGCAGCCAACGTTTCCTCTACTGTTATGTTTTCAGCTTCCGAAACATACTTCGTAATTTTCCGTTGGCGTATTCCATGCTTCCGTTTGAATTCTTTCACCCAGGTCTCTGATGCTTTAAATTCAAAATCACGGAACTGGCTTGCAGCAGATAGAGCCCACTGCTGCAGGTTACGTGTTGTAACTTGCTGACAATTTTTCCGAGCTTCCTGGAAACGGTCATTTGTCCAGGAATCGATGGTAGCATATTTGTCAAACACAGTTCCACCACTTTTGACTTGTTCTTCCCACTTTGCCAAAAAATCCATCCGTTTCAAGCGGGAGCAGCCTTTCTTATGCAGGGTCTTCAGCGTCCAAGTTGGATGGCTTTTTGCAATGTTCACCACTTTAACTTTATATTCTAGTGGAATGTATTCACTTTTACTCATCTTCTCCTCTGGTTGGTAACCTTCAGATGAACTGGACCCAACTTCTTCATACGAACTTTCCTCGACAGGTTCATCATTCATAAAAAGTTCATCGCAAACGATGAAATTCCTCTCGTTCAACATTTCCATTGTCCGGTGATAAATTTCTTCTCCCATGAGAATGGCCTCCTCATTAATCACTGTTGATGCCTGTGATGCAATCATGTCATTATTAGCTAGGAGCTCTTCGTAATAAACCACGGCATCTTTCAACCGCAACTTTGCAATATCATTGCGCACACTTTCTTCAAGACACGCCGATGTTTGTGCTGTCGAAGGGCCTTGCTCGTCTACAAATTCCACGTCCGACATTATCGAAAAAAACGAAAATCTCAAAAACCAAAATAGCGGAAAAAGAACGTCCTGGGAGGTAACGTGTTTGTTCGCCAGTCGTTGTAAAAAAACTGAGGCCCTCGACGCATTCGGAGGGCTATTTATGTGATTCTTGAAAAGGGCCAAATTTTCCAGGGATGGAAGAGGTATGAAGGTTTGCCGGAAAAAACAGCTCATCGCGAAAATGTCCAACGAAAAGTTTCTTGGTCCTGCAAGGCCGGCTATCAGGTATGTACGTATACCTGATTATGAGGTAGTAGGAAAGTGTCGGCCCAGGCGAATCTGGTTACCAGATGTGACCATCATAAACAACCCATCATAAACGACCCATCATAAACAAGCTCATACTGGAACCAGGTAAAGTCACTAAAAAACCCCTTTAATAGAATGGAGAATAGAATTTCCCCGGACCTGGTAGCGACGACGACAAAAATTAGCGATGCTGTTCACCATCAGCTGTCTTCTCCGATATTTTTAAAAATGTTACAATATGCGTGGTTTGCGTCCAAACTCTGTGATAGTAGAGACATATTTATGAATGTGAACGAGGTATGCTTCCCAATAGAAGTCCTCAAAAAAGCGTGTGCATGTACGAACGCGGCGTTTATAGTGTGTGCTAGATGCCGCCAAAATTATTGTTTTCCATGTTTTTACGATCAATATCACCCTAGCTCGTGTCACACACATACACTAACATGTAATTAATAAAGAGCATGTGCAATAATACAGTAAGTTCTATTAAAGTAACATTTCGTATTATTTTTATGTTCGATTTATTTTATTTCCCCATTTCCCACAAATAAAAAATATGTATTTTCTACTTAAAAAATAAAAATAACTTTAAAATAATAGATTTTAGGCTTATTAAAATCGAAGTAGATATCTGTTTCAAGAAAAAAAAAAATGTCGATAGCGGGGTTCGAACCAATAACCTACTGATTCACAGTACCTTCCCGCTGCGCCCTCGGCCATTCATCTTCTTGTTGACTCTTTAACGCAAACTCTTTATACCCGAGTGAAACGACTTTCAAATGCAATTTTCTCGGAAAATCTTGAGTAGTGCGCGCTATAGCTTTGCGAAATTACATATGGAGACGACATCTTCAAATACTGCAAGTTTCAGGAAAATCGGTGACCCATCGACCGCGCCCTCTCCTTGTTAGTTGTACCGCACCGGACCCCCTTTGATTTTTCACTCCGACGTTAACTCGCCGCCTTCACTGTCCAGTATCGTCCCTCGGGAGTGTTTCCGTTAGTTCTTGTTGCAAGAGAAGTAGAGTGTTACTTGTTACTCTAGCAAGCTTTACCTCCTCAGCGCTTAAGAGCCTAACATTGTCGTGCTTTTACCAAAGAAACACGACGACATCCGACGATCTTCAAGCCCCCGTAGAAACAGTCCGTCCACTACTCCCTTTAGAGCGCGCGTGCCAGATTAGGCGAGTACTGACCGTGATTTACTTTACAGGACGGAAGCCCGACAAACAAAGCGACGCGTAATCGGCTCCAAGCGCATCGCGACGAGCGATGTGGACTGAACGGATTGAGGAATATTGGAAACACAGTAAGTAGTGTACACTGTGTTCTCGATAATTGTCCAAAATCAACGAATACGAAGACGCTAATACGAATGGAATCTAGAAGCTAGACAATGTGGGACATTTATGGAGAAAACACTGTACTTGGTTTTACTCTGTGTCGCTGTAAGCAGTATACTATATGAATTTCTTTCTCTTTCAGTGTTTCATGAACAGCGTGATCCAATGTTTGAGCAACACGAGACCGTTGCTCGAATACCTACTGGACGAACAATACCTGGCGGATATCAACGTGACTACATCCAGTATGAAGGGTGCCCTAATCAAGGCGTTCAGCCAGGTGATACACGAATTGTGGGAGGTGGGCGGTGATCATGTGGTGAACACAACGGCGCTCAAGTCACAGATACAGAGATTCGCGCCGAGATTCATGGGCTACAGTCAGCAGGACGCCCAAGAGTTTCTCAGATACCTGTTGGAGGGTCTCCACGAAGACGTCAACAGAGTGACGGTCAAGCCGCCGCCGATCCACACGGATATCCCCGATATGTACACGTAAGGAATCGTTCCACCGACTTCGCTGTAATTTGGAAATTGAAAAATTGAATTTTGGCCGTAAAAAGAATATTTTCCGATCGTACAGAGACAGCCAGAAAGCCGTGGAGAGCTGGAAACGTTACCTGCGTAGCGAGGACAGTATGATAGTGGACGTGTTCGTCGGTCAGTTACGCTCGTCGTTGCACTGTACAGCCTGCGACCATGTATCGGTAACGTTGGATCCTTTCTGGGACCTGAGCCTGCCAATACCGGCCAGAAGCGGTACGGTCAAGTTGAGTCAATGTCTGGAACACTTCACCCGAGAAGAGGTTCTCGACGGTGACGAAAAGCCGACCTGTTCCAAGTGTCAGATGAGGAGAAAGTGCACTAAAAGCTTCAGCATACACAAGTTCCCGAAGATTCTTGTTATTCGTATCCTTTTCAAATGACCGCTAGAAAATACGGTATGCTCTTACCGTTAAGGTTGCCCGTGTGCTCGAGTGACAGTGCGGTGGTGCACTCACGTATCACTAGGTCCTCATATACGTATATGAAAGTCACAAGGATTTTTTCCAAAGCACACTGACGCTTTAACTGACGCCTTCTCATATCTCGATAGTGCAAGGATGGGCTTTCCCAGTAATCAAAAGTGCTAGATGAAAGATCAATCTAGACCGCGGTCGCCCCCAAATTTAAAATTTAATTAATTTAGTAACTTACAATAATCGGAAGCATACAGATGCGCATATAGCTATTTTTATAAAGCTGCGACAGCTACATGCTACCGAATCATAAAAGTAGGACTCTTGAGGGCGATCGCGGCCTAGATTGATCTTGTATATAGCGCTTTTGACTGCTGAAAAACCCCAACTTTGCATTATGGAGAAATGAGAAGGCGAAATGGAAAAACGAGTCTACCCCCTTTACACTAAACCTACCGAGCACTAAAAGCGGTTAACATGGTTTAGTTTGCAAAAATGACCAGGCTTTATTTATTTACATAGATTTTCTGCAATTTTTACAACAGTGGTCGGCATGGAGGAGACTTTTCCGACCGCACGTCTCGCTCCCCGTAACGGCCCTGGTTCCCAGGCCCGTACCTATCCCAGACCGTATGAACTGCGCGTGGCGCATTAGGACGACACCCGTATCAATAGGTTTCCACATTACCATGGAGGTACTATTGTCAATGCGTTTTTTTTTTCTGTGGTATCCCCTGTAGGCCTATTCCACTATGTTGCATGATAATTCCGGAAACTAACTTTGAACAATAAACACGGGAGAGAGAGAGAGATAACTTTGACAAATACTTTTTAATTCCATTGCCAAAATTTTAAACAGTCATTGAGAAAAACTTCTTCGTGGACGTTTAGATGTACTCGGAATATCAGATATTTCGAACGAAAGATTAGATGTCGTGGCTCACATCGCAGACGATAGAGAAGCGTCATTCAACCGGGTGCGTTTTCCAATTTAATATTCCGCATTTTGGAGAACGAACATTCACACAGACATGTCGATCCGAACATTAAAAAAATTGTAAATGCGAAATTTCTGAGGAGAGGATATCTCGATTCATCTAATATTTTTAAAAATTCGACACTGTTTTCTTCCCTAGTCCTCAGAGGATTTTGGCAATGAAATTAAGAAGTATTTGTCAAAGTTATCTCTCTCTCTCTCTCTCTCTCTCTCTCTCTCTTCCGTATTTATTGTTCAAAGTTAGTTTCCGAAATTATCATGCAACATAGTGGAATGGGCCTACAGGGGATACCACAGAAAAAAAACGCACTGACAATAGTACCTTCATGGTAATGTGGAAACCTATTGATACTGACCTATTGATATTGATATGAGCTGTCTCGAGGACTAGGGCCGTTACGGGGAGCGAGATGTGCAGCCGGTACAAGAAGGCGGCGCGAGCCGAGAACGGCCTGAAAAGTCTCCTCCGTGCCAACCACTGTTTTACAACAATATGTGCGGGACATAGAATTTTATCGAATCAATTTCCACGTAAGCAACTTCATAATTTCAATAATTATGAAATGAAAAATATAAAACCGGTCATTTGACCGGCAATGGTAGGTTTAGTGTTAAGGATCTTGAGCGTACCTAGACGTGGAATGTGGTTCGGGTGTCGATGTTTTCCTTAACCGAATGAATTCCGTAGATTTGAAACGTTTCTCCCCGATGGAACGATTCCGCGGCAAGCTGAACGTGACGGTGGACTTTCCATTGACCGGATTGGATCTCAGTGCCTTCGCCGCCCCCAGGGTTCCGGGCTGCACTTACAATTTGTATGGTGTCGCGAACCATTCGGGAACCACGTACTCCGGTCATTACACCGCGTACTGCAAGCATCCGTACTCAGGCGAATGGCACGAGTACAACGATAGTCGGGTGTCCGTGGTTCCGGCGCGGTCGGTGGTCACCAGCGAAGCCTACGTACTGTTTTACGAACAGCAGCCTCATAGTTCTCACTTGTAACCTTACGCCATTGCCTAGAGTTTAAACGACCATCTTGCCTCTCGATACCTCAGTCCAGCATAGCGTAAATGCAGGGGTGACGAACTTGTTCGAAGCTTGGAATCGCACGCGACCTATTATCATTCAACAGATTCCTTCATCGGTAGTCTGTCTGCTGCGTGCCTGCCTGTCTGTTTGTCTGTCTGTCTGCCTGGCTGTTATATCTGTGGTCGCCAGGAAAAACGCCGCATGTTCACAATTTCAAAAAATATAAATTTATGCATTACTTGAGCTTTATAGTATAGGATTTACGTCTTTATCAGAAGAAAAGTCATGAATAGACTGCGGATCTTTATGCAAAATAAAAAATGTCCGCATTGTTTGCGGGACACAAGAGCAAAATAAAAATTGTATTCTTCTTTTAATTATCCTATTAAACCAATGCATAATCAATTAATTATCCTGAAACCAATGCATTGATGTCCTTAAATATTTAAATTGTACGCGCCCATTTTCGTCATAAATGCAACAAATCCGCAGTTCAGTCATGAAAACAAATTCGAAAGGCTGAAAGCATTATCGATGAAAACTTTAAACGGCAATATCTCGAAAGTATGTGACATACGGTGCTCTTCCTGACAACCACAGATATTTGAACCGTCGTTAGCGCGCGTCATACGCAACGGTGAAGTTTAATTCTTTGTCATCCGTCACGCGTCTAATTGTAAGTGGATCGACTACCGTTACCCTCTGCAAGCTGCACGAGAACCGAGTTCTATTCGGTTTGCGGTTCAGAATCCCTGATGGCAAGGCCAGAGTTAATCCTTGTGTAGTCAACCGGGTACCCATTTACTGTATTTCTTTCAACAATTTGTTAATGTTCCTCTAAAAAATATTACAAATTTCTCTGAATGTCCATTCTTTAATATATTAATTTATAGTCTTATAATAAGAATTCGTGCAAACATGTTAACCCTTAACACTCGAATGGTGACTCCGAGGCACCACTTACAAGTGTTGTACCGTTATTCAAAATATCGTTAAGTATCTAATTAATTACTAAACACTTAGCTATTCTATGAGGTATTATACCAATTTTATATCCATAAAATTTAAAAAATCACGGGTAATGGAAATATTCTAGGCCGGAAGAAATGTTTAATTTTCGAGTTAAAATATCTCCGAGTGCAAAGGGTTCAATGCAGAAAGGTTTTAAATAATCTATACATTTTGGTTGACTACACAAGGATTAACTATTCGGCGGAACAGGAGAAAGAAAGTAGAGCCGGCAGGAGAGCCTCGTGCGACTTACGGGCCAGTTAGTTCGTTATCCCTGGTCTAAAACGAAATACTACTTTATCGTGCGGTATTGAAAAGCGACTAAACACTGAAACACGACGGCGTACCAGGTCATTTTCCGCATTGTGTCGAGCACAAGTCGGGGATTGCGTGCGCGTATGGTGAGACATTGGCGATAATCATGACCTCCTTCAACCCTCCCCTCCAACCCCCATTACCCTACCTCGAGCCGATTTGCCTTTTTCTGCGGATCCCATACCCCCTTCAGGTTCTATACCCGTCTTCTTCATCTATCATTCGATATATCTTTTTTTAGAAGCAAAATAACACAAGTGACGCTTTCGTGTGTATGTATAGGAGAAGGAAAATGTATGTGTGTGTGTTTGCGCGGGTGAGAGAGAGAGAGAGAGAGAGAGAGAGAGAAAGAGAGACAAATGTGGAAACCTTGGATGTGGTATAGAGGAATGTATCGAGAGCTGGTAAAACTGTGTGTGTTGACCCAAGGTGTACTCTCCTAATTGTCGCGCATAATTTAATTGAAATTTTATTTATCTTTTGTTTTTGCTATGGAATATACACTGAAAATCGGGCAATCGCGAATCGCGCGTTCTAGAGAGCCTCGACAAAACGCGATAAACCAATGTATACATACACATATAGATATCTTGTGTATATGTATATATTATGTATGCATGTACTTTGGTATTCGATGAACAAACTAAAGAATAATCATGAGTTCGCCAAAGATCACACGTATATACGGAGTAATACGCTTCGGATGTCTAGTTACTTTTGAATAGACGATATAGTAATAACATGTATCCTCGCACTTCACCTGGCAATCTACAGCTAATTTACTTTTGTAAAATATTTTGTTTAATAATATATCACAGTCAAGAGTTATTTATTTAATTTATGGAAAAGAGAAATCTGATAAAATATTAATATATTCGATATCGACAAATATATATATATATATAAATAAATAAATTATTATACGTACTACATACCAATAAAAGTAACAGAGATTAAGAGGAAAAGAACAAACGAACGAAGCAAATATGTATATATAATATGTCCTTCTCATTTTTTTCCATAGCTTAACGAAAATTTATGTCCACGTTGTTTTCCTTCCCCGATCGGAAAATACATCGAGAGGACATTAGCCCTGATAAATTATTACTTCTCGTGATTAATTCAATAAAAGTCTCCTAAAACTTAGTCAACTTATTGGTCTTAATAATAAAGAATTGTGGTTGAAAATCGATTTAATTAGTTTTATTTTGTTGCATGATACTGTAACTGCTTTATGCGCATGAATTTTAACCATCATTATATACCCAGTCAGCCAGGCCTGCCTCGAGCAGACATCGAGCACAGTCTAGCGAGCAGATGACGGGCATTATCCTGTCAGAACGACACTCGAAGCATAGGATGCTCGCAATCTGCTCGATTCTGTCGGGTAGATGGGAGGCAGCTCGGTCCTGGATTCCGCCTCGCAGTAAGATGGCAACACTAATGTGGCGAATGCATGGATATATCCATGGGCGAATGTCGTTATACAGGGCAGGTCGCACTATCGCACTAATATTAGTGCCACCGACGAGAATAGCTCGTCTGTGTTAGTGCGACGCAGGCAGAACAGTGCCGTCAGACGTCAGATCGGGGAAATCGAGGGGAATACATTTTACCCCCTCCCTGATGACTATACTAATGATACTAAACGTGACCAGTCTACAGTGTTAGTGCAGTGTCGCCAGGTCGCCAGCAATCGAGGGGAATCAAGTACCCCTCTCTGATGACCAATCCAGTCTACGGCACGGGCACCGTGGTCTACGGCTTAGTGGAAGTGGGGTGGAGTGGGGGACGTTGGAATGTGCGCATGGTGCTGGAATGGGATAGTGGAAGGGAAACAAGAGGGGAATGTGTGAGCTCCGTTTGGAGTTCAACTGGCAACACTGTGTTAGTGTGGGATGATGGAGTATGCCGTATATGGCGCTGGAATGGGACAGTGGAAGTCTGTGCAAGGAGAAAAGGAGGACAGAAAATATCAATTTTGGTCGATTCCAGTCGATTCTGGCGGCACTGCACGCGTTATTGACAGGTGACAGTGGATCAAATTGTTGTTGAAAGGCTAAAAAAATTGGTGGGTGTCTACTGGACAATCCTCTGTGTCTGTACTATACAATAAAGATAATTTATTCACACAAAATGAAAAATATTGAATTCATTACAGCAGCAAATGATTCGTGCCGCTTTTCCCATAAGACGCAATGTTAATTCCGACTCGAATTATTTGCTCTTAAAAAATTAAGGACACATTCAGAATCTGCACAAAAAACTCGTGTTTTTAGATAGATCTATAAGAATCACCCAATAATAAGTATTGAACAAGTTTGGTGTTGGGCAGTGTAAATCAAATCGGAAAATTTCTTCCAGCAGTTCTAACTTTTTTCTGTGTAACATTTTGTTTCTTTGTTATAATAAGTGGAAGCTTATGTTATTTTGTTGTTTTCCATTCTTTAATAAGCCCCTTTTAATTTCCCATCAGTTTTAGCTCCATAAAATACTATTTTATACTCCTAAAACATGAATGTTCTCTGTAAAATCCGTATCAATATAAATTAACACAAATAATTTTCTAATTATTAAACATTGACACTTCCTGTTAACACTGTTGTTCTATTAATTTTCATTGTATCTGTTCGCTCATGAATATGTAATTAACCGAAAGAAAGGTGATTATAAGAAAGGTCATCGACGAGATCTCGTTGATGTTTAAACGTTTTACCAAGAGTGGTGCCACTATCGACCATTTACGAAACTGACACAAGTATTGTTTATCGAATAGTAACATTTATGCAAACATAAATGTAAACGTCATAGATACATACATATTATATTAATGTTAGAACTATTTATACAAGAAAATAGAGATTTATTTTCAATCAGTTATATATTATGTATTCACATTTTTTGTACAAAATGTATTCTTTTCACAATGTTGAAAAACAAGTTAGTTAAATATATAATTAATACCATACATATTTTTTGTTATACTCATTATAATAGTAAAATAGCAATCTTTGTTTATTACTTTTGCGAATCGCATAATTTATATACAAAACAAAATTATGCGTCCCTTCAGAAGATATTACGTGTGTGCACACTTGACGCTATACTACGATAAAAGTAATTTTTTTCGTTATATTACAGTGGTATGTCTGTACAAATTAGGCACTCGTTTATCCTCATAGAGAAATATACATAGAAGTCTCGAGTACTGGATGTTAACAAAACAGCCGACATCTTAATGCTAATAAACAAAGCACTGTCACGTGTTAGATACAGTCTAATAGAAATAGAAGATGTAAAACATGATACAAATGCAAGCGATGTATGATGAATGGATGTACAATAAATAGCAAAGATCGTTCCAAAGAATCAAGACACACGATGTAGCTAAAACCTACTATTTACACAAATTGTTATATCAAAATATATGATAATTTTTTTGTTTTTATTACATTAATTAGTTATCTTTTCGTAATATTTGTCGATTTTCTCAGCTCAAAAAGTAGATTTAAAAAGTTAAACCTCGTCGGATGCAAGCACCTCGGTCGTGGCAGGCGAAGCAGCCTTCTCTTTTCTTTCCTCTTCTTTCATTTGAAGAGCCACGGCTGACTCGAGTACCCGTATCCTTCCCTCGTGCTTCACGATCACCGCTTTCAATTTTCTGATTTCCTCGGTGAATTCTTTCAGCAACTCCTCCTATCGAAGAAAGCGTTGCCATAGCATCGTTTAAGGGAATAGTCTCGTTTCCAGGATTGCATGGATCCGGGAGGCGCCTTCTCATTTCTCGATAATGCAAAGATGGGCTTTTCCAGTAGTGATAAGCACTAGATGAAAGATCAATCTAGGCCGCGATCGCCCTCAAAAATCCTACTTTTATGTTTACGAGGCGTAATTTGCATTATTCAGCAGCGTGTAGCTGTCGCAGCTTTATGCTTCCAAATAATGCAAATTAGGCCTCGTAAACGTAAAAATAAGACTTTTATCTAGCGCTTTTGACTGCTGAGAAATCCCATTGCAATTCTGGAAACGAGTCTAGAGAGCAGCGATTTCAAACAAAAACGAGTTTCAAATACGTACCGTAATTCCTGCGGACTGCGTAGCATTTTGTGCATTGGACGCAACCTTCGCTCCTTTCCCGAGTATATTCGATTTCTTATTCACTTTCAGATCGTTCTTGGCTACCGTTGGTTGATAGCCGTCTCGCATTGAAATTAATATAGGTTCTGCGTCTGTTCCGCTTGCCCATTCCTCTGCAGAAATCGCGGCCGTGTCACCGGCAGTATCTGGATACAAATCTTCTTGGAATAGGTCAGACTAAAAATTGATGAAAATTAACATCGATCGATAATTAACATCTCCATACGTTGACGTTGACTAACGTACTGGCAGCTACGTAATAGAATTCAGATTTAACGAAACAAACGCTAAAGAGTCACAAGATATCCTTTACTATGTACATATTACGTTAGGAAGATGGAAAAATGACTTTCCCATAGAAGACGAATAATTGCAATATAATTAACCCTTAGCGCTTGAATGGTGACTCTGACACGCCACTAAAAACTGGTATCCAATCAAACGTTTTAAATAGAATTTAAAAAATCATAGGGAATGGAAATATTCTAGCTAGGAAGAAATGTTTAATTTTCGAGTTAAAACAGCTCCGAACGCAAAGGGTTAAATATTGTACGAGTTATTATATCAATTTCGTACCCATGATATTTCAAAAATCATAGAGAATGGAAATATTCTAGGTGGAACAAATGCAAAGGGTTAACATGATTCGCATACGAGGCGGCCAATAGTCAACGCGTTAATAATCGTATTTGTATGAACTCTACCCTTCTCGGTACTGTCATAGAGATGACCTGGCAGAAGCCCGAGTTATTCAGCCGGTAGAATCTAGATATTTCACAGCTCTTAACGTCGGAGCCTCGTTTTGGCATCATTCCTATGCCCCTTTGTGGATCAGGGGTTTGAAACGTATTGATATAATGAACGAAAGGAGGTTCGGGAGTAATTTCAAAATAGCGAATCACAGAATCCCCTTTCCCGCACAAATACACCAGATTCGTGTCGGGATCGTACAAAGGGAACATTACTCCGTTGCTCGTATCCAATTCTACCATAACTATGGGCTCGCCTAACATATCGGGGGCACGCAACGAATACTGCCTCTCGGACATTTTGCTGAAACCTGTAGTAAAAATCAAGCCTCCCCTGAAAACATAGTAAACCTTACGTGGATACGAAGCTTCGCTCGAATCGGATATACAGCGTGAGTCTCGTAACGATCTCAAATAACTCGTAAATTATTTCTTGTACGAAAAAATATTTCCAACAAAAGTTGCATGGTTTCCTGGAGGATATACAGTGCTCCAATCTCGGTCTTATTACTTTGCCTTTTTATCGAGATATCAAGGTCACTGTACTGCAATAACTACAGAAAGAACAGAAGTTCGAACACCGCTTGAAATGAAAATTCATTTTAAGTCCCACTTTGTATAACACATTTTTACGTAGACCTTCCATTTAAAAAACTGAAGGTGACCCCGATAGCTCTATAAATAAGCAAAGTAATAAAAAACCAATTAGAACACTGCACGTCATTTTTTCGTACAACAAATAACTTACCAGTTATTTGAGATCGTTACGAGACTCATCCTGTACATGTGTGAGTACTACCGATACTCTTAAAACATACACTCGTACATACTATACAAAAAACGTCCTACAACTTATTTCTAAGTATGGTATGCTTACACTATTGTAATCCTTCGTTTATAATATCGTTTTTCCGAGTTCTCTCAAGTTAATCATCAAAACCGAATAACATCCACCTTGTTACAACTTCTAGGCTGGTATTAAGTACACACATATAAACAGTATAAAGTAACACGAAGAAAGTACAGTGATGATTAAAAGAGAAAAAAACAAAACCTGTTCGTTTGTTGTTCGTCTGACGGTCATCGTAAATCATATTTCAATGAATAAATGTCAGTGTACCGGCTGAACACTGTGCCCGTAAATCGTATTACTCCAAATACAAAAATCACATCTGGTTGTTACGATACGTCGTTTCGTATTAGTGCAGTTACATCACTGTCCATCGTATTTATTACACATGTTCATTGATCGACGTGTACAAGATGTTATGCTTTAAGGTAATAACTTGAGATACGATACTTACTGTAACGTTTTATGAAGATGTTACACAGCGGACATCTTGATATTTGTATTTATTAAGCTGACATCCTCCCGATGTTGTATTTTCAATCTTGCGGTATTCCATTAAAAAATACCATACCTCGCGCTACACAAATTGGAAAGACCATGTGATAATAAAAAAATAAAGGTATCGCTTAACGCGCGAGTGAGAGTATATCGTTTAATAGGATCTTTATGAATGCTTCTTCTAAGAGATCTAGATTTACTTGTACGCTTCTAATTCTAATTAAACATATATCCATAGAAATATCATTCTTCTACTTGAATCTTTAATTCTCGTATACGCTTATCGTGTAAAAAGGCGGATGTATACTGTTTGATGATTATTCAATGTGAAAGGTATGTTGATAGTGTATCGCATAGTAGAAATAGTTGTTATCGCTAGAAAGATGCCGACAAAAATATTTCTCCATGATCGATTCGAATCGTAGAGAAATATTAAACATGTATGTATGTGCAACTCTGTAAAGGTACCAATCGCGCACCTGTGAAATAGACGCATCAAATAGTTTTCTATACAATTTTCACAGTTGCTCGCACCGATTAGTAGCATCTAGTGGCAATCGTAATTCCTTTTCAACCCTCATCCGTCCCTCATGTCGATTTCACACAGTTTCCCCGAAATAAGTTATACCGTTCTGTTATTTCTAGGTAAACTTGCTCGAAACTCGGTGACTTTTATTTATCTAATGCGAAACGCATAACCGAGAAACCTGAGATGTAAATGTTAACTCATCGATAGACTGCGGATCTTTATGCATTCATAGCAAAATTGAGTAGATGAAATTCAAAATTGCCGGAAAATTTTAAAAATTGAAATCCTCCTCTATTAAAATCATTGAGGGAAGAAATAACATTCAATTTGGTTTTTATTCGTTGTAATCGATGCAGACAATTTTTATTTTGCATAAAGATTCGCGGTCTACTCATCAATTTAAATAACAAAACGAGGGACGGACGAGAGTTAATGTAACAAAGAAAACAAAAAGAAAAAAACATTTGCCAAAAAAAAACATTTGGTATAAGCAAGCAAAGATTAGTTAATCATGCTTGGAAATATCATTGGTACGCACCTGAGAAAGATAGCACGGGTAGCTTTGCTGCCTTCGTGCGCGATAGCCTCTTCCAATATTTCTCCCGAACGTGGATCCAAGATCCGAATCTTTTTATCTTTGCACGTAGTTACCAATCTGGATCCGTCCCAGTTCCAACACGCCGAATAGATCATGTCCGGGTGACAATCTATTTGTACTATCGGTTCTCCAGTGCCGACGTTCCAAATTAAAACAAGATTGTCAGAACCGGCTGTGAGCAGCACGTTAGAGGCAGTCGGATGCCATACGACAAGACCTACTCTACGTTGGTGCAATTGAAGATCTACCACCGACTCTGTTAACGTCCTGGAGATGCCTCCATCAGGTATTTGCCATACTTTGACAACGCAATCTTCTGAGCCCGATGCTATGACATTGTCGTTGTGAGGACACCACGCGATATCCAGCACCGGACCTTTGTGTCCACCAACTAGAGGATAATCTGCTGGTATCCGACCAATCTATAATAAATTCAATGTTAAACATTTTTCCTATATCAACACAAATAACATTTCACGAAAACAAGGATGTACAGTTTGTTCCACAAGGGCATGTCGGCGATATCTTGGGAGATAAGGATAATGTAAACCAACACAGATGTCTTTAATACACCTTGGCTGAATATCTGTCAGTTTTGTTTCTGAGTGAAAAGAACAGAGCTTTTCGAGATGACTGCAGCATACACGAAATCATCAATTTATTACCAAATGGAAAGTGGAAAATGCCATCACCATACTAACTTTGCCATCCCAATCCCCTGATGCAAACCCAATAGAAAATGTGTGGTTCATAATGAAGAGCAAGCTGAAAGAGAAACATATTACCGAAATAAGAACTATTGTACACCATATTCGGAAGATATGGAGGTCGCTACCTATAGCGTACGCCGAGAAATTAGTTGAAAGTATGCCGAGACTATAATGGAGGAGATTGCACACCTTACTAAGTAAGAGCGTATGAATGTTTGATGTATGGATTCGACTCGTATAAAGTGTTTTACAAATACATGAGTATCTACAGAAATATCGTTGACAAGCTCTTGTGGGACAGACTGTAGCTTACCTTGTTATGGGGCAGAACTATGAAAGCACCACCACCAGCTGACTCCACGATGATGGCCAGAAACTTTGGGTTTACAGCGCAGAATGTCGAGTCCCAGGAGGACTTGGATACTCTTATGTTGTCGTAGCATTGTTCACGTTTCAAAGGTGTTCCGTACACGTGGCGGAACTTGCTGCTGCGCACAACACGGAAAGACATATCTGCACCTATTTTCGTTCGACGAAACGTATTCGAGCGAACAAACAAACAGAAAAGAGGAATTAGGAACGAAAAGTGACAGAGATTAACCTAAAGAGAACGGAAAGGGGTTCTTTGGTGTACCTTCGTTCGCCGGTTATTAAAGCGAGAAATGTTTTGTTTAATAAATTATTATTCTTAATGTTGTTATTGTTGTTGTTGTTATTATTATTATTACTATTATTATTATTATTACGTGCCCACTGTCGGCGTGGGTGTCGCGTGGACCATCCCCGTTTTATAAATAGATTCCCCACCCTCGACGTTGAAACGAGCGCGACTCGGAATAAGAATATTTTCGAATCCCGAGACTTTTACGGATTTACAGAGTATAACTCTTGTCCGGTTTCGAAGCGCACTAATTCTACACTACAGTGTTGCCAATTATCTCGAATATCACCGGAAAATCTCGTATAAGCCATACTTGGCGAATCGAGAAATAGATCGGATCCACCCGAAAATAAACCAGCCGCGGCTTTTATATGACGATGATTCACACCACCTCGATCGTTATAGCGTTCCTGAATTTGCATTACTCGCTTTCAAAATAGCGTTAATGTCGCTCCTTCATTTTTCGTATCGAATCCGATTCACGAGCGAACTCGACGATATACTTATTGCCGTATAGAATATAAATGTATATATGTTTATTCCGATATTATTATATTAGGTATATTTCGCGACTTTTATGTGACGATGATTCACACCACCTCGATCGTTATAGCTGGACTGCGGATCGCGGATCTCTATGCATTTACGAAGACATTGGTTGGGTGAAATATAGAACAGTAAAAGATTGAAAAAATTCGAGAATATTCTAATATTGCTGTTAATGGGGATGAAATCAATGTTTATGTTATTCCTGCTTCCCACAATCAATGCAAAACATTTTTATTTTGCATAAAGATCCGCAGTCTAGTTATAGCGTTTCTTGAATTTGCATTGCTGGCTTTCAAAATAGCGTTTAATGTCGGTCCTTGATTTATAAATTGATATAAATATATATTTCGATATTATCGTGATATGTATTAGGCACATTTCGCTTGAACTATTCGGCCAGGATAATCGAACATCGAGGTTCCGTTTCGATCGAAAGGCGGTTTCGGTTAGGGGGCGTATCGAAATTTTAATCGCTTTACCGAAGAACGCGTTTATAGGTCAACCGCATTCAATTTAATATCTTTCACGGTGAAATTCATTCGAGTTGACTCCTCGTACGCGAACGGATGAAAGCGTACGCGCGTGTTCGCCGAAGAAAAATTACCGAACCGTCTATACCTACACCAGCAAATACCACCATCCCCCTTCGACACAGATTTCCTTATTTCGGATCGACGCACCGACAAGAATAATTGAATCTCACCGACGGATGATTTTGAAATACAGAAACGCAGTTATTCGGCGTATGAATCACACGCTTCTTTAGAAAGCTGAGTAACGGAATAAGTTCTGCGGCTCATTCTGCTATCGTCGACAGATTGACGCTGACTGTTATCCTTTTGCTCGCTAACTGTATCTAATCTACGAAACCGCATTTATGTCAATGCTGTCCACTATTCTTTTCGTAAAGTCTCCACGTTTCCCGACTCCGTGACTCATATTTCAGAAAATCTTTCCAACGCGAGTTTTTCCTTTTTCGATAAGAAAAACGTACATGTAATCTAGTTGAATAGATAGCACTCGGCAGAGTATGCACACGTTCGATCTACCAGCGTGGAAATAATTTGAACAAAGTCGAAAATATATTCACAGGCAAGCTTGCAATAAATAACGATGATGAATTAATTGTTCGAAATCGATTTTCACTATCGAGATAGAAGAAAGTTTGACAACTACGTGGAGAACTATGAAATTTCGAAGTTCAATTGGAAAAATCACCTTTCGATTCAGCTACGCCACGAGATATACCACACTTCGAACGCAGGATGCATACGCGCACAGAAAAATGTTTAAACGTATGCACGGATGTATGGCTCACGATCGAACATTACACCAGCGTACTGTTGATAAGAATGCAAGGCTGCATCCGTGACTACGTGAATACTTTTGAAAGCCAGCACTTCGGAATTTCAACGTTCCCGCCGCGCCGGCGAATATCACAGAATTTCTTCCCGAGTGTCGCGCTTTGCGACCTCTCCGCCGTCGCATTTTCCATCCCCACTATATCTCTGTTTGTCCCACAGCGCAGCCATTCGTGCGCAACTCTTTCGAAGAAGGAAAGAACGACGAGGGAAAAACAACGGCGATAGAAACTCGGTTTTATCCATAAAATAGGTTCGAGTGAACGAAATATTAATTCAGAGAGAGTCGCCACTAAAAATAGCTCTGTATCATTATTCAAAGTATTGTTTACATGATTAAATATGTTGGTGTCTAATCAATTACTAAACATTTAAGTATTGTATGAGGCGTACATCAATTTCATATCCATCGAAAGAAAATATTCATACAGAATGTAATTATTCTAAGTTGGAGGAAATGTTTCATTTGCAAGTTAAAATAGATCCGAGTACGAAGATACTGATACATACTTTGGTACTGCTGACAAATATAAATGAATAAATTGTCTATGAACATTGTTATTGTCTATTCAATTGCCTATGTCTTGAACATTTCGGATTGGTGTGCACAGTGGGCGTACAAAGTATTCGTACACCTTTTAAAAACGAATAACTTTTTCAAAATTGGACCCAACTAGTTTATTAGCTAATGTATAAATCATTTTTTTTATTGTTATTGATCGCAATTGCGAAGGAAAAAGTAAAGGTGACGATTTTAAAATTTGTTGCCTGTGCCTGTAATAAAAATTGAAAACATGTATTTTGTAAATCTAAGTAAGTTATACATATACATATACAAAGTTTCATTGAAATCGGTTGACGCATAAAAAAGCTATGGGCATTGTAAGATGTAAAAATCTTTGAATTTAGGGTTTGCGATTCATTTAAATCGCAGATTCTTACAATTTCTGTTACTTTCAATCAATTATATTTAATATAAACTTTGTGTATGTATATAACTCACTTAGCCTATCAACGGTATCTTCTACATTTTCATTACAGGCACAGATAAAAAAATTAAAAATCGTGACTTTTAAAGTATACTTTACTTTTATCTACTACCTTTACTAGACTCAAATCTGGTTAAATAGTTTTAGTATTCTAAGGCAGGTAGGTTTGTACGAACTAATAAATACTCGAAAATATTTTCAAAGAACATACGAACTTCGGCCGAGTTTATTATATAAATCAAGACATTTCTTATTCAGATATAGATCCGAATTTCTATCGGTAATGTTCCTTTTCGCTCGTTTTGAAATGAATGGACGCGTGACGGCCAATGAATTCGCAAAGAAAATGTTTCTCGGACCTCCCCGGCGTCGCGCTGCGCCTCCCACGGTCATAAGACGTTCGAGAGATAAAACCGTAACGTTTCGCGTCGTAATTCAGCCGACGATCACGTAGCGGCGCTATCGACATGAACTGGCTGGATCATTTGAGAGCACCTTATTTGGAAGCACCTGCTCCCGCGAATACCTACCCCCCGAAGCTACCGATTTTCTCACGTTATTATCACTTCCAACATGTTCTCTACCTGTAAAACGATCCCAACTATCGATCGTACGTCACCTCTCTCTCTCACGCCTTATTCCTGTATTCCCTGATAACACTTTTGCACGCACGAAACGGAAGAATTGTTGCATACGCCACGGTCGGAGTCGAACGGAATCATTCGGCGAATATTACAAGGAACTTCGTCGGATGATTTTTCTTTTTCATGTAGAGCACACTTGGCCGAATGTATCTTACCGATCGAATTTTTTCCCGATGACAGACGATGCACGCTTTTGGAAAAAGAAGTCTCCCCACCCCCCGAAGTCTCACGCGTTTACGAGAATGATAGCTGCGCGCGCTTCTTCCACGAAACATGGCGTCCCACTCGAGGAACATTTGAATGCGCTCGAGTTTCCGTAATTCTAATTTACACTATCTGTATCACGATTTGTCAGATCACCGCTTCCACATTCTTTATTTTTTAATTATTGAAATTATAAAGATGCTTCCATTAGAAATTATTCAATAAATTTCTTTATTTGAGCACGTATTATTATAAAAATTGTGAACAGTCTAAATAAACTTAATCTTGTAATTTTTATAAAACAATATATAAACAACACATTTTGTAACCGGTACGGTTAGTGTTAACCTCATCCGTTCCTCGTGTCAATTTGACACGAATTCTAATTTTAATTACACATTAGCTAAGTAAACGAACCCTTATTCTAACGTCTGAAAAAACTCAAGCTGCTATATGTGTTTTTCAATGAAACTTTGTATACATTATGTATATATATAACGTTACTTATTTAGATTTACAAAATACATGTTTTAAATTTACAGTACAGATCAAAAATTAAAAATTTGTGATCTTTACTATTTCCTTCGTAATTGCGACCAATAACAGTTAAAAAAAAAATCTAACCCTTCTAACGTCTGAAAAAAAACTCAAGTTGCTGGGTCCAATTTTGAAAAAGTTATTCGTTTCGAATATTTTGGTACACCGACTGTATACTATCAGAGAGGATATTCTCTGATACTATACAATACATATAGTATAGGAGTTGTATTGTATATTCGATAAACATGTATGCAACGTGTCGTACAGACGTCGTATACGTCGTACGAATGCACGCACGCACCACTTACCTACCTTTCTATCATTCGTGACGATCTTCCTGAAAGTTGCATACGGTTATATGCATGCTTTGTTGTCGTGGGCAATGTTATGTCTCGATGATAAGACAGTGAATTTATTATTACTTTAATACACGCTAGCTGGAAAGAAATGGGTAATCAAGTGGCACGTGCTGGACACGCATCGTCCAAGAAAACTGAATCCGTTGTACATACCGGCGACACCACCACCAATGCAGCTAATCTTTCGAAAAGTTCCTCGGGAACCGAATTAGAAAATCATTCGCACATGCAATTCTTTCCGATTGAGAATCTGGCGAAGGTATGAGGATGTTGCCGTATAATTGCACAGTCCTATCATGCTTATTAGATTAGTTTTGCGCGAGAGGATCGATTCTCTATTTATGACTCATGGAGAGATCTGTGAATTATTACGAAAAGAACGTTCGCGTTTCGAACAATTTCAACTCTCTCGTCCGGTTTCCGAATGAATGATTTGCAGGTCGTTTGTCGACATTCATTCTTGAAATGTCATCGTATATTGACTGTAATGTACATAACCTATAATGTTATGTATGAGTGTTCCTGATGTAATCAGGAAGCAATGCAAGCATTACACAGAATGCTATATGCATTATCATATATACAGTCCCTATGTAATACGTAGCTATTAGTGGTTTTGTAATGTTGACAATGAATCTTAACACGTATCTGACACTGTATTATATATATGTTTTCCAGACCTTATCTCATTTGACGCACGACGAGCAACGTATAAGCGGCATTACCAAATCTGTATTTCAACGATACCTTTTCCCTAATTATCCAGAGTTAGGTGAAAATTTGTTCAACTACCTGCACCATGCTGCCAACGTCAGCACCGCTCACATGAGCGCCAATTCTTTTAAACAACAAGCGGAGAAGTTTCTTTCTGTGATGAGCGACCAAACTGTATTAGAAAATTATGTAAAAATGTATTCTAATCTGAAAGGAGATGGAAACGTTACTCCTGAAGGTTTAAAAGGTTTATTATATATCTCCTATAAGATTGCCATGGACAGCAGCGCAACTCCCGCTTGTATTTTCGCGGAGCAAATAATGAATACGGTTGTTGTCTCCTGCGTTAGTATATTCACCTAATTATTAGGAGATCATTTCTGAGCTTGTATGGTTTCATATTACATAATGCAAATTACAGTTTCATGGCAAATATATTTTGTCTGTGAGTTACGTGAGTAACTGGATTGGACAGCACTGTCCACGTATGATACACGGTCCCCATCATTATGTAGTACACGTATTGACAACTGCGTATCGAAGCGGCGCAGCTCTGTTGTCCAAAGAGCAACCACAACCGCATTTGGAGATACCAACGCCAATATTGGAACAGCCAGATTCTATAGATTTCCCACAAGTTTTACTACCTGTGAGCTATGTGTGGCTGCTGTCGAGTACGCTACCCGAATGTTATCTCCAGGTAAATCTCTAATCGTGACTACTAGACTGTGGATTTTATGCATTTATGATAAAAACGGGCAGGTCTAAATTTTGACAGTAAAACTAAAATATACGAAATATTATTTTCAACCTGTTAAACATATTCTGCAAGAAATTAAATATCTATTTCACCCCAGCTTGCTGCAATTCAGGTAGAAAGTTTTTATTTTGTATAAAGATCCGCAGTCTAGCGATTACTGTATTTTTAACGTGTCGTTAAACACTAAAATAACGAATGTGTTTCTAGGCAGAGGAATCACCGAAGGATGTTCCTCATGCTTTGATAGCAAAAAGATTAGGCAGCGTGTGCCCGAAACATTGGACGTTGCTGTATAACAGCTCAGAGCATGGCACAGGAGCGAACCGTTTTCTACATCATGTGTTAGGATACAGAGGTCCTACCTTGTTGTTCATAAGAGCCCATAGTCCGGACAAGGACACGGTACGTCCTACATACTGCGTATGCACTTCTGTGGAATGGCGCGAGAGCCACCTCTACTGGGGTGACGAGAATTCCGTGGGCATCGAGTTGTTCCCATCTTACAGAGTTATAGAGAAGGGAGCTAAAGTATTGTACTTAAACACCAATATCAGGGGCTATCCTCACGGACTACGATTTGGCAGTAATCCACGATCACCGTACATCAGCATAGACGAATCGTTTTCATCGGTTAGTATCGCAGGTGCGCCTTATCCGCTTGCCAGCTTGGAAGTTTGGGGCTGTGGACATACGCAATTGAGGTAACTAAAATGTTACAGTCATTTAAGGAGGTAGACTCGTTTCCAGGATTGCATTTAATGTGCCTTCTCATTCCTCGATAACGCAAAGATGGGGTTTTTCAGTAATCAAAAGCGCTAGATAAAAGATCAATCTAGGCCGCAATCGCCCTCAAAAATTCTACTTTTACGTTTACGAGGCGTAATTTTCATTATTCGGCAGCGTGTAGCTGTTGCAGCTGTATGAAAATAGCTACATGCGCAGCTTTATGCTTCCGAATAATGCAAATTACGCCTCGTAAATGTAAAAATACGACTTTAGGACCTCAATAGGACCCCATCTTTGCAATCCTGGAAACGAGAGTCTACGCCCTTCAGTCTACTTTGATGGTAAGCTAATACATATGCATTATAGGGAGCGTCAATTAGAGATCAAAAAGTGGCAAGTGAAGGAAGCCGAGAAACAAAGGATTGTCAAGTTGAGCGCCAGCGATTGGATAGATCATCCTGATCGCTACCTACTGGAATTGGCCGGTAGAGCATCTTATAATAACGAAACGAATAAATAATCGTAATCGAACGGATGTACGATAGCGTAAAAATTAATTGCGGAGATAATAGTAAATTGTTTGTATATATGTATATATTACTAAACATACTATTGTATCAATACGTGGTACTTATGTCGTTTGCGTAAGATTTGCGGACATTTATGTTTGATCTTGAGGAATATCTTATTTTAAGCGTATGTACTTATATACGAATGCGCAACGAGTGCAAGTTTGTATTTTGCAATTTTGCTTGAATTATGTTACACGGTTTTACGCATCATTTGATTTTTTTCTAACTCGTGATAGAAACATTCGATGCGTCGCGTCGCAAGAGAATAAGCACTAGCGAAAAATTTACGTGAAGTTACACGATAACTGGAAGAGGTATTTTATTAACTTATTATTTTATCGAAGGATGGACTTGAAGTTCAAGTCCAAGTACTTACTGAAAAGACCTAAATGCAGTATCTTTAAAATGTATTTGAAAATCGTATTTTTATGCTCAATAACATTAGGTAGTTGTAAATGATACACGAGTGAAATACTTAAAACGATTACAAACGAAGGCATGCCATTTTGTACGACGACGATTTATTCACGACACATGCACACAAACGAAAAAGTAAGAGGCAATCGAACGTTTCCGAGTGAACGAACCGCCATTAGACTGAAATTTTAAATATATATATATATACTCGCTGGAGTTAGATCTCGGCGAATATGTGGGTGCTGTTACATATTTCCATGTGTCTTCGCAAATATGTACATTTTGGCTACTGTGTGTGCGTGCCTTAACGTCCCGTGTTGTTTTCAACACAATTTCGAAGAATGCGCATAATATCTACGTATTTGCATATTCTTACATTGTTCAAGTTGCAAAGATTACCGCATGCCTTATGTACATATTGTCCAGAAACAACATAAACAAAAAGTCATCAAATGTTTAGTATTGATGCGCGCCTAAACGAACGTTTGATGCTATTATTAATACGTTTTCGAGTCTTGTCATTTGTGCCCTTGACATTGGTTTCCCCCTTTTTTTATAAAATTACCAATGTTTAATAACTTATTCTAAACACAAGATTTGTATTTACATAGACAATAGAAATATGAAAAGATCTCGATTTTATTTTGATGAATAAGCATCGCGAAATGTTGCTCTTCAAGTTGGAGAAATGAATAAGATACTTAACAAATGGGTTTCCTTATTCTTCTAGATATCCTATTACAGATAACTACACACACAACAAAGGTATACTTAATTAAATAATATATTCTATCATTATGCTTTCAAAACATCGTATTTTTATATTATTCCTAATCGTCTATCACATTCTTTGATTCAATCGAGTACCGCAAATATGATTCAGTACTTTTTTTAAAAAGAATTCATTTTATCTTAACGTAACGATCCGTCTACTTTTCCAATGTGGAAAAATAGGAAAAATAGGGACAACGATGTCCTGTGTAAAGGATGAGCACGATTATTGAAATAATGAAAGAGTCTGGTTATACTAACCCCGGTATAACCAAAATACTCTGTTCAAAACCAACGTTTATAAAAGGATACACGAGCCGTATTGAATAAAATACTGTGTAAAATATGCAACGCACTTAAAAATTTATTAAGATCACCAAAACGGTGCGTCTTGGTATCTGAATACCATGGTGTCGTTATCTTTGTCATATCTATTATATTCATGTATATCATGCTCATTGTCGTAGCGCGATCGCTTCTTAGGATCAGATAGAATTCCATAGGCTTCTCCAACTTCTTTGAACATCTTCTCTTGTTCTTTCCTTTCCCCTTCCGTTGCAGTCACGTGTCGATCTGCAATGCAATATTATCAGAAAAAATATCTACTTGGCAATTTAAGGGAGTAGACTCGTTTTTCCACGATTGCAAGTGTACGGGATGCGCGTTCTCATTTCTCGATAATTAAAAAATGGGGTTTTTCAGTAGTCAAAAACGCTAGATAAAAGATCGAACTAGGCCGCTATCGCCCTCAAAAGTCCTATTTTTTCGTTTAATAACTACATGCTGCCGAATAATGGAAATTACGCTTCATAAACGTAAAAATAGGACTTTCGAGGGCGATCGCGGCCTAGATTGACTGAAAAATCCCGTCTTTGTATTATTGAGAAATGAGAACGTGCATCCCGCACCCTTGTAATTCTGGAAACGAGTCCATCGCCTTGAAAAGTTGACTTTCGTAAACATACCTGGGTGATGCACCATTACTCTTTTCCTATACGCTTTCTTAATGTCATCGGTCGACGCGGTTTTATTGATACCTAAAATCTTATAATAGTCTTTCCTCTTCGACCTGTTCAACGCAAATTGCGCTTCCATGAGTAACCGTTTGTGTTCTGTAATGCAAATCGATATTAAAGATAACCCTGTACGATGTGAACAGTGAAGCGATTTTTTCATAAAGCAATAGAAACTTTATAATTTTTTTTTATACCTCGGATGTTGCACATTCTGCATACTTTCTCAAGATCGTGAACAGCTTTTTCGTATTCCGTGAGCGTCATGTACGTCGACGCTCTCCTTAAAAGAGCTTTCAAGTAATTTTCATCTAACTTCAATGCTTCCGTACACTCTGCGACCGTTTCTTCTAAAAGACCACACTAGAACGCATTCAATTGAATTAACGACTTTTTCCTGAAAAATTTGCCATTGGCAAAGAAAAAAACTAAAGATCAAATAAAACGAAAGAGAATCACACCACATACCTTCGCGGCAGCTGTTGCTTTATTGAAATGAAGCTTTGCATTCACTACAATATTCTGGGGATCTATATCCAATGCTTCCATGTACAATGCGTACGCCTTATGATACTGATTGTTTTTATATGCTGTGTTTCCTTCTTCTTTTTTTTTCTTCAGGTTTTTAGCTCGCTATAAAATTGCAGAATAAATATAGTAAACTACTGTGAATATTTTTGATACTGGACTCTCTACCTTGTATATCTCCATCGCTTTGGTATGATCCGGTGCCAATCTAAGCACTTGTTGAAAATGCGCGAACGCTTTCTCGATGTTCCCCTGATAATACAAACACATAGCGCGGACGTATATAGCATCCAGATTCTGTTTGTCGATGTGTAAAATATTACTGAAACGGAAAATAATGCGCGAATAACACGCAATAACATATTAATAATATAACGGGTGTTTCGTAATTCATGGTACAAGTCAGGTCGATTCTATGGCTGGAAATAAGACGAAAATGAAGAATAACAAAATTGTGTGGGAGGCTTCGTTTTCAAGAAAATTAAATTCACACACGCGCGTGTCTTTAATAATGTGTTTGTACATGGTACAATGTCAGGGTTTGTTTACATAATAAACTATTTGTTTACATAGTAAACAAGCCCTGACATTGTATGTACCATGTACAAACATGGTCGCAACAGTTGGTCCGCTAGACTAATATTTGAATTTAATTATCTTGAAAACGAAGCCTCCCACGCAATTTCGTTATCCCTTATTTTTGTCCTATTTCCAGCCATAGAATCGACCTGACCTAATTTTTATACCATGAATTATGAAACACCCAGTGTATACTAAATTAATAATATGTAACAATAAGCACTTTGCGATTTCTTGTGCTTCTTGGTATCTTCCCAGAAATACTAAACATTCTGCCTTCATCAATTTGAACTTTGGACAATAAGTAGCGACATCACAGCAACGGTCCATACAATACACAACCTTTGAAAAATGCGAAAAATGAATTATTTGTCATGTCCATAGTAATGTTGCACACGTATTTCTCTCACCTTACGAAAATCTTTGTTGGCATACGCTGCATCTCCTTCCTTAATATAGTTCTGTAAATGCGTCACTTGGCTGGTTAGCGTAGGAATCGCCGTGTTGCTGGAATCCAAGAATTTCAATAGGGAAATAATACTCTGAGCTGATTCAAGCGATCCCAAGATTAAATGGCATCTAGCCATTCTAACATGACTCTGCAAAAATAATTACGTGAAATATGTATTTGTTTAATTTGTACGTATCGAACGTATTATAGAACATACTTTGTGAAACCTTGGGTTCAACTCGAGAGATTTTCGCGAGTCATTGAGAGCATCGGAATATTTGTTAGTCATTATATAACAGGCAGCTCTATTTCCATAATGACGAAAATCATTTGGGCATAACTCTACAAAGGTAATCAAGCCACCAATTAATTAACTATCGCCACAACAGGTTTTCGAATCAGAGAGAATGCTCACCAATGAGATCATTGTATTCTTTTAATGCTTCCTTATACTCTTTCGCTAAATAAAACTTCTTGGCAGCTTCGTTTTTCTGTTCCAACACTCTGAAATTAAATCTTTGACAATATATAACATCGAGACAAGTTCCAATGACATATCGAATACTCAATATACGATTAGTGTAAAACGTTGTTTACACTCTTCCTAAGTGTATAGAAAAAAAATGGCTTGCTGCTTGCAGGTCGACATAATACTTTTTCAAGGAATCTTAGAATTTCATTTGTGAAATGTGTCGTGTCATTGCGAGACGATAGATCGATCGTATTAAAGAATTCAAGTACTATTCGTACACATTGATGCGTTTCATGAAACATCTTGTTGCGTACTCGTATAATTCGCGTACTTACTCCTTGGCAGGTTTTTCCCAGTTCGAGTTACTAGCCATTTTTGTTTATCGAGTTAGCGTCAACGCGTGTAAACCGTTTTCGTGTTTAATGTCGCAATTACGATCCCGTTGAAATGAGACGCACGAAGTTTGAAGCGTTCCGCTGCCCTTCGTGCGAGTACGAGAGTTCCTTCGCCTTCGCCCTGCTTTACTTCTTGAACAGTGCCAATTGAAGGGGCCTGGTTTGTAATAATGATCTTGGGCTTTCCTCGCCAATCCTCGGTTGTCCATGCGTTCCGAAACGCATTTCAAGCAATTTATTAAAGATTCATGACACGACGTAACTATATACATACTTTTCATTTACAGAATACATATATCGCAATCGACAAATACGAGAAGTGTTGATTAATGATTTTTTATAATCCTCAATAGAAATACAAAAATATACAGCTAATATATATAACATCTATATATTTACATATATCGGGTTATTCTTCAACGAGTCGTTATCGTTGAATTATTATGTTCAATCGAGAAAATATGTCAGTTTTAGTAATCGGATAATATATATCAAAGAGCTTTTAAATCAAAGGCAAGCTCGCATCGCATTGTTCATTTGCGGAACGCATTTCATATGAAGCGCTATGTAAGTATACAAGCATCGTACAAGTACACACATATTGATTATTAGTTCATGATAAAATACCAAACTTTTTGAAATTATCCTGTCCATTCTTTGCGCGCCCGCTGACCCTCCCCTCACCTCCCGTAAGCCAAGCGATTTGGAAAATGTGACGTCACAAATTCAGTTCATCTTTTCTTCAAGGAAAATGATCTGTGCCGTGGGCTGTGTCTATAGGTTTATATGGTCTATGTGTGTACAGCGCCATTTTGCATAGCGGCAAAGCCCTCAAACTACCAGCCAAACTTACCGACAGGTAATTGTAGGCACAGACTTGTAGGTCGATAACCATTAAATTACATTAAAGACTGCCAGCCTTATGGGAGTTGGTGTCTCTCGAATTTTTCGGTGTTTCTTACGCCCTCTAGGATACATTCTAGCTCCATCCAAAGAAACAGAAGGCTGCAGAAGGCCATCGACGGCATTTTGTCGGTGAAGAAGACCACTGAGGAGATTCTCGTCGCGATGCATCGGTGAGAATGCGAGTTATCACGAAACCATATCGATTATTATTAAATGTTACATTCTCCGCCATAGTTCAGACGATGTTTTGGTACTATTTAGAATTTTTAGCGATGTGGTATTTCAGATCACTGTAAGTTCCACGTTATCCCCGCGCCCGTCGCGCCCGGTTACCCGTCCCGCTGAATAACACAGGGGCTGGCAGTCTCGTCGGTGGTTGAGCACCACTGTCCCGGAAGATTGGTCAGTGTCAGTGGTAACCAGTGGTAGTGGTAAAGACAATTTTCAATTTGTCAGATGGTCGGTCGAGTGTAAACAATGGCGAACGGAAAGAACAAGCTGGATAAAATAACGATTCCAAAGGTATTCCGATGTAACATTTCCTCGTTTACGCGCGGGGTTGTTTTGAACGATTGTTTCCACACGATTCGCGGCACCTGTCAATATTTTGTATTCGACCATTCTTGTTTTCGTTAGCCGTGAAAGAAAGATAAAAGATAGGAAGATTTCCGTTGTATTTAGTTATACACCCTGTGTACTCGAAAGTGCTGAGGTACTTTATTCGTTACAGAGAAAATCTATAGATTGATATTATTTATTGTCTTTCCAGGTGGAAAATGTAAGGATTTTAGACAAATACAGTAACAATCACTCTGTCGGAACTCTTTATTTAACTGTACCTCATCTTATATTCACCGAACGAAACGGAAAGAAGAAAATTTGGGTACGCATAAACATTATCTCTGCTACGCCTAAGCTTCTAATTTATTCTAGGTGTACTGGTAACGAATGTCAACGATATATTATATTTCAGGTTCTATGCACGCATATTTCCAGTATAGAAAAGCAACCATTGACCACAACAGGCTCGCCGCTGTGTATTAAGTGTAAACACTTTTTCACTGTGACATTTATCATTCCGAAAGAACGAGACTGCCATAATATATATCAGACGTTATCCAAGCTGTCTTGCCTGGGTAAATTGATCGTAGAAGATCCTTGGAGAATAGTCATCTTGAAACTTTGCTTCTCTTTATTTTCAGTGAATTTAGAGGACCTCTATTGTTTCTATTACCAACCAACCGAGGACACTCTACCGCAGCACGCAGGATGGAATTTTTTTAATCTACAAAGCGAGTTTCAGAGACAAGGCCTTCCCAACGAAGAATGGTCTCTGAGCTATATAAATACAAATTACGAGGTAAAAATCGAATAAAATTTAACCCTTCGCAGTCGGAACTACTTTAACTCGAAAATTAAGCATCTCTTCTGACCTAGAATAATTCTGTTCTTTATAATTTTCTTCATTTTGTGGATATGAAATTGATGTAACACCTCATACAATACTTAAATGTTTAGTAATTGATTAGATTTAATAACCTAAATAATATTTTGAGTAACGGTATCGAGTGCTAAGGGTTAACTGTGAGATTTACAACTATAAAACATCATACCGATACGTACTATATTTATTTACGGTTTCAGCTTTGCGATACTTATCCTAAGTATTTATACGTGCCCAGTACAAGCAGCAATGGTACTTTGATAGGTAGCGCGAAGTTTAGAAGCAGAGGACGGTTACCAGTTTTAACATATTTACACTCTAACAAGGTTTGTGCAACGAATAAACAGAATTGGGTTACATAAGCATGTACAATTGTTCCATAGGCAGCCATTTGTCGGTGTAGTCAACCTTTATCAGGATTCAGTGCCCGATGTCCCGACGATGAACAGATGATGTACAATATATTGTGTACGAATCCTAATTCCAAGTACATGTATGTTGTAGATACACGACCGCGCGTAAGTCTATTAACATGAGCCAAGGTATTTTCGTAATAGTAAATGTTGTCAATGTTGTGATCGAATGTCGATAGACAGCGGATCTTTATGCATTTATAGAAAAAATTTTTAAATTCTGTTACATCACTTTCAACCAGAGTAGGGCAAAAATTTTATTTAAATAAAAATTTCGAATAAAGTGAGTATAAAACCCACTTGGAAAAAACCCCAATTTATTCGACATTTTAATTTAAATAAAATTTTTGCCCAACTATGCTTTCAACCTATTAAACATGTTAAGAACGAATTTTGATTTCATTCCACTTTGTTGCGATTCAAGTAGAAAGGTTTTATTTTGCATAAAGATCCGCTGTCTAATGATCAGGCAAAATTAACGTTCACGATGTGATTTGCGTAGATCAACGCGTTTGCCAACAAAGCTGCGGGAAAAGGATACGAGAACGAGAATTTTTACGATAATATCAAGTTTCATTTCTTCGGTATTGAAAACATACATGTAATGAGGACTAGTCTGAACAAGTTGATAGAGCGTGAGTCTACCTTCTAATTCGATGAACGATAAACGAAACTTCGCTGTTACAAATGTACCCGATTCATGTTCAGTGCAAAGGACAACTTCAATGAACGCGTTTCTAAGTGGTTTGGAAAGCAGTGGATGGCTCAAGCATATAAAATCTATATTGGAGGCCGCTTGGTTCATTGCTCGAGCTGTGTCGAGCGGTGTTAGCGTAGTGGTACACTGTAGCGATGGTTGGGATCGTACTGCTCAAGTATGTTCGTTGAGCGCGCTCTTGTTAGATCCATTTTACAGAACGATCCAAGGTTTCCAGGTATAATATTTCGCTAATCAACTACTACAATGTTTTCTTGATAAGTGTCCCAAATGTCTGGCCTTTAAGGGGGTAGACTCGTTTCTAGGATTGCAAGGGTGCCTTCTCATTTCGATGATGCATGCGATGGAGTTTTTCGGTAGTCAAAAGCGCTAGATAAAAGATCAATCTAGGATGCAATCGCTCCCAAATTTCCTATTCTTACGTTTACGAGGCGTAATTTGCAATTTTCATAAAGCTACAACAGCTTATAAATAGACTGCAGATTTTTATGCAATTTTTAATTTTTGCAAGCAAAATTTGAAGAAAATGGAAACAAAGAAAATATTATTTTAAGTGGTAGTAGCCTTTACAGATCTGGTATAAATAAAAATCGTATAAAATTCTGTGGAATTTTATATTCTACCATTTTTTGAAAATTCTCAGAAGCCATAGATGCATAAAGATCTGTAGTCTACTTATAAAACTTATGCTATATTCTTTTCACATAGGCGTTGATCGAAAAAGACTGGTTGTCGTTCGGACATAAGTTCAGTAACCGTTGCAGCCACATCAGCTGTGATAGTAAAGAATTAGCACCAATTTTCACACAGTTCATTGATGCGACGTATCAATTGTTGCAACAGTATCCGCATAAATTTCAGTTTAATGAATATTTCCTGTTGACCCTTCATGATCATGTGCACAGCTGTCAATATGGTACTTTCATAGGGAATTCTGAAAAGGAGAGACAGATGCTCAGGTATAAAAATGATTCGTTTATTATACAGAAGTTGGGATACCCTGTACATATGAACGAGTGGAATTTTTATTGTTTCAGAGTATCGGAGAGAACGTATTCCCTATGGGGACATATGGCGAACAATATGCACGAGTACATAAATCCACTGTTCAAATGTAGTCGTCTGAATGACGAGTCTGGCAGCGTTCTTCAACCAAAGTTAGCTCCGCAGAGCATCATGTAATTATATACAGAATTATTATTCGTACCGAGCGAAGAGAAAGAATTGTATCGACATACAGATATTTATTCATAGATTTATTCAATAACATATTTTCCATTCTGTTCTATTACCTTTTGCCATTTTCGAGGTAACTCCTCGTGTTATTGCATAAACATATGAATAAATACCTTGATTTTATTTTCGATTCTTAATTTGAAAACGCTACGAACTTTCTTTTCAACCCAATATATTAAATACACCGGTAACGTTGCAGTTTGTGGCGGGGGATGTATTTCCGATTCGAGAATGGTATTCACCCTAGGGAAACGTATGAAGATTACTTGCTCACCATACACGATCACACCAGTTGCCTGGAAGATCACGTTAAGCTTCTCGTAAAAGTACAAACTCGTCTGATTTTTTATCATTTCTTCTTGCTCTTTGTATATTATATTTAATATTTATATTTAATGTCCAGAGAGTAGGTGCCTTGAAATCGATGCTGAACATAAACAATGTTCAGAACAAAGGTACGCAAGGAAAACACAAGTACGATAATAAATATACGAAAGATCCTTTGTCCGAAGCGATCATAGAAAATACAGCGAACAACCACGAGGAGAAGAATAAGAATAAAATACAAATTAGTCGGTTGGAACACGAATTGAAGACGGTCGCTTTAGATTGGAAACCAGCGAGAAGTATGGACGAGTGTTCGTGCGCCACCACGTTTGATGCGTTCGACAGAAAAGTACGCGACTGCGTTCCTAATTTCGATCTTTCGATTAGATTAGAGTGATTCAATAATTCAACTGCAATATTTCAGCACCATTGTTGGTCATGCGGAGAGGTACAGTGCACCAAATGCATGGGTGCACACACAGCTCTCCCTGGGCATCTTTCGCAACGCGCGGTACCGACTTGTAAGTCGTGTACTCAGAATTCCAGTATTCAGTCAACTAGTCCCTAAATCGACATTCTCTCTAAACACATTATTTTTGTGATCTACACCTAAGATGTATGTATATTAATGAGTTAAGCAACGTGTCGTTGAAGTAAATCGAACGGACGAGAATCGAAAGATTACTTTTTAAATAAATGTTTCATCATGAAATTATATGTACATAGATATACGTGTCTCGCATTGTCTCTCCCTTTTCAAGCACGTTCAACATCGGATAAAAAAGAAGAAAAGATACGAGAAAGTATTAAGAATAAAAATACAATTTTATTTTAAAATTGTCAATTGTAAATCGTGTTATAATGTTGTTACTTTCCTACGGATCCTTGTAATATATTAAATTAAATCATTTCTCTAGAAAACAAACTTTCCACAGTTTGAAAGATTCGAATTTTCTCGCGATCTATCGTAGAGAAAAAGAGATTTTTATAATGTATTCTTTAATTATTCTTAAACAATTCCAAACTTAACAGTTATAAATGATATATAACATTATATGATACATAAAATTATCTCGTTCACAGTGTACACTTTATTAATGTAATGGCAAAAGTAATTAAACATATTATTTAAGAAAAATCAGTTACATCGAATAACATAAACGTCTGCGACGGCGACGATAACTGAAGATCGTTCGTTTAATTGTACGTTATTCTTTTTTTTCCTCTCTTTTTTTTGTGTTTTGTTCTTATACATAAGTCGTGAATAAAATCTATTGTATTATATTCACGTTTAATATACAATAACAAAAGTTCATCGACTACATATTATCAAGGCATAAATAGTTACACCGAACATCATTCATTACAAATTTCTTTTTTTTTATCTTTCTGTATGTTTTATGTATTATCATTCATACGTGGAACATGCTCAACCGTGAAAAATCATTCGCCTTCGAGTATGATTGGGGCAAATTTTGATTTTGGGGGGCAAAAAAACTGGTTCCTAGTGTTTCCGCATTGCATTCTATCGGGCGCTGAAAAAACCCTACATACACAATGGCGAGTGTTGCGTGGAATGTGAAAGATTTGCATAAATATCTTAATAATACGAAACTCTTTCCCTTCGTTTCAATTCGAATAAGCTCTATTCTTTATTTGGTTTTCTTCGTCGTGGTCCGTCGCCACCCATCGCTGGCTTGTCCTGTAAACGAATTGTTCGTTCGATTGAATATTTTACAATGAATAAAAATATTGAAGCTTTGCTATGATCTTTTTACTAACGTTGTCTTCGCTTTCTATCAACTCCTCGATCTCCTCATTTTTATCGGGTTCGTCCACCGATTTCTCAGTTTCGTCCTCCTCCGTCTCATGTTTTCCCTCAGGTTTTTCCTCGGGTTCAGACGTTTGGATCTCATCATCTTCCTGTTGCGCAGTCGCTTCCTCATTTGTTAGTAGAGGTGGTTTATCTTCATCTTTCAAGTCGTACTTATCCTACGAAACGAACTAGTCAGTTCTGTACTTTATAATTTGATTACTTTTTCCATTGCATGCTCTACATTTAATAGGAGCGAGAACTGTATAATTAGCAATTTGGAACATAGTTCATGGATTCTTTATACCTGGGAAGCAAAGCAGCAACAATATATTACTAGCATTATGGGTATAGCAGCAGCTATTATATATACAGCCCATATCCATGGATGTTCCGCGGTAAATGTGCCGATCTGACGCCATACGCTCCACTATGTAAAATAATTGTCAAATTATAAAACACAATTACGACCGTGTACACGATCAAACTTCCGGAGAGTATTTTCATTCTATATACTTCATAAATGCAGTTGATCGATACATATGTACATGATCTCGGAGAGTATTATCGTTCTACTTTATAAATGCAGTTGATCGATACATATGTACATGATCTATGAGACTAAGACTTCCGTGCTAATACGCAGGTGTGTCGATATCAAATCACTTAGCTCTGGTACAACAACGATACTTTTATCAAATACTATATTATTAAGCAAGTAATTCGAAATAACCGACAGTTGTACCTCACGGAATCGTTTGACTAAGTACCAGACGTATAATACGACTGGTACCGCGCAGTACAAGAAGTACAGTGCCCACCAGCCTGGTTTATAATTCGTAGCTTTTAAAATGCGACCCCACAGTGTTACCTGCATGGCACAGCGCACACATATATTCATCAAATTTATCGTTCTCCTATTCTTCGTTTATATCCTTCTCAAAACAGTATACGCGAAGATCACTGGATCACATGCGATCAGTAACCAGCAAATAGAACATTACTTACACTCTCTTCTGCGATTCTAGCACGACGCACTTCGAAAGTATCGTCGGCCCACTTCTTTCCTACTTCTTCATCGTCGGTAATTAACATATTGTCGAACATTGTATCCGCGGACATAGACCAGAGTTCGAAGCCAACAGCAAACTGTGAACATGGAACACATTTTATGTGGTGTTTGCACCATGCGATCGTCAAAATAATTGCACTGTCCAACAGCAATTTTTGCGTTTCGATAACCAGTTTAAAAAACTCATATACAGGGTGTTTCGTTTTTCTGATAATTGAAATATCTCGTGATGCACTGAAGTTACGAAAAAATTTTGTACAAAAATGTGTACACAAAAAGTTTGTGTAACCAAATATTGCCATTGCCTACTTAAGAAGTTACAAATTTCTAATATAATATCTAATGTTTTGTAACAGTAAATAACATAATGTGATATGTCGTTGAACTCGTCTCGGAAAATGCTATCGTGTTATAACAAAAAAATGTATATGGTTTCATTAAAAAAAATTAATTTGACTTTGAAATTTCTCCTCCCACCATTCGAATCCTGAAAAAAATTACACCATATGATTGTTCCCTTTGTACCGAACGATTTTTGTAAACTAATCTTTTTCGCAACTTCAGTGAGTCACGAGATATTTCCGTTATCAGATAAACGAAACACCTTGTAGATTTGTATTGCTCGAAAAATAAAGAAAGAGTTTAAATTCGTTGAATACTATTATTACACAAAAAGATATAACGTACGATAGACGACATTCGGAATGGCTGCTCATCGTTGAAGTAATTAGGATTGTGTATCAGTCTAGGCTTCCATTTTCCTTTGTAATTGGGATTGTTGATTAGCGGCGGTGACCATTTGCCCTTGTACCGCGGGTTCTTCTTCATCTTCTGTTTGTACGGACCGCACCCTGGTGCGTCGGTACACTTTGGATTTGGTATGTCAGGCGGTTCCCATTCCCCATCCATTTCAACGTCCCAATCTTCGGGTTTAACAGAATCAGGATTAGGTATCATCGGTGGTTCATCTTCGAGCCATCCATCGGGCATAACGTCGTCTTCGTCTACGATTTGTGCCGGTGCATCTTCGTCCCAATCGTCTGGTTTAACAACCGACAAATCTGGGATCTTCTCCCTGTCGTCCCAATCTTCAGGCTGATTATCGGTAGGGTCTTCGATCTCTAAAGGTGGGTTCACAGGTGGTGTGAAGTCATCCAACAGCGAACCAGAATTCACAACCTTATTGTCGACTTTGATCTCGAAACTGTTGTCGGGACGAACGATCAAGGTGTAAAGGTGAGATTGTTTGTCTTTGAAAAAGTCTTCCAACCTCTCCCTTGGCTTTTTACAATGTTTCTCCTCCACTGAATTGTTCAGAGGATTTTTATGCCGGAATATAAAGCGCAACTGGATAAGCATAAGCAGAGATTAATGTACAGAATAATTACAAGTAAAATAGACTTTTGCTTTTTACCTTGTGATCATTTCCACACTTGTCAGGTCCGAACATTATAGTGTAGGGAGTTTTGTCGTGGAAATTTTTCAAATCTGCGTGTTCTGGGTCCAATGTGAGGAGCTTCACATAAGCTCCACCACATTCTTGACCCTCTTGGAAATTTACTTCGTATTGTACCACTAACGGTTTATCTTCGAAATGGAACGGTTTAGACAATGCCTTGGACACAGCGGCATGCCTAGCTTTACTTTTTAGCACTAATCCTAGGTCACCTTCTTGCGCATGTTTCTTAGGTTCTTCTATAGACCAGATTCCTAGAAAAATGATCAACGTTCAGAATCCGTGCTTAACGGTGCTTAAGAGATATATATGCAACCAAGAGGAATTGTACCATCGTATTTTGCTATGTCTTCGTCTACAGAGTCTTTCTTGGCCTCCGACAACACCCACGTCTCCTTGAATTTCTCAAGATCGTCGAAGGTTTCCACTAGATACGCGAAACCGGATACCTCAGGAGTTTTGTATACTACTTCTGATACTACTACATCCTGAGGGTCGTTGTCGTTGCTTTCATTAGCTCCGATAATAGTACACAGTACACACAAATAAATGATTCCGTTCGCTATGAGTCTGGCCATCTCATATTCCTGAAACCCAGAATAAATTTATAGAAAAATTTGATGATGAATTCTACGGGCTATCCATGTAAGTCGTACAGAGATTTTTTTATCCTACAATGAGGAAATCATTAAAAATTCAACCTGACAAAAGAGGAAGTGGAAAATAGAAAACAAGAAAAAACAGATAGATAAGAAGTGCCGGTTTTAAGAGATTACTTGCATAGAAAAATTTGACAACAAACTCTACAGGCAACGTGTGTAAATTGTACAGAGACTTTTTATCCTACAATTAAGAAATCATTAAAAATTCTTGAAAAGGAGGAAAATAAAAAACAGATAGATATTTGACACTTTTGTGTCCGTTTTGCGAGATAACACGCACAGAAGAATTTGATGACGAATTCTACAGACTATGCATGTAAGTCGTACAGAGATTTTTTATCCTACAATGAGGAAATCATTAAAAATTCAACTTGAAAAAAAGAAGAACTGGAAAATAAAAAACAGACAGATAAGAAGTGCCGGTTTTGCGAGATTAACTCGTATAGATACATACGCATATATACAGTCGCGTGGTTTCCTCAGAAATCTGATTTTTTACGATCAAACACAGCTAAGCTAAATACTAAAATTTCGTGGCGGCGGTTACGTACATAGGACACCCTATATGTAAGAGCCACCATAGTTATTAATGAAATGCTTTCTTACCGAATTCGTGGGAGTTCAGTCGCGGAGCATCGATTCCCGAACAAATATCGCATCCAATGAGAAAGCTACGTCTCAGGCACGACCTAGTCGCGGCTTATTTATTCAATTAAGTAATAACAGTAATTGAATTACGCGTAAATCGACTGTCTTTGCAGGCGTGCGTTCCAAAAAGTAGCAGGAATGCCGGAAACAGGGGGCGAGCTTCACGGGAAGCACACGGGAAAACCGTGTGTGTTCCACTTATAATTGTAATTCAATTAATCGAGTTGTTGAAGGGTTCCCGTTCGAGAGCTTCTCGGTTTGCTTCAGGTACCGATTTTAATGTCGATCCACTGTTGACAACGATGTATATATATATGTACCTCACAGCGGAGGAAAAGAAATTACTATCGAGCCTCGGAACGAATTTCGTCCGTTCGTTTATTCTGACGTGTGATATGCATGTAACGTAACGCATACACCTTTTTCCCTGAACATCGTTCCCATAAAACTCAAGCGCCAGTGATTCTCAGTTGGGTACGGCGAGAAATTGTCCACGGACTAACGCGCAAACAATACATAGGAAACAGTTATCAAAAAGTATTTCCACGATCGATTCTTGAGCAAATAAGATATAGGCAGTTTCAAATGAAACCTCCGAACTATGTGTTGATCGATAATTGTATACATATATATATGTAATTTATACACATTCAAGAGAGAGACAGAGGTTAAGAACCACTGATCTCGAACATTGTTGCGCCATCTATGTTTGTTATTGCTACTTCCTCATCCCGGAAGATAAAGGATTACAGCTAATTGGAAATTCCTTAGGTCTTAGACCATAAAGTATAAGGATACACCTATTATCTAACGTACTTTTGCTGCCCACTTTTCTGGGGTTAGTTAACCCCATTACTATTTTCATTTCACCTATTTGCATGCAAATAAAGCGATCCAGCACGAAAAACAACGATTCAGAACAGAAATAGACTTATTTATTTGTGTTACGGAGATTTTGGCATAAACTCGATGTAGATATATATTCATAGGAAAATATTTGCGAATTTTAGGAATGATGCTTTCTGAAAAACTACCGTGCTTACTGCCGTGCTTACTTATATACAATCTATATTTGTTCCACCTGAAAGAAACATGTTCATTTATATAAATAAACAATAAGTACATGACGACGACTAGAACGACAATTACCCAGACAGCACACCGGCTCGATTTGGGCCTGCTTTTTATGCGCGCCATGGCCCGGAAATAGCCAGGCATGGGCTCGAGCCCACAGCCTGCCGGCCGTGCCAGATTTCAGCCAGATTTCAGCCCATTTACAAGATTGCAAGGGTGCGGCATTTGCGTTCTCATTTCGTGATAATACAAACATGGGTTTTTTCAGTAGTCAAAAACGCCAGATAAAGATCAATCTAGGCAGCAAACGCCCTCAAAAGTCTTATTTAAGACAGATTTAATAACAGTAAAGTGGGTTCTGTTTCCTGCTAAAGATGGTGTAGGTTCTGTTCCATGCTAAAGATGATGTAGGAGCTGTTCCAGGCTAAACATGATGTGGAGAGAGAAGATGTCGCGAGAAAAGTTGGGCTCAATCGAAGCACTGATTGGTCACATTAGTGTGACCGTGCTGCCCTCTTAAACTCTGGCTGAAATCTGGCTGAAATCTGGCACGGCCGGCAGGCTGTGGGCTCGAGCCCATGCCTGGCTATTTCCGGGCCATTGCGCGCATAAAAAGCAGGCACGGATCCAACGGAATCAGCCTCAAGCCAATCCAAGCATTGTGTTAGATAGTAACCTGTAGGTCACGGGCCTCGGGACGTTTGGGCCGGTAGTGGGCTCGGGCAGGCTGTGCTGTCTGGGTAGAAATCGCGAAGAGTCTAGTTGAAAGCAAAATAGACCAATGAAAGACGGAACACGTACCGTGCGCGCTCCATCCAAATCATTCATGGCTAACAAAGTATATTCGTGCTAACTCTAATACAATTTTTCGACCAATAGCGATCCCCTACCATCGCACGTTTTATCGCTATTGGTCGAAGAATCGTGTTAGAGTTAGCACGAATATACTTTGTTAGCTATGATTTGGCGCACGTAACGTAACTGAATTACGTTAAAAATATGTCTGATTTACAACATATTTTTGAATAGTAAAAGGGAGATTCGATAAATTCGCATGGGAAGAGAAAGTGATTGATATTCACGTTCTAGTGATAAAAGAAAAGTCTAGTAGAATTGTTAACGTAAGAGTCAGCCCTGTGCCATGTCCAGCCACTACATGGCACAACAAGCAATGTTCAGAGGCAACTACTTACGCGGTTGAGATACACACTTTATCATTCAAGTATCACGCATCCTTTGCACTTCTTCATGATGCGTTCATTCAGGTGATTAATGTTTGCCTAAACAAATCTGTAAGTTGACTTGGGAAGTATTAATTGCAATAGAAATCTCGAACCGTTTCTGTCGAGACCGATGAACGGAAAGTGAAAAACAGTCAAAGACTGGGACGGATATCTCTACATTGGCGACAAAAGTTCTATCAGTGTGTAATGTATAATTCCACATTATTGAACAGCGAAAACTCTGTAATAACGCTTAAACATCGCTGTTTTTAATGAACATAATCATTGTTGCAATGGTTTAGAACGAGTCGAGATTATGTTCACGCTTCCCCAGGAAGACTGAGATCTAGAAAAAAAAAGTGTTCATTAGAAAACTACATGAAACATCTTAAACAATGATCATCTCTAGCTTACAACATATTATTTTGAAGGCATATGGTAAGTGTTCGATCATTTTATGCTCTATAATGTGCGATCTAACCGAAATGTGTTGCAGCATGTATAATGAAGAAACAATGGTATCCGTTTGTTAATACAAATATGTTAATGCAATATTCTTGTATCCCCCATAGAAACAGTCGATATCAAAGATTTGTATATCTTTGATCTGTATATCGTTATATTTATCGAAAAGTTACAAATTAATTTTGGTTTTCAAACGATTATGTACATTCCTTAGAAAGTGGTAATACATTTTAGTATTACTTGACAAAATCATATTAAAAAGTGTATGCACGACTTTCAATGATTGCTTGATTGAATTTTTATGAAATTATTATCGTCTGCTAGTCATTATTGAAATTATAGATTGATAAAGCTATTATTTTTTCATTCTTGAATAAAAGTCTTAATTAAAGAATTAATTACAATTTGACTGTCACATGTATCGTTGCCCCCGTGCAGCCATGATACTGTACTCTTAATCTTTCGATGTAATATTCCCTTTAAATATTACAGATTAAGAGAATATTTATGGAATCAAAATGGCACGCAGACGTAAAACTGAAATGAAAACAACTGTGAAATCGACAGTGAAATATGTACCTGTTCGAAAATCCAGTAGGCAAATAGCTAAGAAGCAATTGGAAGAGAAGAAAGTGAATGGAGATATTTTGCAAATATCTTATCCGAATGACACGGAAGATAGCAAGAGTACTGCAGACGATCAGAACCAGCTGCTTCCTAGAAAGAATCAAAATTCTTTAAAGAGACCCAATAAGCATAAGCATGCCTCAAATAGTAATATACTTGTAATTAACGAGGAGAGCGAATATTCGACGTTACAATATAAAAAGGACACTAGCGAAAGCGATAGTCAAGATGGAATAGATGCTATAATCGATCACTCTGAGAAACTTAGTCCCGAGGATGTCCACCAAGTAGTTGTTGGCAATCCTAGTAAAGACAATGTAGTGGAAGCGAATTCCAACGAGATCGAGATATGGTCGGAAGATGTGATAGAAGAAACCATAATATGCGAGGAGATGGAAGTTAAAGAAGATGTTAAAGATGATAATTATAATTTGAGACAGGAGGACGATATGATAGTGAAAGAAGTGTTATTAGTAAGCAACTCTGCATTGCAAAGAAAAAATTTCGTTGAATACACTGTGATACAAAACGAAGATGGAACAGAGTCCATGGTTGTAGATACATCTAATTCGAAAGGTACATCCGATGCAGAGTACTGTCTGGAGCGGAAGGATACGTGTAACTTGAACAGAGACGAAACAGAAAATTCCCTATCAGCCTTGTGTATAGACATGCCAATGACTTCTAGCGACGCGAACGATAAATCGTGTACTTTAGAAAAATTATCTATTCAGGATAATGAAACGGCTGGCAATCAAAAAGACTTATATACAAGTAGACATACGTGCGCAAAGGAGCTGGAAGAAACTCTGTCTAAAGACGATGCATTTTGCAGAATCGACAACAGATTAGCGGATATGCAAATTAGTGAATCTTCTAAAGAAATAGAAAAATTAGTCAATGATTTATCTAATACAGAAAGTATAACGTCTCCTATACAAATTGCCAGTAATACAGAAAAAGAGATTCCCATGAATATCGACGACGAGAGCAGCTCATCGATATTGGATAAAATAGAGCAGTTACATCATCCTAACAACTTCGTTTCTTTACCCGATAGCATTAACAAAACCACAATCGAACAGAACAAACCCACTGCCCTCAATGACAAAACGGATTATGGTAATCAGTCTTCGTTAAAATCAAAAGTTGTACAAGACAAAAAGATTGGAAATCAACAGAAACCTGCACAATCGCAAGCTAACGAATTGCTGTACGGTGATAGTGAGACAGATAATAAAATCGACGGGGAAGATTCAAAGTTGTCGAGTAGCAGTGAGAATAGTAACGACACACTATTGTCCCTCAATAATTGTAAATTAACGGAATTCGAGACAAAGTGTAATAGTAGTTCTAATGATATCGATAAAAAAGTTGAATTTAGGAGTCGCAGCGGTAGTACCGATACAACAGGTTCTGAAAGCGGATCTAACAGTTCTGGAGTCAGGAGAAGCAGTAGAATTAGATCAATCGGGTTAATGAAGCAAAGGTATGTATCAGAATTAGATTAGCAGTGTGCGAGAACCCGTGCAGATCCTGAAAAAAATTTCCAAGTTCTCGCACACCTCTGATCGTGATGTCTAAACATGTGTGAGTACTTCTACTATTACGTTTTAGATCTCGAGGACGTGGTTTGGTCTCAAAACCTAACATAGACGTATCAAAATCAAGTACTCAGCAAGAACGCGAAAAAGCGGCTAACAGTGCTGCTTTAACCGCTCAAGAAATAAAAGTAGATAATCCACCAGAATTACAGTCGGACAAAGAGAATAACGTCAGCAAAACAGTGAACACATTCGATTCGTTGACACCGCTAGCGACTACTTCCAATACCACTGGCTACGATTCAGATTCCTGCAAACCGGTTAAAGTGAAGTCTCGTTGGCAAAGGTCTAGCGAACTTGAAATGAGCGGATTGAGTACCGGATTTGGATCCACATCAACAGTCGGATCTACATTTGGCACTGTACCTGCGAATGCTAGCGAATCTGGATCGTCGATGTTTAAATCTGTGTCTGGATCCGTGATGGACGTCGGTTCTTCCGATTCTGGATCTGGATCCATTGTAATAACAACGAATATTCAATCCGCTGTTGAAACCGAACAGACGAAAGAGTCTTCGGCTGTAATTAACACCGTCGCTGCTGTGCAAATTCCAAAAACTGTAGGCGCGAAGATCTCGTTATCTATGGTTCCTGAACTAGAAGATAGAGAAATGGAGGAGAGATTAAGCCAGTTTGAGTATTTACGTGAAAATTTATATCTGACTGAAAGGTAAATAATAAGAACATTGTCAGTCGAAAGTATGAAATTACCTGATTCATTGACTTTCTGCATTCGAACAATATTTCAACTAATTCACTGCTGAACACATGTCAAAAATGAGTACTATAAAATACTCGAAGACTTGTGAAGTGACTTTATATTTTGTGAAACTTATTTTTTCAATTAAAATCTTCTTTTAGCTTTCTTTAAGTTTATGTAAGTTAGCGTTTGTCGTATTTTATAGTTACTGATCCCATACTTTTGACTACTATTACATGTTTATAAAATATTGACGGTAACGAGGTTTTCCAGGTATACAAATAAGGAAACCAAACGCATGGTGTGCGACTGCTTTTTAACGGAAGAGGATATGGAGAGAGGAGAATTAGGTTGCGGAGAAGATTGTCTTAATAGACTTCTCATGATAGAATGGTATAAAATGAATATATTAAAATGATCTATAAAACAATACGAAGTAATTGATGTAACGAAATATGTTATGGTAATTCTAGTGGACCTAGATGCGTGGTCGGGGATCGGTGCACGAACAAACGATTTCAGAATTGTGAATACGCTAAATGCGAGGTATTCAGGACAGAGAAGAAAGGTTTCGGCTTACGCGCCATAGTCGATCTGTTAGCGTAAGTTTTCTCGACAATACGGATAATAAGATGAAAACATGCAATAATTTATTTTGTTGATGAATCCAATTTCTAATTATTAGGGGGGAATTTATAATGGAATATGTAGGTGAAGTAGTTGATCCAAAAGATTTTCGACGTAGAGCTAAAGAGTATTCGAAGGACAAGAACAAACATTATTATTTCATGGCGTTGAAATCCGATCAGATTATCGACGCCACCATGAAAGGGAACGTTTCTCGATTTATAAATCATAGTTGCGACCCGAACTCTGAAACACAAAAAGTATGTACAATTAATTAACATTAGAACTGCTGAGCCCTAAATGAGACCGAATAAAGACATATACTAAAAAAAATTCTGTAACTTCACGAATTGTAAATGAAAAAATCTGAAATTCGACATTTTTACGGGTTCGGTAGTTGTAGCGTTAAACAACAGATTATAAGGAACGTATATATTCACGTATGTAAATGTCTAATGTTTGTGTAGTGGACGGTGAACGGAGAATTGAGAATAGGATTTTTTAATAAAAAATTTATAGCTGCCGGGGAAGAGATTACGTTTGATTATCATTTTCAACGTTATGGGTAAGTGTAGTAGATATTAATAAATTCTTTTATATTTAATAAATTCCTAAACATTTATATTATTTCATTGGCAAATTAGTAAGGAGGCACAGAAATGTTACTGCGAAGCTCCTAATTGTCGTGGTTGGATCGGTGAAACGCCAGAAGAAGAAAAGGAGAAGACAGAGAAGAAAGAGAAACGCGATAAAGATATGAGGAAGAAGAAGGGAGAAAAGAAACAGACTGACTATATGGAAGATGAAGATGTAGGTCATTGTAAACTTTTAATATATTTCGCTCTGGATTTGTTCACATATTTTATTTACTTTACCAGTTGGAAGAAGAGATAGACAAATTGTGTTCCGGTGGTTTGAAGAATCGAGCACACACGTTGACGTTAAGCAGACTTATGGTACGTAGCAGAGAATTGGAACACAGGACTCGTCTCTTGCGGCTCATACAAAGCGGAGAACAACCATGTCGAAGATTATTTTTGGACTATCATGGTTTACGTTTAATTTGGAGTTACGTGATGGACATTTCCACAAATGATTCCGAAGAGGCGCAACAGTTCCGATTAGAAGTTTTGAAAACGCTGAACACACTTCCGATTCCGAACAAGACGATGTTGATGGACAGCAAGATTTACAATGTAGTAGAAAAATGGTCGAAACGTTTGTATTTCTCACCGAACGGAGACTCCCCGGAAGACGACCAGGGAAAATCAAAATTAGGCGCCGAAGAATTGCAGCTCGGTTATGACAGTAGCGAAAAAAAGAGTTCCTATCAATTGAACGATGCCGAGAAGAGCGACGGTAACGTCGAGAATTGTATAGCGATCGGCGAAGTGAAATCGGACAATGCGGATCAAAATTTTATACCTGAAGTAGCTCTAAATCTTCTGGCCGAGTGGTCAAACTTGAAGGAAGTTTTCCGAATACCTAAGAAGGAGAGAATCGAACAGATGAAAGAGCACGAAAGAGAAGCCGGTAATGTCATTATAATATTAATTTCACGTGCATTTACTTTTTCAATGTGAAATCAATATGTATTTAATTTTTAGATCGTGGGTATAGAGAAGAACTAGAGAAGGAAGAAAAAAGGGGGACATCATATGACAGGTATAAACAGAGACAAAAATCGAAAATTGCGGATTTTATGCATTTATAACAAAACTGAGTAGGTGTCATTTAAAACAGTAAAGAGATTAGAAGAATTTAAAAGTACTGTTGTATTATTTTCTTCAACCTATTAGACATATTTAGGAAGAAAATAAATTTCCATTTCACTCCAGTTTGTTGCAAATCGGGTAGAAAATGTTTATTGTGCATAAAGATCCGCTGTCTACTGATGAATTTTCTTTCTTCGATGCCTTAATGATTATTATTTTATAGACATAGGTCTGACAGATATGGAAGAAACGAACCGGAAAAACGCGGCGACCGAAGACGAGGGCGGGAATCTCCAGAATCTGAGTACACTCGAACGAAGGACAAACGAATAGAAGAGAGAAGTAGCTTAGTTCCTATTCCACGAATGACGAAGTACGAGCGCAGACAACTGTTCGCTATGAAGGTCGCTAAAGAAGAAGAAGAGCGCCAGCGTCGTCAGCAACAGGAATCATGGCAGGATCACGAGAATAGATGTTTGGCGTTAGGTATAGACCCTCATACGACTGCTATGGTGGATCCTCAAACAGGGTACCCTGTGTTTTATAACCCATCGCTTGGGCAGTGGCAGCATTACACTACACAGGGTACGTGTTACTTTATTCTGGATAATTCACGTACACTTCTCGGATCCGCGAAGAAAAGTGTTTTACTGTAATGGAATATTATATACATTAGATATTTGTTATTACAGAAGGAGAGATGAGTCAGCAGTGCACTCCAGTCTACGTAGGGGGGCCTCAATCAGTACCTGGACATTCTCAACCGACAATACCACCACAAAACTCGCATGTTCTACCGCCGTCGATCTCTTCTGAAATATCGCCTGGTATGTCTAGCAGCATACCTTCTGGTGTACCACCGGTGGTGTATACGTTAAGCCAAACGCCTGTCTTCAATCAAACCACAACAGCCTATTCTTTACTACCTCACTGTCACCAACAATATCCCGAGAGTCAATTGCCACTGTCAAATAATTTAGTTCATAGTGGTACGCCGCCCATAGCCATTCAAACACAGCCCCTTTACGATCACGTTGAAAAGCAATCGGATCAGCAGTTCTCCGCGAAATCGTTCAAATCACCGCAACCGGAAATACCTGCCATAGATCTACCTCCGAAGTGGAAGAGTGCGACCGACGCTAAAGGTAGAACATACTACTATCACGTGAAAGAACGAGTGTCACAATGGCTGCCGCCGCCGCCGGACCACATTGGAGTTCAACCGGACTCCTCCTCGTCTTCAGAGTCCAGCGAGGACTCTAGCTCGTCGAACGAAGACGAGGAAGACATTGAAGATGATAACAACGAGGATCAGAAATCTGAAGAGTTAGAGTTAAATAATACTTTACTCGAGAAATCATTAAATGGCTCTAAACATAATGTATCGAAAAAAGCTTGTGTTCAGAATGCGGCCGGAAGCACAGTGGCTGTCCCCGAGGGGAAGAAACGACGAGAGGGTTTGGTTCAAGAAAGGATTATCAGTGTACGTTGAGTACAAACGTTTCTTTGGACGCATTTGAAATTTTTCTTTTTATGTTAAGTTATTTGTACTTATTGTTACTTGCTACATTTTACAGCCTCGCAGAGAAGAAGATCGTGTAGACCATAAAACGCACAAGGGTATTAAAGAGAAATTACGCCGTCAAAAAGAGAGGGCAAAGTTCAAGGAGCACGTCGATAAAATACGAAGACATAGACGTAGCAACAAATCGAAATCGCATTCGCGTCATAGCTTAAATAAATTGCAATCGCCTTCGACGGATTTATCCACGATGTCGGAAAGGAAGATTAAAGATACTTTCAGGATAAATATGGCGAACGTGATGGTACACTTTTTGAATCCGTACAGAAAGAACGACTGTAAACAAGGTAGAATAACTAACACCGAAGATTTCAAACATCTTGCAAGAAAGGTACGCTCTGAATACAGTTACTGGAATTAATACACAAAAGGTAATATTAGATTTCTATTAATTGGAAGTTTGATTTATTGTTTCAGCTAACGCATTTTGTACTTGCAAAAGAGTTGAAACATTGTAAGAGCGTCGATGAATTACAATGTAATGAGAATGTTAAACATAAAGCTAAAGATTTTGTACGTAAGTATATGAATAAGTTTGGTGCAGTATACCAGAAAAGTACAGACGACGATTAATTATGTAACTTATAACGTGAAATTGTTATTTATTACGTGAATCCTTTACCTTGAATATTGTAATATATCTAGTAGAAATATATTGAACTAATGCCCATATGTAGATATATTTGTAATTATTATTATTGTAATATAGGTGAATTTGTACATGCTTCAGAAACATTCTGATAATTTAGCCATTAAGAAATTATTAAATTTCTAACTGTACGCAATCAATGTATAAACTTAATATTTTCATTTAGTATAGACTAATATGTCTGTTAATCTTTTTTTAAAGAAAAAAGAAAGAATTGCATTTTATGTCTTGCTATTATGTATATGTACATCCCGCATAGTTAACTTAGATATTGACTTTCATCCCTTACATTGGTTTCACGAGGAATATTCATTCTTACTCTATTGTTAAACATCATAACTGAACTTTCGTATATTGTAAATAGTATAATACTGTAAAAGAATTTTTAACTGTTTCGTAAAAAGTAAGTTTCAATCGCTAAATTGTTTCATATACATATAGAAAAAACGAAGAACAAGTGATCTGGAAAGACAGTAAATGCACCCATAAAATTACTTTCTATATTCTTAAAAATTTCTTCTACATGGTACAAAAATTCATTCTGTGATGCATGATTTTTAAACCGAAAACAATGTACGATTTTAAATAAAATGAAATCTATGTTTACCGCCGAATCTTTATTTACTATTCGAATATGTTTATTTATTAATTATAAACAAGCGATGAACATATAGCTAATTGAAATTTTTTAATTCTTCCATCGATAAATGCAAAAATTCGATTGAACATTAATGATGGAATAAAGAAACGAAAATGTCGGAATTGAATGTTATATCATTAGACTGATGCGGATGTTTATGCAATTTGCAATTTTTTTAGACGAATTTTCCGTGGTATATAGTAGCTTTAAATTCAGTCGTATTTTATATCCTAGCATTTTTTGAAAATTTTCGAAAGCCACATTGCATAAAGATCCACAGTCTACATAGTTATCATTTTTCGCTAAGTACTTATTGTTTAATATTGTTAAATAAATTTGATTATTTTAACGTAACCATGCCAGAATTTATTGTTCCATAAAATCTTACGTCGCTTGTCGCTGGAGTCACTGGTAAATATATGGATAGTATACAGTATACAATACATGTATACATGATACATAAATATATATAGTATATCCGTTAGTGTATGTCATAACACTGATTGTAGATTGTATACATATATAGAATCACTGATCTATTCGATTAGTTGTATCAGGATAAATGTGTTCATGCGTGAACATGCATTGACATGCATACGTGTAATTCGTTGTTGAACATATTGTAGGACGTAGGATATTATGTATTTATATGTATTCGTACATGTATACAAAATACATATATTACATAAATGTATATATATATAAATATTTATTCATAAGTTATAATAGCATAATACCAACTGAAAACAAAATTTTGCGAAATTATGCGGAGTGACAAAGGTACTCCATTTTAGCTCAACTTTGTACTTTACTGACACTAAAATCGTTGTGCATGCGCGAAAAAACCGTGCAATATCCCAACACTACTGTGTCGGAGTCGGAGCAGTGTGATAATGGTGCATCTTTTTTCTTTTTGAAATCCGTTATTGCAGAGCAGTACATCATAGTACCAGAGAGCTGATAACTATTTATGTACATTTGTAGTGTGCAGCTTCTAATTGTGTTGAAATTATTGTGAATCGTTTACATACTATTAATTTGTTAAATAATGAATGTTCTAAAGCCAGACTTAGTTTGGGTAGACGGTCGGTGTTACAGACACTTTGGGAAGAGAAACTCGAGCGATCATGCTACTACTCCATACGTTGAGGATGATGATCTTGACATTGAAAATGGGGAAGAATTTGACGACACTAATATTGAAATTGTCTCGTTCGGGTCGTCAAGATACAAGCATACTTTTTCTGTAGCAAAGTAAATTTAATTTCAATATGTTATAAGAAAAATTGATACACTAATATTAATGTAAATATGTTACGATATTTTAGATTATTTTTCCCATTAATAATTGGTGCTAAACACTCGACACGTAAAAAAATTGAAGCCGAGACCAAAACAACAATACAAATCCCGAAAGTAGGTCAGGACGGTGATATTGGTAAATATTTTTGTAACATTTGTTAACTATTTAATTATAATTTTTTAACTGCATTATGCCATATGCGTTTGTCATATAATTTTGTTCGACTTCCATATGAAAACTAAAATATAAATTACATGAATATATTCTATCTTAAACAAAAACAAATGTTTAAAAATATGTATTCGCAGATTATTTCATGTATAACAAATGTTTATGTATTATGATGGAAACCTTTAATTGTTAGCTTTTGTACATTTATTAAAGGGAAATAAAATACGTTTATTTTGTATTTGTTTAAGGGTTCGGAACATGGTTTTTTAAATTATATATTGTTAATTAAACGATAAGTCATTAATTGTAATCATTTGTTGTGTAACTCTTTCACGTTGAAATCCGATTGCAAGAATAACATAAAAATTGATTTCATTCCTTAATGACTTTGTTACATTAATTTTTGAAATCTTTTACTGTTTCATATTTCACCCAACCAATTTCTTCATAAATGCAGAAAGATCCACAGTCTAGTTATAACTATTGTATGATTCTGACAGAGAGCTTGTTCATATATGTATTTTCTAATTATTTTATAGTGATAATTGGATTCTATCATAAGGGAATAATAAGCGCACGCCGTAGAATAGATTTATTAATAGCAGCAACAAGGAAAAAACTCCCTTATACACATTTCTTATCTGTACCGTTGAACGAAGACCACATAATGATGAAATTTAATGAATTTAAGAATGATATACTCGCAAACTCAGGGAAAACATCTAGAGGTGTAGATGAAACAATTTTTCAGACACCGAGCAAACTACATATAACCATTGGAATGTTAAAATTACTCGACGATGTAGAAAAAGAACAAGCTATTAAAGCCCTAGATTATTGTAAAGAGAATATTGTGATGTATGTCAAGTTTTGTGCGATCGTTAAAATTTTAAATATCTTTCGAATATTAATCATTTTCTAAAATGGAACTATAGGCCTGCAATGAAAAAGTATGGTCAAATTCCTGTATGCTTGCAAGGAATTGCAATGATGAATGATGATCCTGAAGAGATAAAGATTCTGTACACAAAAGTAACTGATGGGAATAATGTTCTGCAAGAAATAGCAGATGAAATTGTGAATTATTACACTAGCGTAGGTAAAAATAAATATACATAAATCTTTTAATAATAGGTAGAGGTTTGCGAGAACCCGAAAATGTCGGGTACCATTGGGTTAGGTATAATAAAATAATAATCTGATAATTTAGAATAAAATTCTCAACCCGCCATCTCCTGGTTCGCGCACACCTCTGATAATAAGCTATTAATGTATATAATGGGAGACATATTATTTAGGTTTAATAGAGAAATACAGGGAAAGTGTTAAATTACATGTGACGCTTATGAATACAAAGTATAAAACTACTAAAGAAGAGTTTAAAATGAAAGTACCTTTCGAAACATTCGATGGAACGGAGATATTTAAAGTAAATATATATTATTTATTTATAATTAGACCGCGGATGTTTACGCAATTTTCAATTTTTGGAATCATGCAAAATCTTATTTTTAGTGGCAGTAATCTTTGTAGTTCTGAAATAAGTAAAAATCGTACTAAATCCTGTGGAATTTTATATTCTATAATAGCATTTTTTCAACATTTTCAGAAGCCATAAATGCACAAAGATCCACAGTCTATTTATAATCATGATACATATATATATATACAAATGTGAAATTCTAATATCTGGTCATATTGCAGGTCCATGAAAATACTTGCTTCGGAGAAACAGTATTGAAACAGATTCATATATCGAACCGACACGAAATCAGTAGCAATGGATACTATCAAGCAATAGCGAAAATTAATTTAACCGAGGGCTTCTGAATAGTGTGTATTATATATTCATTCACAACAATTAATTATATACAGTAATCGAACAAAACATTCTGCTTTTTTCCACAGCTTGACAGCAAACACGAAAGAATCAAATTAATATTATAAATTTTAACAGAAAAAAACCAATTTATTTTTGGACTGAAACGATTTCTATGAAACGGCCAAACTTCTGCAATTTTTTCTTCTTGATACATATAATTTTTGTATGTTCTTGGAATAAAAAATAATTGTGGGTACACAGTGTTACAATTTGTTAAATATGTATTTGTATCAGTCCTTGATGTTTATATATCCTTCCATTTAAAAATTGTAGAACAAAATATAGTTTATTGTGTATATAATAGGATTTCGTTTGACGAATTACAGTAATTTACCATAATTTTCTGCAAGAAATATTCGTTCAAAATTGAGGTATATTTTATATATATGTAGTACTATGCAAGTATGCAGTGCCAGTATCGGCAAAACTTTGAAACTATTTACCTAAATACATTCATTTCCACGCACCATACATGCGTATCGCGTGATTAAAATGAGCTTAGGAAAAAGGGCCTGTTTCTTCTCGCCGCTGTCTGATATTGCATCGAACATGTTTCTAAGATTAAATTATCAGTGTGAGTGTACGAACAATCACACTTCAGTTTCAGTTTCCGTCAGTTTCCGTCTTTTATCATTGCAAAACGTCTAACCTCTCTTGCCGTAAAATAATTTTGTTTTGTTATAAAAATCGTATTATGTGTTTAATGTAATCTCTATGTATACTGTGAATTAACATCTTACATAGAATAATTAATTAATCGTTTAATAATTATTACTTTTCTACAACACTTTTCTTAGATAACTTATTTGAACGTCATAAATTCAATAGAAAACAAATGACGAACATATTTGCTTATCTTGTCGCACAGTAGGTAAACATATTATTTACATTCGTCACTCTGCATTTCATTTATTGCCTAATTCTCAAAATTATCGTTAAAGAAATTATTACTAACTTTGTACTTAATATGTTATAATCACTTTTCCTCCATTTTTACCATAACAATTTACATATACATATCAATCATTTCATTTGAGATAATGTTTATAATACTATAAACAAGATATCTTGTATACGGATTTTGTTAGAATAAAGAGGAAGTGAAATATATGTTACAACATAAGTCATTATTTAATGATATTTTTAGATTTAATTGTTTGTATGTATATATATTATTTATTTGTTTATTTATTCATACATTTAACATCTGTTTCATGATTATAGGTAAATATGCAAGGTATCAGAAGGATATTAGTTTTCTGCATATTAACGACAATATTACCAGTTATACTTCTTATTATACCGCTGTACCTACGACATAACTTCTATGCTAATGTTGCATATACTGTGACTGAATCTGATATCTTGGAAATCACTGATGGAATTTCCTCAATATTTTGTTCTGTAAGAATCTTTCATTGTATCTATGAGCTCATGTTATGTGAGTAACACCATTAACAAGGGAAGATCTCCGATTAAAAAATTCAGATCTTCAAAGTTTTATAATTTTCTGAATTTCTGCGTTGGAGATCTTTCCTTGTAAGTCTTAGTATTTTAAGTATCTTTTTCATATAAATGAACAGCGTAGATAAAGTTTATAGACAATGTATAGTCGAGGAAGAAATTAAGTGGACACCTTTCAAACACTAATAACTAGACTGCAGATTTTATACTTTATTATAAAAATAGGTTGATCTAATTTTTGACAGTAAAAAAATTTGAAGAATTTAAACATACTACTATACAGGGTGTCCCACGCAACTGGAACAGGCTGTACCTCCCTAAACAGTCAGGAATAGAGGAAGTTATCGAAGTTAAAAATTCTCTGATGTATAATGGAACATAACATAGGTACTCCGGAACACTTGCAGAGACCGAAATAATTCAGTGAACTTTTAGCTTCGATAAGTTCTTAACGAATAAGTTTAGGGCATAAGTATGTAGTACTTTTATGTAGAGCACAACAAACTGCATCGATTGGTGCAGTTAAAAATGTAGGTTTCCATTTTAAAGAAAAGTGCAGTTGCATTTTTCTGATGCACCGATGCACAAAGGTGCATAAAATTAGTTGCGTAGTATGCACCGTCTGATGCCATTCAACTTTGTCTTATAACATTTTCCTCTACTCCCGACCGTTTAGGAGGTACAGCCTGTTCCAGTTACGTGGGATACCCTGTATATTATTTTCAACCTATTAAACATATTCCACAAGAGATTCAATATTTATTCACCCCAGACCTTGTTGCAATACAGGTAGAAAGTTTCGATTTTGCATAAAGATCCGCAGTCTAGTACTAACTTTTTCTTAAATTAAACCAAACCAAGTTTTTTTGAGAGGTTGAAAGGATTATTTAGTTCACTAAGGGTAGTTCACTTAGTTTGCAAATGTTGTAAACAAATGTTTCTATAGCAGAGGAAAATTTGAAAGGAAATGAGGATATAGCCCCAACTGCCCCCTTATGTTCACGTCTTTAGAAAATCGAAAACTTTAGAATTGACGGAATGAAAATTATTTGAAGTAAAAGCTGCACCGTAATAAACCGTTTTGGATAGCCGGCGCGCTACGGAAAGCAGCGGCTAAGCGGCTATACCTGCTATGTATTCCGTTAGACAATGTACTTACCTAGGTATACGAAATGTTTCCAACAATTACTATCCTCGACGAAGAGTGGGTTTCCCAATGATTTATGATGGTCGCCAAGGTAAATCAGTACATTTTATAAGAAGGGTAAGCCAGGCTAAGCGGCTATACCTGCCATTCCGTTAGACAATGCACTTACAACCTAGGTATGCGAAATATTTCCAACAATTACTATCCTTGACGAAAAGTGGGTTTTTATGATTTACAGGATTTATGATGGTCGCATAAATAAGTACATTGTATAAGAAGGGCAAGCCAGGTATATCCGCCCAGGCCGCCAGGTATGGCCGTACAAAACTGTACATTTCGGTGCAGCATTCACCTCAAATAATTTTCATTTCGTCAATTTTAAAATGTCCGCTTTTCTAAAAGAAAGCACGCTATAAAAATATTTTTATTAGATACTCCTGTGTTTTCACAAGAGATGTGAGAATCTTCGAATTTTGGTCTTACAATTGATCTAATTCGCAGTTTCTCTAATTATCCATAGCTCATATAGCACTCTTAATTGAATGTTATACAATATGCAAGAGCTTGTTTATAGTCTTTTCCAATGAATAACATTATTGTTATTTACACAGGAACACACCATACAAATGAACAGAACCTTTAATGCATTTCAAGTGTCGCAAAAACCGGAAATAACTTCTTATAAGAAACATATACGTCTTAAAAAGAGCATGTCGATACCAGACGACACTTTAGAATATTGGGGATTTTATCTCTTACAAGGAGCAAGTGTAGCGCTTTCTGTATGCTCAAGGTACAAATTTATAAATTCCATTACGTATTAAAGATTCTTTCTACGAACCAGTCCAAGACATTCATTGAAACTGTCTTACATTAGCTTATTCATTTAAAAGAAACACTTAATTAACATTCTTTATTCCAAGGTGCTCATCTTTCAGTACAGAATCAATTTTCACGCAGGTTCGAAGGAGCTTCGATACTACTTGTTAAAGGAGAACGTAATCTCCGAACATGCGGTATGTTAGAGCATAATCACGGGGACCAAATTGTAGAGGGTATATTTATGCCGGAAGCACAGGATCAAGTTAAAGTGGTATTTAAATCGGACAATGAAGATGTTACTTCCCAGACAGATTTAACAAAAATCAACGGTTTATTAACAAGCGCGAAAAACAAATTTCCACGTAACGCCACTGTGAAAGCTGCAAACGAAGACGAGGATCTCGATAACTTTCACGAGCACGTAAAAAAGAATATATTGTCTAACGAAGAAGTTCGTGGGAATGATTTGAAGGAATCTATTCATAAAAAGAATACTGCATATAGTACAAGAAGATTGAGGCATGCGAGAAAGAGGCAGTATTCCAAAACAGCGAAGGAGAAACGGAAAAATATGCTAGAAGAAAGTAATATAAAAGACAATTTAGAAAGACACGGTGCGAATGATCCTGAAAAGTATACAGGGGTGGGAAATACGATGTTAAATAAAAAAGTCAAGAGAAGTCCGGACCTTGTTAAGCCACCGTTTTTACTTGATCAAGGCGTTAAACATGGCGGAAACGCTGTTATGAATGCAACAAACATCGACGATGCTTCTTCCGTGTCCAGCTTCGAGAATGGCTTGTTCAAATGTTACGGCGGTTCGATTTTAATTGCGCAAGAATTCGCACCGTCCGAGCATTGCACTAATGTCAGTTATCTGCTCAGCGCAAAACATATGCAAACAATCCAGAATATTGTGGAATCTGGTTACTATTATTATATCTTTTACAGTGATAACGATATTGTTTCGAACGACATACACGCGGTGTTCGATATTTATAAACCCATTCTTCAGTACGAGAACATAACAAAGTCTTGCATGAATCAAACCAAATGTTCCTTTCCAGTCAATCTACTCTCTTCCGATAGAGTGATAGTCGAAGTACCAACCAAGGATGGTGTTGAATATGAAATAGATGATAGTAGCCTGCTTCTATCCGTCTGTCATCCACGAATGGGTGTTTACATTATTTTTCCTATCGCAGTATTATTCTTAATTCTAACATGTGCTTTCATGTAATACTCTTTTCTCCTTCTTTCTATAGATGCAACGGTTCCATTGATCACATACTATGTATGTGCTACGGAACAGTAACCTTATTAAGAATTATATATTATATAGAGTAACTATTATACTCAATTTGTTATCGTCTTTTTAAGAGTATCCGAATGTTATTGTGATTGTATGTACATTGATTTAAATATAAATTCATCGCACATGTCGTCAATCATGTGCATATATTTTTGTTAAAATGTTTTAATAAAAAGCGAAAAGTACTTATGGTGCATACTCGTCATGTTCAATCTCCATAGCAGCCCAGATAGCCAAGCGATCCTCGCGCACAGATCGAGCCCGGCGTGTCGGGGTCAGGTAGACGGGCCGAACGTCGCTTGAATGGGCAAAAGGCACACGATGGCTATAATCTGAGGAGGGCATTTATGACCGTGAGGCTCGTAACGTTCCCTCGGCGCAAACCCGGCACAAGCTTCCCCTCGGCCCGTCGGTCCTGATTTCTGCCAAATTTTAAGTAGGTCCGAGTGGCGAATGTCGTAAAATTTGGCAGAAATCAGGACCGACGGGCCGAGAGCAGCTTGTGCCGAGGGAACGTTACGAGCCCACACGGTCATAACTGCCCTGGCCAGAATCGAGCATTTTGGCTATCTGGGAGTTTTTGGCTTACCCTATTTTCATCTTTCTAATTTACAAAATTACCATTTATTGGAATTATTAAATGATTTTTTACGGTTGTATACGTTCTATATTATAACAAATCTATTTTATACTAATATTATCTTTCTTTATTTGATCAATTTGCGTTTCGACGCTATATTTAAAATTCTATTGTTTACACTAAACGCGCATAATAATTCCAAGTAAATTTTTAGCTAATTTATTGTTCAACTGATTGGAATGGAATGAAACTAATTATTAGAACAGATAATAGAAACTTTCGTATCTGGCTTGACAATATATTCGTATTTCCCTCGCGCAACCCCACTTAGAGCTACAGGGGATTGTGGGTAATTGACGCACTTCCCTTATGCGCAATAAGCATTCGCGGCGAAAAATAATCGAAGATTGAATAAATTGTTAGAAACAAGCCGCGGGGTATTAAAACCGCGTATCTTGAACAGTTTCATTACTGTTTCGAATACATTAAACAAGTTAAAACACTTCGAAAGATTAGTGAAATTTTGAAGAGCGATCGCAGCGCCATTCCACGGCATCTATAAGAATATTCCTTGTGACGCAATAGGAACTCGTCCTTTCCGTCGACCCAGCGCGAGTGGAACATGTCGCATACGTCTGAGCGAAGGTAAGTTCGGTTTTTCTCGCGTAATCGCCAACGGTGTTCGCCTTTTTTGCGTTCTGCGAATTTTTCGTCCACCCCGTGTTCCATCGGATTCTCTGTTCTGCAAAATCGGACGTTCGCGGTTCGGGAATATTCAAGAAAATAGTGCCGCAATCGACGAATTCATGGACATGAGACTGACAACATGGCGTGCATTCGTTTTTGTCACATTGTTCACAAATTTAATATCAATCTCTCGTTGAGAGCAAGTTTCCTAATCTTCTGTCTCGCGAAAATCGTGGCTATCGAAATTAACGACGCCCGTCGACTCTCGCCGCGTTTTTCCTGTATTTTGAACTTGATTCTCGGGGAAAAACCAGCATGTTAGCTCGGCACGCAAACACGTTTTACTTTACCCCCGCAATTACGTAATAAAAAAATGAATTTCTCGGAAAATCCGATGAGAAAACGTCGATCGGATCACCGTATCCCGTGAAACACCGTGGAAAATCATCGATACGATGTCTTCCTAATTAAAACGCGCCTTACCTGTTCTAGGGGCATGCTTTCGCGTGAGTCACTGTCAACGCATCCATCAAGTCATCAATAAAATCATTATCATATCTATTTAACGGTTCCTCTATAGCTGCGGACTGTTACACGTGTACGTCATCATTGACATTTTGACGATAGGTTGCTCAATTTAAATGCTGTTCTATTAATTTTTATTTTCCGTTAAGATGGAAAACTGAAATGATGGCATCAGAATTTTCATTTCATCGTTATCGATTCAATCGAGGTGGAATAGATAATACCGTTAAAAATTGTAATATAATTTTGCTTATCTTCTTTTTCGAAGAATATAACTGATGCGAGAGTAAAACTTTTTTAGAATTGTAGACGGTGACACACATGCATAGATGCTTTGACATTGCGAAACATTCGAAATCCTAATGCATTGTTCTGCTTGTATTTCAGAAATGATGATCAATGGCAAGGAGACTCCAAAAATGGTCCTAGTGAAAGTGAACAATCGTCGTACGATGGTCCCTCTGGCATGGACCCGGGTGGGATCATCGAGACCAACTGGGATCTCGTAAGTTAATAATTTTATTGTTCAATGTGATTGTGTAAACCTGACGGTTATTCATTCAAATTAAATACGTTGACTGCCGAGCGTATCGAGGGTATAGTAGAATAGAGGATGTAGTGTGCTCTATGTTCATTTTAATTTATAATAGTGAAAAGAAAAATGATGACACATTTGCATTTACATTCATCATTTTAAAGCAAGATTCTAGTGTTAATTATAGTCAAATTGAATACGTTCACTGCCAAGTATATCGAGGCCATATTAGAATCGCATCATATAAATCTATGTTTATTTCAATTTATGATACCGAAAAGAAAAATGTTGACACATTTGCATTTACATTCATCATTTTAAAGCGATATTCTAGTATTAAATACGTTCACTGCCAAACATATCAAGGTGGTATTAGAGTCGCATCATATAAATGTATGTTTATTTCAGTTTATAATACTAAATAAAAAAACGTTGACATGTTTGCATTTATACTCATCATTTAAAGCGATGTTCTAGTATTAATTACAGTAGAATTGAATACGTTGACTGCCGAGCATATCGAGGTTATATTAGAATTGCATCATATATAGACTGCAGATCTTTATGCACTTATAGGAAAATGGAGTAAATGAAATTCAAAATGGTTGGAAAATTCTAAAAGTTGCAGATGTCAATATATGACTTCTTCTCTATTTAATTATTAAGGGAAGAAATAATTTAGTTTCGTTTCTATTTCTTTCAATCGATGCAGACAATTTTACATATATACATAAAGATCAGCAGAGTCTAATCATATAAATCTATGTTCATTTCAGTTTATAATACTGAAAACAAAAATATTGACTTGTTTGCATTTATACTCATCATTTTAAAGCAATATTCTAGTATTAATTACAGTTACAAAATTATAAACATTATTGTTCGCAAACTTCGTGCATTTTTATCGTTCGGTTGCACCCATCGGCTATGACCACAATGGCAGTCAACGTGTCAGTTTGTTTATGTTTAATATTGAACTAATTACAATTTTTCTATTCATTGTTCTGTACAAATTAGGTGGTCGACAATTTCGATGAAATGAACTTGAAAGAGGAGCTCCTCCGTGGTATTTATGCTTATGGGTTTGAAAAACCATCTGCAATTCAACAACGTGCGATTTTGCCATGCATTAGTGGACACGATGTCATCGCACAGGCACAGTCAGGTAAATTATTGGCAACAAGTATTTATTTGTCCGTTGTATGTAGTAGAACCGGTTAACATCGATTCTTCTTTGTGCAATGTTTAACAGGAACTGGAAAAACTGCAACATTTTCTATCTCCATCCTGCAACAAATTGACACCAACGTCAAGGAATGTCAAGCCTTGATTTTAGCCCCAACTCGTGAGCTGGCTCAACAAGTAAGTGTCTTTATGAAAAGTTAGAATCACAAGAAATTGGTGTGAAATAGAATTGAATCATTCAATTATTTTGGTATCTCCTTTTTTTAGATCCAAAAGGTCGTTATTGCGTTGGGAGATTTTATGCATGCCGAATGTCATGCATGCATTGGCGGTACCAATGTACGTGAAGACATGCGGAAACTCGATCAGGGTGTTCATATAGTGGTTGGAACACCTGGCAGGGTCTTCGATATGATTAGCCGACGTGCGCTACGCACCAATAATATCAAACTGTTCGTTCTTGACGAAGCTGATGAAATGCTTTCGCGTGGTTTCAAGGAACAGATTCATGATGTATTCAAATTATTACCTCTTGAAGTACAGGTACGTTGAGTTTGCAGATACGCTTGTTTTATAAAAACATATTACAAGCATTTGAAATGTTCCGTATTTGAAATGAAATACGAATTCTAATGAAAAATATGAAATTGTTGTTTTCCAGGTTATTTTGCTATCAGCTACAATGCCAAATGATGTGTTGGATGTGTCTCAATGTTTTATGCGAAGTCCAATTCAAATCCTGGTTAAAAAAGAAGAGCTCACGCTGGAGGGTATCAAGCAGTTCTTCGTAAACGTTGAGCGTGAAGAATGGAAGTTCGAAACTCTCTGCGATTTGTATGATACATTGAGTATTACCCAGGCAGTTATTTTCTGCAATACACGACGCAAAGTAGATTGGCTAACGGATAATATGCGTAGCCGTGATTTCACTGTATCCGCTATGCATGGAGATATGGAGCAGAAAGAACGAGACCTGATCATGAGACAATTTAGAACTGGCTCATCTCGTGTCCTCATCACCACCGATCTGTTAGCACGTGGTATTGATGTTCAACAGGTTTCGCTTGTCATCAACTACGATTTACCTTCCAATCGTGAAAATTATATTCACAGGTGAGTGTACATTGCCGAGCCGTAATTTTTACAGTTACGGAGAGAGAAATACCTCGTTAAAGTGTCTATGTCTCGTGAACAATTTGGAAATAAAATAATTCTTTAAAATTGTGTTACAGAATCGGCCGAGGTGGTCGTTTTGGTCGTAAAGGAGTGGCTATTAACTTCGTGACAGAAGACGACAAACGGGCCTTAAAAGATATTGAACAATTCTATAACACTCGCATTGATGAAATGCCAATGAATGTTGCAGATTTAATCTAAATCTGATTATTGGCTATAATTCATTATAATTACAAAAAAAGAAATAAAAGTAAGTGAAATACGGAGCTCTCAGCTGATCTCTCATGGTGTGTGAGTATATATAGAGTGAGTTGGTGAATTATAATCGCTTATGTAAACGCGATTTACCAAAATATTCCAACGTTCTCGTCTCAATTTCATTTTATAACAGTAGATTACAGGAATAGTTATTCGCTACCCTAGAAAAATTAGTAGTATTACAATAATTATTACAATTATCAGTACAGATATATATATATATATATATAAATTATATATCATACTACTGTTTCTACCACTCTTCGCTCGTACCGCTGTTATATTGCCGTTAACTGGTGTGTATACTCTTACGCTTTTTTCTTCTCATTCTGTATTTATTCCTCCATTTCCTGCTACTATTTCTATCTCGTATATATATACATACATACATCTATATATATATATATATATAAAACTTCTATTAATATTCCTGGTACTACCCCTCTATTACTGTCGCAGAAACTAAAAAGTCCTCGCAATTTCGCAGAACGAATTTGTGGATTTAATCATAATAATAATACAAATATACAATCGTCGCGATTGTTACTAGCGCAAGGTGATAAAAAGAAAAAAGTGTGGAGTCAGGCATTTCACCCAGTTCGGTTGTTTTTCACCTCTTTGCTACTACCCTTCCGAGACTTTCTATTGTCTAGATGCAACCGCCGTATTATCCCCCTCTTCTGTGTCCAAATTTAATTATGAACTTCAAGTATTTTGTCTTGAGTCATCTTATTGTTTCGCCATTTCTTCTACGCGCCCTCTCAAATTGGATGATTCATTCCACGTTCTGTAGACCTTCTTCAACAATCCTACCACCGCGATTGCAACGTGTTCGTCTAGGCAGAGGTTTAGTTGGGTATTGGAAGGGATACTTTAATCACAAGCGTTGCCGAAGGAGATGTACAATTCAGACTTAGACGATATGAATTTTTTGTATATCCCAAATCCCACGTACATACCTTCATTAAGAAAAATAAAGTGTTTGACCTTTTAATTGTGGTTTTTGTTATTACATTCATTGATTACGTTCGAATACACACACGCGCGCGCGCGCGCGGTTCGCTGGGAACATTAAGATGTTCCCATAATAAGATAATAATAATTAAACAGAACTCTTCGAAAAAGAAAGGAATTAATTTTTCGGCAAGTACACGCGGTGTATATCTAAATATCGAATTTGAGTAAAGTGTTATCACCAGATCGAGTCGGGAACAAGTTTTATGAACTGTGTACATTACTAAAGAAGTTCTCACAGTTTTTTATTTGTATTTGCAGGCAATTTTGAGCAGTCCAGAAATGAGGGAGATATTTTTGGAAAATAAAGACCAAATTTCGAATAGAAGTTTTGTAAATCGATTACCTTTCTAGTTTCCTGCCTTTTGTGCAGGCTATCAGCAATATATAAATATCCATTTATTATTTATATATGCTTGCATAATTTATTCTTAAATAATCATGGAACCTTTCATATAATCATTTTATATCTTGTCAATAAAAAGCTATGAAAGTACTTTCTATCGTATTAGTTGTATCTTTTTGTGTCTCGCTAGAAATAAAAACAAAACTCGAATCTGTTTCGGACGTGTGTTATGTGAGAACTTTCGTTTTTAAAATTTAATTAAAAACCATAACTATAGGAATGATTTCATCGTATCATGGTTTTCGAAAATTGGTGTATCTTCTCATGAACTCGAACAGGAAGCAATGAACAGGAATTTACGAAAACTGTTCAATATTAAATCATACAATATTACAAGCTATTCTTTAAATTGGCATCGCATTATACAAGTTTCTTCTGTTTATCCATTGTAAAATGTCAGTGATCAAATTGAACTAACAAATTATTATTTGTAAGTATTCATTGCTTTCTTGCTTCGCATAGTTCATTTCAAATACATGCAATATCTGTTCACCTTACCATTCTGTACAGTGAGTTAATATGTATCTCGATATTAGCGATTATATATATATACTTTTAAATGTGAGGTTTATATATTGAATGAATACACGTTTAAAACATCTGTAACTATACGCGATTTATTTTTAATGATGAAGTACAGTGATTTATAAAACAATAATTTAGGAAAACTATTCAGATCAAAATACTTCTGCTATGCATTTGAACAGTCAACATAAGCATGTATTTGTACAGACATAATACTTTCTTTGTTCGTCCTGTTAGGTTTTCAGTCATAAAATAGTACGTTCAACTTTTGCAATATATCTCCTCATTTATACATTATATTATATTTGGCATACTGAAGATTGTACATTAAAATATCATAGTCGAATCTAATTTCGTTTGTCCTGACGAATCTAATGTAAGCGATAACACTGATTTATCAATTTATTTTCATAATCATTATATATGTGTAAACAAAAAATGTATACTTTCAAATAAGTTCATATATATTTGTATTATATTACATTTTAATGGTGACAATTTTGTAACAATGGAAATGTGTATAAATTCAATATTTACTGATGAAATAATCAACGAAGTATTTTCATTTTACATAATCTATAATTTGCATTGCTCTAGACAGGATTTAGTAGAGGACCCTTACAAAAGAAGAAACATTATTTTAATAAAAACTCTCATCGAAGGCCTGTCATTTCTAAAAAAAAAATCGAAACTGGCAAAATAATGACTTTAACCCGCCCCCCTCCTTTATAATAATTAAATTATTATAAAGAAAAGGTTGCGATCAAAGTGCATGTTCGAATATGAAATCCTTCGAACAAAGGAGTTACCAAGCCTCAACAAGTTTGTTCTCGGTTCATTTCATAGACGTCGCTAAAAACGCTTTCAGAACATTTCCATAGTTTCTGAGAAGTTGGAGAGGGAGGCGAAGTGAAATTACATAAAACAATTACTTATCGCGTGGTGTTAACGAGTCACGAAATTCTAGTGCGCGCGTGAAGGTTTGTTTTCTTAGTTTACGTGCATGTTTATCGATTGTTCAAGGTTAGAATAACATAGAGTACCATTTGTATAGTGTTTAAAAATCGCGGGCACGGGCTTTTGTAAGATTTATTGTGGCGATTTTTGTTTTTACTTTTACCCTTGAACGATCGAAAATACATATCCAGTTTGAAATCGGTGCGCAGAACGTGCCGTTTTACAGAAATTACGCACTACATTCTGTTGTCAACAAGATAGACGTATCGTCAATAGACCGCTAATCTTTATTTCCCGTCTAAACCGATAGTATTAATTCCGTGTTTTTCTTTTTCCTCTGCGAAGAAATCAAAAAATCAAGTATGTCTGCGTCACCCATTGCCAGGCAGGCTACACAAAGCCAAAGCATACCTTTGAAGAAAATATTGTTCACCGATCCTAGTCAGTTACCTGCTGATTATTCGTCCACCCCTGGTGGAACACTTTTTTCAACGACACCTGGAGGTCAGTGATTTTGTTTTTGTTAATACGATCTCGTTCGATAGTTCGATAATTAATAGACTGTGGATCTTTATGTATTATAAGATAAAAATTGTGAGAAATCGGAAGTTAAATGAAAATATACATTTTCTCTGTCAATCCCCTTGAAAAATCGAGTATAATATATAACCGTACCCGTAAATTCTTCTTTGGAGTTTTTATTTTTGTACTTGATCTATTGACTTCTGTCAGAAATGCATAAAATCCGCATTCTCTACACCGTGGATCTCCTATATGATTGTATATTAATCGATCTATGAAGTGGCTAATAAACATTAGTATAGCTACAGAAATCTCCTTTAATTGATCATAATTGAAACTTCACATATACGAACGTGATTTTGAAAAGATTAAACTTACAATACACATTTTGAGTATGATAGCAGGAATAAAAATTTAGATGTAATATTTGATAAAGATTAAATGAGTTTTTATTGATTATTCTTTCATTCCGAATGTACAACTTACAACTACATAATAGGATAGCTATTAGTTTTACTTAGGGAACAAGTAGAATTTATAACTCCAAAAAAAAATTTTTTAAATTCATAAAATAAAATATGTTATAATTTTATAAAAGCTGCAGATGAAAGGAGAATAAAAATATTTAATGAAAATGCATATTCATTTGTGTTGGTAAGTACATATTGATTTAATTTCTATTAGATCAATGTAGAAACGCAATCACACAATTCTTTCCTGCACTCAGTTCATCATTTATACTTTTCTAAATAAATTTATATATTTTTATTATTGTAGTGTAGTGATAAAATATATAAGTAGACAATTGTTAGTTTAGTAGAAGAAATAGTTTTCCCAAAATCTTCTTTCTCTGTAGATACATGGTTTGTATCACATTTAATATAATTAAGTATTTTTAAAATAAAAATATTATTAAGTTTTGTCAATTGAAGAGGTATAATGCAGTTATAAAATTAATCTTTTACATACGAACACAATAAAAATGTAAAAATATTATAGAATTGTGCCCTGTTAAGAAAGTTTCATTATACAAATCTTCTTTGTCTAAATTTTATAACTTTTTTATGCTAACTAGCATCGAGTTTTTATTGATATTTATGCACTCCTCGCGAGTTTTTGAGATGTATAAAGAATACAATGATTATGATTATACTTTTTAGACGATCAGACAGTGATTTTGTCAATTTCAATATATAAATATAAATTGTACAGGTACCCGCATAGTTTATGAACGTGAGTTTTTGATGAACTTACAAAATTCTCCCATATCACGAACACCACCACAGAATATATCTGCGATACCGGCAGAATTGTTAAAAAACACGTCTTCGAATAGTACAACACCTGCGAAAACTAACAGAGGTCAGTATACTGACATAATTTATAAAACATAACATTTTCTAATAAATTTTCTAATAAACTTATTACAGACACACCAGTAATAGAGGAGTCTGCAGAACAGTTTGAGATGGATATGTAATAAACTCTGTGATTACAATGTGTTCGCATTGCATTGGCCATTTATATGAATAGTAATAATCAAGTTAATTGAGGAAAACGTATTAGTAATGTACCCTTTTGTATAAATATACTTTGGACCTTAGAGATGTAAGTCTTCAAAATAGTTTTGTTAAAAATGATTAATCACGGTTGATACAGTGACAGCAATTCATCATTCTATTTGCCAGTAAAGATAAAAAGGAATTTTATAATAAATTATTTTATATTGTACTACAGACAATGGAACCATTATTAATAAATAATATTATGACATGACAGTCAGCTACTTCATATTCCTTTTAACCTCATTATAATAAATATATATATTTATTTTACATTCTTCAGGTTCAACACTTTAATTTACGATTATTTAGAAGGTAAAGATTTATGCATGAGGAATTATTTAAAAAATTTATTTCTTTGGATACAGCTCCGCAACAATATTACAAAAATAAATAGCTAACAATTTTGACAAGTACATTCTAGTTATTTTGATAAAGTAGCATAAATTAGTTACTTTTAGTGCTGCATAACTTTTTTAAAATCGCTTCTCCCACTGTATCTCCCACGTGTTTGTAAGAATTACTTTAAAGACAAAACGGTTTGTCTCCACTCTTACTTTCATACCTGAGTCTAGTAATATTTTATTCTAATCAGTTGATCAGTTGTTCTCTTGTCATACATATTTTTATGTAAAGATACACTATTTATGTTAACCTTTCTAATATGACTTTAGCAACGTTAACTTTGGTTCCGTCATCATTGTAATCCTCATAATAAATTAGCTCACAAAGATCTTTACATTCCAGATCATTGTCTACTAGCTCTTTCAACTTCTGGTAAAATTTATGTATGATATCTATACGATGTTTTTTATAGAGACGTGTTTCAGGATGAGAGTGCTTCTGAACTTCGAAGAATGTCAAGATGGGTGTAGCACCTTCTGCTACCACATATACAGGGGTAGAGTTCGACTTTATACCATCAGGATAAATTTTATATACATTATTGCGATATCGTCGTCCTTTTACTCCTGCTCGGTTGCGTACTTCCTCTTCTAACTCGACTGCGCTCTCCATCCATTGATACGAAATTTCTTTAAGATCTGGTGGGATGTATGTAGACGAAGGAATTAAAATAAATAACTTATGGGCAGCTATTATTATATTATTGCAGTCCTCAAGGTTTTCAATCTTCTCGACTAAGCCTTTTTGAGCTGTTCCCGTTGAAGGCAGTACCAGTTTCAAATATCCATAGTAATAACTATAAGCCATGCCAGTTCCATAGTCTAGACCCTGCATTGCATCAACCTTGGGAACAGTTCCTTTGTTCGCATTGATGTAGTTTACAAACACAATTGCGAGTATACTCCAACTTATGAGTAATAATGTAAATGTTTCCATCTTTTTGTAGAAGAGTTCGTATATGTAAGGACAAATAATTGCAAACATTATTAAATGAATAATGTAAATTTTCATAAAAGTGTCTACCTTAAAAACCTCCGTCATTGCATCTTGCAAAGTACTGTTAGAAGAACTGTCACACAGATTACGAAGAAATCTTACTAGAAGATCCACTGTCATATAAAACGTATTTAAACTCACTATCATAAGTACGAGATCTTTCCCATGAACTTCTGAATTTTTCATATTACACATATAAGCCATTACTGATAATTTCGCTGCAGTGCTAATCATAAAGATAACCTTATCTTTTAATCAAAATCTTTTTCAATCTCTCAAGAGATTCTACAAGATCTTGTAGAATATATTTTATATATTCCCGTATGGTATATGTATGTTTTCAAACATTATGGTCCACACTGATCCACACCGATAGGCTCTAATAAAGTGGGTGGGAACGAGTTTATAAAGTGGAGGAGAATATTGCCAGGTCAGAATGCCAGATCGAAGGAAAAATGTGGTGGTAAATAGTGTAAGTGATGAATATGAACACTATCGACTAACAATAAGCAACAATAAGTCGATAGCAGTCGATAGTAATAGTAACTGTTACTATTTTTAATCGAATGTTTTACTGAGGGTGCGTTCCGTTTCACGCATCAGGCGCATAAATCGCATTGAATACGATGCGCGCATTGACATCGTTCCGTTTCGTTAATGCGCATGATGCGCACTGATATATATATACACAGCCTACTCTAGTACAAGCCGTGCTGTACAACTTGACAACACTGTCGTGTTTACAGTTCGAGAGTCCGATTTTCAATAATGGGAGTCTTGTGTTTGAGATTATAATTAACGTTTTTTTCATAGAAAATTATGTTAAAATACACAGTTCATTGTTGATTATGTTTAAGCAATGTGTAATTATTATAACTATGGTAAGTAGAAGTGATATTAAAGCATACTAGTATTTATAAATGCGGTATACATTTTGTGGACTCTCGGAACAGTTTGGTGTTGTGATACATAATATTTGAAATATTTCCAGTGGTTTTAAGAAAATACAAGCATGAAGCAATGGGAAATCATCTTTGGACTAAAATGCAACATTTGAAAATGAATGAAGGGATATATAAGTCAATAGAAGCCCGAAATAGACGAAATTATTGTGACGAAGTCGAAGAGGTTAAATGACTGCATGTATACGTCAAAGAGGTTGGGTAATCAGTTACTGAAGAGAGAAGTTGTGCAGGTAATATATTATAATATTGTCTTATAAAGGATAATTTTATAATTGTTGTAAATTTTTGAAAATGATATGTGCATTAATTTCTAATTGACTATTGTTTATAGTTATAACATAATCATTTATGTAGTAAAATATTAGAAAAAATTTATAATAATTTACACAAAATACTGGGATAATCTTTACCACAAATGCATCTATCTAAAAATGCTAAATGATGTATATCTGACTAATATGTTAATTTACATAAAATGTGTTTATGATTTTCAGATTTCAGAAAATCTGATTCCAAATTAGGAACATTTATTATGGCTTCGATTATTGCACACATGTGAGTAATACAATTGTTACATCTTCTGTAGAAGTGGAAAGACCACCCCTTTGTAAATGATCAAAATATTAATTATTTACAATTGTACCTTTATCCTCCATAATTAATAATTTATATATATTAAAATTTAATTTTTTTGCAACAGAATGGAACCCATAACTGGATATATAAATCTTAATGGAATCATCAACAATACAAGTGGATAAATAATCAGTGTCAAGAATTTTTTAAAAACTGCTTACATCAACAGAAAGATTATGAAAATCAGTATTATCATCATCGGAATTCATGAAATATTAATTCATTACTTTCTTGAAAAACTTGTAATTTCGTGACATTACTAATCACAATCTGTGTTTTAAGTACCAAGAAATCAAAAGTATCGCTACATACAAGCATGCAAAAATAAATTTTTGAATTTGTTATTTTAATACCCCAATGGGGCGAAATTACAAGCTTTTCTTTATAATTATTCATTAATTTTAAGAAACCGTTAATTAAATCAGAACCAATAAACTCTATCACTAAATTTTCATGCTCTTCAATTATTCTTTCCCTGCGCTCTATCATAAGTCTTGGATATCTGAACAAAACATTCTCCAGTACATCGTTAGGAGATGGAATATTCTGTTACCTTTGGATATCAGTTTCTGCAAAATGCAGACTACAAACTGCAGAATATTTTGTTGGTGTCCAATTTTTACGGTGAATAGCCATCCATTTTTCCACAATTGCTCATCCTTGAGGAATTTAAACACAGAAATATAATTATTTTCTTTCAGCGTACTATCATAATTTCCCTTACAAGTGGGGACACAACAACGCCGTGGCATTATTAACTAATAAATATATTATAAAACTTGTGAAAAGAACTATGTAAAACAAATTTTCTAAAAACTCTGTATGTATATAATACATATGATTTTGTAAAAATTTAGATGTGATATTATTAAAATGTTATTAATACTAAATTGAAATGTATTGAAAAAACAATAGATTCTATTAGGTAAATGTTATACATAAAAAGATAAAGACCTACACAGTTAATAAATAGTACTTATCTCCATTATTGCACTTTTTTATTTTCGAAAATTAGCTATACTACATAATAATTAGTACACGATATGTACTACACATTGATGAGAAAATTTGAAAACTACGCGGGAAACTGAGAGGCCGGTAGGGGAGATTGAGAGTCTGATTCAGTGGGTTGGGTTAGGTATATTGGTATATATATATCAATCGGACTCTCGCAGTGTTGCCGTTTTTACCTTCAGCACGGCTAGTACTAGAGTAGGCTGTGATATATAATATATACTATGGAGATTCCCGTAAGCCAGCCGTACAGCAGTTGAAACATATTGAAGAGTGACTTTAGATGTAAGCGCTGCTAAGAGGACACCGCTGTACTAACGGAACTAGCGCGAAGTTTGAAAGATTGAATTTACAAGGGACGCGTATTAATATAGCACAATAATACGAACTGCTTGTATGAAGGTTAAAATTAAAAAAACTGGTTGCAAAAAATAATATTTATGAAAATAATGAAATAAATATATTTATATATAAATATAATATAAAAGAAACAGGAGTAATGATTATTGGAATTCGCAGAAAGTGAATAGTAATTTTAAAAATGTTTCTAAACATTAAACATTTAATGTATAATGTTTTAACATTTTATTTTTTTTTATTTTCACTAAATATGCACGACAAAACACGATAAACAGTAAAATACACGCCTGCTCCAAACCACGCTGTAAACCAAAATGGTTAAAAATGGTCGTTCTCCCCAACGCGCAACTACATTGCGAACAACGCCACCTGAAGAGTGGCAAAGTGTAGAGCACTACGGGGGTGAAGAGGAGTACGGGGGGATATAGTACTGATAGTACAGCGGTGTCCTCCTAGCAGCGCTGGCATGTAAAGCCACTTCAATATGTTTCACACCATCTCGCATCCATAGTATATATATCAGTGATGATGCGCGCTTGGAAACGGAACGCTTTCCCATGCATTTCCCATGAATCAAAAATGGCTGCTTACATGGGTGACAAAATAAAAACATTGAACAAGAAGAATTGAACAATTGTAGTGATTTGAGTGATACTACCGATATGAGTGACAGCGAAGATGAATTGGAAGATATTTTTGTAAATTTTGATTTGGAATTTATTTATAATTACATGTTATGTAAAAAATATATTGATTGTATATATTTTATACCTTGAGTATTTAGCCCTCACAGCACGTTCCTTGTCAAGCAACAAGGTCAATACTTCGTTGCTTTCTTCGCAAATTGTGCTATGTTTCACAATGTGCTTTACCTGCATCTGCTTTTTTCAAATCTACCGGTAATGCATCGACTACGTATCGTATCAGCACTATCAGCAGACGCATCACTTCTGAGTTCTCGTAGCTGATTATTCAATGTTTTTATTTTGTCACCCATGTAAGCAGCAATTTTTGATTCGCATCAAATGCATGGGAAAGCGTTCCGTTTCCAAGCGCGCATCATGCGCATTTAACGAAACGGAACTGTCAATGCGCGCATCGCATTCAATGCGATCTATGCGCCTGATGCGTGAAACGGAACGCAGCCTCAATCTCCCGTACCGGCCTCTCAGTTTCCCGCGTAGTTTTCAAATGTTCTCATCAATGTGTAGTACATATCGTGTACTAATTATTATGTAGTATAGCTAATTTTCGAAAATAAAAAAGTGCAATAATGGAGATAAGTACTATTTATTAACTGTGTAGGTCTTTATCTTTTTATGTATAACATTTACCTAATAGAATCTATTGTTTTTTCAATACATTTCAATTTAGTATTAATAACATTTTAATAATATCACATCTAAATTTTTACAAAATCATATGTATTATATACATACAGAGTTTTTAGAAAATTTGTTTTACATAGTTCTTTTCACAAGTTTTATAATATATTTATTAGTTAATAATGCCACGGCGTTGTTGTGTCCCCACTTGTAAGGGAAATTATGATAGTACGCTGAAAGAAAATAATTATATTTCTGTGTTTAAATTCCTCAAGGATGAGCAATTGTGGAAAAATGGATGGCTATTCACCGTAAAAATTGGACACCAACAAAATATTCTGCAGTTTGTAGTCTGCATTTTGCAGAAACTGATATCCAAAGGTAACAGAATATTCCATCTCCTAACGATGTACTGGAGAATGTTTTGTTCAGATATCCAAGACTTATGATAGAGCGCAGGGAAAGAATAATTGAAGAGCATGAAAATTTAGTGATAGAGTTTATTGGTTCTGATTTAATTAACGGTTTCTTAAAATTAATGAATAATTATAAAGAAAAGCTTGTAATTTCGCCCCATTGGGGTATTAAAATAACAAATTCAAAAATTTATTTTTGCATGCTTGTATGTAGCGATACTTTTGATTTCTTGGTACTTAAAACACAGATTGTGATTAGTAATGTCACGAAATTACAAGTTTTTCAAGAAAGTAATGAATTAATATTTCATGAATTCCGATGATGATAATACTGATTTTCATAATCTTTCTGTTGATGTAAGCAGTTTTTAAAAAATTCTTGACACTGATTATTTATCCACTTGTATTGTTGATGATTCCATTAAGATTTATATATCCAGTTATGGGTTCCATTCTGTTGCAAAAAAATTAAATTTTAATATATATAAATTATTAATTATGGAGGATAAAGGTACAATTGTAAATAATTAATATTTTGATCATTTACAAAGGGGTGGTCTTTCCACTTCTACAGAAGATGTAACAATTGTATTACTCACATGTGTGCAATAATCGAAGCCATAATAAATGTTCCTAATTTGGGATCAGATTTTCTGAAATCTGAAAATCATAAACACATTTTATGTAAATTAACATATTAGTCAGATATATATCATTTAGCATTTTTAGATGGATACATTTGTGGTAAAGATTATCCCAGTATTTTGTGTAAATTATTATAAATTTTTTCTAATATTTTACTACATAAATGATTATGTTATAACTATAAACAATAGTCAATTAGAAATTAATGCACATATAATTTCCAAAAATTTACAACAATTATAAAATTATCCTTTATAAGACAATATTATAATATATTACCTGCACAACTTTTCTCTTCAGTAACTGATTACCCAACCTCTTTGATGTATTATACACGCAGTCACTTAACCTCTTCGACTTCGTCACAATAATTTCGTCTATTTCAGGCTTCTATTGACTTATATATCCCTTCATTCATTTTCAAATGTTGCATTTTAGTCCAAAGATGATTTCCCATTGCTTCATGCTTCTATTTTCTTAAAACCACTGGAAATATTTCAAATATTATGTATCACAACACCAAACTGTTCCGACAGTCCACAAAATGTATACCGCATTTATAAATACTAGTATGCTTTAATATCACTTCTACTTACCATAGTTATAATAATTACACATTGCTTAAACATAATCAACAATGAACTGTGTATTTTAACATAATTTTCTATGAAAAAAGCGATAATTATAATCTTAACACAAGACTCCCATTATTGAAAATCGGACTTTCGAACTGTAAACACGACAGTGTTGCCAAGTTGTTCAGCACGGCTAGTACTAGAGTAGGCTGTGACCACGGTGTATTATAGAGGTGTCCGGACTTCTCTTGGGAAGGTGTTGTAGATAGAGGTTAGTTCTCTGGTCGCTGCCAGATGGAATACTATTTAGGCACCATCCAGCACCATCACGCTTTTAGCGTGTCCATGTAGCCCATACCACCCATACTAAGATATGTACGCGGCACACATACTTAGTATGGGCTACATGGACACGCTAAAAGCGTGATGGTGCTTAGTATTCCATCTGGCGGCGACCAGAGAACCAACCGCTATCTTTTTCAAAACTTCACCCTTACAGAAGGCTTAGTCGTAACACCTCTATAATACACCGTGGCTGTGACTATACCTATGCCGGGTCTATACGTATATATATGGTCTAAGGTAGTGGTAGTGGCATAGGCGGAGTAATGGTGGGGGTGACGTAGATGCTAAGGGAAAGGGAAAAATCCCGCGAACAGGGAATTCTCCCGGCAACCCTGAACGTAAGTGAAACAAGTCGATTGACCTATGGTGCAATCGAAAGCACACACGATCGATAAAGCCTATAATCCAGACTAATCTCGAGCAACAATTCGCACTGTGAAACACGAGTTTGTTCGTCGGTACGTGAAAGAAAAACCCGTGGTAACTTGTGAAAAAGCTTGTCGTGAAGTAAATATTCCAGCAGGTGATATTTGCTGGTGATTAGCGCCATGTCCGACAATGGACCAATCAGCTGCTTGGTAAACCGCTGTAAAACCTCGAATCTGTCCGCAGACGAATGACAACAAAAGAGTCTGATAGAAGTCGCGCGCGAGACAGTGGATTTTTTCACGAGTCCGTAGAAAATTTGCGGTTTTTTCGGTTCTGTTGTACGCCGCGAATAACGTCGCTTTGGTCGTAGTGAAAGTGTCGAGGAATATGAAGAGAAGAAATGTCGAGTGCGGTAAGCTTCGGAGGCCCTTGAAACGCAACAAGCTCACCGAGGGAATCTACGGAAGGTAAATTTTTCGCCGCCATATGTCTCATTGAAATGGCTAATTTTCAAAATAATCAGAACCCTCGCGGCACAGTTCTCTCGAGTGCTTCGAACTCGTCGAGATCAGATGCTACTCTGTTCGCCCCGATCAACCATAAGCTTTATCAATCGCCGCGATACCGTTGTATCGGTGCGAGATTGTCGGCCGCTTTCCAGAGGCTGGCATGACATAACTTGACATTTACCAAAACTCTGACCATGTGTGCCTGTTTTCGTAGAACCAGCCAGAACATTACGTGTTTATAAACCCCCGTTCGAAATACCAAACAATCCCGATCAGTAACAGTCACGAAGATCGTTCGGTACACGACAATACGCTCGTCTTCGGTTTTTTACTCGTTACCGGTTCTCATTGTATATATAATTATGTAATTAAACTTTTATTAATGCAACCGCACATTCAGTTCTTTACGTTTACTCGTGTGCATACACATTATCCGCATTCACAGCATTCGTTGTTTCTGAAATTGTGCGTTTGTAATGTTTCCACTTGTTAAAGCAGCACACAGTCGCATACAAAGAAAGATGTGTATTCATCACTGGAAGAGATGCAATAAATGATCATTCTTACATCTGGCTCTAGATCCAGATCGAATGTATCATAATTTTTCTTTACTTCGCGGCAGAACACAGTATTTTTTCAAAATAAATACATTTTATTTTACCATCAATTATACTTTTTCTTACCAGAAATTTATAAGCATTAGGCATTAAATTAATGATTCCTTCATTTTCATATTTTCTCTACTAACCGTTTCAGTTTTACGCAGCGCGACTATGCTGTTCAGATTTCATGTCGATCATACTACTTCGTATTTATCAACATAGAAACAAAACAGCACGATCGCACTGTTTGGCACTATTGAACATGATTTTTGAAACAACCCCTAGCACTAAAATGATTAAATATTTCGATAATGTTTTACGAGTAGATACTGTAAACTGTTTTGGTACGCGTAATATAATTTCTCTTATATACATATACATATCTTTTTACTGATAAGTAACAGTTTCATTTTTTATTTCAGTACATTGCTTTATCTAAAATTTCTTCTACTATGGGCCATGGTAATTTTGGCAGACTTCATTTTAGAATTTCGTTTTGAATTTTTGTGGCCATTTTGGCTACTTCTCAGAAGCGTTTACGATTCTTTCAAATATCAAGGCTTGGTAAGTAACCAGATTACATTACAGAATTTTATCCAACGTAATCAACTATGTACAATTAACTTTGACAATAACGTAAATTATTATGTTTTCAGGCCTTCTCCGTATTTTTTATTTGTATCGCGCTTACATCAGATATGATTTGTTTCTTCTTTATACCAGTGCATTGGCTGTTCTTCGCTGCCAGTACTTATGTTTGGGTACAATACGTGTGGCATACAGGTAAACCTATAAAACGTAAATGAATATTTTTTTAACTTGCGGATTGGGGACGATAAATATGATCACCCAGTCTACATGTTAAATAATATTATAGCTATATTTAAATAACGATACTAATGCTAATATAATACTGTTGTTGAATAGACAAAGGTGTGTGTCTACCGACTGTGATGCTATGGTTATTATTTCTATACATAGAGGCAGCAGTTCGATTAAGAGACTTACGACATATGCCCTTCCACTTGGATCTGTGTCGACCATTTGCAGCGCATTGGTATATATTTATTTTTTTCCTATAAATAATAGGAAAACTTTATATCGTTTAATATTCTGTTCTTCCAAGGCACCAATATCAATACTGTAAAATACTGTTCGATTTCAGCATTGGTTATCCTGTAGTCACATTAGGTTTTGGTTTTAAAAGCTTTATCGGTCATAGGATGAGAGAGGTAAAAGTAAATTCAAACTTATAACCGATATCCTATAGAAAAACAATGTTACAATGTCTACATGCTAATATTTCTTTTCACCAGAGAAAACAAAAAGATGTGGCAAAAGAGAACGAATTTTATCTACAATTATTGCAGCAAGCACTGCCTTTAGAACAACAAATTACAACAGTGCAACAAATTCAGCAAGTTCAGTCACAGTCGCACGTTAACTCATCGTTCGAGCAACACGTGAAAATACAGTCTAATAAATTTTGTCCACAGTACAACCCAAGTCCCGAAAAGAGCAGAGGTAGTTTGTATTTATTTTCATTTTTCTGTCTGCGTTCTGCCTATGCGGTAGTCCTTTATAATCGAGCACTGTTTGATAATTGATAATTGAATGCGTTTATAGGATGCAGTAATAACTCTGCGGAAGTAGGTATACAAAATGGTAATTTACATATAGGTTCACAAATTCTAGCGCAAGCTCAAACCGCTACGACGAAGAATAATCACAGAAAGTCATTAGACAAAGGTGAGAAACAAGAGGAACAACAACACAATAAACATAATATAACGAGTATATCACAGTCTGATAAAAATGATAAAAGGTTTATACATACTAACGGGAACACCGTTACACACAATGACATACAATTCATTGACAGGGTCGGGTAAGTAATCGTCTGCGCGTCTGTGAATGTAATTTGTGGTGTTCGGAAAATTGACTAAACTACAGAATATGTAAAATACAGATCTGTGAATGATTTCGATGTGAATGAAATAGAGAAAGACAAATTTGTCAAAGGTGGAAACTGTGGGCACACCACAGTCAAGTCACAGACCAATGGCTCTGTGACGGGCAAGTGGAATAACATTAAAGAAAGTCGAGAATCCTCGTCCACTGTTAATACTCAACGTGAGCGTAAAACTCGTCAGATTAAAACCCCAGTTGATAATATAAGCGAACAACAAAAACAGCAAGACGAATATTGTCAAAGGTACATCGCTTGTATTATTTAGTTATATTATGACCAAAAAAAAGAGATATTACAGTGTTTCAGTTTTTTGTATCCTTCTTCTATATAATAACGAATCTTAGGATGAATCTTCGAACTTGATATACTTTTTATTTCTGATATATATACATATATATAAACACTCGACAAAAGAAGAAATTGCTATACCTAGGTTTGAAATTTTTCACTAAAGACTTCTCTCTTACCAAAATCGCAGAGCATTAAGTTTATGTCAATATTTTTCTTTAGTGTAATCTGATATCATTTAAATAGGTTACTGATGTGTCGCAGGCTCGAGGCTGACATTAAGCGCTTGAAGTCAGACTTGCAATCCAGCCGACAGCTGGAACAGGAACTTCGTTCGCAAATAAATACTCTACAGAATGGAGAACGTCAAGCTAAGGACGACATAGAGCAACTTCAGCACGACAATGATCAGTTACAAACCAAGTGAGTAAATGAATATTTAAAATTAGACACCATTCGTTGAAATGGGATTGTACAGAGTGGGAGAAAAATAATATTATCATTAATTATCATGTTCGTTAAGTTAAAGTTGAATACAAAATTTGTATATAAAGATGCGTTTAGAAGACACAATACTCTCTACACATTTATAAAACAGTGCTTCAATTTTTCCAATGTATGCGCAATTTTTTTTATATTTGTGTACTTAATAGATTAAATGGATTAGTAATAGCTCGTCAATCAGATAAACAAACGATGACGTCATTGGAGAAAAGAATCGCAGAAGAAAGGAAACAGCGAACAGCTTGCGAAGCGACTTTAGTTTCCGAAAGACGAGCAAGACGAGCTGCGGAAGAAGCACGATCTGCAATTCCACCACCTCCTCCGCCGCTTATCAGACAAGAATGCACTGAATCGTGTAAAAGTCGTAGAACACAAATGGAGCAAGATCTTAAAAATTTACGACGAGAACTTAAAACGAAAGACGAAAGGTAATTAGGTATATTTCAACAATGCGCAGGCTGTCTACAAATCTCTGTCGTTCGAAATTACTCCCGAATTGTAGATGACTTATTTATTCTAGTTCATGCAATGCATATACTCATATAAATTAAGAAATGTTTCGTATCAGGAGATAACAACAATTAGAATTACGTTCTACAGCCATACATTTTGTTCGTTTCCAAACACTCTAACTATTACATTCTTCAAGTTTGGAATTATGCTACCAACACGTTGATCGTGTGTCTGATAATTTGACCTGTACAACATAATGATTTTTTCATCAGGTGCGGTGTACTGGAGAAAGACGTCTCACGTTGTAAGGAGAATCACAAAGAGTCTGAAATTTTACTTGGAGCACTGAATGCGCTTCAAGACAAAACTGCTCACTTAGAAGACAGTTTAAGTGCAGAGACACGTATAAAGCTTGACTTATTTTCTGCACTTGGTGAAGCCAGGAGGCAGCTAGAAATTAAAGACAGTAAGTAACACTTGTAGTCTAGTCATAATTTTGCCATTTCAATGGATTTCAGTATCATAGATTAGGAAAGAGTTTTTAAGGTTCTATACTTTTGAAAAATCGATTTCTCGGACCAGTTACACGAGAATCCCCCTTTAAGGAGTTATATACACTCGTAAATACTGAAACAACTTCTTCTTTTCTCACAATTTCTAGAAAGATAAGAAAATTATATATTTATTTCCAAGAATTAACTTACCTGAGACTTTTTGCGATGTACTTGCATAGGGATAAATAGCTTAGGAATATACAATAAATGACTAATAAACAAACACAAGGCGCAAAGCCGCGCTCAGCCAGATCGAATTAAAACTTTTACAGAATATTCTTTCAGAGAAAAGGATTTTTTAAAAATCTACTTCTCCAATCTTTACAAGTGTGTGTAACCCCTTAAGGCGAACTGTAGGATATACATTATATATCGTACATTTTATGTTGAATCAGGTTTAATTAGATCTCAAGAAAAGGAAATTGAAATGCTAAAAACAAAAATAGCCCAAGATTTAGCTGTGATGCCACAAGACACGTTTGGTCCTGCGCCAACCTGTGCGACATCTAAGCTTCGGTTGAATAATGAAGTGCGAGTAGCAGTTACAAAAATACGTTCTAATGAAAGCCCCCGCCCAGGGTGTACAGTGTCGAACTTGGATCCAAACGCGACAGCATATACACCTAAAAATTCCCTGATAGCGTCTACCGAAGCTTAAAGAAATTGCTATCTTTTTTTGCCACAATTAAGACTTCACAAAAAATCGATTATAGATTACTTAAACATGTTTCAAGTGTGTTTCTCAATGGAGATCGAAACGTGAGCTTAGATTTTACACACACTTATTTTATCATAATGAAAAAAAGGCGGGGGGTTTTACTTGCCACCGGATATTTCAAATTTATCTAGGAAACTTTCTTAATGGTTTTTGATAAGAGATACATATATATTATATATTGTATATTATATTATATATATTATATTATATTATATATATATATATTATATATTATATATATATTATATTATATATTATATAATATAATTATGTATAATATGTTTACGTTTAATTTTTTTCAAATCTGAAAAGAAATAACAGTTTAACTGTAATGATGCTTTTATAATTTAATCGCATACAAATCTAACATCTAATATTGTTTTACTGATGATCAGTATGTAGTAGTTTTTGTTCATACTATCTTTCGAGTCGGATGCTCGGAGATGAGATCTTTCAATGTCTTCCATGAGAGACTTCTAGAAACATGTTTGCATCTCATTTTGTCATCTGAAATGACACACACTGTTATTAACTATACATGACCATAGGGCGCGGCTACTACTGAGTTTAAAGAATATTTAAAAAGTTAGTTGCGTCCTGTTAAACAATGCTGTAGGTTGATCTTGCAGGTGCCCGTCTCATTTGTTTCATACAGGTACGTGACAGAGAATTATTCGAAAGTTAGGAAAAACTGACATGGAGCAAAACAATAACACGTATACATAACCAATCATCGTAGATAATCACACTGACCTTTATATTAAACTTAGTACTTCTACGTAGATTTTATATATAAAATATTTTCTGCTGAGATCGCATTAAATATTAAACCCGTGAACAGTTCGTGAAAGAAAGAACGTGTGAAATTTCAAATTAATATACATTATATATATATATATATATATATATATATATATATATATATTATTAATTTTTTATAGTGCTTCAGTTGTATCACTTTTCAAAACACCGTAACTATAGATACAAAGGAAATGTGAAAAAAATAGCATTAAATTCGATATCAGCGTGTTAGTAGCGCTTATTTCTTACTTACTAGAAATATATATAAAAAGAAGACTAAAAGGATTTAGTATGTACGTGATCTTCCTACAGCATACGCCTAAATCTATGACGACTTGTTGTAGGCACAAATCTTTCTCAAGTCGTAATACGAAGCTAGTCCAGCATACAAACTGTATTTAATGTCTTTGGCAAGTGAAGCCATTTTAAGTCATGTGATCATCCAGAACCAGCCATTAATATACATTGAAAAAGAAAAAAACACCTGCCGCTGTTCGTCATTCAAGAAGATTGATAAAAAAAAAACAAATGCCAGAAACGCCAAATTCATTTTTAACGATCATCTCGTTATATATGTCGATACTCTTATTTCCGTACTTTTTAAAATATTTTTAAATGCCTATAATTTGTTAGTTTAGCGATATATATATATTTTTTTGTGTATTGGCTTTCGAACGGTATAAAATAAGCGTTAAAATATTTTGTAACTCGTTTTCCGAGGGTGTGTACAGTTTTTAATGTGATAACTAGACGGGCTTGTAGAAAAATTGTTAAGTTAAACACACGCGATATAAATTTGTTTTGCGACGGAGAAAGTAAATTCGTTTTATTTCGGAAAATTGGTGGCTTAAGTAAATATTCGACTATCTTGTAAAGTATACTAGATAAATTATAGATTTAAAATTTGCATTATTTTGTAGTGTCATTGGTAATCGGATTATACGGCACTTTGTTAACCTGTCTGAACGGAACAGTAAGACGAAGGATTTTCCTGTAAAACGATATATTTCCAAATGTTACGATTTACAATTGTTTTCTAAAAATACAAATTATATGGAATAAAACTTTTCACTCTTGACAGTGCATAGTAGTAGCAATTGTACGATAAAATGTTTTGTATATTATTTTTATACTATAACTTTCCCTTTAAGTTTGTAGTTTTAATATCTAGTAGCACTAAATTGATATTCTTTTCTTCGTACATTTGGGGATCGACATAGAAAGCACGTGCATGTATAACAGCAATGCTTCATATTTTCGTAAAGGTATTAGAATTTATGTTCCGATTCTTTCTTCTCACTTTTTTCAAATAACATCTAAGGGTTAACAGTAACGTTACAGAGTATGCTACTATGTTATCGTTTAAGAAATGATACGGTAATGAAAAATGAGAACAGTAGAAATGGCATTAAAAGTGAAAAGTTTCGTTTAAGATTATAATTCTTAACATGGATTTTTGAATCCGCAAGAAAGCCAGTACCTGCTTACTTCAATGAACAATTAACGACTGGTTGATATATCATAAAAGTCATTCTTCCATGATTGTATATATAAGGCACTGTCATGACAATTTACTAATAGCATAGTGGATCATGACCAACTAGTCAAATGGATTTCTATAAGCACAAATATTTATTAGGTATCTAATATTCATTTGATATTTCTGCCTTACCTGAAAAAGCAATAACAATTATTACTTTTTTCTCTCTTCTTAGATTCCAAGCGATATTCACAAATATTTATGATTTTTTCCATTGATTAATTATCATATTTCTTGGATGATCCACATACTAACTCTAACTGCAAAATATTTATGCACCACATAATACTTTCACAGGTATTCTTCAATTTACACGATAATTGTATTTGAAGCATAATTGTTATGTTTCATTATTTATACACTATATGATATTATATTGTTAGAAACTAAAAGACCGGCGCTTATTTTATGTTAACACGAATAACATATAGAAACGCGGAGAAACCGTTTTCGCTTGAAAAAGATTAAAGCATATCAATACAAAGGTCGTGTAACTCTGAGAAAGCCTTCGCTTCATTTTTATATTTCACCATCGAGAAAACTATTAATTTCTCATGTTTTTTTTATTATTTTTTTTTAAATCATGTAAATATTTTCTTTTTTAATCTAACGATTCACCGATGTTGGCAGTTCTACTGTTGAGGGTTAATGTGCTTACTTCATTACGTCAGTGCACCTTGATAGTTATAGTTTTGCAAAAAGAAAATAGTTCTTGAATCGTACACACAAGATTTTCTTAATTTCCTTCTTGGTTATTCTCTCACTTGATTCGGTGATTAATGTTTCATTCCTAGGCATTGTTTCTTCTTAGTTTAAAGCTTAATTGGACTGCTATCCATGTCAACTTGTATCATTGTATGCATAAGTCCTTGATGTAATGAGACAATGTAAATAATTACTTGAAATAGACCAAACGCAAACAAAAATGATTGAAATTGTTTGGGCACTTGCGTGACACAGTCAAAGTGCTATATATAAGAGTTGTTAATATAATTTATTTTAATAGAAAAATGCTTTCTTTTTTTTTAATATACAATCTTGTTATTCGAAATCTTCGTTCGGTTTTCATTTACGATCGAAACATAAAATTAAGTTAAAATTAATCATTCGAAAAGAATAAATGTTATACCGTTTCGGAGTAGCGACAAAATAGTAACGCAGTATTATAATCAGAGACTGTGGACAAGCTGGAAACGTCATCGTACTATATGTTTGTGTCAAATAACATGTAATAGTTCGTAAACAAAGGATGCTGTTTAAAAATGAACGTTTTCTACAACTAAACATTCTGTTTGTACAAAACAAAATTCTATGCGAACTTCATTATTTACTAGATATTGTTTTATGTAGCATATACATGCGATTGAGCATAATGTGTCGTTAAATGAGGAAAATGAAGAGCGTGTTTTTACATTAAAAAAGAAAAAAAGAATCATTGATTTGAGACGAATGGTTTTTTTCCAAAAAACGACGTGCTTGCAAGTGCATGTTAAGTACCTGATCAGGGAACGCTCTATTAGTTTGTCGCTAATACAGAGTGGCTCAACAAAACATTAAATCGTTTAAACAATTCCGATTAATTTCGATGATGCGAGAAATAAAGTGTTTCTCATACGATTAAAATATATTTTAGGAGACAATATGGTGTACAAAGATTCGTTTATTAGTGAATCTCTTCTTAGAAAGCTTTGGATCATTATAGATTGGAAATCAAAGGATCATTGTTAACCAATTATATTTTATTGTATTAAGTTGTTAAAAAGAAAAAATCGTTGCATAATACTGACATACTGGCAAACATGTACTTTCTATGAAAATGAAAATAATTGAAAAATAGTAAAACAAAACTGTTTTTAATGAACTCCATTATTTGCATTTTACAATATAGTTCAAAGTCGAGCACAGAATATTATTTTTTATACGTTCAACGCTAAAGTTTATTTCTTTCGATGGACCATCTTCTCTATATACAGGGTGGCCCACATAACTCTGAACAGCTCAATATCTCCGTTACTTTTCGTTGTACAAAAAAACTTCGTAGGACAAAGTTACACTGTTTGAAGGGCCACATATAACGGTGTAAGGGAAAAAAATTTAAAGGTCATTTTTATGAGATTTCAAGGTTATCGATGTTTTTTTAAATGGAATGAGGTATTTTTTAATACATCAATCGCTGCAGCTGGACATTCTTTATAAAAAAGTACTAACCTATGTATGTCGAAAAGTTAGTAGTTCAGGAGATATTTCAATTTAAATAACTCCAAAATACCATTACTGTCGTACTAAGACGTTACACAAGTAAGTAAACACTAACGCCTTAGTACGACAGTAATGGTATTTTGGAGTTATTTAAATTGAAATATCTCCTGAACTATACGAACTTATAACGAATGTCCAGCTGCATCGATTGATGTATTAAAAAATACCTCATTCCATTTAAAAAAAAACATCGATAACCTTGAAATCTCATAAAAATGACCTTGAAATTTTTTTTCCTTACACCGTTATATGTGGCCCTTCAAACAGTATAACTTTGTCCTACGAAGTTTTTTTGTACAACGAAAAGTAACGGAGATATTGAGCTGTTCAGAGTTATGTGGGCCACCCTGTATATAATATATCTATTCGTGGATTTAATTCGAACGTAAGGCTGGTTTCATAAACAATTTACTTTTACTATTCGATTATATTGATTCGTATTATTTGTATATTTAACTAATGTGATATTTTGAAAGCATACACACGCACACATGTGGGCACATACACGCACACATTCATATTACATATATATATGCATATATATATATATGTCCACCTAACTTTCCTAGCATATACACGTACATTTAATTATATTCGCAAGAATAACGAGGCAAATTATATAAAACGGTGCTTTTTACATCTATGGCATGATTGCTTACTAATTACATCTTACAATCTGTAGAGAATCTTCTGACTGTATTACTTTATACTTTAAATGTTAATAATATATATATTATTTGTGTGGAAATGAATACTGTGAGAATGATGATAATGATGACAGTTTTAAGTTGCAGTAAAAAGTTTAAGTAAAATATATGTAACAAATCTTTTCTGGACACTTGAAAGATTAAAAGAAAGAATTGTTTTTATTAAAAAGGACAGTAGAAGAAATTTATTCGTAGATTCGAAATGAAAAGTTTAAGTTGATCTGGCACGAAAGCTATTAAACTGTTCTAGGGAAATGACTATAATTAAATCATAGCATCTGAATAACTCTTGAGCCAACAAATATAACAGATGGAACAGAACGATGTAAAACCATGAATCAGAATATTGTTTCTATTACACATGCATTATACGAGTATATAATGCATGTGTTCATGATAATTATTGTGTAAAATATAGCCGCGAATTAATTAGGCCAAAGTTGGATTATATTGTATATTATACTTTGACGATCACATCATGAAATATCATTATCATAAGGAATATATAGATGATTATGCTGCTTCCTTTTCAATAACATACTAAGAGGATGTAACTGAAACAAATAAGTTATAAAGCAGGAAAATCGTAGTTCGGTTCTGTATTTTCATTAACGTGTATATATAGCTTTCTAATCGAACTTAAATGTGAACAAAGTTATTAATATATCAATTTTAATTGGTACATAATTTTAAATTAAAACTCATTCATTGCTACAACTATACATACATACATACATATATATATATATATGTGTGTACATGTATAATAGTAGCTGTGTGATTCTTAGCTACACATTTTGTAAGAAAAATAATGTAATAAAAGGTATTGGAATTATTATACTTACAGTGGAATCTTGATTATGTGAACTTCAAATATATTGTATAATATAATATTATACAGGGTGTTCACGCTACTACTAGCCAGCGTTCTTATTTTGCAAATAATAACTATTACAAGAAAAGAAAAAAGTAATACTGTCGTTTGCATGCAACGTAATGGCGTATGCAATTTTTTTTTGTTTGCGTTATTTTTTGGAAATGAAGGTGACCTTCGATTTTTTCAATGGAATGCTATATATTTTTTTGTATCGTATGCTGGCTAATAATAACGTGAACACCCTATATACGTATACTCGTATAGATTCACTTTCTTCCTAATTTACTATTTTAGAATATTTTTTATGTCTAAAATCACGAATACCGATTATCAAAGTATATTCTTCCTTCTTATTCATATTTTTCGTCCTTGCTGATATAACTATATGCGCAACATCATAAAATATACATATATATATCTAGAGGTACTTATCAATCAGGATGTTTAGATAATCGTGGTTCTACTGTATAAAGATTTTATAAATAAATTGCTATCTAGGGAAACAGTTTCAGACTTGAAACGTTAGATATATACAGTTCACTGTGCTTTCTTGATAATGTATATAGTCATGCAATGTACTTGTATATGCACTTAAATATATACTAATGTATTTCTGTTTCTATAGTATTATACAATTTTTATTGTAATAAATTGATAACAAAATTCATTAATTTTACGTCGTAAAAATATATTTTCCGTGCCAAACAGTAATCATTTAAGCGCAGTTATAATAGGCATTCTGTTTTCAACTTTATATATCGTTGCGAAAGAAAATTCAATCGTAATTATGATTTCATTAATTAGAGATTCTCAAGTTATCTAAACGTGTTTCTATGTCTTATAGAAGCAGAATAAATTAATTCAAGTTTTCTTGCAGCAGTGTGTTAATGTACAGATTTCACTGTAAAGACTGTTTGTAGAATTATAAAAGTGAAGGTGCATTCATTATTGTAATATTCACACACTTTCTTTTTCTTTTACTTCATACATGAATATAGAGGAAACAGTAGAGTTGCATGTTCATCGATCCAAAATAACAATTACTCCTTCAGTGAAGATGTATATTTAGTTATATAAACATTTTTTCAAACATTCAGTGCGTTCCTTTAAATGAAATTTTTATGCTTCCACCGTTTGACTTCCTGCTTACTAAAATTGTACTTTTAATTTAACGTTAAGGAAACATTACAAAATTGAAATGATACTTTTGATCTCGTAATGTCATGACAATGCACGCAAATGCCCTTTTCCTTCATAAAAATAAACTATATCTTTAATGTTACTTTTTGTTTATCATGGCTCATTAAACTCACAGAATTTTCTTTATTTTGATCAAAGACTTGGCGCTACTGAAAATTTTCTAGTCTAACGAGTACGATATATATTAAATTAATTTAGTCTGTGAAACTTTTTCACCTATCAAATGATTAAGGACGAACGATTTTATACAGAGTACAATTCTTAGTTCTTGAAAACATAATTTTGAGGATATATAATACTATTTAATTTACATTAGTTCTTTATTATATACCAATGTGCGTACAAACCATATTCATGCATAAGTATAAATACATTTCAATAATATACATGTAAGTATATAAGTACATCTTATGTCTTATGTAATATAACTATTTATTTGTTCCTTATACAGGTACTTATTTGTAATTAACCGTCTTGATCTCGAAAATGTACATGACATGAATGCATTGCGTTTATTCGCAAATTTCTCCTTCGTGTTAAGAAATAGACACATCAATTTTTGGCAGAGTGTGCGTTATTAATCTATTGTATTCTTGTAAAAAGGTTGAAAAATTACATTTTGAAGCTTCTCTTTAAGATATCTTAAATATATATTATTATTTTAATCCCTTGGTTTTTAAGTAGCAATTCATCCTTTTCTTGCTATAGTTTTTAAGTTGTGTGCTGTAACTATAATTTAAATTGAAATCTCTCCCTTTTCATTTATTTCTCAGCTTTCAGACGGTTCCTGTTGTGCGCCATTGTACAATAACGGAAACAGTAACGTTAATAAACCATTACTTTTTTACATGTTCAAACTTCAATCTTCTTGTGATTAATAATTTTACATAATGTACTGTGTATCGTAATTTACACATTACAATTTACAACTATATATAAATTAAAGTTAGTTTATACTATCAGAAGATTATAATCTTTGCTCATCTTTTATCATAGAATTTTTGTCTAGACACGAAAAGAAATTGGGTTGGCGAGTTCCTACGAGAGAGATTTTACAATTACTATGATTAGACTACGGATCTTTATGCATTTATGAAGAAATTGGATGGACCAAATATAAAACAGTAAAAGATTTAAAAAATTCAAGAATGTTATAATATTGCTTTTAATGCAGGGATTCATACCGGTATAATACCGGTATACAAAATAACGGTATTATACCGGTATTACCCCAATAATCTTTATAGAAACCGAAATACCGGTATGACGTCATACCGGTAAATGGAAATACCGGTATATTTCAAGAACTTATACCGGTATTATACCGGTATTTTCGGTTGTACGTTGCACCGAAATACCGGTATGATACTATTTGGAAGTACCGATATATTTTCTGATATTTGCCGGTAATTTTTAAAATTTTCTTATTTTATTTAACAACAACAGTGACAACGCACGAGACCGCTGCGGAGCGCGGAAGGCGGAAATAATTGAATACGCGGCAAGGCCAAAGGCACGCAGAATTTTTGTTTTTTTGCAAACTTGTTTGAACGTCGGGAGAGCAATAAATCTATTGACGTTCTTTGGTTTTTGAAGTCATATTTTATTAACATAAATAATTTGATTAACATAATAATTTATATAAACATAAAATATTTGTTAATTTCTGTGATTTTTTAAGGGTATTATTTTGTATGCGAGAAAATTTTTGTATTTTTTAATATTTTTAACTTACAATAGAAGCTTTTAGTTTTTTTTTTATAACAATTCAAAAATACAAAAAAAGAAAACATAAGGTATATATATATATATATACCTTATATATTACAAAAACCAAAGAACGTCAATAGATTTATTGCTCTCCCGACGTTCAAACAAGTTTGCAAAAAAACAAAAATTCTGCGTGCCTTTGGCCTTACCGCGTATTCAATTATTTCCGCCTTCCGCGCTCCGCAGTGGTCTCCGTGCGTTGTCACTGTTGTTGTTAAATAAAATAAGAAAATTTAAAAAATTACCGGCAAATATCAGAAAATATATCGGTACTTCCAAATAGTATCATACCGGTATTTCGGTACAACGTACAACCGAAAATACCGGTATAATACCGGTATAAGTTCTTGAAATATACCGTTATTTCCATTTACCGGTATGACGTCATACCGGTATTTCGGTTTCTATAAAGATTATTGGGGTAATACCGGTATGAATCCCTGTTTTAATGTAACAAAATCGTTGAGAGATGAAATCAATTTTTATGTTATTCCTGCTTCCCAGAATCAATGCAAAACATTTTTATTTTGCATAAAGATCCGCAACTATGATAATTGTGAATGACTCACGCCACGTGCTTCTAGAACACGTGGTGTGTGTACATACATATGTATACATAGTTCTCGAGACTGTTTGAGCCTTCAGCCTTCAGTAGGTTTGAAAGTGTTGAAAGTCTCGAGACTTTAGGAACCGAGACGAACGAGGTTCGAGCCTGAACGTACGTGCAGACCGCATGCAGTCTCGAAACTCGTCCGTTTCGATTCGTCTCGAGCCAGTCTCGAAACTCGTCCGTTTCGATTCGTCTCGAGCTTGTCTCGGGATTCGAGAAACTCGATTGGTCTCGAGCCAGTCTCGATCCCATTCGGCTCGGATCGTCTCGATCTTATTCGGCTCGGTTCGTCTCGAAGATATACCACAATTTGTAAAGTATAGAATGTTTAATAAAGTGATATTAATGAGGAGAGATTGAATCAGAAGTACTCGGGTTTGTGCTTGCTTCGGGAATTATTTATTAAATCGAGCGTTGACTTTTATTTGTTGCATTTTCAATGAGAAAATTTGGACTTTTGAAACAATTCAAGGTATGTAATGTGTCAGAGTATTATTATGTATATATTATTGTTATACAAGTATATTTGTAATGTATTAGATGAAAAGGTCATGGGTATGGCAATACTTCGACCAAGATGAAAACGGTGATGCGGTTTGCAGAGCTTGTAAAAAGAAATTTAGAACTAGTAGCTCGACTTCAGGGTTGATAAGACACGCGGATAAAGCGCATGGTGTGCACAAGACTACGCAGCCAGTCAAGGAAGCTGATCCGACCAATCATTCTGATATCTCATATTCTGGTAAGTATACAGTGTAGCGATGTCGTACCCTTGGAATCTAATCTTGAACTTATCGGAGCCTTAGTACATGTTCTGTTACATCTATTCAGATAGCGAGGACATCAAAAATGTGAATCTTATTGAAGTGGACCTACAACCGTTTAGTATTATAGAAGAGGTAAACTTCAAGGATTATTTCCAGAATCCTGAGTATCAACCTCTGGTAAAGAGGATGAAAAAGACCCATCATGAGCAACTGGAAGAGGTGAGTATACGTATTCACATCATGATGGATGCATGGAGAAGTATAATGACCATTCTTTGCTTAGCGACATTGCACCAGTGTCAATACCAGATCAATGTCAATGTGTTTACATTATTATATGTACTTCAAATTAGGGCTGTTATTTTTCCGAAGCTTTTACTCTTCGAAGATTCAAAGGAACAAAGGGATTTTCAAAGTGTACGAAGTTTTGAAGTATTGAAAAATCTTTCAAAATCTTCGACCTTTGAAGGAAAGTAACAGTCCTACTTCAAATGTAAATGTATCCACATATCCTTAACAGCACAGCATCGATAACCTTCCTTTCCTTTTTCCTCCTTGTAATAAAAATGAATACGTTGATATTGGTCTGGTGGACAGTCTTAAATATCAATAACTTTTTAACTATCTCTTGCCATGTTGCGCATGACTGCAATATGAAGATGACGAAGTACAAGACTATCTTAATTTATATATAATAGCTATAAAGATATAAAAATAATTTAGAACGGGGAAAGAATGAACTATTTATTCTTCTTTTATGTTATTTATTATTTTGAAGTCTCCTATTTACTTATTGAGTTAATAATAAATGATTTTAAATACAGAAATGCTTGATGTTACCTGTTTACTTCAAATGAAAAAGATAACAATAAATATTTAATACTCATTACAAAAAGTTTTTATAACCATTTATATCACGATGACGAATTACGAAATGCTTTGCAATCACAACGTTACAAATCACTATAAATAATAATATTCACATTCGTATTCTCAGGATGCTATACGTGGTGTATTTCATCCCTTATATTAACATGTAGAAAATATATCGTTTGAACATGTATTACTTCCTAGCTGTACTATTTTTCAACTTCATCGGACTCGGATTTCACTTCTTTTATAACACCTTCCTCTATAAATTTAGTGCACAGAGGATCTTTCGCAGCTACCACGTACGAAAGCACAGCTTTTGTATAATAGTCAGACATTAATTCGAGATTTCTTATAACCATGGATAAAAGATGTGCTTTCTCTACATATATACCTGCACAAAAGGAATATTCATTAATATATTATTTGAACATGCAGCCATTTATATTTCGTATTTACCTGGAGTTTCGAACATTAGATACGCAAAATGTACGTGAAGATGATAATACGACGGTTGATAGTGCAAATATATCCTAAGCTGAGAAGGATTTATATCGAATTTTTTAGCAATTGCTTCTGTTCCAGCATCCCTAATATTTTTTAATAGTGGAAGATGAGACGCGTTCAACTCTCTTATCGATTGAATCCTTTGAAAAGGGAGTGCGATTAATTTCAAGGTGTTTTTCTGGCCATTCCATTTTAGATCATTTACTAGTACAAATCCAGTCTTCTCATCCTTATTATCCTCGAATACAACTTTGTCCTGTTCCGCCTTGTGCTCCAGAATATTATATACCCACTAAAAATTCATTCGAACAATTAGATATTCAACATTTAGTATTAAACAACCAAATATACCTGTAAAGAAAAATTGTTCGACTCTATATGCGGTAGAGTAATTTTCTTATAAAGTTCATACGTTTCATCGACAATATACAGTTCCTTCCTTTTGAATTTGTCGATATGCTTTTGCGTTGCAGGATGTATTAGCATCACGTTTAAACCTTGAACAATACGTAAATGCTTAACAAACATATAAAACGAAAATATTATGATGTAGTCGTGGCAATGTACCATTGCATTCTTTCAGTGCAAAACATTCGTAATTCCCGTAAATATCATTACTGTAAAGTTTCCGTATACTTGCGTCTTTACTGAACAATTGTTTCTGCAAAGACAGCGGATCGTCTGAGAATTGCGACTTTTCGAACAAAATAACGCTAGAGCTTTTGTGACCCTTAAACACTCCTTCGACGCATACTTGTTTCCTCAAACAATTGTTTTGCAAGACCTTTTTTACTTCGAAGTTGCACAAACAAATGTCGGTCTCGTGTATATTGTCAACATTTTCAGACGCGTTCTCCGTGTCTACTTTGATTTTCTTTGCCGGACAACATTGGTCTCCGTCGTTGTTTACAGACATCTCCGCCATTTTTAATGATGTCCAAGTAATAATCCTCTACTTCTCGAACGAATTAGTGCAAAGTCTATTTCAACTGTGCAATATTACTCTGTTTATTCTTCTCAACAGAATACAGTGTATAATTGATCAAATTATTTTTATTCAGAAATTGCCGAGTTGAGTTTCTGAGGTTATGTTACACAAGACAAGTGGATTACAGTAAAAATGTGAACATTTCCGTTCCATAAGATCGAACGTTTTCTTATTATGTGTATTTATTGAAAGTGATGTCTTGAGATGATGATTGTTCGACAAAATACGCGTCATAAGTGTTACGTGTTATATATACATACAATACACGTGCGCATATTATCTAAGGAACTACAGGATCCGCAGATTGAGTACAACTGCCGCATATAGATGTTGTACGTTGTACATACAAAATCCAAACACGGTGGCTTGGATCCAAAGCAGACACTTTATCTTTTTGTAACCTTTGCCACATTATAAAAGTCGTTACGTTAGGAAGCAACTTCTAGTGGATCTTAGTGGTTGATAACAATGCTGCAAGTAGATGATAGAAAGGTAATGCATCAATTCACTTCTTGTCCAGTACATCTGTCTCGATAAGATTAGCGAAAAACGAATAACCGCATTATCAGTAATTTTCCATTCTCTATCTATACAGTCGACTTTACTTTCCGTGTGATTCGTGCGATTTTCTAACGACATTAAAATGCTTCGTAATCGAAGCGTTATAAGTAATGTATTGTTCTTGTTAATTCATCCCCCCTAATCCTTGCTCTCCTTATGCGTTTATATAATTTATTTTCCTGCTGTATTGAGGTTATGTATTCTTTTAATGAACAGCGTGTTATCAAGAACGGGCTACTGCGACCAGTACGATTGTCGTTTTCATTGTTTCGTCTATAAGTGTTATAAATAACATCTGTTTATTTCTTCCTTTTCCTGACATTGCAATAACATAGAATGTTAACATACAATTTCGTACGAGTTGTAAATAAATATGTGCATTTCATCAACATCCGATATATGTAGAAGGCCACCTATGACTGCATTATAAATACCGAAATTGAAATGTTATAAATAATGCATCGAGCGATGCATCGCGCACGATATGTAATATTAGCAATCGAAAATGAGTTTCGTCTGCTAATTTTAAAGTTATGAATACGACTGCTTCTATTACATCATTTATTAGTGATGATGAAACCGGATCACTGTTCGAGTTCGATTTATTCGCTCGAATTACGGCATAGTAGATCATGACTTTATTTTATTCCTCTTATTTGGTATTTTTTTCGTTTAATTTTTATAGTACAGCAAAGGGAAGTCTAAAATCCGCAGCCTCGTTGGTCAATGAAGGTCACCGACAGGAATCGGTGTTTTCAAATAGTCAAGTTATTTGTTATTTCCTGCTAGATACGTGCTAGTATACGTCGTTATATGACATTATAAAAATATATATCGACGATATACATAATCAGTTACGCACATAACTTTAAAAATGGCAGTTGTAAGCCGAAAATCATGAAAAATTGCAGTTTTCACTACTTTTGATTCGTAATCCAATTAAACGAGTCCAATGAAATTTTCAGAACGTATGTAATTTATAAGAGTTTACAAAACACATCTTTGAAATTTTCGTTATTGGCTCAGCTAAAAAAATTGTAAAAATCAATTTCTACTATTGTTTTTCACAATTCCGACAAAATGCATTTTTTTCAACACATTTATTAGACGTCATTTACTAAACTAATTCTTCTAGCCTTACTTAGAAATTGAAGTCATTTGGTCCATTCATAAAAAAGTTATTCTGATTTAATGTGTGTGTGATCAATTATTTGCGTAACTGTATATGTATATATTTGTATTCCTAATATAAATTATTTTTATAACGTCATATAATACTGATGACGTACACAATTTTAGCAGGAAATAACAAATAGCTTGACTACATATATGAAAACACTGAAATATAAAAATTAAATGATAATGTATATATGTATATCGTTGATATATTGACGAAGTATATGGCTGGAAAATATTTATTTCTCCATTCGATAGGTTGTTTAAATAATATCTGCCTTCCTCTTTCCGCGTCCCACTGTTGACATAACGATAGAATAGTATTATCATCTCTTAGGAGTCTTGTTACATAACGTTATGTGGCGTAGATTGTTTGCGGTTACACTTCATTTGTCTATTGAAGATGCTTGCTTCCACAAACATAAATGCTACACATATATCACCACTTGCCACTTGTGTACCCGAACGTACGCATCAGCAGTGTATTAATTTTGAGAGTAACCGTACACGGAAAGATTGATTAATCTTCTCGAAGATATCTCGATAAGGAGTTCAAGTATTTTTACAATATTTGCACAGACAATACTACTCGAACCGAAGTTGATTGTTTCCTGAAAAATAAACCTTCGTTACAACACGTCGTCCCTGATGTTTACGATCGTGGTCGAATCATAGCGTTCGATTTCTACATACCGATAACCTTCTGATTCAGAGATTAGCTCATTTCGGACGGTTTGTGAAACTGGCACTAGATTCGAGATCAAATAAGTCACTGTTTATCTCATTAAATCCCTAAGATTTCGTTCGTAAATATGGCCCGTTTAGAAGATTATAAATTCGATATTAAGTGACGGATAATATTATTCCGAACACAGCTGACGTCTCTATACCGAAACGTTTGTTAGTATGTCGTCATTTAGCTGCTATCATTTATTTCGGTCACAGTCCTCGTTGTTCATTCATTTTCTATAATTTGATATGCCAATTCCTTGGTCGATTTTACTGTTAATCAGTCAGTTCAGTCGGTTTATATCATTTTATGAAATGATTGTACCACTAATTTTACGGTAAATGATGTTGTAAATTCGTGTTCGATAAGAAGCCAGTGAGGGGCTCTAGGGGCGGTCCTTCCCCAACGGTCTAGACAAGTAGCCGCTAGGAACGCCCCTCGCGCACCACTCTAAATCAGAGAATAATGGTCCGCTCTATCTACAAGCATCATTGTAAATTTAATCGATATCCACAATAAAAAATATTTACAGAAATTTGTCTTTTAGTCGCACAGTAATTTTCCCAAGCATTTCTGGAGAAGCAAACAAAGTCGAAGGCTATTCCAATGTTTTCCTAAGCTCGCCCGAAGAATGCATAGTCAAGTAGATAGTGGATGTAAATTCCAACTGGGGAAAATTCAAAACACAGTAGAAAAAATACACGATCCTAACAAAATGAGCCGAGTGTGCACTTTACACGTTCAACTGGAAAAATTATATTTCTCCTTTTCCGTATTTATAGATAAAATTAGGCCATCCCCTGTGTGTTTCTTAATGGCGTAGTTTCTTGGTCGCAGGATTTCATAAAATTATCTTCGTAAAGATGAATTATGTTTCGATAACAAGTATTTTGAAAGTGCTGATGCGCAATACGGCGATCAATTGATAATAATCATTTGTGTTAGTACTTTAGCTGTTGGAAGCCTATCGATAGACTTTTTCATACAGACTCTTTCATGGAAAATATTTTTCAGTACAATGAAAATAGCGAAAAATCTGAGTAGCATGTCGTTCGTTATCATTGCCGTCGTCATTCTTACGAAGCAATACGTGCCAGTCGCAAAAGGCTTCTGTCACGATTGCTACTGTAAACACACATTACACAGTTTTGATCGTGTCTAACTATAATGACTCGTATTAATGCTCAGGGATAACGGCTAAGACATTTGTGGGTTTCGTCTTGTGTTTCTAACCGTCGGGTCCACGACGACCCGCAAAAATATACGCATGGGCATCTCGATCAGAGTCGCCAGAAAGTGACCAAACCAGCACTCGAGGGGACTACAAGGTACCCCCTCTCTGACGACTAGAGTAGAGTAATATGTGACACGTTGCGCATGCGCGGCTCAACATGCCACTACATATTACTCTACTCTGGTCATCAGAGAGGGGGGTACATCATCTCACCGTGACTCCCCTCATCTGGCGACACTGATCTCGATCAATTTTTGTCTCGGCTCGCGCAATCGCTGGCGTGGGTCACGCGACACCCGGCCACCGGCAACTAGTCATGCAAGGGTCAACCCGAAGTACCGGGGTATTTCACGGGTGTACAAATAAAAAAAGAGCAATACCGAAACCTTATTCTTCATACCTTTATTTATTTTTTAATTATTGAAATGATAAAGATGTGCTTTATATTTAGAAATTATTCAATAAATTCCATTATTCGAGCACGTATTATTACAAAAATCGTGAAAAATCTAAATAAATTCAGTCGTGTAATTTTTATTAAAAAAATATACATTTTGTACGCGGTACGGTTAGTGTTAACCACGTCGGATAATAAAAATTGTACGAGTTTTTCCCAACTTTTCAAATAGCCTACTGTGCGTCGCGTCGCACAGTGGGGTATTTGGCCTGAAAAAGTGGAAAAAACTATTGTAGCGTTATTTATAGGCTCAAGGTTATATTATATATCGTTAGATTCGCCTTAAGATCAGCTACAACATTATGAAATCCAAAATACATTTTAGTATTTGAAAAATCAAATTTACCTCAATTTTTTGAAAAAAAAATTTTTTTTAACTTTTATATATTGAAATTTGTAGACGTCTGTATACTGTTCCTCTTTTGTTGGAAACATTTTTTCCTCAGATTATCGAGAACCCCTGAAAAAGCAAGGCGATAGTGGAATATTTGCACTATTATAACTTGAAAAATATTTAAGAAAATAATATTTTAATAGTGTTTTGGAAAGCTGTCAAAACAAGCTACAAGAATATGCAACAAAAAATAGGGAGTTCTATTTAAGAAATGGAAGATGACCTTCACGTGATTTTCATACGACTATCCAAGGTCAAATCAATGACACCATTTTATGTCCCCCTCTAAACCATACAATTTTTGTCTGAAACATTTTTCTCCAAAATAGCTTCATTTCCCAGATATACGTCTGTTTCACGTTAAATGACTCACCCGGTATATTATAAGAATATTTTAAAATGATTACCATTAATTTTCATCGGAAAATACATAAGAAATTTCTTCCTCGGATAATGGTTCTTCTTCATTTGAGGCCAAGCGTAGCCGAACGTACGCGTACGCGTACGCGAAACGCTGCTAAACACTTAATTCTAAATTAGCTATAAAATTTGAATCCGGACATATCCGGAATCACACTTTTTGGCTTATAATCACAAATCTTTACCGAAGGTAATGACACCAAAAAGAGCACTCAATACGGCTTTATACTATAACAAAATTGTCAATAAAGTTTTGTAATTTTTAAAAAGCTTACAGAATGATTGGTAATATTCAAATATTAATAACTATACTAATTTAGATGATAAGAAAATAAAATCTATGCGAAAGTGCTCTGTATACCTACCTGAACAACTTTTTTAATACAAGAATTTACAGAATTTCCCTTCAAACACATGAAAATCGCCAATGAACAGACGCTGTCTTAGAGACTGTTTAAGAACGCCAAGCGCGCCTTAAAATCTCTCGACTTTCGATGAAGTTTACTACTTCACGGGTGTACAAATAGAAAAAATAATACTGCAGCCTTATTCTTCAGACCTTTAACTACAACGAACAACAAAAATTTTATGCCATACGGAAAAATTTAGAAATTGAATTTTTTCCACTTTTTCGGGCCAAATACCCCACTGTGCGTCGTTGCGAAATGTTCTCGCGCCATCTTGAAAGCGGTCTAACAAGGGTCCCATCTGTTCCATAATTAAGCGGAAGACCCCGTGTACCGATAAGAAATTCTAATGCCGTGACCTCGCGGTGATCCTCTAAACTCTAACCTAATCGTTCCCGATAATAAAACGGAGAAGTTAGCCGAGAGAGCATCACGCGTCAATTGCGAAGTAACGTTGCCCGATTATGATAGAGGAGCAAGCTCTCGAAGGCCGGGCCCTGATAATAACTGGAACCTCTAATGGACACGGATATAAATAGCCGTATTTTTATAAATGGCCCGCCGACGGTCCACACCAAAATAAATGATAAATCTTGATCAACGTTGCTTCCGAGGTCCTAATGTTACAGAAACATTTACAGAAACATCTAGCTGACACTTTTCTGATTGAAACGAGGCCAAACACGGTACAGTTTGTTTCGCGTTCACTCGTTTAATCCACGATATAGCAGAGACCTCTCTTATCCGAACAGTGAAACGTGTGCTGTATTCGGGAGCTTTATTCAAGGACAAACGTACAAATTAGAGAATCCTGGAATTCACTTAATTTTATTCTTCAATGTTTTCGGAACGAAAAATTACAAAATATTAAAAAAAAAATCGACGTTGTTGGTTCTTGTTTCTTCTGATTTCTCTAAGCCGTCGAAGGCCGTTCGTTGACAATACGGGAGAAACAATGGTCCGGCACGCGGCTCGAGTCGCCTAGAACAGCGTGCTGATAGGCTGATAGCATAACTATGCCACATTTGATGATTTACGCGAGCGCAGCGCTTACACTTCGCGGTCAATCGTCGGCTCACGTGCCCGCGTCGTGTCGTCTGCGCCGCTTCTGGACTCTGAAATCGAAAACGAGAACTTCTCTCTCTCCCACTCTCCCTCTCTTATCAATCTGTCCTCTCCTTCCAGTCCCCGTCCATCCCTAATCTCCCATATCCCCGTGATCACGATTTTTGGAGCCGTTCGGCGGGAAAGATCGCGCGCGCGTTCTCGCCGATCCGAAACCGATCCGAGACCGTTCAGAATCGGTTCACCGATGACACAGCGTCGTCGAACGTAAGTGAACAGAGTGCGCGAACTGTTCGCGGAGCGAAACGATCCGATCGTCGGCCGATTCGATTTTTTCCGCGGGCCAGTGTGACTTTTCTTCGCGTTTTTCCTCTCTTCTCCATTATTTTTTCTGTCGGCGAACGGAACCGTCCTTGACGCGGACGCTGTTCGATTAGCGCGAGTGCGATTAGGCTCGTTGATCAGCTAGAGAGCGTCTGTTTGTGTGCATGGAGATCATGGGCTACCGGGATTCGCCTAATCACCGGCTGAAATTAACCGCCTAAAATTGCGTATTTTTGTTTGGGATAGAAGTGGGGACAGTGGATAATTGATGAATTTAGTGCGGAATTTGAGCGGCAGAATCTTCGCGTGACTGTTGTTTGTTTCAGCTAATTCGGATAACTTGAACATCAGGTTTATTTACTGTTGTACGAAGAGACAAGTAAAAAATACAATTTCTCCAGACACACATAACAATGGACAGACAGAATCGTTCCAATATTTTTTTCACGATACCTTATATTTCTTCGTAGATATTATCGTAGAGCAGAAAACGACGAATTCAACGACTACCATGACCATACCATTACACCTTTCAGACACGAATATCTCGAGAATGAATGATCGAAACGGTATGGTTATTATAGTCGTCGGATTCGGCTTCTCGCGCGCTACAATAATATCGAAAAAGAAACGCCAGGTTTCATTTCTGAAAGATATCAATGATTTTGAAGTTTCGTGAAAAGATGATCTTGAGAAAAAATTCGTTTCAATGTTACATGTGTCTCTTGAGGTAGTACAACTTCCATGGTTGAAACAAAATTCGCACACGTTCGAAGCGCAAACAGCTGTTCAAAGTTCGGCGTGCCGAAAACTCGAATAAACACTAACAATCATTTAATCTCGTACGTCGTCTGATAATGCCATCGGCGTGGCGATATTTCGCTGGCTGATTACTATACCGAAGATCTTTATAAAATAAAAATTGTCTAATCATTTCTCTCATAAACGCATAAAATGATTTACTTGTACAAATCGCTTTGAAAGTGTAGAGAAATAATTGGTTAGTGTCTGATCGCATAAAATAAATACAAAACTATAGATATACTATTGTTTATTGTGTAACGAGAGAAAACGGGTACTGGCCTCAACGCCTTATCGACGGACGACTCAATATCGCGTCAAAACGAATATTGTCATCTGTTGCGGATGACGCGAAGTGCATCGGATGCATACCACGTGCGGGAGATGCAGTTGGAATCTCATTCGATTGTTGTTAATATTTCTGTGCTGTCAGTATTGCGGGTTTGTTTGCTATAAATTAACGCACGAATTCATTAATTAACGGACTTACGAATTTCTTACGGAATGATAATCTTACACATTATAATGATAAACAACTGTTCGAGTCATAATTGCATGCAAATTTTGGCGATAAGGAAGACAGGGTTGCATATAATTGTTTAAAACATTAGATAACATGCGAGGACAGCGAATAAAATTATCCGAGTTAAGTTAAAACTTAAATATGCATATTCCAAAAACATATGAAGATCGCGAATAAGTGGTTGAAGGGGTGGGTGGATGGATGGGAAGATACGACATAGTCTTCAAATTTTTCTAAAAATTTCGAGAATGAGATATCTTTTTCTTAATGCATATAATCTAGCTTTCAGATACATAGTCTACACTGAGAAAAAAAAGTAGTTACTTCAATAACACACGTGTTATTGTAATTTTTTACTTCGATGAATATCAATGTATTCTTTTCAATAGTATGAAATTTAGAAGCAAATCGTGATGTATTTGAATTGTCTATCATGAAATGATTGAAAATATTATTTGATTCAATACCGTATATTATTATTCGTAATATTTCTTTTTTTCCTTCAATCAGATATGTTGTTAAAAAAATTTGGGAATTGGTTTGAGGCCATATCTTATTTTTTTGAAAACATTGATGGTCAAGCTATTGGCTTATATGATTCGCGGAAATGAGTTTTGCTATTGAAATTCAATAGTATTAAGTATTAAAATAAGTTCATATGATATTGGCACTATTCAATAGTACATCTTATTGAATCAACATATATTTTTTTTTGTTTCGACAGGATTTTTTTCTCAGTGTAGTTTTCGATCAAGTTTAGATCGGGAACAATTGATGGTCGCGTTACGTCACGATGCACCGAGTGCTCGTGAGCAACAAATTAATATTGTTCGGTGCATAGAAATCTGCTGGTCACCGTAATTATTAACGATGATCCGCTGAATACGCTGGTCAGTGCGAGCCCGCGTCATTTCATGAGAATTGCCTTTACAAAGACGTAAAGATAATGGATAACGACGGGCTGTACAATCGATAAACGTTATGCGTGGACTTCGCAATTAATTTCAAGTGCTGACTGATCCTGACAATTCAATCATCGAAGTCATGCTTAGAATGACTTGAGTCATACTTAAAATGAAAGACATTTCCTCAAGTACAAGTAGTACAGTAAGGTCTTGATCTGAGCCGGACGGAGCTGCACGATCTTAGTCAGTTCGCCTACCCCTTCCACTTTACTAATCCAATTCTTCTTTGAGATTATAGAAATATACAGTCCCTGCTCACTTTATTAGACTCACCTGAAGAATTGATGCTTTTTGAAATCCTATAAGGAATTCAACGCTGTTTTCAACCTATGGGGTAATGATTTCGTACTACAAGGTTGCCTTATGGGTTGCCTATCCAAATGTAAAATTTTCTTGTATGAGCAAAAAATCCCCCTTTTACCATGGCCCGGCAATTCACCAGACACGAATCCGATTGAAAATGTCTGGGAGTGCCTGAAAAGAGAACTGGCCAAAGAAAATATAACAACAAAGACCAAGTTGATAGAGAGAATAATCTATCACTGGCACTATAACGATATATTAAAAGAAATTGCACAAACTTGCATAGATAGCATGCCCAGAAGAGTTGCGGCTTTAAGAGCAGCTAAGGGCGGATTAACAAAATATTAGTGTTTCAAGAATTATATTGATCTATTTGTGTTTGTATCTATTGTTTTTGTAAAATAAATATATGGAAAATTCATTGGTCGTCATTAAGTAATATTTACATAAGGCTAGTATACCCATTATTCATGGTAAAACTCGAAATATCATAATTATAGAGGTGAGTCTAATAAAGTGAGCAGGGACTGTAGTTGGATTAGTAATTATCAAAATATGAGAATGATCGACGGTTTTGTTTGATTCGTCAACGAGAACACATTCTCGTTGAATTTTACACATTTATTTAGAGCAAAATTTAATTTCAAAGTCAATGAAATTGTTTTCATCTGAATGGGAAAGATACTGCAGTAATAGGTACGTTTACCCTAATTTTTCTGTCCAGACCTGTCCAAGCTTTGCTTGTAACACACAGAACCCCTAGCCGACGTGAGCATACAATGACTAATGTCCTCAATTGAGAAATAGAATTGATTACACGCGAAGAAGAAATACGCCTAACGTAATTCCTGCAAACATTTCGTAATGCGAGATAATACCGCGATTTGTCGTCATCGATGAGAGGCTTTAGGGGCTTAATCGTCACATGTTATCATCTAGTACGAACGAGATCTGTCGTTGCAATTTAAGGAAGCGGACGTCAGAATGATTTGCACACTCTGCTATCATTTTCTATTTTTCTCTTCAACAAGTTCATTATCGAGCGTGCGGTAGATTTTCTGAACGAAGGTTATGAGGATTCCTTTTGATATTTAAAAATTAGTTTCAACTTTTGAACTTCCCTTTAATTTAAATTATAGTTTCTGCGACATTTTGGTAATTTTAATAACCATTTCCTCAATTTTCTAAAGGCATTATTCAATCTTTATTCTAATTAAGAATATACACGGTGTTCCGATTAATTGGGATACGCATTCGAAATAAAAAAACATTACATTGAGTGATTATAATTAAATACAACTACTCGAGGATCAGCTCGGTCCACGTCTGCCTTACATATGTACTAACATGAATATTTATGTCTAACACTTTGGGTATTATTTAATGTGTCGTTTCTCGGTTTCTTTTTTTCGCGTAACTGATATTTGCAGCATGCGCGACGACGATAAGTTATCTGTACCGTAATTCTCCGTCCGTTATCTCGGATGAAAGTAGGGGGAGAAAATTTCTCGGCTAATCTGAAGTTATTATACATGGAAAATTCGGAAACTCTTTTCTATGTACATCGGCTTTGGTGATAGACACGGGTGACGAACAGAGCATCTGCGATACTTGGAGAATTTATATTCAATTGGAAAACAACATTGTTCGATGCATATTCGCAATTTGCGATAGAAATCTGTAAACGCTTTTTTAATTTCATTTTTGTCAAAAAATCTACCTACTCATATGAAATAAACAATTTAGCTAATACAATCTAGCTATAACAAAATTAAAAATTATAATGTAAAACGCATGAAATCCGTGTACTCATGACTTGCTGTGTGAAACCGTGTCTCGGAGCCGACAGAAAAAAAAAGAGAGAAACAATTTTTGAAGCGTTTCAAACAAAACCGAAATCGTCCGCCACGTTATCGTAATTTTGCGAAAGATTTCGTGCGTTATATCGTGAATCGCATTCTCCGACGGAAACGATCGTCCGACGACCCGTTTCGCTCCGAATTTCATCCGGGATCTGTTCTGTTTGATTAGACATCGAAATACAAAAGCGAATTAAGCGAAATAAACCGGTTGCCATGCACGATTACGCAAAATTGAACACCGGAAACGGCGGGGCTACGATGGTCGCCAAGGGGAAAGGTATTTATCGAATTCAGATTCTATCGGCCCGCTAAATAAATTCGCAGGCACGTGGTCATCAACGCAGTCCCTCAGATACACAGGCATTTCGCGAGAGGACCAAGAGGGATGCCCTAATCGAGCTGCAAACAGAATTGGAGAAGCTCCAGGCCACAGCAACCACCGGTGAAGTCAAGGATCTATTCGAGAGGCAGCTAGACGGATTCACGCACCTGTTTAAACGGTTCCTGCAAGAAGAAGGACCTTCTCTAGAATGGGATCGCATTCAGAAGCTACCAGACGATGCGGTGAGATTTGCTTCATCCTATTTATTTCATTCCATCCGACGAGAAAGACGTTTGAGTATGGTTTGAAATAATATTTGAAAATGATCTTTTATTTCTAGATCAGAGACTACAATTCTTTGCCAACCCCGGAAGGAGAAGAAGTGAAGAACCTTTTAAATAAGTTAGTCGTTATCAAATTGAATGGTGGCCTTGGAACTAGTATGGGATGCCATGGACCAAAGTCTGTGATAGCTGTTCGAAATGGACTCACTTTCCTGGACCTCACGGTCCAACAAATTGAGGTAATCTATGTGTAAACTGTGCACTATTAAACGATGGTAAAGACTAATTTGATTTCTATCTATTTTTCATTGTAAACAGTACTTGAACAAAACTTACAATGCCAACGTACCTCTCATCCTGATGGACTCTTTCAACACCGACGATGACACGCAACGAATTATCAGAAAATACAAAGGGATAGATGTTGACATCGAAACCTTCAATCAAAGTTGTTATCCTCGCATTAACAGAGACTCCCTACTTCCTATCGCAAAAGATTGCGATGTGCAAGAAGATATCGAAGCGTAAGAATACCAATAAACGTTCTCGTGCATAAAATATTTTTACACCGACAGTTATCAATAATGCACATTTACATTTGATTTACAGGTGGTATCCACCAGGTCACGGAGATTTCTATGAAAGCTTTAGAAATTCAGGTTTATTGAAGAAGTTCTTGAAAGAGGTACGTTTCTTTCTAACAATTTCCACTGGCGAAAGTGGCAAAGGTAATGACTGTTTTATTTTTGCAGGGCCGCGAGTATTGTTTCATCTCAAATATCGACAATCTTGGCGCAACCGTAGACTTTAAGATTTTAAAGTTATTGTTGGAGAAACGTGAGGCATCACCCCTTGAATTCGTTATGGAAGTTACTGATAAAACTCGCGCCGACGTCAAGGTAATGTCAGCGGTAGAGCAAGGTTCTGAACTTTCAGATCGAGCGAACGTTTCTATGGATATTTTTTCAAATTTAGGGTGGTACATTAATTAAATACGAAGACAAGCTTCGCCTTCTTGAAATTGCACAAGTTCCGAAGGACCACGTGGACGAATTTAAATCTGTGAAGACCTTTAAGTTTTTCAACACGAATAATTTGTGGATCAAACTTAGTGGTACGTATGGCCATGCTCCTTCTTGTAACCAGGGACTTCTACCGAAATTTGAAATTCTGGTCGTACTGTCTCGTAAAAGTATTTTGTATTGTCACAACTGAAGAAAATGTTTAGGCAGCTAATGTAGACACAAATTAATTTTACAGCTATTGAAAGGGTTGTTTCGACAAATTCTCTGAACATGGAGATTATCGTGAATAATAAGACCTTCGCGAATGGCCTGAACATTATCCAGCTGGAAACAGCTGTAGGAGCAGCAATGAAATCGTTTGACGGGAGTATTGGTAAGAAATGTCGCCTACACACCTTGTAGAGCTTGTCATCTGTACATTCGTTATCATGTAATTTTTGTAACTGCATTATAGGTATAAATGTGCCACGTAGCAGATTTTTGCCAGTAAAAAAGACCTCAGATTTAATGCTTGTTATGAGTAATTTGTACACTCTCCGCAATGGTTCCTTAGTAATGAGTCCTCAACGAATGTTCCCAACAACACCCCTTATAAAATTAGGCGATAATCATTTCTCCAAGGTTATTATTTTTATCATATTTTACACGAACTTTACCGATCTATCGAATAAAAGTGATTACGAATGCCTAATGGGAAATTTTCTTCCAGGTGAAAGAGTTTCTTACCAGATTCCCAACTATACCAGATCTTTTGGAGTTGGATCACTTGACGGTGTCAGGTGACGTTACGTTTGGCAAAGGTGTCACTCTGAAAGGAACAGTGATCATCATCGCAAATCATGGAGAACGCATAGATCTTCCGTCGGGCACAATTTTAGAAAACAAAATAGTCTCCGGCAATCTACGTATTTTGGATCATTAAATGATTTATATTTTTAATAGTATAATGCGTTTCCTATGAGAAAATTTAATTGTGTATTAAATGAGAGTATGCATGTTATAATTGTACATTGGAAGAAAAAACTAACATAGAAGAACCTATAGGCGAGATAATTTAAATTTATAATGCAAAAATAAAGAAATACTATTTTGATCGTAGTAATGAAGAGATAGTGAAAGTTTTAGTTAAGCGTTATGTTAAAATTTTTGTTCTTTATATTTCTTTATCCTTTATATAGTTATTTGTTTTGAGTTGATTGAATCGCAACCACAAGCTTCGTACTATATATATAATTATATTGTATATAATTTATATAATTATTACGTTGTACTCGATTACTTAGTAGACTAAAATTTGTTAATTGTTCCTCTTATTTTCAGAACATTGAAAATATCAATATTAAATATTGTATACCTACGTGTTCATTAACTTTATCATTTTCATTTCTCAGTACAGGGAGATTTGCGACAGGTATACGTGTTATATTTTATTCTGCGCGAGAGCTATAGAAATGGAAAAAAGTGAAATAGGAGAACTGTACTTAATATATATATTTGTATGTTATTATAAATGCATAAGCCTTGTCCCATTTAAAAAACCAAAAATTGTACATATTTCAGTGTTTCGTTACAGAATCTTTCGTAAAATAAAAACTCGAGTTGTATAGCAATTGGAATGTAACAAAAATATCTTATAATATTGTAGTATCATTGTTCAGTCAGAAAATCTGGAATACGGTGAGACACCCTGTATAAGTTGCCCTCTCTCTCTGCCTCTCTCTGTCGGTACCGGATACCGGATCGGGCACGTGACATTGTAACACATGCATGACCTTATATGTATAGTGTTAGATATATCACTAATCACACTGTTCAAAAATGGAATATCTCATCGGTCGAAAGTTAGCAACAACTCACATTACCTATCGATGTCTCGCAGTGAAATTTTAGATGTGACAAAATGAACATCCAACGTTGATTGGCCTCGGGAGATCTCAACGGAACGATTTTGAAAGTCATTCTATTTATCACTGGACAACAATAAACATTTCCCTTGTGTTGAAAAAACAAACACTAAATGACATAAACATCATAAACGATGCCGAGTCAGCTAACTAACAAGGGAAGGACCCCAAGTGTTCGACTTCGATTTTGATAAACTTTTGTGAGACGATGGTATATGGATCCCGAACGACGTGTGCAAAATATTAGGTGTAGTTACTCAATAGTTTTAAAGATATAAACAATTAAACTCTTTATTATTTTATTGAAACAGTCGGAATCAAAAGAACCGTTGCACTATAATAATATGGATACTAATAATTTATCTCTATCTACACCCAATAAGCAAGAAGTCGCGCGTGGACTCCACGCACACGATTTTTAAAAATTAATTATGTATTCAAGCGAGTTATTTATTTTTTATTGATTTAAATTTATTCTCGAGTCGTGTTACCTTTTAGCGATAATTTGATCTTGTATTTGAACACCGAAGAGTATCTGTCGGTGATTTGAATTCGCGTCGTTTCATAGAAATCAAGTTTGTTTAATTTCCGTTAAAATTAATTTTGATGTTATATTCAAATTGAATTGTTTATTTATTATTAATTCTGATTGTATTGAATTTTTAATTGTAGTTAATAAATTTGCTATTTCTGTGGCAGATTCCGCGGGAAAAGAATCCATCGATCGAGAAACCACATTCATAGCCTAGATCGATACTACTCGATGCTTTCGATAATCGAAAGCGTAATGTAGTGTCATGGCGCACTTTCTTCAAAGCAGGATAGGACGTGAGCGTGAGTATAAATTACCCAGACAGCACAGCCTGCCCGAGCCCACCGCCGGCGCAAACCTCCCGAGGCCCGTGACCGGCCGGTTACTACCTAACACAATGCTTGGATCGGCTCGAGGCTGATTCCGTTGGATCCGTGCCTGCTTCTTATGCGCGCAATGGCCCGGAAATAGCCAGGCATGGGCTCGAGCCCACAGCCTGACGGCCGTGCCAGATTTCAGCTAGATTTCAGCCAGAGTCTAATGTGGCCAATCAGTGCTTCGATTGAGCCCAACTTTTCTCGCGCATGCGCGTCACAGTGCGGGTCGCATGGAAATGAGGATTGCAAGGGTGCGGGATCCACGTTCTCATTTCTTAATAATACAAAAATTTGATATTTCAGTAGTCAATAACGCTAGATAAAAGATCAATCTAGGCCGTGATCGCCCTCGAAACTCCTATTTTTACATTTACGAGTCGTAATTTGCATCATACGGAAGCATACAACTGCGCATGTAGCTATTTTCATAACATATATAATGCAAATTACGCCTCGTATAGGAAAAAAAAAGACTTTTGAGGGTGTTTGCTGCCTAGATTGATCTTTTATCTGGCGTTTTTTACTACTGAAAAACCCCTTGTTTGTATTATCACGAAATGAGAACGCAAATGCCGCATCCTTGCAATCTTGTAAATGGGCTGAAATCTAGCTGAAATCTGGCACGGCCGTCAGGCTGTGGGCTCGAGCCCATGCCTGGCTATTTCCGGGCCATGGCGCGCATAAAAAGCAGGCTGAAATCGAGCCGGTGTGCTGTCTGGGAATAGTGTACGTTTTTATAGAAGAAATTTTTTTCTGCACACTTTTTCCAAATGTTCTTTGTGTTGAAATACTTACTCTCTGTATTATTGCGGGTTAGCGTACAGAGCCCTCTTTTGGAATAAGAACAAGCCTTTCGACATTATTTCTTTCGACTCGCTTCAACTGACATGTTTGATTTAAACAGTGTTCCGATATGGTGCATGGTGCATCTTTTTTCGCGCATGCGCGGCGATTTCAGCCTCAGTAAAGTTAGATTCTCGATAAAATGGGATACCTTGAGCACCCTACAGAATTTTAAAAAATTGTTATAATTTGATTCTGAAAAATTAATGTTTAACATGTGTATTTGTGTATACTTTGTAACTCGTAGGACACGTCCTGGCGTCTTTTTGTCCGGAACAGATTGTTTCGATACATTCTCGCCAATATAACTGCTCAGGGCTCTGCCACCTCATCATCCTAATATAGATACGTTACTGTTTTGGCTGCGCATGCGCGAGAAAAGATGCACCATATCGGAACACTAGATTCAAACTGCATTGAACTGCATGTTGACCATGTTGACGTAAGAGTCATCTGGAAATTACATTTTTTGGCATTTAGCATAGAAGACTCGCATATATATTGTTACGTTACTGTTTTTGCCGCGCATGTGCGTGAAATCTTGCACAATATCCGGGTCACGGATCGTGTGCCGTATGCCGGGTCTATAAGTATTATGGTCTAAGGTGTAAGTGTATAACAGTGACAGAACGCGTCACGTGATCGGGCCGCGGCGGAAGCGCGCCGAATAGTGACGTAGGAGGGAAAGGGTAGAGTGGGAAACAAGTCTTCTTCTTTATCATAATTGCCCGATTTTTAACCATTTAGCCTTTATCCGAAAATTATTGTACATCGGCAATTAATTATCGTTACCGAGATTCATGAGCTTTGCATCCGCGTACACTCACAGCTTCAGTGACCTCTATTTAGCTATCGATTATACTCGGCATCGTTTATGATGTTTATGTCATTTATATAGTTTGTTTTTTCAACGCAAAGGGAAATGTTTATTGTTGTTCAGTGATAAATAGAATGACTTTCAAATTGAAATCCTTCCGTTGAGATCTCCCGAAGCCAATCAACGTCGGATGTTCATTATCTCACATCAGAAAATTTCGCTGCGAAATATCGGTAGGTAATGTGAGTTGTTGCTAACTTTCGACCGGTGAGATATTCGATTTTTGAACAGTGATTAGTGATATATCTAATACATTGAATTTCTTTTGCTTTCGAGTTGAATTAAAACAATATTTAATTATTAGACTGCGGATCTTTATGCAAATTAAAAATATTTTGCAACATTGTGGACAGCAGGAGTTAAATAAAAATTCGTTTCGCCCCTTAATAGATTGTTTGCATTGAAAACATCGTAACAATATTCTTAGATTATTCTAAACTTTCACTGTTTTTGTATACTACTGTAAATGCATAAAAATCCGCAGTCTATTAGTTATATTCAATTTAATGCTTGCGATAAACAGTAGATAACGAATGCAAGTAAACATACGTTTACATAATTTCTTTTGTCTGTAATGATTTATTAATTGTATATGGATATATATTATAGGGTACACATGTTTAGAAACCAGACAAGAATAAACAAGATCTGCTAAAATCTTTCAGATTCAGCCAAAGATATGATCGAGGAAAAATTGTCACTATTTCATTGCGAACAGTCGCGAAACATCTTGCGCTATCTAAGGCATAGAGATATTGGATTATGCACGGTACACAAATCTCGTGCGCAGATAGACTTCATAGCCGAAACACTACTTGTCTTAAAAAGACACAAAAAGTTGGTAAGTGTTTCACAATTAATTCGAATATTGGTATGAAATTAATTGTGCTGTCACCGATCTTTTAAAGAAATACAATCTACCTGGTGTTCCTAAGGCAACATTTTTAATGGTTTCTAGTCCTGATGGGTAAGAGCTATTGTTAATTTTATATATAATAATTTGAAGTACTGTCGAATTAGAGTAAGAGCTATTGTTAATTTTATATATAATAATTTGAAGTACTCTCGAATTACATTGTAAACAGAAAATCTTGTTTCAGGACCAAAATGGCATCCACACATGGGAACCATAAGATTTATATTACCGAAGTTGCGACTGGAAAACATATTAAAACACTTGTTGGTCATCCACGCACTCCATGGTGCATTGCATTTCATCCGTCTTCCAGCCAAATCTTGGCTTCTGGTTGTTTAGGTGGTCAAGTTCGTGTTTGGGACATAAACGTTAGTATCCCTCGATTATTCGTTCCGTTATAAAATGGCTTTATGCTACAGTTTTATTTATAATATCGCTTCTGTAAGAAAGAACCTACTTGCGGTAGAAGAAAACTTTGTATATTTATAAATAGATGGCGGATGTTTATGCAATTTCCTTTTTTTGTAGAGCAATTTTAAGAAAGTGGTACCAAATGAAATCCTATTTCCATTGGTAATAACTAGACTGCGGATCTTCATGTAATTATGGCTTTTGAAAATTTAAAAAAAATGTTATGATATAATAATACGACAGAATTTAGTACGATTTTAATTTATTTCAGATCTAAAAAGGCTACTACCACGGAAAATGTGATTTTATTTGATTCGAGTTTCTTAAAATTCGTCTACAGAAACTACAAATTGCATAAACATCACAAATTCTATCGAATTTCATACATCATAAATGCATAAATATCTGCAGTCTATTTATAAATTATTTGGACAACATACAGCTGGAGACAAAATTAACTTTTAATTACTCGCATATGGCACTTACAGTCTCGAAACTTTAAAATTAGTGTTTCAAGCGTAAACAAAGGTGTCGACTACACCAGGAAATATCTATTATGCATTAAAGTAGTTATTTTGTTGACTGAATATTTGTTTAGTCTACTCCCTTAAGTTAACACCCGTTAAAAGCCAATAACATTTGTAAAATTGGACCAAACGACTTGAGTGTTTTTCTTTTTTTGAGATTTTAAAATGATTAATTTGAACAATATATATAATTGTCACTTACAATATACTTCGTTGTATAGAATGGTTGTCAACTTTGGGAAACAGAAAATCAGACAGTCATAGCTTCACTTGCTTTTCACCCGACCAAAAGGTTACTTGTTATTGCAACATGTAATCAAATATATTTTTGGGATTGGACTACAGCTGAACCCTATGACATAGCAAGCACTACGACCGACGATCAAAAAGTAAGGTGAGAGCTACACTAAATTATAAATTGCTAAAGAAATATATTCAGTGTTTTCTGTTGGAAAATCATACTGATAATTACTTCGTTATATGCTGTTTCAGATATGTAGCATTTGACAATTTAGGAAGAATGCTGGTTACAGGCATTACAAACACTCCACAAATGCGAATGCGTGTAACAAAAAGTGAAGAAAAATATGAAGATTATAGAGACATGCAGTATGTTTATGATTAGACTGCGGATCTTTATGCAATTATGGCTTCTAAAAATGTTAAAAAAGTGCTAGGATATAAAATATAACAGAATGTAGTACGATTTCAATTTATTTCAGATCCAAAAAGGCTACTATCATGGAAAATAAGATTCTATTTTATTCCACTTTCTTAAAATTCGTTTAGGAAAGTTGAAAATTGCATAAACATCCGCAGTTTTTATGACTAACGAAGATTTTCAAAGGCAGCCTCAAATCCGGCTTTACGAGCAATGTTTTTCGTTTCAGCCTGCTACTTTCAGCATGTATCGGACAAATAGGAAGAGTGACAGACCAACGAATAAGATGTACCAATATGTTATATCCTAAACGAAGTGGGAGTAGTTTACACAATATTACCGAACCTAGAAATCAATCGCAAAACTCGAATGCGGAACCTCCTGTTTCGAACGTAGAACCTTCGCGAATTTCTACGTCTCGTTCACCTGTACATATTAGGCTCGACGCGATCGTCAACGAAGGTGAACATAATAATTTATTCATACATCTTCAAGGCAGTAAAATTATTGTTTAATAGATATCAAATGTTTTGGAACGGTGTACAACTTTCTAAATGTAGATATCTTTCCGTTGAAAGAAGTTATGTATTTTAAGTTTCAAGAAACTTGTATTTACGAAGACACATTAATTGTAATGCACACTGTGTAACTGTTAACAGTACTGATATAATTTCTGTGTACGATACTTTGTAGATGTAGCAGATGGTTACATATCTATATTCAGACATAATCTCCATGCGGTCCAAAGGTATCGTGTACAAGCATGGGACTTTTCGAACGGAGAAACGCCTGATATTACGGACTGTGAGTATTTTACATGTGTATATATAGAATATAGAACGTATTCTACATCTGTTTCCGACACTCGTTTGTTTCAGACAGCAAGAATATTGTTGTTCGAAATTGCGACATTCGTAACGATGCCACCATAGATATTTCTTCGGATGGAAAGTTGTTAACGGCCATAACGCCGGCGCGTATGTTACAAGTGACTACCATAGGTAAATTATTTTTGCAGACAATTTTATAACGAATAGACAGCGGATTATATGCATTTATCACAAAAATGAGTAGGTGTAATTTAAGACTAAAACCATCGAGCTCTGAAAATTATTAGAATGTTTTACCTGATAAAATTGACAAGGCTCTATTTATTTAAATTTCGCGTAATTTTTTATGAATGGAAAAATGGAATCAATTTCAATAATTACAAAATTAAAAATGTAAGACGGGTCATTTGACCAGCAGTGGTAGGTTTAGTGTTAATTAGTAAAAATATTAGAAAAATTTAAAAACACTTTTTTATTAGGTCAATCGGAAAGTTCCGTCCGTTTAGTGTCGAGTAGCTGTAGCTCAAACTGTCGTTAACTATAACGTCTGAAGTAATGTTAACTTTTTAGTTTGGACATCTTTCAATAAAATTCGATACATAACAATATACGCTTGCATCAATAACATCGTTTTTTCTACATTGAAAATGTCTGAATTTGAGCTGAATAAGCGTCATTTGCGCAAAGTGTTAATCTTTTGCTTCAATTGGAAGAAAACTGCAGCTGAAGATCATCGAATGATTCTAGATGTTTATGGCGATAATGCTGTTTCCGATAAAACATGTAGAGATTGGTTTTGAAGCTTTAAAAATGGTGATTTTACTGTGGAGGACAAAGAGCGTTCTGGACAGCCACGAGTATTCGAAGACGAAGAATTGCAGGCATTGGTGGATGAAGATCTATGTCAAACCCAAAAACAAATGTCAGAAGCGTTAAATTGTGCTCAATCTGACATTTTCGATCGTTTAAAACCCTTGGGGAAGGTACAAGGAAAGAAAGTGGGTTCCACATGAACTCAAGCCAAGATACATTGAGAAGTGAAAAACCATCTGCGAAATTCTGCTTGCGAAACATCACAAAAGTTGTCAAAGAAATGTGAGAAGCACTTCGCTGGGAAGTGCTACCCCATGCGGCTTATTAGCCAGACTGTGCCCCTTCTGACTATCACTTGTTTTGGTCGATCGTCGATGGCACACGCACTTGCTGAGGATTTAATTCTTACGAAGATGTCGAAAAATCTATCTCTGGCTGGATAACCTCCAAAGATGACTCATTCTTTCGTCGCGGAATTCGCTTGTAGCCCGAAATATGGGGAAAAGTCATCGCTAACGATGGACAATATTTTGATTAATGTACTTTTTCATTTTGTTTCTTAAATAAAGCTCTACTTCTTGTGAAAAAACGGTCGGAACTTTCCGATTGACTTAATATATTATTTTCAATCTATTAATTATATATTAAGAAAGAAAATCAATTTCCATTTTACTCCAGTTTGTTGCAATTCAGGAAGAAAATTTTTATTTTGCATAAAGATCCGCTGTCTAATAATGAACCTTCTTATTAATCTTTAATCATTTTGCAGCAGTATACAGTTTGCAGTGGGAGACTCTAGGAAAAAGAATTTGTTCTACGGATATAGACTGCGAATCCGCCGTTTCAGTAGCATTTTCGCCAACGCAACAGCACCTTGTGGTGGGTGTTGCAAGAAATTGCAATTCGGCGGATGCTAATTACATGGCTCACATTTATCGATTAATAGACAATAAGGACCAACCTGAGAAACAAACACCTTACAGATATTTTTACCCATTATGCCGTTACATGGAGCATGTGACACGTGTTAGTAACAGATATAGAATGACTTCTATACGACAAATACTGCACAGTATAACGGAGCCTAGTAACTCGAGTCTGAACTGCATCAGATGGCTGCCACAACCTGGACAGGGTTTGGTTTATGCCACCAATACCGGAGAATTGAATATTATTTATTAACTTGGTATTATGTTAGATGTATAGACAAGAAATGACAGAATTTATACAAGAACAAAGTTTATTATGAAATGTGAATGTTGCAAAGTACACAGCGTCTATCCGCGTATTCAGTTGGCGTGTATTCAAGATAAAAATTGAACGACAAAATACCGTTGGAAAAGTAGAATTGACGCGTTACAAGATTCATGCGTATGTTCATGCAACTTGCTGATCATTGTAATAATCATTCTTAAGAAACTCGTGATTCAAGGGAAATGTACGAATTGAAAGAGAAAAAATGAATAATAAATCGCAATCCACTTATCATAGACCAGTTTAGTGATTTAATAGTTTAAATGCTTTAAATGAATAAATGGAATTTCCTTTTATAACATCTGTATTGTATTATTGATAGCATGGATTTATACTTATACGATAGAAAAGATCGAGTTTTTTGACACATTGCTTGAGCAGACATCGGATACTGGTTTTGCGTGATCATCGATGAATTCGATAATTATCGAACGTAAAAGTTGGCCACACAATATTCCAAAGGTTCTAGTGAACCGAGCAGAGAAGGGTAAAATATGAAAAAGACGTGCTCATCATCTGAAACAGTCCGAGGTTCATTGTTATCCGTAAACAGACACGTTTCAAAACACCATGGACGACGAAGATCCTTACCGTCGAAAAGCCTTCGTAAGATACCTTGTAAAAACTGAACATACTAATCTCGAGCGTGGTCTGCGCTTTTATCATCATGAATAGTATCAGTTTTTGCTTCTTCGGTGGTAGACGGTACCATAATGAATCATATCTATTTATTAAAATATGAAGACAAATCATTTTTTTAAGATATTGATTCTTTCGGAAAAATTATTATTTCAATTAATTGATTCTTTCGGGAAAATTATACTTTTCATAAAAGTGGTTCTTTCGGGAAAATTAGTTTTTGTCAAGAAAAAATTAAAAACCGGTTTTCTCGACGTTGAAATGGTAGTTCGCACTTACATTGCATGGACGATCTTCACACTAGTGTCTATCGCTATTTGTCCACTATAGTTGCTCCCGAATATGATCGCCAGATGCGCCAGTACCATTTGTATGTTAAATATCGTGTTATCAGTCTTTTTCACCACAGTGATGCTTACAAAAAGCTGGCGCGCACCGAGAAAAACGTAATCATTGATTTATAAATCAAAAGGTACTTAAATTAAACGTTCTGGATCTTATTAGTACATAATTAGTAGCAGTTTGTAATTATCTCTACTGTTCTTCTTCAATATTCGAATGAAACTTACACGGTATATGTTCACACCGAACGAGACGACAGCTAAGAGTATTAATACCAATGATGCATACACTACTCCGTCCGTGTAGTTTTTAATCTGTCTTCCGAGCGTAACACGCAATAAAAAATGTAATGATTCAGACACTGATGATACATCCGAATATCCGAATTATACTTAAGATACCAACTTGATAGCTTGCCGATGCATATCCACAGCTGGACGGATATCTAGCGGCTTCATTCGGTCCGAGCTCACTGCGTCGGCGACTGCGTTTCTTATTCGATAACTGAAAACAATTTGTTGTTTTAAATTTATGGGCTGTGCCAAAAATCTGATGGTTTAAAATTAAAAGAATTCGCACATTACTAATTTGTATGTATTGGGTTGGCAAGAAAATAATTTCGATATTTTAAGGTGAAATAGAACTCAATTTTTTTATTCAAGCAATGAACTTTAATCAATAAAATATTTTCCATGTTGTTCGATGATCTTTTGCCGTCTTTTTGGTAGCTTCACAATTCCGCGCTCATAAAACGGTCCTTATCGGTGAAAAACTGATCCAATACGATTTCAGGTCATCATTTCACCTTAAAATACCGAAATTACTTTCTTGCCAACCCAATACAACAGGTCTGTCCAACTTCTTATTCGTCGCGAGCCACACTGTCCCCACCATCAATCAGTCCGTTCCCCACTACATACCATGCACTTTGATGTTTAAACATGTTCATAGATAGAAAAAGATTTATACTCTTATATAAATATAAAAAGTTTAATATTTTCTTAACGAACGGTTAACGAATATGTATAACATTAAATTTGTGATCAGTAGACTGCGGATCTTTAAGCATTCATGGCTCCTGAAAATTTTCAAAAAATGCTAAAATATAAAATTCGACAGAGTTTAGTACGATTTTGATTTATTTCAGATCTACAAAGGCTACCACCACTGAAAACAACATTTTATTTGATTCCACATTCTCAAAATTCGTCTAAAGAAATTGCGAATTGCATAAAGGTACACAAGAGAACAAGCAGCTTCACTCAAATAGTGGGGGAACATCACCTCCCACGTTACCGAAATGAAGGAGTGGGGAAACGGGCCGGAGTTGGACAGGCCCGTTGTACAGTAACTATTTCGGAATATTATAAAACTAAATCAATTTTCATCTATTCATATCAAGACGTAAAAGAATACAGACGAGTCAGTTACCCAGATAGCCAAGCGATCCTCGCGCACAGATCGAGCCCGGCGTGTCGGGGTCAGGTAGACGGGCCGAACGTCGCTTGAATGGGCAAAAGGCACACGATGGCTATACCCAGACAGCACACCGGCTCGATTTGGGCCTGCTTTTTATGCGCGCCATGGCCCGGAAATAGCCAGGCATGGGCTCGAGCCCACAGCCTGCCGGCCGTGCCAGATTTCAGCCAGATTTCAGCCCATTTACAAGATTGCAAGGGTGCGGCATTTGCGTTCTCATTTCGTGATAATACAAACATGGGTTTTTTCAGTAGTCAAAAACGCCAGATAAAAGATCAATCTAGGCAGCAAACGCCCCCAAAAGTCTTTTTTTTCCTATACGAGGCGTAATTTGCATTATATATGTTATGAAAATAGCTACATGCGCAGTTGTATGCTTCCGTATGATGCAAATTACGACTCGTAAATGTAAAAATAGGACTTTCGAGGGCGATCACGGCCTAGATTGATCTTTTATCTAGCGTTATTGACTACTGAAAAGTCAAATTTTTGTATTATTAAGAAATGAGAACGCGAATCCCGCACCCTTGCAATCCTCATTTCCATGCGACCCGCACTGTGACGCGCATGCGCGAGAAAAGTTGGGCTCAATCGAAGCACTGATTGGCCACATTAGACTCTGGCTGAAATCTGGCTGAAATCTGGCACGGCCGGCAGGCTGTGGGCTCGAGCCCATGCCTGGCTATTTCCGGGCCATTGCGCGCATAAAAAGCAGGCACGGATCCAACGGAATCAGCCTCGAGCCGATCCAAGCATTGTGTTAGATAGTAACCTGTAGGTCGCGGGCCTCGGGAGGTTTGGGCCGGCGGTGGGCTCGGGCAGGCTGTGTTGTCTGGGTAATCTGAGGAGGGCATTTATGACCGTGAGGGCTCGTAACGTTCCCTCGGCGCAAACCCGGCACAAGCTTCCCCTCGGCACGTCGGTCCTGATTTCTGCCAAATTTTAAGTAGGTCCGAGTGGCGAATGTCGTAAAATTTGGCAGAAATCAGGACCGACGGGCCGAGAGCAGCTTGTGCCGAGGGAACGTTACGAGCCCACACGGTCATAACTGCCCTGGCCAGAATCGAGCATTTTGGCTATCTGGGTTATATTAACTATTACTAGACTCCGGATGTTTATGCAAAATAAAAAGTTTGTGCATCAATTGCAAGACGCAGGAGCAATATATAAATTCACATTCTTCATTAATAATTTTAATATGGTGAATATAATATATTAATACTCTTAACATCTTTTAATATTTTCACTGTTTTAGATTGCACATGCTCATTCTTGTTATAAATGCATAAAATCCGGAGTCTAACTATTACAAAATACTATTTTCCACGTACCTAGTGACATGCAACAGTCCACTGACATAAGTGGAAACTATAGTGAGCGTACCTTCGGTGCATACAAACGTCAACAAACCGTACAGCGTAGTCAAGGTCATGTGTAAACAAGTCAGATTGGTATGCATGTTTCTCTCGTTATAAAAATATCCTATTAACCGTAGATATCGAAGTTGTGCGTCCGATTGCATAAGCGTAGGCACCAATAATAATCCGCCCACCAGAAGTGTGCCTGTAGTACCCAGAGCTGGAACTCAAAATGGTGTTATTATTATTTTACAATTTATATATTATTGTAGTTATTTTATGTTTTGCATTTTCTTTTACCGATGTCCACCGTGACAATGCGCTTCTGCACTATTGAATCCTTCATCAGCATCTGCACCTCGAGGGGGTCGTTCAGCGTGACGAAGTCGTGTTGCAAATTGTCAAGCAAGTATTTTAGCTGAAGCCACGTGAAAAGAAATTCTCGCGTGGATTTATTAACACTAGATGTACCGGCAATTAAGATATACCTATTTCTACCGAAATCAGTCGAAATGACTGGTCTTTAGAAAAAATGCTTAGTTTAAAGTTCCGCCAGGTTCGCGTGCTGTAGATGCAGGAAGTAGAATTGGTTGATCATGGTCAGACGCGTCGGACGATTCCTATGCAATAGAACGTGTATTCGCTGCATTTTCCAACTCGATTCTCTCGAAAATGAAGCTACGGATAAACAAATGTTATACCGAATTTTTTTCTTACTCTTTTATGTAGAATCACCCCCTGCCCGACTGTACTACGATATCCGGCCCACCCTATACAGGGTGAATTCGATAAAGCAGGACACCTAAATATCTCCGTTACTTTTCGATGTACAAAAAAACTTCGTAGGACAAAGTTACACTGTTTGAAGGGCCACATATAACGGTGTAAGGGAAAAAAAATTTCAAGGTCAATTTTTATGAGATTTCAAGGTTATCGATGTTTTTTTAAATGGAATGAGGTATTTTTTAATACATCAATCGATGCAGCTGGACATTCGTTATAAAAAAGTACTAACCTATGTATGTCGAAAAGTTAGTAGTTCACGAGATATTTCGATTTAAATAACTCTAAAATACCATTACTGTCGTACTAAGACGTTAGTGTTTACTTACTTGTGTAACATCTTAGCACGACAGTAATGGTATTTTAGAGTTATTTAAATCGAAATATCTCGTGAACTACTAACTTTTCGACATACATAGGTTAGTACTTTTTTATAAAGAATGTCCAGCTGCATCGATTGATGTATTAAAAAATACCTCATTCCATTTAAAAAAACATCGATAACCTTGAAATCTCATAAAAATGACCTTGAAAATTTTTTTCCCTTACACCGTTATATGTGGCCCTTCAAACAGTGTAACTTTGTCCTACGAAGTTTTTTTGTACAACGAAAAGTAACGGAGATATTTAGGTGTCCTGCTTTATCGAATTCACCCTGTATACAGGGTGAACCTCGAATCGTGATCAGTAGAGATTACTCTGTTATTACCTGTCCGATCGAAAATGTTTTTATCAGCTTTTGCATGGTTTCAAGAGAACTTTAACGTGAATATAAAAAATTTGTCGTCAACTATTTTTTAAAATGTTTTTTCAAGGTCACCTTGAATTTTTTACAAATAAACATATAATTTTTTTACGCCGATCTGTTAGAGGATTTCAAGGCGAATTCGGAAAAGTATCATAACAATTAAAAAATTGCAAAAATGATTGCAAAAAGTTGCTTTTTTAATTTTTTTTTTACAAACAATTTGCTATAATTACGTGAAAGTTCTTTTGAAACCATGTGTAGGTTTCAATATAGTATAGATAAAACAAAAATAAAATTCATTATGTTACACCCTTCGTTATCGCGGTAAAAGGCATCACATCGTTGCGAAAAAAAATGAAGTAGGAATTTCAGAATGAAACTGTAAAACCAGTCATTTCGACTGGCGTGGTAGATCTAGTGTGTTAATTACAATTAAAATTATTTGTTGTCGTACTTACGGTCGAGAACATGCAGACGGAAGAGATGTATCGTAAACAATACATCATTACCGGACAGGCGTTCGACAACAGCACAACTACATCGTACAGCGATGGCTCTATATTCCTTAGTGACAATAACTGTAAAATATTTTACTCGCTTTTGTAGAAAAAATAGTCTACTAACTATATATACAATATACCGGGTGAGTCATTTAAAGTGAAACAGACGTATATCTCGGAAAAAATGAAATTTTGGCGAAAAATGTTTCAGACGAAATTTGTATGGTTTCAAGGGGGACATAAAATGGTGTCATTGATTTAACCTCGGATAGTTGTTTGAAAATCACATGAAGGTCATCTTCAATTTCTTAAATAGAACTCCCTATTTTTTATTTGCATATTCTTGTAGCTTGTTTTGAGAGCTTTCCGAAACACTATAATAAAATATTATTCCTTAAATAGTTTTCAAGTTATAATGCCGAGTGAAGCGTATTGCATTGCATAATCTTGAGGACAGCGTATGGCAGCGGATTCCAACCTGGGAGGCGCCAAAATCTTTTTTGAGCCAATATTTCTTGTAATAAAGCTATTATTATTTAAAACGTGTCTATATACTATTATATCTAATAAAAGATAGCATGTGTAGCATAAAGGTTGAAAACCGCTGGCGTATGGGAAAGAAAGAGACGCGGACAGTCGCCGTCGCCGCCACAGTTCAACGACCCGCATGTTCGCTGTCCTTCCTTGCGCCCGAAACTTTCATCGTCGATTGAACCACTAAATACAATCGAAATTATATCGTGTTTGGTGTTATTTTAATCAGAACAATGCCAGAAACAAGTTGGTGGAAGTCCCATAAAAAAATAATGGAAAATAAAGAAGTTTTTGTACATTCGATTAGTAGTGGTTCACATCGATACGCTTCGGCCACGCGATCCGTGTTTCATGCTGTTCTTTTCCACGTTCGGCTTTCGTTTGAATTCGCGGCGCGGTAGACGCAGTCATAAAAAAATAATGTCGGTACGCGATAGTTGTCCGTGCAGAACACAGACTGTTTAACAAGCACCGCGACTTTACTGTAAAATTTTATCATCGAATCGAGTCACCTGGTTGATCAGACAGCTGACCATAAGCGTAGAGAAGAAGATCCTCTTGATTCTCGCGCGGATAGAGTAATCGTAGGGCCAGAGTCCAAGGAGGCACATCAGAAAATGATAGATCTTATAGTTCCCTTGGAATGCGTCCATGTTACTCGAAATGTGGGAACGTCTGCAAGAACATTGTCCGGCCATCGTCCAATTTCAGCTTGTCGTCATGTTTTATTCAGCTATGGTACAACCATCATTTTCTACCGATTACACTGTTATATTTTATTCAGCTGGACACTTTTATCTCAATTTTTTGTCCACTGTCCACAATTATACGATCGATCATCAGGGAAATATCAAAACGCTCTTGCAGATACGTGTTCTATGCATTTTCTCATGTTTTCTTAATTTTTCCAGCGAAACGAGTCGTGGGTTCTTCGTTTCGGAGCAATCTTGCGTGTGCCAGTGCTACTTGATATGTAAAATCGGTCTGTCACACTTATAAAGTCGATCTTCGAACCATGTTGGGGGATTAGTATTATCCGAGACGGTGCACAGTGGTCCCAAATCGCCAAAACGTGGGCGATACATCAAGACGTTCTTGGATTTCATTGAAAGTTTGTGAAACATACAATGTTTTCAAGGTCGCCGATTACGAATCTGAACTTAGAATTTCGAAAAACTATTTCTAGAAAAATTGCTAATACGATGTTATCGGGATCTCTGATTACGAATCTGAATTGCAACATTTATTTTCAATAAATTCTGACAAGACACGATATTAAAATATCTATCCAACTCGGTATATTATTCTACTAAAAATAAGTGGACACCATCTTGGAATTGGGATGGCTAACAATTCTGACAAGATACGGTATCAAAATATATAGGTCTTTATTTACTATACGATAAAGTATACATAATACATACACACGTAAATCCTATCGAAATCGATATTATATTATTGATATTGTAATACGTGGACGCCATCTTGGAACTACAATTCCCTCGGTCGCGAAAGTCATGCTGAAATTTCTACTTTATCTTCTGGATCGTTCTTTTGGAATTATCTATTCTTCTGGCTTAGGGTACCGTGGACCCGTATTCGATAAATGCAGGTGTATTCGTTGTTACCACTGTTCGTGTGAACCTTCAGTTCGACTATTTCGTACGGCTTTTTCGGTTCTTTCTATAAACGAGAGAACATGTATGTGGAGAATGTGCAACAATTGTTGTCCAACAATTTACCTGAATCTCAAAATATTGTATGGGCTGTCCAGCGTTGTCGTACATGAATTCGCCGAAGAAGAAGGGGTGTGTATCATCCACGCAATCCAGCCCCTACGAACGAATGCGATCAGTTTGATTATTATCGTTAGTTTCCCGTCTATAGAGAAGGTTACCCAAAGAGAGAAATCCTTCGGAGCAGTGCTTGTTTCTCCTGTGGGCGATATAGATTCTGGAATGTGCTCCAGACTGACTCCAGAAACGAATACAGAACCCAGTAACTGTATAACAACGTTGCCAGTGCTGCCTTTGAATGCCCAACACTCGCCCGGTAGAACGCCAGTCTTCGAGAAGAATTTACGAGCATCAGCGCGACATTCTTCCGATTAAAATGAGTCCAAACACGATACCATTCGAGCTATAATTGCCTGTTTAATCCATGATTTAATAGAACCTCTATTATCCGAACCGTTCGGTTACTCAACTATCGAATCGGGAATTACACAGCAAATATACGCCGAACGATGTCGTGCTTGGGCTCGTTTCAATCAGAAAAATGTCACTAATAAGTTGGCGGAAGTTTCATTGTAAATAAACAAGTAAAACTAGCTTCTCACAACCTGAATTATAGTCTGCGGCGTGTTCTGTTGTTGACAAAGCGGGATTCCGAAGAGTTTCAATACCGGAGCACCAGCTGAATATGTTTCTGTGTTTCTCGTAGAGAGGATGATGCCTCCTAAATGTTGAAAAGTAATTCAATTTGTTTAACCCACGGCTAGCATTTAATTTATGGTTGGTACATTATGGTACAGAAACCTGAACTCTGAAGGGCATAGTCCGTTCTACCGGTTTTGTCGGCGTCGTACGTCTGCAATTCGGTCCTCACCAAATCCTTCACCATTTCCGGGGACATGGCCTTCAACAGTGCTTTCATGTGCATGTCCATTCCTATAATTTCATTAAAAATCGTCAAACTCAATTTGCCTGTCCTAAAAGAACTTCTCTGAAGTTTTACAAAATTGGTCTGTCCTAAAAGAACTTCTCTGAAGTTTTACAAAATTTGTCTGTCCTAAAAGAACTTCTCTGAAGTTTTACAAAATTTGTTTGTCCTAAAAGAACTTCTATTATGTTTTACAAAATTTGTTTGTCCTAAAGGAACTTGTCTGATGTTTTACAAAATTTGTCTGTCCTAAAAGAACTTGTATGATGTTTTATAAAATTTGTCTGTCCTAAAGGAACTTCCCTGAAGTTTTACAAAATTTGCCTGTTCTAAAAGAACTTCTCTGAAGTTTTACAAAAGTCCGTTCTAAAAAAACTTTTCTGATGTTTTACAAAATTTGCCTGTCCTAAAAGAACTTTTCTGATATTTTACAAAATTTGCCTGTCCTAAAAGAACTTCCCTAATGTTTTACAAAATTTGCCTGTTCTAAAAGAACTTTTCTGAAGTTTTACAAAATTTGTCTGTCCTAAAAGAACTTGTCTGATGTTTTCCAAAATTTGTCTGTCCTAAAAGAACTTGTATGATGTTTTATAAAATTTGTCTGTCCTGAAGGAACTTCCCTGAAGTTTTACAAAATTTGCCTGTTCTAAAAGAACTTCTCTGAAGTTTTACAAAAGTCCGTTCTAAAAAAACTTTTCTGATGTTTTACAAAATTTGCCTGTCCTAAAAGAACTTTTCTGATATTTTACAAAATTTGCCTGTCCTAAAAGAACTTCCCTAATGTTTTACAAAATTTGCCTGTTCTAAAAGAACTTCTCTGAAGTTTTACAAAATTTGTTTGTCCTAAAAGAACTTCTATTATGTTTTACAAAATTTGTCTGTCCTAAAGGAACTTCTCCGAAGTTTTACAAAATTTGCCTGTTCTAAAAGAACTTGTCTGATGTTTTACAAAATTTGTCTGTCCTAAAGAAACTTGTATCATGTTTTATAAAATTTGTCTGTCCTAAAGGAACTTCTCTGAAGTTTTACAAAATTTGTCTGTCCTAAAGGAACATCTCTGAAGTTTTACAAAATTTGCCTGTTCTAAAAGAACTTGTCTGATGTTTTACAAAATTTGTCTGTCCTAAAAAAACTTGTATGATGTTTTACAAAATTTGTTTGTCCTAAAAGAACTTGTATGATATTTTATAAAATTTGTCTGTCCTAAAGGAACTTCCCTGAAGTTTTACAAAATTTGCCTGTTCTAAAAGAACTTTTCTGATATTTTACAAAATTTGCCTGTCCTAAAAGAACTTCCCTAATGTTTTACAAAATTTGCCTGTTCTAAAAGAACTTTTCTGAAGTTTTACAAAATTTGCCTGTCCTAAAAGAACTTCCCTAATGTTTTACAAAATTTGTCTGTCCTCAAAGAACTTCTCTGAAGTTTTACAAAATTTGTCCATTCTAAAAGAACTTTCTGATGTCTTACAAAATGAAGCAGTAGATATAAACAGGCTTCATTTAGAGAACAAATGTTTATTGAGAATAACTGAAAAATGGAACATTTAATAATAATGTAGTCTAATATTCGTTGGAGACTTCAATTACCTTCGGAAATCTCGTTCCTCAAATACAGAATGGCCTCCGCCATTTTCGGAATCACGTATCCAACTTCTTTCAACTTACTCTTCACGTCATCGCGCGTTTCCATCACGTTCTGCACTTCCATCTGAGCAAAGATCGCTTGAAGATACAATTTCAGAAGTTTACAATAATACGTAAGCGACGGTATACTAATTACCGATAGGGTATTCAAATGAGCTCTCAGATTCACCAGATCCGATCTGATCACTTTGAAGGTGGAGCTCGCGGAGTATTTGTCGCAGATATGGGACACGGACATTGCTGAAATGTTGTGTTCACATTTGTTAAGTATGGTAATTATTTAGTCAATGTTTTAAAAAATAAGAATATTCATTGTGACTGGATTGCAGATTTTATGCGATTATTTGAAAAATGAACATAAGAAAAAACACAAAAGGGTAGCAAATAATAACAAAAATCATACATCTATTTAATCCTCAAAATATTCGCCATAATTAAACTGCAAAGAGCACACGGTATTTTTACTAATAATGGAACATTTCTCAAATATAATAATTAAAGCATCGGTATACGACATTTTTATTCATGAAATTAAACTAGCATATAATCTGTCAGGTTAAAGGAAAGTTCTGAGGAGTATAGCGATCGAGATACCGGGACAATTAGGGAATTATGCTTGAGGAACGTTAGAGGGTAACGTGTACAATGTTTAATTGTTTAATCACGAGTGAGACGTACCTAATAACGACGTAATCACGCAAAATACAAATGGTTTGATGAGTTTACAGTACCAAGGGGACGGGCGAGAGGAATTTAGTATAACAGCTGGACAGGTTCCTCCATTGGCGCAGCAATGCGTGTTTCTCACGCTCATCGGATCGTCCTCATAATCAGAATGTTTAAGGACCTTATTAATTATTAACGTTGTTTCTCTCTCGGCTTTGTCAAATTAGATGGTTTTGTTAGGTTCACCGATAAACGCCTAACTTCCGGTTCGATCGATCTCGAGCCAGAGTTCAGATAACTATATTATACAAATTACAACCATAATGAAAACGAGTAATATTTTTTGTACTGTTATCCAAACTTTCATTCTTATAAGAGATTTATAAAGTTTTTCGATAATTGTTTATTGTATACCTGAAAATATCGAAGCATTAAACCAATAAGCAAAAAAATATATTGAATGTGTTTCTCCAAATATTATTAAACTAATTATACATATTATACAATTTGAAAACCGTTACTTGGACGTATTAGTTCTAGTGTTAAACGGTTAATTTATGTAGCGACGATTAGCCAGTATTTGTTCTTTATTGATTAGCGTGAGGATACTATAGTTGCACTATGTACAGGGGGGGTGACGGAGTCATTGGACGTTCATTAATCGTCATTGAATCTTCTCAGAGTGCTACGTATTCGTACGCTGAGCAGACTCTCGAAATCGTACTCTGTGTAGTCGTTCAGGGCTTTCAAGAGGGCTGTTCTTCCTTCCTCGACGTTCTGAAAAGTAAATAAACAAACGTCACTATTGGCTGGGACTTCAAACAATGTAATTTTTTCATTTCACAGGACGTCAATACTTTTGCAATTTTTATTAAACGTTTTCACTGAACGTACTCACTAGGGTGGCTCTTTTTTCGAGGTACACCTCAGGGTTGTTGCAAATAATTAAAAAAATCTTACATTAAGATAATTAATCCAGATAGCACACGACGCGACGTTTTAAAGATGTCCACTTTACGTCTCTTTTACGTCCACTAATGTATATTTTAGGTATGAAAGTCCTACGTCCTAAAAAGACGTCTTTAAGACTATAAACAGTGTGGTTTTTATATATAGCCATAGTCTAGCAGTAAGTATTAGCATTGGTATTATTTGTTCGAGTTAGTGTTTTTGCTTCAATTTCAATTCCACATTCAATTCCAATTTCAATTCCAATTCCAATTTCAATTCCAATTTCAATTACAATTTCAATTCCAATTTCAATTTCAATTCCAATCTCAATTTTAATTTCAATTTCAATTTTCAATTTCAATTTTAATTTTAATTGTAATTTTAATTTCTATTATTTTTATTGTGATTTTAATTGCAATTGTTAATTTTATTACACGTTTTATGTCAATTTCAGGTTTTCTCTAGGTTTAACTTTAACCTGGTTTTTGTTGAAATCTATTTTTACTCTTCCCTTCTTTTAATGTAATTAACATTTGTGGACCTTTAAAACTTCTTAGGGACGTATTAGGGACCTCCCGAATGTCCTACGAACGTTTCCTGAACGGTAGATGTCAAACAGACGTCTTTAAGACGTACCGTTTTCTAACACAAGATATTCGGGACACGTTCGGAAGACGTTCGTAGGACATTCTAGACATCTTTAAGACGCCTGAATGTCCAACTGGCGACGTCTGAAAGACATCTTTAAGTCGACTTTGTGCTATCTGGGAATGCTCATAAAATCGTTTTTTCTTGAACATTTTCTAAGCTATTTATTACTAATTTAATTAACACTACTATTTATTACTAAGTTATTAAGTTGTCTTATTACTTTTTTCCGTTCGTTCAACTCAAACTTTGCACAGATTTGTTGTTGAATTATTCGGAACAACCCTGAGGGTTGCCGTAAACGAAATTTTGTCAAATAAGAGCCATCCTAATACTCACATTAGTGATGCAAAGCGCGCTACCAAGCTCGTACAGCGCAAATGCGCTAATATGTTGATCGAACAAATCATTGGACGGACTTCGTCGTCTCAGGCAATTCCGGAAACTCTCGATTGACGACTCCTTGTCGCCAAGATAAGAGTGAGCTGCACCCTCGATTAGATCAGCTAGTCCAACCATAGGTTCGTCGGATCTGTTACCCTTGCATTCTGACAACAAATTAGCAGATCGGTTTTTTACCGAGCTATGACTTTAGAAATGATTTTAGAGAAAAGTGGAGGCAGGGCCCGCTCCAGGGGCGGGCACCCGGACATTTGTCCGGGGCGCCAAAATTTAGGAGCGCCATTTTGGCTATAAGTATGAGAAAAATATTGACGTGCTAAATGCCCAATTAATAGAAAATTTACTTTTATTAAAATTTAAATAAAATAATTTGATTTCTATTGAAAATAAAAAATATGTATCTTTATTTCAAAAATATACAGGGTGAATTCGATAAAGCAGGACACCTAAATATCTCCGTTGCTTTTCGTTGTACAAAAAAACTTCGTAGGACAAAGTTACACTGTTCGAAGGGCCACATATAACGGCGTAAGGGAAAAAATTTTCAAGGTCATTTTTATGAGATTTCGAGGTTATCGATGTTTTTTTAAATGGAATGAGGTATTTTTTAATACATCAATCGATGCAGCTGGACATTCGTTATAAAAAAGTACTAACCTATGTATGTCGAAAAGTTAGTAGTTCACGAGATATTTCGATTTAAATAACTCTAAAATACCATTACTGTCGTGCTAAGATGTTACACAAGTAAGTAAACACTAACGTCTTAGTACGACAGTAATGGTATTTTAGAGTTATTTAAATCGAAATATCTCGTGAACTACTAACTTTTCGACATACATAGGTTAGTACTTTTTTATAAAGAATGTCCAGCTGCATCGATTGATGTATTAAAAAATACCTCATTCCATTTAAAAAAACATCGATAACCTTGAAATCTCATAAAAATGACCTTGAAATTTTTTTCCCTTACACCGTTATATGTGGCCCTTCGAACAGTGTAACTTTGTCCTACGAAGTTTTTTTGTACAACGAAAAGCAACGGAGATATTTAGGTGTCCTGCTTTATCGAATTCACCCTGTATAGACAGGGAAGCCACGTAACAGTTTTCACGATTTTTCAAGTACTTGAGATAATCTGACAGAAAAAAAATGTTCAACAAAAGTTGATCAGTTTTCGATTGGCTATACATTGCAATAAAAAAAAGTTCGAAATTTTTTTCTTTTTCAGTATTGTCAAGGCTACCTTCATTTTTTAAATGGCACTTGGTATTTTTGACTTAATAGTATTATAGCCCATATCAAGACGAATTCAACGACCTAGTATACCATGACCTTCGGATGACCTTGAAGTACCATTTTAAAAGAATGAAGATGACCTTAACGACACTAACAAAAAAAATTTTCGAACTTTTTTATTGCAATGTATAGCCAATCGAAAACTGATCGAATTTTGTTTAAAATATTTTTTTGTCAGATTATCGCAAGCACTTAATTGAAAAATCGTGAAAACTGTCACGTGGGACACCCTGTATATTCTTAAGGGGCGGCAATTTGACTTTTTGTCCGGGGCGACGTAACCGCTAGAGCGGGCACTGGTGGAGGCTTCCAACTTGTTATTCGTTGTATTAGATTTTAGAATAAAAATTGAGAAATGTGATTAGAAGTTTCGATTACCCAGAAGCACTTTTCGTAATGAGTCCGGAGTACAGGACGGCATAGCATTCCACAAGTAAAGCAGCTCGTACACGAGTAATCTGTAGTATAACACTGTGTACGGTTGCCCAGTTTCTTGGTCCACGAGCTTAGGGGAACGGCGCTGGATGAACAACCCTAATTGCGTCTCCCGGTTCCTTCCCTTCGCGAAATAACGAATCTTCTGATAAGTTATGTCTAGCTCGTCTAAATTACCGATTGCCCCGCAACAGACTGCGAATACAAATTAGTTCACTGAATTAATAAAAATAATGGACTAAATTCTCGCTTTGCTGGGAAATACTTTGATTAATGAAATACTATCAATCGTATCGACGCAAACGCAGCGTTAATTTATGTTGCAATGATTTAAACGATTCCGAAGCAATATAAAATGCAGTTATTCGATCGTGGTAAGTTTACTGTTAATTATAAACTCTTTTTACCAGCTCCCAAGTAAGCGTACAAGCTCTTCGACCATCTGGACTCGTAGCATAATCGCGACAGCGACGGATAAGCTTTGTCATAGTTGAAACGGATTAGGTAACACCATGCCATTTCGTGCAGGCATAGTAACTTCACCTCCCTCTGGTTCGAAACTTCCACGGCCTTTTTGTAGGCATCGAGAGCGCCAGAGACGTTCGACTAAAAATTTAATCGATCACTGTATATATTTAATCACTGCGCACAACATCAAAATTAAGAAGTTGTTTCAAAATCGATGTTTCGATTTCAGCTTCGGATTTCGAAAATACCTCGAGTCTTTCGATTCGGCCCGTGAAGAAGAGGAACAGTGCAGACTCGCTGAATTCTGGATGGCACTCTACAATTAATTGTTTCACAGCGTTCACGCCAGCTCTTAGATTGTTCCCGTCAAGACCGAAAAAAGGACGTACGATTGTGTGGTACCAGAGTAACGACAAACTGTAACAAACAAATTCTAGGTAATAAAAAGAATTCTATAAAATCCATTCTATATTTTCAATAATATCTATTCCATATTAAAGCGATCCAATAAATATACAGGGTGGTCCACGCGACTTGCACACCTATAATAACTTCCAAAGTATACGTTGCACGAAAAAGTTCTGTATACAGAAGTTGCATGGTCTGAAGGTGTACATTATGTAGTGTATTTAATTTTTTTACAGATGGACGCGTAAAAGACATATGAAGGTCAACTTCATTTTTTTTAATGCATCAATCGATGCAGCTAGGCATTCGTTATAAAAAAGTACTAACCTATGTATGTCGAAAAGTTAGTAGTTCAGGAGATATTTCAATTTAAATAACTCTAAAATATCATACCACCCTGTATACAGGATGGGGCGCCACATTTTGCCACCTCAAATATCTTTGTTGTTGTTAAAGATATAGAATGGTAAAATGGGGCTTACACGATACCAAAAAAATGTCTGTTTTTATGTAATTTTTTTAGAGATATGAAGGTGACCTTCATTTTTTTAAACGGAAAGAGGTATTTTTTAATACATCAATCGATACAGCTGGACATTCGTTATAAAAAAGTACTAACCTATGTATGTCGAAAAGTTAGTAGTTCACGAGATATTTCGATTTAAATAACTCTAAAATACCATTACTGTCGTACTACGTAAGACGTTACACAAGTAAGTAAACACTAACGTCTTAGCACGACAGTAATGGTATTTTAGAGTTATTTAAATTGAAATGTCTCCTGAACTACTAACTTTGCGACATACATAGGTTAGTACTTTTTTATAAAGAATACCCAGCTGCATCGGTTGATGTGTTAAAAAATACCTCATTCTATTTAAAAAAATGTAGTTGACCTTCATATGTCCTTTACGCATCCACCTGTAAAAAAATTAAATACACTACATAATGTACCCCTTCAGACCATGCAACTTCTGTATACAAAACTTTTTCGTGCAACGTATACTTTGGAAGTTATTATAGGTGTGCAAGTTGCGTGGACCACCCTGTATGTATGATTCAATAAGAGTCGATATACAGGGTGAGTCACCTAACGTTGCCACCTCGAATATCTTTGTTGGTTTTAAAGACACATCAAATGTCTGAAGGACAAAGTTGCATGGTAAAATGGGGCTTGTGCGATACTAAAAAAAATTTTTGTTTTTATGTGTTTTTTTTAGAGACGTGAAGGTCACCTTCATTTTTTTGAATGGAATGAGGTATTTTTTAATACATCGATCGATACAGCTGGACATTCGTTATGAAAAACTACTAACCTACGTATGTCGAAAAGTTAGTAGTTCAGGAGATATTTTAATTTAAATAATTCCAAAACACCATTACTGTCGTACTAACAAGGATTTGATTGAAACTTTGTACAATTGTAGATCTCGTTCTCCTGTTAATGTGTATACCCCATTATAGGCGCAGATGCTCAATAGTTTTTAAGATATTTATAATTAAAGGTTTTCATTACCATGAATATACAGGATGAACATTATAAAGTGTTACAGACGAATATCTCCAAAAATATTAACTATACGCAAAAATGTTTGAGATGGAAGTTGTTCAGTATCGAGGGTGACATCATGCGGTGGGATTTTTATTTTTACCGGTGGACTCTCCAAGGTGAGGTGAAGGTCAACTTTGTTTTTTCAAGTGGAATGTCCTATTTTTCATACCATAGATTAATAGAGTATCAAATTCTGAGTATAGAAGTATTCACCTTCATATGTCCTAATCCTAATAATTAACGAGATATAATCCAAAGAAGAAAGAAAATTATTTCGATAATATCTCGTCAACTATTACATATAGGACATATGGAGGTCAATACATTTTTACTCAGAATTCGATAGTCTATCGAATCATGATACAGAAAGTAGGTGTTTCCATTTAAAAAAATCAAGGTGACCTTCACCTTACCTTGGAGTGTCCACCGGGAGAAATAAAAGTTCCACCACGTGATGTCCCCCTCGGTACTGAACAACTATCATCTCAAACATTTTTACGTATAATTAATATTTTTGGAGATATTCGTCTGTAACACTTTATAACGTTCACCCTGTATATTCATGGTAATGAAAACCTTTAATTATAAATATCTTAAAAAGTATTGAGTATCTGCGCCTATAATGGGATATACACGTTAACAGGAGAACGAGATCTACAACTGTAGAAAGTTTCAATCAAATCCTTGTTAGTACGACAGTAATGGTGTTTTGGAATTATTTAAATTAAAATATCTCCTGAACTACTAACTTTTCGACATACGTAGGTTAGTAGTTTTTCATAACGAATGTCCAGCTGTATCGATCGATGTATTAAAAAATACCTCATTCCATTCAAAAAAATGAAGGTGACCCTCACGTCTCTAAAAAAAATTACATAAAAACAACAATTTTTTTGGTATCGTACGAGCCCCATTTTACCATGCAACTTTGTCCGTCAGACATTTGACGTATCTTTAAAAACAACAAAGATATTCTCAGCCTGCATGTAGTCAGTTATTAATTATTCAGCGAGCTTGTTTCGTACGACGATGTCGACAAATAAGATTGACAGTTCCCCCAAGGTCTCTGGAGTTGATTGATAGTTCGATTCCAGTATGACAGTTCCTGTTTTATTAAAACGATATGCAGAAGGTCTTACGTTGCCAAAGGAGCTCGCATGTCCTCGCTGAGACGTGCATTTTCCAAGGCAGCAAGACTCGCTTCTCTGTCACCCTTGAAGCCAAGAAGATGGCTCACTTTCACCAAAGACGGTGGCAATAAGCTGACACATAACTGGTAAATACCATAGCCGAAGTTCACCGCTGACATCAATCGGGAGACCTCTGCTGGTGCCACGAATCTGCCGACAGAATTGTTCAACTAGTTTTCAAACGCTACAGAATGTTTATTTCCACGTATTTTACAATATTCGAAATGTCAACTCCTAGCAGTCGAGGGGTGACTCTCAGAATCACCACTAAAACATTGATGTACCGTTTTTTATTCACAATATTGTTCACATTATTAAATACGTTGGTATCTAATTAATAGACATAAATGGAATTATTCTAGGTTGGAAGAAATGTTTATTGAAAATAATTACGGAGTCTGCTGTTCATAAGAGAAGCCAGTGAGGGAGAAGAGCATCGACAATGTGCTTCTCAGGCTCGATGGCGAAGATACCGGCGTTAGGTTGTTCGCCGAATCATTGCATGACGATATGGACAATTCTGATGATCCTTGGCTGTAGGGACTATGCAGAGAATACGTGGAATCGATGGAGGAAGGTGTGCTGCATCTCGTGTGAACACTCGCTGAAAAGTTGCAATATAAAGTTGCACATTAAGGTCTGATCTGTTTCTCGGAAAAAGAAGAATTAAAAATTGATTTCTATACATCAGAGCCGGGGAACTGGCGCACAGTGGAACTTTTCGTCCATTTCGGAGACAAAATCAAAGAACTTCCGATAGAATTGAGATAGAGAGCTGAAATTTTTCTTAATTACAGCTGAGACTTCACAGAATATGGGAAAAATAGGGAGATTATGGTACGAACATTTTTTAACCTTGAAAAAAATCGTCAAACTTGCACAATGTCACGAAAATTGTGGTTTTTGCAATACCACGGGTAGAAAAAAATTTTTTTGTAACATGCCATACATCATTTCAAATTTTGAGACCAGATTTGAATTCAGCATGAAAAAATCTACAGGAAATGATGTATGACATGTTACAGAAAAATTTTTTTCTACCCGTGGTATTGCAAAAACCACAATTTTCGTGACATTGTGCAAGTTTGACGATTTTTTTCAAGGTTAAAAAATGTCCGTACCATAATCTCCCTATTTTTCCCATATTCTGTGAAGTCTCAGCTGTAATTAAAAAAAATTTCAGCTCTCTATCTCATTTCTATCGGAAGTTCTTTGATTTTGTCTCCGAAATGGACGAAAAGTTCCACTGTGTGGCGCATGGCGGCCCAAGGGGCCACACTATTGATTCTCTCTCGTTCTCAGTGCCTAACAGCGTCCCCCACCATTCGACTGGTACCCTATGAAAGAAATAGCGTGGGCCCGTGGGTCCTAGGAACATTGCTGAAGAGTGGGAAACCATAAAATTAATGGTGAGGATCGCGCAGCAGGGAAGATGCGCCCCGACTCTACTGTAGATCAGAGCCGGGCAACTGGAGGCCCGCGAGCCGTACACGGCTTCTTCCCCCACTTCTCAGTGCCCACCGGTGTCTCCCACCATTCGGACTTATGAAGAAAATAGCGTGGGCCCGCGGACCACCGCCGCGCCGGTTCCCCGCCTCTGGAAATAAAGTGAAGCTAGGAAGATTGCTGAAGAGTGGGGGACCAGAAAATGAATGGTGGAGGTCGCGCAGCAGGGAAGAAGTGCCCCGGCTCTACTGTAGATGGTCCTCTCGAGGAAAAAACTGCATCGAGAGGATGCACTGTCAGAGAAATTAAGAACACTCGAGTGTCGAACAATGCGGATGCAAACTACTGCATACCGGAGGGCTTTCTGCCGAACGTGTGTTGATACAGTTGCCAGATTTGCGAATGTGCATACTGATAGACCTTCCATGCTTTACGTAACGTCCAACCACCGCGAACGTAACCGGTGATCTCTTGTTGCAGCAACGTTAATATAGCTCTGCAGAACATCGAGTCTGCCAGGACTATTAGGCTCTCCAGTCTGTTCACGTAATCCGTCTGCAATGATCAACATTTCTTTCGGCTGGTTCTATAGACCCTTTGAACACTTGGTTCATTTTTATTCGAAACGAATAAAAATTAACCAGCCTGTACTTTAAGATAAACTTTAAGATTGTGTAGACAGCGGATCTTGATGGAAAATAATCATTTTTCATCTGAATTGCAACAAACCGGAGTGACGTAGAAATATGTATTTTTTCTCTTGATGTGTTTAACAGGTTGAAAATAATATAAAAGTATTTTGGAATTCGTTGAATGTTTTCATAAATATGCAGATAAAATCCGCTGTCTAATGATTATAAATAATTACTCCTGTTTCCTCCGTTCTGAAGACTTGACTCTTCATCGACTTGAGCCATCCTATGTCCATAGCACACTCCCTTTCCATGCTTTTCAACAGTTGTATGGCTGCGTCGAGATAACCATCCTCAAATGTCATTAACGCATTCTAAAAATTATTGATTTCATGTCATCGAATCGCATTACGTTTGTTGAAAATTATGCGAAATCTTTCGATCATTAATCTCGATTTAATCGAGCAACTATGTATGCAAGATATACCTAAATATAAATTACAATAATAGGAAAAAATGACTTACAATGAATAAAAATACTAGCGGATAAATTTATAACAAGTTAAATATAAATTACGGTAGAAACAATATAAGGGGGAATTACACATTTTTTTATTAGACACGAGAAGTTTCGTTATATAGTTATCATATTAAAAATAGTTTAATATGAACTGGTGGAGTGTACGTGCTTCTTCCAAAATTAAAAACGAAAATTGAAGAAGAAAATATAGTCTTGTTAGGAAAAAATGACGGATACTTATAAAGAATGTGATAGCTATAATCACAATACCGAAGTGGCCTATATTTTCTATGTAAGACGTCATCAGGACAGATATTTAAATAGCTCCTTAGTCAATAACGTTAAGCCGCCTACGGCGGCACGCGATGCAGGCCTTCCTTTAATGTTTTACGCGAGCAAAAGCCATGGTCGTGTGAAACCATGTCTCTGAAAGTCATTAGATTTATTCCTCTATAAACAAGTCCAGATTTTAAATGGTCCGGTGACTTATTTTGAGACACCCTGTACACGCATCTTACATTTTCGCACCAATAAATTACGCGAAAAGACAACAGAACGCTTTTCTGTTTCCTTCTTACCGTGTAAATATACATATATTAAATTTCAAAATAATCAGAAAAATCTGAAACTCAAAATTCCTTAACAAAAAGCAACAATTTCACATCTAAAACATTTTCCAATCGACCCAGCGATCAAAATTACACGCAGCACCCTATATACAGACTGCCCGCAGTTCCCATGACCTTGAACACCCCCTCCCCCGGTAGCCCCTGATCATCCCCAAGCGAAATCCAAAAAACGCAAAGAAACCTGCTCGGAAGAACAGAAAACTAATGATCAACATTTCATACCATAAACGAGACGAAGCAGCGGCTGGCCCGTACATGAAAGCTGTTAGGGTATTTGCTAAACAGAGCTTTCGCCTCCTCGGTCTTATTATTCAAGAACAAGGAGATCCCTTCTCTGGCGATCCTCCATTCCTGCACGTCCTCCGATTTCTTAGCCATGGCGTATTGCAATAATATAATTGATCACACGAGTTCGTTTAGATCACGGGGAGAGGGACACTATCTTCCGCGTTGTACTGATTGCCACGTGAGGGTGCGTCAGGTGGCCGTCTCTGGCCATCGACGGAAAACGTCGAATTTCTAACAGAGTGTTTAGCAATCAACAACCACGTTCCCGTATTTTCAGAGCGGTGTCAGCTTCGCGGTGTTATCATCGTGGGGTGCGAGCGATCATCCAAAGACAATGGTTTCGCGGCACACAATAGAGTGACAATGCCGGCGAAGACATCAGCCGTCATCCGGAAGAACGATCCGCGAACGAACAGGAAAGTCTTGTTTATCAGGTCCTCCCCACCAGACCAAACCACTTTCGACGGATATCAACCGCAACGTTCTACGAGGAAAGTAGCTAATATTATGTAATGTAGACTCATTCGGCTGGTGACGGACAATCCTTCGGTTTTTCTTCCGGTGACGACACTCCTTTCCGAACTTGATTCTCTCCCTGCAACTTTGTTTTCCTATTGTTCCTGTCTTTTTACCGCCTGGACAGAGTCACGTGTTCTTTTTCAAAGGTCTCGGACACCATCGAGGAGGATCGAGATTTGTTTAACGAGGGGATGTTTATGGTTAGAAGTGAAAGGGAAAGGGTGCTCGGTGTCCGGGAAGGTTTGAATTCGTGTATCGAAGGGAGCCTGCTCACTATGATGCCACGAATTGACTAAATCCTCTCGGCGCAATGCTGCTGCCACCACCTCCGGTTTCCAGATGTACGTGTATATATAGATGTATCTATATGCATATATATATTATTGATTTTACAGTATGTACCGTGGCAGCCGTATATTTACTGCAAGTTGCATTTTCATTCGAATCGCTTGGACTTATAAGTAATTTTGATGAAAATCTTCGAACGCTCGAGATTGTCGTTGAGGTTTCGAATAAAATAGAAGAAAGATGTTACAAGAATAAAATCATTTATTAGAAAAACATCGACTAGAATTGGTTTTACAAGAAAGCTATTTACCTTTGGTAAGTATACATAGATTCGATGGAACAATGCAGCAAAGAGCGCCGATGGTATTGCACTAACTCAACGATAAACTGAGGCGGCGAATCTTGTTCGAGGTGCAATGCCCATAAACGGTGTTGATCCAATTCACCGGATCCGGGGAATTATGGATCGATATATGTATATGAACCAGCGTTTAACTCTAGAGGAACTCTTAAAGATATATTCTGTCCTATAGAATAACTAAATAATTTATTTTTCGTCGCTTATCACCAATTCACAGCAGCGTGGAACTACGTAAATGAATGATTACCTACATACCAATTAAATATATTTTATATTTAATTTATATATATCAAAACTTATTACTAGTTCATTATACACAATTATGTATAGACAGTGTGTGTAAAAGATAGCGAGTCTTTTCCCGTGTGATGTTCTATAACAATGTTCAACTAGAAAATCGAATAGTCATTAATACAATATAAATAATCGTTTGTATTACAAGTGATACTCCTACGTGGAATGTTTGTCTATATAAATTCTAGACCTTCGAATTTCTTATCTATCACCCTGGTGTCCGGCATTATTATAACACCTTTAATCGTGAATGCCATAATGTACGTGGCAGTTTGGCCTTGGTATTCTTCCGTCTTCAGTGCGACGATAATTAAATCCTGCGAACCTGGCAAGAATTTGAAGCTCGAGAAGCCTCTTATTGGCACTACACTACCAATTTCGGTGACCTGCAAATGCATTGTTCAATAAACACTTGCATTTCACGAACGAATGAGTAATATCAAAATTAGATGAAACCTTAACGTCAACGAAATTCTCATCCACTGTTAACAGAACGTTACAACTCATTCTCTCATCTGTATCATCGTTATAACGTTCGCGAGAACATCGTCTGGGCAAGAAGAACCAACTTTTGTGCACGTCGCTCCAAATCCCTGATTCGTGAATCATGTAACCTGCGGAATATCGACAACCAATTTTAATACATGTAAGAACTAGAGCTGCATTCGATAGAAACAATTATATACCTGGAAATTCTATGTTGATCGCTTGCCTCAGTCGTTTGTAATTCGCAATCCAGTTTAAAGAGGATACTTCGCCGCGAGGGGACACTACTTTTACCCAAAGAGGATCATTGTTCTCGAACTCTCCTGTAGAAGAGGTCCATTCCTTTCCCATGCTGCCGACGTATAAATGTTCATCTTTAACAGTGGCCCATTCAGATTTAAATCCTGTTGATAATTTAGCACGTGTAACATGAACCTTGAAACCAGTAAATACTCTAATCGAAGCTGAACTGTTTTAGTGCCACTGTTCAGATTTCATGTCAAATAATGCCATGGCGTTCGGTTGCTACGATCAATCGGTTATGCGAAAACCTGTGAAAATAGTTTAGAAAATAGTGCGATCACATTGCTTAGCACTATTCGACATGGTCTTTCAAACAGGCCCTAGCATTGAGGGAGTAGACTCGTTTCTAGGACTGGGTTTTTTTTCATTTCAAAGATGGGCTTTTTCAGTAGTCAAAAGCACGAGATAAAAGATCAATCTAGGCTGCGATCGTCCTCAAAAGTCCTATTTTTATGTTTATGGTGCCAAATAATGCAAATTACGCCTTGTAAATGTAAAAATAGGACTTTTGAGGGCGATAACGGCCTAGATTGATCTCTTATCTAGTACTTTTGACTACTAAAAAACCTCATCTTTGCGAATCCATCTTTTACAATCTTGGAAACGATAGTCTAGCCCCTTAAAATGGTTGAAATCAAAACCCGAGTATACCTTTAGTGTTCTTCCCATTGCCGTTCATTAATATAATCCAAGGGTAAACTTCCTCTCCCTCGATGGCATATACTACTCCGGTACGGTCATCGAAAGACAACAAACGTCCGTCGAAGGTAACCAACTCGGACAACTCCATACCACGCCCTTTCATAGTTAAAGACGTTGTCAAGATTTGAGTCTTGTCATCCCAAACAACGGAGATGAGCGAGGTGCTAGGATTCCACAAGAGACTTCCAGTTTTCATAAGGCTGTGCCATGTGTTTTTTTTATCCAAGATTTTTGAGTCATGATCGAGATCACTTACTATGGCTATTCTGTAGGTGATGCCTTGTGGTGTCTTAGCAGGAGGCGACAAAGGATACGTATTATTGTACTTGTAATAGCGGCATTGTGTTGAAACTTGACTCGACGAACTAATGGCTCTGTGCAATAATGGAAAACCGATTAGGAACATTGGAACAGATAACAACAGGAAAATTAGTGCCACATATTGGTTCTGAATGCGAAACGTGCTGTTCGCAACTCTGTACACATGCGGTGCTCGTAACGCTTGTCTCCAGTCGTGTAAATATGACATTTTTAGGTTACGGTTCTTCATTCTATTTCTAACCTCTGCTTCCATCACGGATGTCATCGGTGAAAGGGGTAACGTTGACAACCGCCCGTCGCGCCATCTTTGTTGAATTCAACATTACAGCGGTAAAAATGAAAACGGAAAATTTTCTACTTATGATTAACCCTTTTTTAATTCCGAAATCAAGATATCTCTTACAACCCAGATCATTTTTAATCCATGTAACCTGTTTTACATTGTGCACATCGAATTGAACCTGTTTTCTCATACAACGATCGAGCTTTTTACAATTTATAGAATACAGACGAATTTACTAATTTACTGTTTTGAATTAGTGCAGAGATATTGTGCAAGATTTCTCGCGCATGCGGGGCGATTTAAAATTGGGTACATTGATCACACCGTAAAATTTTTAAAAATTGTTATGATTTGATCGTGAAAAATTAATGTATAACACGTGTATTTGTGTCGTGTATATTTTGTAACTCGTAGGACGTGTCCTGAAGTCTTTTTGTCCGGAACAGATTGTTTCGGTACATTCCCGCCAATATAACTGTCTCAGGGCTCTGCTACCTCATCATTGTAATTACATTACTGTTTCGGCCGCGCATGCCTGTGAAATCTTGCACAATATCTCTGCACTGTTTTGAACAACGGTATGGCAATTTTTAATGGCGCCTGGGAGTCACCATTCGAGTGTAAAGTTTTGTGTATTTTTTTCGAAAATTATGTTCGGTGATCGTCAGTAGAAATTTTTGTAAGGAATAAGTAGAAAACCAAGGGTTAGTCGACGGTAATGAATATAACAAGGGTAGGTGCAATTTCAAATAATGGAATAAAAGAAGATTCATCTTTTCAGTTGTTCTCGATATGTTTTTTGTTTAAAACATATTTTTATGTAATTGTTATCGCAGGTTTAGGATGATTATAGGTATATATGACATATGGACAGTTTTCTAATACACGTTCCAGCCCCTTTCCCCATTATGGTGATTTACCCTTTGCAGCTGCGTCTATTATTCCATCTCTACTCGACTTTCGTAGTCAATTTACCCCAAACTCCACGCTTAGGGTGCACACGTTTTGTATTGCTACAAACTTAGGTCACCGTGGGACCATGGAAGTCAAAAGTCGTCGATCTTTATCACAACATCATATATTTGTTTGTTATAAACTTGCTATCATGTTTATAGCAATAATAACTATCGAAACGACGAGGTTATGTGAAAACTGTAACGAAACTGAATACTCTAAAATTACCGAACTGAAACAACTGGTTCCTAACTTTTTCTTTGACAATTATTGATATTTATTGATTATATTCATTGAATCACAATGTTACAATAACAATTGTACGAAGTCTCAATAGATGCATCTTCGTCTGCAAAGCGATTAGTCGCATTTGTTACTTGGTCGTTGTAACGTGAACAATTAACAGCTCGATGTTACTTAAATGCCTAATATATAATTAAAAATATTATTTTTGCAGAAATAACATGTGTTGCAGAAAATCAACGTGCGTGAGAACAGCCTCTAACCTCGTTAGCTCTCAGGAGTTAACCAAGAACAAATCCGAAACATTGATTAACATTGATTAACAGTAAGTGAACAAATTCCAGATAGAATTTCAAGATAATATAATATTATAGTAAATAACGAGTTCTGCTAACTTCTACGTAGCTAACCAATCTGAATACAAGTTAAAAAATCCAGAATTCGCGTAGCCTGACATTTCCCAGAAATGCCTTTCTCATCGATAGCGTTACGTAATGTTATTTTAAGCCGCACGCGATCATTAAAGGAGCAGTTTTAGTCCAAGTTCGATAATGCTAGTCCACCAAGAACATCCGATGAACATCCACCCCTGTGAACAATAAAAGTTTCTGTCCGAAAGACACCGATTCGTCTTGTGTCAATAACGATGCTTGCATCGGCCTTGCATATTCTTGAAACGTTGGGGTTGAACGAACGAGTCTGGGGTGAAACGAATCGAGGGGGTGGCGAAATGAAGGCGAAGGGAGGGATCGGGGGTGTGTGTGTGGGAGGGAGGGGGGATAGGGGGTGGAAGGGGAGCCCATGAGGGTGGCAAAGTGCTCCGGCAGTCGTGTAACGCGTTTCCCGCCGACAACATCGGCTATATCGCCAATAATATTAAATCGCGGCCGCGTTTCCACGTTTCCACGTGTTCCTCGCGTGTCTCCGGCCCTAGCCCGATCGCCCATTGGTCGAAAACCTGTATTATCGATCGAACGCGCATTGCGCACGTTGCCGCAGTTCCCCGTGACACACCGGGGACCTGTGTACCGCACCTACGGCACTGGGCTTGTTTTGTTGTGGCGACAACCGTGAAAAATCGCCGATTTTCCGCGTCTCGTGCTGCACGCCGGTGCTCTGCGAGATTAGGATGACCTCACGGTGCCGCCACTGCGTCCACGCTGCCTGTCAAAAACGCCGTCCGACCGCCATTGTTCCGGTTCAAATCGCAACGAAGAAATCTCTCGCCATCCAACCTAGACAACTCGTTCATCTCGTGGAAAACGATACTTCGTTCGTGAACGCGCCACAGAATTTTTATAACGTTTCCTGTTCTTCGAGGATTTCGGTGTAACAAAGGCTCGAAAGTCGGCCAGCGATCACCGATCGATTTCGAAACTGTTTTATCGGTATCGCGATTTTTGAACACTCTGGCGGGAAAACTGTGTTGTTGGTGTTTGTCAGTTCGAACGATCTACGTTCGATCGGCAGCAATTCGTCCTTGTAATGAAAGTTTTCTGTGCCTTCGGTCCACGTAGACGCTGCCCTCGACCGTGTTTCTTGTGACACAAAGTTCTCGCGAGATTATGGTGTTACTGTCGTCGTTAAGTGGTTCTTGCTCTCCGCCGTTTGTGGATGGTCACTCACGGAAAGCCGCCGCCGAGTCTCCGAATCCACATTCCAAAAGGTAAGTGTCAAGCTGAACTTTAAAATTAGGGACCACAAATTTTCAACTTCTTTGAATGTAATATTATACAATTCGACGAGGAAATGATGAAACTTGAAATTCAAGTGCGCGGAGTTCACTCGTTTGGAAGTTATACGCGAGTAAAGTTGCTCGAGTTCTAGCGCGCTTTGGAGGTTAGAACGCTGCCATATTGGTTTTCGTATACATGCACTACCGGTCAAAAGTTTGGAATCACTTGCTGCTTTTTATAAAAATCGAATATATCGATAAATTTTGAAATGATTCATCGTTATAATATCAAATATTAACTAGTTGAATAATATTTCTAAACAGATGCCATCATTTTCTTATGTCCATACACATTTCTTATGTCCTGTATAGTTTATACACCCAGTCTAAGACAGTGTTCGCAATGCATGTCTGTGAATGCGTGTTTTTAATGGAAGAGCAACCGGAAAAAAGTCATGAAAATAAATTCGAAAGATATACGGTCTAAGGGAGCGGGTATGGATTCCTCGCGCTAGAATGTCAAGTTTTATCATCTTTTCGTCGAATCGTATAATATTACGTCCAGAAAAGTTGAAAATGTTTGGTCCCCTGAGCGAAAGTTTAACCAAACGTTACATTGACTTGCAACCCGACACCTGTTCTCTCTGGACCCTTTTTTCTCATAGGATCATCAGTTTTTTTTGGAGCTGAGTTGTCAGCTGACGTTGTAGGTTTGTTTAGGTGATCCCCTACACGTGTACCCAGTTTCGTCCAAAAAGCGCTTATCCGATTGGCGATCTCCCCTTGTTAGGGTTAACCTCTTCGGCAAACTTCGAGTCTATTTGAGGTGACCACGTTCATCAGAGACTCGAGATATTAGGTCTTGTGCATAGAAAATTGCTGGGTTGGTCATTTTAACGATTATGTCGCTCCCAGACTGTCAGTCTTAGACTAGTTTGTAGTCTGCATTAGGGGATGGTGGGAACAATTGTTTCTTAATACTTGGGAAGTTTGGGGGTTACCTAGGATAGATTGAAACAGAGTTTACCCAACGGGTAGCTAACAGCAATCTCTGAGATGGGGGTCTGAACTATCTCTGAGGCAAGAAGGGTTGCTGCAACTAAGATGTAAACAAACTAAATTTTTCAGCAGTTTTTGGAATCGAAGCTTGCAGCACCCACCTAATCCGTAATGATCATCCGAAAGTCATCAGGATCACACAAGAGATAAGGTCACCGACTGAATGGAATCCCAGCACCGACTGCCCCTCAATGACCAACATAATCGTTCGCTTGAAAATATCTCTAAATGTCCCTGCAGACGTTGAATCCGTTATCACGGTAGCCTGCATCAATAAAGTTCCAGGTTGCATCCAGCAAACTCGGTGACATATTGACCAGCGTGTGTAAACAGCGAACTCGGTCAGAGCGATAAGGGCTCGCGGTAAAAACTGTTGTCCTATTCTCACAATAGCGACCCAGAAACAATTCCGTTGATAAAACACAGCTACCACGGAGGTGGGTGAACTTATCGGAGCAAACCAATTAAAACCGGCGTTTGTTTCTGTAAATTACAAGGTGGCTCGGCTGGGGTAGCTAAGCAGCGGCCAGGGTAGACGAAAGGTAAACCTGCCGTGCTTCGCGATAAGGGGTGGGCCCGTAATCTAACCCCAAGACGAGGGTTGTAAGAAGACACCGGGCATCGTACACGATGACACGTCGTCGTCGTCGGAACGGTTCCTCAAGGTCGACGACCTTAGCGTCTCGTATGAACGGGTCTGTGTTTGCACGAGACGTAATTGTGCTTGGAAGATGGCGCGGGAGGGGGATAGATAAACGAGATGGCACATCGAGAGAGTGAGAGAGAGGAAGGAGGATAGATAAACAGAGAGAGGGGGTAGCAGGCACCAAGCGTGCGTCAGGACAGGGGGTGACTTTGTGGGGTTGGTCTATTCGAAGGGGCAGGGGGTGCAGTTTCGGTGACGTTGTGCCGAAACCGAGGGCAACGAATGAGCGCTGGTGTAAAGGAGCCGCCGCGTCGGCTGGGGAAAGGGAAAGTGACTGCACGTAGGGGTGGCCGCGTGGACGCTTCGGTTGCATCGCGGTTATGGTTTCGGGAATCCTTGCGACTAGAGATATCCGTTCCACGTGTATTCAGAATACACGTGTACGCGTGTAATTAATATAATCCGTGCAGAAGTCCGGATACTACGCGTATAACTGTGAACTTGAATGTACGGGTACACGTGTATTATCCGTGTATTTTGATACACGTGGACCAGTGTATTCAAGTACACGAATCGTACATTGAAATATGCGAAGGTTTAACATGATAGGTTGCGAAAATGAACAAACAGCATGACTTCTGTTATTATGTTGTTTTGATGAAGAAAATCCAAAGTGTTTACATTTTTCGGCAAAAGGGGTCATTGTGGAGTAACGACGAAAATTGATTTCATAAGAAATTATGGAAAATTGGCGAAAGTTATTGGAACTAAAAATAGCTTATAGACGGAGATGAAAAGAGCACGTAGTTCTTGCACTGCAATTTATTTGATGAAGGTGTTAATGCTTCGGGTATATGTATGTACTCTCTATGTGCACATGTATATTTCACCCTACGGAACCGTAATACCATTACTGGGTGCTTTTAGGTATATTCGAAGACAATACATTCTTCCCTCTTTCCCAGTACCACTTATTAGCACGTGACCGGCTTCTGCGACCACGTGTCAGTGCTTCTCAACCTGTAATTGTTAGTAGCTGAAGCGGACACCCATCAAGTTTCATATAGTACTAGAAGAAAAGCAAGTGTCGTGATTATCTGAATTTTTGAAAATCAAATTAGTTTATCGTCCCCGTGGGAGGGGAGGGGAGGAGGGTTTAACCCTTAGCACTCGAGTGATGACTCTGAGTCGCCACTGAAAATTGCATTATTTAAAATATTCTTTACATTATTAAAAATACACATTTATTAAAAAAATGGAATTTCTCTAGGTCGGAAGAAATGTTTAATTTTCGAGTAGACATAGTTTCGAGTGCAAAGGGTTAAAGATTGGATACTCATTGTGCATGTACAACAGCTATGTATACTTGGATGACTGGCCTGTACCCGGTCCTATCGACGATGCATCGCCATGGAAACGGCACCGTCGCACCAACGTATTATACTGCATAGTTCGCAGAAGTACTGGCGTGAAGTACAGACATTTTCAAGGCCATCGATCTATCGCCGACTCAGGCGTAAGGGTGATTTCAAGAGCTTCGAAAAATTCTAAGGGCACTCGCGCTGTCTGGAGAGAACAATTTCTTCTCAAAGTACACCTTGAACGTACACATAGCTACCTACGTGCACTATACAAAGTGTTCAACGCAGCTCAATAAGAGCAATAACGGAATAATAAGGAAAGAAATTTTCTGAAGTGTCAACGCCACCTTGAGTCTTTTTATTTTTGAACAGTCGCCCTGTATATCTTCTTAAGTATACTCTAGGCGCTGAAGAGGCGAATTCAATGACCTATAACATGATGACCTTCGGTTGACCTAGAACCTCAAAATTCTTCATTCTGTGACTGATAGCTATTGATACTGATAATGGGGATGGTATGGTGTTTCAGGAAACGGACGAAAGTGGGTGGAATGAGGAGATTCATCCGGTGACCTCGTGCCACACGTGGTAATGCTACTGGCAAGCGGTGCTCCGATACCGACCATCGCCGGTGCCGTCGAGGAGGAGGAAGAATATGCACGCAGCGAGGCGAACAGCGCCCACTATGATGGCTATGTCACTGACCACACGGATCTCGCGTCCGAAATCGACATCGACGAGTCCGAGTACAGGCGGGAGCTCCTCAACGACGTAAGCAACGATTTTTCTAAACCGAGAACCGATCTGCTAGACTTTCATAGACGGAACATATGACCCAGTTGCTAAATAATCGTTTATCTTTATTTGATTGTAGAAATGGCGAATGCTATTTGACAAGGTACGTGAACGTATTTTTCTTAAAGTAGTCAGTGCCAAAAGATTCGCTGAGGCACGGGGAGCTTGACTGATTCTTGTTCTCCAGTTTGATCCGGAGGGTTTTGGCGAGATACCAGTGGAAGATTTTCTGGCGGCTTTGAAAAGTTCCGAATGGAAAGCCGAGATACCGCCGAATAAACGAGACATTCTGCTCGCCAGGGCGAAGGAGTCGCGTGTTCAAGCGGTGACGTTCCAGGATTTCGTCAATGTGGTGAGTGATCGCATTTAGAACCTCACAATTCTTCCAGGTCCTCTTATTCATGCTGTGGATTAACTATATCAGCCGACAAAATGATTTTATGCTTAATATTATATCAGTTCTCTGTGTTATTACTTCATAATTGCATTGCAGAAACGCTACCAATCGATTGGAAATGATCTCCCGATTAAAACAAGCCTACGCACGGCATAAATCGAATAATTGACCTGAAAAGTTTTGTGCAAAACAATTTTGGAACTACTCAAGTGGCAACGTTGTATTTCGAAAGCCGACAACGTTGCCAAATCTGTCCTCTCTGTCTAGATAACTTTTTGTGTTGCAGTCTTCTGTAGTCCAGTAGTTGACTCTTCCGTTTAGGTAGATGGCGTGAGGGACACTCTAATTTTTAGTTGTGTCGGTATTGCAGATTCTCATTACCTCGTATGGTAATTAGTTTATTCTTGTATCATTTGTGAAGCGATAAAAAAATACATTGGGTGATTAATCTATTCTTGTATCTTGCTTATGGTTTGTAGAGATCTTCATCTCTGTGGCCCGATTACTATTTTTATGTCGCGTCCGACGTTACCGACACAGTAAACATTCATACGGCGCGCGAATTTGAACGATATTAGTAATACTTGCGCTTTCCACATGATTTCTACAGTAACTATTTCTATTAATTATATAACATTACTAAAATATGTGAAATATAAATTTTGTGAAGTTGTTGAGCACATAAATAGTTCTTTTCTATTATTTTCTTTATGTTCAAATCAATTTTAGAGATTGCATCCTATAAAATCAAGCAAGACGAAAAATTTGTCAACTTATGACTTACCCAAAAGAAATAATATTAATTTGTCGAACTTGTCGCACTTAAACGTGCGCTTAAAATTTTTCAATTTCTCCAGCGTTTTAAGCTTCCCCTTTTCCCAAAGGTACCCAAAATGTTCGGTCTAATGACACTCGACTGAACCTCGAGTCTTTCAAGCATTCCCGAAAGTGTATCGAGATCTGTATCGCCAAAAGCTGCTGGGAAAGGTTCGCGACAGTTAAATAGACTTATTCCACTCGACGGGCAAGTCCGAAGCCGCTCATTGTCCGTTTTATTTGTCAATCGGGGGAAAATGCGGAATTCCGTTTCTCCACGGAACTGGGACGACAGTTCGTAGGCGAAGCGGTTTTAGCGACCAGCAAACTGCTAGATAAATATCGGGACAACGATAATCTCGCCATTTAAAGGCACCCTTTGTTCGCGTTCGAAACCCGCTGACAAGTTTTCGGCGGTTTTGCGACCGCCTCTCCTTTCCGCTGTGGGTAAGCAGCTCTGACGTTGAGTGGCAGAAAATTGTCTGCGTACAAATCGAAATCATTCGAATCGCAGGTTAAACGACGTGTAAAGGGAGCTGCCGCTCCTGGTATTGACATTCCGCGGAGATCGTGCCACTCGCAACTGCACTCGAAAATTATCTCGGCCCCTTTGTGTTTTTGATTATGCTCGAACGACTACCGAACGCGCGCTATGTTTTTCTATCGGTCAGACAGAAATCGCTCGGGAATATTGCGACCAATTCAGGGAAATTTTAGAAGCGAATCTGCGGGCATGGGTTCTCATTTTTCTTGGCAGAACTTCTTTGCTTCGAATGATTTATTTGCGACGCCGCACAGTGGGGTATTTGGCCCGAAAAAGTGGAAAAAATTCAATTTTTAAATTTTTGCGTATGGCATAAAATTTTTGTTGTTGGCAGAAAGGCAAAAGGCTGCAGTATTATTTTTTCTATTTGTACACCCGTGAAGTAGTAAACTTCATCGAAAGTCGAGAGATTTTAAGGCGCGCTTGGCGTTCTTAAACAGTCTCTAAGACAGCGTCTGTTCATTGGCGATTTTTACGTGTTTGAAGGGAAATTCTGTAAATTTTTGTAGTACAAAAGTTATTCAGGTAGGTATACAGAGCACTTTCGCATAGATTTTATTTTGTTATCATCTAAATTAGTATAGTTATTAATATTTGAATATTACCAATCATTCTGTAAGCTTTTTAAAAATTACAAAACTTTATTGACAATTTTGTTATAGTATAAAGCCGTATTGAGTGCTCTTTTTGGTGTCATTACATTCGGTAAAGATTCGTGATTATAAGCCAACAAAGTTTGATTCCGGATATGTCCGGATTCAAATTTTATAGCTAATTTAGAATTAAGTGTTTAGCAGCGTTTCGCGTACGCGTACGTTCGGCTACGCTTGGCCTCAAATGAAGAAGAACCATTATCCGAGGAAGAAATTTCTTATGTATTTTCCGATGAAAATTAATGGTAATCATTTTAAAATATTCTTATAATATACCGGGTGAGTCATTTAACGTGAAACAGACGTATATCTGGGAAATGAAGCTATTTTGGAGAAAAATGTTTCAGACAAAAGTTGTATGGTTTAGAGGGGGACATAAAATGGTGTCATTGATTTGACCTTGGATAGTCGTTTGAAAATCACGTGAAGGTCATCTTCCATTTCTTAAATAGAACTCCCTATTTTTTGTTGCATATTCTTGTAGCTTGTTTTGACAGCTTTCCAAAACACTATATTAAAATATTTCTTTCTTAAATATTTTTCAAGTTATAATAGTGCAAATATTCCACTATCGCCTTGCTTTTTCAGGGGTTCTCGATAATCTGAGGAAAAAATGTTTCCAACAAAAGAGGAACAGTATACAGACGTCTGCAAATTTCAATATATAAAAGTTTTAAAAAAATTTATTTTTTCAAAAAATTGAGGTAAATTTGATTTTTCAAATACTAAAATGTATTTTGGATTTCATAATGTTGTAGCTGATCTTAAGGCGAATCCAACGATATATAATATTATAACCTTGAGCCTATAAATAACGCTACAATAGTTTTTTCCACTTTTTCAGGCCAAATACCCCACTGTGCGCCGCCACAGTGGTCTGAGAGCGGCAAAAATCCCATATTTTCAAGTTTCTCAAAAAACCAAATTTTTTATATTTTTGACTAGTAGGAGAATAAATTCAAACATTTCTAGGATGAATCAGTTCAAAATCCAAATTCACTTTGCTGTAGAACGTCTTAAAGTTGGCCATGCTAAACATACCGAGTTTTCAGCATAAATTCAAGCGCATGTTTGAAGAAACCGTATGCGCCTGTAAAAATAGTAATGTAAATAATGTTTTCTTTTCTGGCATCCTTCAAGTACGAAGACCCGGAATAAATCGTGAAAAATGTTTATTTTTAATTTTTTCGAGTAGTTTTGCAGATAATGCTATTAAACGGGGAAAAGAGCAACGTTAATGAAGTTTGAAAAACGATATCTCTCTTGCGCCAAACTGCGCCAACGTGCCAATGGAAAAATAACGTTTGTAGATATCTAAGTAAGCAATAAATGCAAAGTTCAGCTGCGGTAACCTGCGGCTTTGGGTTTTATCTCATGAAATGTCGGTGAGAACGCGTCAAAGAACGCTCCGCTTTCTGGAACGCTTGACGGTCCGTCACACAGTGACGGTAGCTCGCTTTTTGAGGCCAAAACTATTGTAGCGTTATTTCAAGGTTTAATGTTATATTATTTATAGGTCGTGGGATTCGTCTTGATACCAGTTAAAATATTATGAAGTAAAAAATATATGTTAATATTTAAAAAATTGAGATGACCTTCATTTTTTATACAAAAAGAGATTTTTCTTTAATTTTTTGTATTGAAGTTTGTAGAAAAGTGAACACTAATCAACTTTCGTTTGAAAAATTTTTTGTCAGATCATCGGAAATATTTGAAAAATCGTGTTAACAATTCTCACAATGCATACTATTGAAAACAAGTGTAAAATGTATTATTTATTATTGTTTTATTAATTATTTTCTAATTTATTTATTACTTTTCGTGACCAAAATGTAAATAAACCTTACCTGTATACTGTACATAATAAATTTCCATGAAATTATTTCATTTTATTTTAATTGACATGAAATTATTGTTTTTTAAATTAAGTAGTTATTTTATATGGAGAGGTATCATTTTTTATTATCTTTAATTTAAATTGAATTATATTACATTTTAAATTTATTTTATATTCAATTTAAGTGTAACATTTATTATTTATTATTAATTCATTACTTATTTTTTAATGTATTTATTATTTTTCGTGACCAAGAACGGTTACAAACATTTTTTGTCGAGATTTTCCCCGAAATAGAGCTTTCCTAGGGTTTTTGCCGTTTTCTGCCGCTCTCAGACCACTGTGCGCCGTTGCTGTCTCATCCCGTTGCTGTCTCATCACAATTCCGATCGTATTTACCAGTTTAAACCGCGATTTAGTAGTGCCTTTATTATAAATGTTTTCCTTCTGCGATTCGATGATCCCGAACCACACAATTTGCTCGAAAAGCGTTTGTCTTACGAAAAATAGTAATACGACAGAAAAGACGCGACCTGTCCAGGTCCACAGGTCTAACATAATTTTCGACGCGATAAATAGTTCAGAAGATCATTCGAGGTAAACGATTGTCATGAGCATTGAATTAATTATATTTTCTTGTTTAATTGTCTCGGGGCACGTTCTCCCGTTATTCGTGGGCCCTGTAACCTTGCACAGATTTCTTTTTTAATTATTTCGAACGACCCTCGGGGGTGCTGTAAAAGAAATTCAGAAGTCGAACCCTAATGATGATTGTTCCCATGCTTAAGAACTGGGCTGCTCCCGTGGAACGATTCTGCGGACTGTTCGCAGTTTAAACTCCGTTGTAGGAAAGTAGTGAGACAATGGATTAGGGTGGCGCATGATGAACGACCTCGGCGATGGCGATCGCCGTTGTCCAGGCTGAAGAGCGAACCCCGCGCGCTCGCCTAGCCCGTTTTCTTCGTGGTTTGTTATCCACGGTTGAATACCAGGAATTCAGTTCTTTCGCCGTAAGAGACGACACAGGATGATAGGATTAAACCCGCAGGTGGTTAAAGGTAGACGCAATTATTCAGAAGCTTGGAATCGCAAGCATTCTCCCCACGGTAGTATGATTTACGGTCGGCGGGATCGAACGACGGAAACCAGGATTTCCGTGGCATGCGTTCCCCCCTCCCCTTTTTCTCTCTCTCTCTCTCCCTCTGTTCTATTCTCTCTATTACTCTCTCGCGCGTTGCACCACATACCCCTCTGCATACTTATTATTTCGCCGAGCCACGAATGAACGTGATAATCTCGTTCCTCGCGGAACGGGCACCGCGTATATATCACCGGAGCATAGGGTCTCTCTACGATTTCAATGGAAAAACGCGAAATTTCCCAATTATCGCCAATTATTTTGTCCCGCTCCTTCGTTTCTTTACTGCTCGGCTAATTAAGACCGCCGACTCGTTGCGAGAATAATCGCGCAAGCCTCGCGAAGCCATTCCGCGATTTGTTTGAATTCGGAGAAATGTATTTCTCGCGATCACCGACGAGTTCGGATAGCAGAGGTCTCCACTAGATCGTGGACTAAACCGACGAACGTGATCCGAACAGTGCCGTGCTTGGTATCATTTTAACCAGAACACTGCAAGACACGCGATGATGTCAATGTGAAGGGAAAATCACTACCGACAAATGTGTTATTGCTAAATTACTAATTGTTGTATATCAATCTTCGCCATCGGAGCGCAGAGGAACCCTTCCGCGGAGGAACTAGTCGAGACGAGGCACGGTAAATGAGACATAAGAGGCCGATGGAGGGGCGCGATTGGTCCTGGGGGTTTCGCAGGAGTAGGAGGATCATTTGGTGAACTGCGATTAGCAATTAGTCCGGTCGGAGGTGGTGGTGGGTCAGTGGATGTTTGCGGAGCGGTAAACCGTCCATTAAAGAGGACCGGGTTGACGTAGGCCGAGAAGAGGAGAAGATAGGAGATCTATACTACAAGAAACCGACAGAGAGAGTCAGAATCAAGGAGAGGGAGAGAATGAGAGTGAGAGATCGGCGAAGGTAAAAGGGAATGGAGAAGCATAGTCGGCGCTTAGGTGGCCTTTGGAGTTTCGGCAAGTCGGCGATTCTGGACACGATCTCGGTGGTCCTTCTTCGTTTTCGGTGTCCCTCGGCCTTCTCGTCCCTTCCTCTTCTTCCTCCTCCTTCCTTGGTCTGCGTAAGGTAATTTTTTCCTCTGTCCGGATTCGAGAGGACTCTCTGTCGGGTCCATTCTTCTCTCGTTTGCTCCCGCCGGATATCAATTATGTCCCCGTGGGCCTACCATGGAAGGACCCCACTGATGTGTGTCTCACCTCCGCGGGGGTGGCCACGGGTGGGGTGGGAAGCTGGGTTTCTTCAGCTTCAGCCTCGTTATCCCTCGCCGTGGGCGTCGAAATCCCTGTGTAAGGTCTCTCAGGAGCTACAAAGTGCAATTTAAGAAAATTCTCGACTCTCGTCTCGCCTCTCCTCGTCCCCCACGTCTCGTTATGCTCCCCTCTCCCTCTCATTCGCAAATCTCGACGATAAATCGCGCTACTGTCACTCAGCCGCGAGCGGACTTATTTACCGAAGCTTTGGGACCTTTTTCTCCCCCTTGGCATCCCCTCTTTCTCCCTCTCTGACTCTCTTGGTCACCCTCGCGACGATCGCGTGACATTGGTGCCACTTGGCGCGTTCACTGCAACGACTGCGACAAAAGTGGCGCAAGTCGGAGCAGTTCGTCAGTGGTTAATGAGGAATTAAGCTACAATTAATCGGACACTTATGACACACCCTGTACATCGACTTACACCATCTGGTATACCGATGCAACTTCCTCGTCGCATAAACAAACTCGCCAAAGTCGATTTCCAAAGATTATACGAAACCTCCGTTGGTTCAAGTATCGCGATAATAAATACAGCAGATCGAGGTAAGATCCGAATCTGAAATACTTTGTTGATAACAATGCGACAGAATATACAGTACTTTCGTTGCTTTCATATACTAGTTGGCAAAAAGGACGAATGTACGTCCACGTAGAAGCGTGTATAGATGTGCAGCATGTTGACCTTCGAGTGACCTTTACATGACGCGCACGACATCGATTATGTTCCATTGTTCTAGCCGAAGTGCTAGTAAGCATGCGCGCTATCATTCTATATTAAATCGATTCTATGAAACATCGAGATGGAATAGAAATGAGACAAGCTAGAAATCTCTAATCTCTTGCATAATAATTAGATCGCAGATTCTGTGCTACGCAAATAAATGTTTATTTCATCAAATACCTACTTTACTGCAATACAAATATTTGCTAGAAACACTGAATTTATAGGTACGATTGTATTATTTGTGACGTATTGAAATGATGAAATTATATAAATGTCTCTGCAAAATTGATGATTGATAAAGCATAATATCTTTCGAACTTGTACAACATTCAGAAGAAAGCAACTTCGGATAAGAAAGGAGAAACTCGGTTGATTCCAGTCGGAAAATATTTTTCCCCGGCTCTCGGGATCCTCCGGCCGGCGTTGCTTCGCCATCCAGCCGTAGAATTATTCAGAACGCTGTGCGTTTTTGCACGTCGTAATCCTCGGCCGCGATCCCGAGCACAGCGAGCGCGCTAGACCGTCGGGTGCCGCATCTATAAATTAAGTGTAACTAGCAAGAACGTTATTACCCATTATGAAAATCCATCCGGCCGCAAAAAGGTCCTGGAAAGCCTTTGTTCCATCGGTGATCCTGCGGATCGGAAGAACAGCAAAGAAGAATTCCGCGCGAGGCGGTGCCGACCTACGACCCCATTATGCACGGCCTGGACAGGGCTCGTGATTCATAATATTAGATTCGGAGTCAGGGCCGAATAATGTACAAGGTGTGTTCGAAAAGTTCCGCGGCTCTAGAACTATTTTATTCCTGATGCTACACATATTTATGTGTACCCTTCCAGCCAGTCTTCTTCGTACACTATACAAAATCCACCTGGAACGTCGAAGCTGGAATTCTCAATACTAATTCATCGACAGAACTGCTTTATGGCTAATGATTTTATCGCGAACCCTTTACCTGCATAACCGTGACATTTTCCCGATTAAAACGATACCAAACACGATACACTTCGCATTATATTTGCCTGTGTAATCGAAGGATTTAGTAGAACCTCGACTATCCGAACCGAGATCTTTGATCTGCTGTAGCGCAGAAGAAAATGATCGGAGAACGTCCTGATTGGGCTCGTTTTAAAGCTTGAAACCTCTACTTTCGACATACCTAATTTACATTTTGTTGCGATACGGTAGAACCGATATAAAAGCGTCAACTCAAGTCAACCGTTGGACAAACCATTCGTCAGCCTTCAGACTGGTGCATCGCGTCCAACTTTTAGAGCACACCGTGTAAATGGCACGCGTGTAAGGGGTCCTCGGGGTGTGCAACGTTTTCAGAAGGGGACAGGTCGGAACAAGCGGAGGGGCGTCACGTTGGCGGCGAATGTAACGATGCGGCGACAACGACGAGGACGAGTACGACGACGACGACGACGACGCCATCGGGCAGAGAAACCCTGCAGTCACAGTCACCACCCACACGTCGGACCCTTAAATCTCCATTCTCAGCCGCGCCTCGATCTCTTTGAGCCTGCTCTCTCCAACCCGTGATCGTGGCCGACGAATATACTCGCGTTCACACGAGAGAAAGAGAGAGGATGCGTTTCTATCCAGCCGACCGGTGATTTAAACTGTGGAACGCTTTTGGTTCATTTATGAGCCTTTGTCTGTTCCAGCTGGCCCGGAACCGACCGTGCATTATTAACGAATCGTTGATTTTCCTGAAATATAAGCGGATGCCACCGGACTGTTATCGCTGCAGTCCGAGGTTCGAGTTTGCCGCTATCTCTCTCTCTCTCTCTCTCTTTCTCGCTGTTCAGGATGATACCCGCAATCGGACGATGATACGAACGAGATCGTTCGCCGTTTACCGAGCTGCTCTCGTAACAGACGGCTTTCACTCGGTTATGGCGAACGCGTTTCGTTTATGGGGAACGGAATTAACTTCTGCCGCTGTCGAAACTCCGCTGCTGTTAACGCGATTTGCGCGACAACAATCTGCAATTTTGACTCTGATTTATCTACCGACTCGCGTTAGCTGCGCCAATACAGTTCTGAACAGTGTCCCTTTGACGGATCAATTCGCACTAATTATTCGGGAATTTGACACCGGCGAAAAGTCTCGCATTCGCGCGATCATGTTCCACTGATTAACTCGGATAATCGCGGTTCTGCTGCACCGCAACAATATGTAAATTGGCTGTGTTGAAAGTAGAGGTTTCAAGCTTTAAAACGAGTCCATGGCGAACATCATCCCGATTTTTGTTCTACGGAGTTATGACTGATCCAAGATCTCGGTTCGGATAATCGAGGTAAGGTGAAGTGCCCTATGCCTGGACAGCATGTTTTTCTATTTTAAATTTTATCACTTTAAATAAATAAAAACAATTTCTTAAGAGTTTTAACATACAGTTCAGAGTTTGTAAAGTAATTTAAAATAAAAAAATCATCGTTTAGGTTAATATCTTAATTGTATTAACAAGAATAATTCAAACCTATAGTTGGACATATTAAATCCAATCGAAGCTAGTACCTGGACAGAAGTAAAGCCTATATCGGGACAAATTCAATTTACGAGTTGATCGAGCGAACATAACCTAAAACGTTGGTTGGTGGCGCTGTTGCGCATGACGAATAGAAGATGCTTTGCGTAATATGTAGTATTCTTATCATAGATTATAGTATTGTATTATTTAACCAGATATATATTTATTTTCATTTACTGTTTTAATAAAACTTGTCATAATACAACTTTTAAGGTTAGGTAGTAATACTGATAGATTTAAGATGTAAACATAAAGTATTATTAACGTCACAACCGGAATACATTTTCTACATACGTTATTCAAGCTAATAGAAGACTAATTATACGTACATGTAGTTAAATAATTTGCAAACAATGCGTTGATTTTATTCACAAACACGTGTCCGTCTTCAGGCGTAAGCACATTGCGTATAAGCTTAGAGTGGGACAGCTACTGTCATCGCGTCCCAGTATGGAGTACCTATATTTGAAAACAGTCCTAATCTTGGACATCTAATATTTGGATTAATAATTATTATTTACGTTAAGTTTGATTGCCAATGTATTTTAAAATATCAATATTATTATGCGTGATAATTATTTTTTGTCTGAGGGCTTAAATCTTTTTTTCTAACAAAAGTTCGAACTATAAATGCACATGATTCGGATGTAAATAGAAATATTTTGTATACTGTTTTCAGATGAACTTTGAATTCATTTTTAAATTTCAATTGATGTCTTAATGAAATAACATTCACACCTACTTGTAGCTAAGGCCTCAGAATATATAATATAATTATTTAATCTCTTAATTACTAATTTTACTATGAAAATTCAATTGTCCAGATTTAGGTATCACTTTTGGACTGTCCAGACTTAGGGCACTTCACCTTACCACTCCAATAAAATTTTAGGTAGATTAGGAGTAGAGGTTTCGAGCTTTGAAACGAGCCTAGGCAGAACATCCTCCGATCATTTTCTTCGAAGTTACAGCACATTGAAAATCTCGGTTTGGATAATAGAGGTTCTATTGAATCTTTCAATTACACAGGAAAAAATAATGCAAAATGTGTCGTGTTTGGTATCGTTTTACTTCGGGAAGTGTCACGAATATGTTGACGACAACTTCACAAGGAAATGTTTAAAAACATACGTTTTATCACTAAATTAATAGTTTACAGGCATTGCTCGTGACGCAATGTTCCTCTTACAGAGTGCGAAATACATTTACAGTGACTCGTGACCAACTTATAACAATTTCACGTTGTTCAAATAGAAAGTACCGGTGGCAAGAGCAACTGATAGAACTATTTACAACAGAAATTGCTCGTAAAAATTAGATTATTTAAAAGGTACATCTCGCGGAGGCGATGTAATTCGTAGGAAAATGTATTTCCTCCCGGAAACAGCGGAAATGGAAATCCAGCGTCGGCTATGGGGAAACTGGCCGGCGAATTCCTAAAGAAATTTGCAAGTGAAAATTTTCATTGTGCGCAATTCCCAGTTCGTAACGAATATCAAAGCGGGCTGCTAAATATGTCGCAGCGAGTTACTTTCGTCGGACTGGCCAAGTTCTGGCGATATTTTCTGCGGACCGAGGGAAAGAGGAATTTTGCAAATTCGGAGGATTTACCAAGCGGACGAATTATTTGGTCCCTGGACGATCGATTTCGGAACCTTTTTCGACATTATAAGCGGAGAATCGCGGTGAAAATTCACGTTGGACGTACACAAATGAAAATCGATTTTTCAAATATAATATATGAGAGTTTTAGTTCAGTGGAAGGAACACAATTTTTAACTTTGGGTCTTTGTTTGGACTAGTTAGGAGGTAAACATATTAAAAGTCCCTATTCCTAGGAGGGTGCAGGTACGTAGAAGGTCCCCTGTTTCGGTTTTCCGCTTATATCTCGGAAACTATGCGTCCTAGCGATAAGGACATTTAATACAAAATTAAAGCTGACAAAATGTACTATAAGATTGGTTCGATTCAGTTTTTCGCTATCTCGCATAGTTTCCGAGATATCCACGCTCAAAGTTCACTAATTGTGCTCAAGAGTTAGCTAGTCAAGTCAGGCAAAAATTTCTTTTTCACAATTAGTGAACTTTGAGCGCGGATATTTCGGAAACCATGCGAGATAGCGAAAAACTGAATGGAGTCAATCTTATGGCACATTTTATCAGCTTTAATTTTGTATGGAATGGTATTATCGCTAGGACACATAGTTTCCGAGATATAAGCGGTAAACCGAAAAAGGGGACCTTCTACGTGCCCCTGCACCCCGCTCACCTCCTATAAAACAGGAATAACGTAAAAGTATGCAGTCCAACAACAATGAGAGCATCAGAAAACATTTCGAGTACTGAAATTGAAGGTTCATCATCAAACAGACAGTTAAAACAAAATGGTGGATCCCGTCGAAGGACAAGGTTCAGCAATTAAGGGTAATTACCTCTAGTCTAGTTAAAAGCATTTTTAAATAGTACTTTATCTGTGAGGATCGAAGGCATCAGGATCGTTGACTTTTCCCTGGCTCGTCAGCGAAGATCTCTGACCACCCAGACCACCAAACCCTTAAATAGGGATCGGAAGGCTCACCCTGCGTGCAGCCTAGAAGTCGAATAGACCGTGAAATGAAGAAATGCTACCTCTGCGTTATCGTGTGCTCGATCGGCTTCAGTCAAACTTCATTTGGAACTTAAAAGCCCGAGCGACTTCTAATTAGGGGACAGCCGAAACAAGACATGCCCCAATCTGGGGGACAGGGTTTCTGAGATAGGGGACATCGGTCTGCCCAAAATTTTCTAGTTCCACGAACTGCTATCGTTTTTCCACGATGTTTCCCTTTTTGTTCACTTATCGACGTCTTTAATTTCTTAACTTGTCCAATCAATTTGGTGGTGATAGGCGTGTCCTGGCAGTGGACATCTTGCTGTTTGGTTCGACTGTGACGGCTAATTAAGGGTGCCAGTGAGTTATGTCTTTGGAGAGAGGTGTACAATATTATTAATGATTTATTACGTAGAATGTGATTCTGTGTGAACGATGTGAAAAAAGACAAAATGACATTTTAAGTGACTAAAGAACGTTTGTCAGTTTGTTTTTTTTAAATCACATGTCTTCGAGATTTTTTACAATCTCAACTTAAATGGGACACCCTGTATATCCTATTGTTATATTATTTTCTTAAATGTACTCGAGCAATGCATTACTACGTTATTTATTAAATGTATTTAATCAACGTATTACCATTACAGACAGTAGGTTTCCATGCAAGATAATAATATATTAAAGAATATTAAATCTTTAATATTAAAAATTTTAAAAATATTAAAGATTTTACTCAACGAATTCAGTATTTAATGATACTTGAATTTGAATTTCGCGCGCACGAAACGGCGCCACAATTTAAATTTAAAGCAGGCGCGAAATATTCCCGCGACAACTGGTTCAGTACGTGCTGCCATCTTCCGGGTGGTTGATCGAAGTAATCACACGGGGGGAAGACTGCACCGTGTCGCCAACTGACGACAGTTACGAAACTTTGGTTGAGCCACTGTTTTTCTCTCTTATTAGTTTGCAGATACTCTACTTTAAATCTTGCTATCGTTTTTCTTTTTTATAGTCTGCGCAGGTGTTTGATCTTTAAAGCTACTAACAATAGAAGGATGCTTGCATAGTTTTAACGATTACTAAAATGTATACAAGCGGCGGTAACTTTCTTGTTCGAAAGTTCGAGCGAGGCTCGTAATTTTTTATTACGAACACAAGAAAATTATGAAATACGAGAGTATTCGAAATTTACATGTAAATTCACGTAGCGGCGAAATCGCTTTAAGTTTCAGGGTGAACTTTACACGTATAGTAGAAGTTTTAATTGAATCAAAACCGTCGTTTGTACCAATGTCAGTACATCCAGTTCGAATTTTGCATTTTTGATAAAACGAAGAAATTCAACGAGAAAACAAACGTTTGCGAAAATCGTAAGGAAGTTTTCAAAATTCTCAAGAGCATCGTTTACGCCAATCCATCTTCAAAAGAACAATGAAATTTGTCGTTTAAAATTAGAAGAATTTTTCATCTCGTAGAGATTATGAAACAAAGAATTAATTTTATTTTCCTGCTATTTTTTTTTACGATTGATGCAGAGAATTTTTCTTTTGTATATAGCTGGTTATGAGGATTGGTTCCCGTTCGGAGAAATGGCACATTGTGCGTCGAGAAACGTCTCTATTTAACGTGTTACGGTCTTGTTCCGTTTCCTTACGATACGCCAGGTCGTCTCAGGCCGAAAGTGGCCTCTCCACCTTGCAATTCACTCGGAAAGCGCGGTCAAATCGATTTTAGCCGGTCGACTGGTAATAGGAAATCGTAATAAGGTCCCTCTGAAGCAAGAGAGCTGAACCAGGGGCCATCTGTTGTCGGCGCGGGCTGCGACAAAACAAACAGCTTGCCAATTACCGAGTGATTTTCGGCCCGCTCGACATCATTTCGTCCGGCGCTGAGGACAAAGGCGGCTCGCTCCTTCCACGCCTACCGTCGTTAAACCTGAACACAAGGGGACTACCACTTTCCTATTCTTCCCTCATTTAGTATCTCTATGTACGCCCACTCACCGGCTACTCGTTCCTCTTCTAAAGAACCACCGTGCCCTCGAACGTTTACTGACAAAAATTGCTAACCTTCAGAGATCTTAATAACTAATACTAATTCAGTGAGAGAAAACTTTATTTCGTACAATGCTCAAGTGAAACCTTCACTGGCATATTCGTTACACTTTTCTGTTTAAAATGATACCAAACACGATACGGTTTGGATCTTATTTACTTGTTTAACCCCTTGCCATACGATTTATTTTACGGTTTTAGAGATTAGAACTTTTTTCTAGTTCGTAATTTCCTAAAAAGGAGAAAATTTATATGTATTGTATGCCCATTATATTCTCCAATAGCTGTACATTAATAAAGCCAAAGTAGAATTTTATTTCGGTTTAAAGAAAATTAATATACATACAATGGGTGTACAAAGTGTTTGTACACTTTTTAAAAACTTTTTAAAAACTAATAGCTTTTTTATAATTGTACCAAACGATCTGACTTTTTATAATCAATTAGAAGCATTATTTTACGAAATGATATGCAAAAAAGATTTTCCAAAAATTATAATTTACAAGGTTAAATGCAAAAATAAAAAAAGCATATTTTTAAACTTTTTTATTTGGGTCCTTAATGAAAATTTAAAATATATGTTTTGTAGATCTATGTTAGTTATACACATACTGAAAATTTAATCGAAATCGGTTGACGCAGAAAAAACGACACGCATCGAAAGATGTACGATTCTGTGGATTTTAAGCACAAACTGATCAAAAGTTGTGTAAAACCACGATTTTCACCATTTTTAACCTCTTGTAGCTCGTGTGTATTTTAATCGATTTCGATGAGATTTTCAGCACGTGTATAACTAACATAAATCTACTAAACATATATTTTAAATTTTCATTAAGGGCCCAAATAAAAAAGTTAAGAAAAATGCCTTTTTTATTTTTTCATGTAACCTTGTAAATTATAATTTTTTGAAAATCTTTTTTGCATACCATTTCGTAAACCAATACTTCTAATTGATTACAAAAAATCAGTCATATGTATATACAATACAGTGGATGTACAAAGTATTCGTACATCATTTAAAAACTAATAACTTTTTTATAATTGTACCAAACGACTTGATTTTTTTTAATCAATTAGAACTATTGGTTTGCGAAATGATATGCAAAAAAGATTTTCAAAAAATTATAAGTTACAAGGTTACATGCAAAAATAAAAAAGGCATTTTTAAAACATTTTTATTTTGGTCCTCAAAGAAAATTTAAAATATATGTTTTGTAGATCTGTGTTATTTATACACATGTTGAAAATTTCATCGAAATCGATTGACGCAGGAAAAAACGTCACGCATCGACAGATGTACAATTCTGTGGATTTTCAGCAGAAGCTGATCAAAAGTCGTGTAAAACCACGATTTTCACCATTTTTAACCGCTTGTAGCTCGTGTGTATGTTAGTCGATTTCGATGAGATTTTCAACATGTGTATAACTAATATAGATCGGGAAAACATGTTTTAAATTTTCATTAAGGATCCAAATAAAAAAGTTTTAAAAAATTCCTTTTTTATTTTTGCATTGTAAATTATAATTTTTGGAAAATCTTTTTTGCATATTATTTCGTAAACCAATGCTTCTAATTGACTATAAAAAATCAGGTCGTTTGGTACAATTGGTACGAATACTTTGTGTGCACCCACTGTATTATATTTATTAGACTGCGTTCAGAATCTTCATCACGAGTCTGACACGATATTGTAGGACAAGGGGTTAATATTCCAAAATGCTCTTTTTTCTACGAAGTAACAACAGGATAATCGACATTCCACTGACTCGTGAATTAAACTGGCAAATATGCTTCGAACTATGTCATGTTGGGTATCGTATTAATCAGAAAATTGTCACCGATACACTGGTAAAGGATTCATAACAAAATAACTATCATGTTACAGACCTAATAATCACAATTTTTTAAGCAACTAATATGCCACAATATTATCGTGAAAATTTGCTAAAATTCTAAAGAATTTATCTTCGAATCTAAATAGACTAATACTTTTTTAAAAAGATTTTATTTGACGTTTTAAGCGAGATACGTTTGAAGGATCGAGCTCGGTTAAATCGTTACCTCGGGCGCACAGTATATACGGGAGAAGCAGCACACCGTGGAAACAGAGGGACAGTACACGAGGGAGGAAAAAAACAATGATTTTAATGGCAATGAAACTTTTACCGCCCACCGATAATTACGGGTTAACGAGGCGGCGGTAAGTGCCCACTCGTTCGAGCGATAATTGCTCGCTGATCGATTCGTACCGCGAAACAACCCCGTAGTCAGTCCGCGTACAAATGCGAAAATCTCTCGGCCGCTTCTCCGGCTGCAATTTAGAACGAGTCCGACCGACGACAGTGTGCTCCGGTTTTACAAACAGAAAATAAATACATTTCGGGCGCGTACTCTCGTTCGAATTTTTATTTTTAACGACGCGCCACCTACACTCCACGGAACTTTAAAAAAAATTTCATTACGAACTTTCAAATAATCACGGCCTTTTAAAACGAGACATACATGGAGCAAAAAACTTTTGAAATATCGTCGATCACAGTAAATAGACTGCGGCTCTTCATGCATTTATGAATAAAGTTGGTTGGGTGAAATATAAAACAGTAAAAGATTAGACAAATTAAAGAATATATAATGTTGTTATTAATGCAACGAAGTTATTAAGGGATGAAATCAATTTTATCACGATTATATTAGCTTGCCGAGTTGTCGATGTTGTCGTTGTATGCGTCAAATCTTGTAATCGAACTTTAAACCACTTCCCGATGAGCTAGAGACTTGAAACTTTAAACGTAGCTCAGAACTGGAAGACAATGCAATATTAAAGAAACAAATTTTTAAAAAAACTGTGCGTTCAGGAGAAAAAACAAATTTTAATATTAACCGTCACACCTCGTCGCGCGACGCTCTGTACATAGTACGTGATCGCGTTCAGCGATCCCCACTCCGCGCGCCAGCGTTCCCTACTCCACTACACGTCCCCACTCCGACTCATCCCCACTCCACTGATCCATTTCGCACCGAAGGAGCTCAGCCAGTGCGATGTTCCGTTCATTCAGTTCCATTTCGGACTCCATCAAGAGACGGCGCACAGTGGAACCTTCCGTCCAAATCGGAGACAAAATCAAAGAACTTTCGATAGAAATGAGGTAGAGCGATGAAATTTTTTAAAAATTATAGCTGAAACTTGGCAGAATATGGGAAAAATGGGAAGATTATGGTACGAACGTTTTATAACCTTGAGAAAATTCGTTAAACAATTCGTTCACAAAAATCGATTTCTTGTAAAATCCTGAGGTCGTAGACAAATTTTGAGACCAGATTTAAAATCAGCGTGAAAAAATCTACAGGAAATGATGTGGAGCATGTTAAAAAAAAATTTTTTCCGCCCGTGTTATTGAAAAAACCGCAATTTTCTTGAAATTGTGAGAGTTTAACGAATTTTCTCAAGTTTATAAAACGCTCGTACCATAATCTCCCTATTTTCCCCATATTCTGCCAAGTTTCAGCTATAATTTTAAAAAAATTTTATCGCTCTACCTCATTTCTATCGAAAGTTCTTTGATTTTGTCTCCGATTTGGACGAAAGGTTCCACTGTGCGGCGTCTCTCGTAGTCATCCCTTCATTCTATCTCGTGTATTTCCATATCTTGCGTTTCTATATCTTACTATTTCATACCAGTATTACTATATCCTGCGTTCCATTAAAAAAATACTAAAAAGTAGAAAATAAAAAAATATATAAAAAAAAACTTTAAAAACCACGCTTATATTAAAATGCACTATAAAGGAGAAACTAATTTTTTTATGCATTAGTGACTATAAATAAAAGCGTGGAGCACCCACGAATATTACGTCAAAAAAATAAAAAAATTATTTTCGCCTTCTTAGTGTATTTTAATATAAGCGTGGTTCTTAAAAAGTTTTTTTTATTATCGATTAATTCTGTTATATTTCAAGTTTTTCGTTAAGCGTGCTATCATTTTGTACCTTTATGATTCGTTAATAATTCTACTCCATTCAATAAAAATAATTCTACTTCATTCAATAAATTTCATAAAAATAGAAGCTTCGTTTCACTTCATTCATATACATACAGTGGGTGTACAAAGTATTCGTACACTTTTTAAAAACTAATAACATTTTTATAATTTGTACGAAACAACCTGATTTTTTATAATCAATTAAAAGCATTAGTTTACGAAATGATATACAAAAAAGATTTTCCAACAATTATAATTTACAAGGTTAAATGCAAAAATAAAAAAGGCATTTTTTAAAACTTTTTTATTTGGGTCCTTAATGAAAATTTAAAATGTATGTTTTGTAGATCTATGTTAGTCACATACACATGTTGAAAATTTCATAGAAATCGATTAACATACCCACGAGCTACCAGCGGTTAAAAATGGTGAAAATCGTAGTTTTCCACGACTTTTGATCAGTTTCTGCTTAAAATCCATAGAATCGTACATCTTTCGACGCCTGTCGTTTTTTCCTGCGTCAATCGATTTCGATGAAATTTCCAACATGTGTATAAAGAACATGGATCTACAAAACATATATTTTAAATTTTCTTTGAGGACCAAAATAAAAATGTTTTAAAAATGCCTTTTTTATTTTTGCATGTAACCTTGTAACTTATAATTTTTTGAAAATCTTTTTTGCATATCATTTCGCAAACCAATAGTTCTAATTGATTAAAAAAAATCAAGTCGTTTGGTACAATTATAAAAAAGTTATTAGTTTTTAAAAGATGTACGAATACTTTGTACATCCACTGTACTGTATATACATATGACTGATTTTTTGTAATCAATTAGAAGTATTGGTTTACGAAATGGTATGCAAAAAAGATTTTCCAAAAATTATAATTTACACGGTTACATGCAAAAATAAAAAAGGCATTTTTCTTAACTTTTTTATTTGGGTCCTTAATGAAAATTTAAAATATCTGTTTAGTATATCTATGTTAGTTATACACGTGCTGAAAATTTCATCGAAATCAATTAACATACACACGAGCTACCAGCGGTTAAAAATGGTGAAAATCGTAGTTTTCCACGACTTTTGATCAGTTTCTGCTTAAAATCCACAGAATCGTACATCTTTCGACGCCTGTCGTTTTTTCCTGCGTCAATCGATTTCGATGAAATTTCCAACATGTGTATAAAAAACATGGATCTAGAAAACATATGTTTTAAATTTTCATTAAGGGCCGAAATAAAAAAGTTTCGAAAAATGTCTTTTTTTTTCCATGTAACCTTGTAAATTGTAATTTTTTGAAAATCTTTTTTGCATATCAGTTTGTAAACTAATGCTTCTAATTGATTATAAAAAATCAGGTCGTTTGGTACAATTATAAAAAAGTTATTAGTTTTTAAAAGGTGTACGAATACTTTGTACACCCATTGTATGTTAAGCAAGACACTATAAACATGTGCATTAAAAAACTTGAATTTCTAATGTTTAATAAACAGAAATTACATTAATCTCAAAGCGTGCCATCTTTCCGTGCCCGGAGTGTAACACTATCGGAAAGTGTAAGCTCCATTATCCCAAAAATTCCCTCCGGACTTAATAATTCAGACAATGTAGGCTCTAGTACAGTTTAAAAGTGACCAGCAACTTTTTAAGCTGAAAACACATAATCAAGTCTCGCGCGAAGTTCTTCTAATTAGCTCGCAGAGCGCAGTCAGGCGCGGTGACCATACCGTGAATATAAAATGGCCGATTACAGGACTCTTTTGTGCAGATTCTCCGGAAACGATCGGCTTCCGTCGACAGCCTATCCGTGAGTCTCTTTGCTGTTCATTTTCCCGGTTTCACCACAAACACGCACGGAATCAGGTGGCCATTCATAATGAATGTGATCGTTTGATTCCGTTATGATTCAATCTAGAGTTTATGCAAGTGTACCAGTTGCAGTAAGATATTCATTGGGAGACTTCGGAAGCGCATTTAACTTGCAGAAGCTTTTTCCGAGGATCGTGGGGGAGGAATACTTGGACAACTGGCTGCAGGCGATGCTCAGGTAAAATGCTCGATGTTTTGTGTCGGAGAAATCGCATGGAGGGTCCATCGAAGGTGTTTCCAACTCCATTAGAGGCGGCAGCTGGGCCACCGAGGGTCGAGGTGTTATCCTTGCACCCTCTAAACTCGGAAACCGGCTGCACCCCTTCACCTTCTCCCGGGAAACGTGTCCCGATTGATCTACGGATGCGCCCTACTCCGACGCATCGATCCAGATTTAAGATAATTTTAATTTCTTTCTTCTCGATATTTATTTTTACCCATTAATGCTCTAGACACGTGACTATTAACCCCTTACCGTATAATTTTCCTTAAAGTTACAGCGATTAACACGTCGTTATCCCCTAAAATGTCGTAAAAGAGCAAAGAGGATTGTGTACAAACTGATCAAGTTTTATTTCATTTAAAGAGAAACGCGTGACATTCATATTTACTAGGCTTTGTTGAAAATCTTCATGACGACTGTGACTCATTAAAATACGACAACGGGTTAAAATAATAGGGACTTCAATAGGTATCCTAAAATTACAAAAAATCTTTTCATTTTATTATTATTATTATTATTATATACGGACCAAGGTCCTTTCATACAAATGTATACAGTTTTTTACAGTAAAACTGATAAAAACAAAAAGAAAACTTAACAAAGAAAAGGTCTTAACCTAAAATTTACATAATAATGAACCGCGTAAAACTAAACAAATACAGGTACGATTAACAAATAGTATTGTGCAATTTTGTTTTGAATACCTGTAACGAGCCATTAAAAAAATCAATATTGTTATAAAATATGTTAGAGCTAGCAATAATGCGATTTATTGGATTTATTACTCCATATGAGGATTTGGATTTCATTGTTTGAAATCCTGCTCTTGTTCTCAAAACTCGTTCAGGTACATAGAAATTTATTTGCCCCAGGAGTGCTGTACAATCCATATTATTATTTAACAGATTAAAGATAAAGCTCTGGTCGGAAACCTTCCTTCGATCGGATAATGTTTCCAGGTTGACTGTGTTTAATATTCTTGAATACAGCTTGTCAAATCTAGCTGTGCGGCTGAATGTCCCCCGCAAGGGGAAATGACCCCGCTGCGCAGTGGTAAATAAGCGGAACTTCACAACGATAGAGAACTGATCGTCACCTGTCAAACGATGCACGTGGCGACACACAGTGCGGCATGCAATGGACAAAAATCAAAATAATCATGGTTCGATTCTAATCTAATTATCCAACAAAATCATCAGTCAGTAAGTAAGGAATGTGTATGTAAAAAGTAGTATCCAAGAAAATCAATAGGGGATCAGTAACAGCCAAGAGTTTATTGTAGTATAAATACTAAAAAGTTAGATTACTCGTGCCCTAATTGCTCTTTTAGGTTCGTTTTTGTTTTAAACTGTTTGTTACAACTTAGGTATGGAGAATTTGACCAGAGGTATGCATAATTTTAACTGGCAATTTAGGAATTGCGTTTTTTCCTTAAAATGCAATTTAGAAAAAAACGGTTCAAAACATCCTGTAATTTTGGCTGTTCTGTATCAACAAGATGTTGTAGTATATTGCTATATAATTTCTTCTGCGATAAATTGCAAGACTCGATGTTATTTAATTTTTAGAGAAATGCATTCGTAATCGCGATTTGGTTGAAGCTTGGATGTCCGAACACACTTATTCCCAGAAATTATCAAAAGTTAGGCAAAAACTCTGTTCTCTATTAAACGTGAACGTTATATCACACGAAGTGGAAAAGAGATTAAAAGCTTTTCGTGTGGCACTTGCAAGAAAGCGGAGAGATAGTTATCGAAATCGACCTCACCTATTTAAGCATCACTATCAGTGGCTTGACATGGAAATAAATATTTCAAGTGAGAAAGAGATGATTCAACCCCTGCCATGTTCTAGTCGAGGAAGACCTCTAAAATTCTTTGAGGATTTATCAAATAAAACGAAGAAACGCCGCGTCCAATCATTGGTATCCACATATTCGTGCGAAGAACTGAATTTTGCTGCAGCTGTAAAACAACCGAAGAAACTAGATGTAAACAATCTTTTCCCAACAACAAAAACAACAAATAACAACTAATCATAAAAAACTCTTCATTAAAAAAAACATAAGACAAACGTTTTTACTAATGGAACCTTATATTTTTGGTGCATTAATCGATGCATCTTTGTATTCTCTTTAAAAAATTATTAAGGTACTTAGGTCAAAAATAGATTAGTTTAGAAGTTATGATTTTTGTCTCGAATGTCCATTTACATGCCGCACTGTGCGACAGTTCAGTTAAAAAGTAAAGTGACACAAGTGTATTCAAACAAACATATAAACAGTTGTTTTATATGTTTACTGCTGTAAGAAATAATGGACATACGCATTTTTTACGAGGTGTGTACTGTACCGATCAAATGTTGCATCCTTCTCTCGTCGAGTGCGGTCTTTGTTTTTTTCTGCGCATTCCTAAGTTTTGGTCAACCGCACAGCTAGATTTGACAAGCTGTAGCTATGATCAATATTCTTGAGTAGTTTGTTCTAAAACAATTCTGCTAAACAAAAAGCCAACGAAAAAATCGTACCGTTCACCGGCCAATTTCGCGAGGAATAAATCCAGGAAGGGGATGCTCGTCGCCGCGAACAACACGTTGCCCCGCCAGCGTAAAAGTGGCGCGAAAGAATGCCTCCATCACATGGGAAAACTCGGGGCGCAATCGATCTTGTAATCAAGGGAACGTGGAAAAAAAGAAGGCGGCGGCGGCGGCTGGTTTGCGACAATATGCCAATATGGCAATAAAGCCAACACCCCCGCCCCGACTCCTCTCGCTCCCCACCACCGGCCTTTCGATATAAACAGGGGGTACAATGTCGACGCAAAAGTGCCGACAGATGGGATTCTATCCTCTCTTTTCTCCTTTTTATCGGAGGCCCCCTCCGCCGGGAATTCTCCGGAGTACATGCGAGACTCCCACGAAACCACCCACAACGTTCTCTTTCATGGAATTTCATCGTTTTTCGTTAGTTTCCCCAGCGCGCACGGGGGCTGTGCTGCACGCCCCTGAATATCCTCGACGGAGCAGCGAGAACACATGTGCCCCGGGACGGGGATATCGATTTTTTTTTCTCTCCACCAGGGCTGGGAAAATAACAGCATGCTAAAGCGGAATAATTGCTGATTCTGGCGTAATCGCGTCTGCGATGACGGATATGCAGTTATGCACACTGGCCATTTCGGTGTTTTATTGTGTTTCGTTGTATTTTACTCTAATAGAATAGAAATTCAACTGAATTTTATTGGATTCTATTTTATTCTATTTCCGTCCATTTTAGTCTGTTTCGTTCCAGTTTCGTCCAATCTATACCATTTTATTCGATTTTAATCGATTACATTCAATTACAGTCGATTTCATGCGATTGTATTCGACTTTATTCGATCCAATCCGATTCTGTTCGAATTTGTTCAATATCATTCGATTTTACCCGATTTTAGTCGATTTTATGCGATCATGTTCGATCGTAATCGATTATATTCGATTTGTTTCGACTGTATTCGATTTTAGTCGATTACATTCAATTTTATTCGATCGTATACGACTTTATTCGATCCTATTCGATTGCGTTCGATGATTTTATCCGATTTCATGCGATTGTATTCGACTTTATTCGAACCCATTCGATTCTGCTCGACTTTATTCTATTTTACCCGATTTTAGTCGATTTCATGCGATTGTATTCGACTTTATTCGATCCCATTCGATTCTGTTCGATTTTGTTCAATATTATTCTGATTTTATGCGATCGTTTTCGATCGTAATCGATTATATTCGATTTGTTCCAACCACATTCGATTTTAATCTATTACATTCAATTTTATTCGATCGTGTACGACTTTCCTCGATTACATTCGATTACAATCGATTTGCTCCGACCGTATTCGATGTTAATCGATTACATTCAAGTTTGTTCGATTTGATTCGATCGTATTCGACTTTCATCCGACTATATTCGATTTTAATCAATTCCATTGAATTTTATTCGATCGTGTTCGACTTTCTTGCGCGTTTGTCGGCCCAATCCAAAATCTGGAATCTGCATGAGGTCTCCTCGTAATCCGGACACGAAGTTCTCGTGTCCAGCGGTTCTTTCGCCGAGGAAGACACAAAGCCGGTTACTTAGCGGATAAAGTATGAGCACGCGGCGCGGAAAATGGCTCATCGTGGCACCGCAACAAGCGCCGGTGCCACCGGTCTGGTTCTTTTCCCCGTTCTTTTACCTCGCTCGGTGAAATCGTCCGTCAGCCAGCAGAAAACCCTTTTGTCGCGACGGTCCAGACAGCATTCGCGACAGCGTAAACAGCTGCGACTGCCATTTCAATAACAACAACTAGCCCGGTCAGATAGGATTTTGGTGGCGGTTCTCGTTTCCCTTTGATCGGCTCCGAAAACCCCGCTCGAAGAATAAATTTTCGCGTTCCACCCTCTCGACCTTTCTCTATCCTGCCCCGCCAACCCTCCCCTGCCTCTATGCAGCTGTCTCGCGAATGGATCTGCATACAGCGTCTTTTAAGTCTCTCGGCTAACTCCGGTTTTCTCTCGCGTCCGACGGCCGACGCTGCATCTGACAGGCCGCTGAATGGGAAAATCCGTTATAGCCTCTTTCGAAGACGAAATTCGGATTGGTGATCGGGAATTATCGGTTACGGCTGAAATGAAACTTCTAGGTCTTATTCTATCTTAAAAAAACCGACTTCTCAAGTATCTCCTGACCTTGATCCTGGCGTAGATGTTCGACTGTGTTAAAAAATTATTTCGCTAGGAGTTAATTCATTAATTGTACCCTCACCGATATGTTCCCGTCGGTTTCCCGATTAAAACGAGCCCAAACACGACACAGTTTGGACCGCAGTTACCCGTTTAATCAACGATACAGTAGAGCCTCCGTTATCCGAACTGGAATACAGTATATATACAGTATATATATAATAAACATCATTTATTCAAGTAGAAATGAACAAAATTGAGTTTCTTTCAACATCTAAGGGTCCCACATCTTTTTAGCCGCTAAGTCACATAAATTTTTTATTGTAAGCAGCTGCGTAGAATTACATTCCCGTTGTGCCTCAAACCATCGAAATCCTTTTTCAAATGAGTCAAATGCTTCGACATGAGAAGGCACGTCCTCATCGTTACTTTCGTTTGCTGCTTCTATTTGTGTAAAATGTATGTTATCTTCATCGCTGCCTTCATCGTTGTCTTCATTGTCTTTATCGCGCTGATACCATTGCATTACATCATCGCTGTTACAATCATATCCTGGTATTCTACGCAATGTAGTGACAGTTTCTTCAATATCTGCTTCTGCTGTTCTTTCTTGTTCACTAATTTCTTCAATTTCACGCAATAAAAGTTTTCTCCATGCTCTTTTCAATGTTGTACTTTTAATGTTGCTCCACGCATTTGCCACCATGTAAAAGTAGTCTTTTAAATTTAGTTTTTTATATTGCTCTATCACATCCTCTTCGTTTAAGTGAAACGTAGACAGAAGTTTTTTAAGCAATGCTTTTCTATATAGTCGTTTGAAGCAGTCAATGATTCCATGGTCTAGTGGCTCTATGAGTGAAGTTACATTAGGTAGCAAAAATATAACTTTTATAAATTCATCCTTCTGGTTAAGAATGTCACATGTAGAATGCGATCTAGCATTGTCTATCAGCAAAACAGTTCTTTGTCTGTGACCATTTTTTAATTGATGTTCTTTAACCGTTGGTATAAAAATATTTTCAACCCATTCAACAAAAATGTTGCTGTCCATCCAAGTATTTGTCTGATTTTTATAAACAACTGGCATTGCGCTCATATTGGCATGTTTAAAACAGCGTGGGTGTTTACTTTTTCCAATGATCAGAATAGGAAGTTGATGGCATACGGTAGCATTCGCACGAAGAAGTGCAGTAATGCGTTCTTTACTAACTTTGCGACCGGGAGCTGATCTTTCACGACGAGAAACTAACGTTTTCTGTGGTAGTGCCTTCCAAATGAAATCTGTTTCATCAGCATTGTATACATTTGCTGATGCATATTCTTCATCATTTATAAATTTATTAAAATCTGTTCTAAAAATTTCTGCAGCGGTACGTAAACATCGCTACGAAACGTTGTGCGGATAACGGACATACGGATAATAGAACGTCCGTATATTAGGGTAAGGTGAAGTGCCCTATGCCTGGACAGCATGTTTTTCTATTTTAAATTTTATCACTTTAAATAAACAAAAACAATTTCTTAAGAGTTTTAACATACAGTTCAGAGTTTGTAAAGTAATTTAAAATAAAAAAATCGTTGTTTAGGTTAATATCTTAATTGTATTAACAAGAATAATTCAAACCTATAGCTGGACATATTAAATCCAATCTAAGCTAGTACCTGGACAGAAGTAAAGCCTATATCGGGACAAATTCAATTTACGAGTTGATCGACCGAACATAACCTAAAACGTTGGTTGGTGGCGCTGTTGCGCATGACGAATAGAAGATGCTTTGCCTAATATGTAGTATTCGTATCATAGATTATAGTATTGTATTATTTAACCAAATATATATTTATTTTCATTTACTGTTTTAATAAAACTTGTCATAATACAACTTTTAAGGTTAGGTAGTAATACTGATAGATTTAAGATGTAAACACAAAGTATTATTAACGTCACAACCGGAATACATTTTCTACATACGTTATTCAAGCTAATAGAAGACTAATTATACGTACATGTAGTTAAATAATTTGCAAACAATGCGTTGATTTTATTCACAAACACGTGTCGGGCTTCAGGCGTAAGCACATTGCGTATAAGCTTAGAGTGGGACAGCTACTGTCATCGCGTCCCAGTATGGAGTACTTATATTTGAAAACAGTCCTGATCTTGGACATCTAATATTCGGATTAATAATTATTATTTACGTTAAGTTTGATTGCCAATTTATTTTACAATATCAATATTATTATGCGTGATAATTATTTTTTGTCTGAGGACTTAAATTATATCTTTTTTTCTAACAAAAGTTCGAACTATAAATGCACATGATTCGCATGTAAATAGACTATTTTGTATACTGTTTTCAGATGAACTTTGAATTCATTTTTAAATTTCAATTGATGTCTTAATGAAATAATATTCACGCCTAATTGTAGCTAAGGCCTCAGAATATATAATATAATTATTTAATCTCTTAATTACTGATTTTACTATGAAAATTCAATTGTCCAAATTTAGGTATCACTTTTGGACTGTCCATACTTAGGGCACTTCACCTTATTCGGATAATGGGGGTACGGATACGGGAGTCTCTACTGTAGTTACCCACGTACACTGCTTCGCCATCGCACACCTAATAGATAAGCGACCCAATCGTTCGGTTCGGATAATCGAGGCTCCGCTAAATCGCGGATTAAACGAGCAAATACGATCCGAACCCTATCGTGTTGGGTATCATTTTGATCAGAGAAACGTCACGAATGCGTCGATGAAGGTTTCGCGGAGGCACGATTAGAACCGGAACCAGGTCTGTGACGTTGTCAAGTTTCCGTGCAGGTAAAGTGACATCGAGTGAGTTCGTAGGTGGTAAAATCTGGATAGAGTATCTGCGCCGGGTGGCACCACTGGCGACAGGCCGCGGTATTGGAAGAGATAAGACACAAAGGCGCGACACGAACGCCTTAAAAACGTTCGGAGACCTCGGGAAATGGGTAGCCGAGACAGGTAGCGTCTCAATGCACAGAGAGGCCACGTATATACATAGATTGCGGATCCCCCGCAGCGTCGTATCCCGGGTAATCCCTGAAACGACGCTGCGAGCACGCACCGCATTCTACATGGATATTCTCACGATTCCTTGGTCGCCTTCGGGTCGACCGAGGTTCCATTCTTGTGTACATCCATCCATTCGAGCCCTCGATCGTGTGTCCCCGTGTTCGCCTAGCTCAGGTGTATTCCGATTCTCTGTTTGCTCCCTCTCTCCCTCTCTCCCTCTCTCTCTGTTACTCTCTGTTGCTCAGCTTTGCCTGGGGGCCACGGAACGACTGGCAACGACACCAGGTAGTCCTTCAGGATTCGCACGAGACAACCTGAATAGCCGGACGACGTTTCGGAAATTTACAAACCAACCCCCGCAAACACGATTGTCTGGCGACCCCTGTAAACCTATAATAGGCGAGTCGTGATTGGAAATAACTTAAACTGATTTTCCAGTTTCGAAACGCAGCTTTTCAGAGATTTTGTACACCGAGATTGCACAATGGCGACTGCTGCTGTCCCTACGTGTATTACGGTTTTCTATCGTGATTTATGGAATTTTACGGATTTGTGTGTCTTTTCTTCTGACAGAACTCTTTTGTCATTAATTATTTCCTGGGGAAACTTCTACATACCAACGTGTTCCTGACACTTTCCTGGTGAAAATGAGCCCAAGCACGATACAGTAATACTCGGGAATGTCTCTTATCCGAACCCATCAGAGGGATGCACATTCATGTAAAAAATATTAAATGAATATGTTTAATCTTTCTATGAATGATGAGAAAATGTTTATTATTAGACTGTGGGTCTTTATGCAAAATAAAAATGTTCTGCATTGATTGTGGAAATAAAATGAAAAAAAATATAGAAGATAAGACGTTTTAAAAACCACGCTTATATTAAAATATATTAAAAAGGAGAAAATAATTTCTTTAGGCATTAGTCACTATAAATAAAAGCGTGCAGCGCTAAACTATATTGACGTAATCTTCGTGGGCGCCCCACGATTTTATTTATAGTCTCTAACAGGGATGCGTACCGCGGACTAACCCTAACCCAAACCCGGTTAACCGAGCGAGGTTTCTCTAACCCACACTAACCAGGAGAGAACGGGTCTTAGGGCCCAGAGAGTGCCGGTTAACCCCGCTCGGAACCGGGTTAACCCGCACAGAGCGGGTTAATCGGGTTACTAGTGAGATAAGATAGATACTTCTAGACAGTTTACTTCAGAGTTCAGACATATACGAATATATGTACATGTATTATGGAAAAAAAGAGATCCCTCAACAAAATTAATAATTCAATTTGGCTTAATGAACTTAATTATTACTAAATATATTTACTTACTTCCCCATCGTGGTTCGATCGCTTGTGGTGGTAAAGAAACATTTGGCATAATAGCAGACAATTCCAAAATATTAACAATTTAAAATAGTGCATTTTCGACGAATGGAAGGATATTAGCCAAAACAGTATTAAAAAATTGTATAAATATTTACCAAACCGAATTATTAAAGTCGTTAGCTGTAAAGGAGGTCATACAAAATATTGAGCATTGATTTTTATCGATTAATTCTGTTATATTTCAAGTTTTTCGTTAAGTGTGCTATCATTTTGTACCTCTATATTTCGTTAATAATTCTACTTTGTTCAATAAAAATAGATAAGTTAATGAAGCTTTGTTTCATTTCATTCATATATGTTGAGAAAGACACTAAAAATATGTGTATAAAAAAAATTGAATTTCCAATGCTTAATAAACAGAAATTACATTAATTTCAAAGTGTGCTATCTTTTCGTCCTGGAGTGTATGTATTAATTGACCAAAAGAAAGTGCACATATTGGGATAAAATAATTATTATTATTAACAATGTAACAATATTATTAACTGCTTCTTAGGCCGTGTTCATATTGAGAGCGGCAAACGGTAGAACAATTTATTTTTGATTATTATTGCATGAGAAAAATGCAAAAAATATGCACTATGCACAACATATACTGAATGCAAAATTGCAAAATGAAAAATACATTTTTGGAATCATCTAATCATGACATTTTCTGTCCACCTCCCATTTATCTACCCATTTTTTATAAAAATATGCATTCGCATAAACATCCTTTTTTTTAACGTTGGCCACGACCACACAGGTCGCACCTCGTGGGCCTCATTTTCCTCTTCCACTAAGAAGACTGGCTTTTTCCTCCATAAACGTGACACATAAACCGTTAGTTTGTATTTAAGAACCTGGGACCTACAAATGATGTCTGAAAATCACTTAATTGGGGGGTACTCTAGACGGTCTTCGGTTTAACGTTTTATTGCGGACACGGTAGATACATTGTCAGTGGAGGCGCGGTGGTCTTTACCGGTTTTACGAAGCGACGTTTTACCTTTTACTATTTATTAAGTTGTTGTTATTAGACCTTACCCTTGCGAGTGTTAACTATTTCGGTTTTTTCAATTTTGGCATTATTTCGGTTTCAATACAGCATACTGTCGAGCGGACAGTCGTTGAATTTCGGATGGTGACCGTAGCAGGCAATAAAATAACGAAGCGCTTCGATCCTAACAAAGCATACTGACAAGGGAACATTTTCTGTTGATACAAGTCGATTTTGGTGAAACTTGTGTGAGATATAATTATTCGATTTTTTTCGAATTTTCCTCGAAAATTTATATTAAAAAGTTACAAAGGTATTCGTGATCCTACTGTAGTCTTCTGTAACCGAATTAACCGGGTTAACCGAGTTAACCCTAACCCGAACTCGGTTCGGTTCTCCTAACCCGAGTAACCCGCCTAACCCGGTTACAGGAGATTTCTGTAACCCGGCTAACCGGGTTACTCGGGTTACAAAACCCGAACCGGGTTCGGGTTAGGATTCGCATCCCTGGTCTCTAATGCCTAAAAAAATTATTTTCTCCTTTTTAGCGCATTTTAATATAAGCGTGGTTTCTAAAAAGTTTTTTTATATATTCTTTTATTGCATATCATTTTGTAAACCAATGCTTCGAATTGATTATACAAAATCAGGTCATTCGGTACAATTATAAAATAGTTATTCTGTTTTAAAGGGCGTACGAATACTTTTTACACCCAGTTTATACAGGGTGTGTCTATTAAGATATATCTCCATTTTTTAGGCATTTTCAGTAGTGCAATTAAAAAATGTTTTATACAAAAGTTTCTCAGTACTTGGTGAGCTACATGTTCGCATATTCTTAAATCTGAAAAAATGCTTTTTACGTGAAAAAGTAAAGGTCACCTTGACTTTTTTAAATGGCACCATATGTTTTGGACATCATAGGATTGTTTCTGACGTCGAGACGAATTTGACAGTGTACTATACTATGACCTTGAAATTACCTGAAACTTGAAAATTTTGTGCAAACGTAATTTTAATGACAAATTATTTCTTACAATATAAATCAAGTTACATCAGATGTTCAGATGTGTTAATACAAAAATCTAATACAAAGAGCGGAGCTAGCTCTGTATCGTAGAAGATGGATCGCAGTTCGAACATCTGATGTAACTTGATTTATATTGTAAGAAATAACTTGTCATTAAAATTACGTTTGCACAAAATTTTCAGGTTTGAGGTAATTTCAAGGTCATAGTATAGTACACTGTTAAATTCGTCTCGACGTCAGAAACAATCCTATGATGTCCAAAACATATGGTGCCATTTAAAAAAGTCAAAGTGACCTTTTTCAGAACATTAATCATATCAATATATATTTTGTATGTGTTCATGTTTTTATGCAGATTATTAACGTTGATTATTTAATAAATTATAGGTAAATTAAGGCGAAATGAATATAGTATGTAAGTAAAAAGACCGGCTTGTATTGGGCAAATAGAGCTCAGGCTCTACAACGCCATCTTTATGTAACAGTTATAAAGAGAAGAATAAACCATGAACCATAAACCATAAGATGACCTTCACTTTTTTACGTAAAAAGCATTTTTTCAGATTTAAGAATATGCGAACATGTAGCTCACCAAGTACTGAGAAACTTTTGTATAAAACATTCTTTAATTACACTACTGTAACTAAAAAATGGAGACACAACTTAACGGACACACCCTGTATACACTTGTAACTAATATAGTGGTGGATTTGTTGGCGTACTATATGAGTCACTAGGCTGGAGTGCAAATTGTTAACCCTAACATGTACTGAAACACTGAATCTGTATCTACTCGAATTAGTTCTATAAATTAAATGAATAATTGTGTTCATCTTGGAAGCTCGCGTTGAGCACCGCTCGTTGAACGTTGTTGAACTTGTCGAGCACCCGGTATAAGAATTCAGAGCAGAAATTCCGACGCATTCCAGCCGGAGGATGCTCGGTAAGTATAGTTGTTGGTTCTCCGCTTCCGAAACCGGGGAAACATCTGTCGCGGGTGCGAAAGAGCGGGCAGGTTGTGCGTACACGCGGTTCTCTCGCATTTTCTCCGCCTACCTCTCTTTCTTCGCTGTTTTCTCTCCCCCTTGAACCCACCCCGGTGTCTCGTTACCGACAGCATGCGAAACCACCTGGACTGCAAAGGGTTGCGTATTAGTAGCCCCTCGCGAGCCTTTCTCCGCTGCTTCTTTTCTCCCTTTTGTCCGCCTTCTTGCTTCGCAAAGATCACGCCTAAAAGTGTCCACTGCATTCAAAGAAGTTCTCAATATTCTCTCAACGTGGACAAATTTTGCTCTTCGCCTTCTTTTGGGTCCTGACTGTTCGTACAACCGAACGGCTACTCAGTTACAGTGCCATGTCCAGTCTTCATTAATCTGCACGATGAATCGCGTTGTATTAAATTGAACTGTTTCATGGAGAACTCAAACGTCGCGCGTCGGTTCGGATAATGATGCAAACGGTGTCGTGTTTGGTATCATTTTCATCAGGAGGATGTCACGAATGCGTCGGTAAAAGGTGAAAAACAATAACAAATTCGTTAGATATAGCAGAATACATGTACAAGAATGTTGTATCAACCAGTCATAACTAGACTGCGGATCTTTATGCATTTATAATATGTCGAAATATGCAAAATATATGCAAAATATATGCAAGATGTATGCAAGGTATATGCTAAATATATGTATAGGGAATGCATGTATGAATGTGTAAAATAGTAATTATTTCATTGTTTTTTAACTTCCCGATTTTATAGGGAAGTTATTGTAATTACCCCGAAAATCGAAAATCGATTTTTTAGCAGATCTTCACGTTTCATGGTCATTGGAGTCATTTTAGACTATTTTTATCAAAATGTCGGTGTGTGTGTGTGTGTGTGTGTACGTACGTATGTCCGTTTCTATGGTATCAAATTTTTCGTTAACGTTTTCAAAAAAAGTAACAACGCGATCGGAATGATGAATGATGCAATCGATGTGCCCCGCTGTAACTTAGAGCTGATTAGATTTTGGTCCATTTTGGTCAAGTAGTTTTTTAGTTTTTTTAGTTTTTTTCGAAAGAAGTTCATTCAACAATGCAATTTATACGAGAGAACGGAAAGTTTCCACCGAAGAAACAAACATAATTACACAAAAAATTTTTTTTCCGATTTTTTTAAAATTAGAAAAAAATTTTTTTTTTTTTAAATCTTTTTTTGTACCTTAAGATGATGTTTCCGCTTACAATAATCGAAAATTATCCCAATGCAAGAGTGAGTTAATCATCTCTATTCCCGAGAATACATTTTCAAAGAATATCGATGAAAGTACAAAAACATTTATATTACAATCTTTAAATAAACAATCAGTTCAAAACGAATTGTTAACTGAGATTAAATTGAAAATTAATATAAAATATATGATAATTAATAACATTGATGTTGAAGACGGATTGGTTAATGGAGCATGCGGAATATTAAAATTTATTACTTTTCAAGAAAATACTAAAATTCCGTCTATATTGTGGTTAGATTTTCAATTGGCCATAGTAGGAGTGAAAGTAAGAACTCGTTATCGTGATTATATGAAAAACGCAAATATAAATCAAAATTTAACACCAATAATAACAAAATATCGAATCAAGTAAATATTTCGAGTGAAGAAAAATAAGAAATCACACGTAGTCAATTTCCAGTGGTTCCTGCTGAAGCGATTACGATTCATTAAAGTCAGGGACAAACATACGAGAAAGTATGTATGGATTTTAAAACATCAGAAATACGAACTTTACAAATGTTGTATGTAGCACTGAGCAGAGTTTCAAAATTGAGCGCGGTTTATATATTTCGGGACAATTTAAATTAACAGTATCGAAGAAAACCAAGATCAATACTGCAACCCCGGATAATGAGGAGTTGTATCGTTTGCGAAAAACTAATTAAGACAATTTATTTTGCAACATTAGTATACTATAACAAGGAACCAAGCGAGCAACGAGCCTGCGATGTTCGTTTAATGCGACGCCATATAGCAAACATTTTGATAAGTAGAAAACTATTGAATTTCCCTGAAAACGTATAATCTTCTTAAAACGTACACTTAATAAATAATAATAATAATATACAGCAACTAACGAATCGGGAAGTTCTTTGTGTGGCTCGTGGAGAGTCACACACAAAATGAAAGACATTAATAGCTGTGGGCCCTACTAGCCATGCGTACCACTAACATTCTCGCAAGAGCAGTCCTGCCCGCGAGCTCGCGAAGCGAGCGAGCAACAATAGCCCTCTAGTTTTATTATAATTTAAAGTACAACATTCAACAATAGTTTTTTCTATAGTGTCGATTGTAAATTGAAGCCTCTTGTCTATTAAAATTAATTTATACGCTGAAAAAGAGCGTTCTACATCACATGATGTTATAGGGGCATATTTAAACGCCAATGATGTGCCAGAACCTCTCGTGGTCCTTCAACATATTCACCCTTCAAAATCTTGCTTATTTTTAGTAATACATTAAAGTGTACATTTCGTTTTAATAAAGATTCCATTTTATGTGGAATCCACATTTATGTGGATATGTACAGTATCGGGGCAAGTGCGCCCTAGTTGACACTTTGTACAATATCCTATCAAAATGATAATTTTCAAGCAAAATTAGAATCCTACATAATACTAATTCATCAGTAATAACTGTGGCAAGAGTTTGATACCACGAACGTTAAGTTTTTACATACCAGACTGAAAATACATCAGTTTAAAGTCCAGCTTTGCTAAAACTAGGGCGGACTTACCGCACTCTACCTTAATGTACATTAACATTTTTTAAATAAATCTTCACGGATAAAAATGACTAAATTACTAAATTGCGAAGACGAGAAACGTTACATCGAGAACAAACATAATAAATTTCATGCATCAGCAACCAGATGGAACGCAACACGAACAATTCCATTAGAAAATCGTGCGACGGTCGCGAGGCACGCGACCATGGTCTCGGGGGAAGGGTTGAGCCTGAACAATCGATGCAAGAATGCAACAGGGAGCGTTATGAAGAGGGGGAATTTTTCATCGTCCCACCCCGGGTCGCTATCAAATTATCGGATGCATTGAAGAAGCTGGACAGAGGGAGGAGATCTCGCAAGAAAGACGAAGAGGAAGAGGAAGAGGAAGCAGAAGAAGGAAATGGGGGCACGTGTTCCTGCGGCTATCCGGTGAAATAAGAGACCGGAAGCATCTGGGGTGAAGCCGTATTGTTTGTTCGAGTGCTTTATTCGGCCAACGGCGGCGTCCCGATGCTGCAGAGAGACCGTTTTCGTTTCTCGCGTCCTCTTCTACGGGGTGACTCCACCGAAAACGAGCTCGATCCACTCGAATCCGCGCGATACCGCTTCCGTTGTCCACGAAGACAAAGCCGCGTGCAAACTTCTTTGTCCTCAGCTTACCAGCTCGATTGCCTGCCCTCTATATCTGGACCCTACCTAGAAAGCTATTCTATTAAATGCCGAATAACCCTGTCCCTCGACTTCTTCCACCCTTCGAATCGTCACTTCCGATATTTACGACAATGCCAGTCCGCCGGGGACGTGTTAGATCATTGTTGCCCTTTGATCGGAACGGCTCTGGCAGGTCTCAGACCTAGGATGATCTTCGCGTGTACGTTGCATCATGGGAATTTCTTAACGTGATTTTTCATCATCGTTACGAATATTGTACAAATCAGTAAAGCTTGAGATAACTGCTCCGTTGTTTGTGTGCGTTTTTATCCGTTCGGTTCGGATAATGGAAAACGTGATTCGAACTGTACCAAGTTTGGGCTCGTTTCGATCGGAAAAGCGTCACGAAGTTGGTAGATGTTCATTGGTAGCTGTTAATGATTAGACTGCGGATCTTGATGCACGTATGGCGTATGAAAATGTTCCGAAAAGGCTGGAATATAAAATCCAATAGAATTTTGTACAGTTTTTAATTGTTTTGAATCCACAAAGGCTGTTCCCATTGAAAATAGGATTTTATTTCAATGCACTTTCTTAGAATTTGTCAGCAGAAATTGGAAATTGCATAAACATCTGCAGTCCGTTAACCTCTTGCCCTATTTTGACGAGCCAGGCTCGTGATGAAGGTTTTAAACAAAGTCTAACAAATACGAATGTTACGCGTTTCATTTTAGATGAATTAAAATTCGATTGGTTCGTGATCAATATTTAAGCATTAAAATAAATATAGCCATACACAAGAAATATTCATCTTCTTTTCCCTTCTACGACATTTTTCTGCATAAAGACGTTCATGCGAATCATTGTAACTGTAAAAGAAAAGGTATGGCAAGGAGTTAGTGATAAATGAAGTTTAAAATATCCCAAGACATTTACCTTACAACTGGATCGATATTGAAACTAGTAACTGTAAATTAAACGAGCATGAACCGTGTCAAGTTTGGACTCATTTTAATCAGAAAATCGTCATTAGGTAGTAGATACAAGCATCGTTCTCGTAAGGGGTAAACTTTACTTTACCGGACTCAAAATTAGTACATTTCTCCTACGAATTATGATGTATTTGGTATGTATCTAGTAGATTTGTACCCGGCACGGATGCAGATCGAAGTTTCGATCCTCTAGGATCAATAATTAAGGAGATATGGTCGCTTAAAATTGAGCATTTTTGACAAGTGAGGCGACGCTCTTACCCTGTCAAAAACACTGCAGATTGCTCAACTTTAAGCAAGCATAACTCCTGAACAATTGATCCTAGAGGTTCGAAACTTCGATCTGCATCCGCGCCGGGAACAAATCTACTGGATTGCATACCAAACACATCATAATTCGTAGGAGAAAGGCAGAAATCTTGAGTCCGGTAAAGTAAAGAGCAGCCCTCGTAAGAATTAGGAGTTCCACGAGTAGAGTTTCGCTGAAAGGTACCTTCCTCCTAGGAATTTTGATGTATTTGGTATGTAAATCCAGTAGATTTGTACCCGGCACGGATGCAGATCGAAGTTTTGATCCTCTAGGATCAATAGTTGAGGAAATATGGTCGCTTAAAGTTGAGCATTTTTGACAGGTGAGGCGACGCTCTTATCCTGTCAAAAACACTGCAGATTGCTCAACTTTAAGCAAGCATAACTCCTGAACCATTGATCCTAGAGGTTCGAAACTTCGATCTGCATCCGCGCCGGGAACAAATCTACTGGATTGCATACCAAATACATCATAATTCGTAGGAGAAAGAAATCTTGAGTCCGGTAAAGTAATGAGCAGCCCTCGTAAGAATTAGGAGTTCCACGAGCAGAGTTTCGCTGAAAGTTGACCTTGTCTCTAATCGCAATCGCGAAGATGGCGAGACAACGGGAGGGGGGGGTGTGGATAGGGACAGTCTGCGAACGTAGGAGGACAGTGTCGCGCGAACCGGTGGAACAGGACGATGGAAAGAGGAGAAAAAAAAGAGAAACAGGAGGGAGGAAGAACGGCAGACAGGAAGCAGCTGGCCACCGAGTCGCGTGCCCCGCAGGAAACGCTAGGCTCTGATCCTGGCAAGGAGCAGTGTGTACACACACCGTCTCTGTGCCCTCCAGCATAAACACAAGCGGGGGAGGATCGAGTGGCTACGAGGAGAGAAAGAGAGAGAACGAGGTCAGAGTCTAAAGGGGCCATTATTGCTGTACCTATAGAGAACCACGTCCTGACACGTGCTCCGAGGATATCTTCGTTAAACGTTTACCAACGGGACTCGTAATGGCACGCGACGACATCCTCCAGGTGGCCGGGACCGTTTCCTTCGTTTGCGTAGCTGCAATCTACAATCCCAGAGACCCCGACTATTATTTCCGATTTTTTAACATTTATTTATTCACAGTTTGTCTTAATTAACACTTTATTTACCGGAAGTCCCCCTTTGCCGAATTTTGACGAGCCAGACTCGTGATGAAGGTATTTATTAGGTTGTAAAGAAAGAAACGCAGGATTTAAACGTATGCTTTTAAAGTGTTATAACTCACATAAAAAACAATTTTATGAAAATTGTTTGAATAAAAACAATAATATGAAAATTAATTTTGTAGAAAATTTAATGTTGTGTAACATTAAATTATTATGAGAATTGATTTTAATATTATTGAGGGGAATAGTATTAAAATTAATTTTACAGAGAATTTAATATTATTTAAAGATATAAAGCTATGCATTCGTTGACACTTCCTTCACCCCATATTTCGTTGATATTCCGAGCCGCTTGAGCACCACTTCGGTATAGTTTGAACTAGTAGAAAAAAATAATGCGAAAATTGCGTTTTGACATCCTGAAATAAAAGCCAAATAATTTCATAAAAATTTGAATAAAATTAACTATCAAAAGCATAATTAAATAGAGCGCAAGTACAGGTTTTAAAATGATTTACAACTCATTAAATTAAGGTACATATTTATTCGTATAAAATTGCAATTAAAACAAAGGAACAAAAATTCTGCATTTCTTTCTTTACAACAAAGCCTAACAAATATGAATGTTACGCGTTTCATTTTACACGAAATAAAATTCGATTCGATTGTAATCAATATTTAAGCATTAAAATAAAAGTAGCCATACAAAAAGAAATAAATTAATAAATTATGAATTTTCTCTTCTCTATGATATTTTTCCGGGATAAAGACTTTTAATCACTGTAATTGTAAAAGGTACGGTAAGGGGTTAATCGGATTTTCAATAATTGTGCTGTACTAAAAGAAAGTATAGAAATTTTCTTTTACATTGGAATCTTAAATGAAACTATTCGGCGACAATATTGAGGGCGACTTGTTAGTTCACAATGAAAATTGCGGTTGCTATTAAAGGTTCCATTAAAAAGTGTTTAGCCATGTACTATAGATTTTTCAAAATTATGCAATAATCACCGGTCGGTAATGTGTTGACATGCTTCCAATTTTTCATATACAAATTTTAAGAAAATGGAATAAAACAAAATCTTATTTTTAATGGGAACAGCCTTTGCAGATCCAAAACAAATGAAAATTGTACAAAATTCTATCGAATTTTATATTCTAGCCTTTTTTGAAGATTTTTTGAAGAAGTTATAACATATTAGACACGTAATTTGTATTTCTGATTTTTCGTTGACGTGGAAATTAGGGGTTTTTCATTTTCGAAAAATCGATTTCTCAATATTTATATTGAGAAATGTTAAATTTTGTGTTTCCTAAGGGTTTTTCGATCAATTAAAAGAAGTAAATGCGAAAATAGATTTATTGAGAATTTGTAGGAAAGTTAACACTGAACAGGAAGCCGGTAACCATAAAATTTTCGTGTACGGACAAATGGTATCCCCCTTCCTGCGGGTAGTTGATGTTTTATAGTACTCCCCGTGAAATTACATTTCATTCGTAATATATAATTGGAGGCTGGGGTATCTACTCTGGGATTGATGGCAGTAAACTTTCAAACGGTGTTTAAAGTTTGATTTAACGGGCAGTCGCAAACCCTTATGGGTAACATCAAAATTTAAAGTCCAATTCAGTTTTAAGTGGAATTTCGAAGCGACTTCGGGGATAATGGTGGAATCAGCTAAAGTCTTTTTTATGATTCGGAACGTTTGCACATTCGAGTTCTCATTTTTCTATCATTGTTACGACGATTTCTTATTACATTTTTGATAAAACTCGATTGGTGATTTCTCTCAAAATTGTAAAATAGTCAAATTCGATTTTTTAAAAGTAAACACCGACGTTCCACGTTAACAATTTTATTCCAATTCATATTTTCATCGTCCCCATTTTGTTGTGTTGGGTACATTGTTACGGCGACAGACACAATAATTTATCTTCGACAGGCGTTCCTGTTGAACTCCATTAATTATAATAAATTCATAAATTTATTGTGCGTAAATTGACTGTGCTATCTATGATACAATAGAACAATAGAAATTTAGACGGCTAATTAACACATTTTCGGATAGGAAAATAGACTACATATATTATACATATAGGTATTATCAGACATTACCATATTTCCAACTACCTTGTGCTCATTAGCGTTATTGTTATGCAATATGCTGTAGTAATTAGTTTCCTGAATCGAACAGGGTAAAAGAAAGTTAATGAAAATATTACTTACAGTCAAACCTGTTTTTGTACGGTTGATAGGGACCGCAGAAAAAAACCGCACAAACAAAAATATTCACGAACTTCATAAATAGCTATAACAGATAATTTTTCACGACATATTACAGAAAATTTTTTTTATGCGATGGAGAGGGACCGCATAAAAAAAGTCTCACTTGGAAAATATGTCAAAGCATTACGAAATAGCGAGAAAGTGCTTTCCAAACAAAATAAATAATTAAATTACACATGGAAACATTTAAAAGAATTTTAATTTCACATTTTAAACATGGAGAAATTTTCAAAATGTACATAATTCAATCCATATACCGGTTGTCCTGCTGAAATGAGATCAGCAGGATATCTCGGAAGACGTTGTCGTTATCAAAAAAGTATTCCTACAAAAGTTGTTTGGTATGACGGGCTACATTACGTAGTATTAATTGTTTTCTTGTGGGAGGAGTGGTGGAGGACATTTCAAGGTCACCTTGATTTTTTTAAATGGAATGTCCTATTTTTTATACCATAGACCGATAGAGTAAGGTGAAGTGCCCTAAGTCTGGACAGTCCAAAAGTGATACTTAAATCTGGACAATTGAATTTTTATAGTAAAATTAGTAATTAAGAGATTAAACTAGAGGGCTATTGTTGCTCGCTCGCTTCGCTCGCTCGCGAGTAGGGTTGTTTTTGCTCGCTCGCTTCGCGAGCTCGCGGGTAGGACTGCTCTTGCGAGAGGGTTAGTGATACGCATGGCTAGTAGGGCCTACTGCTATTAATGTTTTTTATTTGGTGTGTGACTCTCCACGAGCCACACAAAGAACTTCCCGATTCGTTAGTTGCTGTATATTATTATTATTATTTATTAAGTGTACGTTTTGAGAAGATTATACGTTTTCAGGGAAATTCAATAGTTTTCTACTTATCAAAATGTTTGCTATATGGCGTCGCATTAAACCAATATCGTATGCTCGTTGCTCGCTTGGTTCCTTGTTATAGCATACTAATATTGCAAAATAAATTGTCTTAATTAGTTTTTCGCAAACGATACAACTCATCATTATCCGGGTTTGCAGTATTGATCTTGGTTTTCTTCGATACTATTAATTTAAATTTTCTCAAAATATATAAACCGCTCAATTTTGAAACTCTGCTCAGTGCTACATACAACATTTGTAAAGTTCGTATTTCTGATGTTTTAAAATCCATACATACTTTCTCGTATGTTTGTCCCTAACTTTTATGAATCGCAATCGCTTCAGCAGGAACCACTGGAAATTGACTACGTGTAATTTGTTATTTTCCTTCACTCGAAATATTTACTTGATTCGATATTTTTTTATTATTGGTGTTAAATTTTGATTTATATTTGCATTTTTCATATAATCACGATAACGAGTTCTTACTTTCACTCCTACTATGGCCAATTGACAATCTAACCACAATATAGACGGAATTTTAGTATTTTCTTGAAAAGTAATAAATTTTAATGTTCCGCATGCTCCATTAACCAATCCGTCTTCAACATCAATGTTATTAATTATCATATATTTTATATTAATTTTCAATTTAATCTCAGTTAACAATTCGTTTTGAACTGATTGTTTATTTAAAGATTGTAATATAAATGTTTTTGTACTTTCATCGATATTCTTTGAAAATGTATTCTCGGCGATGATTAACTCACTCTTGCATTGGAATAATTTCCGATTATTGTAAGCGGTTACATTAGCATTTTAGTTGCAAAATTGGAAAAAACGTATTTTTAATTAAAAAAAACAAGAAAAAAAATTTTTTTTTAATTTTATAAAAAATTTTTTTTTTAATTTTATAAAAAAAATTTTTTTTAAAATATGTCTAAATATATATATATATAGTTACGTTTACTTCTTCGGTGGATACGCCTTTCGTATAAATTGCAATGTTTAATCAACTCCTTTCGAAAAAAACTAAAAAACTACTTGACCAATATGGACCAAAATCTAATCAGCTCTAAGTTACAGCGAGGCACATCGATTGCATCATTCATCATTCCGATCGCGTTGTTACTTTTTCTGAAAACGTTAACGAAAAATTTGATACCATAGAAACGGACATACGTACACACACACACACACACACACATACCGACATTTTGATAAAAATAGTCTAAAATGACTCCAATGACCATGAAACGTGAAGATCTGCTAAAAAATCGATTTTCGATTTTCGGGGTAATTACAATAACTTCCCTATAAAATCGGGAAGTTAATAATTATGTTATATATTCTGAGTCCTTAGCTACAAGTAGGTGTGAATATTATTTCATTAAGACATCAATTGAAATTTAAAAATGAATTCAAAGTTCATCTGAAAACAGTATACAAAATAGTTTATTTACATGCGAATCATGTGCATTTATAGTTCGAACTTTTGTTAGAAAAAAAGATATAATTTAAGCCCTCAGACAAAAAATAATTATCACGCATAATAATATTGATATTGTAAAATAAATTGGCAATCAAACTTAACGTAAATAATAATTATTAATCCAAATATTAGATGTCCAAGATTAGGACTGTTTTCAAATATAAGTACTACATACTGGGACGCGATGACAGTAGCTGTCCCACTCTAAGCTTATACGCAATGTGCTTACGCCTGAAGCCCGACACGTGTTTGTGAATAAAATCAACGCATTGTTTGCAAATTATTTAACTACATGTACGTATAATTAGTCTTCTATTAGCTTGAATAACGTATGTAGAAAATGTATTCCGGTTGTGACGTTAATAATACTTTGTGTTTACATCTTAAATCTATCAGTATTACTACCTAACCTTAAAAGTTGTATTATGACAAGTTTTATTCAAACAGTAAATGAAAATAAATATATATCTGGTTAAATAATACAATACTATAATCTATGATACGAATACTACATATTACGCAAAGCATCTTCTATTCGTCATGCGCAACAGCGCCACCAACCAACGTTTTAGGTTATGTTCGCTCGATCAACTCGTAAATTGAATTTGTCCCGATATAGGCTTTACTTCTGTCCAGGTACTAGCTTAGATTGGATTTAATATGTCCAACTACAGGTTTGAATTATTCTTGTTAATACAATTAAGATATTAACCTAAACAATGATTTTTTAACTTCCCGATTTTATAGGGAAGTTATTGTAATTACCCCGAAAATCGAAAATCGATTTTTTAGCAGATCTTCACGTTTCATGGTCATTGGAGTCATTTTAGACTATTTTTATCAAAATGTCGGTATGTGTGTGTGTGTGTGTGTGTGTGTGTGTGTGTGTGTGTGTGTGTGTGTGTGTGTACGTATGTCCGTTTCTATGGTATCAAATTTTTCGTTAACGTTTTCAGAAAAAGTAACAACGCGATCGGAATGATGAATGATGCAATCGATGTGCCTCGCTGTAACTTAGAGCTGATTAGATTTTGGTCCATATTGGTCAAGTAGTTTTTTAGTTTTTTTCGAAAGGAGTTGATTAAAAATTGCAATTTATACGAAAGGCGTATCCACCGAAGAAGTAAACGTAACTAAATATATATATTTAGACATATTTAAAAAAAAAATTTTTTTATAAAATTAAAAAAAAAATTTTTTATAAAATTAAAAAAAAATTTTTTCTTGTTTTTTTTTTAATTTAAAAAAATGTTTTTTCCAATTATGCAACTAATGCTAATGTAACCGCTTACAATAATCGAAAATTATTCCAATGCAAGCGTGAGTTAATCATCGCCGAGAATACATTTTCAAAGAATATCGATGAAAGTACAAAAACATTTATATTACAATCTTTAAATAAACAATGAGTTCAAAACGAATTGTTAACTGAGATTAAATTGAAAATTAATATAAAATATATGATAATTAATAACATTGACGTTGAAGACGAATTGGTTAATGGAGCATGCGGAATATTAAAATTTATTACTTTTCAAGAAAATACTAAAATTCCGTCTATATTGTGGTTAGATTTTCAATTGGCCAGGGTAGGAGTGAAAGTAAGAACTCGTTATCGTGATTATATGAAAAATGCAAATATAAATCAAAATTTAACACCAATAATAAAAAAATATCGAATCAAGTAAATATTTCGAGTGAAGGAAAATAACAAATTACACGTAGTCAATTTCCAGTGGTTCCTGCTGAAGCGATTGCGATTCATAAAAGTTAGGGACAAACATACGAGAAAGTATGTATGGATTTTAAAACATCAGAAATACGAACTTTACAAATGTTGTATGTAGCACTGAGCAGAGTTTCAAAATTGAGCGGTTTATATATTTTGAGAAAATTTAAATTAATAGTATCGAAGAAAACCAAGATCAATACTGCAAAGCCGGATAATGATGAGTTGTATCGTTTGCGAAAAACTAATTAAGACAATTTATTTTGCAATATTAGTATGCTATAACAAGGAACCAAGCGAGCAACGAGCATACGATATTGGTTTAATGCGACGCCATATAGCAAACATTTTGATAAGTAGAAAACTATTGAATTTCCCTGAAAACGTATAATCTTCTCAAAACGTACACTTAATAAATAATAATAATAATATACAGCAACTAACGAATCGGGAAGTTCTTTGTGTGGCTCGTGGAGAGTCACACACAAAATGAAAGACATTAATAGCTGTGGGCCCTACTAGCCATGCATACCACTAACATTCTCGCAAGAGCAGTCCTGCCCGCGAGCTCGCGAAGCGAGCGAGCAACAACAACCCTACTCGCGAGCGAGCGAAGCGAGCGAGCAACAATAGCCCTCTAGTTTTATTTTAAATTACTTTACAAACTCTGAACTGTATGTTAAAACTCTTAAGAAATTGTTTTTGTTTATTTAAAGTGATAAAATTAAAAATAGAAAAACATGCTGTCCAGGCATAGGGCACTTCACCTTATCAAATTCCGAGTATAAAAGTGTTGACCTTCATATGTCCTGAACCTAATAGTTAACGATATTCTATCCAAACAAGAAAGAAAATTGTTTCGTCAATAAATTGAATCTCTTTTCATATTTTCCAGACAAAACATCATTCTTCCTCCTTTCATATTTTCCCAGCAGAAATAATTGCTTGCTTGTCAGTAAACTCCATAATGTTAATCATATGGGCGCCATCTTATGGTGCAATTCCCCCAGTTCTCCAAGAACAGCCATCGTTCGTTTAAATTGAGATGCCAGTGATAAAAGACGAGGTGACTGCAGCATAAAGAATTTAGAGTCATCATAAAATTATTTTTTAAACTGGCCTGCATAATCTTATTTACTCGTATCTTCCGAGCCAGAGAATATAATTTCAGCTTCTCCCACGTTATTTGATTTATTTCGATTTTTCAAGTGAAAGAATCTAGGGTAAATAAATTGTTCGGAAGCAATCAAGACGGCATTCCGGTGGCGCGCCACGATGCAGCAGCGGCCGAAGAACAGGTCGGTTGTTTGTTTAAACGGAGATGAAAGAGGTGGAAGGTCAGGGAATTACAGCATAGGGCGATGTATATGGGGTTGAAATAATGGTGGTGGCGGTGGTGGTGTAGGAAGGCGGAAACCGCAACGTAAACCGTACAACGTAGAGTTGATGTTCGCTCTGGCACGCTCTCGTGTTGTTGCTATTGTCGTTAGCCTGAGGGGGTGGAGTTGTGCAACAACTGCCGACAGGTGGCGACACAGGTACGCTCGGCACGCGCCGCCACTTTTGACTCCGCCCCTTACATTGGCGTGGCAATCTTAACAAGAAATTCTGCTTCGAATTCCCACGATGAGAACTATCAAACATTTAGCATCACGCAGTATTTTTTTTCAATGAAAAATGATAAATATATTCTTTCGTTCGGATAATCGAGGTTCTACTACATCGTGCATTAAACCACTAAATATGATCGGAATAGTATCGTGCTCGGGCTCATTTTAACCGGAGAAGAGTCACGAATGTGCAAGCATACGTTTCATAAACAAATCATTAGATACGAAACAGTTCTGTTCAAAAGACAAACTAGCATTTGATTTGAATGTTCACGAAAATTGATTTTAAAAGATTCAGGAAACGAGTGTAATACAGTGGACGACAGGCATAATTTATTGACCACTTTCTCGCAGGTTTTCGGAAGAAGAGCGTAAGGTCTGAACAGTGGTCTCTAATTTTCGTCAACGGCGTTGTAACTCGGAGGAAGCATAAATCCTCATTTGGTTACACGACATTTCAGCCCCCACTTTTCGCGGCATAATGCATCGGCGAAGTTCCTAGGGAAATCTGCGGGACACTCTGTATACAATTTAACACAATTAACGCCGGGAAAGCTGTATAGCTCCCTATTTCTTAATAAGGAAAGCCTGCGCCTTTGCGGTTGACACGAGACAAATAACAGCCTCCTCCTCCTTCCTCTCGGTTCTTCCTCCTTCTGTTGCTCTATACCGGCCGTGTTCACTTTGACATAGCAGTCCATGAAAATGCACGCCGCAAACTTGCAATTCAAACGGCGCGGCGGTATCGATTGTAGTAATTTGTAATTAACGGACCGCAACAGGCACCGTGCGTCGCGTGCATCGCGTGCGCATCGTCGCCGATGTACACACGGTGAAATCGCATTTCACCGACGCGCGGCGGCTGTTTTCGTAGTTATCCTACGGGAAAGTCTTGCAGAGCCGGGCGTACTTCGTTTCCGGATCTTTTAACCGAGGAAACCAGTGTGACGAGTGCAGGATTGTTGTACAGGCGGTATCATAACGCGTGCACTGAAACGATCGAATATCGTGAATATTTCTTTTACCAATACAAATATTCTTCAATTACAGTGTCCAACAGCCAAAAAGTATTTCGATTTCCATTATACGATTCTTATAGAGTTTTTCGCGCTGATTCCAAATCTGTCTTCAATTTTTCTCCTAGACGTACAGTTTTTGACAAAATTCAGTTTTGAAAAAAGACATATTTTTCAACTTTGAACAAATATTGTGATGTTATGATAAAAGATATTGAATTGTCCTTTACAGCAAAAGATTCTGTAGACTTTCCCGAATACAGCGATATCCAATAATAATACATTATGATTGTTTAAACATATGTAAACCATGATTGAAGACGGAGAGACACCACTTTTCACCAATTTTTGCGGAAATTTTTGAATTTATCTAAAAAAATAAGGGTGCAGCGGAAAATCGAACTATACCACGCGATAGAGCAGACTTTCATCTTGAGGAACCACCCTGTCAAGTTTGCGTGGTCGACGTTTTTTTCGAATCAGAACACGAAATATCTTTGCCCGACATGAGTTGCCGCCAGTAGTGCTCACCACTAGAACGGGCGATCCATGTGATACGGCGCACAGTGGGCCAGATCGACGCGCTAGCTGTTCATGAGCTAAAAAATCGAAGTCCTCATATCGATTTTTAACGAATGTACAATGTTTCTTAAATGTCCATTACATTCAAAAACGATAATATTAATTAAAGTTATTAAAAACTCTCGTTACAATAAGTGTTCAAAGATCAAACTTTTTCAGATACGATTTATCACCGAAAAAATTCCTTTTCTTCATAACGATGTCCTGGAAAACCTACTAAAGATTAAGTGCCCAATTTGTTTTTGTATGAAGAATGTATATCTATGTTGAGAACGCACCAGGAACTAAACATTAATGTTCATAATTTGTTATAAAAGAAAATACTTAGTCAACCAAGGAATACCGTCAAAGTTTTTCACCTTTGACAAGGGATAAGTTAAAAGTGTTATATAGTGTCGTGCTCTAACAAAGTGAAACATTTTCAGCAACGTCTCCTCTAAAAGATCCTGCAAATTTCACATCCAAATCGATCCAAACTTGGAAATTATGATGGTTTAAAGCGTCGTGTGTCACGAAATTCCGCGGCGAATCGCGTTGCGCGAGACGCATTGACGACCACTCAGCAGCTCTTAAGAGTGTAAAGACCTAACCCAGACCTATCTTATGAAGTTTTTAGATTATACGACCATTGATAAACATTCGAACTTATTACTAGCTCACAGTTGAATCATTTGTATTTGAGAGATTATAGTAACAGCATCGTAGTATAGCATCAGAGCAGTTTTTCCATATTAAAGACCTGTATTTTACCTTTGTTAAGAGGAATTATAGTATAGATTTTTGTTTATTCATAGATAAACAGAGTTATAAGCAGAAAATCCGTATGATCAATCGAATATAGTCAGGAACTTTGTAAAATATAATACTTAATCTTGTTTGAATTTTTGTAAATTTTTAAATAAGACAGTAATAACACATTTTTGTTATTTCATTAAATATAATAAACTTCATTCATTCAATAATTATGAATTACTCTTGTTTGAATGCCTGAATAGCCAGTTTTCAAATATTATTCATTATCCACACGAGTTTACAGACATTTCCGGTGATGTAACAAAAAAATGTTCCCTACAAAAAGTAATCAGTACTCAGTCTTCTACAAATCTCAATACAAAAAATTTCAATAATTTCTTTTTTTTAATAAAAAATGGTGTTTACCTTCATTATTTATTTATAACTATATATTTTTTATTCAATAACATTATAGCTGATGCCAAGACGAATCCGACGATATATTTAATGTGGTCTTTATGTTTTGAAATAATGGTGAAATACGCGTGAACAGCTAGCGCGCCGATCTGGCCCACTGTGCGGCGCGGCGAACTCTATAAGAATTGCATAGTGGGAATCGAAATACAAAAAACAAGTTGGAATTTGTTGGACAGTGTTATCATAGTATGATTGTCAAACGAATAATGTACTAGTGTTCTCGGCGCAACGGTTCGATCATATAATACCAAAAAAAGCAAATTTTGCAGGTTCAATTAAACTCTCAACGTTTGGATCCATATGTGGATCATTCTCAAGAAAGAAGAGAACTGCGTCTGAAAAAGATTTTGAAAAATAGACTTAGTATTATTGTAATGAAATCGGATTAACTCCTTGACAAATATTCTTCATTTATCGATCGTATGATTGTTAAACGAATAGGGTACTAGTGTTCTCGGTGCAACGGTTCGATCATATAATACCAAAAAAAGTAAATTTTGCATGTTAAATTAAACTTTCAACGTCTGGATCCATATGTGGATCATTCTGAAGAAAGAAGAAAACTGCGTCTGAAAAGGTTTTTGAAAAATAGACTTAGTATTATTGTAATGAAATCGGATTAACTCCTTGACATTGACGCGAGAAAACCTGTGCCTGTTGTGTTAGTTTCGCCGTCCATTGTAAATATTCTTCAATTATCGATCGTATGATTGTTAAACGAATAATGTACTAGAGTGGTCTCGGCGCAACGGTTCGATCATATAATACCAAAAAAAGCAAATTTTGCAGATTAAATTAAATTTTCAACGTTTCGATCCATATGTGGATCATTCTCAAGAAAGAAGAAAGCTGCGTATGAATCCTTTTACCGATACGAAACTTTTATCAACCAATCCGTGACGTTTCTCTGATTAAAAGGAGCCCAAACATGGCATAGACCATAGAATATCGACGAGGCAATGTATATCCAGTATAATCACTTTTTTATTTATAATTATTCCTGCGTGTAACCTTTATTGGCACATTCGCGACATTTTTCTGATTAGAATGAGCCCAAGCACGATACATTTTGCACTATATTTGCCTGTCTAATCCACGATACGTAGCGGAGCCTCGCTTATCCGAACCGCGATCTTTGAGCTGGCGTAACTTTGTAGAGAGAAGTCGCAGGATGACGAACTCGGGCTCATTTTAAAGCTTGAGACCTCTAGTTTTAATGTACACGAATTGTATATGGCGGCCAACGGCCAACGCGATTCTTTCCTTTTCTTTTCACCGTAATCAAAACCGGTGGTTCGAGTAACAAGTGATTTACCGGTCGAATTACGCTGGGCCGCGTGAAAGATCGCGGCGTTCATTGAATTTCGTGGGACAAGAACCCGTGTAAATAATCGTCCGGATGATTTCAATCGGCACAGGCCCCGGGCACAATGTATCCTCTGCTCGGTGTCTCGGGACTAATCGATCTTTTAAGGTTCCGCGGACGCAGAAATAATGCGAAACCCGGCGAGAAGACGCTAAAAACCAGCGAGGTAAAAGCGCGGCGGTAATTTCAGGATATCCGACCGCGTTCTCCTACGAGCCTGTCCCCCACGCCATGGTAGGGCCAGGTAAACGTCGATGTGAAAAATAACAAAAAAAGAAGGAAAAAACAGGGAAGAGAGAACGGGAGGCCGAGACCTGCCAAAAATCCAAAGCGAGACCGGCGGGGAACGAACGAGCCTCCCGGGCCGCAATTTCACGCGATCGAATCGGCCCGAAGCAAATTAAAAACTAATCGTTTTCCCGCACCCTGCTGGCACGCGCTTTCGCCGTGGCCCGAGCCACGAACACCACCACGAAAAAACAACCGGGGAAACAGCGCATCACTGGCCTCGGGGATCAAACCAACACCGGCCGACGCTTGATCTTAGACCCTGCCCGACAAATTGTTTCACCCGTGCCCTCATACTTGTTCGTCCGACCCCTAAACCCTTCTACGAGGTTTGATAAAAAAATACGCGGAATTTGTAAATTTCTCGGGCTATATAAATCCAATTGCTACAATGTTTTCTTGTCGTGTCGGCACAGTTGTCCTTTACGCCTTGCCGTCTTTTGACGAGCCAGACTCGTGATGGAGATTCTGAACAGATTCTAATAAAAATGTATTTGGCGGCTCTAAAGATGTTTGTTGGGAAGGAAAAGGAAGGGGAGCGTTTCGTCCTAGGCCCGCTAGAGGACTCATCGGTAAGGCTATGTAGCGGGCCCTGCCTTAGGGTAGAGTTATAGTGGACCGGTGAGTATCGATGATAGCGGCGCGGTGAAAACAAACCAACATTCGTGACAACATTTCGACACATGCTAAAGAAAAAGTACATATGTATTTTCTTTGTTTTTCTTTTTTTTTACCGCACAGCTCACCTCGCTGCTCCACTATAACTCTACTCTTAGACGGTGGGATATCGGAAGGCGGTTGAGGACAATATACAGGGTGGCCCACATAACTCTGAACAGCTCAATATCTCCGTTACTTTTCGTTGTACAAAAAAACTTCGTAGGACAAAGTTACATTGTTTGAAGGGCCACATATAACGGTGTAAGGGAAAAAAAATGTCAAGGTCATTTTTATGAGGTTTCAAGGTTATCGATGTTTTTTTAAATGGAATGAGGTATTTTTTAATACATCAATCGATGCAGCTGGACATTCTTTATAAAAAAAGTACTAACCTATGTATGTCGAAATGTTAGTAGTTCAGGAGATATTTCATTTAAATAACTCTAAAATACCATTACTGTCGTACTAAGGCGTTACACAAGTAAGTAAACACTAATGCCTTAGTACGACAGTAATGGTATTTTGGAGTTATTTAAATTGAAATATCTCCTGAACTACTAACATTTCGACATACATAGGTTAGTACTTTTTTATAACGAATGTCCAGCTGTATCGATTGATGTATTAAAAAATACCTCATTCCATTAAAAAAAACATCGATAACCTTGAAATCTCATAAAAATGACCTTGAAATTTTTTTTCCCTTACACCGTTATATGTGGCCCTTCAAACAGTGTAACTTTGTCCTACGAAGTTTTTTTGTACAACGAAAAGTAACGGAGATATTAAGCTGTTCAGAGTTATGTGGGCCACCCTGTATATTGGGATCGGTGACGGATCAGGTACTAGCGGGAAAGGTCTAAGGACTATCTGTCCATCTTGTGGCGAGTGTAGGAGTTTAGCACATGTATGTTAATAATTTCCTTTAAACCGAAATACGGGTAAACTTAACTTTACCGGACTCAAGATTAGTACCTTTCTCCTAGAAATTTGGATGTATTTGGTATGTAAATCCAGTAGATTTGTACCCGGCGCGGATGCATATCGAAGTTTCGAACCTCTAGGATCAATGGTTCAGGAGTTATGCTTGCTTAAATTTGAGCTATCTGCAGTGTTTTTGACAGGTAAGGGCGCCGCCATATTGGTTTGTACTGACAGTCGCACGCTGCTTACTGAGTTGGTTAGGATTAAGTCGAGGGGGGAGTGGCAAGGTAAGTTGGTCGCGGTCGTCGCTACACACCGATATGGCGGCGACCTCACCTGTGAAAAATGCTCGAATTGAAGCGACCATATCTCCTCAACTATTGATCCTAGAGGTTCGAAACATCGATCTGCATCTGCGCCGGGTACAAGTCTACTGGATTACATACCAAATACATCATAATTCATAGGAGAAAGGCATAGATTTTGAGTCCGGTAAAGTGAGGAGCAGCTCAGTTTATATCTCAATAATAATGTGGCTCCTTTCAAACTTTTTCTCTTCTAGATGAGTAGAAGGTATTGGTGTAAACACAAAATATAACAACAATTTTCTTTGTTACAAACAATTTTGCCTCAAGTTTCCCTTACAAATGTCCACCGATCCAGAGGTGTAGATTCATCTCTAGGACGGATGACTTTTTATACACCCTGTACATATGGAAAATTATTTCGATGATATCTCGTTAACCCCTTGCCTTATCGTGTCTGACTCGTGATGAAGATTCTGAACAGATTCTAATAAAAAATGTATGTTAATAATTTCCTTCAAACCGAAATACAATTATATTTTGGTTTACTCAATACGCGACTATTGGAGAACATATACATAGGAATACAATGAACGTGAATATGAATATTTCCTTTTCTACGAAATTACGATCTACAAAAAAGGTTCCTAACCGCTGAAACCGTAAAATAAATCGTAGGGCCAGGGGTTAACTATTAGATTTATGATATACGAAGGTAAATACTTTCTTACGCAGAATTTTGTGCTTCATCAGAGTTAAAAAAATGAAGGTGACCTTCATATGTCCTTTATTACGTGTCCACCTACAAGAAAGCTGCTAACATCAAATTAATGAATCAGATTAATTAACCCTGTATACAGGGTGAGGCATTTAAAACAGGACATTCGAATAACTCGTTTGTTTTTGGAAATAGAGGAAAATGCCTCGGACCAAACTCACTTGGTATCGAGGGGCTGATCATCCGATGTTACTAGTTTTTTGATAGGTGGAGACGTCAAGGAGATATGAAGGTCAACTCTGTTTTTTTTTTTAATGGAACGGTATGTTTTTTTACTTACATTCTAATAAGAGTATTTGATCGATGATGTTCGCAATTTTTCACGCATTACACTTATGAAATAATGTTTCTAATAAAAATGTATGTTAATAATTTCCTTCAAACCGAAATACAATTATATTTTGGTTTACTCAATACGCGACTATTGGAGAACATATACATAGGAATACAATGAACGTGAATATGAATATTTCCTTTTCTACGAAATTACGATCTACAAAAAAGGTTCCTAACCGCTGAAACCGTAAAATAAATCGTAGGGCAAGGGGTTAACTATTAGATTTATGATATACGAAGGTAAATACTTTTTTACGCAGAATTTTGTGCTTCATCAGAGTTAAAAAAATGAAGTTGACCTTCATATGTCCTTTATTACGCGTCCGCCTACAAGAAAGCTGCTAACATCAGATTAATGAATCAGATTAATTAACCCTGTATACAGGGTGAGGCATTTAAAACAGGACATTCGAATAACTCGTTTGTTTTTGGAGATGGAGGAAAATGCCTCGGACCAAACTCACTTGGTATCGAGGGGCTGATCATCCGATGCTACTAGTTTTTTGATAGGTGGAGGCGTCAAGGAGATATGAAGGTCAACTCTGTTTTTTTTTTAATGGAACGGTATGTTTTTTTACGTACATTCTAATAAGAGTATTTGATCGATGGCGTTCGCAATTTTTCACGCATTACACTTATGAAATAATGTTTCTAATAAAAATGTATGTTAATAATTTCCTTCAAACCGAAATACAATTATATTTTGGTTTTCTCAATACGCGACTATTGGAGAACATATACATAGGAATACAATGAACGTGAATATGAATATTTCCTTTGCTACGAAATTACGATCTACAAAAAAGGTTCCTAACCGCTGAAACCGTAAAATAAATCGTAGGGCAAGGGGTTAACTATTAGATTTATGATATACGAAGGTAAATACTTTTTTACGCAGAATTTTGTGCTTCATCAGAGTTAAAAAAATGAAGGTGACCTTCATATGTCCTTTATTACGCGTCCGCCTACAAGAAAGCTGCTAACATCAGATTAATGAATCAGATTAATTAACCCTGTATACAGGGTGAGGCATTTAAAACAGGACATTCGAATAACTCGTTTGTTTTTGGAGATGGAGGAAAATGCCTCGGACCAAACTCACTTGGTATCGAGGGGCTGATCATCCGATGTTACTAGTTTTTTGATAGGTGGAGACGTCAAGGAGATATGAAGGTCAACTCTGTTTTTTTTTAATGGAACAGTGTTTTTTTACTTACATTCGGCTGAACTTTAGAAACCCCCCCCCCTTCCTTTCGACATGTGACATACGTCATTCTATTCGTTTTGACATGCTGAACACAAAATGTACGTGTCATTTTCGGCTGAAATGAATAGTTTTCGAGATATTCGTGAAAAACTGCAGTTACTACACATTGAATTTTGTGTATACGTGCACGTCCGTGCTGTGCGTGTGCGTCAGCACGATGCGACCGTTCGTCAACTGTTTCTACAAATATATTACTACGTTCGTTGAACGGTCTATATACCGTCAGAACTTTACATAATTATTTTAAAAAATTTTTTTTACTTTACATAATTTTTTTTTTTTAGTAGTAATATATTTGTAGAAACAGTTGACGAGCGGTCGCATCGTGCTGACGCACAGACACAGCACGGACGTACACGTATACACAAAATTCAATGTGTAGTAACTGCAGTTTTTCACGAATATCTCGAAAACTATTCATTTCAGACAAAAATGACACGTACATTTTGTGTTCAGCATGTCAAAACGAATAGAATGACATATGTCACATGTTGAAAGGAAGGGGGGTTTTCTAAAGTCTTACCTTACATTCTGATAAGAGTATTTGATCGATGGCGTTCGCAATTTTTCACGCGTTTCACTTACGAAATAATGCGAGGATGTGCGACAGCATCTAGCGCGTGGCGTAAGGTTAGGTTCGGTTATTATAAAAAATTGAAGGATACCAGACACGTTGACATTTCTGTGTCATCCGATCTGCCGCACAGGTCGCGTGAGCGAGCGTTACGTGTTCCGCGCGAGCGTGTCGCGTCGCGATCGATAGCTTTGAAATTTCATTATTAAACGGAACATTAGAGTAATGTTTATTTTCCGCGGAAACGAGAGGCGGTTGAACGTATGGCGTCTCCCTCTCACATGGTCGATGGCCGTTTGTCAATGGGAAGGGGCGAGAACGCGGAGAAAGAGAACGATCGACGATTCGACGTTTGTTTTCCACGAGCAACTATGACGCGTTCCGAGGAAACGTACTTGCAAACAGGATCGCGCGGAATGTCGTGACCCAAGTAATTAGACGAGCTTTATCGGGACACGTATCGTTCGATTGAACGGAGAAGATATTGTCGTTTCGGGAAAACAGATAGAAGGGAAATGACAGGGCCGTGAGTTATGATTATTTGAAAGACGCAGGAAAGTTTGTCATTAACGATGATAATGCTTGCTTGGTACCGACGATATTTTTGCGACACATTTGCTAGGATATTCGTGACACTCTCCCGATTAAAACAAGCCCAAACATGATGACATTTCGATCGTATTTGGCTGTTTAATCCACGGTTTAATAGAACCTCGATTATCCGAACCGTTCAGTTACCTATCCACTGAATCGTGAATTACTCTGCGAATATACGTCGCACGAGGTCTTGCTCGGGCTCATTTTAATCGGAAAACTGTCACGAATATGTCGGTGAGAAATGTTTGAATAATTTATAAATGCTGTTAGCAGCCTATAATTTTTTGGTACGATCATTTTGCAAAATCCCGTGGGAATAACATAAATACGAAAATTCTCGTATAATCTCCTAGGTTAGCTTCCCGAGCAATAAATTCGCCGTTATTGTTTATAATTGCCACTATATAATAATTTGCCGTATTTTACCGCACGCTAGACAGCTCCGTCATCGTGCAAATAGAGCGCGAGAGCCGAGCACCATTATAATTCACAGCTGATCAACCCTCAGGCACTTATTAACAAGCGCAATATTCGCGTAATTTCCCTTCCGCGAGCACTTCCGGCAATAATTAATACGCCGTTACGGAAATTCGCTGATACGGTTTTTCTAATAATTCTTTTCTCGCTTTAAAATCGTATTTGACGTATCTCGCGAGGTGACCTTTCGAGGAAGTATAGTTAGGTGTAGTTATCGTTCCGGTGATGACTTGTCGATGGTAACGGTATCGATGCGAGATTATTGGCGGTGTAACAACCTGTGCAACAATGTGAAGAGCCGATACTGGGTCAATTGTAGTCCGTGCTGAAGTTCTAGTGGTGCTTCTATGGTCATCGCCAGTTGTGAGACTCTTATCAACCAGCTTTATGGTCATTTTTATTGTTTTCAGCAGGGCTGTATGACACGGGTATGGCGTTTTTAACACTAAACCTACTGACCATAAAAAGTGGCTGATTTGTATAGTATTATAAAAATAACAAACTTAAATTTATTTATATTTTGTGCGAGTTTTACTACAATATACAGGGTGAGTCACCTAACGTTGCCACCTCAAATATCTTTGTTGTTTTTAAAGATACGTCAAATGAAGGACAAACTTGAATGGTAAAATGGGACTGGTACGATACCAAAAAATCGTTGTTTTTATGTAATTTTTTTTTAGAGATATGAAGGTCACCTTCATTTTTTCAAGTGGAATGAGATATTTTTTAATACATCAATCGATGCAGCTGGACATTCGTTATAAAAAGGTACTAACCTACGTATGTCGAAAAGTTAGTAGTGCAGGAGATATTTCAATTTAAATAATTTCAAAACACCATTCTGTCGCAGTAACACGTTACACTAGCAAATAAACGCTAATGTCTTAGTACGACAGTAATGGTGTTTTGGAATTATTTAAATTTAATGATTTAATTAATAATTATATAAATTAAAATTTTTTCGAAGTCATGTTTCTCAAAAACTGTGCGTCTAGGAGAAAAATTAAGGGCAGCTTCGGAATCAGAGCAAAAGACTCTATAAGAACCGCCCAACAGTAATTGTGGAACAAATTTGGTGTTGGACAGTATTGCCAAATAAAAAATCTAAAATGTTCATTTGACCCCCTGTGGTAGATTTAGTGTTAAATCTTGGTAAACATTGGTTGGGCCAATGTAGTATTATAAAATGCCATAAATAGACAGCGGATCTTTATGCAAAATAAAAATGTTGTATGGCTAGTGCTAGAGGTGGGCATTATTTGGCGAAACAAATATTTCAAATACTATTTACTATTTTAGATTTTATTTTGCTGAAAGGAAATAGTATTTTGAATAAGATATACAATTTCGAAAATAAAATATTTCTATCTTAACAATATGAACTTTGTAATAATATATTTCTATTTCAACAATTTGATCTACAAAATAAAATATTTCTATTTTAACAACCAGAAATACGAAATAAAATATTTTACTTTTTGCATTGTTATAATACTCTGAGAAACCGCATAAACATACAGTCTATCTTATCGTTAAGAAACGATTTACACTCATAAATGTATTGAATCCGAACCATTATTTTCAGCAATAATATTTAAAATTGAAATTGAAAAAAAAAGACAAAATATAAATATTTTCAATATTCTTCAAATAAAATACTATTTTTAAAAAAATTACTGCCTCAAATAAATTATATTATTTTCAAAAATTACTGCATCAAATAAAATATTTTATTTTCAAACTTGTAGAGATACTTTAAAATAAATAGGGTTATTTACTATTTACTATTTAAAATACAATTTTCCCCAGCTCTGGTACCAACCGTGTCAGAGGCGAGCTATAGTGTTAGAAACAACCATTTCCCACCGGAATTTCTCAATAACTTTTTTGTCTCTAATTATTTCGTAATGAGATAACTCTTTTCTGGTTAAAACGAGCCCAAGCACGATATCGTGCGACGTATATTTGCCGAGTAATTCACAGTTTAGTAGCTAGGTGACTGAACGGTTCGGATAATCGAGGTTCTACTAAATCGTGGATTACTTGACTGAATGCGAACCTAATTACGTCGTGTTTGGGCTCGTTTTAATCGGAAAACTGTTACGAATATGTTAGTAGTACCTGCTATAACCAGCACATCCCTGCAACGTCAGAATTTTCATAAAACTGGCCTGATCGATGAGTGTTTCGACTCCAGAATCGCGATAACAGGACGCCAATCAAGAAACCGGACGGTTGGGGGTGGCGAGTTGATTTCTAATAGAGAAGCGGTGGGAATGAGCTATTATACTATACTATATTGTTATATTATACTATATTATATTATACTATACTATTTTCCCCAGCTCTGAATGCTACTAGTTAGTCTGGAAAAGTTGTCTCTAGACCTCCAAATATCAATGTGGAAGAGAACGATCGAAGCTCTGAAGAGTCAGATTCGCAAAATTTCGGGAGAGGAACATCAAGTTCTGGTTTGGCAAGGGGCCTGTCGGTCGTCGTTCTTTTTCGCAAAACTTTCTTCTCGGAGGATCCTAAGAGCCGACAGTCTCGGGTATACATCGACCCTGCAGACTGCCTTCGGCCACGGGTCAGATTATACATTGCGGAGCACGTGCCTGCACGCGACATGTTGCACGCCACGAGCTAAAGCCACGAGCTGAAGCCACGAGCTGAAGCCACGAGGCCAGTCAACCGGAGTCAAGGAGCAAAACCGGACGTCCACCTTGTTCAACCTCTCGACAGACCGATCTGTCAAAGCTTGCCAACATGCGCCGACGAAAACGAACAGGGTCCATGTAAATAAATGTCGTTGCCTGTCGCTTATCGAGAAGTATGTACTCTATCGTTCTGGGATTGATTAGGTTACCGAGCCTTGGTGGTCTTCTTGGCTCCGATAGTAGACGCCCTCTTGTCCCGTCAGTTGTCATTCTTCTACGATAGTGGACTTCTACATATTTTTGTTCATTTTTATCTTACATATTTTTGTACGTTGGTTTGTTTTTCTTCTACATTATTTTTCGAAATTAGTATAAAATGCTTATTCAATGTAAAAAAGTGTCCACAGTCTGAAAAATCAGCTAAGAAATTCAAAATATTTTTGTTTCTCTTCTACATCATTTTTCTAAATGAATATAAAATGCTATTCAATGTAAAAAAGTGTCTACAGTCTGAAGAATCAGCTAATATATTCAAGATATTGTTGTTCATTGTTTTGTTTTCCTTCTACATTATTTTTCTAAATTAATATAAAATGCTTATTCAATATTAAAAAAGTTCAACATTAGAAAAAAAGTTGTCCTCCTTGACATATTAATACAGAATATAAAATAACAAAATATCATTAAATTCACATAAAATGTTTGTTCACCATAAAAAAGTGTCCACAGTCTGAAGAATTAGCTAAAATATTCAAGATATTGTTGTTCATTGTTTTGTTTTCTTTCTACATTATTTTTCGAAATTAATATAAAATGCTTATTTAATATTAAAAAAGTTCAACATCAGAAATGTCATACTTGACATATTAATATAGAATATAAAATAACAAAATATAAAATTCACATGAAATGCTTATTCAATATAAAAAAGTATCTACAGTCTGAAGAATCAGCTAAAAAATTCAAAATATTTTTGTTTCTCTTCTACATCATTTTTCTAAATGAATATAAAATGCTTATTCAATGTAAAAAAGTGTCTACAGTCTGAAGAATCAGCTAAAATAAAATATTTAACATATTTTTGTACATTGTTTTGTTTCTCTTCTACATTACTTTTCTACATTAATATAAAATGCTTATTCAACATCCAAGAAGTTTCCACGGTTCGAAGAATCAGTCAAAATATTCAAAGCCAGAAAACATGATGCCCTCCTTGACACCAAAGAGAAATAATTTTTTGTTGCATAATTTCGAAGTTATTGGTGAAGTTAGGTGCCTCACGCTGTACACATAAATACAGCCAGCGTTGTTTACCTGCGGAGAGTCCTCTTTGTTCAGGTCGGAGAGCTATCGAAAGCGCTGAGCCATGCGACGTCTCTGCCCAGGTATAGTAGCATCGGATGACTTTGCGGTGCCGTATCATCGACAGTAGCTACGAATGAACCGATGAAAGGGCGAGCGATCGCGGCTGATTGCCGATTTCAAATAGCAACGGGATCGGCGTGTTTGCCTTTCACGACGCCGGCTTCCGCTCTCCGAAATTGCCTGTTGATCCTTGCGCGCCCCCTTAGGACCGCCGATACAACCGGCGGGGTCCTGTCCCCGGGAGTGCCACCTTTGTTTGAGCACGTGGAAAATTATCGTTTGACAGTTTCTGTTCGCCTGACACGATCCCCTAGTCCAACGAGCGTTATCTTCTTTGCAGAGCGCTCCGGGGCTTAGGCGCGCTCAGGTACCGTTTGCAGTAGACTCGGGGACTAGTCTCTTCGATTTCGGCGAAGGATTTTCGAGCTGAAGCGAAATTCTCTTCGGAAATCATTAAGAGAGTTCCTTTCTCGACGTGTAAAAATAGGAAAGACGAAATGTTCGTGCATGTCAGTACATGCGTGACTCTTTGCTGGTTAAAATGAGTCCAAGCACGGTACCATTCGGGTCACGCGTGCTTGCATAATCCACGATAATGTGGGACCTCGACTATCCGAACTGGGAAGCGTTCTGGGCGTTCAAAAAATCTACAAAAATTCTGCAACACGGCGCGAAACATTGACACCATCGCCGGCGACGATCAACGAAAAATCCCCTCGAAAAAGTCGGAGGGAACTCCTCGAAACGGGCGGCGAGGCGGGACAATGGCCCCGGAATAACAATGGCCTAACGAAACAATGGGTTAACGAGGAAAAACAATGGGGGGATTTTCGCACCTTCGGGTACAGTTAGCACGCGGACAACCGGTGACGCGTAATCGTCGCGCGGTGATCAGCACCGGCGGCGTGGCGATAAGATCTCTGCGCCTCGCTGATAACGATCGGGAAGAGGGTGTTTGAATAGTCTTCCCAGAAGCTTATGAATCTCTCGCTTGGCGATGAAAGATGATGGCTTCCTGGTGGCAGCACTGGTCCCCTCCTCGCTTTTTGTCTTCCCTCGATTTTGAAATTCTGCGCAAACATTACCGCTACGTGCCCACGGTGGACAAACTGACCCATAAAGCTGACATTAGCGCCGATCCGTATCTCTCCAACCAGTGGGACAATGCCGAGGACGAGCGTGAGGATGATGCATGGTCGAGGATTCTCAAAAATGGGGATCGATCTTCCATGGAACCTCGTCAGCTAATTTATCCAAACAAACAAATCTTTTTCGGAGAGTGAGACCAACACAGATTCGAAGATTGCACTTTCCTCGTTAGAACCACGTTTCGAAACTTGATGTACGATTTTTTATCACCGACTTGTTGAATTTTTAATGGAAGGACATCACTGAGTTTTTAAAAGGAGAGGGTGGCTTCGGTTCTTCGCTGTTTCGCGTGATGCAGGAACGTTCCTAAAAAAAATTAATAGCCTGTCTGAAAGCAGATGCTTTGCGCTTTAAAACGAGCCTGGAACGATTGTTCTACGATTTTTTTTCACGAAGTTATAATCGTTTAAATATCACGTTCACAAAAAGTTACCCCCTCTCTGCCAGTAGAGGCTCGGTCACGTGACACGCGCGACAGAGTGGGAACGCGTCACATGAGCGGCCTGGAAGGGTGGGGGCAATTGCGTCGGAGAAGGGGAAGTCTTAATCTGGCGTCTGTGATGCGCTTTGTTAACTGAACAATTCACGAAACGTCGTACAGGGTAAGAATACATCGTCTTCGCATTTTCGAGCATGGTCGTCGAACCGAATCGTCTCGCCGGTTGTCTCGCAAGTGGTGCACGTACGGGGATCGTTAAAGCGCGATGCGCCGCGGAACTCGCAATCGTTTCGACTGAATTACGTCACGTGACCTCGCCCGATGACATTGTTTGGGCGAAGAGACACGGTGCACACGGCTCTCTTATTCCCCGGCACACTTCTTAAGGCATTGTTTGAGGGGAGAAAGAGGAAGAAGAAAGAGAGAGAGAGAGAGAAGAAAGAGAGAGAGAGACGCAGACCGGAAGCACGATGCACTCAACTCCTAATCCCCGGCGCGGCGTTTTTCGAAGCAATCTTTTTCTGGTCCCATTGTCGCTTTCCGCTATTCCCCAAGTCTTCCGGGCGCGCGCATCTCGCGAAATTTAATATCTCGAAAAGCCCCGGAAATACAGGTGACATCGGTTCACGGCGCGTTCTACGAGCAGTTTCGCCCAACGTTCTCTCTCTCTCTCTCTCCCTTGGTTTTCTCGAGGTTCTCCTCCGAGAACGGTCGATTAAACGTACGACATCGGAACGATCGGCTCGAATCTTCATTGTGCGGAATCTTTCCACGTAAATGTGTCGTTTAGAGAACGTTCGGGGGGCTCGGCGGCAGGAATTACTTTGATCGAGAAGCGGATTAACGGTAAGAACAGGGACGATAGTCTAGCAGCTGCGTTGCTGCTCGAGACTGTCCCGACAGCTATTCGCTTGCCCTGGAATTTAGCGTGGTTGCTGTTTAAATGACAGTTTTCCGCCGATACCGTGCAAATTAGAAAGTTTACACTGTAGGACATGTTCTTACTGTACTAATACAGTGGATGTACAAAGTATTCGTATACCTTTTAAAAACTAACAACTTTTTTATAATTGTACCAAACGACCTGATTTTTTATAATCAATTAGAAGCATTGGTTTACAAACTGATATGCAAAAAAGAATTCCAATAATTACAATTTACAAGGTTGCAGGCAAAAATAAAAAAGGCATTTTTTAAAACTTTTTTATTTGGGCCCTTAATGAAAATTTAAAACATATGTTTTCTAGATCCATGTTAGTCATGCGCATGCTGAAAATTTCATCGAAATCGATTAACATACACACGAGCTACAGCGGTTAAAAATGGTGAAAATCGTGGTTTTACACGACTTTTGATCAGATTTTTTTGGATACAAATACAGCGGGTGTACAAAGTATTCGTACACCTTTTAAAAACTAATAACTTTTTTATACTTGTACCAAACGACCTGATTTTTTATAATCAATTAGAAGCATTAGATTATAAACTGATATGCGAAAAAGATTTTCCAAAAATTACAATTTACAAGGTTGCAGGCAAAAATAAAAAAGGCATTTTTTGAAACTTTTTATTTGGGTCCTTAATGAAAATTTAAAACATATGTTTTCTAGATCCATGTTCTTTATACACATGTTGGAAAGGCCCTAGGGGTGTAAGCATAGTGAATTTGCCCTTGAAAGATGTCGGCACGATACTGAGAGGATTTTTAGGTACTAATGAGATAATAAGATCCTGAAAGTTTCAGATCTCTAACCCATTTGGTTTTTGAGAAAAAGCAATATATGTAAAAATCAGAAAAAATGAAAATTCTCTGAAACGCGTGAATCGATTTATTTGAATTTTGGATATGTTTTGGGGGTTGATGGTAGCTTCTAGGAAAAAAATTATGAGCTATATCGGTTGATAAAAACCTCGAAAAAAATGACGCTTTTGTTTTAATTTTGATTTTTAACTATGATACGATCCTGGCACAATTATGAAACCATTTTTTTCGAATTCCTCATCCATTTTTCTATGGATTTATGAGCTTTTAAGATTTTTAAAAAAAGTACGCCATATTGCAAAAAAATAAAAACCATTTTTTATGCAAATATTCACTTTATTTATGTATTTTATGCCTAAATCTTTATTTTTGTCGTTCATATATATCTTTTAACCTCATTTTAAATAGTCATTTCTCTACTTTTAACAATAATTAATTTAAGTAAGCGTCTTACTTCCGACTCAGAGTTTTTGGATGAAGTCGTCGAAACAATGAAATCACAAAATAGTGTAGAAAATACGTTAGCTAATGAAGTTCAACAAAATGGCTGGCAACGTAAAAAATTGCCGTTTCAAACTATTTCATCTGAAGCTCTAGAAGACTTTCCAGAAATGACGGAAAAAGATCTGCGAATCTTTTTCACCGGTTCTTATCAATTGAAGCAGGCTGTGTCGTATTTAGCAGAAATGCTTGATGAAACAGGTAATCTTACTATTCAATATGTAAAAGACCAGTCAAACATACTCAAAGCTCAATCCCGGTCAATCAAGTTCAATCCCGTCATATCAATAAGAAGGTTTATAGATGTTTTATTGAGTATAAAAAAAAACGCTATTGGTCCCAAAAGCATATTGAGGCATAGTTGTGAGTGTGCAAATGGTCTTAGAACAATTGGATGTTGCTCTCACGTTGCTGCTACTATTTATTACTTGTCACACGGAAGATATTTGACAAAAATTCTGAGGCCTGCTGAAACACTAAGCGAATTATTTAATAGAGACAATGTTGCGCCGGTGATCGAAGATGATAGTGATGAAGACTGATAAAATATGATCATAAACTTTTTCTTCCAAATATACCTTTCAAACATTTGTTGTTATTTATTTATAATTTAGCAACTAAAATCTGTTTCTTATGTTATAAGCGCACAATGTTTAAAATATTTTAGTTAATATTCATTGACATTTTAAAATTTAATTTTTGATTTAGAAATGACTATTTGAAATGAGGTTAAAAGATATATATGAACGACAAAAATAAAGATTTAGGCATAAAATACATAAATAAAGTGAATATTTGCATAAAAAATGGTTTTTATTTTTTTGCAATATGGCGTACTTTTTTTAAAAATCTTAAAAGCTCATAAATCCATAGAAAAATGGATGAGGAATTCGAAAAAAATGGTTTCATAATTGTGCCAGGATCGTATCATAGTTAAAAATCAAAATTAAAACAAAAGCGTCATTTTTTTCGAGGTTTTTATCAATCGATATAGCTCATAATTTTTTTCCTAGAAGCTACCATCAACCCCCAAAACATATCCAAAATTCAAATAAATCGATTCACGCGTTTCAGAGAATTTTCATTTTTTCTGATTTTTACATATATTGCTTTTTCTCAAAAACCAAATGGGTTAGAGATCTGAAACTTTCAGGATCTTATTATCTCATTAGTACCTAAAAATCCTCTCAGTATCGTGCCGACATCTTTCAAGGGCAAATTCACTATGCTTACACCCCTAGGGCCTTTCATCGAAATCGATTGACGCAGGAAAAAACAACAGGCGTCGAAAGATGTCCGATTCTGTGGATTTTAAGCAGAAACTGATTAAAAGTCGTGGAAAACTACGATTTTCACCATTTTTAGCCGCTTGTAGCTCGTGTGTATGTTAATCGATATCAATGAAATTTTCAACATGTGTATGACTAACATACAGAAGCGGACAAAAATTTAAGACCGCTCTAAAGAAGATGATAACTTTTTAAATATTGTACTATACAATTTGAACTTTCTTGGGAAACTAGAGCAATTAGTTTACTAAAGGATGTGAAAAGAAATTTTTTCAAAAATTGCAATTGATCGGAATTGTTGGAAAAATACTAAAAGTTGAATTTTTAACTTTTTCATGTGGGCCTATATTGAAAATTTAAAAAATACGTTTTGTAGATCTGTGTCAATTAAACATATTCTGAAAATTTCGTAAAAATCGGTCGACGTTGCAATGAGCTACAAACGTTTAAAGATGGTAAAAATTGCAGATTTTCACGATTTATTGCCGAAAATCTCGAAAACCTGCAATTTTTACCATCTTTAAACGTTTTTAGCTCATTGCAACGTCGACCGATTTTGACGAAATTTTCAGAATATGTTTAATTGACACAGATCTACAAAACGTAGTTTTTAAATTTTCAATATAGGCCCACATGAAAAAGTTAAAAATTCAACTTTTAGTATTTTTCCAACAATTCCGATCAATTGCAATTTTTGAAAAAATTTCTTTTCACATCCTTTAGTAAACTAATTGCTCTAGCTTTCCCAAAAAAGTTCAAATCGTATAGTACAATATTAAAAAAGTTATCGTCTTCTTTAGAGCGGTCTTAAACTTTTGTCCGCTACTGTAGATCTACAAAACATACATTTTAAATTTTTATTAAGGACCCAAATAAAAAAGTTTAGAAACATGCCTTTTTTTTTTGCATTTAACCTTGTGAATTATAATTTTTGGAAAATCTTTTTTGTATATCATTTCGTAAACCAATGCTTCTAATTGATTATAAAAACTCAGGTTGTTTGGTACAATTATAAAAATGTTATTAGTTTTTAAAAAGTGTACGAATACTTTGTACACCCACTGTACGTTGACAAAACTTGTTTGTTTTTCAATATTTTTGAGTGGAACCTCTTCAGCGATGAATCCGTGACGTTTTTCTGATCCAAATGAGCCCAAGCATGATACACTTCTGATCGTATTTACCTGTTTAATCCACGATCTAGTGGAGTCTCGATTATCCGAACCGGATGGCATCTGACCTCTGTACTGTACAATCAAAACAGATGTAAAAGGATTTATGTACATGTTGAGTCACCTAACGTTGCCGCCTCAAAGATCTTTAAAGGTGAAATTTGTTTCTCGATCGAAATTGAATTATATGAATTTATGATTTCGGCGCCAGGTTCGAACAATCATAAAGAGACAACAAATGTGCAATTATTTAAACACGTATCTCGACGTTTCGATTCCTATGTGGATCATTTTTTTTAAAGCTGGGAATGATATTGCTAGTTCTATATTTTAGAAGAAATAATTTTAAATGATCCACATAGGGATCGAAACGTCGAGATACATGTTTAAATAATTGCACATTTGCTGTCTCTTTATGATTGATCGAACCTGGCGTCAAAGATCTTTGTTATTTTTAGAGATATGTCAAATGTCTGAAGGACAAAGTAGATTGGTTCAGTGGGGCTCACACGATACCAAAAATATTTTTGTTTTTATGTGATTTTTTTTAGAGATATCAAGGTCACCTTCATTTTTTAAATGGTACTTGGTATTTTGGACTTAACAGTATCAAGAGCCCATATCAAGACGAATTCGACGACGTAGTATACCATGACCTTCGGATGATCTTGAAGAACCATTTAAAAAAAATTAAGGTGGCCTATTCAATTACTTGCGATAATCCGACAAAAAAAATATTTTAAACAAAAGTCGACCAGTTTTCGATTGGCTATACATTGCAATAAAAAAATTTAGAAAATTTTTATTTTTATACAACAAAGATATTTGAGGTGGCAACGTTAGGTGACTCACCCTGTGTAATTCATTCTGCAAATCAGTAAAGATTCAATCTAACTAGCTGGGTAATTTTTCTATCCGTTCGGATAGTCGAGGTTCGGGTAAACATGATCCGAATGGTGTCGTGTTGGGTGTCGTTTTAATCAGGAGACTGCCACGGATATACAGAGTGTTCATGCTATTACCAGCCAGCGTTTTTCTTGTAAATAGCAAATTATTAGAAAAAAATGTAAAAGGAAAAAGTAGTGCTGTTTTTTGTATGCAACACAATGGCGTATGTAACTTTTTTGTGTTTATACTATTTTGTTAGATATGAAGGTCACCTTCATTTTTTTAAATGGAAAGAGGTATTTTTTAATACATCAATCGATGCAGCTGGACATTCGTTATAACAAAGTGCTAACCTATGTATGTCGAAAAGTTAGTAGTTCAGGAGATATTTCAATTTAAATAACTCTAAAATACCATTACTGTCGTACTAAGACGTTAGTGTTTACTTACTTGTGTAACATCTTAGCACGACAGTAATGGTATTTTAGAGTTATTTAAATTGAAATATCTCCTGAACTACTAACTTTTCGACATACATAGGTTAGTACTTTTTTATAACGAATGTCCAGCTGCATCGATTGATGTATTAAAAAATAACTCATTCCATTTAAAAAAATGAAGGTGACCTTCATATCTAACAAAATAGTATAAACACAAAAAAGTTACATACGCCATTGTGTTGCATACAAAAAACAGCACTACTTTTTCCTTTTACATTTTTTTCTAATAATTTGCTATTTACAAGAAAAACGCTGGCTAGTAATAGCGTGAACACCCTGTATTGTTGAACTTGCTGTATGCTACAATCTGTCGTGTTGGATTTCAGAAATTTTTTATTATTGTTTGAAATCGCTTCCAGCGTTCCACGTTGAACTTGAGCGTCGGTTTAGGCTCTCGGATATGGCCTTGCGCATTGTGGAGCTCCGTTTTGGTCCCGCGACGAAAATAATAGTATCGTTGATGAAGACAAGAGACTAATCTTGCGAGACCGGCTACGAAAACGTCAAGGAGTGAGCGTGCGGATAATAGTCGATCACCATATGGACGGGCGTTGCATCGTCGAGCTGTAATTTGCATGCGCACAGCTGATGTCTGCCGGGCTAGGCCGGTTAGTCCTCTCCTCTAGTGAAACTCGAGAGGCTTTAAGAGTCGGTATACACTCCATGGCAACACCATAAGACGCTATACTAAATCCTACGAGTGTGTACTACAAAAATTCTTCCCTTCCATACACGTACAATATTATCCATATACGTCATACTCATGGGGGCAGTGAGGGTGTGAGTAAAGTTAGGTTGTACAGTTAAGTGACCGACTCAATATATTTATGAACCATTTTTAAAAACAATTTACAGTTTCCCGAACCATTTGAATGATTTTATAATAACTATATTTGTCATGTGAGTAAATTGAGGTTGTACAGTTAAGTGACCAACTCAATATATTTATGAACCATTTTTAAAAACAATTTACAGCTTCTCGAACGATTTGGATGATTTTATAATAATTCTATTTGTCATGTGAGTAAAAGGGAATACAGTTAAGTGACCAACTCAATGCATTTATGAATCATTTTTAAAAACAATTTACAGCTTCCCGAACGATTTGAATGATTTTATAATAATTATATTTGTCATGTGAGTAAACGGAAATACAGTTCAGTGACCAACTCAATATATTTATGAACCATTTTTAAAAACAATTTACAGCTTCCCGAACGATTTGAATGATTTTATAATAACTATATTTGTCATGTGAGTAAATTGAGGTTGTACAGTTAAGTGACCAACTCAATATATTTATGAACCATTTTTAAAAACAATTTACAGCTTCTCGAACGATTTGGATGATTTTATAATAATTCTATTTGTCATGTGAGTAAAAGGGAATACAGTTAAGTGACCAACTCAATATATTTATGAACCATTTTTAAAAACAATTTACAGCTTCCCGAATGATTTGAATGATCTTATAATAACTATATTTGTCATGTGACTAAATTTCGGTAGTATAGTTAAATGACTAACTCAATATATTTATGAACCATTTTTAAAAACAAAAATTTACAGCATCCCGAACGATTTGGATGATTTTATAATAATTATATTTGTCATGTGAGTAAATTTAGGGAGTACAGTTAAGCGACCAACTCAATATATTTATGAACCTTTTTTAAAAACAATTTACAGCTTCCCGAACGATCTAGATGATTTTATAATAATTATATTTGTCATGTGAGTAAATTTAGGTGCCACAGTCAAGTGACTAACTGATTTTATAATAATGATATTTTTTACAATTAATAGTCATAAATGTATCAACTTCAGCTCAGTCCATAATTATCAAAAATGCTTCTATCTGACTCCCATTTGTTGTAATTTGTAATCGATAAACAGAATGTACATTTTGCACAAAGATCGACAATTCGCAACGTGGATGTATACACACCGTTTTATGCAGAGTGTCTTATAGTATTGCCACGGAGTGTACAATACACACAGCCGTGAAATCGGCCCCGGCTGGCCGAGCCGAAACCCGTATAAAGGAAAATGGCCGGTAGTTCGAATCGGCAGCTCGTTAACATGTGCAAGACGAGCGCACGCGAGCGCCTCGATTATTCGATTACTGGTATTAATGCCAGGCTCTCGCCTCGAGGTACAACCTGCGAGAGCCACGAATCGGCTCATTAAAATTGGCCAACCCGGACCCGGCTAAACCTCGAAACGTTCCTGCGTCTCTCTGCTCATCCCTTGCCCTCCCTCCGCCCCTCCATTTACTTATGTTCCTACAAAAACTTTCTGCTTTCCAATAGAAACGTTCGTGAACCTACTCCTCACATTTTCCTGATTCATTCAAATAATATGTAAGGTGAAGTGCCCTATGCCTCGACAGCATGTTTTTCTATTTTAAATTTTATCACTTTAAATAAACAAAAATAATTTCTTAAGAGTTTTAACATACAGTTCAGAGTTTGTAAAGTAATTTAAAATAAAAAAATCATTGTTTAGATTAATATCTTAATTGTATTAACAAGAATAATTCAAACCTATAGTTGGACATATTAAATCCAATCTAAGCTAGTACCTGGACAGAAGTAAAGCCTATATCGGAACAAATTCAATTTACGAGTTGATCGAGCGAACATAACCTAAAACGTCGGTTGGTGGCGCTGTTGCGCATGACGAATAGAAGATGCTTTGCGTAATATGTAGTATTCTTATCATAGATTATAGTATTGTATTATTTAACCAAATATATATTTATTTTCATCTACTGTTTTAATAAAACTTGTCATAATACAACTTTTAAGGTTAGATAGTAATACTGATAGATTTAAAATGTAAACACAAAGTATTATTAACGTCACAACAGGAATACATTTTCTACATACGTTATTCAAGCTAATAGAAGACTAATTATACGTACATGTAGTTAAATAATTTGCAAACAATGCGTTGATTTTATTCACAAACACGTGTCCGGCTTCAGGCGTAAGCACATTGCGTATAAGCTTAGAGTGGGACAGCTACTGTCATCGCGTCCCAGTATGGAGTACTTATATTTGAAAACAGTCCTAATGTTGGACATCTAATATTTGGATTAATAATTATTATTTACGTTAAGTTTGATTTCCAATTTATTTTAAAATATCAATATTATTATGCGTGATAAGTATTTTTTGTCTGAGGGCTCAAATTATATCTTTTTTTTCTAACAAAAGTTCGAACTATAAACGCACATGATTCGCATGAAAATAAACTATTTTGTATACTGTTTTCAGATGAACTTCGAATTCATTTTTAAATTTCAATTGATGTCTTAATGAAATAATATTCACACCTACTTGTAGCTAAGGCCTCGGAATATATAATATAATTATTTAATCTCTTAATTACTGATTTTACTATGAAAATTCAATTGTCCAGATTTAGGTATCACTTTTGGACTGCCCAGACTTAGGGCACTTCACCTTAAGGGGGATCTATACCCAATGAAATAACTAGAAAGGAACTAGAATCTTATTAGATTTTGGGTCGAAACATGGGTTTACGCGCGGCGATTTTTTGTCCTTATTTGAGCGGATTTTGGACTAGGTGAGGACTCATTCTATAGAGGAAGGTTAAATCCGGCGCGCTCTGCTATTGATTTAACGAGATTATGTTTATATCTAATAATATGAGTGCCCAAAGTAGAGAAAAAATCTAGAAAAATAACCGCAGATTTCAATGTATTTTCCTGTCTCAAAGAGATTTTTCTGACTGATATGATGAGCAGAGCGCGCCGTGATGAACCTTCCTCTATCAAATGAGCCTTTGTGTACCTCAAAATATGCTCGTATAAGGACAAAAAATCGCCGCGCGTGATTTCATTCACATTAGCAGAGATTTCCCCATATTACGTTCATGAAGACAGAGGTTATCTCTGATGTAGAGCCAATGTAGAGCCAATTTCATTTCAGTTAGTTTACATGAGATGGTGCCTAGTCAGAAGGACTGTCAATCAGTGCTACGATATTGTGCAACATTTCACTGCTGCACTGCTGTCAATGTGGAATCATAGCAAAACTGACACAGACGAGGTACATATTCTCATCGGTGGCACTAATATTAGTGCGACCTGCCCTGTATAACGGCATTCGCGACGAGATGAATAGAATATGGAAATAGCAAGCAACTCCATCTCGTGTTCATTATGCAGTTGCGTGTTTATCAATGTTACCAAACTTTTTTTCTGCACAGAGGTTGATAACATTGATAAATACCCCAAAATCCGAGGGTACAGATCCCCCTTAAGGATGTACTGGAGGTACAATGGGAGACAAAAATACAAGAAATTCGAAATCCATCAATACATGGCAATGGAAGCCATTCATGAGTATATTTTGCATTAAACTTTTGCGAATACTGTACCCTCTGTAGCTATATTCAGTGGTCTACACTTGTCACGTTTCCATGCTAGTGAGAGACAACAAGATAAATTTGACGTTTTGTAACAGTTTATAATTTTTTTGCTCTGTAACTGTTTAGTGAATCCTAATAAATTTTGAACATAATTAATTACATAATTTTTACTACATATAAAAAAAAACTGGAGTTTCTAGTTGCGTTTTTCAAGGTTTAAATAGGGTTTCAAGTGGAATTTTATGAATTTTCCATAAGAAGACGTGTTAAAATGTGCAAACTTTAAGTTGCTATAATTCTTAAACGGTGCAGTGAATCGAACCCAAACTTTGGTAATTGCATCAATTTAGTAAGAATTATATCTTGTCAAATTTTCAAAAATTTCGTTGCGTTTTTATATACCTCCAGAACATCTTTAATGCCTAAACCTTTTTGTTGTTAGTCATTTTGTAATAAGAATAGTATCAACATATGCGCGATTCTTTTTCGATTAAAATGAGGCGAAACACGCCATCGTCGGACGTATAGTCGCAGAGTAATTCACAATTGAGTAACTAGGTGACCGGCCGGTTCGGATAAAAGAGGTTCTACTAAATCGTGAATTCACGGACTAAATACGAACGTAACTACATCGTGTTTGGACTCATTTTAATCGGAAGAATGTCGCGCACACGATGATAAAGGTTTCGCGTACACTCGGAACACTACAGCACTAACAAGTGCCGCTATTTGCTGAAATAATCGAGCATTCGGAGGAACAATAGCTCTACTGGACAATCGATGACCTTCTGTACACTGTAACATAACCGACCGTTCGAATAACAGGTGTTCGCATAACGGAGAGCCATAATGGTCGCGCACTGTGCTTCGGGAATTGAATTTTGGTCCTGCCTTTCGCGAAATGGCGCCACCGTGCGGCGTCGTTAGTTCGGGCTGTCTCGTGAATCTCGTTCCGTCTCGTTGCGCCGAGAGCTTGGCATCTTTCATGAATAATTTCTTCCATGCATTTACATGTTGCGCCCGGGCCACGTCTTCGCCCGGTTTTCCTCCGACTTCCAGCATTTTTTCCCTTCTCTTCTCTTTTTTTTCTAAAAAGAGGGGCGGGAGTGGGGTTTTCTGTCGTCCGTTGCCTCTTCTCCGTTTCCAGACGTGCATCCACTTGCGCGCCTCTTTGTTCATTCATAATGCAACCCGATCCCTTTAAATATTTTTCGTAGTACCGTTGCCTCCGTCCGCGTCGCCTAATTTCTACGGCGAGAGCATCCTCCGTCGTTGTCCCTTTTTTTTTTGCTTCCGGTCGACGTTGTCCTGGAAACGGCCGTCGAGAACTGCGAATTGTTGCTCGGGATTGAGGTGTGGTTTATTCACGCGGTTTTCGTACGAGCCGCGTCTTCTTCGGGTTGCGTGTCAACGCGTGATCGACACACGTTTTCTGCTCTCTGAGATAGGTCTACGAACGATTTAACACGTGCCTTGCACGCTCGGGCATAATAGTCGCGAGAAACGGCTCGTGATTTTGCATGGTAGTTTTATTTCGCTCTTTCGGCTCACCGAGCTTGTTCGGAATTTTCTGCTTTGAAATAGACACGTTGGATTTTGACAAACTTTTACCAACACATTCGCGACATTTTTCTGATTAAAATGAGCCCAAGCACGACATCGTGCGACGTATATTTGCCGAGTAATTCACAGTTTAGTACCCGGGTCACTGAACGGTTCGGATAGTCGAGGTTCTACTAAATCGTGGATTAAACGGGCAAATGCGAAGCTAATCGCATCGTGTTTGGACTCATTTTAACCAGAAAAATGTCGCGCATACGTTGGTAATACCTATTACCGTCTACGAACCCCTGCAAAGTCATGGGACTCCACGATGTTGATTTAGATGATCGGCCGGCGTGATTCGAGCAGCCATTCGGTGGGCGATTCGATGCAACCATCGCAACATTTGCGTCGGGAAAGTGTTTTTCGTCGCGCGTGTATCCCGGAATCGAGAAAAAGAAGATGCCTCGGCCTGATAAGAAACTACTCAAGTTCTTCACCCCCTTTTATTTCCGCGCTAGGCCGGCTCGCCATCGTCGGCTCCATCCCCTAGAGAAAGGACCGCGCGAGGAATCGTTTAATTCGATCTTCGAGGTCACCCAGCCACCCTCGACGACGCTCCTCGAGATCCATTTATTCGGAACCCGTCCCTGGGCCCGATTCCATTTTCTCCCGGCAAGATTATCCTGAATATAAGCGGGCAGGCTGCGCGCTGTCTGGATCCCCCGGCTCGATTACTTTACTTTCTCGTGTCTGCTGCAACCGTTCTTTACATCGATCGTGTCCACCTGTAAGGACGGTTTAACACTGCCATAACACCCTGTTCCGCCGGCTTAACAACGTTCATGGTCGTTTTCTGAAAAAGTTTATCAATTTTCGGTTATTTTCTCTTCTTCGAAGTAGTCCATTTTCTGAGAAATTATAGCAGAGTTGGGCAAACGCTAGTCACAAACATAATAATTGACTAATAATTTCATAAGCTCTACAAAAGTGACTAATAATTAATGACTAATTAAATACTAGAGCGTGACAATGACTTATGACTATGTAAGTATTTAAGCGTAGTGACTAATGAATAATGTCTAAATTTTTATTAAGGATGAATATTAGGTAAAAATTATCTTTAGTAATAATGATAATAACATGGTTGGTGCATTAAAAACACTAAATAATAAAAAAATGAGGAAACTTTTTTAGAATTAAAAATTATAAAAAACTAATTTTGTATGGAAATTTTAATTACTACTGACTATAATGGCATAACTAATGATTAAATACGTAATCAGAATTCACTATGATTAATGACTAAAAATGGTTATAAGTTAAAATAAGGTATAATAATAACAAAAAAATGTCATATTAGTTTATAAACGTATAAAATACAGATCGTGACACGTTTGGTCACTGCAAATTCCGATATGGTTTAAGTATACATATTAATGTATGCTAATCGCACAATAGTGACTGATGACTAAAGATTGATGACTGATCATTTAAACTAACTAATGATTAATCATAACTAATAAGCAATAACTAACGATTACTTAGAGTTGTGACTAACTAGTGCCATGTAGTTATGACTAACTAATCAAAAAGTTTTAACTAACTTTTTTAAGTTTTGACTAACAATCAATCAGACTATTAGTCAGTTTTAATTATTAGTTGATTTTTGCCCAACTCTGAATTATAGTAACGTCTCGATACGTGTGGAAATTTCGGGGCCAGAATGTTACTTATATCGTGTACTGCAAGTATTCCCTGGTTCCTTAGTGGCATCACTTTTTTGTTGTTAATTATTTGTTTATGAAAACTTTACCAGCACATGCGCGATACTTCTCCAGATAAAATGATACCCAACACGACCCAATTCGAATCAGCCATACCTGTTTAATCCACGATATAGTAGAACCTCTACTAACCGATCCACCCAGTTACCTAGCTACTGAATCGTCAATTACACTGTAGATATAAGGCGAATAATGTCGTGCTTAGGCTCATTTTAATCGGGAAGTTTCGCGGGTACGATGATCAAAGATTCACCCAGCAATAACTCGAAACAAAAGAGTGTTAACAAAATGTTCAGCTACACAATTTTTTCCAGAAAATGTCCAAAAAAAAAGACAACAACGAAAGCGAGTTATTGGCCCCATTCGTTGCACAGTGGATCGGATCGAAAGCAATAGGAGTCGTCTTTCAGCGAGCTCCGAGGTCCGGAAGGGAATGGAATCGCTCTGATCCGAGATCGACAGATTCGGATCGGAGTCACGCGAGAATCGGTTGCTCGAAATTCGTCGATTCCGATCGGGAGCCGCGATACCCTGTTACCTTTGCGCGATTCACGATAGTTATCTCGCAGCGAGAGTTCTCTTATTCGGGAACGAATGAACGGGTGCAACGTGGGGGTGCAGTCGCCGGCACCCCGCGGTGCACGAGAATCGCCCGGAATCGACGTCAGAATGTCCCAGTCCTTTTCGAAATCCTCGTTGATGGGAATCCCGGGCCGGTATTAGTCGGGAATCCGCGTGGGCGGCCGCTTATCTGTGTTTGAGTCATTGTTCGGGGGCCGAGTGGATCCTTTTCGCGGCGACAATGTCGCTCATTCCCACCGCTTCTCTATTAGAAATCAACTCGCCACCCCCAACCGTCCGGTTTCTTGATTGGCGTCCTGTTATCGCGATTCTGGAGTCGAAACACTCATCGATCAGGCCAGTTTTATGAAAATTCTGACGTTGCAGGGGTGTGCTGGTTATAGCAGGTGCTACTGACATATTCGTAATAGTTTTCCGATTAAAACGAGCCCAAACACGACGTAATTAGGTTCGCATTCAGTCAAGTAATCCACGATTTAGTAGAACCTCGATTATCCGAACCGTTCAGGCACCTAGCTACTAAACTGTGAATTACTCGGCGAATATACGTCGCACGATATCGTGCTTGGGCTCGTTTTAACCAGAAAAGAGTTATCTCATTACGAAATAATTAGAGACACAAAAGTTATTGAGAAATTCCGGTGGGAAATGGTTGTTTCTAACACTATAGCTCGCCTCTGACACGGTTGGTACCACAGCTGGAGAAAATAGTATTTTAAATAGTAAATATTAAATAATCCTATTTATTTTAAAGTATGTGTACAACTTTGAAAATAAAATATTTTATTTGATGCAGTAATTTTTGAAAATAATATAATTTATTTGAGGCAGTAATATTTTTGAAAATAGTATTTTATTTGAAAAATATTGAAAATATTTGTATTTTGTCTTTATTCTCAATTTCAATTTTAAATATTATTGCTGAAAATAATGGTTCGAATTCAATACATGTATGAGTGTAAATCGTTTCTTAACGATAAGGTAGACTGTATGTTTACGCGGTTTCTCAGAGTATTATAACAATGGAAAAAGTAAAATATTTTATTTCGTGTTTTTGGTTGTTAAATTAGAAATATTTTATTTTGTGGATCAAATTGTTGAAATATTTTATTGTCGAAACTGTGTACACTATTTAAAATAATAATAATAATTATTATTATTATATACGGACCGAGGTCCTTTTATACAAATGTTTACAGTTGTTTCCAGTAGAACTGATAAAAACAAAAAGAAACAACAAAAAAAGAAAAAAAAGTCTTAATCTAAAAATAAGAAGGGACAAGCGCGAAACTAAACAAATACAGGTAGCATATTAACAAGTAGGCTTGCGTAATTTTCTTTTGAATGCCTGTAACGTGCCATTAAAAAAATGAATATTATTATTTTCTTTAAGCAAAATAAAATCTCAAATATTAAATAGTATTTGAAATATTAGTTTCGCCAAATAATGCCTACCTCTGGTTGGTACCTCGTTGAACCGAACCTAAGCACGAGCGACGCAGTATCCGCAAACCTCGGAGGGTTGATAAGCTTCCGGCAGGGAAACTATAAAACGACGTATCTACTCGTTCCCTTTACCGAATATTCGGCGCATCATAAATTCCAAACTGCAGACTCACGTCGCAGCGAACAGGGCGCAGTTGCATCCCCGCGGGCCCGAGAAGCGCAGTTATTCAGCGGCGTGTTACTAATCGCGCGATCGAGCCTCGGATAAACAGGTAGCACAGTAATCCGGTAAGAGAGGGAGAGGGGGACCTCGAAGAATTTCGAAATCAATTTATTCTAGAAGAGGAAGAGTAAAGAGAGGGAGGGAGAGAGAGAGAGAAGAAGAAAACGAAAGTAGGCACGAAACGTGGCCCGGGCCAGACGATGAAATAAAAGGACGAAGCCAGAGATCAAGCTGGCCTAGCTACCTAGCGTCGTTGCACGCGATGCGGCCGGTCCGCGCTGACGCGAACATAATGAGCCGCAGTGGCAATTTGGAGGTTTGCGAAAGACCATGTCCGACACAAGCTCACTCTCGTGCTGGACCACCTGATCGAGGCCCACGGGCGTTTCCTTTGTCCCGCGGCCCTGCACCTGATACATAGTTACCTCCTCGGCATCGCCGAACCGGAACCCGCGCCGTGTCGTTTACACCAACAATTCTATTGGCGACAAACTTTCTTATTTAAGGTGAAGTGCCCTAAGTCTGGGCAGTCCAAAAGTGATACCTAAATCTGGACAATTGAATTTTCATAGTAAAATCAGTAATTAAGAGATTAAATAATTATATTATATATTCTGAGGCCGTAGCTACAAGTAGGTGTGAATATTATTTCATTAAGTCATCAATTGAAATTTAAAAATGAATTCAAAGTTCATCTGAAAACAGTATACAAAATAGTCTATTTACATGCGAATCATGTGCATTTATAGTTCGAACTTTTGTTAGAAAAAAAGATATAATTTAAGCCCTCAGACAAAAAATAATTATCACGCATAATAATATTGATATTTTAAAATAAATTGGCAATCAAACTTAACGTAAATAATAATTATTAATCCAAATATTAGATGTCCAAGATTAGAACTGTTTTCAAATACAAGTACTCCATACTGGGACGCGATGACAGTAGCTGTCCTACTCCAAGCTTATACGCAATGTGCTTACGCCTGAAGCCGGACACGTGTTTGTGAATAAAATCAACGCATTGTTTGCAAATTATTTAACTACATGTACGTACAATTAGTCTTCTATTAGCTTGAATAACGTATGTAGAAAATGTATTCCGGTTGTGACGTTAATAATACTTTATGTTTACATCTTAAATCTATCAGTATTACTACCTAACCTTAAAAGTTGTATTATGACAAGTTTTATTAAAACAGTAAATGAAAATAAATATATATTTGGTTAAATAATACAATACTACAATCTATGATAAGAATACTACATATTACGCAAAGCATCTTCTATTCGTCATGCGCAACAGCGCCACCAACCAACGTTTTAGGTTATGTTCGCTCGATCAACTCGTAGATTGAATTTGTTCCGATATAGGCTTTACTTCTGTCCAGGTACTAGCTTAGATTGGATTTAATATGTCCAACTATAGGTTTGAATTATTCTTGTTAATACAATTAAGATATTAACCTAAACAATGATTTTTTTATTTTAAATTACTTTACAAACTCTGAACTGTATGTTAAAACTCTTAAGAAATTGTTTTTGTTTATTTAAAGTGATAAAGTTTAAAATAGAAAAACATGCTGTCCAGGCATAGGGCACTTCACCTTATCTTTCGCGACACCCGTGTCAACGTATTCGCGATCTTTTTCCGATGAAATCGACCCCAAACACGGTACAGTTTGCGTCACGTTCACTTCTTTAATCCACGCTTGAATGGAATCTCCGGTATCCGAACTGACGTTCTGTTCTGTTCTGAATGCAACGGTATATTTTTTTATAACAATATGGGCGTTTAAACTTGTTTAAAAAATGTTCCAAGAGGGACGTCATTGATGCACTTTGAGTGCATTATGCAGTTTTCTCGCTTCACGAATTTTTACCGTTTTAACTGCACACTCTCGTTTATTGAATCAGTTCGGATACTGGAGGTTCTCCTAAATCGTGGATTAAACGAGCAAAAGTGATCCAAACTGCGTCGTGTTTGGAGTCGTTTTAATCGGAAAAGTGTCGGGCAGTTTTCTAGGGCATGATATTAATTGAAAATAGCGTCGTTCTTATGAAAATCTTGATTATTGCGAGTTCGTCGAGCAGTTTCTCGAAACACCTTGTAGATAGAGGGTCGGAACAATAAGATTGAGGAGCGTAAAGGTAAAAAATAAGCTGGTGGAGGTGGAGGAGGACGGGTGACGACAAAAAAGGACAGCTAGACGCGATTCGTCGGGAAGAGGAAACATTAAAGCGCGAGTATGAAAGAAGTCCCTTTGTGTTTCCCAGGTGAGCGTTATAAATGAGCACTCGAAGACGAGGGTGGCGAGCCAGAGGGCCGACCACACCTATGGCCTGGTCCAGGACCACCAACCAGCCGAATCTGCTACCCGACTGGAACGCATTTTTTATGCTTTTAATTATGGTGGGATGCGACCGAGGAGAATGCGAGCTCCATAGGAAAAAAGCGTATCGTCGACTACTGGTGCTATTGTTCCCGTTATCGCTGTTGTTTGCAAATTTGCAATGAATTATACCCGCGCTCTGCGGCCTCTCTGAACCCCAGACAATCTTCCGATGACTTCGATCATCCCCTAAAAACGCTCTTAACCTCTTGCCGTATTTTAACGAGTCAGACTCGTCATGACAATTTTAACAAAGTCTAACAAATTAAATATTTCTGAAATTAATCATGACATACTCTGTAGAATATAACAAATTTTTGGTCGCACTAACCGCCCCGAAAGATGGCAAAACGAGGATGCAGCGAAATCCGCAACAGCGCCGAGTATAATTATCAAGGTTCCAGCTCGGTCACGAATTTCCTGGATTCCGAGTCGACTTTTGTATCGCCTTGTATTTTCCAACAGAGTCTCCTCATTATTTATAATACGCGGGGCTGCTTACTCCGCAGGCGGGAGAGTAAATCTTCATTCTCTTCCGTCCCTCTTAATTTCACGGCTCCTGTGAAAGTCGAGCCGTGGGGGCGGGGGGAGGGGGAACCACGCAAATTCCCCGTGAGAAATTCCGCCTTTGATTGCGTCGCAGCCCTGGACGAGTCCGGCGGATATTTATGTTGCACGCGTGTGCCTCTTGTCACACAATAGGCCGGGAACCTCTTCGAATTCTATGAAATTTTGGTTTACACATTCTCGAAAGCCCGGACACTGTGTCCCGGCCGCGCATAAATCTCGCTTACCCGTGCCAGAAACTTTTTGACAAACCCCCGAAAATGGAGACAAATGGCTGGAAAAAATTGCACTTCGTCGGAAATCGGTGTAGTTCTCGCTGTTGCGTTTAAGTGGGGGTAAGAGGTAACGCGAATCGAAGTGTACTGCGCCGAAGGATGTGCTTTCAACTATATATTCATGCAATTTGAAAGCGATAAACCTGGTAGAACCGTTTCAAATGTGGCCCCTCGCGCACCCCTATTTTCGAAGATTAACCAGAAAGTATGCTATTTCAAGAATTTTTCCTGTGAAAACGATGCATCCGATGGCACTGGGACATGTTAGGTTACATTCTCCATAGTTCATTGCACAAATCTGTAAAATTTCAACCTCCTGTCTAGCCTGGAAGCTATTGTATCATTCGATACTCAACGGCACTCCGAGCAGTTCGGATAAGCAAGGTTCTACATTATCGTGGATTACGCGCGTGATAGTGAACCGAATTGGACCGTGTTTGGGTTCATTTTAATCAGGAAAATGTCACGAATATGTTAATAATAATTGCACAATCAAGCTATTCAGCTGTTTTTCGTTATTGCACTCGAGAGCGAGGGTTTATTAAGAGACATTCTTCGCGGCGCAACGAGGGAGAAGCAGGTTTCATTAAAACGTACTTCGTCGAAGATCCGGAAGTTTCCTTTTGAATTGCATTAACGAGGACTTGCACGCGGATGTCGCGATACGTAATAACCGTGTGCCCGATAAACAAGGCTCGGGGAGCCGCTTGTTACGGGATTTTACAGCGAGCACCTCTCGTTTACGGCTCCTACAAGTGCACTTGAAGGTGTATCGTTTTTCCTGCGCGATCCTTTCATACTTGCGTATCGTATTTACGCCGGACATTAAAAGTTTCCCGGAGGATAGAGAAGCCGTCGCGCATAGGGAATAAAATTTTATCGGGGACAGTGAGCGGTAGAGAGAAAAGGAGAGAGAGTGAAGTTTCATGCGTAAACTGCGGTTTTAACGGCTAATTCGGATCACGGCGATTCTGTTGCCCACGTGACTGGAAAATTTGTCGTACATTATGTCAAAAAAATACCAAGACATCTTAAATGAAACACATACATTTTCAATTTTCGTCAAAATTTATTTTATCGCCTTCAAAATAGGCTCCTTCCGAGGACACTTCTGCCAGCGCAAAAAATTCAATCATCGAAGCACTTATAAGCGTTTTCTGGTATGGCCTTCAGTTCCTTCAGCGAATTTGGGTAAATCTAGGTGCACGGTAGTGCACCAGCCAAGTTCTGGCACTACCTCCTTTTACACGAAACAACTTAGGCGTTTTTTAGAGGCTTATAACTCAGCACTGGAGGCAGATGGAGAGATGTCATTTCGTACACTTGTTAAATGCTATCATGTCTCAATATTGACATAACATTCATCTTCCAACATTAGTAGGTTCCGAGATATAGGACCTCAAAAATCGTTAAATTTGTCACTGACTGACTGACAGATCATCAAGACCTTTTGGGTACTTCCCATTGACCTACAAGCTTGAAATTTGGTACATAGGTCCACCATAACAAACACTCAAAGGAATAATTATCAATGTTTGAAATTTTACACATTAAAGGGTTGAAAAAAAAACATTACGAAATAGGTACGTAGGATAGAACATAGCAGCATAACATACAGTGAGTCACAAAATTATTCGCTCACTCGATAATGCGGCAAAGATATACGAAATAATCAGACAACGCAGGGTATTTTTCAATTTTTTATTTGGATATACATCGTTCAAAGTTTAATTCAACAGAATCGTAAAACAAAATTGCGAAATTTTCATTTAATATTAGAGAAATATGAGTTTAAAGAAATCTTGACGGTTTTTCACGCCACAAAATTATTCGCTCATTTTAGATTAACTATTATTATAACAATATTAATATTTGGTGGGATATCCTTTTTGTCTTATGACTTCTGCGAGACGTTTGGGCATTGATTCTATTAATGTTTCCAAATATTTTTTGTCTATTTTCGGCCATTCCTCCTGTAATCTGCTTTGTAACTCTTTTTTATTCGTAATTGAATGTTTACGAATTTTTGTGTCCAGCATGTTCCATACCATCTCGATAGGATTCAAGTCGGGAGATTGAGGCGGGGTTTGCATTATTTTGGGACAGTTATACAGTAACCATTCCTGTACCAATCTCGATTTATGTTTGGGATCGTTGTCCTGGTAGAAGTGAAACACTTCTGAAATCCCCATTACTTCCGCGCTTGGCTTCAAATTTTTTTAGGATATCCATGTACATTATTTTATCCATGGTAGCCTCAATCATCTGCAATTTCCCAACACCGTGATAACTAATGCAACCCCAAACCATCACATGACCACGCTTGACTGTGCTACACAGGTTTTTGGGATCCATCTCCGCGTTTGATTTTCGCCAAACTTTTTGATGACCGTCAGAGCCCCAAATATTAAATTTACTCTCGTCGCAAAATATTACATTGTTCCAAAATTCAGGGGGCTTTGTGATGTATTTTTTTGCGAATTCTACCCTTTTCTTCCTATTAATTTCGCTTACGTAAGGCTTTCTTCTTGCTACGCGGCCGTTGTACCCGTTCTTTCGCAACACTCTTCGTACTGTTTCATCGGAAACTTCTTTTTCACTAAAATTTTTCAAACTTGTATTGATTTTGGGAGCACTTATTTTCGGATTTCCTTTAACTTCTCTCACAACAAAACGCTCTTCCGAGATATTCAATATCTTTTTCCTACCACGGCCAGCTTTGTTTACTATTCGTCCTTCTTCTTCGTACCGTTTTATAATATAACGTACTGTTGAATAACTTCTACAAACGATATTTCCAATTTCTCTGATGGATTTTCCACTTTCCCAATGAAAAATTATAACTTCCCTAATCTCTAGACTAGTTTCTTTACTTTTTCTACCCATTGTAACGAATTCTTGAAAATCAAAGAAATAGATGAAAATAGATCCTTACTGAGCGAATGTTTACGTTATACTGACTCTCTTTAGCAACTATCAGAAACAAATGCCTCTCAGAGTTTGTAAATTGCATTTGTTTCAGTGGATTTCGTGGCGTGAGCGAATAATTTTGTGGCGTGAAAAACGGTCAAGATTTCTTAAAACTCATATTTCTCTAATAATAAATGAAAATTTCGCAATTTTCTTTTACGATTCTGTTGAATTAAACTTTGAGCTATGTATATCCAAATAAAAAATTGAAAAATACCCTGCGTTGTCTGATTATTTCGTATATCTTTGCCGCATTAGCGAGTGAGCGAATAATTTTGTGACTCACTGTACATAAGTATACGTTTTATTAGCTTCGAAGTCGCAACAAATACTGATGAAAAAAACAATCGCTCTAAGGTAAACAAAAGAAACTGCACCGAGCATCGTCTATAGCGGCGGGGGGCAAACGGATCCGAGCGCCGCCGGCAGGGTGTTACTCTTCGATACATTGAATTTGGATTTTGTCTTGCAGATTAGAAAAGAATTTTTTTCCTTTGATCGACGCTGCGTTGTTTAGATTTTTCGGGACAAAGTTTCAAGTAGATATAAATAGGTAGTAAAACGAACATGCATTCATTAATTTACTTAATGTCCACCTTAAAGATAAAAAATGTTTAGGATTTAATGAATCAGGAATAAGAGTAATACCTACTTGGTAATTGATGAAATTTCAACAAAAATTGATGAAATCCCAACAGAAACATTCTGTAAACAGGAGCCAAGTTCTTATGGCCGTAAAATGTGAGATCAAACAAAATACGGCCAAGTTCGTTAGCTTAGAAATACAGTGACTCAAAAAATTGATCAAATGTTCGAACAAAAAGGAAACAAGTCACAGTATACCTTTCTCAGAATCTTGCTTAAGACTGTTGATACATATACGAAAAATGTTAACATTGCGTCGGTACTTCACGACAGTTTAAGCCCTGTAATCGTATAAAGCGGACGTGTATTACGATTTTGTATATTCTGTGTATACTTGATCAATTATTTGTGTTAAGCTCAATTGTGAAAAATTCTTATATTTTTGGCATTCCTTAGCACAAATATAATCACTGGTAAGTTATGTTATTTTTAAACATTCGAGAATACGTTTGTGATAAAATAATTAATAAAAAAGATATTTTTAGTCATATTTCATAATGAGACTAATAAAAGCAAGTAAAATATCAGAAATTAAAAAACCATTAATATCTGGGCTTTCTCATCGCGAGATTTCTAAGAAGATACTGTGCTCTGTTGGTACTGTGTCTTCAGTACGTGAAACTTTAAAAGAAAACATACTAGAAAATAAAGCAGGACGAAAATCAAAGTTATCCACTATCACAAAGTGATGAATCATACGATCAATCCGTAATGGTAGCGTTAATAATGCCGTACAAATGCAAAAAAATTAACGTAAGCGCTGAAACAGTGCGTAATGCACTGCGAAAAGTGAATTTAAGAGGACGTGCAAAAATAAAGAAACCTCTTCTTACAAAGCGGCACAAGAAGCTTTGACTGCAGTTTGCCGAAAAATGTAAAAATTATACAGATCTCGATTGGGCCCGGGTAATATGGTCAGACGAGACGAAAATTAATCGTTTTGGGTGCGATGGACGCAAATCGACATGGCGAGGAAATATAGAACAAGTACGGTTGCATCATGTTCATCCAACACTGAAATTTGGAGGAGGCCATATCACAGTTTGGGGTTGTATGACCACTGAGGGCGTCGGATGCGTTGAAAAAATTGAAGGTCGAATGACTGCAACGTCATACACATCCATCCTGCAGAAAAGTTTAATTGGAAGTTTGGCAAAATGGAATAAGAACGCAGAAGAAGCCATTTCTCAGCACGATAACGACCCTAAACACAAGGCAAAAATCACCAAAGTATGGTTAACAGCTATGGTTTTACTGTTTTAGACTGGCCCCACAGTCTCCCGATCTGAACCCAATAGGACACATATGGTGTTTACTAAAAAGAACAGTTGCCAACTTCGATCACAATTCAAGAAGTATTATTGAATTGTGGTCAGAAGTTAAAACCGCTTGGGAAAATATTAAGGCTAAACAGTGTAAAAGTTTAGTAGATAGTATACCAAGACGCATAGAAGCTGTTCTGAAAGCGAAAGGAGGGTATACGAAGTACTAATATTTCATTTTTTCAAACTCAAAAATTTGATCATTACATAATTTGTTAATCACATTTAATTTTGTTTAAAAAGTGTAACATATTTAAGTTAATTCTGTATTATATGAACTACGAAAACTATGTATGTATTATAATAAAATATTTTGTTACATATCTTATTAACATGTGTTCAATTAAATACAAATTTAAACAAAATTAAACATTTGATCAATTGTTTGAGTCACTGTACCTCTTGCAATACTGAAAAAAGCGTTTGTAAAAATTAGTTTAAAAGAAAGCTATTTCATTTTCAAAGAGTTACATGAAGGGATAAATTATTCAAACTTGGCCGTTACTTTTTAAACCAATGGCCATAAAAGGTGTTAGGTAGCGGCCAAGTTTCAATAATTTAGCCTTCCATGTAACTCTTTAAAAATTAAATAGCGTTCTTTTAAACTAATTTTTACAAACGCTTTTTTCAGTATTGCAAGAGGTATTTCTAAGCTAACGAACTTGGCCGTATTTTGTTTGATCTCACAACATTTTACGGCCATAAGAACTTGGCTCCTGTTTACAGAATGTTTTTGTTGGGATTGTGCTTTACCAGACTCAAAATTTGTGCTTTTTTCCTATAAATTATGATGTATTTGGTACGCAATCCAGTAGATTTGTACCCGGGACGGCTGCAGAACGAAGTTTCGATCCTGTAGGATCAATGGTTCAGGAGTTATGCTTGTTTAAAGTTGAGCAGTCTGTAGTGCTTTTGATAGGTAAGAGCTCTGCCATATTGGTTTGTAGTGAAGACCGTGAGTCGCTTACCGAGCAGAACCGGCGGTCCTTGCCGCCCCCCAGTAAGCGGCTCGCGGTCATCACTAGAAACCAATATGGCGGAGCCCTTACCTATCAAAAGCACTACAGATTGCTCAACTTTAAACAAGCATAACTCCTGAACCATTGATTCTACAATGATACAAATTTACTGGATTACATACCAAATACATCATAATTTATAGAAGAAAGGCACAAACTTTAAGTCCGGTATAGTAAAGAGCAGCCGCGAATATTCTTACACGGCCTTCACCGACTCAAAACGGCGACCTCGAAGGGGTAATTTGAGTTTGGAGAAGTAGAAAAAGTCACAGGAGGTCATATCTGGCGGATACGGTGCTTGATCGATGACAGTTGTCGAATGTTTGGTCAAAAATTCGGTTATAATTGATTTGAACGCATTGTACCACCCATATGCTCGTGCTCTCGACATAACTGAATCACCTATGGCCTTATTCAACAGTTTCAACGAATCGGTACAAGAAATTTTGCTGGCAACATATAATTTCAAGCAAACTCTTCGTTCAATTTTTCTTTCCACAACGATCGCAGAACACTCTTGTAATAGGTCACAGTCCTACTAACTTCTGGAAACAAAAAATTGTTTAATAACTCTTACACGGGCAGTTTAAATGAGGATGTCTCGGTACTTTTTTGACACAATGTATGGACAACTATGGCGACACCGAATGCAGATAAAATGGAAAGTGGGAGATATTTTTCGGTGACATATCCCGTATAATTTCAATTAGAAAAATCATTTTCACCCCACAGCACGTCGCCGTAGGCGATTAGCCATCTCATTCCACGTCCCGTTACTTTCCCTGCTCGCTCGCTGACCGTTCTTCGATTGAGATGTAACCCTCGTGCCGGTATGCAAAACGATTTCCACCGTTGCCAGTAAGTCGGCCGTCGGGTCCGTCAGTTTCCCCCATAGAAATTACGTAAATCGCTTCCACCGGTCCCTTCATGGCGCCTCGATCCTCCTCAGATAGAGCGAGAAAAGCTTCTGCGAACCCGAAGATCCCGAGATCGTATCCGAATTCAGATACCGTTCGAAGACGGCACTTATGCTCGACACTTTTTTGCCGATGCCTTTACCCGGACTGCATATTTACTCCCCGGAAAGCGAACGGCATATTGAATAGCTCTCCGCGTGTCCATTTTTGATCATTGTCGCCTCTGGAACGCACAGCTCTTCGCGAATTCAAAACGGAGAATAATACAATTCAAACGAGTCTGGCGACGTGAACAATTTTTGTTGTGGATTGAGACCAACGTATATTTGAAGATTGCAATTTCCTCGTTAAAATGACGCTTCGAAACTTGATGTACGATTTTTTGTTACCGACTTATCGAATTTTGAATGGAGGGACACCACTCAGTTTTTGAAAGGAGAAGGTAGCTTCGGTTCTCTGTTTCGCACGATGCAGAAACGTTTTTCAAAAAATTGAATAGCCTGTCTGAAAGTAGATGCTTTGCGTTTTCAAACGAGCCTAGAATGATTGCTCTACGATTTTTTTTCGCAGAGTTATAATTGTTTGAATATCACATTCGCATATTACAGCCGCCAGATGAGGGGAGGGAGCACGAATCGAGGGGAAAAGTTACCCCCTCTCTGTCAGTAACGGACTAGTCACGTGACATGTACGACAGAGACGGGCGGCGTCACGTGACCGGACCACAGCGGAAGAGTGGGGGATAGCGTGGTAGAAGGGGAAGGTAGAGTGGGGACACAAGCCTTAATCTGGCGACTCTGATTACAGGATTCTCAGAGGCGTTCGCAGAAATCAGCGGGAATTCATCGAATAGCCAAACAGCGATGGAATCGCAAGCATTTACAATATGCAATATATGCGTATATACAATTTACCTTAGGTACACGCGACATGCCTCGCATAATTGATCGATACCCCGGAAATAAACTGGACCTGATCAATATTCGCAACATATTTGTCGGTTTAATGGTTAAACGCGCGGGGTGTATAATTTCTAAAATGATATCGGTTCCTCGTTGTGGGCGCGCACATGGCCGCGCCGTGTCGGTTCTCTGTTGTGCCCCGCGGTTCTATACTAATCGATTAGTTTCATTATCGCGCGGTGATCGCGATGGACACACTCGTACGCGGCGGCCATCCCGGAGAAAGAATTTACGCTTAGCGGAGATCCACCGAGCATTATGCTCGATTACGCCCGATAAAATCGCGCTCGATGCCTGTATTAGTTGCAAGGTAATCGCACGGTGCGGCACTCTACTGCTCCTTTATACAGGGTGTCCCAAAAATGTACTTCTTCCAAAGAGTCGATTCCTGACATCATTTGAAGTAACTTTGTCCTTTGCGAAAATTTATTCCGACGCTCCGTTCGGGAGTTATTAACGAAAAACAGGGACCAATCACAGCGCGGACGGATTCCGGCTCGGCCAATGTCAACCGCTGGCTCAGCGCGAGCCATCGTAGCCGCGCTCTGATTGGGCCAACAGTTTTTCGTTAGTAACTCCTTAACGAAACCTCGGAGGACGTTTTCGAAAAGGAAAAAGTTACTTGGGATGACGTCAGGAATCAAATTATTAATACTATTCAGACACATATATAGACTGTACATGTTATTTTTCACTTAAAATTATTAAAGAAAGAAATTTTTACACCACTCCTCTGGCTGGCATTCGATAAAGAGAACGTTTAGAATAATTGTTATTATTGTTTCATAGATAAATATCAAGTTTGTGGAACGTGAATTGAAACGAGTGTATGAAATTAGTTTATTCTGATAAATAAACTGCGGAACTCTATGCAAAATAAAAATTGTTTGCATCAACTACAACAAACAAGGGCCAAGTAATAATTTCTTTCATTCTACAGGGTCATCCGTTTTTAAACGGACAAACGTAAACCAGCTATAAAGAACCCCAAATTGAACAAGTTTTACCCCTGCCACTTTTTTTGTTTCGGCCTTGATTTCTAGAAAATTGCAAAAAACCACAATTTTTTTAGTTCACATAAACTTGTATATCTCGGGACTTCAGTGATGAATCTTGATGATTTTTCCTTTGTTTGGTTTAAAATAAATAGGGGCATCTTTTTTGTCAACAAAATATTTTTGTATGACCTTTGGATCTTTGTTTTTTTGGCATAGGGCAAAATTGTAATTTTCTAGAAATCAAGGCCGAAACAAAAAAAGTGGCGGGGGTAAAACTTGTTCCATTTGGGGTTCTTTATAGCTGGTTTACGTTTGTCCGTTTAAAAACGGATGACCCTGTATAATAATGTTTATAAGCTGCAACTAATAATAGATGTTCTTAAATTTTTTAAATTTGTCCATTGTTTTAGGTTACACCTACCCGTTTTTGTCATAAACGCATGAAATCCGCAGTCTACTGATAAAATTTCGTGTTCAAGATCAGTAGGAGAATGGCAGTAGTTATATACATGACTGACGTAGCAGTCAAAGTGTTAAACAATGGCATCCTCGATTTCTGTCGACGTTTGCCGCGCTGTGCGGAATGAAAAGGCCATTAGTAATGCAATTATGTTTTTTGGGGGGTGAATTACGGAGGTCCAGGGCGAATTGGGTCGTCCTGGCTTGGACAAAAGCGATTAGGATGGCGGTGTTATGTGGGTCACCCGGTACATGTTACACATTTTTGTTTTGTTTTGGCGGTGCGGCAAAATGGTCGGAAGTTTTGTTTTATTTCGAACGTGCGGTGAAGCGAACAGTATTTTCGCTTTGCTTCGAGTGCGAGACAAAATTAAATGTTTATTCCGGTAATATTTATTCTAACTACATTGAAACGCATTGGTTAAAGCTCAGATGTGAAAAGTAGAGAAAGCAGACTTTTCAACTCGGAAAGTCAGTAAGTCTCGACATGTTTGGTCAAATTACACTGTCCAACAGCCAAAAAGTATTTCGATTCCCACTATTCGATTCTTATAGAGTTTTTCGCACTGATTCCAAATCTGTCCTTAAGTTTTCTCCTAGACGTGTACAATTTTTGAGAAAATTGAGTTTAAAAAGAGACATACTTTTCAACTTTGAACAAATATTGTGATGTTATTATAAAAGATATTGTATTGTTCTTTACAGCAAAAGATTCTGTAGACTTTCTCGAATACAGCGATATCCAATATTAATACATTATGATTGTTTAAACATAAGGAAAAATCAATGATTAAGGACGGAGAGACACCACTTTTGCACCAATTTTTGCGGATATTTTTGAATTTATCTAAAAAAATAAGCGTCCAGCGGAAAATCGAACTATACCACGCGAAAGAGCAGACTTTTATCTTGAGGAACCACTCTGTCAAGTTTGCGTGGTCGACGTTTTTTTCGAAATCCCACGAAATATAAATAAATGTAATCTTGTTATTTTTATAATACTATACACATCAATCGCCTTTGATGGTCGGTAGGTTTAGTGTTAAGAGGGTAGACTCGTTTCTAGGATTGCAAGGGTGCAGGATGCGCCTTCTCATTTCTCGATAATGCAAATATGGCGATTTTCGGTAGTCAAAAGCGCTAGATAAAAAATCAATCTAGGCCGCGATCGCCCTCAAAAGTCCTATTTTTACGTTTACGAGACGTAATTTACATTATTCGGAAGCACGTAGCTGTCGCAGCTTTATGAAAATAGCTGCATGCGCAGCTGTACGCTTCCGAATAATGCAAATTACGGTGCCGAATAATGCAAATTACGCCTCGTCCACGTAAAAATAGGACTTCAGTGATTTTCGACTACTGAAAACCCCATTTCTGTATCATCGAGAAATGAGAACGCGCATTCCGCACCTCAGTAATCCTGGAAAAACTCTTAAATGAAAACTTTCACGACAGAATGTAAGTGCAACGTCGTCGTCACTCGCAGACACTCAAACCTATTCGGAGTGTACTCGAGACGGAGACTGCAGGTATTATACATTATCAACTACGTCTCTTCGCCGTTTAACGGCAAGTATCCGCGCGAAATCGCCAGCCCTAAACGCAGTAGGTCAATTTGGGGAAGGAGAATATCTCTTGGACGCCGTAACTCCTCGGGTAGCGAAGCCCGAGATCGGCCCGACTTGATTGTGTTCGATATCAATGATAGAGATAACGAGAGCACTTATTGAAAGCATTCGGGCCCGGGTACAAACTGCCCGCTTGTAGGGCACAGCTTTATGACATAGAGCGTGCGGTTCTTCGATCGTAATTCGTCTCCAAAGGCCGATAGAGCCCGTATGCTCTTGCCCGTATAACGTATACCGGGTGACCCATATAACACCCTCGTCCTGATCGCTTTTGTCCGAGCCGGGACCGACCCAATTCGACCCTACGACAGAGGTAATTCAACCCACGAAAAACATAATCGCGTTACTAATGGCCTTATGAACCTCCGTTGCCCTTCTGAACGCTTAGGGCATTTTTCCGTTTGGTCGACTTCGATACAGTATAACGGCCTTCAGGTTTGGAAAATACCGGCGAAACAATTCCGACACTTTTTAAAATTCTTATAACACTGTTCAACAAATTCCAACTTTTTTTAACTTCCCGATTTTATAGGGAAGTTATTGTAATTACCCCGAAAATCGAAAATCGATTTTTTAGCAGATCTTCACGTTTCATGGTCATTGCAGTCATTTTAGACTATTTTCAGCAAAATGTTCGTATGTGTGTGTGTGTGTGTGTGTGTGTGTGTGTGTGTGCGTATGGCCGTTTCTATGTAATCAACTTTTTCGTTAACGTTTTCAGAAAAAGTAACAACGCGATCAGGATGATGAATGATGCAATCGATGTGCCCCGTCGTAACTTAGAGCTGATTAGATTTTGGTCCATATTGGTCAAGTAGTTTTTTAGATTTTTAGTTTTTTTTCGAAAAGAGTTGATTCTACAATGCAATTTATAAGGGAGGACGAAAATTTTCCACCAAAGAACCAAATGCAATTACATAAAAAAAGTTTTTCTTAATTTTTTTTTAGATTAAAAAAAATTTTTTTTTTAGATTTAAAAAAATTTTTTTTTAACAGATGCTAATGTTACCGCTTGGAATAATCGAAAGTTATTCCAATGCAACAGTGAATTTATCATCTCTACTCCCAAGAATACATTTTGGGAGAATATCGATGAAAGTACAAAAAAAAAACGATGTTAGCGATGTTGGCGAAGGAGTAACGAATCGGGAAGTTCTTTGTGTGACTCTCCAAGAGTCACACGCCAAATAAAAAACATTAATAGCAGTAAGCCCTACTAGCCATGCGTATCACTAACCCTCTCGCTAGAGCAGTCCTACCCGCGAGCTCGCGAAGCGAGCGAGCAAAAACAACCCTACTCGCGAGCGAGCGAAGCGAGCGAGCAACAATAGCCCTCTAGTTTTGTGTTGCGATTCCCACTATGCGATTCTTATAAAGTTTTTCGCACTGATTCCAAATCTGTCCTTAATTTTTCTCCCAGACGTACAGTTTTAGAGGAAATTGAGTTTGAAAAAAAGACATATTTTTCAACTTTGAACAAATATATTAATATAATAAATATATTTCGTGAGATTTTTACTATAATATACAGGGTGTCTGAAAATTCCTTCAACATCCGGAAATGGGAGGTTCCTGAGATCATTTGAAGCAACATTTTCCTTTGCAGAAATGGGATCCGCAGCTTTGTTAAGGAGTTATTAACGAAAACTACGGACCAATCAGAGCGCGACCAACACGCGTCTATGTCGAGCTCTGATTGGTCCATGTTTTTCGTTAATATCTCCTTAAGGGGTTAAAGGGTAAGGCCACCCTGAAGCTGCCGAAATGACATCAGAGTTTACAAATTCTTTTCTCCAAAAGTGTGAATGTGACAATTTTTTTATTATGATATATGGTTAGGGTATACATTGAAGGTGATTCTGTAAAAATTTCACCAAAAAATATTAAAAAATGGCCGAGTTATCCCTTTTCTTGCTTAGCTCCTCCGTCAAAACACGTGTAGACGGTGTCATAGATTGTGATGCCCAGGGTTATCTGAAATTAAGAAACTCATGATTTTCTTGTTCCTAGATAAATTATCTATCGTGTAGCATAGGATTTTTGTTGATACGATATCCCAATTGTTCATAACATTCGTTTAAATATTGATTTTTGGGGTGAAAATTGAATTTTCATTTTCATTTTCCTCGCATTTGTAGAAGAATGTTTTTTTCTTAAAATCCCTATACTACACGATAGATAATTTATCTAGGAACAAGAAAATCTTCAGTTTTTAATTTCAGATAACCCTGGGCATCACAATCCGTGACACCGTCTACACGTGCTTTGACGGAGGAGCTATGTAAGAAAACGGATAACTCGGCCATTTTTTAATATTTTTTTGTGAAATTTTTACGGAATAATCTTCAATGTATGCTCTAACCATACATGATAATAAAAAATTGTCACATTCATACTTTTGGAGAAAAAAATTCGTAAACTTTGATGTCATTTCGGCCGCCTGAGGGTGGCGTAACTCCTTAACATAGCCGCAGACGCCATTTTTGCAAAGGAAAAAGTTGCTTCAAATGATCTCAGGAACCTTCCGTTTCCGGATGTTGAAGGAATTTTCAGACACCCTGTATACTGTAGTAAAAAAATATACAGTAATTTTTCAATCGGAGTCCTGGGTCGCCTATCTAACCGTAGTCCAGTGCCTACTCACTCCACTGCCGGCCAACGCTGCGCCGCGCCGTAGGGCGGCGATGTTTGATCTCGGTTCGGGTATATCGGTGTGAACACCACACATTGACTCGACTGAATCGAAGTCTCAAACTTCTTAATTTTAATGATCGGTTTATGGGACTTTAACTAGCTTATTCCTGGCGTTTCGCTGATTAAGGATGTTCTGGAGGTATATAAAAACGCAACAAAATTTTTGAAAATTTGGCAAGATATAATTCTTACTAAATTAATGTAATTACCAAAGTTTGGGTTCGATTCACTGCACCGTTTAAGAATTATAGCAACTTAAAGTTTGCACATTTTAACACGTCTTCTTATGGGGAATTCATAAAATTCCACTTCAAACTCTATTTAAACCTTGAAAAAACGCAACTAGAAACTTCAGTTTTTTTGTATATGTAGTAAAAATTATATAATTAATTATGTTAAAAATTTATTAGGATTCACTAAACAGTTACAGAGCAAAAAAATTGTAAACTGTTACAAAACGTCAAATTTATCGTGTTGTCTCTTACTAGCATGGAAACACGACAAGTGTAGACCACTGAATATAGTTACAGAGGGTACAGTATTCGCAAAAGTTTCATGCAAAATATACTCATGAATGGCTTTCATTGCCAATATATCGATGGATTTCGAATTTCTTGTACTTTTGTCTCCCATTGTACCTCCAGAACATCCTTAAACTGGTACCAAGAACGATATAATTGGGCCAATATTTAGTGGTTTAATCGACGATGAAAGTTTCGAATGCAACGAAGAAGAGCGTATTGAAGAGAAAGAGACGCGAACAGTAGCCGTCGCCGGCACAGTTCAAAGGCCCGCGTTGTCGCTGTTCTTCGTTGCGTTCGAAACTTTCATCGTCGATTAAACTACTAAATATTGGCCCAATTGTATCGTATTTGGTATCATTTTGCATTAGAAAAATGCCACGAATATGTTGGTGAAAGTTCCATAATGATATCATAGAAAATAAAGAAGCTAAGATTTTGGTGTTTCATTGTAATGACGCACGGGCCTTTAAACTGTGCCGGCGACAGCGACACGCTTCGGCCACACGATCCTATTTCATTCTGTCCTTCTCTATGTTCGGCTCGTCGTTTGAAGTCTCGGCGCGGTCGACGGAGTCATAAAAAAATAGCCTCTCTACGCTACCCAAGTCCGTTCAACACACGGGTGTTGGGACTCCGATCGAAAAATTACTGTATTCAATAAATTCCCATGAAAACACCTTTACAATTTCGATAATTGTGAAATAAAAAATGTAAAATTGGTCATTTGACTCCTCGTGGTAGGTTTAGCGTTAATGTTGGTTTTCAAGTTGAAACGATTTAAGGGGGATAGACTCGTTTGGATGATCGCAGCTGCTCTAATGCAAACAGAATCTGCAATCTGATAACCGACTGAAAATAACCATATTAAAGAATTGTTGAAATATGTATTGGTGTAGATATTGATGCGAGGAGTTGATTTTCCCGGGGAGGTGTCACTAAAAATTCGTCGATGCGCACAGCACTGGTCGACGCGACGCGACGCGGCGATAACTTTCATTTCAAAACGCATCCCATCGGTCACTCATCCGTGACAACAAAATCCGAACGTTTTCTCCGCAGAGGCATATATTTCCCAAAACACAAATGATCTTTCTCGTTCCCAATATGGCCGCACGTGTCCGACCAGATCCGGTCACCTTGCCGAGTCGATTTATTCCTCTGCTTGATTCCGAACTGGTTCGCGACCGTACAGCGTTTGCAAAAAGTATTCGAATCTACTAGAAAATTCTTTATACTCGAATCATTTTGATTTCGTAACAAATAATCGCACGGTCGTCAATCTGGGCTTGTTAAAAAAGTTTTAGAATCATCGAAAAATAGGAACCTGATTCAATCGATTGATGAAGATAATCGTCGATCGTTGATTAAAACAAGAAATCATTGAGAAATCGGCGATTGATTCAATCGATTGATGAAATTAATCGTCAATCGTTGATTAAAAAAAAATGCACTAAAAAGTATGAAATCATTTACATTTAATTAATGTGAATACACACGAGCTTAAATACAATACAAGAGAAGATCTATTAATATGTGAAAGCATGTAGAAGAATTTAAGGATTTTCGTAATTTCCAGAGTCGAAAATTTTCAATTTTGGGCCGCCTCCAAAAAGATTGTATTACATTTAAGTTCGTGTGCATTCACATAAATTGAATGGAAATTATTTCATATTTTTTAGTGCATTTTTTCAGTGCGTTTTTTCGAAGTCGGTTTAATTACAAAATCTTTGTGATTTTAAATGTACTACTTACAATTTGTTTCAGAATGAAAAAGTAACGTAGAAATATAAGTATTAAAATTGCCAGCTTGATTTTTCTCGAAAATGGACTTAGGCTACTTTCAAAATAAACAGCTCACTTATGTTAATCTAAATCAAATACAGAAATGTACTTCCTTGCAAGGGATGATTCTCGACGTCATTTGACGTCATCAAGATCTTCTTTAATTTTGTCGAGCAGAATTAAGAAGAAAATAGGTCTCGTCGATCTGTGACAGTTAGAGAGAGGCACAGCATGAACGTTTTCTGGGTTAGGCGATGCGACGAGTGCACGAACTTCCGCAGTCTATAATAGTTATTGCACGGAAAGGAGTGGAGAAGAAGTTGTCGGCGAGCAAACAATTGTTCAATCGATTAGATCATTCGGGTAAACGGATAATCGCGGTTTTCCGAGAAGTGGTCGCGTGTTGAGAAACCGCGTGGACCGGATGGAGGTCAAAGGAAGACTCGGTGTAGGAGAAGCGATTATGCTATAGAGAATAATTTGTTCGCCTCATTGGGTAATGTCTGTCGTGGCGCCAGCCACTGACTCCTTCATACCGGGTGTCCCATTAATTTATCATCCAAACCCACCCTTACACTGTTTTATTACAACAATAATTTTATTACAGTAATAATTTGATGACGTTAAAAATTAATGAAAACTCTTAACTCTTATGTGCTTTTAATTATATTAATATATTTTAATTTGCTTGCGATTGTTATATATTTATTTAAGTTATAAAATTATGAATAGAATAAAATTGGTTGAATTGTTTCAGTAATAATTGGGGGGCGTCAGAAATTAAATGAAAATCTTGATCTTATGTGCTTTTAATTATGTTAATATATTTTATTTTGCTTGCGACTGTTACATATTTATTTAAGTTATAAAATCATGAATAGAATAAAACTGGTCAAATTGTTTCAGTAATAATTGGGTGCGTCAGAAATTAAATGAAAATCTTGACCTTACGTGCTTTTAATTATGTTAATATATTTTAATTTGCTTGCGATTGTTATATATTTATTTAAGTTATAAAATTATGAATAGAATAAAATTGGTTGAATTGTTTCAGTAATAATTGGGGGGCGTTAGAAATTAAATGAAAATCTTAACCTTATATGCTTTTAATTCAGTTAGTATATTTTATTTTGCTTGCGACTGTTACATATTTATTTAAGTTATAAAATCATGAATAGAACAAAATTGGTCGAATTATTTCAGTAATAATTGGGGGGCGTCAGAAATTAAATGAAAATCTTGACCTTACGTGCTTTTAATTATGTTAATATATTTTATTTTGCTTGCGAATGTTATATATTATTTAAGATATAAAATTATGAATAGAATAAAATTGGTCGAATTGTTTCAGTAATAATTGGGGGCGTCAGAAATTAAATGAAAATCTTAACCTTACGTGCTTTTAATTCTGTTAGTATATTTTATTTTGCTTGCGATTGTTATATATTTATTTAAGATATAAAATCATGAATAGAACAAAATTGGTCGAATTGTTTCAGTAATAATTCGAGGCGTTAGAAATTAAATGAAAATCTTGACCTTACGTGCTTTTAATTATGTCAATATATTTTAATTTGTTTGCGATTGTTATATATTTATTTAAGTTATAAAATTGTGAATAGAATAAAATTGGTCGAATTGTTTCAGTAATAATTTGGGGGCGCCAGAAATTAAATGAAAATCTTGACCTTACGTGCTTTTAATTATGTTAATATATTTTAATTTGCTTGCGACTGTTATATATTTATTTAAGATATAAAATTATGAATATATTATCAATATGAATAAAATTTGGGGACGTTGAAAATTAAATAAAAATCTTGAAAAATAATAAACTTCAATTTACCCGATGGGTTTATTCTTAAGAGCACGATTGCCATAGGCAAACTAGGGATTTGATCTAATGACAAAATCCAAGCACGCACGCGATAAAACATAATTGCAGCGGGATTTAACCATTCGATGTACGAGTTGTTAATTAATTGCCGTTCTCGTTGAAAACCACGTTAATTTGTAAAAATTCTCATTAAAATAAATATCGTTAGTTACGGTAATTGTCTTACGTTTTGCAAGTTAACCACCGTAGTGTGCTTTCAATTAAACATTGAAGAACTCGGGAAATATTTATGATTTGATACGCCCGCCGGGGATAAACATAAAATATTAATTATCGACGGTTCAGTGTTTCGATAATTAGCACTGGGAATGTTTATGCATAGCGGAAACTTTTTGAAAGGCCGGTTTATGAGAGAGCAGGTTCCCGCAACGAAACTTTCTTCATCCAATTTGCGAAGTTGTTTTAGGTTAAACACAAAAGAAAAGTTTCCCGAACCGACCGAAACTTCTTATTTCATTGTATCTTCGACACTCGCGACTGCCATAAATGCAGAAAATCCTCCGTTACGTAACAAATGCTCTTAACAAGTCATTTTTAATAAAATTCCTTCCACATCCACCACAATTTCTATTCTAATAAAACGTTGCATAAAATTCTCGTCACATTGGATGTTCGAGGTGATACGAAATAAAGGGGATTGACTCATCGTTAACATTAACTAAAAAAGTAGCGTTACAATTCATTTATCCAAATGAAAATACATAAGTAACATTTAAATTGAAAAATTGATATATTACCCATAACTGACGAAAACGTTGGTTTAAAATACAACATTTCACATTCAGACTTGTGTCCCCACTCTACCTTCCCCTTCTACGACGCTATTCCCCACTATCGTTCGGTCACGTGACGTGTTCGGTACTGGCAAAGAGGGGGAAACTGCCCTGAATTCGTGCTCCCGGTGATTCTGACCCTAAATTATTTATTCTTACCTTTCGCGTCACCCTGTTTAGCACCTTAAAAAATCCAAGCATCAAAAACCAAAGTTAGTTTATCCAGTAGTGTGGTTAGACAAGCCAAGACGATCGAGTGGCGAGATCGGAGGATCACGAGATCGAGATCGAGAGTGTTAACGCGTGAAACCGAGTTCCGATGCGGCCGTGGCCGATTTCGAATTGGTCGATCGTCTGTTCGAGACAAATCAATCCTCCAGATGGGGGAGGAGGGGTAGAGGCGGGAGGGGAGGGGGTAGACAGAGGATGCATTTAGGGGAATCGGAGCGTGGTCCGAGTTCTCCTTTCATCGTTCGCGGTAACGGTAGCGGTCTGCGGCAGATGTTTTTAATGAGACTCGGGCCCTCCCCTTCTACTATAGTATTAGTACTATATACTATAGTGTACCGCAGTGCCTCGGCCCTTGAACCACCACAGACAGCCGGTGTTTAACCACACTCTGTCGGGCGCAACTTTTATGCCACCTGCCGAGACAGGCGATCCACGAGCCTGGATTTTCGATCGTCGTCGATCCCGCGCCGCACCGTCCGCCCCTGGATCTACCAAGAACAAAGGAAGTCGAGGTCGATTGATCGGGACACTTTTACGCAACGAATTTCGGCTTTCTCACGGTTCGGCCGACACGTCGAACGGTCTCGTTGATCAACACCGAGCAATTAACGGCGTGTTACAGGCCTCTCCGGTGTGAAAGTGATCCGACTTTCTGTGGGCAATGCCTCCGCATGCGTGTGTCAGCGAGTCGCCAGATTAAAACTTGTCTCCCACTCTACCGTTCCCATGACGTAATTCCCCCATTTTCCCACGTCACGTGACGTGATGCGCACATGCGATTCGCGTTGCGTCTCCGCACCCTATCTTCCCCCACGCTTCCGCTATGGACCGGTCACGTGACGCGTTTTGTCTCTGTCGCGCATGTGTCGCAATATCACGTGACTGACCCGGTAATGGCAGAAACAGGTTGTTCCCCTCAATTCGCGTCAATTCCCCTGATCTGGCGACACTGGTTGTCTCCCCAATCTACCTTCCCCCACGCTTTCGCCATGTGTCACGACGTCACGTGACTAAAGTGGTATTGGAAGAGAGGGGGGTCACTCTGTCCCCCTTTTCTTTTTATTTAAAGTTTAAGGACTGTTAGCAGAAATGTACTCTCGAATGTACCGGGCTCATATCCACTAAATAACCTAACAGTCCAAGACTCGAAATTGAGACCTGATTCGCCAAATCCTATTGGACCAATGAATGGTGAGCACTGTGACCCGCTATTCGCATTAGGGGAGATTTGGTCGCATCTATCGTATAGGGCAGCTATTTTTTACCACGATTATATTAACTTGTCGAGTTGTCGTTGTCGTTGTCGTTGTATGCGTCAAATCTTGTAATCGAATTTTAAACCACTTCCCGATAAGCTAGAGACTTCAAACTTTACACATAGCTCAGAACTAGGTGACAATGCAATATTAAAAAACAAATTTAAAAAAGAAACTATGCGTTTGGGAGATATAAACTATTAAAAATTTAATCGTTACACCTCCCCGTGCGACGCTCGGTAGTACGTCATCACCGCCAGCGATCCCCCCTCCGCGCGCCTGCGCTTACCTACTCCACTACGTGTTCCCACTCCGACTCATCCCCACTCCACTGGCCCACTTCGCATCGTATGAGCTCAGTTTACTTACTGAGTTGGTTAGGATTAGGTCGGAGTGGAGGGCGACAAGGACCGGCGATTCTGCTCGGTAAGCGGCTCGCGGTCGTCACTACAAACGAATATGGCGGCGCCTTTACCTGTCAAAAACACTGCAATAGCTCCTGAACTATTGATCCTACAGAACGGAAATTTCGATTTGCAGCCGCCATGACACAATATTTATTCCTTTTACAAAAGATGGTTGGATTTACAGGTGGAAGTGGTAATTAAAATCGATTACAAGATATGTAAAGACTAAAAAGTAGAAAATAAAAAAATATATAAAAAAACTTTTTAAAAACCACGCTTATATTAAATTGCACTAAAAAGGAGAAAATAATTTTTTTAGACATTAGCGACAATAAATAAAAGCGTGGAGCGCTAAACTATATTGACGCAATCTTCGTGGACGCTCCACGCTTTTATTTATTGTCGCTAATGTCTAAAAAAATTATTTTCTCCTTTTCAGTGCAATTTAATATAAGCGTGGTTTTTAAAAAGTTTTTGTTATATATTTTTTATCTCCAAAGGCCGAGCCGATCGTAGAGAAGGACGGCGCGTGTAAATAGAGACCACGCGCGGGTTCCCCATCGGGCGGTCGATCGCGATACAAAGAAATTAAGGTATGTATTAGGGTGTTTAAATTGGGGTTTTATGATACTCGATGTATCTATCATTCTCAGGTATGGAATAGCATTAGTACAATACAACAATTTCTCGCTTAGCACCGTTTACCCTGTACTTAGTTGGAGGGGGGGGGGGATATTCTTGGTCGCACCTATCGTAAAGAAATTGTTGCGCCTATAGATGATTTACTGTACTCCAGTACTTAGCTTTGGATCTCACCCACGCCTGTTCTTGTCTTATGGGTCACTTTGTCCCCTCGATCCGAGAAAATTCCCCCGATCTGGCGACTCCGGGTTGCCGATGCGGTAGTGATGACGGAATCTGGGTTTGATGGCCTTTTTTTCGGGGAGATTCCCATCGGCCCGGCTCGCGGGAGGTCGAAACCGGAAGCGGTCCAGGTTTCTTACTGGTCGATCGCAATAACCGTCCGAATTTCGGCGAGTTTTTTCCCTCCCCGGGACCGGGGGAATCGTTCCCCTGTAGTTCTGTAGAGGTTTATCGTCTCCGCGCGCCGGTGCAAATGGAAAGTGACGGCACGTTAAAGTTGAAATCCCGCGGGAAAGGAAGTCGTGCGGCGTCACGCGAAGGCAGATGGAATAACGAGCATTATAATGGTGCCCGCGGCCCTTTTCGTGTAGGATCGAACGTATAACCCCGATAGGCCCCGGAGCCCCTCGATCGCGCACCGCAAAACCTTCCGACGGATCGTAAAAACGTTAAATTGGTAATCGAGATGCCTGCAACAGCTTTTTTCTACCGGCCGTCCTCTCACTCTCTCTCTCTCCGTCCCTCGCTCCACCTCTCTTTTCTCTAGTAGTAATCTCTTCGAGGGCTCATGGACTTTCGGGTTCTCGGACCCGAGTCGGTTCGATAACGATCGACTTATTAACGTTCTCGGTATGGAACGAATTAATGGGCCGAATAGGGTAAACTAGAGACGTCGAGGAGGATGTAGAGAGGGCTTTATCCTTGGGCGAGGCTTGGCCGAAATGCAGATTCGTTTGCCACCTGTCGAGCCAGACGCACGTGCCACCACCTGGAGCACTGCCATTCAGCCGACACATGTGTGGGTAATGCTTGCTGTTGGTCGGGGGGCCTCTTCAATGACTCTGTTCCGAGTCTTTTAAATCGGACTCTCATGGAAGTACGAGTTCAAAGGTAGAAAGCTTTGCGATTTCACATTGCCAACAACTTCCTACTATTTTCAGTGTTTCATTTGAAATTTACTTCAGAGGTCAGTCACCTTGACTTTTACCTATTTTAAACAATTTTGTTTACTAATTGTATGGAATAAGCCGTATTTATTCGTAAAACAAGACACACGGATAACCAGTCGTGACAGACGTGTTTGTCGCGGGAGCTCGTTTCGATCTGATCTTCTTTTATAATTCGTTGGCAATTACAATTTTAGAATTCTTCTATTCCGATTCTCTATTTTATAAATTTAACTATACATAGGGTTGTCTGTTAATACACACACGTACATACATACAATACACACACATCATTCGTACTTTAACCCTATATAATTATATTAAATATAGCTACCTAAAATAAGAAATTAGGTAAATTAAGGAAGAACCAAATTCATAGTAAAACCCGTTCCATTTATTGGGTTGGCAAATAAGTTCGTTCGGTTTTTGTGATTTATTCTAATGTAAAAAACCGACCGAACTTATTTGCCAACCCAATACATTTTGCCACGCCTATATCAGCTTGCCGAGTTGTCGTTGTCGTTGTTGCATCCGAGAAATCTTGTAATCGCATTTTAAATCACTCCCGATGAGCTAGAGACTTGAAATTTTAAACATAGCTCGGAACTGGGTGACAATGCAATATTAAAAAATAAATTAGCGTCTAGGAGAAAACAAATATTTAAATATTAACCGTCATACCTCGCCGTGCGACGCACAGTAGTGCGTCATCGCGTTCAGCGATCCCCACTCCGCGCGCCAGCGCTCCCTACTCCACTACGCGTTCCCACTCCGACTCATCCCCACTCCACTGACCCACATCGCACCGAACGACCTCAGTCAGTGTCGTGTTCCGTTCATTCAGTTCCATTTCGGACAATTTCTATCTTGCGTTTCTATATTTTACTATTTCATTCCCTTTTTTAGTGCATTTTAATATAAGCGTGGTTTTTAAAAAGTTTTTTTCATATATTTTTTTATCCTCAACGATTAGTACGTTAATTAACCACCACATTTTCACAAAAAAATCACATGAACGTTATTTTTGCAGACATATAGAAGGAATACACGACAGTCGTGTTGGTTGACGTTTAAATAAACTTGATTTAAAAGTAAAATTATACAATAAATATAAAACTATAAAAGTAACAGGCACGTGGTTGCCTTATAAAAATTACAAGAATTAATTTATTTAGAATATGCGCGGTTCTTACTGTAATATGTGTTCTAATTAAGATATTTATTAAATCATATCTTATGAAGGCATCTTTATAATTTCATTAATCGTGAAATGAAAAATCTAGACCATTTTGAAAAAGAGTACGATTAGCTTTATACCCGAGTTTTATACATATAATAAACTTATAGTGCGTCATCGCGTTCAGCGATCCCCACCCCGTGAGCCAGCGCTCCCTACTCCACTACGCGTTCCCACTCCGACTCATCCCCCCTCCACTAGCCCATTTCTCACCGAAGGAGCGGTGTTGTTCCGTTCATCCCCTCATTCTATCTCGCGTATTTCCGTATCTTGCGTTTATATATCTTACTATTTCATACCAGTATTACTATATCTTGCGTTCCATTTAAAAAAGCCTAAAAAGTAGGAAATAAAAACTTTTTAAAAACCACGCTTCTATTTAAATGCACTAAAAAAGGAGAAAATAATTTTTTTAGACATTGGTGACTATAAATAAAAGTGTGGAGCGTTAATATAATTACGTCAATATAGTTTAGCGCTCCACGCTTTTATTCATAGTCACTAATGCCTAAAAAAATTATTTTCTCCTTTTTAATGCATTTTAATATAAGCGCGGTTTTTAAAGTTTTCTTTATATATTTTTTTCTTTCTCTGACGTCGAGTCACACTCGACAAAGGAGTGGCTAATCGCAGTAAATATCGGAAATGTATCCAAGGTCCTCCAATTTTGCCACACACTGTACACCCTGTCAAGTTGGATTGCGGCGATCGCGTCGCGCCAGGGGTATAGATCGTCCCGGGTGGATCCCGAGACACTTCGTCATGCTAGCTCGCGGAGTTGTGCGCTCGAGTGAACAGTAGGAATTTGACGCGGTTATGCTTCTCCCGTGGCGAGCCTCTTTAGGAACAGGGGTTGAAGAGGAGGGGACCGTCTCCTGGCGACCTCCCACGCCGCGACACCTTCACGATCGGCAGGTGCTCCGCCCCTCATCCCTCTTCTCTCTCTCTCTCTCTCTCTCTCTCTCTCTCTCTCTCTCTCTCTCTCTCTCTCTCTCTCTCTCTCTATCTATCTATCCACGTAATATCCGCAAAAGCCTCATCCCCTCCCCACTCTCATCTGTCTCGAATATTCTTCCTTCATCGATTACCTTCGTTTTCGTGTCCGCTGGATCCTGCGATACTCCTGACGGGACCAAATGGCGTCTCTATTCATGCATCGACGTCATGTACTGGGTGTCCACTTGGTCGCATTTTGGAAATTGCTGTCTATAAAAAAAGCTATCATCTTTCAACGTCCTACAGGTCGCGTGGCTCGAAAACTTACGAGTAACTCGTCGCCATCACTAATGCCCTCACCTGATTGTAAAACGAAGATTGTTTCCTCGTTGTTAACATTGTCAATCTCATCTGTTTACATAAATCCAGCATCCTATAACATCTTTAAGGGAAAGTCTCACTCGAATGCAACTCGGCGCTATCACTAGCCCTCATCTTTTTGCAAAATAAACGCTGCTTTCTTGTTGGTATCTATCCTTTAACATCTTTGGGGGCAAGTGGTTCACCAACTCGAACGCAACTCGGTGCTATCACTAACATCCTCATCTTTTTGCAAAACAGACATTGTTTCCTCGTTTTTAACATTGTCAATCTCATCTGTTTACATAAATCCAGCATCCTGTAGCATCTTTAAGGGAAAGTCTCACTCGAATGCAACTCGGCGCTATCACTAGCCCTCATCTTTTTGCAAAATAAACGCTGCTTTCTTGTTGGTATCTATCCTTTAACATCTTTGGGGGCAAGTGGTTCACCAACTCGAACGCAACTCGGTGCCATCAATAACATCCTCATCTTTTTGCAAAACAGACATTGTTTCCTCGTTGTTAACATTGTCAATCTCATCTGTTTACATAAATCCAGCATCCTGTAGCATATTTAAGGGAAAGTCTCACTCGAATGCAACTCGGCGCTATCACTAGCCCTCATCTTTTTGCAAAATAAACGCTGCTTTCTTGTTGGTATCTATCCTTTAACATCTTTGGGGGCAAGTGGTTCACCAACTCGAACGCAACTCGGTGCCATCACTAACATCCTCATCTTTTTGCAAAACAGACATTGTTTCCTCGTTGTTAACATTGTCAATCTCATCTGTTTACATAAATCCAGCATCCTGTAGCATCTTTAAGGGAAAGTCTCACTCGAATGCAACTCGGCGCTATCACTAGCCCTCATCTTTTTGCAAAATAAACGCTGCTTTCTTGTTGGTATCTATCCTTTAACATCTTTGGGGGCAAGTGGTTCACCAACTCGAACGCAACTCGGTGCCATCACTAACATCCTCATCTTTTTGCAAAACAGACATTGTTTCCTCGTTGTTAACATTGTCAGTCGCATTTCTATGCATAAGTCCATCATCCTTTCGCATCTTTAAGAGCAAGTGGCCCACCAACTCGAACGCATCTCGGCGCCATCACTAGCACTCTGGTCTTTTAACAAGAAAACAGCGTTTTCTATTTGCTAGCGTTATTAGTTGCATCTATCCAAAAAGTAAAGTATCATTTAACATCTTCGAGGGTAAGTGGGACTAATTCGAGCGCAACTCATCGCCATCGCTAGTTCTCATCTTTTTGCGAAACGATCGTTGTTTCTTCGGCGAAGCAGCATTATCCGTAGATACGACTGTTGGGTCACGGTCCAGTTGGCTCGGTTAAGGGAAGCCAACAGCTTCGTAGCTTGGCCCGACTCTCTCCCAGTCTCTCCTCGTCCCTCTCCAGTCAGGAATTAGACTCTCCCCGTCGATCCTACGGATCCTAGTGGATCCTCGTTCGTTCGCTAGCCGCGGCACGCTCGCCAGCGGGATAAGTACCTAATACAGTTTTTCAGCCGTTGTTCTCCCTCAAAATTCTATCTCCGCGGGGAACTCGATTTCCAGGTGGACCAACGGGAACACTAGTTCAGTAGAAACATTTTTGGGAACACAAGAGGAACAAGTAAACCCAGCATGAAAAGTGAGTTGTATACAGTGGCTCACGAAAGTGTTCGAACGACTTGACTTTTTTCAGCAATTGAAAGAATTGGTGAAGCAAATCATCTCGAAACAAAATTTTGGAAAAATTGCAGTTGGTAGGAATTACATGAAAAAAGAAAAATGGCACTTTCTAAAACTTTTTTATCTGCGTCGTGATTTTAGCATTGCAATGATTTTCAGTATGAAATTAGTGAAAAGGTGAAAACAGAAAAGTGGCTCACGAAAGTGTTCGAATGACATTACTTTTTTTTAATAATTAGACAATTTGATTTACCAAATTACTTTGGACAAAAATTATCAAAAAATTGCAGTTGGTAGGAATTACAATATAAAAATGGCACTATTTGAAACTTTTTTTATTTGTGTTATGATTTTGTTATTGCAATGAATTTCAGTATGAAATTAGTGGAAAGGTGGAAACACGAAAGTGTTCGAATGACATGACTTTTTTTTAATAATTAGACAATTTGGTTTACCAAATAACTTTGGATAAAAATTTTCAAAAAATCGCAGTTGGTAGAAATTACAAAATAAAACTGGCGCTGTTTGAAACTTTTTTATTTGCGTCATGATATTGTCATTGCAATGAATTTCAGTATGAAATTAGTAGAAAGGTGGAAACATACTGCGGCTCACGAAAGTGTTCAAAAGATTTGACTTTTTTTGAACAATTAGACGAATTGGTTTATCAAATTACTTTGAATAAAAATTTTCAAAAAATTGCAGTTGGTAGGAATTACAAAAAAAAAATGGCACTATTTGAAACTTTTTTATTTGCGTCATGATTTTGTTATTGCAATGAATTTCAGTATGAAATTAGTAGAAAGGTGAAAACATACAGTGGCTCACGAAAGTGTTCAAAAGACCTGCCTTTTTTTTCACAATTAGACAATTTGGTTTACCAAATTACTTTGGATAAAAATTTTCACAACATCGCAGTTGGTAGAAATTACAAAATAAAACTGGCGCTGTTTGAAACTTTTTTATTTGCGTCATGATATTGTCATTGCAATGAATTTCAGTATGAAATTAGTAGAAAGGTGTAAACATACAGTGGCTCACGAAAATGTTCAAAAGACCTGACTTTTTTTGAACAATTAGACGAATTGGTTTATCAAATTACTTTGAATAAAAATTTTGAAAAAATTACAGTTCGTAGGAATTATATAAGAGAAGAAAAATGGCACTTTCTGAAACCGTTTTATTTGCGCTACGATTTTGTCATTGCAATGATTTTCAGTATGAAATTGGTGAAAAGGTGAAAACAGAAAAGTGGCTCACGAAAGTGTTGGAATGACATGACTATTTTCTAATAATTAGACAATTTGGTTTACCAAATTACTTTGGATAAAAATATTCAAAAAATCGCAGTTGGTAGAAATTACAAAATAAAACTGGCGCTGTTTGAAACTTTTTTATTTGCGTCATGATATTGTCATTGCAATGAATTTCAGTATGAAATTAGTAGAAAGGTGGAAACATACAGTGGCTCACGAAAGTGTTCAAAAGATATGACTTTTTTGAATAATTAGACGAATTGGTTTATCAAATTACATCGAATAAAAATTTTTGAAAAATTTACAGTTCCTAGGAATTATTTGAGAAAAAAAATGGCACTTTGTGAAACCGTTTTATTTGGGCCACGATTGTCATTGCAATGAATTTCGGTATAAAATTAGCGGAAACGTGGAAACTTGCATAAAAAAAACAAGATAAAGAGGGAATCTACTTTTTGGACCAATTACACGAGAACCACCCTTAGGAGCGACCGGAAGCCGCGACCTCACCCTCGAGGAGACTCTCGACAGGAAAAAAACTCGATCTGCCGTGTAATCCGACGCTGTACACCCTGTTAACGAGCATTTTTTTCCCTTTCTATCATGCTCCCATTCTTCTTTGTCTTTATCCGTCTTCGAGAACGTTAGCTCTTTATTTCAGGGAAATTCGTTTTCAGTTTTCGATGAACGGAGGAGCTCACGAGACTCTCGACGCGAAACTTTCCAGGTACAATTTCGGTGTCGATGTACAAAGACCAGGCTCGTTTGCTTTGTACGAAGTACACGTCCTGCGGAGTTCATTTCCCATCGCCGTGCTAGTCGCTCTTTAATACTTCTCGGGAAATTATGGGGGCTGGTGTTTCTTTCGCGAGTTTAGGGAGGAATTGGAGAAACCTTGGAATTGATAATATGTGTGTTATACCGAGATTGTTTATACAAAATTTGCTGCAAAAAGGTAAAATGGCCAAAAGATGACCAAAAAGTGGCCAGAATAAAACACGAGAATTGTGACCACGTGACAAAATTTAAGGTGAAGTGGACAGTATTTGTAGAAATGAAAAACAATTCATTGCAGAAAGGTAAAAAATTGGATTGGAAAGAATCGAAGATAAAATAAATGTATTTATTCATATGTTTATTCAGTGACACGAGAAGTAACCTCGAAAATTGCAAAAAGTAATAGAACAGAATGGAAAATATTTTATTGAATAAATCTATGAATAAATAAATATCTGAATTTTAGCTTTCAATTTTAATTTACGAACGCTACGAACTTTCGATCCAACCCGATAGCTAGAAAATTACCAAAAAGTGGCCAGAATAAAACACGAGAATTGAGACCACGTGACAAAATTTAAGGTGAAGCGAACAGTATTTGTAGAAATTAAAAACAATTCATTGCAGAAAGGTAAAAAATTGGATTGGAAAGAAAGTTCGTAGCGTTTCCAAATTAAGAATCGAAGATGAAATAAAGGTATTTATTCATAACTTTATTCAGTAACATGACAAGTAACCTCGGAAATTGCAAAAAGTAATAGAACAGAATGGAAAATACTTTATTGAATAAATCTATGAATAAATAAATATCTGAATTTTAGCTTTCAATTTTAATTTACGAACGCTACGAACTTTCGTTCCAACCCGACAGCTAGAAAATTACCAAAAAGTGGCCAGAATAAAACACGTGTACAAAATTTGAAGTGCATCGGGTAATATTTGTAGAAATGACAAACAATTTATTGCCAAAAGGTAAAATGGTCAAGAAATGACCACGGGTATCAGATTGCTCGATTGCTTCTAATAAGAAATGTAGATAGTAAAAATGCTAACGTTAGATCGGAACGGCAATTTATTTCCAGTAAGTGGATAGAAAAAAAAACAAATTTGCACCCCCAGCTTTTGCATTTCCTCGCGACAAAGGCACTCTTGATAATTCATGATTGGACAACGTTAATTGGCAATTTGTAGGCGCGAACGCGACGCACCGCGCCACCGCGATGACAGTTCAAAGTGACCAGATAATTATGCGATACCCGTCAAGGGTCGTACAAAATTCGAACAATAACAAGTGCCGAGCGAGTGGAATTGCATTATGGTGCGTGATGGACATCAATTTTTCCTTGAACCCTTCACTGTTTAATTTATTTATTACTCGCGTATCCAATACTCTAGTAATATTTCAATAATCCATCCGACAGTGTCACGCTCGCTTTATTTTAATCATATTCGCTAACCTGCTGTTATTTCTCTCAATTTTTTAAATAATAAGCATTTTGAATCTCCGTTCAGTTCTGCTGTACTAACAATAAGACGACGGACAATATTCGTGTCCATTACAAACTCAGATTAACTTAACATAGATGAAATTACATGTTTACAATTTTTCAAGAAATTTTTTTCAATTCCAATATTTTTTTTAATTTACTTTGTGTATATTGAGTTTATTATTAGGCTGTTGCATGTGAAATGTCCGATTTTTAGCAGTGACATTAAACAAACGCCATTTTGTATACACAATATATCCTATGTACAAATTCGTGTCCATTACGAACTCACATTAACTTAACATTGATGAAATTACATGTTTACAATTTTTCAAGAAATTTTTTCCAGTTCCAATATTTTTTTTAATTTACTTTGTGTATATTGAGTTTATTATTAGGCTGTTGCATGTGAAATGTCCGATTTTTAGCAGTGACATTAAACAAACGCCATTTTGTATACCCAATATATCCTATGTACAAATTTCAAGATTCTTGATTGTATTACGGTAAAAATAAGATATTATGGTCATTCACGTTTGTCATTTAGAAGATTGTTATCTCGATTTTGTAGTTCTTTTTACCAGGCTTATATTACCTTGCCGAGTTGTTGTATGCGTTAAATCTTGCAATCGAATTTTAAACCACTTCCCGATGAGCTAGAGACTTGAAACTTTACAAATAGTTCAGAACTGGATGACAATGCAATATTAAAAAACAAATCGAAGCAAAAAACTGTGCGTTCAGGAGAAAAAAAAATTAACCTTCACACTTCGTCGCACGACGCTCGGTAGTACGTGATCGCGTTGAGCGATCCCCACTCCGCGCGCCAGCGCTCCCTACTCCACTACGCGTTTCCACTCCGACTCACACACACACACACACACACACACACACACACACACACACCACCTCCACTGGCTCATTTCGCACCGAAGGAGCTCAGTCAGAGCGGTGTTGTTCCGTTCATTCAGTTCCATTTCGGACAATTTCGAACTCCATCAAGGGACTCTGTCGCTCTGAGTCATCCCCTCATTCTATCTCGCGTATTTCCATATCTTGCGTTTCTATATCTTACTATTTCATACCAGTATTACTATATCTTGCGTTCCATGTAATAAAGACTAGAAAGTAGAAAATAAAAAAGTATATAAAACAAACTTTGCAACAAAATGCACTAAAAAAGGAAAAGATAATTTTGTTAGACATTAGTGACTATAAATAAAAGCGTGGAGCGCCCACGAAGATTACGTCAATACAGTTTGGCGCTCCATGCTTTTATGGACCGTTTATTTTGAAAGTGGTGTGAGTCAATTTTCTCTTGTTTTTTTAAAAATTTTATTTACATTAAATTAAGCATAAATTACGTGATATCTCATTTTTTTGAAAAATGGTCTTACACCACTTTCAAAATAAACGGTCCAATTTATAGTCACTAATAACTAACTAAAAAAATTATTTTTTCCTTTTTAGTGCTTTTTAATATAAGCGCGGTTTTTAAAAAGTTTCTTTTTACATATTTTTTCTCTCTATCGTTATTTTGTGGAACCTAAAATATGCGCGACATTTTTCCGATGAAAACGATTCCCCACACGATACAGTTTGCAGCATCCTTACTCGCTTAATACGCGACACAGTGGAACCCCTGTTATCCGAACTGGACAGTGGAACATCAATGTTTTCATGATAGTTAAATTAAATAAAAAAGTTACCAGTGTTGTGTATGGATTGCTTTCGTATGAAATGTGGGACGTGAATATAGCCGTTCGGATAATCGAGGTTCCGCTAGATCGTGGATTAACCAAGCAACTGAGCTGCGAACTATATCGTGTTTGGGTTCATTTTAATCGGGGAAACGTCAGGAATGTTCTACCGTAGGTTTCATAAAAAAATAATTGAAGACAAGGAAGTATTTTGAACATTTACTTTTCCAATGTTAATATTAAATTTAATTTTTTCGGTCTTTGGAGTTGAATAACTGGATACGTGCAATGTTAATGCTTCTTTTAGAGCAGGGGTGGCCAACCTGTGGCGCATGCGCCAAACGTGGCGTGTTGGATGATTACAAGTGCCGCATTGGATCCTTGCGACTCTATTTATTCTTTTGAAGTAGGCGCCATAAATGAATCTATCTTCATATTTGCAACACCTGAGAGCTCTCAGTTAAATTTATACAGCCTTCTTACTTATCAATTCGTTGCAATTTTTTGACAGTTTACAATTATAGGATGGGAATTGGAGTGTTCATGGCAGCGATCGTCCTCTCGTTCAAAAGATCATTTCTCTGTATTTCTGTGTCTTTTCAACTGGCTTAAGTTAATTAATTTAGTTGCGAGATTGAGTTATCCCTTTTCCTTCCCTAACCTAAGCAGATCCTACCCCTACCCCTATTCCTATCTTCCAACCGCAACAATGAATGTGAGAAGGTAGAAAAAGTGCTTGAGTTGTATGGCGCATTTGAACTCGTATGTGAAAAAAATTTGCGCATGGTATGCAGAAGGTTGGTCACCCCTGTTTTAGAGTAACCACGTGCTAGATAAGGCACGGAACAAGGCTATAGTAATTCTTTAGGCTTCCGACTGCCTCGTACCGATCACCATTATCGTCGATACAGAGGAGATGTTCCTTTTTGAAAAAAGCTCGGGGTTTTCGGTAAAATTCAACGGGGAGAATTTCTTGCTGGGACACGTAGTACGTGTTCAGAGTGAGAGGGAGTGAGAAAGAGAGATGGAGGCCAAGGCAGAATACGTGACACGCGGGATTTTGTGCAACGGTTCCACAGTCCGGCTGTTTCGCGCGGGAAACGCTCGTTTCCGCTCCCCGTCGAATGTCACGCATTATTTTCGGCGTTCGCCGGCTCTTGATATTCGATTTGAAAAATTCGCGGCAACGTGAGCGAAATTCGATGCCCCGGACCCGCGCGGCTCATTCGCCGAACGACCGGATTTTCCCTCGTATTTAACTTACAAATTTCTCATATTGTTGACGGGCCTCGATGTGCCGCCAAAAAATAGCGAACCGAAACGCGCCGGAAAATTGAACGCTTTTTTTTTAGTTTCCACTCCTGTTCTTCGATTTTTTCCCGGGATTTCTTGACGTTGATTCCCGCTCGTCCACTCCGGGGGAGGGGGGGAATTTTCACTTGGAGCGTTTCTGTTTTCAACACTGCGTTTGCTCTATAGAAAAATGTGTCTACAATATTTTTGTAATCTTTTTATAATATATACAAAGTATTACTTTGTTGCATATGAAATGTCCGATTTTACAATGCAACTCTTAGAAAACGTGTCGATCACGAAATGCTATCACAGTCTGTAAGTTTATTATATAAAACTGGAGTATAAAGCTAATCGTACTCTTTTTCAAAATGGCCTAGATTTTTTATTTCACGATTAATGAAATTATAAAGATGCCTTCATAAGATATGATTTAATAAATATCTTAATTAGAACACATATTATAGTAAGAACCGCGCATATTCTAAATAAATTAATTCTTGTAATTTTTATAAGGCAACCACGTGCCTATTACTTTTATAGTTTTATATTTATTGTATAATTTTACTTTTAAATCAAGTTTATTTAAACGTCAACCAACACGACTGTCGTGTATTCCTTTTATATGTATGGAAAAATAACGTTCATGTGATTTTTTTGTGAAAATGTAGTGGTTAATTAACGTACTAATCGTTGAGGATAAAAAAATATATGAAAAAAACTTTGTAAAACCCACGCTTATATTAAAATGCACTAAAAAAGGAATGAAATAGTAAAATATAGAAACGCAAGATAGAAATTGTCCGAAATGGAACTGAATGAACGGAACACGACACTGACTGTGGTCCTTCGGTGCGAAATGGGTCAGTGCAGTGGATATGAGTTGGAGTGGGAACGCGTAGTGGAGTAGGGAGCGCTGGCGCGCGGAGTGGGGATCGCTGAACGCGATGACGTACTACCAAGCGTCGCTTCGACGAGGTGTAACGGTTAATATTTAAATATTTTTTTCTCCCAGACGCACGGCTTCCTTTTAAATTTGTTTTTTAATATTGCATCGTCATTCATTGCTCTAGCTCATCGGGAAGTGATTTAAAATTCAATTACAAGATTTGACGCGTACAGTAACAACAACTCGGCAAACTAATATAAGCGTGGTAAAAAAAAAAGAGAATTTTGCAAGGAAAATTGCGGAGGAGATCGAAGTTTGAGCAGAGCCTAACCAAAGAAAATAGTCGGATCTTTTGGAAAGTGTGAGGGTGAACAAAACTGCGTTGATTTCGTGGAATTTGCGGGGTGGTTGAGTGGACGGTCAACGTGTTAAGGAAGAAAGCGAATTTGTTTGGACGTTGAGGGATGTCCAGGGGCGTGCGAGTCGTCGACGTCGACAATAGGAGTAATTTAAATTGGTAACCGTCGAAGAAGGATCGAGAGCTGTTAGCGGCCGTAGGACGTGATCGTTCACGAGTCACCGAGGCGTTCGATTTCGAAACGGGCTGTGCGTTGCGACGACGACGACGACGACGACGACGGTGGAAAAAGAAAAAAAAAGACCGATATTATTGCCACCGTCGGTTCCCACGTAGTCGGCTCCTTTGCTCCTCTTTCTTAATCCTGTTCCCGCTGAGAGTGTTCGCGCGTGTGTGTGTGTCAGTGGGAATTCGCGCTTGATCAACTTCCGTAGTCGCGTTATCGCGTGGAAATTAAGCGACGCAATTAACGCTCCACTCGCTCGTTATTCATCGTCAAAAGTTCTCGTCTCGCTGCGAGGACACCGGCGCTTTTGTCGACGGGACCCGGTCCTTTATTGGCAGCCTTGCGGCGGCCAACACTAACGGAAATGGGCTGTGCTTATGGCAACTAGCACTTTTATATTTGCTATTCGCTGCAGAATTAGGGAATCCAATCAATTTAACTCCTACTATTTAAGGTGAAGTGCCCTATGCCTGGATAGCATGTTTTTCTATTTTAAATTTTATCACTTTAAATAAACAAAAACAATTTCTTAAGAGTTTTAACATACAGTTCAGAGTTTGTAAAGTAATTTAAAATAAAAATATCATTGTTTAGGTTAATATCTTAATTGTATTAACGAGAATAATTGAAACCTATAGTTGGACATATTAAATCCAATCTAAGCTAGTACCTGGACAGAAGTAAAGCCTATATCGGGACAAATTCAATTTACGAGTTGATCGAGCGAACATAACCTAAAACGTTGGTTGGTGGCGCTGTTGCGCATGACGAATAGAAGATGCTTTGCGTAATATGTAGTATTCTTATCATAGATTATAGTATTGTATTATTTAATCAGATATATATTTATTTTCATTTACTGTTTTAATAAAACTTGTCATAATACAACTTTTAATGTTAGGTAGTAATACTGATAGATTTAAGATGTAAACATAAAGTATTATTAACGTCACAACCGGAATACATTTTCTACATACGTTATTCAAGCTAATAGAAGACTAATTATACGTACATGTAGTTAAATAATTTGCAAACAATGCGTCGATTTTATTCACAAACACGTGTCCGGCTTCAGGCGTAAGCACATTGCGTATAAGCTTAGAGTGGGACAGCTACTGTCATCGCGTCCCAGTATGGAGTACTTATATTTGAAAACAGTCCTAATCTTGGACATCTAATATTTGGATTAATAATTATTATTTACGTTAAGCTTGATTGCCAATTTATTTTGAAATATCAATATTATTATGCGTGATAATTATTTTTTGTCTGAGGGCTTAAATTATATCTTTTTTTCTAACAAAAGTTCGAAATATAAATGCACATGATTCGCATGTAAATAGACTATTTTGTATACTGTTTTCAGATGAACTTTGAATTCATTTTTAAATTCCAATTGATGTCTTAATGAAATAATATTCACACCTACTTGTAGCTAAGGCCTCGGAATATATAATATAATTATTTAATCTCTTAATTACTAATTTTACTATAAAAATTCAATTGTCCAGATTTAGGTATCACTTTTGGACTGTCCAGACTTAGGGCACTTCACCTTATTTGGTTGGTCGGAAATTAATGTCGATTTTTAAACTTGATCTTTAGAAACACATTTTTCGACTCAGGAGAAACTAACAAGGGAAGGACCGCAAGTGTCCGACTTCGATTTTGATAATTTTTTGTGAGGCGATGGTATATGGATCCCTAATTATGTATGCAAAATATTAGGTGTGGTTACTCAATAGTTTTGAAGATATAATCAATTAAACTACAGCTCAAATCATGGTATATGAACAAGGTATGAAACTTTAATTGTTTATATCTTGAAAACTATTGAGTAACTACACCTAATATTTTGCATACATAATTAGGGATCCATATACCATCATCTCACAAAAAATTATCAAAATCGAAGTCGGACAATTGGCATCCTTCCCTTGTAAGATCCATTGCAATCAGAGAAATCAAATTTTTAATTGGTCCGCGACCATCTTCATCTTCGAGGCTCTCATTTCCGCTTCGAAATTTTTTGGACCGCCATTGCACTGTGTGTTTACTTACAGTATCCTACACAAATGCGTTGTGAATATTGTGTGTCGCTTCCGCAGCCTTACGATCTAACTTGCACTCGTAGAAGAAAGTTATACGAATTTGCTTTCTGCCCATTTTGAAGTCAATAATCTGACGTGAGCACAAATTAATGCATATAGCGTGCACTAGCCAGAGCTGGGGAAAACAGTATTTTAAATAGTAGATAATGAATAATCCTATTTATTTTAAAGCATGTGTACAACTTTTAAAATAAAATATTTTATTTGAGGCAGTCATTTTTTTGCAAATAGTATTTTATTTGTAGAATATTGAAAATATGTATATTTTGTCTTTATTCTCAATTTCAATTTTAAATATTATTACTGAAAATAATGGTTCGAATTCGATACATTTGTGAGTGTAAATCGTTTCTTAACGATAAGATAGACTGTACGTTTATGCGGTTTCTCAGAGTATTATAACAATGCAGAAAGTAAAATATTTTATTTCGTGTTTCTGGTTGTTAAAATGGAAATATGTTATTTTATGGATCAAATTGTTGAAATAGAAATATTTTATTTTGAGGTTCAGATTGTTGAAATAGAAATATTTTATTTCGAAATTGTATATCTCATTTAAAATACTATTTTCTTTAAGCAAAATAAAATCAAAAATATTAAATAGTATTTGAAATATTTGTTTCGCGAAATAATGCCCACCTCTGGCACTAGCATGTAGATATCTACACTGCAGAATGATATTATGAGATAATATTTCGTAGTGATTGAAGATTCTTCATTGTTAAAAATTTTATAGAGAAAAGAAAGTTTATATTTATTGTATACCAATGTTTCCTCCAAATCGTTTTTCTGTCGATCGGCCAACTTTTTCGAATATGTTGTACGCAATGTCACGTGCAGCCGAATGATAAAACTTCCCAAACCAGCGTTATCAAAAGTTACATTTGATGGCGAGAAATAATGTTCGGGATAACTGTCACTTTTGTTCCCCGTAGCAAACGCTTTTCCGATCGAGCTTCTTCGAGCAGCTCAGAAGCGGATTGTCGTCGAACCGGAAGTCCCCGTGGAAGGTCAGCTTGTCACCATGTCCCGGGGAACGTATCCGAACGGAAGAAGAAGGATTCTGGTCACGAATCCTCTTCAGGTTCGAACGAGTCACTCTCGCCCGCGAAAGATCGAACCTGCCCGACCGTTCTCGCCATTCTCAAAATGAAATTGCACGATTACCTTTCGTTTCACGCTTCTACTTCTTCTCGTACCTGCAACGTGCCCCGTCCCCTTTCAACCCCACCCTCTCCCTTCATCTTCGACGTCACCGATAGAATATTTTGCAATTTTCAAGATGAAAGAAGCATGACGATTCCGTCGGCCGCGGTCGTAAAACGGTCCACGTGAACGTGTTCCTCGAAATTCGGCGGAATTCCCTTCTTATTTGCATTCCAACCTAACTCGTTACTAGGCCCTTTATGCAAAATAAAAATTACTTATTTCTTTTACGATTCGAACACGCAGAAAATAATAGATTGGCATTCTGCTGTTCCTAATTCGTTTAATTCTTCGCTTTACGGTGTCATTCCGAGTGGGGACCGAATGCGGACACTTAACTGTAGCTTCTGCGAATTCAACAAAAAAATAGCTCGAGTTTCATAAGATTTTTATTTGTTGACGTGAACAATTGTCGAGCATTTTCCACTGATGATTTTAATGCGGTGAAAATGATATTTTCACTGTTTTAAGGCGGTAGTCCCAACATAGAATCTTACTAGAATCTTACTAGAAAATATGGGTCTGCGACTGAACGTTGTTTGGCCTTATACGAGCATATTGTGAGCTGGGTGAGGGCTCATTCTAAAGAGGAAGGTTAGATCTAGTGCGCTCCAGTCATGAGGTTAACGAGATTATGTTTATATCTAATAATATGAGGGCCCAAAGTAGAGAAAAAATCTAGGAAAAAAACCCGCAGATTTCAATGCATATTCTGTCTCTAAAAGACTTTTTTGACTTGTGTGATGACTGGAGCGCACTAGATCTAACCTTCCTCTGTAGAATGAGCCCTCACCCAGCTCACAATATGCTCGTATAAGGTCATACAACGTTCAGTCGTGATTGCATTCACATTAGCAGAATTTCCCCATATTACGGACAGAGTGCAGAGCAAGCTAGAGCCAAATTTAGTTCAGTTAGTTTAGACGAGATGGCGCCTAGTCAGGAGGACCAATGCGTAAAGATCCGCAGTTTAATTATAACTTCGCGTTTCCTTAATTGCAAGGGTGTGGAATGTAAAAGGGGAAGAATAATTGGCAAATGTTAAATTTTATACATTTATTTTTTTAATAACAAACAAATATAACTCGAAATCATTTTATATAATATGGAAATAGCAAGCAACGCCATCTCGTGTTCATCAGGCAGTGCGTGTTTCTCAGTGTTACCAAACTCTTTTTTTGCACAGAGGTTGGTCACACTGATTTTCTAGTTGTAACCGAGGTGTAACTACCCCCTTAAGGGGGATCTATACCCTCGGATTTTGGGGTAATTATCAATGTTATCAATCTCTGTGCAGAAAAAAAGTTTGGTAACATTGATAAACACGCAACTGCATAATGAACACGAGATGGAGTTGCTTGCTATTTCTATATTCTATTCAGCTCGTCGCGAATGCCGTTATACAGGGCAGGTCGCACTAATATTAGTGCCACCGATGAGAATATGTACCTCGTCTGTGTCAGTTTTGCTGTGATTCCACATTGACAGCAGTGCAGCAGTGAAATGTTGCACAATATCGCAGCACTGATCGACAGTCCTTCTGACTAGGCGCCATCTCGTCTAAACTAACTGAAATAAAATTGGCTCTAGATTGGCTCTACATCAGAGATAACCTCTGTCTTCATGAACGTAATATGGGGAAATCTCTGCTACGTGAATGAAATCACGCGCATCGATTTTTTGTCCTTATACGAGCATATTTTGAGCTACACAATAGTTCATTTGATAGAGGAAGGTTCATCACGGCGCGCTCTGCTCATCACATCAGTCAAAAAAGTCTCTTTGAGACAGAAAAATACATTGAAATCTGCGGTTATTTTTCTAGATCTGTTCTCTACTTTGGGTACTCATATTATTAGATATGAACATAATCTCGTTACATCAATAGCAGAGCGCGCCGGATTTAACCTTCCTCTATAGAATGAGCCCTCACCCAGCCATAATCGGCTCAAATAAGGACAAAAAATCGATGCGCGTAAACCCATGTTTAGACCCAAAATCTAGTAAGATTCTAGTTCCTTTCTAGTTACAATCCGAGGGTATAGATCCCCCTTAAGGGGGTAGTCTACCCGCTGGTTACAACTAGAATCTTACTAGAATCTTACCAGAAAACATGGGTTTGCGCGCTTCGGTTGTTTGACCTTATTTGAGCAAATTTTGGGCTGGGTGAGGGCTCATTCTAAAGAGGAAGGTTCACCACACTGCGCTCTGCTCATGATTTTAACGAGATTATGTTTAATATGTATAATATAAGGGCCCAAAGTAGAGAAAAAATCTAGGAAAAAAAACCGCAGATTTCAATGCATTTTTCTGTCTCTGAAAGACTTTTTGACTGCTATGATGAGCAGAGCGCAGTGTGGCGAACCTTCCTCTTTAGAATGAGCCCTCACCCAGCCCAAAATTTGCTGAAATGAGGTCAAACAACCGAAGCGCGTGATTTCATTCACATTAGCAGAATTTCCCCCATATTACACTCATGATGATAGAGTGCAGAGCAAGCTAGAGCCAAATTTAGTTCAGCCAGTTTTGACGAGATGGCGCCTAGTCAGGAGGACCAATGCGTAAAGATCCGCAGTTTAATTATAACTTCGCGTTTCCTTAATTGCAAGGGTGTGGAATGTAAAAGGGGAAGAATAATTGGCTAATGTTAAATTTTATACATTTATTTTTTTAATAACAAACAAATATAACTCGAAATCATTTAATATAATATGGGAATAGCAAGCAACGCCATCTCGTGTTCATCAGGCAGTGCGTGTTTCTCAGTGTCACCAAACTCTTTTTTTGCATACAGGTTGTTCACACTGATTTTCTAATTGTAACCATGGGGTAGACTACCCCCTTAAATTGCAGCTGAATATTTTTGTCATAAACGCATAAAATCCGGGGTCCGCTTATGGTACTGTTGCTTTCTGGACACTTTGAAATAGCAAGTGTTCGCAAGATTCCCAGCATCGGCCGAACGGAATACCGTCTATCCTCCAGTCTTCCCATCGTTTGACAAAACAAACTGGTCTTCACGCCAGGACGAGCACCGACTATAATTCACCGTAGCTTTCGGCGCGGTTCAATTGTATCTGTTACGGTCGGCGTCGCCCACAACGTCCGTGGCCGTCGGTGACTCTGATTATCATAATTATATTTTCTCTGGCCGGAGCGGATGAGTCAGCGAAGAAACAGAACGTGGAGGAGGAGGAGGATGGTGGTCGGGAGGGGGTGGGGAGGTGGAAGAAAGGAGGATATCGCCATAATCGAGCCAATCCGCAGGAGATCGACCAAGATCAAGCTATAGCGGCCTGTAGCTTCGAGAAGAGAGCAGACGAAGTTTTACGCGCGGCTAACCAAGCAATTTTATCAACCGTGAAGTTAAAACTTTACTCGTTACTCCGTATTCGATTAATTTCGCCGGGGCGAAACGGCACTGTGCAACAAAAAAAAAGAGAAAGAAGAAGAAAGAGAACATCCCGGCCTGTCTCCCACGGTGCCCTAAACTTCATGGAATTTCCCGGCAGACTATCGCGATCTTACAATTAGAACTCTTCCGATAGTGTATGGGACCTATTTATATTTCATGCACCCATCTTGATTAAGAATTTTCGAAAATTTATGGAGTGTACAGGATTTTTGTCACTAGTCTTTAAGTAGAGGTAGCAAGTTTTGTAGAAAAGACTTATTACTAGATTTATACATTTTTTTCTGTGCGCAACCGGGACGAAATGATCGATATTCTTTTAGAGCATAAAAAGACGAATACAACGACTACCATGAACGTACCATTCCGATTATTCATTCTCGAGATATTTGTCTTTGAAATATTTTTTTTTAATTTATCTAATTTTTTCAAACAGGAATATCTCGAGATCGAATGATCGAAACAGCAGAGTCATTATAGTCACTGGATTCGTCTTTTAAAGCTCTATAAGACTATCAAAGAAAAAATATATCTTTCTTCCAAAAATATATCGATAACCTTGGAATCTCCTTGAACAGATTTTTCGTGTAACAGTGAATAAAGCAGATGTTTAGCTGAAACACAATGTACAGAAAGCTATGGGGCTTCAGATCTTTAAAAGAAGGCGTGAAAATAAATTCGAAAGGACGGAGAACTCTTTTGAGGCTGATAGGGTAATCCCTTAATCGACACACCCTCCGCTACCATTTTCGATCCGAGTCAATTAAACTAATGGACGTGTATTTCCGTGTTCCTCCGTATTTACGCTCCCGTGTTTGTACGTATCACTGCTCTTTAACTCCATTTAAATGGACCACGTACGGCGTGTCCTATATACCGGTCCTCGCAAAAAGTATTCGAATCGAACAAACAAGCTTCTGTCAGTAATTATTCCCGTATTGGACGTGGAAAATATTTTTATTAGTGGCGCGGCCGCGGACTGCGACAACAAACGTCATAAATAACGTTCGAAATGAATGTGGACATACCATTTCCTTTTCAAAATATTTCTCACTTTGTTTCTGAAATATCATATGTCTTCTCTCTTAAAAATTGTTTATCCAAATGTTTCTGAAATAATGTTGTCCACTTTGCTTGCACAGACTGTTTGTTTCCAAAAAAGTGTTAACAATCAAATTACTCACCTTTCTACATAATTAATCAATTAATTAAACAATTCATCGTATAATTGAATTTATTTTTCAATGTTGCTTTAATACTAGAGACCACAAATAACAGTTATTATTAAAATTTAAGAAAATGTACACAGAACATAAAGAAAAAAATTCGAAGAACAAAATGATTAAAAAATATTGATTTTTACGCTTTTTGGTTACACATAACAGTTATTGTCCCTGTTTAATGCTGTGTAAAGATAATTCTAGAATATTATTTAAAAATTTGACAAATGAATTATTTTACATGTTTACTTCATTTATTGGGAGAAATTTCATTATGAAATTGTCAGAAGTCAGAAGCGCTCCTCTGGCGAGTAGTGTATAAAAGAGTGGAAAAGCATCCAGGATTCTCGAAGACTATACTGCGGCCCTGTCAATCGCTGCGCGATTACTTTTGCTTTCGAAGGTGTAGGTAGACCACGTAGGCACCAGCGGAACTTTTGTCGTGTTACGTGGGTCGCGTACATGTCTACAATCGTATTTTTCTGCCGTACAATAATGGCCATTGTACCGGCAGCCTGTTAACGCGATACGTGAGCGAACGAAGCCACGGCGGCGAGAGCGGAATGACAGTGAGCGTAGTTTAGGGCTTGACAGCGGCGCTACCTAATCCAGCTGATGTCCCGGACACCTTCCGCTTGGAAGATCAAGGCTAGAATTTAATCATCCAAATTTCAAAGTTCATTTACTTGAATTGATACATCAGACACGTCAGAGCGTCGTATTAACAAGATTTTAAAAAAATTGATTTTAGGAACAAGCACATATTTTTACAAAAACATATTGTTACAAGTGTTATCCTGAAATTTTTCAGATTTTTTACTAAACAGTATTGATGTTAAAAAAATCATTTTCAGTCACTTTTTCGATGGGAACAGTATTGTCACAATTTTTAAAAAATGTTTTAGAGAGAACTAGTTTAGCGACATCGTTAATATTTTTATAGTAACACTGTACTGTCATTAGTATCGCTCTTGAATTTTTTAAGATTTTTTACTAAACATCTTTGTTGTTAAAAAAAATCATTTTCAGTGACTTTTTCGATGGGAACATTATTGTCACATTTTTTAAAAAATGTTTTAGAGAGGACTAGTTTAGCGACATCGTTAATATTTTTATAGTAACACTATACTGTCATAAGTATCGCTCTTGAATTTTTTCAGATTTTTTACTAAACAGCTTTGTTGTTAAAAAAATCTTTTCCAGTGACTTTTTCGATGTGTATATTATTGTGACATTTTTCAAAAAACATTTTAGAGAGAACTAGTTTAGCGACATCGTTAATATTTTTATGGTAACACTATAGTGTCATAAGTATCGCTGTTGAATTTTTTCAGATTTTTTAATAAACATCTTTGTTGTTAAAAAAATCATTTTCAGTGACTTCTCGTTGAATATTATTGTCAGATTTTTCAAAAAACGTTTTAGAGAAAACAAGTTTAGCGATATCGTTAATATTTGTATAGTAACACTATAGTGTCGTAAGTATCGCTCTTGAATTTTTTCAGATTTTTTACTAAACAGCTTTGTTGTTAAAAAAATCCTTTCCAGTCACATTTCGATGGGAACATTATTGTCACATTTTTCAAAAAACGTTTTAGAGAGAACTAGTTTGGCGACATCGTTAATATTTTTATAGTAACACTGTACTGTCATTAGTATCGCTCTTGAATTTTTTCAGATTTTTTACTAAACAGCTTTGTTGTTAAAAAAATCTTTTTCAGTGACTTTTTCGATGGGAACAGTATTGTCACATTTTTCAAAAAATGTTTTAGAGAGAACTAGTTTAGCGACATCGTTAATATTTTTATAGTAACACTGTACTGTCATTAATATCGCTCTTGAATTTTTTCATATTTTTTACTAAACATCTTTGTTGTTAAAAAAATCTTTTCCAGTGACTTTTTCGATGTGAATATTATTGTGACATTTTTCAAAAAACATTTTAGAGAGAACTAGTTTAGCGACATCGTTAATATTTTTATGGTAACACTATAGTGTCATAAGTACCGCTGTTGAATTTTTTCAGATTTTTTAATAAACATCTTTGTTGTTAAAAAAATCATTTTCAGTGACTTCTCGTTGAATATTATTGTCAGATTTTTCAAAAAACGTTTTAGAGAAAACAAGTTTAGCGATATCGTTAATATTTGTATAGTAACACTATAGTGTCGTAAGTATCGCTCTTGAATTTTTTCAGATTTTTTACTAAACAGCTTTGTTGTTAAAAAAATCTTTTTCAGTGACTTTTTCGATGTGAATATTATTGTCACATTTTTCAAAAAATGTTTTAGAGAGAACTAGTTTAGCGATATCGTTAATATTTTTATAGTAACATTATACTGTCACAAGTATCACTCTTGAATTTTTTCAGATATTTTACTAAATATCTTTGTTGTTAAAAAAATCTTTTTCAGTGACTTTTTCGATGTGCATACTTTTGTCACATGTTTGAAAAAACGTTTTAGAGAGAACTAGTTTAGCGACATCGTCAATATTTTTATAGTAACACTATACTTTCATAAGTATCGCACTTAAATTTTTTCAGATTTTTTGCTAGAGCCCATCGTTAAAAAAAATAATAATTATTAATTTTCTCGACGTTTCAGAGTTTGTTTTCCAATTAAAAGGGAACATAGCAAATATTTTTTGATGATAATAATCCCGCAGAAAAATGTTGATTTTCATCCACAAATAACAATCGACGAAGAATCTGCGGGAGCTTCGGTAAACGCAGAGCGTATTTGTTTATTCAATCACGCGAAAAATTGTGGGTTAATTGGACGGCGAATTTTTGAATCATGTTGCGATATTCGCCGCGTCTGACGAGCCCGGCCTATTTCATTGCGCGATTCCGAATTCGCAGATTTGCACCGGAAATCAATCAGCCCGCTTCCACGTTCGTCGCCCGCCATTGTTTTCGCATTAACTGGGCAAATGGTCGACGGGATCGATTCGTATAGGCAAACACACACGATCACCGGCGAAAATTAAGGAACAGGGTAGTTGCTCGTGAATTGTTTAACCTGTTGGCGTTTTCATGGCGGCGCGCGTGACCCGCCGATAACTATACGCAATTTGCTGAAATAGTTCGCTGTCGCGAATTTCTACCGTTCGAATGCAAATTCCCGGTAAAAACGGGAATGATTCATTTGCGTCGCTGAATTGCGAATTTTTATGCGTGCTCACATTTTTTTTTTGAATTTTCGGTGACGCGCCAGCCATAAATTTGCTTTTAATAAATAAGCGTCTCCTCTAAAATATGAATTATTACCAGGGGAATCTTTTTTGACGAGTCTTCAATATTTTGATGAACATAAATGTGAATTATAGTATGAATAAAATTTTGCGCAAATTTCTGCCTCGCTTGATATTTATGATTTTTAGATTACAGATCATTATGCAAAAGTTTGTATTTTTAATTCTTTTTTTCAGAGTTATGTTATTTTTATCCATTAATTTTTTATCATTAACGCATAAAATCCGCAGCCTGCTAATACTACTACTGTAGCACTATAAATATAGGTAAATTTTCGTTTTGTTTAAGATGTATTTCTTTAAAATAGGTTCTCCAGGGTGAAGATTCCTCCATTTTCCTCTCCCAGACACCGCGAACCGTTTGTTTTCTTTCTATCTGTGTTCTAAGATGTATTTCTTTAAGATACGTGTTCCTCAGGGTGAGAATTCAGCCATTTTCTTTTTCTTAGACACCGTAAAACTTGATTTCTCTCCTTTCTCGAGCATGTTTTCTGTTCCCTTCGTTTTCTGCGTTCTAAGATGTATTTCCTTAAAATGAGACATCGGAAATAAGGTACGTTTCGCTGATTTGAAATGCAAAGCAAAAATGGGCGAAGTATTATCCCGGGATCTTTTATGCAACTGTTGCACAACTTTTATGTAACGTTTGAGACGAAAAGTGCATGGCTAATGCACCGACTCTCTCGGATACGTTGCAACTTCTTTCGAACAATGACGATCTCGAAGAAAATACGAAGAAAAATACCTACAATACATTTTGTATATACATTTCTATAAATAAATAATTAGAAGCGACTTTCTCAACGTTCTTTCTAGAATATTGTCGTACATATTGTCCAAGCAATCATGATTTTAGGGACAACCAGTTTAGTGACGTCATTCATATTTTTATAGTGACAACATATTGTCTTGATTATTAATCCTGAATTTTTTCAGACTTATTGGTGAAGCGCTTCGTTCTTAAAAAAATAATTGATATTTTCGAGTTTCTTTGAATATCGTCACATTCACTTATTTTTAAAAAATCATATTTTTAACATCACCGGTCGATATTTTACCAGTGGCAACATATTGTCATGAGGATTGCTCCAGAATTTTTTCAGATTTTTTTACAAACCGCATGGTTGTCAAAAAAATAGTTAAAAGTGACTTCGTCCGACGTCTCTTGAATATTGTATGGTTTTTGTATGAAATCGTCGAAAATTTGTAGCATCCTGTAGCCGGGCAGTTGGCAACGCCGGGAAGCGGCCGATTCGCGAGCCCGATATGGAGGCACCTGCGAAAAAAAAGAGCATTTAGGCGAATCCGGCGCGCGGTTTCCACGTGGCTTGCGACTCGATAAAAGATAATGAAAACCAAACAGAGAATCCGGGCAAATTAGTTCGGCCGGTAATGGCGGCGATGCTGCTTCCCACGGGAGACCGGTAGAAACGCGTTAACGCGGATGATTAATCTGCCGAGCAAAGACAACCCTTAATTAAGCAGCCGTATTCCATCAAGCATACCTTCGTGACCGTTTCCCGGCGGAGAAATTCAAATTAAAGGGCTGCCTGGGCGAGGGTGTGAGGGTAAAAGCGAACTCTCAAGTAGATAGATAACTATAGCACCATAGCGTATCAGGACGCGTGGTGTTTGGATCCACCAATGGCTGATTTGTGTACTAGTCTGCGAGGATTCATTGTAGGCGGTGTAAAATGTGCAAATAAGTCTTGTGTACCCGCCCTTAAACCAGCGAAGCTTTAAAGGTTTTCCGAACGATTGACCTCACCGAAAGTCTAGGTCATTGATTTTTAACAAAATGTCAAGGTCGCTATAACTTTTTAATAGCAATCACATATTTATTCTTCGATATTCTCGATATTCGTAGAGCGTGGAAAGACGAATCCAACGAGTACCATGACCTTGCATTTTCGATCATTCGATCTCGAGATATTCGTGTCTGAAAGAATTAAATAAAAAAAATATATTTTTTGGACACAAATATCTCGAGAACGAATGATCGAAATGGTACGTTCATGGTACTCGTTGGATTCGTCTTTTTGTGCTCTACAAGAAAATATGCAGTGTCGTACACTTTTGGAGAAAACGTTTTTTTCCCGTGCTGGCTTCTGACTGAATGAGAACCAGCGGTGGAAGATGAAGAGGGTAAGCATAGAGAGTCGTGTGTTGTAACAAGGCGCGAGAGGCGCGAGAATGTCTTCGATGAGTCACCGCGTGAACGGAGGAAACGCGTGGCGCGTAGGTGGAGGCGATAGAGTTTCTGAATGAACGCGAAGCGGAAGCGAGCGGACACGATCGTTGGCTCGGACAGGTACGAGAGCTCTCCGAGTTACATACCTGCTCGTGCACAACATACCGGCGCTTCTGGAAGCCTGCACCTTTCCTGATCGGCGAGACGCGTTTTCCTGTCCCGACACCGGACGTCCGGTGCGTTCCACGGAATAGTAATACCACGAGGATGAGGATCAGCTTGTACGCTGCGAGTCTCGCTGCGATCACCCTAATCGCGCGCGTCCTTCGACGCTGTCGTCCCGATATTACTCGATGAAAGCGAATGGCCACGTTTAGAATTGCAGTGGCACACCGGGTCACGCGATCCTGACCACTTCAGTATCCTCCATAATACACTGGGTGTCGATTTAATGGCAGTTCTACCCAGCGCTGAAACTGCGGTAAGGTCTCGATATATGTGTGAGGCGTGCATATGTTAGATTGAACCCTAGTGAAACCTTGATCAACGTATTCGTGACGTTTTTCCGAGTGAAACGAGTACCTACATGACACAGTTCGGATCGTGTTTGATTTCTTAATCCACGAGTTAGTGGGATCTCGATTATCCGAATTGCTATCTGAATTCTTCGTTATCCGCGTGCTCAATCTAAAGCAACCTAAACCACTTCAGTATCCTCTACAATACACCACGTGTCGATTAAATTCCACAACTACCAAGCGCTGAAATTGCGGTAAGGTCTCGATATATGTGTGAGGCGTGCATATGTTAGATTGATCCCTAGAGAAACCTTTATCAACATATTCGTGACGTTTTTCCGAGTGAAACGCGTACCCACATGACACAGTTCGGATCCTGTTGGACTTCTTAATCCACGATTTAGCGGGATCTCGATTATCCGAATTGCTATCTGAAGTCTTCGTTATCCACGGGTTTAATCTAAAGCCTAACCAATAAAGTAATCTTTATTTTATTTTAGTTTAATCTAAAGCCTAACAGACCTAAACCAATTCAGTATCCTCCATAATACACCAGGTGTCGATTAAATTCCACAACTACCAAGCGCAGAAACTGCGGTAAGGTCTCGATATACAGGGTGAATTCGATAAAGCAGGACACCTAAATATCTCCGTTACTTTTCGTTGTACAAAAAAACTTCGTAAGACAAAGTTACACTGTTTGAAGGGCCACATATAACGGTGTAAGGGGAAAAAAAATTTCAAGGTCATTTTTATGAGATTTCAAGGTTAACGATGTTTTTTTAAATGGAATGAGCTATTTTTTAATACATCAATCGATGCAGCTGGACATTCGTTATAAAAAAGTACTAACCTATGTATGTCGAAAAGTTAGTAGTTCAGGAGATATTTCAATTTAAATAACTCTGAAACACCATTACTGTCGTGCTAAGATGTTACACAAGTAAGTAAACACTAACGTCTTAGTACGACAGTAATGGTGTTTCAGAGTTATTTAAATCTAAATATCTCGTGAACTACTAACTTTTCGACATACATAGGTTAGTACTTTTTTATAACGAATGTCCAGCTGCATCGATTGATGTAATAAAAAATACCTCATTCCGTTAAAAAAAACATCGATAACCTTGAAATCTCATAAAAATGACTTTGAAATTTTTTTTCCCTTACACCGTTATATGTGGCCCTTCAAACAGTGTAACTTTGACCTACGAAGTTTTTTTGTACAACGAAAAATAACGGAGATATCTAGGTGTCCTGCTTTATCGAATTCATCCTGTATGTGTGCGGTGTGCATATGTTAGATTGAACCCTAGTGAAACCTTTATCAACGTATTCGTGACGTTTTTCTGAGTGAAACGAGTACACACATGATACGGTTTGGATCGTATTTGACTTCTTAATCCACGAGTTAGTGGGATCTCGATTATCAGAATTGCTATCTGAAGTCTTCGTTATCCACAGGTTTAATCTAAAGCGACCTAAACCAATTCAGTATCCTCCATAATACACCAGGTGTCGATTAAATTCCACAACTACCAAGCGCTGAAGTTGCGGTAAGGTCTCGATATATGTGTGAGGTGTGTATATGTTAAATTGAACCCTAGTGAAACCTTCATCAACGTATTCGTGACGTTTTTCCGAGTGAAACGAGTACCCACATGACACAGTTCGGATCGTGTTTGACTTCTTAATCCACGAGTTAGTGGGATCTCGATTATCAGAATTGCTATCTGAAGTCTTCGTTATCCACGTGGCCAATCTAAAGTGACTCAAACCACTTCAATATCCTGCATAATACACCGGGTGTCGATTGAATTCCACAACTACCAAGCGCTGAAGTTGCGGTAAGGTCTCGATATATGTGTGAGGCGTGCATATGTTAGATTGAACCCTAGTGAAACCTTTATCAACGTATTCGTGACGTTTTTCTGAGTGAAACGAGTACACACATGATACGGTTTGGATCGTATTTGACTTCTTAATCCACGAGTTAGTGGGATCTCGATTATCAGAATTGCTATCTGAAGTCTTCGTTATCCACAGGTTTAATTTAAAGCGACCTAAACCAATTCAGTATCCTTTACAATACACCGCGTGTCGATTAAATTCCACAACTACCAAGCGCTGAAGTTGCGTTAAGGTCTCGATATATGTGTGAGGTGTGTATATGTTAAATTGAACCCTAGTGAAACCTTCATCAACGTATTCGTGACGTTTTTCCGAGTGAAACGAGTACCCACATGACACAGTTCGGATCGTGTTTGACTTCTTAATCCACGAGTTAGTGGGATCTCGATTATCCGAATTGCTATCTGAAGTCTTCGTTATCCACGGGTTTAATCTAAAGCGACCTAAACCAATTCAGTATCCTCCATAATACACCAGGTGTCGATTAAATTCCACAACTACCAAGCGCTGAAGTTGCGGTAAGGTCTCGATATATGTGTGAGGCGTGCATATGTTAGATTGATCCCTAGTGAAACCTTGATCAACGTATTCGTGACGTTTTTCCGAGTGAAACGAGTACCCACATGATACAGTTCGGATCGTGTTTGACTTCTTAATCCACTAGTTAGTGGGATCTCGATTATCCGAATTGCTATCTGAATTCTTCGTTATCCACGTGTTCGATCTAAAGCGACCCATGTTCAACACGAGCAATTCTACAAATCGGTTGAGATTTGATCTAACACTATGTAACTGTTCCCGTAGTTCGGATAATCGAGGCTCCATCTTATCGCGAATTAAACGAGTAAATACGATCCGAATGGTGGCGTGTTTGGTATCATTTTCATCGGAAAAGAGTCACGAATATGCCGGTATAAGCTTCACAAACAATCAACAACTGTCTCTCGAGGTACAGCTGAAAACACTATCATAGAATTCAAAGAAAATTTCGAAACAGAAAGATTTGGTGTACAATATGGTGGAAAATTATTAATTACCGGGATAATAGCAGAGAGTGTAACTTACTTATTGACTGATCTCCGTAAATACAGCGGGGCTCGAGTATACACCGTCGCGTCTGCAAACAACGGGGCGTGTACAATAAAAAGGGAAAACATTGGCGTAGCACGTCGATGGTAATTATCGTCGAGCGAAAGACACGGTGATTTACGAATCACGGGACACTCGTCTGCTCGCAGTTTATCATAATGCTCCCGGGGAAAGTTGATCTGCTCGTAAATCAGCTTACCGTCGAGTGTATCACTGTGATACGTCCCGCCGCTCGCTCGTTCGCTCGCTCGCTCGCGTTAGAATTGATTCCGTTCAACGCAAATAACACAATTTAACGAAACAATACACAAAATATCGCCGGCGTTCCGCGCCCGAATATTTACTGCGTTGTGTAACCGTTGCTGGCCGGGCACGCCGAGTCGTGAATATTAGTCGGATTTAATATTCAAATATTCAGGGCCGGAGTAATCGGGGCATCGATAATCCTAATCGAACACGGCTCGCCGACCAGCAACGTAAACAATGCGAAATGCTCGCGCATTTGATCAAGAGGATCCACCAACGACGGATCCACCTTTCTCGAACGATTTTCCCGATTGCTCGGAATTTCCTATCCGCCCGAAAATCAAGAGTTGTGCAACTTTCTGATGGCTTCTACTGGTCACGTGGACCGCAGAAGATTTAAAAAAAATTTTTTCATCTTGCAAATCCCAGTGGCAACAAATGAAGAATTTTGGGAAATTTATTGCAATCAGTCTTAGTCAGTATTAGTAACATTATTAGTGGATAGTGGATAGAGCAGTTTGCATTATAGTTTAATGATTATGTGAAAGCTCAATTAAGTACTGTTTATATGATAGTATAAATGTTCGATATGATTGTTTATACCTACTCGAATAATCATATCTAATTTTTTCGTTCCACATGGACTGCAACAGATTTTTAAAAAATTTTTTCATCTTGCAAATCCCAGTGGCAACAAATGGAAAATTTTGGGAAATTTATTGCAATCAGTCTTAATCAGTATTGGTAACATTATTAGTGGATAGTGGATAGAGCAGTCTGCATTACAGTTCAATGATGATGTGAAAGCTCAATTAAGTACTCTTTATATGATGGTGTAAATGTTCGATATGATTGTTTATACCTACTCGAATAATCATATTTAATTTTTTCGTTCCACATGGACTGCAACAGATTTTTAAAAAATTTTTTCATCTTGCAAATCCCAGTGGCAACAAATCAAAATTTTGGGAAATGTATAGCAATCTGTTTTAATTAATATTGGTAATATTATTAGCAGTCGGCTGCGGATTTTTATGCATTTATGGCAATTTGCATTATAGTTCAATGATTATGTGAAAGCTCAATTAAGTACTGTTGATATGATAGTGTAAATGTTCGATATGATTGTTTATACATACTCGAATAAACCTACTTAATTTTTTCGTTCCACGTGGACCGCAATAGATTTCTAAAAAATTTTTTCATCTTGCAAATCCCAGTGGCAACAAATGAAAAATTTTGGGAAATTTATTGCAATCAGTCTTAGTCAGTATTAGTAACATTATTAGTGGATAGTGGATAGAGCAGTCTGCATCATAGTTTAATGATTATGTGAAAGCTCAATTAAGTACTGTTTATATGATAGTATAAATGTTCGATATGATTGTTTATACCTACTCGAATAATCATATTTAATTTTTTCGTTCCACATGGACTGCAACAGATTTTAAAAAAATTTTTCATCTTGCAAATCGCAGTGGCAACAAATGAAAAATTTTGGGAAATTTATTGCAATCAGTCTTAGTCAGTATTAGTAACATTATTAGTGGATAGTGGATAGAGCAGTTTGCATTATAGTTTAATGATTACGTGAAAGCTCAATTAAGTACTGTTTATATGATGGTGTAAATGTTCGATATGATTGTTTATACCTACTCGAATAATCCTACTTAATTTTTTCGTTCCACATGGACCGCAATAGATTTCTAAAAAATTTTTTTCATCTTGCAAATCCCAGTGGCAACAAATGAAAAATTTTGGGAAATTTATTGCAATCAGTCTTAATCGGTATTAGTAACATTATTAGTGGATAGTGGATAGAGCAGTTTGCATTATAGTTTAATGATTATGTGAAAGCTCAATTAAGTACTGTTTATATGATGGTGTAAATGTTCGATATGATTGTTTATACCTACTCGAATAATCCTACTTAATTTTTTCGTTCCACATGGACCGCAACAGATTTTTAAGAAATTTTTTCATCTTGCAAATCGCAGTGGCAACAAATGAAAAATTTTGGGAAATTTATTGCAGTCTTAATCTGTATTGGTAATATTATTAGTGGATAGTGGATAGAGCAGTTTGCATTATAGTTTAATGATTATGTGAAAGCTCAATTAAGTACTGTTTATATGATAGTGTAAATGTTCCATATGATTGTTTATACCTACTCGAATAATCATATTTAATTTTTTCGTTCCACATTTCCAAGAAAAAATTTTTTTCATCTTGCAAATCCCAGTGGCAACAAATCAAAATTTTGGGAAATGTATAGCAATCTGTTTTAATTAATATTGGTAATATTATTAGCAGTCGGCTGCGGATTTTTATACATTTATGGCAAAAATGGTCGATAAAGAAAATTTGTATTATGCATAAAAACCGCAGTCTGTATTATATTTCAAAGATTCTGTGAAAGCTCAAGCAAGTACAACTGTTTTGTTATAAATGTTCGATTTGACGGTTCATACCTACTCGAATAATTTGATTTAAGTATTTCTTTAAGAGACACTTCTAAAATTTCCATAATTCTGGAGGAAAAGTATGTCGTTTTGAAAAAATGTTGATGGAATAACCAATGTAGACAGAAGCAGTGCATCTGTTCTTATTGTTATACCTCGTCGCAGAAGCTACAGCCATCACTTCCTGTTTTATGTGTCCCCATAAAAAGAAGTCAACTGATGTTAGATCTGCTGCACGAGACAGCACTGCCACGTCCAATCCATTTCTTTTCAAATTTTGTTTTGTAAGACTGCATCTGTATATTTCTAGCAGTGCATGTGCTGGGGCATCATGAGTCCTGGTACCTCTTTTGTATATAATGGAATATTTTCGAAATGCTTTGGAAAAATGACGTAGCCTTTCTCTGTAACTATATTTTCCAAATGCCAAATGCCTCGTCCAGTAATAGTGACACAAATCTTATAAACAATTCTGGAAAGTTTTATTTCATGTTTTTGGATAAAAACTAATGTAACAATTACAAGCAATTTGCTTCTACACTTTCAATTTTCACGAAGTATTAATATTTGCAATTCTCAAAAAATTGAATTTTGCAAATATCATCTTCTACTTCTTTAAAACTGTTATATTCAATATTGTTTATGATTTACATGTTGGTTGAATAATTTGTTAATTTTTCTCGTTAACAATACTCCTAAAAAAATTATTTAACCAACATACAAACCATTTTTTGACCCTTTACATTTACTATAAAAAATATTGAATATACGTTAACATATTTTTATAGAAGTGTAAATTGATATTCACATAATATTAATTTTGCAATTCTCAAAAAATTGAATGTTGCAAATATCACCTTCCAGTTTTATAAAAATATGTTACATCCAATATTGTTTATGATGTACTTGTTGGTTAAATAATTTGTTAATCTTCCTCCTCAAAAAATTATTTAATCAACATGCAAACAATTTTTTGACACGTACCCTTCACATTTGCTATAAAAAAATATTGAATATACCTCAACATATTTTTATAGAAGTGTAAATTGATATTCACACAATATTAATTTTGCAATTCTCAAAAAATTGAATATTGCAAATATCACCTTCCACTTCTGTAAAAATATGCTATATTAATTTTCATAATAAATGCGAAGGGTATGTGTCAAAAAATGATTTGCATGTTGGTTAAACAATTTGTTAATCTTTCTCGTTAACACCGCTCCTCGTTGTGAATTACAGCTGTACGGGTTTAACAAACAAAAACACATGTTCGACATTTGTCATTTTGCAAACAGCAAAGAATGCTCGCGAGGAACGTGATGCAGAAGGCGCATTCGGTCTCGTTAATGCGAAACGCGCTCGCATAAATTATCCGGAAAATCTGCAAAAACAGCAGCATGTAACCATTGACAGCGCGCGCCTTGCGTCCCTGTGCCCGATGTTTATTGCAAATAAAATGACTAACGTTGAATCAATATGCGCCGGGCGATCAATGTTTCCAGAAATGCGTTTTGAATACGAGATAATCTCGGCGGAACAGATCAAATGATATTGATGACGCTCTGCGCAGACTGTATAATTATACTTATACAAATAATATGTATTTCTAGATATAAAATGGTAAACAACAAATCCCCCCTTTTAAATAAAAATAATATTAACATATCTACAGTAAATACTGTGTTATTCGTTTTCACAATATTCTGACCATATCAGCGGACACGAATAAATATTGTAAATAAATAAATAAATGCACTGACGGAGGGCCGGAAGTTGTCAAATTAAATGGATATGTATTGTTTTCATACGAGAAAAATATTAGGCAGTAAATGGCGATCAATTGTTTAAATATTTATTTCGATCAAAAAATTTGTTTACAGCTAAAAATTAATACTAAAAATAATCACTTAAATAAAAATTTTACTGGTTCAAATAATATATGAATATATATAATAAATGCACTTTCGAGTGTTCGTATTGCAAACGAAAATTGCACGGTAACAGTTCGCTCATATTTCGTCAGAGGACGTCTTTAATGGGCGAGCAGCACTCATAACCTTTGCCTTTGTGGAAACGTTGTTGCTCCGGCACAAACAATAAAGCTTGCAGGGAGCCTCGTAAATATTGACAACATAGCCGAACACATTTGCATGCCAGACACACTGGAATTTTTAAACAACACGTCGCAATTGGAACCGGCGAAATGGTATCGACTGTTTCTTACACCACGAGAGTGTCGATACAAAAGTATCTATGTATATTCATACACGGTTCGCGGCGTTTCAATCGGAATACCGAAATATATTCGTTATAGTTGCTTTATATGGAAAATATTCTCAAGACGAGAAGTCCCTCTATTTCAACATACAAATCATATTCTCTAAATCAATTAACGATACTTTCAGACTTTCTTTAATGACGCCCTGTATATTTTCCTCGATATTCCGATAGAGCATGGAAAGACGAATCCAACGAGTATAATGACTACACTGCTGTGACCATTCGATCTCGAGATATTTGTGTCTGAAAGTTAATTTTTTAATACTTTCAGATATTTTTAAATTTCGAACGCAAATGTTTCGAAATTGAACTGTACGGTCATTATACTCGTTGGATTCGTCTTTTTATGCCCTGCAAAAATATCTCAAAGAAAATATATAATCTCGCCTAAAAAAATATAATTTTAATTTTCAATCAGATTGCATTGGGAGAAATGTGTTCCCATTTAAATGCTATACCCTGTATATTTGTAGCCGACAGCGTCCCGTCATTCATGCACAGGCCCCACAGTAAACACTGACGTCATTCATACATGAATATATTCGCTATAGTGGCTTTATATGGAAAATATTCTCAAGACGAGAAGTCCCTCTATTTCAACATACAAATCATATTCTCTAAATCAATTAACGATACTTTCAGACTTTCTTTAATGACACCCTATATATTTTCCTCGATATTCCGATAGTGCATGGAAAGACGAATCCAACGAGTATAATGACTATACTGCTGTGACCATTCGATCTCGAGATATTTGTGTCTGAAAGTTAATTTTTTAATACTTTCAGATATTTTTAAATTTCGAACGCAAATGTTTCGAAATTGAACTGTACGGTCATTATACTCGTTGGATTCGTCTTTTCATGCCCTGCAAAAATATCTCAAAGAAAATATATAATCTCGCCTAAAAAAATATAATTTTAATTTTCAATCAGATTGCATTGGGAGAGATGTGTTCCCATTTAAATGCTATACCCTGTATATTTGTAGCCGACATCGTCCCGTCATTCATGCACAGGCCCCACAGTAAACACTGACGTCATTCATACATGAATATATTCGCTATAGTTGCTTTATATGGAGAATATTCTCAAGACGAGATGTCCCTCTATTTCAACATACAAATCATATTCTCTAAATCAATTAACGATACTTTCAGACTTTCTTTAATGACACCCTATATATTTTCCTCGATATTCCGATAGTGCATGGAAAGACGAATCCAACGAGTATAATGACTATACTGCTGTGACCATTCGATCTCGAGATATTTGTGTCTGAAAGTTAATTTTTTAATACTTTCAGATATTTTTAAATTTCGAACGCAAATGTTTCGAAATTGAACTGTACGGTCATTATACTCGTTGGATTCGTCTTTTCATGCCCTGCAAAAATATCTCAAAGAAAATATATAATCTCGCCTAAAAAAATATAATTTTAATTTTCAATCAGATTGCATTGGGAGAGATGTGTTCCCATTTAAATGCTATACCCTGTATATTTGTAGCCGACATCGTCCCGTCATTCATGCACAGGCCCCACAGTAAACACTGACGTCATTCATACATGAATATATTCGCTATAGTTGCTTTATATGGAGAATATTCTCAAGACGAGATGTCCCTCTATTTCAACATACAAATCATATTCTCTAAATCAATTAACGATACTTTCAGACTTTCTTTAATGACACCCTATATATTTTCCTCGATATTCCGATAGTGCATGGAAAGACGAATCCAACGAGTATAATGACTATACTGCTGTGACCATTCGATCTCGAGATATTTGTGTCTGAAAGTTAATTTTTTAATACTTTCAGATATTTTTAAATTTCGAACGCAAATGTTTCGAAATTGAACTGTACGGTCATTATACTCGTTGGATTCGTCTTTTCATGCCCTGCAAAAATATCTCAAAGAAAATATATAATCTCGCCTAAAAAAATATAATTTTAATTTTCAATCAGATTGCATTGGGAGAGATGTGTTCCCATTTAAATGCTATACCCTGTATATTTGTAGCCGACATCGTCCCGTCATTCATGCACAGGCCCCACAGTAAACACTGACGTCATTCATACATGAATATATTCGCTATAGTTGCTTTATATGGAGAATATTCTCAAGACGAGATGTCCCTCTATTTCAACATACAAATCATATTCTCTAAATCAATTAACGATACTTTCAGACTTTCTTTAATGACACCCTATATATTTTCCTCGATATTCCGATAGTGCATGGAAAGACGAATCCAACGAGTATAATGACTATACTGCTGTGACCATTCGATCTCGAGATATTTGTGTCTGAAAGTTAATTTTTTAATACTTTCAGATATTTTTAAATTTCGAACGCAAATGTTTCGAAATTGAACTGTACGGTCATTATACTCGTTGGATTCGTCTTTTCATGCCCTGCAAAAATATCTCAAAGAAAATATATAATCTCGCCTAAAAAAATATAATTTTAATTTTCAATCAGATTGCATTGGGAGAGATGTGTTCCCATTTAAATGCTATACCCTGTATATTTGTAGCCGACATCGTCCCGTCATTCATGCACAGGCCCCACAGTAAACACTGACGTCATTCATACATGAATATATTCGCTATAGTTGCTTTATATGGAGAATATTCTCAAGACGAGATGTCCCTCTATTTCAACATACAAATCATATTCTCTAAATCAATTAACGATACTTTCAGACTTTCTTTAATGACACCCTATATATTTTCCTCGATATTCCGATAGTGCATGGAAAGACGAATCCAACGAGTATAATGACTATACTGCTGTGACCATTCGATCTCGAGATATTTGTGTCTGAAAGTTAATTTTTTAATACTTTCAGATATTTTTAAATTTCGAACGCAAATGTTTCGAAATTGAACTGTACGGTCATTATACTCGTTGGATTCGTCTTTTCATGCCCTGCAAAAATATCTCAAAGAAAATATATAATCTCGCCTAAAAAAATATAATTTTAATTTTCAATCAGATTGCATTGGGAGAGATGTGTTCCCATTTAAATGCTATACCCTGTATATTTGTAGCCGACACCATCCCGTCATTCATGCACAGGCCCCACAGTAAACACTGACGTCATTCATACATGAATAATTGTACGAATGACGTGTGGCGTTTAATGTGTTGATTAAGCGACCGTTCAGGAGTGTCCATTGATCTTCGAAAAAATCGCATGTAAAGATATGGAATCGCGCTGCCATAGAAAGGGGCCGATCGTAAACTGAAGCACAGGTGAAATGGAACACGGGTAGCTCGGCATCGTTGATGCGGAACAGCGACTGGATGCCAGTGGACGCAACGAAATTGTTTAATAACGGATGAAACTTCCGGGTTGCGTTTACAGCGCACCGGATGATCCGCAGCGGCGTTTCCGCGCCGCACGAATGCAGGAGATCCGCTCAGCCGGCGACATTGTGTAAAATATCATTGTTTGATAGTGCTGCGGACGGTGGGGGACAGAAGGGGGTTGGAACAAGGGGACACTACCTATGACCTGGACGTTTCCGGTTGCGATGCGAAACGTCGAAGGGTTCGATCGAAAAATTGATGAAAATCTTTTTTCCAATTTTCAAATGTCTCAGCAAGAGCTATCAATAGTCACGTGTGACGTCGGAAAGAATTTTTCTCCAAGGTCATCCTAATATCTCAAGCAGAGTTGTGCAGAATTACAATTGAATTACTCCAGAATTATAATTACAAAGTAATTGAATTAAATTGTAATTCAATTATGTTGTAATTTATAATTCAGATCTTCAGTAAATTAAATTACAATGTAATTCGTAATTGCAATGGAGCACAATTATAAAATACATTGTAATTGAATTAAATTGTAATTCAATTATGTTGTAATTTATAATTCAGATCTTCTGTCAATTAAATTACAATGTAATTCGTAATTGCAATGGAGCACAATTATAAAATACATTGTAATTGAATTAAATTGTAATTCAATTATGTTGTAATTTATAATTCAGATCTTCAGTCAATTAAATTACAATGTAATTCGCAATTGCAATGGAGCACAATTATAAAATACATTGTAATTGAATTAAATTGTAATTCAATTATGTTGTAATTTATAATTCAGATCTTCAGTCAATTAAATTACAATGTAATTCGCAATTGCAATGGAGCACAATTATAAAATACATTGTAATTGAATTAAATTGTAATTCAATTATGTTGTAATTTATAATTCAGATCTTCAGTCAATTAAATTACAATGTAATTCGCAATTGCAAATGAACACAATTATAAAATACAATGTAATTGAATGATGAAAAATGAAGTAATAGGCAAGAAGAGGTTGAAAAATCCATGTAAAGGTTTCAAACAGAAGGAATTTATTACTTATAAATTTACTAGCTGCTCGTAACCTACTTATGGCACACCCTTGCAACCAGTTCAAGTATATTGTATTTCAATTATACTGTAATTCAATTACACATTGCATTTCATTTATATTGTATTTCAATTATATTGTATTTCAAGTATATTGTATTTCAATTATACTGTAATCAATTATAAATTGCATTTTAATTATATTGTATTTCAATTACATTGTGTTTCAATTACATTGTGTTTGAATTATATTGTATTTCAATTATACTGTAGTTCAATTATAAATTGCATTTCAATTATATTGTATTTCAAATACATTGTATTTCAATTACATTGTGTTTCAATTATATTGTATTTCAATTACAAATCTGATTAAAATACTTAGTAATTGAATTACGTTGTATTGGAATTATATAGTAATTCATTTACAACGTAATTGAATACTTAATTGAAATACAATGTAATTCAATTACGTAATTGAATTAAAATGTAATTCAATTACGTAATTGAATTACAATGTAATTGAATTAGCACAACTCTGATCTCAAGGTCATATGATTTATATGGAACCCTATTCTATTTTGAATTATTCTGTAGGGTATAGAAAGATGAGTCCAACGATTACAGTAATTTTTCAATCGGAGTCCTGGGTCGCCTATCTAACCGTAGTCCAGTGCCTACTCACTCCACTGCCGGCCAACGCTGCGCCGCGCCGTAGGGCGGCGATGTTTGATCTCGGCTCGGGTATATCGGTGTGAACACCACACATTGACTCGACTGAATCGAAGTCTCAAACTTCTTAATTTTAATGATCGGTTTATGGGACTTTAACTAGCTTATTCCTGGCGTTTCGCTGATTAAACTGGTACCAAGAACGATATAATTAGGCCAATATTTAGTGGTTTAATCGAAGATTAAAGTTTCGAATGCAACGAAGAAGAGCGTATTGAAGAGAAAGAGACGCGAACAGTAGCCGTCGCCGGCACAGTTCAAAGGCCCGCGTTGTCGCTGTTCTTCGTTGCGTTCGAAACTTTCATCGTCGATTAAACTACTAAATATTGGCCCAATTGTATCGTATTTGGTATCATTTTGCATTAGAAAAATGCCACGAATATGTTGGTGAAAGTTCCATAATGATATCATAGAAAATAAAGAAGCTAAGATTTTGGTGTTTCATTGTGATGACGCACGGGCCTTTAAACTGTGCCGGCGACAGCGACACGCTTCGGCCACACGATCCTATTTCATTCTGTCCTTCTCTATGTTCGGCTCGTCGTTTGAAGTCTCGGCGCGGTCGACGGAGTCATAAAAAAATAGCCTCTCTACGCTACCCAAGTCCGTTCAACACACGGGTGTTGGGACTCCGATCGAAAAATTACTGTACTATGAAAATACCATTTTCATCTCGAGATACAGTGGGTGTACGAAGTATTCGTACACTTTTTAAAAACTAATAACATTTATTATTCTTATAATTGTACCAAACAACCTGATTTTTTATAATCAATTAGAAGCTTTGGTTTACGAAATGATATACAAAAAAGATTTTCCAAAAATTGTAATTTACAAGGTTAAATCCAAAAATAAAAAAAGGCATTTTTTAAAACTTTTTTATTTGGGTCCTTAATGAAAATTTAAAATGTATGCTTTGTAGATCTATGTTAGTCATGCAAATGCTGAAAATTTCATTGAAATCGATTAACATACACACGAGCTACAAGCGGTTAAAAATGGTGAAAATCGTAGTTTTCCACGACTTTTGATCAGTTGCTGCTTAAAATCCACAAAATCGTACATGTTTCGACGCTTGTTGTTTTTTCCTGCGTCAATGAATCTCGATGAAATTTCCAACATGTGTATAAAGAACATGGATCTAGAAAACATGTGTTTTAAATTTTCATTAAGGGCCCAAATAAAAAAGGTTTAGAAAATGCCTTTTTTATTTTTGCCTGCAACCTTGTAAATTGTAATTTTTGGAAAATCTTTTTTGCATATCAGTTCGTAAACTAATGCTTCTAATTGATTATAAAAAATCAGGTCGTTTGGTACAATTATAAAAAAGTTATTAGTTTTTAAAAGGTGTACGAATACTTTGTACACTGTATTTGTATCCAAAAAATCTTTTTTGAACGAAATTTAATTCTTTCAAATACGAATGATCGCGAAACATCAAAGTCATTATACTCGTTGGATTTGTGTCTTCATGCTCTACAAAAATACAGAGGAAAAATATACGGTTCCCATAGTTGCAAAATTAACGGGCTACTGTCAGTCGATGGTCGGCTCCGTCAAATATTGAAAAATCCTGTTTCGTCGCGATGGAACAGCTCGGTTCCAGTGCGGCGCGGGCTCGTTGTAATTTCATCGGCGCCTCCGTTGTTAATTAATCGACTCCGTCGATATTTCGTTAACCGTCACGCCGGGAAATTATTCCGCGGGCCCCGCTTGTTTCCGGTATAATCGTTATTGCCGTGTATCGGCCATGTAAAGTTAAATACACGGGGGCCGTAACATTATTCCGTGATCGCAAATAGCACGTTGTTGAAAGCGCGCGGGTGTCGTTACGCGACTGCTGAATTATTCGCGACGCTAATGCGACTTATTCGGCGTCCGGTGCCCCAAAAATTCATTGAAAACTAAAACAACTGCTAAAATTACTTCGACGTTTAACCATTGATTTTCGAAAAATTCTGCATATTCGAACCACCATAACTCCTGAAAAAATGATCGTACAACCATAAATCTGCACTCATATTCAAGCTCGAAGCCTCTACTTTCATTTCCTATCGATCTGTTTATTTCAAGATTTTTTTTTAATAATATAGCAGGTGAAAAACTGAAAGCATGTTTTTCCTCGAAAATGGTACAAATGGTATTAATGAAAAAAGCGTTGTTGGAGACGGTGGACAATTTTTTATCACGCTTGTATTAGCTTGCAGAGTTGCCGTTATTGGTGTTGTCGTTGTTGTAGTATGCGTCAAATCTTGTAATCGAATTTTAAATCTCTTCCCGATGAGCTGGAGACTTGAAACTTTAAACATAGCTCAGAACTGGATGACAATGCAATATTAGAAAACAAATTAAAGAAAAAAAACTGTTCAGGAGAAAAAAATTTTAATACTAACCGTTACACTTCGTCAAACGACGCTCGCTAGTACGTGATCGCGTTCAGCGATCCCCACTCCGACTCATCCCCATTCCACTGACACATTTCGCACCGAAGGAGCACTTTTTTTTAAACATACCTTAGGATTGCATGACAATGCAATATTAGAAAACAAATTAAAGAAAAAAACTGTTCAGGAGAAACAAAATTTTAATATTAACCGTTACACTTCGTCAAACGACGCTCGCTAGTACGTGATCGCGTTCAGCGATCCCCACTCCGACTCATCCCCATTCCACTGACACATTTCGCACCGAAGGAGCTCTTTCTTTTTTTTCGAAAAATTCTGCATATTCGAACGACCATAACTCCTGAAAAAATGATCGTACAACCATAAATCTGCACTCATATTCAAGCTCGAAGCCTCTACTTTCATTTCCTATCGATCTGTTTATTTCAAGATTTTTTTTTAATAATATAGCAGGTGAAAAACTGAAAGCATGTTTTTCCTCGAAAATGGTACAAATGGTATTAATGAAAAAAGCGTTGTTGGAGACGGTGGACAATTTTTTATCACGCTTGTATTAGCTTGCCGAGTTGTCGTTATTGGTGTTGTTGTTGTTGCAGTATGCGTCAAATCTTGTAATTGAATTTTAAATCTCTTCCCGATGAGCTAGAGACTTGAAACTTTAAACATAGCTCAGAACTGGGTGACAATGCAATATTAGAAAACAAATTAAAGAAAAAAACTGTTCAGGAGAAACAAAATTTTAATATTAACCGTTACACTTCGTCAAACGACGCTCGCTAGTACGTGATCGCGTTCAGCGATCCCCACTCCGACTCATCCCCACTCCACTGACACATTTCGCACCGAAGAAGCTCAGTCAGTGTGGTGTTCCGTTCATTCAGTTCCATCTCGGACAATTTCGGACTCCATCAAGGGACGTCGTCTCTGGGAGTCATCCCCTCATTCTATCTCGCGTATTTCCATATCTTGCGTTCCATTTAAAACAGACTAAAAAGTAGAAAATAAAAATATATATTAAAAAAGCTTTTTAAAAACCACGCTTATATTAAAATGCACTAAAAATGAGAAAATAACTCTTTCAGACATCAGTCACTATAAATAAAAGCGTGGAGCGCTCACGAAGATTACGTCAATGTTGTTTAGCGCTCCACGCTTTTATTTATAGTCACTGATGTCGAAAAAAATTATTTTCTCCTTTTTAGTGCATTTTAATATAAGCGTGGTTTTTAAAAAGTTCTTTTTATATATTTTTTCTACCTGATATCGGGTCTAACACCATGTTTTACAGTACCGTGATCTTCGAACGACCTTGAACTCCATTAAAATCCTTGAACTGCCCATTAAAAAGTAACCGGTACCGTTAGCTTCCGAGTAAAAATGGTTGGAGCGTGGGCAATCGATAAAGTCGCTGAGGGAAATGGAAGAGAGGTGAAAGTTGCGAGATATCGTTCTCGAAAATTGGATATCAACGATCAATCAGTCGCCACGAGGTACACGGACCCTGCAGAAGGTCTAATTGTTCCGCTCTGCTCGAGGCATCGAGATTTCCCAAGAGCGATCGGATCGTTGGTACCTCTACGGAAAAGTTCCGTCGATAATTCTGGAACTTGACCGGGAGGGCCTGGGAACTTCCGGGAAACTGGGAACACAGGGACTGGGAACGTTGGCATAACGTATTTATGACAGTCGAGCCCGGTTTTCTTCGCGGGGAAACCGGCAGTTAGCGCCACGCGGTTTTCCGTTGTGCGTCCTTTCAGCGAATTTTTCGCGTAAATATTCAACGCGTCGAAGTGATCCGCCCGAGGAGGAAAGTTTTTTAAGGTCTTTTTTTTTGGAAGAAGAGTCTACTCGAGACCCTGTCGACAGTCTTTCTTCGACGTTCGATGGCTGATAAGAGATTCCGCCCGGGGAATTTAGGTGCGAAGTTAGGCGAGAGCGGATGACGTCAGCTAGCGGACGCTTTTGTGTCTCTTCGGCGGTGAAAAAGTCGGAAGAAAGTGGTGTCAACCCCTCGATATATAAATTAAGTGGAATTCGATGCGACCAAAGGTACTACGGTGAATATTCCATCTGTACGATCTAAGAAAAACGAATATCCTCCCGGCAGAAAGTCGGTAGAAAGTGGTGTGAACCCCTCGACATATAAATTAAGTAGAATTCGATGCGACCAAAGGTACTACGGTAAATATTCCATCTGTACGATCTAAGAAAAACGAATATCCTCCCGGTGGAAAGTCTCTAGAAAGTGGTGTCAACCTCTAGAAATATAATTACATGGAATTCGATGTGACCACAGGTATGTAGGACAGTAAATATTCCATCTGTACGATCTAAGAAAAACGAATATCCTCCCGGTAGAAAGTGGTGTCAACCCCTAGAAATATAATTACATGGAACTCGATGTGACCACAGGTATGTAGGACAGTAAATATTCCATCTGTACGATCTAAGAAAAACGAATATCCTCCCGGCAGAAAGTCGGTAGAAAGTGGTGTCAACCCCTCGACATATAAATTAAGTAGAATTCGATGCGACCAACGGTACTACGGTAAATATTCCATCTGCACGATCTAAGAAAAACGAATATCCTTCCGGTAGAAAGTCGCTAGAAAGTTGTGTCAACCCCTAGAAATATAATTACATGGAATTCGATGTGACCACAGGTATGTAGGACACTACATATTCCATCTGTACGATCTAAGAAAAACGAATATTCTCCCGGCAGAAAGTCGGTAGAAAGTGGTGTCAACCCCTCGATATATACGTTAAGTGGAATTCGATGCGACCAAAGGTACTACGGTGAATATTCCATCTGTACGATCTAAGAAAATCGAATATCCTCCCGGTAGAATGTCGCTAGAAAGTGGTGTCAACTCCTAGAAATATAATTATATGGAATTCGATGTGACCACAGGTATGTAGGACACTACATATTCCATCTGTACGATCTAAGAAAAACGAATATCCTCCCGGCAGAAAGTCGGTAGAAAGTGGTGTCAACCCCTCGACATATAAATTAAGTAGAATTCGATGCAACCAAAGGTACTACGGTGAATATTCTATCTGTACGATCTAAGAAAAACGAATATCCTCCCGGTAGAAAGTCGACAGAAATTGGTGTCAACCCCTCGGAATATAATTACATGGAATTCGATGTGACCACAGGTATGTACTACAGTAAATATCCCATCTGTACGATCTAAGAAAAACGAATATCCCCTCCATTGGGTCCCCTCCACTAGTTATTGCCTTCAGAATTCAATAAAACAAATATAGTTATTACTATGACAACTCTTACCAGTTTATTCTCCTTTGAAAAGTTATTTCATTTTTGTGGTATTTTTATTTTTTATCAGAGTAGACAGAGTTAACCTGTTATAGAAATATTTTTAGAGACGGTTTCTTTAGTCCATGCAAATATTGAAGAGGGAAAGTTGTTGTTTGATAAAAAGAGCAAACGCTCGTGCAAACATGTAACGTTTTCTCATAAACTGTGTGCACTTAAACTGATGAAAGAGCAATTGACGTCTCGCGCAAAAATTAAAACTTCGCCGAGTGACACTTCAGCGCGTTCGAGTCGGTACAGAACAGGCGAGGAACAACAATCATCAATCAACGATGAACTAGAAAAATAAAAGGGGATATGTTGCCTGCGCTGTAAAGAGATATTTATTGAGAACATACTTCAAACACGGGCTTCATTTGCAACAGCCATTGCAAAGAGCTGAACCACAATTACATTTAATTAATTATACAAATCAATTAGCTTTACACAGAAGCGTAAAATGATGAAAAAATTTTTAATTATTTTTCAATGCACTTTGCAACAGCAATTTTCTGATGACAGCTTCTTGTTAATTACCCAAATAATCAAAATAATATGAAAATATAAAGAAAGAATGAAATTGAACTCAAAATTTGCACTAGGATAATTGCAATTAGGGTAATTAAACACGCCTTGAACGAACCCATCCAGTTTCATATTAACCTTATAACATCACGTCAACTGTAAGAAGGAGCAGACCGTTTGGAAGTGATTATCTCGACGAAGACGATGAATGAAGTTACACCCTTTTAATCCAGTTATTAATATATTAGATGGGCGTTGTTGAGCTGTTCTCGCTGAACTCGCGAAAAACGCATCAATCATCAACGGAGCAGAGAATGCTTCCTATAAAATACATATAAACGAACGTTTCCCGTATCTATTTATTTTACATTTATTGATCTTTATTTATTATTGCGAACTGGATGCCGAATCGCAGCTAACTGACGTTCGTCTATTTATTTTATTTCCATTTATCTTCGTGTTGCCGCACTCTTTCTGTTCCTTTATTCATTCAATTCGAAAATAAACCATTTTAATCCGAATATACATATACAATCCGTATATGCAGAGTGTCCTCAAAGTGTACTTCCTTGGATTCCTGACGTCATTTCAAGTAATTTTTTCCTTTACGAAAATGTTCTCCGTTGCTTCGTTGAGCAGTTATCAGTGGAAAACCCGGACCAATCAGAGCGCGGACGGATTCCGACTCGTCCAATACCAACGCCTCGCTCAGCGCGAGCCATAGTAGCCGCGCTGTGATTGGTCCGCGTTTTTCGCTAATAACTCCTAAACGATGCCGCGGAAAACATTTTCGTAAAGGGAAAAGTTCCTCGAAATGACCTGAGGAATCACCCGTTTCAAGGAAATAAATGTTTGTATTCCGTAAACACTCGTCGATAAGAAAGAAATGCTCATTTTCCCGAGACCAAACACGAGAGAGAATACTTCATCCGACAAAAATTCCATTTCCCTCTTTGCAACTTATATCTCGAGCAATAGCGTTCACGTTAATTGCGCTACAAGTTGCATGACACGGTGAATACCAACGCAGCCGAGCGAGAGGAAGAAGAAGATCCCAGAGAACGACTTCCGGATCGTAATCACCGTAAAGGGTCGACCGGGCAGCTAATTAACGGGCTGTAATTAGAATTCAGGATCGGGATGCGTAGGATGGTTGCGGGGCGCATCGCACAATGCCGGTTCGCTGGCTCGCTCGAAATTGGGTTTGAAATGAAATGGACGTATGCAGAATGCATGGCGCACTTTGTATTTCGGCGTGAACCCCTCACCCCGCCCTCGCCCCTTCTACCTCACGTGCTACCGGTTTGCCTTGGCCATCTTTTTGATCGCGGATGTCGCCGCGCATTCCATTACTTTATGGCCGTTCAAATGTTTCCGGTAATTCGACCAAGCATTCCGAACGTTGCCTCGCTATTGTTGCCTAATTTCCTAACTTTCCGAGCACTTTGCTTCTATTTGCCGGTTCAGCGAAACCGTTTCTCCTTGTTCCCCTCCCCTTCTCGACGCCATCTTTTGTTTCCTGCTCTCTGTTCGAAGAATTTCAATGGATCCTCATTCGGACGTTGACGCGTTTACATTCTGTATTTGTTCCTCTTTATTGAAGCGAATACGTGAACATAAACAATTTTAAGGTGTTCCTCCCAAAATCCGGAGAGGTGGCTCGCACACTTTAATGCATCCACGGGAAACGGTTTCCGGTTCGCAGTTTTTCCGGGTCGAAGTGCTCTTTCCTTGTTTGAACGAAATGTCGATGCCGGAGGCGGACCTACCTCACTGCCCAACTAGTTTTAACTTTTAACTGGTGCCCCTGCTGTCCTACCTTGGTCATCCTGTGAAAATCGTTCTGAGACACCCTATATATTTTCTTCAATATTCCTGTAGAGCACGAAAAGACGAATCCAACGAACCCCATGAACGTACCCTTGCGACCATCCAATCTCGAGATATCTGCGTCTGAAAAGTCATTTTTTAATTACTTCAGATTTTGATACTTTCACACGTAGATTTCTAGTGATTGAATGGTCGTAGGGATACACTCATGGTACTCATTGGATTCGTCTTTGAACGCTCTACAAGAATATTCTCCCGTCCTCGACGCCATCTTTTGTTCCTTGCTCTATGTTCGAAGAATTTCAATGGATCCTCATTCGGACGTTGACGCGTTTACATTCTGTATTTGTTCCTGGTTATTGAGACGAATATGTGAACAAAAACAATTTTAAGGTGTTCCTCCCAAAATCCGGAGAGGTGGCTCGCACACTTTAATGCATCCACGGAAAACGGTTTCCGGTTCGCAGTTTTTCCGGGCCGAAGTGCTGTTTCGTTGTTTGAACGAAATGTCGATGCCGGAGGAGGACCTACCTCACTGCCCAACTAGTTTTAACTTTTAACTGCTGCCCCTGCTGTCCTACCTTGGTCATCCTGTGAAAATCGTTCTGAGACACCCTATATATTTTCTTCAATATTCCTGTAGAGCACGAAAAGACGAATCCAACGAACCCCATGAACGTACCCTTGCGACCATCCAATCTCGAGATATCTGCGTCTGAAAAGTCATTTTTTAATTACTTCAGATTTTGATACTTTCACACGTAGATTTCTAGTGATTGAATGGTCGTAAGGATACACTCATGGTACTCATTGGATTCGTCTTTGAACGCTCTACAAGAATAGTCTCCTCTCCTCGACGCCATCTTCTGTGCGAAGAATTTCAATCGATCCTCATCCAGACGTTGATGTGTTTACATTCTGTATTTGTTCCTGTTTATTAAGACGAATATGTGAACATAAACAATTTTAACCGTTTATGTTTAATTATTGTACAGGGTGGACTCAGAGAGTCGTCAGATTTAGACTTGTCTCCCCACTCTACTCATCGTGCCTGCGCCACAATGTCACGTGACTAACCCGCCACTGGCAGAGAGGGGGTAACTGTTCCCCTTAATTCGTGCTCCCTCCCCTCATCTGGCAGCTGTAATATGCGAATGCGATATTTAAACAATTATAACTCCGTGAAAAAAAATCGTAGAGCAATCATTCTAGGCTCGTTTTAAAGCGCAAAGTATCTAGTTTCAGATAAGCTATCCAATTTTTTGAAAAGCGTTTCTGCGTTATGCGAAATGGCGGCGAACCGAAGCTACCTCCTCCGTTCAAAAACTGAGGGGTGTTCTTCCATTCAAAATTCAATAAGTCGGTAATAAAAAATCGCAAATCGGGTTTCTAAATGTCATTTTGACGAGGATAGTGTAATCTTCAAATCTACGTTAGTCTTATTCCCCAAAAAAATTTTTTGGATGTCGTCAGACTCGTTTGAATCTTATTCGTTCCAGTTGATTGAGGCGAATATGTGAACATAAACAATTCTAATAATTTATGCTTAACTATTGAACGCATTGTACTTGTTAAGTGTTTTCCTACTCGTCCTTCCCCTTCCACACGGTCACGTGACGCGTGTCGTGCTTGCGTCATAATGCCACGTGACTAACCGGTACCGGCAGAGAGGGAGTAACTATTTTCAGGAAGTACGTCTACTTCTATTCAATCTTCCCGTATCCGAGTGACCTATTGCAGTGCAGCATCCCTAATTCAGCTGTTCAAAGATGGCCCACCCCTAGAACCGGCCTTAATCCGAAAATCCTTCGAATTTATGCGACCCAGTGTCGATACATCGCCTCTCGAACGATGATCCACGGGTCTCGCTAATTTTTCCGGCTCATTGAGCCCCTCCTAAGCCCCGAATTCCAATAAAACCCGTTTCCACTTGCAGTTTCGTTGGATTTCTATTTGGCAACGGTTTTTCCGGGATTTCCGGATTTAATAGAATTTCCTGGTGCCCGCCCCGGTGTCGATCAATTCCGACTCAATGTCTCCGGAATGGCAGTGCCGGTTGTTCCGATATCAACTGCGAGTCTGGCCGGTGGCCAGTTAGCATCATCCTGACCCTCGCTACCATGATCCGACTGTATTTCTATGGCTATTCCGCATTCGCTAGTTTCTCTATAAAACTCTTAAAGCGAGAGGACCAGGTGGATATCACCGACATGTCGTAATTAGCGAGCCCGACCAATCGGCCGAATCGCCGATAAAATATCGACCACAGTATCGTAATCACGATCACGATAACGCGGCTCGGCGATCGTCATTGCACCGACCGTCTACCGTTTCGACGATTATCCGTGAAATTGCCTGTTTTTGCGAACTTCCCTGCTGCCAAAAGCTTGGACCCTGGCAAACGCTGAACAGTCGATCGAAAAAATAAAATTCAAACACAGTGACGATAAATCGGAAATTTAGAGTCTTCGTTTCCCCAGCTGTGAAAACATGCACAAATTTTTGATGGGCAGATTAGTGGTAGCATGTGAAAGTAGAAGCTTGAAGCTTTAAAATAAGCCTATGTTTATCATCATACGATTTTTTCTCATCAAATTATAACAGTTCAAACATCATCGAACATTTTCTAGAAATCGCAAATCTAATGTCTTCGTTTCCCAAGCTGTTAAAACATACAAAAATGTTTGATGAGTAGATCAGTTACAGTACGTGAAAGTAGATGCTTCAAGCTCTAAAATAAGCCAAAGTTTATCATTGTACGATTTTTTCTTACGAAATGATGACAGTTCAAACATCGTCAAATAACAGTTCCAACATCATCGAACATTTTCTAGAAATCGCAAATCTAATGTCTTCATATCCCCAGTTGTTAAAACATGCAAAACTGTTTGATGAGTAGATCAGTTGCAGTACGTGAAAGTAAAAGCTTCAAGCTCTAAAATAAGCCCAAGTTTATCATCGTACGAGTTTTTCTTACGAAATGATGACAGTTCAAACATCGTCAAATAACAGTTCAAACATCATCGAACATTTTCTAGAAATCGCAAATCTAATGTCTTTGTTTCCCCAGTTGTAAAAACATGCACAAATTTTTGATGAGTAGATCAGTTACAGTACGTGAAAGTAGAAGCTTGAAGCTTTAAAATAAGCCTAAGTCTATCATCATACGATTTTTTCTCACCAAATTATAACAGTTCAAACATCATCGAACATTTTCTAGAAATCGCAAATCTAATGTCTTCGTTTCCCCAGTTGTTAAAACATGCAAAAATGTTTGATGAGTAGATCAGTTACAGTACGTGAAAGTAGAAGCTTCAAGCTCTAAAATAAGCCCAAGTTTATCATCGTACGATTTTTTCTTACGAAATGATGACAGTTCAAACATCGTCAAGTAACAGTTCAAACATCATCGAACATTTTCTAGAAATTGCAAATCTAATGTCTTCGTTTCCCCAGCTGTTAAAACATGCAAAAATGTTTGATGAGTAGATCAGTTACAGTACGTGAAAGTAGAAGCTACAAGCTTCAAAATAAGCCTAAGTTTATCATCGTATGATTTTTTCTTACGAAATGATGACAGTTCAAACATCGTCAAATATTTTTCTGAAACTTGTATTCGAATAGATTTTGGAATCTAGTTTGACGATATTTGAACTGTTGTAACTTCCCAAAAAACAATCGCACAGCAATCAACTTGGACTTATTTTGAAGCTCGAAGATTCTACTTTCGCACTACGTTAGTCATTTTCCTCTGAAAATCAAGGATTTCATTTATCAAGGATTTCATCGAAACTAGAGATTTAGTGCCGAAATAATATCTGCATCCACTGTGCAAGCTGAAGCTACGAATGTAAGCTGGCTTACGAAGTTAATTTACTAGAGTAATTGTTCCCTAATAATAATTGTTAGCCCTTTGGTGAATATCCACTGCCTTAAGCTTTCGCAAATTGATAATACTATGATATTAACTCCGCAAACGTTCCAGTAAAATGGAAATAAAAGAAAAATTAAAGGGGATTTTTGGTCCAGCTTGGGCAATTACAAAAATGTACATACACCTGCTTTGTATCTCTAGAAAATTTCGTTTTGAGCATAATCGATGATGAAATTGCATAACGTGGACTCTTTGCTGGATGAATAATTCGTGGGTGCATTCAGAGAGTGGTAAATTAAATTTCTTTTCTATTAAAAAAGGCAGGTCGTTTCTCTCGAGCATGTATTTTTCGTATTAAAACGCAATCTACCAACAGAATTCCCGGAGGTCCCATTGAAAAATCGCGGGCGCCGAGGAAAGCAGCTTATCATCAAAGAACTTGTCCCCCTGATAAAGCCAAATGGGTCACGGGACCGCATTACGACCGCCATACATGCACTGTATATGGTCATAAGCACTGCGACACGTGTTGCAAATGGCAAAATATGATATTCCATTTTTTCCTAATTTTTATCCCCCTATTTACACGTATTTCCTCTCATTCTCGTATTCTCCATATTTTTATACACTTTCAGAAAGTTCGTACTAAATCCTTTTAATATTTTAAGTAGTAGAGGATCGAAGTCAAAGGTAGCATATTCAATCATGTAATTTTTTGGTCTCGACTTGCTAACACGATCTTATAAAATGTGACACAGCTTTTTTGTTTTTAACAATTTCTTAATGAATTCCTGACACTTTTCTGATTAGAATGAGTCCAAGCACGACATCGTTTGACGTATATTTGCGGAGTAATTCACAATTAAATAGTTAGCCGGCTGATCGGTTCGGATAATCGAGGTTCCACTATACCGTGGATTAAACGAACAAATATGATGCGAAGTGCATCGTGTTTGGGCTCGTTTCAATCAGAGAAACGTCAGGAATATGTTCCCAACTGTTTCCATAATGCAAAAACTTTCAGTGCCTTGTTAAGAGTCATTTTACGTGTCAGTGTCGCGAAAGATAATTTCCAAACCACCGTGTAGAATCGCGGGAAAAAATCCGCGCGTCGTGAACTGGTAGGCGAACAATTCCAGGCTGAATGGAGAGCATCTCCGGAAGCGGAACGCCCGCTCAGATACATAATACTTCGGAATCAGGGGGAGATAAGGGCGGGGGCGTAGCAAAGTGGCGTCGAAAAAAGGAGCATTTCTCTGGCGGCGATACGGGGCGTCCCGTCTGTGAAAGGCCGCGAAAGTATGAGCGAGAATTGCTATCAGCTCGTGTGCATCGCTCGCAAAAAGTTTTCACGCGCGCGCGATCCTCCTCGAACCTCCGCGAAATATCGCGAAAGTAACTCTCGCGGAAGCCATCAAGCCCCTCCCACCACTCCTCCGGTGGGCCAAACAGCAGCCAGCTGGAAGACGAACGCGAATATCCCTCGGAGGGATATCTTCCAGGTGGGCGGTGTGGTTCGAGTGCATCGGACGCGGCCGAGTGTGAGACAGTTCGACAGGTGTTCCTCCCAAAATCCGGAGAGGTGGCTCGCACACGGTGTTCGTCTGTCGCCGAGTCTTTAATGGATCCACGGGAAACGGCTTCCGGTTCGCAGTTTTTCCGGGCCGAAGTGCTTTTCCCGCTGGTGTTCGCGGGAAGCAGTTTTGTTTCATTGTTTGAACGAAATGTCGATGCCGGAGGCGGACCTACCTCACTGCCCAACTAGTTTTAACTTTTAACTGCTGCCCCTGCTGTCCTACCTTGGTCACCATGTGAAAATCGTTCTGAGACACCCTATATATTTTCTTCAATATTCCTGTAGAGCACGAAAAGGCGAATCCAACGAACCCCATGAACGTACCCTTGCGACCATTCAATCTCGAGATATCTGCGTCTGAAAAGTCATTTTTTAATTTCTTCAGACTTTGATACTTTCAGACGTAGATTTCTAGAGATTGAATGGTCGTAAGGGTACAGTCATGGTACTCGTTGGATCCGTCTTTGAACGCTCTACAAGAATATACTCCTCTCTTCGACGCCATCTTTTGTTCCCTGCTCTCTGTTCGAAGAATTTCAATCGATCCTCATCCAGACGTTGATGCGTTTACATTCTGTATTTGTTCCTGTTTATTAAGACGCATATGTGAACATAAACAATTTTAAGGTGTTCCTCCCAAAATCCGGAGAGGTGGTTCGCACACTTTAATGCATCCACGGAAAACGGTTTCCGGTTCGCAGTTTTTCCGGGCCGAAGTGCTTTTCCCGCTGGTGTTCGCGGAAAGCAGTTTTGTTTCATTGGTTGAACGAAATGTCGATGCCGGAGGCGGACCTACCTCACTGCCCAACTAGTTTTAACTTTTAACTGCCGCCCCTGCTGTCCTACCTTGGTCATCCTGTGAAAACCGTTCTGAGACACCCTATATATTTTCTTCAATATTCCTGTAGATCACGAAATGACGAATCCAACGAACCCCATGAACGTACCCTTGCGACCATCCAATCTCGAGATATCTGCGTCTGAAAAGTCATTTTTTAATTACTTCATATTTTGATACTTTCAGACGTAGATTTCTAGAGATTGAATGGTCGTAAGGGTACAGTCATGGTACTCGTTGGATCCGTCTTTGGACGCTCTACAAGAATATTCTCCTCTCCTCGACGCCATGTTCTGTTCCCTGCTCCCTGTTCAAAGAATTTCAATCGATCCTCATCCAGACGTGCGGGCGTTTACATTCTGTATTTGTTCCTGGTTATTGAGACGAATATGTGAACATAAACAATTTTAAGGTGTTCCTCCCAAAATCCGGAGCGGTGACTCGCACACTTTAATGCTCCACGGGAAACGGTTTCCGGTTCGAAGTGCTGTTTCGTTGTTTGAACGAAATGTCGATGCCGGAGGCGGACCTACCTCACTGCCCAACTAGTTTTAACTTTTAACTGCTGCCCCTGCTGTCCTACCTTGGTCATCCTGTGAAAATCTTTCTGAGGCACCCTATATATTTTCTTCAATATTCCTGTACAGCACGAAAAGGCGAATCCAACGAACCCCATGAACGTACCCTTGCGACCATCCAATCTCGAGATATCTGTGTCTGAAAAGTCATTTTTTAATTTCTTCAGATTTTGATACTTTCACACGTGGATTTCTAGAGATCGAATGGTCGTAAGGGTACACTCATGGTACTCGTTGGATCCGTCTTTGAACGCTCTACAAGAATATCGAAAAGAATACATAGGGTGTCGATTAAAAAAAAATTTTAAGTTGAATAATTTTATTCTGCCTTCGTTAAGTTACGATCCTAGCGACTGTACAGAGATGGGAAGGCAAGATCTACATTTAGAGATAAATTTCATGTTTAATACGAGTTATGTTCGTTCACTGGACAGGTCACTCTGTTCTAGATTCATTTAAACAATGGCTGCCCTCCATCACTTTTCAATTTAATCCCAAGTTTCAGCTTCCAAAAATGTTATCTTGAACCAAGTTGAACGAACGTTCCATGCGGATGATTCTGCGGACCCCCTGGAACGGCGAAAATATCCAAGGAGGGAAGAAATTGCGAAATTTTGAGAAATCTTCGCGCAGCCGAACACTTTTCACTTCTGTAATATCCATCGGTCCGGAGAGGTCCAAGTGTCACGAAACTGTGGAAGTAGTTTAAGAACGATAAGCTCCTCGGAGCGGTCACTCCGGTATGGCTTAGCCTCTCCGGGGAGGGTTGCTTTCCGAATGAACCAAGTTTTAAAGTGCATCGCGAAATTGTATATTACAATCGCGAGTTCCCGAAGTGATTTCGACAATTCAACGGGGAAAGTCTCTGCGTAATAACGTCCCGAACCTCGCCGAGGACTATTGAGGCCTCGCAAGTTCCAGCTTAACGTGATCGACTATATAAATATAAAGGCTGCCATTTCATCGGCGAGGCCGAATGTTTGGTCCTGAATGGCGGTGTCTGTTAGGGAAGGAAGTTTTCGAATTTCCCACTTTCTCATTTTAACGATTGGGAACGGTCTTCGAAATTCGATTATCTCTCGAAAAGTTTTTGGTCTTGGAAAAATATTTGGAACGGTCTCTCGGCATTTTTGCCGACGATTTTGTCGACTCCTTATTTTTAGGGATTAAAAATAATTCTCGTTGAACTTCCCGGGACTGGAGTATGTAGAAAAATAAATGTTTTAAAATTTTGAATTCAACAAAGTTAAAAAGAGGTATAATAAAAATTGGAATTGTGCAATATTACAATTTTTAATTTTACTATTTTTTGTCGGTAATGTTCCGTATTTTTAGGGATTGAAATAATTTTCGTTTAATTTTCTGGGACTGGAGTATGTAGAAAACTAAATGTTTTAAAATTTTGAATTCATCGAAGTTAGAAATGTTATAATAAAAATTGCAATTGTGCAATGTTACAAGTTTTAATTTTACTATTTTTTGTCGGTAATGTTCCGTATTTTTAGGGATTGAAATAATTTTTCTATAATTTTCTGGGACTGGAGTATGTAGAAAACTAAATGTATTAAAATTTTAAATTCATTAAAGTTAGAAAAGTTATAATAAAAATTGCAATTGTGCAATGTAACAATTTTTAATTTTACTATTTTTTGTCGGTAATGTTCCGTATTTTTAGGGATTGAAAATAATTTTTGTATAATTTTCTGGGACCAGAGAAAATAATTCCTGGGATGCAGGAAAATAAATTTGTCTTAAAAATCAGAAAAAGTGTAATAAAAATTGCAATTCTGCAATATTCAAATTTTGCAATTTTTTAATTTTACATTCTTGCAATTTTGCAATTTTTCTTATCTTATCTTATCTCTTGTTAATAAATTGTGTAAATTATGAATAAATGTGGAGGGTTCTCTAGACCAATTAATATAATTTTAGCGGGATATTGGATTTATACCCATTTAATTCAATACCATCCATTTCATCCGCTGTTACTTTTTATCATGTTTCAATTATTTTTCACGGGACTCCATTGTTCTCGGAGTGAGCGTCTCCGGTGTGTAATGCAAGGAGATGCGACTGCACTTAATGGTGCATTGATTGAACTTTATTCCGAACGATCGACTGAGAAAGTTCGCTATTTAATTGCTCTCTAATGTTCCGATTAAAGTGCGCGTGCCACGAATCGATAAAGCTTCTTTATGGGAGAAGAATTTAATTTTCCTTACGGAAATAAAAATGTGTCGAACGTAGACTTTCTAAAAATATTTATTCCGATGTATCAAATTGATTTATAAAATTTTGTTCAGCTATTATCCTATAGTAAATAGTATAAATCAAGTATATTTTATCTGGTTTTGTTAGACGCTTTCAGTTTATATATATACACAATATTGTTATGTAAAATTACGTCATGATTAATTCTTCTAAATAATACCTATTCATTCTGCTCCACGTTATTCGCTAGTGCAAAATGTAGTTCAATTACCGTGATCATTTTAATAGGACAGATTCTCGATGACACGCATGTGTGACGGCGGACTCTAATGAGAATTAATGTGTCACATAACCTATACGCGATAAGATTGATGCGCGCTGGCGACGCTGTTAAGCACGACGCTGCTCTGCTTTGCATGGATTAATATATTAACACCCAAAAACGTCATAATCGTCAAATTCTCTTTTTTCAAATTTCATATTTTCCTATAATCCATCGATTTTTGTCAAAATATACATGTAACATTTTCCCGATTAAAACGAGCCCAAACACGATACAATTCGAATGATATTGGGTTGGCAAGAAAGTAATTTCGGTTTTCACTAACTGATGGCGTTATGTTTTGTTTGATTGGCTTCTGTTAACGTTGCGTTTGTTTTCTTTCTGACATTTCATAACTGCATCTTTTAGGTTACTTTTGAAGCAAATTACACGTAATTTTGATTAAAATTGTTAGTTCTGTGTCAATTTGAACATGGAGTGCAGAAACGAACATTATAGGCATATATTGCTTTTTTATTTCCGTAGAGGTAAAAAAGCTGCCGAGGCTCACAAAGATATATGCGAAGTTTACGGTGTAGATTGCTTAACAGAACGCACGTGCCAGAATTGGTTTAAAAAATTCCGTTCTGGAAATTTCTCACTTAAAGACGACCAACGTTCTGGTCGATCATCTGGAGTTGGTGATGACCAAATGAAAGCCATTATTGAATCGGATCGTCATATAACTGTCCGAGAGATTGCAGACAGGTTAAATGTCTCGCATACAACCATAGAATATCGTTTAAAAAGTCTCGGAATCGTTAAGAAGCTCGATATTTGGGTTCCACACGAGTTGAAAGAAATTCACTTAATGCAACGCATCAACATATGCGATATGCATCTCAAACGAAATGAAATCGACCCTTTTCTCAAGCGAATCATCACCGGTGATGAGAAATGGGTTGTTTACAATAACACAACTCGAAAACGATCATGGTCCAAGCGTGATGAACCAGCCCAAACCACACCGAAAGCTGAATTGCACCAAAAGAAGATCGTGTTGTCAATTTGGTGGGATTAGAAAGGTATTGTGTATTTTGAGCTGCTCCCAAGGAACCAAACCATCAATTCAGATGTTTATTGTCGACAACTAACAAAACTGGACATAGCAATCAAAGAAAAACGGCCAGAATTGGCAAATCGCAAAGGAATCGTGTTCCACCATG